>JAUIMM010000079.1:2792500-4111250 GCA_031769625.1 Taudactylus pleione | reverse complement strand
TATAAACACATACACTGGAGTGTCAGAGAAATGACTGCACTGAACAATTAGTGTTCTTATATAGACATACACAGGAGTGTCAGAGAAATGACTGCACTGAACACTTAGTGTTCTTATATACACATACACAGGAGTGTCAGAGAAATGACTGCACTGAACAATTAGTGTTCTTATATAGACATACACAGGAGTGTCAGAGATATGACTGCACTGAACAATTAGTGTTCTTATATAGACATACACAGGAGTGTCAGAGAAATGACTGCACTGAACAATTAGTGTTCTTATATAGACATACACAGGAGTGTCGGAGAAATGACTGCACTGAACAATTAGTGTTCTTATATACACATACACAGGAGTGTCAGAGAAATGACTGCACTGAACAATTAGTGTTCTTGTATACACATACACAAGAGTGTCGGAGATATGACTGCACTGAACAATTAGTGTTCTTGTATACACATACACAAGAGTGTCGGAGATATGACTGCACTGAACAATTAGTGTTCTTATATAGACATACACAGGAGTGTCGGAGAAATGACTGCAGTGAACAATTTGTGTTCTTATATAGACATACACAAGAGTGTCAGAGAAATGACTGCACTGAACAATTAGTGTTCTTATATAGACATACACAGGAGTGTCAGAGAAATGACTGCACTGAACAATTAGTGTTCTTATATACACATACACAGGAGTGTCAGAGAAATGACTGCACTGAACAATTAGTGTTCTTATATACACATACACAGGAGTGTCAGAGAAATGACTGCACTGAACAATTAGTGTTCTTATATAGACATACACAGGAGTGTCAGAGAAATGACTGCACTGAACAATTAGTGTTCTTATATACACATACACAGGAGTGTCAGAGAAATGACTGCACTGAACAATTAGTGTTCTTATATACACATACACAGGAGTGTCGGAGAAATGACTACACTGAACAATTAGTGTTCTAATATAGACATACACAGGAGTGTCGGAGAATTGACTGCACTGAACAATTAGTGTTCTTATATAGACATACACAGGAGTGTCGGAGAAATGACTGCACTGAACAATTAGTGTTCTTATATAGACATACACAGGAGTGTCGGAGAAATGACTGCACTGAACAATTAGTGTTCTTATATAGACATACACAGGAGTGTCGGAGAAATGACTGCACTGAACAATTAGTGTTATTATATACACATACACAGGAGTGTCAGAGAAATGACTGCACTGAACAATTAATGTTCTTATATAGACATACACAGGAGGAGTGTCGGAGAAATGACTGCACTGAACAATTAGTGTTTTTATATAAACATACATAGGAGTGTCAGAGAAATGACTACACTGAACAATTAGTGTTCTAATATAGACATACACAGGAGTGTCGGAGAATTGACTGCACTGAACAATTAGTGTTATTATATACACATACACAGGAGTGTCAGAGAAATGACTGCACTGAACAATTAATGTTCTTATATAGACATACACAGGAGGAGTGTCGGAGAAATGACTGCACTGAACAATTAGTGTTCTTATAAACACATACACAGGAGTGTCGGAGAAATGACTACACTGAACAATTAGTGTTCTAATATAGACATACACAGGAGTGTCGGAGAATTGACTGCACTGAACAATTAGTGTTCTTATATAGACATACACAGGAGTGTCGGAGAAATGACTGCACTGAACAATTAGTGTTCTTATATAGACATACACAGGAGTGTCAGAGAAATGACTGCACTGAACAATTAGTGTTCTTATATACATATACACAAGAGTGTCACAGAAATGACTGCACTGAACAATTAGTGTTCTTATATAGACATACACAGGAGTGTCAGAGAAATGACTGCACTGAACAATTAATGTTCTTATATAGACATACACAGGAGGAGTGTCGGAGAAATGACTGCACTGAACAATTAGTGTTTTTATATAAACATACATAGGAGTGTCAGAGAGATGACTGCACTGAACAATTAGTGTTCTTATAAACACATACACTGGAGTGTCAGAGAAATGACTGCACTGAACAATTAGTGTTCTTATATAGACATACACAGGAGTGTCAGAGAAATGACTGCACTGAACACTTAGTGTTCTTATATACACATACACAGGAGTGTCAGAGAAATGACTGCACTGAACAATTAGTGTTCTTATATAGACATACACAGGAGTGTCAGAGATATGACTGCACTGAACAATTAGTGTTCTTATATAGACATACACAGGAGTGTCAGAGAAATGACTGCACTGAACAATTAGTGTTCTTATATAGACATACACAGGAGTGTCGGAGAAATGACTGCACTGAACAATTAGTGTTCTTATATACACATACACAGGAGTGTCAGAGAAATGACTGCACTGAACAATTAGTGTTCTTGTATACACATACACAAGAGAGTCGGAGATATGACTGCACTGAACAATTAGTGTTCTTATATAGACATACACAGGAGTGTCGGAGAAATGATTGCAGTGAACAATTTGTGTTCTTATATAGACATACACAAGAGTGTCAGAGAAATGACTGCACTGAACAATTAGTGTTCTTATATAGACATACACAGGAGTGTCAGAGAAATGACTGCACTGAACAATTAGTGTTCTTATATACACATACACAGGAGTGTCAGAGAAATGACTGCACTGAACAATTAGTGTTCTTATATACACATACACAGGAGTGTCAGAGAAATGACTGCACTGAACAATTAGTGTTCTTATATAGACATACACAGGAGTGTCAGAGAAATGACTGCACTGAACAATTAGTGTTCTTATATACACATACACAGGAGTGTCAGAGAAATGACTGCACTGAACAATTAGTGTTCTTATATACACATACACAGGAGTGTCGGAGAAATGACTACACTGAACAATTAGTGTTCTAATATAGACATACACAAGAGTGTCGGAGAATTGACTGCACTGAACAATTAGTGTTCTTATATAGACATACACAGGAGTGTCGGAGAATTGACTGCACTGAGCAATTAGTGTTTTTATATAGACATACACAGGAGTGTCGGAGAAATGACTGCACTGAACAATTAGTGTTCTTATATAGACATACACAGGAGTATCGGAGAAATGACTGCACTGAACAATTAGTGTTATTATATACACATACACAGGAGTGTCAGAGAAATGACTGCACTGAACAATTAGTGTTCTTATATACACATACACAGGAGTGTCAGAGAAATGACTGCACTGAACAATTAGTGTTCTTATATAGACATATACAGGAGTGTCAGAGAAATGACTGCACTGAACAATTAGTGTTCTTATATAGACATACACAGGAGTGTCGGAGAAATGACTGCGCTGAACAATTAGTGTTCTTATATAGACATACACAGGAGTGTCGGAGAAATGACTGCACTGAACAATTAGTGTTCTTATATAGACATACACAGGAGTGTCGGAGAAATGACTGCACTATACAATTAGTGTTCTTATATAGACATACACAGGAGTGTCGGAGAAATGACTGCACTGAACAATTAGTGTTCTTATATACACGTACACAGGAGTGTCAGAGAAATGACTGCACTGAACAATTAGTGTTCTTATATACACATACACAGGAGTGTCAGAGAAGTGACTGCACTGAACAATTAGTGTTCTTATATAGACATACACAGGAGTGTCAGAGAAATGACTGCACTGAACAATTAGTGCTCTTATATACACATACACAGGGGTGTCAGAGAAAAGACTGCACTGAACAATTAGTGCTATTATATACACATACACAGGAGTGTCAGAGAAATGACTGCACTGAACAATTAGTGTTCTTATATAGACATACACAGGAGTGTCAGAGATATGACTGCAGTGAACAATTAGTGTTCTTATATAGACATACACAGGAGTGTCAGAGAAATGACTGCACTGAACAATTAGTGTTCTTATATAGACATACACAGGAGTGTCGGAGAAATGACTGCACTGAACAATTAGTGTTCTTATATACACATACACAGGAGTGTCAGAGAAATGACTGCACTGAACAATTAGTGTTCTTGTATACACATACACAAGAGTGTCGGAGATATGACTGCACTGAACAATTAGTGTTCTTATATAGACATACACAGGAGTGTCGGAGAAATGACTGCAGTGAACAATTTGTGTTCTTATATAGACATACACAAGAGTGTCAGAGAAATGACTGCACTGAACAATTAGTGTTCTTATATAGACATACACAGGAGTGTCAGAGAAATGACTGCACTGAACAATTAGTGTTCTTATATAGACATACACAGGAGTGTCAGAGAAATGACTGCACTGAACAAAAAGTGCTCTTATATACACATACACAGGAGTGTCAGAGAAATGACTGCACTGAACAATTAGTATTCTTATATACACATACACAAGAGTGTCACAGAAATGACTGCACTGAACAATTAGTGTTCTTATATAGACATACACAGGAGTGTCAGAGAAATGACTGCACTGAACAATTAATGTTCTTATATAGACATACACAGGAGGAGTGTCGGAGAAATGACTGCACTGAACAATTAGTGTATTTATATAAACATACATAGGAGTGTCAGAGAGATGACTGCACTGAACAATTAGTGTTCTTATATACACATACACAGGAGTGTCAGAGAAATGACTGCACTGAACAATTAGTGTTCTTATATAGACATACACAGGAGTGTCAGAGAAATGACTGCACTGAACACTTAGTGTTCTTATATACACATACACAGGAGTGTCAGAGAAATGACTGCACTGAACAATTAGTGTTCTTATATAGACATACACAGGAGTGTCAGAGAAATGACAGCACTGAACAATTAGTGTTCTTATATAGACATACACAGGAGTGTCAGAGAAATGACTGCACTGAACAATTAGTGTTCTTATATAGACATACACAGGAGTGTCAGAGAAATGACTGCACTGAACAATTAGTGTTCTTATATACACATACACAGGAGTGTCAGAGAAATGACTGCACTGAACAATTAGTGTTCTTATATACACATACACAAGAGTGTCGGAGATATGACTGCACTGAACAATTAGTGTTCTTATATAGACATACACAGGAGTGTCGGAGAAATGACTGCATTGAACAATTTGTGTTCTTATATAGACATACACAAGAGTGTCAGAGAAATGACTGCACTGAACAATTAATGTTCTTATATAGACATACACAGGAGTGTCAGAGAAATGACTGCACTGAACAATTAGTGTTCTTATATACACATACACAGGTGTGTCAGAGAAATGACTGCACTGAACAATTAGTGTTCTTATATGCACATACACAAGAGTGTCGGAGAAATGACTGCACTGAACAATTAGTGTTCTTATATAGACATACACAGGAGTGTCGGAGAAATGACTGCACTGAACAATTAGTGTTCTTATATACACATACACAGGAGTGTCAGAGAAATGACTGCACTGAACAATTAGTGTTCTTATATACACATACACAGAAGTGTCGGAGAAATGACTACACTGAACAATTAGTGTTCTTACATAGACATACACAGGAGTGTCGGAGAATTGACTGCACTGAACAATTAGTGTTCTTATATAGACATACACAGGAGTGTCGGAGAAATGACTGCACTGAACAATTAGTGTTCTTATATAGACATACACAGGAGTGTCGGAGAAATGACTGCACTGAACAATTAGTGTTCTTATATAGACATACACAGGAGTGTCGGAGAAATGACTGCACTGAACAATTAGTGTTATTATATAGACATACACAGGAGTGTCAGAGAAATGACTGCACTGAACAATTAGTGTTCTTATATACACATACACAGGAGTGTCGGAGAAATGACTGCACTGAACAATTAGTGTTCTTATATAGACATACACAGGAGTGTCGGAGAAATGACTGCACTGAACAATTAGTGTTCTTATATAGACATTCACAGGAGTGTCGGAGAAATGACTGCACTGAACAATTAGTGTTCTTATATAAACATACACAGGAGTGTCGGAGAAATGACTGCACTGAACAATTAGTGTTCTTAAATAGACATACACAGGAGTGTCGGAGAAATGACTGCACTATACAATTAGTGTTCTTATATAGACATACACAGGAGTGTCGGAGAAATGACTGCACTGAACAATTAGTGTTCTTATATACACGTACACAGGAGTGTCAGAGAAATGACTGCACTGAACAATTAGTGTTCTTATATAGACATACACAGGAGTGTCAGAGAAATGACTGCACTGAACAATTAGTGTTCTTATATACACATACACAGGAGTGTCAGAGAAATGACTGCACTGAACAATTAGTGTTCTTATATAGACATACACAGGAGTGTCAGAGAAATGACTGCACTGAACAATTAGTGTTCTTATATAGACATACACAGGAGTGTCAGAGAAATGACTGCACTGAACAATTAGTGTTCTTATATAGACATACACAGGAGTGTCAGAGAAATGACTGCACTGAACAATTAGTGTTCTTATATAGACATACACAGGAGTGTCGGAGAAATGACTGCACTGAACAATTAGTGTTCTTATATACACATACACAGGAGTGTCAGAGAAATGACTGCACTGAACAATTAGTGTTCTTATATACACATACATAAGAGTGACGGCGATATGACTGCACTGAACAATTAGTGTTCTTATATACACATACACAAGAGTGTCGGCGATATGACTGCACTGAACAATTAGTGTTCTTATATAGACATACACAGGAGTGTCGGAGAAATGACTGCACTGAACAATTTGTGTTCTTATATAGACATACACAAGAGTGTCAGAGAAATGACTGCACTGAACAATTAGTGTTCTTATATAGACATACACAGGAGTGTCAGAGAAATGACTGCACTGAACAATTAGTGTTCTTATATACACATACACAGGAGTGTCAGAGAAATGACTGCACTGAACAATTAGTGTTCTTATATACACATACACAGGAGTGTCAGAGAAATGACTGCACTGAACAATTAGTGTTCTTATATAGACATACACAGGAGTGTCAGAGAAATGACTGCACTGAACACTTAGTGTTCTTATATACACATACACAAGAGTGTCAGAGAAATGACTGCACTGAACAATTAGTGTTCTTATATACACATACACAGGAGTGTCAGAGAAATGACTGCACTGAACAATTATTGTTCTTATATAGACATACACAGGAGTGTCAGAGAAATGACTGCACTGAACAATTAGTGTTCTTATATAGAAATACACAGGAGTGTCGGAGAAATGACTGCACTGAACAATTAGTGTTCTTATATACACATACACAGGAGTGTCAGAGAAATGACTGCACTGAACAATTAGTGTTCTTATACACACATACACAAGAGTGTCAGAGATATGACTGCACTGAACAATTAGTGTTCTTATATAGACATACACAGGAGTGTCGGAGAAATGACTGCACTGAACAATTTGTGTTCTTATATAGACATACACAAGAGTGTCAGAGAAATGACTGCACTGAACAATTAGTGTTCTTATATAGACATACACTGGAGTGTCAGAGAAATGACTGCACTGAACAATTAGTGTTCTTATATACACATACACAGGAGTGTCAGAGAAATGACTGCACTGAACAATTAGTGTTCTTATATACACATACACAGGAGTGTCAGAGAAATGACTGCACTGAACAATTAGTGTTCTTAGATACACATACACAGGAGTGTCAGAGAAATGACTGCACTGAACAATTAGTGTTCTTATATACACATACACAAGAGTGTCAGAGATATGACTGCACTGAACAATTAGTGTTCTTATATACACATACACAGGAGTGTCAGAGAAATGATTGCACTGAACAATTAGTGTTCTTATATAGACATACACAGGAGAGTTGGAGAAATGACTGCACTGAACAATTAGTGTTCTTATATACACGTACACAGGAGTGTCAGAGAAATGACTGCACTGAACAATTAGTGTTCTTATATAGACATACACAGGAGTGTCAGAGAAATGACTGCACTGAACAAAAAGTGCTCTTATATACACATACACAGGAGTGTCAGAGAAATGACTGCACTGAACAATTAGTGTTCTTATATACACATACACAAGAGTGTCACAGAAATGACTGCACTGAACAATTAGTGTTCTTATATAGACATACACAGGAGTGTCAGAGAAATGACTGCACTGAACAATTAATGTTCTTATATAGACATACACAGGAGGAGTGTCGGAGAAATGACTGCACTGAACAATTAGTGTTTTTATATAAACATACATAGGAGTGTCAGAGAGATGACTGCACTGAACAATTAGTGTTCTTATAAACACATACACTGGAGTGTCAGAGAAATGACTGCACTGAACAATTAGTGTTCTTATATAGACATACACAGGAGTGTCAGAGAAATGACTGCACTGAACACTTAGTGTTCTTATATACACATACACAGGAGTGTCAGAGAAATGACTGCACTGAACAATTAGTGTTCTTATATAGACATACACAGGAGTGTCAGAGATATGACTGCACTGAACAATTAGTGTTCTTATATAGACATACACAGGAGTGTCAGAGAAATGACTGCACTGAACAATTAGTGTTCTTATATAGACATACACAGGAGTGTCGGAGAAATGACTGCACTGAACAATTAGTGTTCTTATATACACATACACAGGAGTGTCAGAGAAATGACTGCACTGAACAATTAGTGTTCTTGTATACACATACACAAGAGTGTCGGAGATATGACTGCACTGAACAATTAGTGTTCTTATATAGACATACATAGGAGTGTCGGAGAAATGACTGCAGTGAACAATTTGTGTTCTTATATAGACATACACAAGAGTGTCAGAGAAATGACTGCACTGAACAATTAGTGTTCTTATATAGACATACACAGGAGTGTCAGAGAAATGACTGCACTGAACAATTAGTGTTCTTATATACACATACACAGGAGTGTCAGAGAAATGACTGCACTGAACAATTAGTGTTCTTATATACACATACACAGGAGTGTCAGAGAAATGACTGCACTGAACAATTAGTGTTCTTATATAGACATACACAGGAGTGTCAGAGAAATGACTGCACTGAACAATTAGTGTTCTTATATACACATACACAGGAGTGTCGGAGAAATGACTACACTGAACAATTAGTGTTCTAATATAGACATACACAGGAGTGTCGGAGAATTGACTGCACTGAACAATTAGTGTTCTTATATAGACATACACAGGAGTGTCGGAGAAATGACTGCACTGAACAATTAGTGTTCTTATATAGACATACACAGGAGTGTCGGAGAAATGACTGCACTGAACAATTAGTGTTCTTATATAGACATACACAGGAGTGTCGGAGAAATGACTGCACTGAACAATTAGTGTTCTTATATAGACATACACAGGAGTGTCGGAGAAATGACTGCACTGAACAATTAGTGTTCTTATATACACATACACAGGAGTGTCAGAGAAATGACTGCACTGAACAATTAGTGTTCTTATATAGACATATACAGGAGTGTCAGAGAAATGACTGCACTGAACAATTAGTTTTCTTATATAGACATACACAGGAGTGTCGGAGAAATGACTGCACTGAACAATTAGTGTTCTTATATAGACATACACAGGAGTGTCGGAGAAATGACTGCACTGAACAATTAGTGTTCTTATATAGACATACACAGGAGTGTCGGAGAAATGACTGCACTATACAATTAGTGTTCTTATATAGACATACACAGGAGTGTCGGAGAAATGACTGCACTGAACAATTAGTGTTCTTATATACACGTACACAGGAGTGTCAGAGAAATGACTGCACTGAACAATTAGTGTTCTTATATAGACATACACAGGAGTGTCAGAGAAATGACTGCACTGAACAATTAGTGTTCTTATATAGAAATACACAGGAGTGTCGGAGAAATGACTGCACAGAACAATTAGTGTTCTTATATACACATACACAGGCGTGTCAGAGAAATGACTGCACTGAACAATTAGTGTTCTTATACACACATACACAAGAGTGTCAGAGATATGACTGCACTGAACAATTAGTGTTCTTATATAGACATACACAGGAGTGTCGGAGAAATGACTGCACTGAACAATTTGTGTTCTTATATAGACATACACAAGAGTGTCAGAGAAATGACTGCACTGAACAATTAGTGTTCTTATATAGACATACACTGGAGTGTCAGAGAAATGACTGCACTGAACAATTAGTGTTCTTATATACACATACACAGGAGTGTCAGAGAAATGACTGCACTGAACAATTAGTGTTCTTATATACACATACACAGGAGTGTCAGAGAAATGACTGCACTGAACAATTAGTGTTCTTATATACACATACACAGGAGTGTCAGAGAAATGACTGCACTGAACAATTAGTGTTCTTATATACACATACACAAGAGTGTCAGAGATATGACTGCACTGAACAATTAGTGTTCTTATATACACATACACAGGAGTGTCAGAGAAATGATTGCACTGAACAATTAGTGTTCTTATATAGACATACACAGGAGAGTCGGAGAAATGACTGCACTGAACAATTAGTGTTCTTATATACACGTACACAGGAGTGTCAGAGAAATGACTGCACTGAACAATTAGTGTTCTTATATAGACATACACAGGAGTGTCAGAGAAATGACTGCACTGAACAAAAAGTACTCTTATATACACATACACAGGAGTGTCAGAGAAATGACTGCACTGAACAATTAGTGTTCTTATATACACATACACAAGAGTGTCACAGAAATGACTGCACTGAACAATTAGTGTTCTTATATAGACATACACAGGAGTGTCAGAGAAATGACTGCACTGAACAATTAATGTTCTTATATAGACATACACAGGAGGAGTGTCGGAGAAATGACTGCACTGAACAATTAGTGTTTTTATATAAACATACATAGGAGTGTCAGAGAGATGACTGCACTGAACAATTAGTGTTCTTATAAACACATACACTGGAGTGTCAGAGAAATGACTGCACTGAACAATTAGTGTTCATATACAGACATACACAGGAGTGTCAGAGAAATGACTGCACTGAACACTTAGTGTTCTTATATACACATACACAGGAGTGTCAGAGAAATGACTGCACTGAACAATTAGTGTTCTTATATAGACATACACAGGAGTGTCAGAGATATGACTGCACTGAACAATTAGTGTTCTTATATAGACATACGCAGGAGTGTCAGAGAAATGACTGCACTGAACAATTAGTGTTCTTATATACACATACACAGGAGTGTCAGAGAAATGACTGCACTGAACAATTAGTGTTCTTGTATACACATACACAAGAGTGTCGGAGATATGACTGCACTGAACAATTAGTGTTCTTATATAGACATACACAGGAGTGTCGGAGAAATGACTGCAGTGAACAATTTGTGTTCTTATATAGACATACACAAGAGAGTCAGAGAAATGACTGCACTGAACAATTAGTGTTCTTATATAGACATACACAGGAGTGTCAGAGAAATGACTGCACTGAACAATTAGTGTTCTTATATACACATACACAGGAGTGTCAGAGAAATGACTGCACTGAACAATTAGTGTTCTTATATACACATACACAGGAGTGTCGGAGAAATGACTGCACTGAACAATTAGTGTTCTTATATAGACATACACAGGAGTGTCGGAGAAATGACTGCACTGAACAATTAGTGTTATTATATACACATACACAGGAGTGTCAGAGAAATGACTGCACTGAACAATTAGTGTTCTTATATACACATACACAGGAGTGTCAGAGAAATGACTGCACTGAACAATTAGTGTTCTTATATAGACATATACAGGAGTGTCAGAGAAATGACTGCACTGAACAATTAGTGTTCTTATATAGACATACACAGGAGTGTCGGAGAAATGACTGCACTGAACAATTAGTGTTCTTATATAGACATACACAGGAGTGTCGGAGAAATGACTGCACTGAACAATTAGTGTTCTTATATAGACATACACAGGAGTGTCGGAGAAATGACTGCACTATACAATTAGTGTTCTTATAGAGACATACACAGGAGTGTCGGAGAAATGACTGCACTGAACAATTAGTGTTCTTATATACACGTACACAGGAGTGTCAGAGAAATGACTGCACTGAACAATTAGTGTTCTTATATAGACATACACAGGAGTGTCAGAGAAATGACTGCACTGAACAATTAGTGTTCTTATATAGACATACACAGGAGTGTCAGAGAAATGACTGCACTGAACAATTAGTGCTCTTATATACACATACACAGGGGTGTCAGAGAAAAGACTGCACTGAACAATTAGTGCTATTATATACACATACACAGGAGTGTCAGAGAAATGACTGCACTGAACAATTAGTGTTCTTATATACACATACACAGGAGTGTCAGAGAAATGACTGCACTGAACAATTAGTGTTCTTATATACACATACACAGGAGTGTCAGAGAAATGACTGCACTGAACAATTAGTGTTCTTATATACACATACACAGGAGTGTCAGAGAAATGACTGCACTGAACAATTAGTGTTCTTATATACACATACACAAGAGTGTCAGAGATATGACTGCACTGAACAATTAGTGTTCTTATATACACATACACAGGAGTGTCAGAGAAATGATTGCACTGAACAATTAGTGTTCTTATATAGACATACACAGGAGAGTCGGAGAAATAACTGCACTGAACAATTAGTGTTCTTATATACACGTACACAGGAGTGTCAGAGAAATGACTGCACTGAACAATTAGTTTTCTTATATAGACATACACAGGAGTGTCAGAGAAATGACTGCACTGAACAAAAAGTGCTCTTATATACACATACACAGGAGTGTCAGAGAAATGACTGCACTGAACAACTAGTGTTCTTATATACACATACACAAGAGTGTCACAGAAATGACTGCACTGAACAATTAGTGTTCTTATATAGACATACACAGGAGTGTCAGAGAAATGACTGCACTGAACAATTAATGTTCTTATATAGACATACACAGGAGGAGTGTCGGAGAAATGACTGCACTGAACAATTCGTGCATTTATATAAACATACATAGGAGTGTCAGAGAGATGACTGCACTGAACAATTAGTGTTCTTATATACACATACACAGGAGTGTCAGAGAAATGACTGCACTGAACAATTAGTGTTCTTATATAGACATACACAGGAGTGTCAGAGAAATGACTGCACTGAACACTTAGTGTTCTTATATACACATACACAGGAGTGTCAGAGAAATGACTGCACTGAACAATTACTGTTCTTATATAGACATACACAGGAGTGTCAGAGAAATGACAGCACTGAACAATTAGTGTTCTTATATAGACATACACAGGAGTGTCGGAGAAATGACTGCACTGAACAATTAGTGTTCTTATATAGACATACACAGGAGTGTCGGAGAAATGACTGCACTGAACAATTAGTGTTCTTATATACACATACACAGGAGTGTCAGAGAAATGACTGCACTGAACAATTAGTGTTCTTATATACACATACACAAGAGTGTCGGAGATATGACTGCACTGAACAATTAGTGTTTTTATATAGACATACACAGGAGTGTCGGAGAAATGACTGCATTGAACAATTTGTGTTCTTATATAGACATACACAAGAGTGTCAGAGAAATGACTGCACTGAACAATTAATGTTCTTATATAGACATACACAGGAGTGTCAGAGAAATGACTGCACTGAACAATTAGTGTTCTTATATACACATACACAGGAGTGTCAGAGAAATGACTGCACTGAACAATTAGTGTTCTTATATACACATACACAGGAGTGTCGGAGAAATGACTGCACTGAACAATTAGTGTTCTTATATAGACATACACAGGAGTGTCGGAGAAATGACTGCACTGAACAATTAGTGTTCTTATATAGACATTCACAGGAGTGTCGGAGAAATGACTGCACTGAACAATTAGTGTTCTTATATAGACATACACAGGAGTGTCGGAGAAATGACTGCACTGAACAATTAGTGTTCTTAAATAGACATACACAGGAGTGTCGGAGAAATGACTGCACTATACAATTAGTGTTCTTATATAGACATACACAGGAGTGTCGGAGAAATGACTGCACTGAACAATTAGTGTTCTTATATACACGTACACAGGAGTGTCAGAGAAATGACTGCACTGAACAATTAGTGTTCTTATATAGACATACACAGGAGTGTCAGAGAAATGACTGCACTGAACAATTAGTGTTCTTATATAGACATACACAGGAGTGTCGGAGAATTGACTGCACTGAACAATTAGTGTTCTTATATACACATACACAGGAGTGTCAGAGAAATGACTGCACTGAACAATTAGTGTTCTTATATACACATACACAGGAGTGTCAGAGAAATGACTGCACTGAACAATTAGTGTTCTTATATACACATACACAAGAGTGTCGGAGATATGACTGCACTGAACAATTAGTGTTCTTATATAGACATACACAGGAGTGTCGGAGAAATGACTGCACTGAACAATTTGTGTTCTTATATAGACATACACAAGAGTGTCAGAGAAATGACTGCACTGAACAATTAGTGTTCTTATATAGACATACACAGGAGTGTCAGAGAAATGACTGCACTGAACAATTAGTGTTCTTATATACACATACACAGGAGTGTCAGAGAAATGACTGCACTGAACAATTAGTGTTCTTATATACACATACACAGGAGTGTCAGAGAAATGACTGCACTGAACAATTAGTGTTCTTATATAGACATACACAGGAGTGTCGGAGAAATGACTGCACTGAACAATTAGTGTTCTTATATACACATACACAGGAGTGTCAGAGAAATGACTGCACTGAACAATTAGTGTTCTTATATACACATACACAGGCGTGTCGGAGAAATGACTACACTGAACAATTAGTGTTCTAATATAGACATACACAGGAGTGTCGGAGAATTGACTGCGCTGAACAATTAGTGTTCTTATATAGACATACACAGGAGTGTCGGAGAAATGACTGCACTGAACAATTAGTGTTCTTATATAGACATACACAGGAGCGTCGGAGAAATGACTGCACTGAACAATTAGTGTTCTTATATAGACATACACAGGAGTGTCGGAGAAATGACTGCACTGATCAATTAGTGTTATTATATAGACATACACAGGAGTGTCAGAGAAATGACTGCACTGAACAATTAGTGTTCTTATATACACATACACAGGAGTGTCAGAGAAATGACTGCACTGAACAATTAGTGTTCTTATATAGACATACACAGGAGTGTCGGAGAAATGACTGCACTGAACAATTAGTGTTCTTATATAGACATACACAGGAGTGTCGGAGAAATGACTGCACTGAACAATTAGTGTTCTTATATAGACATACACAGGAGTGTCGGAGAAATGACTGCACTGAACAATTAGTGTTCTTATATAGACATACACAGGAGTGTCAGAGAAATGACTGCACTATACAATTAGTGTTCTTATATTGACATACACAGGAGTGTCGGAGAAATGACTGCACTGAACAATTAGTGTTCTTATATACACGTACACAGGAGTGTCGGAGAAATGACTGCACTGAACAATTAGTGTTCTTATATAGACATACACAGGAGTGTCAGAGAAATGACTGCACTGAACAATTAGTGTTCTTATATAGACATACACAGGAGTGTCAGAGAAATGACTGCACTGAACAATTAGTGCTCTTATATACACATACACAGGGGTGTCAGAGAAAAGACTGCACTGAACAGTTAGTGCTCTTATATACACATACACAGGAGTGTCAGAGAAATGACTGCACTGAACAATTAGTGTTCTTATATACACATACACAGGAGTGTCAGAGAAATGACTGCACTGAACAGTTAGTGTTCTTATATACACATACACAGGAGTGTCAGAGAAATGACTGCACTGAACAATTAGTGTTCTTATATACACATACACAGGAGTGTCAGAGAAATGACTGCACTGAACAATTAGTGTTCTTATATACACATACACAAGAGTGTCAGAGATATGACTGCACTGAACAATTAGTGTTCTTATATACACATACACAGGAGTGTCAGAGAAATGATTGCACTGAACAATTAGTGTTCTTATATAGACATACACAGGAGAGTCGGAGAAATGACTGCACTGAACAATTAGTGTTCTTATATACACGTACACAGGAGTGTCAGAGAAATGACTGCACTGAACAATTAGTGTTCTTATATAGACATACACAGGAGTGTCAGAGAAATGACTGCACTGAACAAAAAGTGCTCTTATATACACATACACAGGAGTGTCAGAGAAATGACTGCACTGAACAATTAGTGTTCTTATATACACATACACAATAGTGTCACAGAAATGACTGCACTGAACAATTAGTGTTCTTATATAGACATACACAGGAGTGTCAGAGAAATGACTGCACTGAACAATTAATGTTCTTATATAGACATACACAGGAGGAGTGTCGGAGAAATGACTGCACTGAACAATTAGTGTTTTTATATAAACATACATAGGAGTGTCAGAGAGAAGACTGCACTGAACAATTAGTGTTCTTATATACACATACACAGGAGTGTCAGAGAAATGACTGCACTGAACAATTAGTGTTCTTATATAGACATACACAGGAGTGTCAGAGAAATGACTGCACTGAACACTTAGTGTTCTTATATACACATACACAGGAGTGTCAGAGAAATGACTGCACTGAACAATTAGTGTTCTTATATAGACATACACAGGAGTGTCAGAGAAATGACTGCACTGAACAATTAGTGTTCTTATATAGACATACACAGGAGTGTCAGAGAAATGACTGCACTGAACAATTAGTGTTCTTATATAGACATACACAGGAGTGTCAGAGAAATGACTGCACTGAACAATTAGTGTTCTTATATACACATACACAGGAGTGTCGGAGAAATGACTGCACTGAACAATTAGTGTTCTTATATAGACATACACAGGAGTGTCGGAGAAATGACTGCACTGAACAATTAGTGTTCTTATATAGACATACACAGGAGTGTCGGAGAAATGACTGCACTGAACAATTAGTGTTCTTATATAGACATACACAGGAGTGTCGGAGAAATGACTGCACTGAACATTAGTGTTCTTATATAGACATACACAGGAGTGTCGGCGATATGACTGCACTGAACAATTAGTGTTCTTATATAGACATACACAGGAGTGTCGGAGAAATGACTGCACTGAACAATTTGTGTTCTTATATAGACATACACAGGAGTGTCAGAGAAATGACTGCACTGAACAATTAGTGTTCTTATATACACATACACAGGAGTGTCAGAGAAATGACTGCACTGAACAATTAGTGTTCTTATATACACATACACAGGAGTGTCAGAGAAATGACTGCACTGAACAATTAGTGTTCTTATATACACATACACAGGAGTGTCAGAGAAATGACTGCACTGAACACTTAGTGTTCTTATATACACATACACAGGAGTGTCAGAGAAATGACTGCACTGAACACTTAGTGTTCTTATATACACATACACAGGAGTGTCAGAGAAATGACTGCACTGAACAATTAGTGTTCTTATATACACATACACAGGAGTGTCAGAGAAATGACTGCACTGAACAATTAGTGTTCTTATATACACATACACAAGAGTGTCAGAGAAATGACTGCACTGAACAATTAGTGTTCTTATATTCACGTACTCAAGAGTGTGGGAGAAATGACTGCACTGAACAATTAGTGTTCTTATATACACGTACACAGGAGTGTGGGAGAAATGACTGCACTGAACAATTAGTGTTCTTATATACACATACACAGGAGTGTCAGAGAAATGACTGCACTGAACAATTAGTGTTCTTATATACACATACACAGGAGTGTCAGAGATATGACTGCACTGAACAATTAGTGTTCTTATATACACATACACAGGAGTGTCAGAGAAATGACTGCACTGAACAATTAGTGTTCTTATATACACGTACACAAGAGTGTCAGAGAAATGACTGCACTGAACAATTAGTGTTCTTATATACACGTACACAAGAGTGTCGGAGAAATGACTGCACTGAACAATTAGTGTTCTTATATACACGTACACAGTAGTGTCGGAGAAATGACTGCACTGAACAATTAGTGTTCTTATATACACATACACAGGAGTGTCGGATAAAAGACTGCACTGAACAATTAGTGTTCTTATATACATGTACACAGGAGTGTCAGAGAAATGACTGCACTGAACAATTAGTGTTCTTATATAGACATACACAGGAGTGTCGGAGAAATGACTGCACTGAACAATTAGTGTTCTTATATAGACATACACAGGAGAGTCGGAGAAATGACTGCACTGAACAATTATTGTTCTTACATAAACGTACACAGGAGTGTCAGAGAAATGACTGCACTGAACAATTAGTGTTCTTATATAGACATACACAGGAGTGTCAGAGAAATGACTGCACTGAACAATTAGTGCTCTTATATACACATACACAGGAGTGTCAGAGAAATGACTGCACTGAACAATTAGTGTTCTTATATACACATACACAAGAGTGTCACAGAAATGACTGCACTGAACAATTAGTGTCCTTATATAGACATACACAGGAGTGTCAGAGAAATGACTGCACTGAACAATTAATGTTCTTATATAGACATACACAGGAGGAGTGTCGGAGAAATGACTGCACTGAACAATTAGTGTTTTTATATAAACATACATAGGAGTGTCAGAGAAAAGACTGCACTGAACAATTAGTGTTCTTATATAGACATACACAGGAGTGTCGGAGAAATGACTGCACTGAACAATTAGTGTTCTTATATACACATACACAGGAGTGTCAGAGAAATGACTGCACTGAACAATTAGTGTTCTTATATACACATACACAGGAGTGTCGGAGAAATGACTACACTGAACAATTAGTGTTCTAATATAGACATACACAGGAGTGTCGGAGAAATGACTGCGCTGAACAATTAGTGTTCTTATATAGACATACACAGGAGTGTCGGAGAAATGACTGCACTGAACAATTAGTGTTCTTATATAGACATACACAGGAGTGTCGGAGAAATGACTGCACTGAACAATTAGTGTTCTTATATAGACATACACAGGAGTGTCGGAGAAATGACTGCACTGAACAATTAGTGTTATTATATAGACATACACAGGAGTGTCAGAGAAATGACTGCACTGAACAATTAGTGTTCTTATATACACATACACAGGAGTGTCAGAGAAATGACTGCACTGAACAATTAGTGTTCTTATATAGACATACACAGGAGTGTCGGAGAAATGACTGCACTGAACAATTAGTGTTCTTATATAGACATACACAGGAGTGTCGGAGAAATGACTGCACTGAACAATTAGTGTTCTTATATAGACATACACAGGAGTGTCGGAGAAATGACTGCACTGAACAATTAGTGTTCTTATATAGACATACACAGGAGTGTCGGAGAAATGACTGCACTATACAATTAGTGTTCTTATATAGACATACACAGGAGTGTCGGAGAAATGACTGCACTGAACAATTAGTGTTCTTATATACACGTACACAGGAGTGTCGGAGAAATGACTGCACTGAACAATTAGTGTTCTTATATACATGTACACAGGAGTGTCGGAGAAATGACTGCACTGAACAATTAGTGTTCTTATATAGACATACACAGGAGTGTCAGAGAAATGACTGCACTGAACAATTAGTGTTCTTATATAGACATACACAAGAGTGTCAGAGAAATGACTGCACTGAACAATTAGTGCTCTTATATACACATACACAGGGGTGTCAGAGAAAAGACTGCACTGAACAATTAGTGCTCTTATATACACATACACAGGAGTGTCAGAGAAATGACTGCACTGAACAATTAGTGTTCTTATATACACATACACAGGAGTGTCAGAGAAATGACTGCACTGAACAATTAGTGTTCTTATATACACATACACAGGAGTGTCAGAGAAATGACTGCACTGAACAATTAGTGTTCTTATATACACATACACAGGAGTGTCAGAGAAATGACTGCACTGAACAATTAGTGTTCTTATATACACATACACAATAGTGTCAGAGATATGACTGCACTGAACAATTAGTGTTCTTATATACACATACACAGGAGTGTCAGAGAAATGATTGCACTGAACAATTAGTGTTCTTATATAGACATACACAGGAGTGTCGGAGAAATGACTGCACTGAACAATTAGTGTTCTTAAATAGACATACACAGGAGTGTCGGAGAAATGACTGCACTATACAATTAGTGTTCTTATATAGACATACACAGGAGTGTCGGAGAAATGACTGCACTGAACAATTAGTGTTCTTATATACACGTACACAGGAGTGTCAGAGAAATGACTGCACTGAACAATTAGTGTTCTTATATAGACAAACACAGGAGTGTCAGAGAAATGACTGCACTGAACAATTAGTGTTCTTATATAGACATACACAGGAGTGTCGGAGAATTGACTGCACTGAACAATTAGTGTTCTTATATACACATACACAGGAGTGTCAGAGAAATGACTGCACTGAACAATTAGTGTTCTTATATACACATACACAGGAGTGTCAGAGAAATGACTGCACTGAACAATTAGTGTTCTTATATACACATACACAAGAGTGTCGGAGATATGACTGCACTGAACAATTAGTGTTCTTATATAGACATACACAGGAGTGTCGGAGAAATGACTGCACTGAACAATTTGTGTTCTTATATAGACATACACAAGAGTGTCAGAGAAATGACTGCACTGAACAATTAGTGTTCTTATATAGACATACACAGGAGTGTCAGAGAAATGACTGCACTGAACAATTAGTGTTCTTATATACACATACACAGGAGTGTCAGAGAAATGACTGCACTGAACAATTAGTGTTCTTATATACACATACACAGGAGTGTCAGAGAAATGACTGCACTGAACAATTAGTGTTCTTATATAGACATACACAGGAGTGTCGGAGAAATGACTGCACTGAACAATTAGTGTTCTTATATACACATACACAGGAGTGTCAGAGAAATGACTGCACTGAACAATTAGTGTTCTTATATACACATACACAGGCGTGTCGGAGAAATGACTACACTGAACAATTAGTGTTCTAATATAGACATACACAGGAGTGTCGGAGAATTGACTGCGCTGAACAATTAGTGTTCTTATATAGACATACACAGGAGTGTCGGAGAAATGACTGCACTGAACAATTAGTGTTCTTATATAGACATACACAGGAGCGTCGGAGAAATGACTGCACTGAACAATTAGTGTTCTTATATAGACATACACAGGAGTGTCGGAGAAATGACTGCACTGATCAATTAGTGTTATTATATAGACATACACAGGAGTGTCAGAGAAATGACTGCACTGAACAATTAGTGTTCTTATATACACATACACAGGAGTGTCAGAGAAATGACTGCACTGAACAATTAGTGTTCTTATATAGACATACACAGGAGTGTCGGAGAAATGACTGCACTGAACAATTAGTGTTCTTATATAGACATACACAGGAGTGTCGGAGAAATGACTGCACTGAACAATTAGTGTTCTTATATAGACATACACAGGAGTGTCGGAGAAATGACTGCACTGAACAATTAGTGTTCTTATATAGACATACACAGGAGTGTCAGAGAAATGACTGCACTATACAATTAGTGTTCTTATATTGACATACACAGGAGTGTCGGAGAAATGACTGCACTGAACAATTAGTGTTCTTATATACACGTACACAGGAGTGTCGGAGAAATGACTGCACTGAACAATTAGTGTTCTTATATAGACATACACAGGAGTGTCAGAGAAATGACTGCACTGAACAATTAGTGTTCTTATATAGACATACACAGGAGTGTCAGAGAAATGACTGCACTGAACAATTAGTGCTCTTATATACACATACACAGGGGTGTCAGAGAAAAGACTGCACTGAACAGTTAGTGCTCTTATATACACATACACAGGAGTGTCAGAGAAATGACTGCACTGAACAATTAGTGTTCTTATATACACATACACAGGAGTGTCAGAGAAATGACTGCACTGAACAATTAGTGTTCTTATATACACATACACAGGAGTGTCAGAGAAATGACTGCACTGAACAATTAGTGTTCTTATATACACATACACAGGAGTGTCAGAGAAATGACTGCACTGAACAATTAGTGTTCTTATATACACATACACAAGAGTGTCAGAGATATGACTGCACTGAACAATTAGTGTTCTTATATACACATACACAGGAGTGTCAGAGAAATGATTGCACTGAACAATTAGTGTTCTTATATAGACATACACAGGAGAGTCGGAGAAATGACTGCACTGAACAATTAGTGTTCTTATATACACGTACACAGGAGTGTCAGAGAAATGACTGCACTGAACAATTAGTGTTCTTATATAGACATACACAGGAGTGTCAGAGAAATGACTGCACTGAACAAAAAGTGCTCTTATATACACATACACAGGAGTGTCAGAGAAATGACTGCACTGAACAATTAGTGTTCTTATATACACATACACAATAGTGTCACAGAAATGACTGCACTGAACAATTAGTGTTCTTATATAGACATACACAGGAGTGTCAGAGAAATGACTGCACTGAACAATTAATGTTCTTATATAGACATACACAGGAGGAGTGTCGGAGAAATGACTGCACTGAACAATTAGTGTTTTTATATAAACATACATAGGAGTGTCAGAGAGAAGACTGCACTGAACAATTAGTGTTCTTATATACACATACACAGGAGTGTCAGAGAAATGACTGCACTGAACAATTAGTGTTCTTATATAGACATACACAGGAGTGTCAGAGAAATGACTGCACTGAACACTTAGTGTTCTTATATACACATACACAGGAGTGTCAGAGAAATGACTGCACTGAACAATTAGTGTTCTTATATAGACATACACAGGAGTGTCAGAGAAATGACTGCACTGAACAATTAGTGTTCTTATATAGACATACACAGGAGTGTCAGAGAAATGACTGCACTGAACAATTAGTGTTCTTATATAGACATACACAGGAGTGTCAGAGAAATGACTGCACTGAACAATTAGTGTTCTTATATACACATACACAGGAGTGTCGGAGAAATGACTGCACTGAACAATTAGTGTTCTTATATAGACATACACAGGAGTGTCGGAGAAATGACTGCACTGAACAATTAGTGTTCTTATATAGACATACACAGGAGTGTCGGAGAAATGACTGCACTGAACAATTAGTGTTCTTATATAGACATACACAGGAGTGTCGGAGAAATGACTGCACTGAACATTAGTGTTCTTATATAGACATACACAGGAGTGTCGGCGATATGACTGCACTGAACAATTAGTGTTCTTATATAGACATACACAGGAGTGTCGGAGAAATGACTGCACTGAACAATTTGTGTTCTTATATAGACATACACAGGAGTGTCAGAGAAATGACTGCACTGAACAATTAGTGTTCTTATATACACATACACAGGAGTGTCAGAGAAATGACTGCACTGAACAATTAGTGTTCTTATATACACATACACAGGAGTGTCAGAGAAATGACTGCACTGAACAATTAGTGTTCTTATATACACATACACAGGAGTGTCAGAGAAATGACTGCACTGAACACTTAGTGTTCTTATATACACATACACAGGAGTGTCAGAGAAATGACTGCACTGAACACTTAGTGTTCTTATATACACATACACAGGAGTGTCAGAGAAATGACTGCACTGAACAATTAGTGTTCTTATATACACATACACAGGAGTGTCAGAGAAATGACTGCACTGAACAATTAGTGTTCTTATATACACATACACAAGAGTGTCAGAGAAATGACTGCACTGAACAATTAGTGTTCTTATATTCACGTACTCAAGAGTGTGGGAGAAATGACTGCACTGAACAATTAGTGTTCTTATATACA
This sequence comes from Taudactylus pleione, assembly GCA_031769625.1. Lineage (NCBI taxonomy): Eukaryota > Metazoa > Chordata > Amphibia > Anura > Myobatrachidae > Taudactylus > Taudactylus pleione. The sequence continues at coordinate 4,087,103 of JAUIMM010000079.1, read as the reverse complement.
CGTACACAGGAGTGTGGGAGAAATGACTGCACTGAACAATTAGTGTTCTTATATACACATACACAGGAGTGTCAGAGAAATGACTGCACTGAACAATTAGTGTTCTTATATACACATACACAGGAGTGTCAGAGATATGACTGCACTGAACAATTAGTGTTCTTATATACACATACACAGGAGTGTCAGAGAAATGACTGCACTGAACAATTAGTGTTCTTATATACACGTACACAAGAGTGTCAGAGAAATGACTGCACTGAACAATTAGTGTTCTTATATACACGTACACAAGAGTGTCGGAGAAATGACTGCACTGAACAATTAGTGTTCTTATATACACGTACACAGTAGTGTCGGAGAAATGACTGCACTGAACAATTAGTGTTCTTATATACACATACACAGGAGTGTCGGATAAAAGACTGCACTGAACAATTAGTGTTCTTATATACATGTACACAGGAGTGTCAGAGAAATGACTGCACTGAACAATTAGTGTTCTTATATACACATACACAGGAGTGTCAGAGAAATGACTGCACTGAACAATTAGTGTTCTTATATACACATACACAGGAGTGTCAGAGAAATGACTGCACTGAACAATTAGTGTTCTTATATACACATACACAATAGTGTCAGAGATATGACTGCACTGAACAATTAGTGTTCTTATATACACATACACAGGAGTGTCAGAGAAATGATTGCACTGAACAATTAGTGTTCTTATATAGACATACACAGGAGTGTCGGAGAAATGACTGCACTGAACAATTAGTGTTCTTAAATAGACATACACAGGAGTGTCGGAGAAATGACTGCACTATACAATTAGTGTTCTTATATAGACATACACAGGAGTGTCGGAGAAATGACTGCACTGAACAATTAGTGTTCTTATATACACGTACACAGGAGTGTCAGAGAAATGACTGCACTGAACAATTAGTGTTCTTATATAGACAAACACAGGAGTGTCAGAGAAATGACTGCACTGAACAATTAGTGTTCTTATATAGACATACACAGGAGTGTCGGAGAATTGACTGCACTGAACAATTAGTGTTCTTATATACACATACACAGGAGTGTCAGAGAAATGACTGCACTGAACAATTAGTGTTCTTATATACACATACACAGGAGTGTCAGAGAAATGACTGCACTGAACAATTAGTGTTCTTATATACACATACACAAGAGTGTCGGAGATATGACTGCACTGAACAATTAGTGTTCTTATATAGACATACACAGGAGTGTCGGAGAAATGACTGCACTGAACAATTTGTGTTCTTATATAGACATACACAAGAGTGTCAGAGAAATGACTGCACTGAACAATTAGTGTTCTTATATAGACATACACAGGAGTGTCAGAGAAATGACTGCACTGAACAATTAGTGTTCTTATATACACATACACAGGAGTGTCAGAGAAATGACTGCACTGAACAATTAGTGTTCTTATATACACATACACAGGAGTGTCAGAGAAATGACTGCACTGAACAATTAGTGTTCTTATATAGACATACACAGGAGTGTCGGAGAAATGACTGCACTGAACAATTAGTGTTCTTATATACACATACACAGGAGTGTCAGAGAAATGACTGCACTGAACAATTAGTGTTCTTATATACACATACACAGGCGTGTCGGAGAAATGACTACACTGAACAATTAGTGTTCTAATATAGACATACACAGGAGTGTCGGAGAATTGACTGCGCTGAACAATTAGTGTTCTTATATAGACATACACAGGAGTGTCGGAGAAATGACTGCACTGAACAATTAGTGTTCTTATATAGACATACACAGGAGCGTCGGAGAAATGACTGCACTGAACAATTAGTGTTCTTATATAGACATACACAGGAGTGTCGGAGAAATGACTGCACTGATCAATTAGTGTTATTATATAGACATACACAGGAGTGTCAGAGAAATGACTGCACTGAACAATTAGTGTTCTTATATACACATACACAGGAGTGTCAGAGAAATGACTGCACTGAACAATTAGTGTTCTTATATAGACATACACAGGAGTGTCGGAGAAATGACTGCACTGAACAATTAGTGTTCTTATATAGACATACACAGGAGTGTCGGAGAAATGACTGCACTGAACAATTAGTGTTCTTATATAGACATACACAGGAGTGTCGGAGAAATGACTGCACTGAACAATTAGTGTTCTTATATAGACATACACAGGAGTGTCAGAGAAATGACTGCACTATACAATTAGTGTTCTTATATTGACATACACAGGAGTGTCGGAGAAATGACTGCACTGAACAATTAGTGTTCTTATATACACGTACACAGGAGTGTCGGAGAAATGACTGCACTGAACAATTAGTGTTCTTATATAGACATACACAGGAGTGTCAGAGAAATGACTGCACTGAACAATTAGTGTTCTTATATAGACATACACAGGAGTGTCAGAGAAATGACTGCACTGAACAATTAGTGCTCTTATATACACATACACAGGGGTGTCAGAGAAAAGACTGCACTGAACAGTTAGTGCTCTTATATACACATACACAGGAGTGTCAGAGAAATGACTGCACTGAACAATTAGTGTTCTTATATACACATACACAGGAGTGTCAGAGAAATGACTGCACTGAACAATTAGTGTTCTTATATACACATACACAGGAGTGTCAGAGAAATGACTGCACTGAACAATTAGTGTTCTTATATACACATACACAGGAGTGTCAGAGAAATGACTGCACTGAACAATTAGTGTTCTTATATACACATACACAAGAGTGTCAGAGATATGACTGCACTGAACAATTAGTGTTCTTATATACACATACACAGGAGTGTCAGAGAAATGATTGCACTGAACAATTAGTGTTCTTATATAGACATACACAGGAGAGTCGGAGAAATGACTGCACTGAACAATTAGTGTTCTTATATACACGTACACAGGAGTGTCAGAGAAATGACTGCACTGAACAATTAGTGTTCTTATATAGACATACACAGGAGTGTCAGAGAAATGACTGCACTGAACAAAAAGTGCTCTTATATACACATACACAGGAGTGTCAGAGAAATGACTGCACTGAACAATTAGTGTTCTTATATACACATACACAATAGTGTCACAGAAATGACTGCACTGAACAATTAGTGTTCTTATATAGACATACACAGGAGTGTCAGAGAAATGACTGCACTGAACAATTAATGTTCTTATATAGACATACACAGGAGGAGTGTCGGAGAAATGACTGCACTGAACAATTAGTGTTTTTATATAAACATACATAGGAGTGTCAGAGAGAAGACTGCACTGAACAATTAGTGTTCTTATATACACATACACAGGAGTGTCAGAGAAATGACTGCACTGAACAATTAGTGTTCTTATATAGACATACACAGGAGTGTCAGAGAAATGACTGCACTGAACACTTAGTGTTCTTATATACACATACACAGGAGTGTCAGAGAAATGACTGCACTGAACAATTAGTGTTCTTATATAGACATACACAGGAGTGTCAGAGAAATGACTGCACTGAACAATTAGTGTTCTTATATAGACATACACAGGAGTGTCAGAGAAATGACTGCACTGAACAATTAGTGTTCTTATATAGACATACACAGGAGTGTCAGAGAAATGACTGCACTGAACAATTAGTGTTCTTATATACACATACACAGGAGTGTCGGAGAAATGACTGCACTGAACAATTAGTGTTCTTATATAGACATACACAGGAGTGTCGGAGAAATGACTGCACTGAACAATTAGTGTTCTTATATAGACATACACAGGAGTGTCGGAGAAATGACTGCACTGAACAATTAGTGTTCTTATATAGACATACACAGGAGTGTCGGAGAAATGACTGCACTGAACATTAGTGTTCTTATATAGACATACACAGGAGTGTCGGCGATATGACTGCACTGAACAATTAGTGTTCTTATATAGACATACACAGGAGTGTCGGAGAAATGACTGCACTGAACAATTTGTGTTCTTATATAGACATACACAGGAGTGTCAGAGAAATGACTGCACTGAACAATTAGTGTTCTTATATACACATACACAGGAGTGTCAGAGAAATGACTGCACTGAACAATTAGTGTTCTTATATACACATACACAGGAGTGTCAGAGAAATGACTGCACTGAACAATTAGTGTTCTTATATACACATACACAGGAGTGTCAGAGAAATGACTGCACTGAACACTTAGTGTTCTTATATACACATACACAGGAGTGTCAGAGAAATGACTGCACTGAACACTTAGTGTTCTTATATACACATACACAGGAGTGTCAGAGAAATGACTGCACTGAACAATTAGTGTTCTTATATACACATACACAGGAGTGTCAGAGAAATGACTGCACTGAACAATTAGTGTTCTTATATACACATACACAAGAGTGTCAGAGAAATGACTGCACTGAACAATTAGTGTTCTTATATTCACGTACTCAAGAGTGTGGGAGAAATGACTGCACTGAACAATTAGTGTTCTTATATACACGTACACAGGAGTGTGGGAGAAATGACTGCACTGAACAATTAGTGTTCTTATATACACATACACAGGAGTGTCAGAGAAATGACTGCACTGAACAATTAGTGTTCTTATATACACATACACAGGAGTGTCAGAGATATGACTGCACTGAACAATTAGTGTTCTTATATACACATACACAGGAGTGTCAGAGAAATGACTGCACTGAACAATTAGTGTTCTTATATACACGTACACAAGAGTGTCAGAGAAATGACTGCACTGAACAATTAGTGTTCTTATATACACGTACACAAGAGTGTCGGAGAAATGACTGCACTGAACAATTAGTGTTCTTATATACACGTACACAGTAGTGTCGGAGAAATGACTGCACTGAACAATTAGTGTTCTTATATACACATACACAGGAGTGTCGGATAAAAGACTGCACTGAACAATTAGTGTTCTTATATACATGTACACAGGAGTGTCAGAGAAATGACTGCACTGAACAATTAGTGTTCTTATATAGACATACACAGGAGTGTCGGAGAAATGACTGCACTGAACAATTAGTGTTCTTATATAGACATACACAGGAGAGTCGGAGAAATGACTGCACTGAACAATTATTGTTCTTACATAAACGTACACAGGAGTGTCAGAGAAATGACTGCACTGAACAATTAGTGTTCTTATATAGACATACACAGGAGTGTCAGAGAAATGACTGCACTGAACAATTAGTGCTCTTATATACACATACACAGGAGTGTCAGAGAAATGACTGCACTGAACAATTAGTGTTCTTATATACACATACACAAGAGTGTCACAGAAATGACTGCACTGAACAATTAGTGTCCTTATATAGACATACACAGGAGTGTCAGAGAAATGACTGCACTGAACAATTAATGTTCTTATATAGACATACACAGGAGGAGTGTCGGAGAAATGACTGCACTGAACAATTAGTGTTTTTATATAAACATACATAGGAGTGTCAGAGAAAAGACTGCACTGAACAATTAGTGTTCTTATATAGACATACACAGGAGTGTCGGAGAAATGACTGCACTGAACAATTAGTGTTCTTATATACACATACACAGGAGTGTCAGAGAAATGACTGCACTGAACAATTAGTGTTCTTATATACACATACACAGGAGTGTCGGAGAAATGACTACACTGAACAATTAGTGTTCTAATATAGACATACACAGGAGTGTCGGAGAAATGACTGCGCTGAACAATTAGTGTTCTTATATAGACATACACAGGAGTGTCGGAGAAATGACTGCACTGAACAATTAGTGTTCTTATATAGACATACACAGGAGTGTCGGAGAAATGACTGCACTGAACAATTAGTGTTCTTATATAGACATACACAGGAGTGTCGGAGAAATGACTGCACTGAACAATTAGTGTTCTTATATAGACATACACAGGAGTGTCGGAGAAATGACTGCACTGAACAATTAGTGTTCTTATATAGACATACACAGGAGTGTCGGAGAAATGACTGCACTATACAATTAGTGTTCTTATATAGACATACACAGGAGTGTCAGAGAAATGACTGCACTGAACAATTAGTGTTCTTATATACACGTACACAGGAGTGTCGGAGAAATGACTGCACTGAACAATTAGTGTTCTTATATACATGTACACAGGAGTGTCGGAGAAATGACTGCACTGAACAATTAGTGTTCTTATATAGACATACACAGGAGTGTCAGAGAAATGACTGCACTGAACAATTAGTGTTCTTATATAGACATACACAGGAGTGTCAGAGAAATGACTGCACTGAACAATTAGTGCTCTTATATACACATACACAGGGGTGTCAGAGAAAAGACTGCACTGAACAATTAGTGCTCTTATATACACATACACAGGAGTGTCAGAGAAATGACTGCACTGAACAATTAGTGTTCTTATATACACATACACAGGAGTGTCAGAGAAATGACTGCACTGAACAATTAGTGTTCTTATATACACATACACAGGAGTGTCAGAGAAATGACTGCACTGAACAATTAGTGTTCTTATATACACATACACAGGAGTGTCAGAGAAATGACTGCACTGAACAATTAGTGTTCTTATATACACATACACAATAGTGTCAGAGATATGACTGCACTGAACAATTAGTGTTCTTATATACACATACACAGGAGTGTCAGAGAAATGATTGCACTGAACAATTAGTGTTCTTATATAGACATACACAGGAGTGTCGGAGAAATGACTGCACTGAACAATTAGTGTTCTTAAATAGACATACACAGGAGTGTCGGAGAAATGACTGCACTATACAATTAGTGTTCTTATATAGACATACACAGGAGTGTCGGAGAAATGACTGCACTGAACAATTAGTGTTCTTATATACACGTACACAGGAGTGTCAGAGAAATGACTGCACTGAACAATTAGTGTTCTTATATAGACAAACACAGGAGTGTCAGAGAAATGACTGCACTGAACAATTAGTGTTCTTATATAGACATACACAGGAGTGTCGGAGAATTGACTGCACTGAACAATTAGTGTTCTTATATACACATACACAGGAGTGTCAGAGAAATGACTGCACTGAACAATTAGTGTTCTTATATACACATACACAGGAGTGTCAGAGAAATGACTGCACTGAACAATTAGTGTTCTTATATACACATACACAAGAGTGTCGGAGATATGACTGCACTGAACAATTAGTGTTCTTATATAGACATACACAGGAGTGTCGGAGAAATGACTGCACTGAACAATTTGTGTTCTTATATAGACATACACAAGAGTGTCAGAGAAATGACTGCACTGAACAATTAGTGTTCTTATATAGACATACACAGGAGTGTCAGAGAAATGACTGCACTGAACAATTAGTGTTCTTATATACACATACACAGGAGTGTCAGAGAAATGACTGCACTGAACAATTAGTGTTCTTATATACACATACACAGGAGTGTCAGAGAAATGACTGCACTGAACAATTAGTGTTCTTATATAGACATACACAGGAGTGTCGGAGAAATGACTGCACTGAACAATTAGTGTTCTTATATACACATACACAGGAGTGTCAGAGAAATGACTGCACTGAACAATTAGTGTTCTTATATACACATACACAGGCGTGTCGGAGAAATGACTACACTGAACAATTAGTGTTCTAATATAGACATACACAGGAGTGTCGGAGAATTGACTGCGCTGAACAATTAGTGTTCTTATATAGACATACACAGGAGTGTCGGAGAAATGACTGCACTGAACAATTAGTGTTCTTATATAGACATACACAGGAGCGTCGGAGAAATGACTGCACTGAACAATTAGTGTTCTTATATAGACATACACAGGAGTGTCGGAGAAATGACTGCACTGATCAATTAGTGTTATTATATAGACATACACAGGAGTGTCAGAGAAATGACTGCACTGAACAATTAGTGTTCTTATATACACATACACAGGAGTGTCAGAGAAATGACTGCACTGAACAATTAGTGTTCTTATATAGACATACACAGGAGTGTCGGAGAAATGACTGCACTGAACAATTAGTGTTCTTATATAGACATACACAGGAGTGTCGGAGAAATGACTGCACTGAACAATTAGTGTTCTTATATAGACATACACAGGAGTGTCGGAGAAATGACTGCACTGAACAATTAGTGTTCTTATATAGACATACACAGGAGTGTCAGAGAAATGACTGCACTATACAATTAGTGTTCTTATATTGACATACACAGGAGTGTCGGAGAAATGACTGCACTGAACAATTAGTGTTCTTATATACACGTACACAGGAGTGTCGGAGAAATGACTGCACTGAACAATTAGTGTTCTTATATAGACATACACAGGAGTGTCAGAGAAATGACTGCACTGAACAATTAGTGTTCTTATATAGACATACACAGGAGTGTCAGAGAAATGACTGCACTGAACAATTAGTGCTCTTATATACACATACACAGGGGTGTCAGAGAAAAGACTGCACTGAACAGTTAGTGCTCTTATATACACATACACAGGAGTGTCAGAGAAATGACTGCACTGAACAATTAGTGTTCTTATATACACATACACAGGAGTGTCAGAGAAATGACTGCACTGAACAATTAGTGTTCTTATATACACATACACAATAGTGTCAGAGATATGACTGCACTGAACAATTAGTGTTCTTATATACACATACACAGGAGTGTCAGAGAAATGATTGCACTGAACAATTAGTGTTCTTATATAGACATACACAGGAGTGTCGGAGAAATGACTGCACTGAACAATTAGTGTTCTTAAATAGACATACACAGGAGTGTCGGAGAAATGACTGCACTATACATTTAGTGTTCTTATATAGACATACACAGGAGTGTCGGAGAAATGACTGCACTGAACAATTAGTGTTCTTATATACACGTACACAGGAGTGTCAGAGAAATGACTGCACTGAACAATTAGTGTTCTTATATAGACAAACACAGGAGTGTCAGAGAAATGACTGCACTGAACAATTAGTGTTCTTATATAGACATACACAGGAGTGTCGGAGAATTGACTGCACTGAACAATTAGTGTTCTTATATACACATACACAGGAGTGTCAGAGAAATGACTGCACTGAACAATTAGTGTTCTTATATACACATACACAGGAGTGTCAGAGAAATGACTGCACTGAACAATTAGTGTTCTTATATACACATACACAAGAGTGTCGGAGATATGACTGCACTGAACAATTAGTGTTCTTATATAGACATACACAGGAGTGTCGGAGAAATGACTGCACTGAACAATTTGTGTTCTTATATAGACATACACAAGAGTGTCAGAGAAATGACTGCACTGAACAATTAGTGTTCTTATATAGACATACACAGGAGTGTCAGAGAAATGACTGCACTGAACAATTAGTGTTCTTATATACACATACACAGGAGTGTCAGAGAAATGACTGCACTGAACAATTAGTGTTCTTATATACACATACACAGGAGTGTCAGAGAAATGACTGCACTGAACAATTAGTGTTCTTATATAGACATACACAGGAGTGTCGGAGAAATGACTGCACTGAACAATTAGTGTTCTTATATACACATACACAGGAGTGTCAGAGAAATGACTGCACTGAACAATTAGTGTTCTTATATACACATACACAGGCGTGTCGGAGAAATGACTACACTGAACAATTAGTGTTCTAATATAGACATACACAGGAGTGTCGGAGAATTGACTGCGCTGAACAATTAGTGTTCTTATATAGACATACACAGGAGTGTCGGAGAAATGACTGCACTGAACAATTAGTGTTCTTATATAGACATACACAGGAGCGTCGGAGAAATGACTGCACTGAACAATTAGTGTTCTTATATAGACATACACAGGAGTGTCGGAGAAATGACTGCACTGATCAATTAGTGTTATTATATAGACATACACAGGAGTGTCAGAGAAATGACTGCACTGAACAATTAGTGTTCTTATATACACATACACAGGAGTGTCAGAGAAATGACTGCACTGAACAATTAGTGTTCTTATATAGACATACACAGGAGTGTCGGAGAAATGACTGCACTGAACAATTAGTGTTCTTATATAGACATACACAGGAGTGTCGGAGAAATGACTGCACTGAACAATTAGTGTTCTTATATAGACATACACAGGAGTGTCGGAGAAATGACTGCACTGAACAATTAGTGTTCTTATATAGACATACACAGGAGTGTCAGAGAAATGACTGCACTATACAATTAGTGTTCTTATATTGACATACACAGGAGTGTCGGAGAAATGACTGCACTGAACAATTAGTGTTCTTATATACACGTACACAGGAGTGTCGGAGAAATGACTGCACTGAACAATTAGTGTTCTTATATAGACATACACAGGAGTGTCAGAGAAATGACTGCACTGAACAATTAGTGTTCTTATATAGACATACACAGGAGTGTCAGAGAAATGACTGCACTGAACAATTAGTGCTCTTATATACACATACACGGGTGTCAGAGAAAAGACTGCACTGAACAGTTAGTGCTCTTATATACACATACACAGGAGTGTCAGAGAAATGACTGCACTGAACAATTAGTGTTCTTATATACACATACACAGGAGTGTCAGAGAAATGACTGCACTGAACAATTAGTGTTCTTATATACACATACACAGGAGTGTCAGAGAAATGACTGCACTGAACAATTAGTGTTCTTATATACACATACACAGGAGTGTCAGAGAAATGACTGCACTGAACAATTAGTGTTCTTATATACACATACACAAGAGTGTCAGAGATATGACTGCACTGAACAATTAGTGTTCTTATATACACATACACAGGAGTGTCAGAGAAATGATTGCACTGAACAATTAGTGTTCTTATATAGACATACACAGGAGAGTCGGAGAAATGACTGCACTGAACAATTAGTGTTCTTATATACACGTACACAGGAGTGTCAGAGAAATGACTGCACTGAACAATTAGTGTTCTTATATAGACATACACAGGAGTGTCAGAGAAATGACTGCACTGAACAAAAAGTGCTCTTATATACACATACACAGGAGTGTCAGAGAAATGACTGCACTGAACAATTAGTGTTCTTATATACACATACACAATAGTGTCACAGAAATGACTGCACTGAACAATTAGTGTTCTTATATAGACATACACAGGAGTGTCAGAGAAATGACTGCACTGAACAATTAATGTTCTTATATAGACATACACAGGAGGAGTGTCGGAGAAATGACTGCACTGAACAATTAGTGTTTTTATATAAACATACATAGGAGTGTCAGAGAGAAGACTGCACTGAACAATTAGTGTTCTTATATACACATACACAGGAGTGTCAGAGAAATGACTGCACTGAACAATTAGTGTTCTTATATAGACATACACAGGAGTGTCAGAGAAATGACTGCACTGAACACTTAGTGTTCTTATATACACATACACAGGAGTGTCAGAGAAATGACTGCACTGAACAATTAGTGTTCTTATATAGACATACACAGGAGTGTCAGAGAAATGACTGCACTGAACAATTAGTGTTCTTATATAGACATACACAGGAGTGTCAGAGAAATGACTGCACTGAACAATTAGTGTTCTTATATAGACATACACAGGAGTGTCAGAGAAATGACTGCACTGAACAATTAGTGTTCTTATATACACATACACAGGAGTGTCGGAGAAATGACTGCACTGAACAATTAGTGTTCTTATATAGACATACACAGGAGTGTCGGAGAAATGACTGCACTGAACAATTAGTGTTCTTATATAGACATACACAGGAGTGTCGGAGAAATGACTGCACTGAACAATTAGTGTTCTTATATAGACATACACAGGAGTGTCGGAGAAATGACTGCACTGAACATTAGTGTTCTTATATAGACATACACAGGAGTGTCGGCGATATGACTGCACTGAACAATTAGTGTTCTTATATAGACATACACAGGAGTGTCGGAGAAATGACTGCACTGAACAATTTGTGTTCTTATATAGACATACACAGGAGTGTCAGAGAAATGACTGCACTGAACAATTAGTGTTCTTATATACACATACACAGGAGTGTCAGAGAAATGACTGCACTGAACAATTAGTGTTCTTATATACACATACACAGGAGTGTCAGAGAAATGACTGCACTGAACAATTAGTGTTCTTATATACACATACACAGGAGTGTCAGAGAAATGACTGCACTGAACACTTAGTGTTCTTATATACACATACACAGGAGTGTCAGAGAAATGACTGCACTGAACACTTAGTGTTCTTATATACACATACACAGGAGTGTCAGAGAAATGACTGCACTGAACAATTAGTGTTCTTATATACACATACACAGGAGTGTCAGAGAAATGACTGCACTGAACAATTAGTGTTCTTATATACACATACACAAGAGTGTCAGAGAAATGACTGCACTGAACAATTAGTGTTCTTATATTCACGTACTCAAGAGTGTGGGAGAAATGACTGCACTGAACAATTAGTGTTCTTATATACACGTACACAGGAGTGTGGGAGAAATGACTGCACTGAACAATTAGTGTTCTTATATACACATACACAGGAGTGTCAGAGAAATGACTGCACTGAACAATTAGTGTTCTTATATACACATACACAGGAGTGTCAGAGATATGACTGCACTGAACAATTAGTGTTCTTATATACACATACACAGGAGTGTCAGAGAAATGACTGCACTGAACAATTAGTGTTCTTATATACACGTACACAAGAGTGTCAGAGAAATGACTGCACTGAACAATTAGTGTTCTTATATACACGTACACAAGAGTGTCGGAGAAATGACTGCACTGAACAATTAGTGTTCTTATATACACGTACACAGTAGTGTCGGAGAAATGACTGCACTGAACAATTAGTGTTCTTATATACACATACACAGGAGTGTCGGATAAAAGACTGCACTGAACAATTAGTGTTCTTATATACATGTACACAGGAGTGTCAGAGAAATGACTGCACTGAACAATTAGTGTTCTTATATACACATACACAGGAGTGTCAGAGAAATGACTGCACTGAACAATTAGTGTTCTTATATACACATACACAGGAGTGTCAGAGAAATGACTGCACTGAACAATTAGTGTTCTTATATACACATACACAATAGTGTCAGAGATATGACTGCACTGAACAATTAGTGTTCTTATATACACATACACAGGAGTGTCAGAGAAATGATTGCACTGAACAATTAGTGTTCTTATATAGACATACACAGGAGTGTCGGAGAAATGACTGCACTGAACAATTAGTGTTCTTAAATAGACATACACAGGAGTGTCGGAGAAATGACTGCACTATACAATTAGTGTTCTTATATAGACATACACAGGAGTGTCGGAGAAATGACTGCACTGAACAATTAGTGTTCTTATATACACGTACACAGGAGTGTCAGAGAAATGACTGCACTGAACAATTAGTGTTCTTATATAGACAAACACAGGAGTGTCAGAGAAATGACTGCACTGAACAATTAGTGTTCTTATATAGACATACACAGGAGTGTCGGAGAATTGACTGCACTGAACAATTAGTGTTCTTATATACACATACACAGGAGTGTCAGAGAAATGACTGCACTGAACAATTAGTGTTCTTATATACACATACACAGGAGTGTCAGAGAAATGACTGCACTGAACAATTAGTGTTCTTATATACACATACACAAGAGTGTCGGAGATATGACTGCACTGAACAATTAGTGTTCTTATATAGACATACACAGGAGTGTCGGAGAAATGACTGCACTGAACAATTTGTGTTCTTATATAGACATACACAAGAGTGTCAGAGAAATGACTGCACTGAACAATTAGTGTTCTTATATAGACATACACAGGAGTGTCAGAGAAATGACTGCACTGAACAATTAGTGTTCTTATATACACATACACAGGAGTGTCAGAGAAATGACTGCACTGAACAATTAGTGTTCTTATATACACATACACAGGAGTGTCAGAGAAATGACTGCACTGAACAATTAGTGTTCTTATATAGACATACACAGGAGTGTCGGAGAAATGACTGCACTGAACAATTAGTGTTCTTATATACACATACACAGGAGTGTCAGAGAAATGACTGCACTGAACAATTAGTGTTCTTATATACACATACACAGGCGTGTCGGAGAAATGACTACACTGAACAATTAGTGTTCTAATATAGACATACACAGGAGTGTCGGAGAATTGACTGCGCTGAACAATTAGTGTTCTTATATAGACATACACAGGAGTGTCGGAGAAATGACTGCACTGAACAATTAGTGTTCTTATATAGACATACACAGGAGCGTCGGAGAAATGACTGCACTGAACAATTAGTGTTCTTATATAGACATACACAGGAGTGTCGGAGAAATGACTGCACTGATCAATTAGTGTTATTATATAGACATACACAGGAGTGTCAGAGAAATGACTGCACTGAACAATTAGTGTTCTTATATACACATACACAGGAGTGTCAGAGAAATGACTGCACTGAACAATTAGTGTTCTTATATAGACATACACAGGAGTGTCGGAGAAATGACTGCACTGAACAATTAGTGTTCTTATATAGACATACACAGGAGTGTCGGAGAAATGACTGCACTGAACAATTAGTGTTCTTATATAGACATACACAGGAGTGTCGGAGAAATGACTGCACTGAACAATTAGTGTTCTTATATAGACATACACAGGAGTGTCAGAGAAATGACTGCACTATACAATTAGTGTTCTTATATTGACATACACAGGAGTGTCGGAGAAATGACTGCACTGAACAATTAGTGTTCTTATATACACGTACACAGGAGTGTCGGAGAAATGACTGCACTGAACAATTAGTGTTCTTATATAGACATACACAGGAGTGTCAGAGAAATGACTGCACTGAACAATTAGTGTTCTTATATAGACATACACAGGAGTGTCAGAGAAATGACTGCACTGAACAATTAGTGCTCTTATATACACATACACAGGGGTGTCAGAGAAAAGACTGCACTGAACAGTTAGTGCTCTTATATACACATACACAGGAGTGTCAGAGAAATGACTGCACTGAACAATTAGTGTTCTTATATACACATACACAGGAGTGTCAGAGAAATGACTGCACTGAACAATTAGTGTTCTTATATACACATACACAGGAGTGTCAGAGAAATGACTGCACTGAACAATTAGTGTTCTTATATACACATACACAGGAGTGTCAGAGAAATGACTGCACTGAACAATTAGTGTTCTTATATACACATACACAAGAGTGTCAGAGATATGACTGCACTGAACAATTAGTGTTCTTATATACACATACACAGGAGTGTCAGAGAAATGATTGCACTGAACAATTAGTGTTCTTATATAGACATACACAGGAGAGTCGGAGAAATGACTGCACTGAACAATTAGTGTTCTTATATACACGTACACAGGAGTGTCAGAGAAATGACTGCACTGAACAATTAGTGTTCTTATATAGACATACACAGGAGTGTCAGAGAAATGACTGCACTGAACAAAAAGTGCTCTTATATACACATACACAGGAGTGTCAGAGAAATGACTGCACTGAACAATTAGTGTTCTTATATACACATACACAATAGTGTCACAGAAATGACTGCACTGAACAATTAGTGTTCTTATATAGACATACACAGGAGTGTCAGAGAAATGACTGCACTGAACAATTAATGTTCTTATATAGACATACACAGGAGGAGTGTCGGAGAAATGACTGCACTGAACAATTAGTGTTTTTATATAAACATACATAGGAGTGTCAGAGAGAAGACTGCACTGAACAATTAGTGTTCTTATATACACATACACAGGAGTGTCAGAGAAATGACTGCACTGAACAATTAGTGTTCTTATATAGACATACACAGGAGTGTCAGAGAAATGACTGCACTGAACACTTAGTGTTCTTATATACACATACACAGGAGTGTCAGAGAAATGACTGCACTGAACAATTAGTGTTCTTATATAGACATACACAGGAGTGTCAGAGAAATGACTGCACTGAACAATTAGTGTTCTTATATAGACATACACAGGAGTGTCAGAGAAATGACTGCACTGAACAATTAGTGTTCTTATATAGACATACACAGGAGTGTCAGAGAAATGACTGCACTGAACAATTAGTGTTCTTATATACACATACACAGGAGTGTCGGAGAAATGACTGCACTGAACAATTAGTGTTCTTATATAGACATACACAGGAGTGTCGGAGAAATGACTGCACTGAACAATTAGTGTTCTTATATAGACATACACAGGAGTGTCGGAGAAATGACTGCACTGAACAATTAGTGTTCTTATATAGACATACACAGGAGTGTCGGAGAAATGACTGCACTGAACATTAGTGTTCTTATATAGACATACACAGGAGTGTCGGCGATATGACTGCACTGAACAATTAGTGTTCTTATATAGACATACACAGGAGTGTCGGAGAAATGACTGCACTGAACAATTTGTGTTCTTATATAGACATACACAGGAGTGTCAGAGAAATGACTGCACTGAACAATTAGTGTTCTTATATACACATACACAGGAGTGTCAGAGAAATGACTGCACTGAACAATTAGTGTTCTTATATACACATACACAGGAGTGTCAGAGAAATGACTGCACTGAACAATTAGTGTTCTTATATACACATACACAGGAGTGTCAGAGAAATGACTGCACTGAACACTTAGTGTTCTTATATACACATACACAGGAGTGTCAGAGAAATGACTGCACTGAACACTTAGTGTTCTTATATACACATACACAGGAGTGTCAGAGAAATGACTGCACTGAACAATTAGTGTTCTTATATACACATACACAGGAGTGTCAGAGAAATGACTGCACTGAACAATTAGTGTTCTTATATACACATACACAAGAGTGTCAGAGAAATGACTGCACTGAACAATTAGTGTTCTTATATTCACGTACTCAAGAGTGTGGGAGAAATGACTGCACTGAACAATTAGTGTTCTTATATACACGTACACAGGAGTGTGGGAGAAATGACTGCACTGAACAATTAGTGTTCTTATATACACATACACAGGAGTGTCAGAGAAATGACTGCACTGAACAATTAGTGTTCTTATATACACATACACAGGAGTGTCAGAGATATGACTGCACTGAACAATTAGTGTTCTTATATACACATACACAGGAGTGTCAGAGAAATGACTGCACTGAACAATTAGTGTTCTTATATACACGTACACAAGAGTGTCAGAGAAATGACTGCACTGAACAATTAGTGTTCTTATATACACGTACACAAGAGTGTCGGAGAAATGACTGCACTGAACAATTAGTGTTCTTATATACACGTACACAGTAGTGTCGGAGAAATGACTGCACTGAACAATTAGTGTTCTTATATACACATACACAGGAGTGTCGGATAAAAGACTGCACTGAACAATTAGTGTTCTTATATACATGTACACAGGAGTGTCAGAGAAATGACTGCACTGAACAATTAGTGTTCTTATATAGACATACACAGGAGTGTCGGAGAAATGACTGCACTGAACAATTAGTGTTCTTATATAGACATACACAGGAGAGTCGGAGAAATGACTGCACTGAACAATTATTGTTCTTACATAAACGTACACAGGAGTGTCAGAGAAATGACTGCACTGAACAATTAGTGTTCTTATATAGACATACACAGGAGTGTCAGAGAAATGACTGCACTGAACAATTAGTGCTCTTATATACACATACACAGGAGTGTCAGAGAAATGACTGCACTGAACAATTAGTGTTCTTATATACACATACACAAGAGTGTCACAGAAATGACTGCACTGAACAATTAGTGTCCTTATATAGACATACACAGGAGTGTCAGAGAAATGACTGCACTGAACAATTAATGTTCTTATATAGACATACACAGGAGGAGTGTCGGAGAAATGACTGCACTGAACAATTAGTGTTTTTATATAAACATACATAGGAGTGTCAGAGAAAAGACTGCACTGAACAATTAGTGTTCTTATATAGACATACACAGGAGTGTCGGAGAAATGACTGCACTGAACAATTAGTGTTCTTATATACACATACACAGGAGTGTCAGAGAAATGACTGCACTGAACAATTAGTGTTCTTATATACACATACACAGGAGTGTCGGAGAAATGACTACACTGAACAATTAGTGTTCTAATATAGACATACACAGGAGTGTCGGAGAAATGACTGCGCTGAACAATTAGTGTTCTTATATAGACATACACAGGAGTGTCGGAGAAATGACTGCACTGAACAATTAGTGTTCTTATATAGACATACACAGGAGTGTCGGAGAAATGACTGCACTGAACAATTAGTGTTCTTATATAGACATACACAGGAGTGTCGGAGAAATGACTGCACTGAACAATTAGTGTTATTATATAGACATACACAGGAGTGTCAGAGAAATGACTGCACTGAACAATTAGTGTTCTTATATACACATACACAGGAGTGTCAGAGAAATGACTGCACTGAACAATTAGTGTTCTTATATAGACATACACAGGAGTGTCGGAGAAATGACTGCACTGAACAATTAGTGTTCTTATATAGACATACACAGGAGTGTCGGAGAAATGACTGCACTGAACAATTAGTGTTCTTATATAGACATACACAGGAGTGTCGGAGAAATGACTGCACTGAACAATTAGTGTTCTTATATAGACATACACAGGAGTGTCGGAGAAATGACTGCACTATACAATTAGTGTTCTTATATAGACATACACAGGAGTGTCAGAGAAATGACTGCACTGAACAATTAGTGTTCTTATATACACGTACACAGGAGTGTCGGAGAAATGACTGCACTGAACAATTAGTGTTCTTATATACATGTACACAGGAGTGTCGGAGAAATGACTGCACTGAACAATTAGTGTTCTTATATAGACATACACAGGAGTGTCAGAGAAATGACTGCACTGAACAATTAGTGTTCTTATATAGACATACACAGGAGTGTCAGAGAAATGACTGCACTGAACAATTAGTGCTCTTATATACACATACACAGGGGTGTCAGAGAAAAGACTGCACTGAACAATTAGTGCTCTTATATACACATACACAGGAGTGTCAGAGAAATGACTGCACTGAACAATTAGTGTTCTTATATACACATACACAGGAGTGTCAGAGAAATGACTGCACTGAACAATTAGTGTTCTTATATACACATACACAGGAGTGTCAGAGAAATGACTGCACTGAACAATTAGTGTTCTTATATACACATACACAGGAGTGTCAGAGAAATGACTGCACTGAACAATTAGTGTTCTTATATACACATACACAATAGTGTCAGAGATATGACTGCACTGAACAATTAGTGTTCTTATATACACATACACAGGAGTGTCAGAGAAATGATTGCACTGAACAATTAGTGTTCTTATATAGACATACACAGGAGAGTCGGAGAAATGACTGCACTGAACAATTAGTGTTCTTATATACACGTACACAGGAGTGTCAGAGAAATGACTGCACTGAACAATTAGTGTTCTTATATAGACATACACAGGAGTGTCAGAGAAATGACTGCACTGAACAAAAAGTGCTCTTATATACACATACACAGGAGTGTCAGAGAAATGACTGCACTGAACAATTAGTGTTCTTATATACACATACACAATAGTGTCACAGAAATGACTGCACTGAACAATTAGTGTTCTTATATAGACATACACAGGAGTGTCAGAGAAATGACTGCACTGAACAATTAATGTTCTTATATAGACATACACAGGAGGAGTGTCGGAGAAATGACTGCACTGAACAATTAGTGTTTTTATATAAACATACATAGGAGTGTCAGAGAGAAGACTGCACTGAACAATTAGTGTTCTTATATACACATACACAGGAGTGTCAGAGAAATGACTGCACTGAACAATTAGAGTTATTATATAGACATACACAGGAGTGTCAGAGAAATGACTGCACTGAAAACTTAGTGTTCTTATATACACATACACAGGAGTGTCAGAGAAATGACTGCACTGAACAATTAGTGTTCTTATATAGACATACACAGGAGTGTCAGAGAAATGACTGCACTGAACAATTATTGTTCTTATATAGACATACACAGGAGTGTCAGAGAAATGACTGCACTGAACAATTAGTGTTCTTATATAGACATACACAGGAGTGTCAGAGAAATGACTGCACTGAACAATTAGTGTTCTTATATACACATACACAGGAGTGTCGGAGAAATGACTGCACTGAACAATTAGTGTTCTTATATAGACATACACAGGAGTGTCGGAGAAATGACTGCACTGAACAATTAGTGTTCTTATATAGACATACACAGGAGTGTCGGAGAAATGACTGCACTGAACAATTAGTGTTCTTATATAGACATACACAGGAGTGTCGGAGAAATGACTGCACTGAACATTAGTGTTCTTATATAGACATACACAGGAGTGTCGGCGATATGACTGCACTGAACAATTAGTGTTCTTATATAGACATACACAGGAGTGTCGGAGAAATGACTGCACTGAACAATTTGTGTTCTTATATAGACATACACAGGAGTGTCAGAGAAATGACTGCACTGAACAATTAGTGTTCTTATATACACATACACAGGAGTGTCA
This sequence comes from Taudactylus pleione, assembly GCA_031769625.1. Lineage (NCBI taxonomy): Eukaryota > Metazoa > Chordata > Amphibia > Anura > Myobatrachidae > Taudactylus > Taudactylus pleione. The sequence continues at coordinate 4,066,212 of JAUIMM010000079.1, read as the reverse complement.
GAGAAATGACTGCACTGAACAATTAGTGTTCTTATATACACATACACAGGAGTGTCAGAGAAATGACTGCACTGAACACTTAGTGTTCTTATATACACATACACAGGAGTGTCAGAGAAATGACTGCACTGAACACTTAGTGTTCTTATATACACATACACAGGAGTGTCAGAGAAATGACTGCACTGAACAATTAGTGTTCTTATATACACATACACAGGAGTGTCAGAGAAATGACTGCACTGAACAATTAGTGTTCTTATATAGACATACACAGGAGTGTCAGAGATATGACTGCACTGAACAATTAGTGTTCTTATATACACATACACAGGAGTGTCAGAGAAATGACGGCACTGAACAATTAGTGTTCTTATATACACATACACAAGAGTGTCAGAGAAATGACTGCACTGAACAATTAGTGTTCTTATATACACGTACTCAAGAGTGTGGGAGAAATGACTGCACTGAACAATTAGTGTTCTTATATACACGTACACAGGAGTGTGGGAGAAATGACTGCACTGAACAATTAGTGTTCTTATATACAAATACACAGGAGTGTCAGAGAAATGACTGCACTGAACAATTAGTGTTCTTATATACACATACACAGGAGTGTCAGAGATATGACTGCACTGAACAATTAGTGTTCTTATATACACATACACAGGAGTGTCAGAGAAATGACTGCACTGAACAATTAGTGTTCTTATATACACGTACACAAGAGTGTCAGAGAAATGACTGCACTGAACAATTAGTGTTCTTATATACACGTACACAAGAGTGTCGGAGAAATGACTACACTGAACAATTAGTGTTCTTATATACACGTACACAGGAGTGTCGGAGAAATGACTGCACTGAACAATTAGTGTTCTTATATACACATACACAGGAGTGTCGGATAAAAGACTGCACTGAACAATTAGTGTTCTTATATACATGTACACAGGAGTGTCAGAGAAATGACTGCACTGAACAATTTGTGTTCTTATATACACCTTATATACACATACACAGGAGTGTCAGAGAAATGACTGCACTGAACAATTAGTGTTCTTATATAGACATACACAGGAGTGTCGGAGAAATGACTGCACTGAACAATTAGTGTTCTTATATAGACATACACAGGAGAGTCGGAGAAATGACTGCACTGAACAATTATTGTTCTTACATAAACGTACACAGGAGTGTCAGAGAAATGACTGCACTGAACAATTAGTGTTCTTATATAGACATACACAGGAGTGTCAGAGAAATGACTGCACTGAACAATTAGTGCTCTTATATACACATACACAGGAGTGTCAGAGAAATGACTGCACTGAACAATTAGTGTTCTTATATACACATACACAAGAGTGTCACAGAAATGACTGCACTGAACAATTAGTGTCCTTATATAGACATACACAGGAGTGTCAGAGAAATGACTGCACTGAACAATTAATGTTCTTATATAGACATACACAGGAGGAGTGTCGGAGAAATGACTGCACTGAACAATTAGTGTTTTATATAAACATACATAGGAGTGTCAGAGAAAAGACTGCACTGAACAATTAGTGTTCTTATATAGACATACACAGGAGTGTCAGAGAAATGACTGCACTGAACACTTAGTGTTCTTATATACACATACACAGGAGTGTCAGAGAAATGACTGCACTGAACAATTAGTGTTCTTATATACACATTCACAGGAGTGTCAGAGAAATGACTGCACTGAACAATTAGTGTTCTTATATAGACATACACAGGAGTGTCGGAGAAATGACTGCACTGAACAATTACTGTTCTTATATAGACATACACAGGAGTGTCGGAGAAATGACTGCACTGAACAATTAGTGTTCTTATATACACATACACAGGAGTGTCAGAGAAATGACTGCACTGAACAATTAGTGTTCTTATATACACATACACAAGAGTGTCGGAGATATGACTGCACTGAACAATTAGTGTTCTTATATAGACATACACAGGAATGTCGGAGAAATGACTGCACTGAACAATTTGTGTTCTTATATAGACATACACAAGAGTGTCAGAGAAATGACTGCACTGAACAATTAGTGTTCCTATATAGACATACACAGGAGTGTCAGAGAAATGACTGCACTGAACAATTAGTGTTCTTATATACACATACACAGGAGTGTCGGAGAAATGACTGCACTGAACAATTAGTGTTCTTATATACACATACACAGGAGTGTCGGAGAAATGACTGCACTGAACAATTAGTGTTCTTATATAGACATACACAGGAGTGTCGGAGAAATGACTGCACTGAACAATTAGTGTTCTTATATACACATACACAGGAGTGTCGGAGAAATGACTGCACTGAACAATTAGTGTTCTTATATACACATACACAGGAGTGTCGGAGAAATGACTGCACTGAACAATTAGTGTTCTTATATAGACATACACAGGAGTGTCGGAGAATTGACTGCACTGAACAATTAGTGTTCTTATATAGACATACACAGGAGTGTCGGAGAAATGACTGCACTGAACAATTAGTGTTCTTATATAGACATACACAGGAGTGTCGGAGAAATGACTGCACTGAACAATTAGTGTTCTTATATAGACATACACAGGAGTGTCAGAGAAATGACTGCACTGAACAATTAGTGTTATTATATAGACATACACAGGAGTGTCAGAGAAATGACTGCACTGAACAATTAGTGTTCTTATATACACATACACAGGAGTGTCGGAGAAATGACTGCACTGAACAATTAGTGTTCTTATATAGACATACACAGGAGTGTCGGAGAAATGACTGCACTGAACAATTAGTGTTCTTATATAGACATACACAGGAGTGTCGGAGAAATGACTGCACTGAACAATTAGTGTTCTTATATAGACATACACAGGAGTGTCGGAGAAATGACTGCACTGAACAATTAGTGTTCTTATATAGACATACACAGGAGTGTCGGAGAAATGACTGCACTGAACAATTAGTGTTCTTATATAGACATACACAGGAGTGTCAGAGAAATGACTGCACTGAACAATTAGTGTTCTTATATACACATACACAAGAGTGTCAGAGAATTGACTGCACTGAACAATTAGTGTTCTTATATACACATACACAAGAGTGTCGGAGATATGACTGCACTGAACAATTAGTGTTCTTATATACACATACACAGGAGTGTCGGAGAAATGACTGCACTGAACAATTTGTGTTCTTATATAGACATACAAGAGAGTGTCAGAGAAATGACTGCACTGAACAATTAATGTTCTTATATAGACATACACAGGAGTGTCGGAGAAATGACTGCACTGAACAATTAGTGTTATTATATAGACATACACAGGAGTGTCGGAGAAATGACTGCACTGAACAATTAGTGTTCTTATATACACATACACAGGAGTGTCGGAGAAATGACTGCACTGAACAATTTGTGTTCTTATATAGACATACACAGGAGTGTCGGAGAAATGACTGCACTGAACAATTAGTGTTCTTATATAGACATACACAGGAGTGTCGGAGAAAAGACTGCACTGAACAATTAGTGTTCTTATATAGACATACACAGGAGTGTCGGAGAAATGACTGCACTGAACAATTAGTGTTCTTATATAGACATACACAGGAGTGTCAGAGAAATGACTGCACTGAACAATTAGTGTTCTTATATAGACATACAAAGGAGTGTCAGAGAAATGACTGCACTGAACAATTAGTGTTCTTATATACACATACACAGGAGTGTCAGAGAAATGACTGCACTGAACAATTAGTGTTCTTATATACACATACACAGGAGTGTCAGAGAAATGACTGCACTGAACAATTAGTGTTCTTATATACACATACACAGGAGTGTCAGAGAAATGACTGCACTGAACAATTAGTGTTCTTATATACACATACACAGGAGTGTCAGAGAAATGACTGCACTGAACAATTAGTGTTCTTATATACACATACACAGGAGTGTCAGAGAAATGACTACACTGAACAATTAGTGTTCTTATATAGACATACACTGGAGTGTCGGAGAAATGACTGCACTGAACAATTAGTGTTCTTATATAGACATACACAGGAGTGTCGGAGAAATGACTGCACTGAACAATTAGTGTTCTTATATACACATACACAGGAGTGTCGGAGAAATGACTACACTGAACAATTAGTGTTCTTATATAGACATACACAGAGGGGCGGAGAAATGACTGCACTGAACAATTAGTGTTCTTATATAGACATACACAGGAGTGTCAGAGAAATGACTGCACTTAACAATTAGTGTTCTTATATACACATACACAGGAGTATCAGAGAAATGACTGCACTGAACAATTAGTGTTCTTATATAGACAAACACAGGAGTGTCGGAGAAATGACTGCACTGAACAATTAGAGTTCTTATATAGACATACACAGGAGTGTCAGAGATATGACTGCACTGAACAATTAGTGTTCTTATATAGACATACACAGGAGGGTCGGAGAAATGACTGCACTGAACAATTAGTGTTCTTATATACACATACACAGGAGTGTCAGAGAAATGACTGCACTGAACAATTAGTGTTCTTATATACACATACACAGGAGTGTCAGAGAAATGACTACACTGAACAATTAGTGTTCTTACATAGACATACACAGGAGTGTCGGAGAAATGACTGCACTGAACAATTAGTGTTCTTACATAGACATACACATGAGTGTCGTAGAAATGACTGCACTGAACAATTAGTGTTCTTACATAGACATACACAGGAGTGTCAGAGAAATGACTGCACTGAACAATTAGTGTTCTTATATAGACATACACAGGAGTGTCAGAGAAATGACTGCACTGAACAATTAGTGTTCTTATATACACATACACAGGAGTGTCAGAGAAATGACTGCACTGAACAATTAGTGTTCTTATATAGACATACACAGGAGTGTCGGAGAAATGACTGCACTGAACAAGTAGTGTTCTTATATAGACATACACAGGAGTGTCGGAGAAATGACTGCACTGAACAATTAGTGTTCTTATATAGACATACACAGGAGTGTCGGAGAAATGACTGCACTGAACAATTAGTGTTCTTATATAGACATACACAGGAGTGTCAGAGATATGACTGCACTGAACAATTAGTGTTCTTATATAGACATACACAGGAGTGTCAGAGAAATGACTGCACTGAACAATTAGTGTTCTTATATACACATACACAAGAGTGTCGGAGAATTGACTGCACTGAACAATTAGTGTTCTTATATACACATACACAGGAGAGTCGGAGAAATGACTGCACTGAACAATTAGTGTTCTTATATAGACATACACAGGAGTGTCGGAGAAATGACTGCACTGAACAATTAGTGTTCTTATATAGACATACACAAGAGTGTCAGAGAAATGACTGCACTGAACAATTAGTGTTCCTATATAGACATACACAGGAGTGTCAGAGAAATGACTGCACTGAACAATTAGTGTTCTTATATACACATACACAGGAGTGTCGGAGAAATGACTGCACTGAACAATTAGTGTTCTTATATACACATACACAGGAGTGTCGGAGAAATGACTGCACTGAACAATTAGTGTTCTTATATAGACATACACAGGAGTGTCGGAGAAATGACTGCACTGAACAATTAGTGTTCTTATATACACATACACAGGAGTGTCGGAGAAATGACTGCACTGAACAATTAGTGTTCTTATATACACATACACAGGAGTGTCGGAGAAATGACTGCACTGAACAATTAGTGTTCTTATATAGACATACACAGGAGTGTCGGAGAATTGACTGCACTGAACAATTAGTGTTCTTATATAGACATACACAGGAGTGTCGGAGAAATGACTGCACTGAACAATTAGTGTTCTTATATAGACATACACAGGAGTGTCAGAGAAATGACTGCACTGAACAATTAGTGTTATTATATAGACATACACAGGAGTCTCAGAGAAATGACTGCACTGAACAATTAGTGTTCTTATATACACATACACAGGAGTGTCGGAGAAATGACTGCACTGAACAATTAGTGTTCTTATATAGACATACACAGGAGTGTCGGAGAAATGACTGCACTGAACAATTAGTGTTCTTATATAGACATACACAGGAGTGTCGGAGAAATGACTGCACTGAACAATTAGTGTTCTTATATAGACATACACAGGAATGTCGGAGAAATGACTGCACTGAACAATTAGTGTTCTTAAATAGACATACACAGGAGTGTCGGAGAAATGACTGCACTGAACAATTAGTGTTCTTATATAGACATACACAGGAGTGTCAGAGAAATGACTGCACTGAACAATTAGTGTTCTTATATACACATACACAAGAGTGTCAGAGAATTGACTGCACTGAACAATTAGTGTTCTTATATACACATACACAAGAGTGTCGGAGATATGACTGCACTGAACAATTAGTGTTCTTATATAGACATACACAGGAGTGTCGGAGAAATGACTGCACTGAACAATTTGTGTTCTTATATAGACATACAAGAGAGTGTCAGAGAAATGACTGCACTGAACAATTAATGTTCTTATATAGACATACACAGGAGTGTCGGAGAAATGACTGCACTGAACAATTAGTGTTATTATATAGACATACACAGGAGTGTCGGAGAAATGACTGCACTGAACAATTAGTGTTCTTATATACACATACACAGGAGTGTCGGAGAAATGACTGCACTGAACAATTAGTGTTCTTATATAGACATACACAGGAGTGTCGGAGAAATGACTGCACTGAACAATTAGTGTTCTTATATAGACATACACAGGAGTGTCGGAGAAATGACTGCACTGAACAATTAGTGTTCTTATATAGACATACACAGGAGTGTCGGAGAAATGACTGCACTGAACAATTAGTGTTCTTATATAGACATACACAGGAGTGTCAGAGAAATGACTGCACTGAACAATTAGTGTTCTTATATAGACATACACAGGAGTGTCAGAGAAATGACTGCACTGAACAATTAGTGTTCTTATATACACATACACAGGAGTGTCAGAGAAATGACTGCACTGAACAATTAGTGTTCTTATATACACATACACAGGAGTTTCAGAGAAATGACTGCACTGAACAATTAGTGTTCTTATATACACATACACAGGAGTGTCAGAGAAATGACTGCACTGAACAATTAGTGTTCTTATATACACATACACAGGAGTGTCAGAGAAATGACTGCACTGAACAATTAGTGTTCTTATATACACATACACAGGAGTGTCAGAGAAATGACTACACTGAACAATTAGTGTTCTTATATAGACATACACTGGAGTGTCGGAGAAATGACTGCACTGAACAATTAGTGTTCTTATATAGACATACACAGGAGTGTCGGAGAAATGACTGCACTGAACAATTAGTGTTCTTATATACACATACACAGGAGTGTTGGAGAAATGACTGCACTGAACAATTAGTGTTCTTATATAGACATACACAGAGGGGCGGAGAAATGACTGCACTGAACAATTAGTGTTCTTATATAGACATACACAGGAGTGTCAGAGAAATGACTGCACTTAACAATTAGTGTTCTTATATACACATACACAGGAGTATCAGAGAAATGACTGCACTGAACAATTAGTGTTCTTATATAGACAAACACAGGAGTGTCGGAGAAATGACTGCACTGAACAATTAGAGTTCTTATATAGACATACACAGGAGTGTCAGAGATATGACTGCACTGAACAATTAGTGTTCTTATATAGACATACACAGGAGTGTCGGAGAAATGACTGCACTGAACAATTAGTGTTCTTATATACACATACACAGGAGTGTCAGAGAAATGACTGCACTGGACAATTAGTGTTCTTATATACACATACACAGGAGTGTCAGAGAAATGACTACACTGAACAATTAGTGTTCTTACATAGACATACACAGGAGTGTCGGAGAAATGACTGCACTGAACAATTAGTGTTCTTACATAGACATACACATGAGTGTCGGAGAAATGACTGCACTGAACAATTAGTGTTCTTACATAGACATACACAGGAGTGTCAGAGAAATGACTGCACTGAACAATTAGTGTTCTTATATAGACATACACAGGAGTGTCAGAGAAATGACTGCACTGAACAATTAGTGTTCTTTTATACACATACACAGGAGTGTCAGAGAAATGACTGCACTGAACAATTAGTGTTCTTATATACACATACACAGGAGTGTCGGAGAAATGACTGCACTGAACAATTAGTGTTCTTATATAGACATACACAGGAGTGTCGGAGAAATGACTGCACTGAACAATTAGTGTTCTTATATAGACATACACAGGAGTGTCGGAGAAATGACTGCACTGAACAATTAGTGTTCTTATATAGACATACACAGGAGTGTCAGAGATATGACTGCACTGAACAATTAGTGTTCTTATATAGACATACACAGGAGTGTCAGAGAAATGACTGCACTGAACAATTAGTGTTCTTATATACACATACACAAGAGTGTCGGAGAATTGACTGCACTGAACAATTAGTGTTCTTATATACACATACACAGGAGAGTCGGAGAAATGACTGCACTGAACAATTAGTGTTCTTATATAGACATACACAGGAGTGTCGGAGAAATGACTGCACTGAACAATTAGTGTTCTTATATAGACATACACAGGAGTGTCAGAGATATGACTGCACTGAACAGTTAGTGTTCTTATATAGACATACAAAGGAGTGTCAGAGAAATGACTGCACTGAACAGTTAGTGTTCTTATATACACATACACAAGAGTGTCAGAGAAATGACTGCACTGAACAATTAGTGTTCTTATATACACATACACAGGAGTGTCGGAGAAATGACTGCACTGAACAATTAGTGTTCTTATATAGACATACACAGGAGTGTCGGAGAAATGACTGCACTGAACAATTAGTGTTCTTATATAGACATACACAGGAGTGTCGGAGAAATGACTGCACTGAACAATTAGTGTTCTTATATAGACATACACAGGAGTGTCGGAGAAATGACTGCACTGAACAATTAGTGTTCTTATATACACATACACAAGAGTGTCAGAGAATTGACTGCACTGAACAATTAGTGTTCTTATATAGACATACACAGGAGAGTCAGAGATATGACTGCGCTGAACAATTAGTGTTCTCATATACACGTACACTGGAGTGTCAGAGAAATGACTGCACTGAACAATTAGTGTTCTGATATACACGTACACAGGAGTGTCGGAGAAATGACTGCACTGAACAATTAGTGTTCTTATATAGACGTACACAGGAGTGTCGGAGAAATGACTGCACTGAACAATTAGTGTTCTTATATACACATACACAGGAGTTTCAGAGAAATGACTGCACTGAACAATTAGTGTTCTTATATACACATACACAGGAGTGTCAGAGAAATGACTGCACTGAACAATTAGTGTTCTTATATACACATACACAGGAGTGTCAGAGAAATGACTGCACTGAACAATTAGTGTTCTTATATACACATACACAGGAGTGTCAGAGAAATGACTACACTGAACAATTAGTGTTCTTATATAGACATACACTGGAGTGTCGGAGAAATGACTGCACTGAACAATTAGTGTTCTTATATAGACATACACAGGAGTGTCGGAGAAATGACTGCACTGAACAATTAGTGTTCTTATATACACATACACAGGAGTGTTGGAGAAATGACTGCACTGAACAATTAGTGTTCTTATATAGACATACACAGAGGGGCGGAGAAATGACTGCACTGAACAATTAGTGTTCTTATATAGACATACACAGGAGTGTCAGAGAAATGACTGCACTTAACAATTAGTGTTCTTATATACACATACACAGGAGTATCAGAGAAATGACTGCACTGAACAATTAGTGTTCTTATATAGACAAACACAGGAGTGTCGGAGAAATGACTGCACTGAACAATTAGAGTTCTTATATAGACATACACAGGAGTGTCAGAGATATGACTGCACTGAACAATTAGTGTTCTTATATAGACATACACAGGAGTGTCGGAGAAATGACTGCACTGAACAATTAGTGTTCTTATATACACATACACAGGAGTGTCAGAGAAATGACTGCACTGGACAATTAGTGTTCTTATATACACATACACAGGAGTGTCAGAGAAATGACTACACTGAACAATTAGTGTTCTTACATAGACATACACAGGAGTGTCGGAGAAATGACTGCACTGAACAATTAGTGTTCTTACATAGACATACACATGAGTGTCGGAGAAATGACTGCACTGAACAATTAGTGTTCTTACATAGACATACACAGGAGTGTCAGAGAAATGACTGCACTGAACAATTAGTGTTCTTATATAGACATACACAGGAGTGTCAGAGAAATGACTGCACTGAACAATTAGTGTTCTTTTATACACATACACAGGAGTGTCAGAGAAATGACTGCACTGAACAATTAGTGTTCTTATATACACATACACAGGAGTGTCGGAGAAATGACTGCACTGAACAATTAGTGTTCTTATATAGACATACACAGGAGTGTCGGAGAAATGACTGCACTGAACAATTAGTGTTCTTATATAGACATACACAGGAGTGTCGGAGAAATGACTGCACTGAACAATTAGTGTTCTTATATAGACATACACAGGAGTGTCAGAGATATGACTGCACTGAACAATTAGTGTTCTTATATAGACATACACAGGAGTGTCAGAGAAATGACTGCACTGAACAATTAGTGTTCTTATATACACATACACAAGAGTGTCGGAGAATTGACTGCACTGAACAATTAGTGTTCTTATATACACATACACAGGAGAGTCGGAGAAATGACTGCACTGAACAATTAGTGTTCTTATATAGACATACACAGGAGTGTCGGAGAAATGACTGCACTGAACAATTAGTGTTCTTATATAGACATACACAGGAGTGTCAGAGATATGACTGCACTGAACAGTTAGTGTTCTTATATAGACATACAAAGGAGTGTCAGAGAAATGACTGCACTGAACAGTTAGTGTTCTTATATACACATACACAAGAGTGTCAGAGAAATGACTGCACTGAACAATTAGTGTTCTTATATACACATACACAGGAGTGTCGGAGAAATGACTGCACTGAACAATTAGTGTTCTTATATAGACATACACAGGAGTGTCGGAGAAATGACTGCACTGAACAATTAGTGTTCTTATATAGACATACACAGGAGTGTCGGAGAAATGACTGCACTGAACAATTAGTGTTCTTATATAGACATACACAGGAGTGTCGGAGAAATGACTGCACTGAACAATTAGTGTTCTTATATACACATACACAAGAGTGTCAGAGAATTGACTGCACTGAACAATTAGTGTTCTTATATAGACATACACAGGAGAGTCAGAGATATGACTGCGCTGAACAATTAGTGTTCTCATATACACGTACACTGGAGTGTCAGAGAAATGACTGCACTGAACAATTAGTGTTCTGATATACACGTACACAGGAGTGTCGGAGAAATGACTGCACTGAACAATTAGTGTTCTTATATAGACGTACACAGGAGTGTCGGAGAAATGACTGCACTGAACAATTAGTGTTCTTATATAGACGTACACAGGAGTGTCGGAGAAATGACTGGACTGAACAATTAGTGTTCTTATATACACGTACACAGGAGTGTCGGAGAAATGACTGGACTGAACAATTAGTGTTCTTATATACACGTACACAGGAGTGTCAGAGAAATGACTGCACTGAACAATTAGTGTTCTTATATACACGTACACAGGAGTGTCGGAGAAATGACTGCACTGAACAATTAGTGTTCTTATATAGACGTACACAGGAGTGTCGGAGAAATGACTGCACTGAACAATTAGTGTTCTTATATAGACGTACACAGGAGTGTCGGAGAAATGACTGCACTGAACAATTAGTGTTCTTATATAGACGTACACTGGAGTGTCGGAGAAATGACTGGACTGAACAATTAGTGTTCTTTATACACGTACACAGGAGTGTCGGAGAAATGACTGCACTGAACAATTAGTGTTCTTATATACACGTACACAGGAGTGTCAGAGAAATGACTGCACTGAACAATTAGTGTTCTTATATACACATACACAGGAGTGTCAGAGAAATGACTGCACTGAACAATTAGTGTTCTTATATACACATACACAGGAGTGTCAGAGAAATGACTGCACTGAACAATTAGTGTTCTTATATACACATACACAGGAGTGTCAGAGAAATGACTGCACTGAACAATTAGTGTTCTTATATACACATACACAAGAGTGTCGGAGATATGACTGCACTGAACAATTAGTGTTCTTATATAGACATACACAGGAGTGTCGGAGAAATGACTGCACTGAACAATTTGTGTTCTTATATAGACATACAAGAGAGTGTCAGAGAAATGACTGCACTGAACAATTAATGTTCTTATATAGACATACACAGGAGTGTCGGAGAAATGACTGCACTGAACAATTAGTGTTATTATATAGACATACACAGGAGTGTCGGAGAAATGACTGCACTGAACAATTAGTGTTCTTATATACACATACACAGGAGTGTCGGAGAAATGACTGCACTGAACAATTAGTGTTCTTATATAGACATACACAGGAGTGTCGGAGAAATGACTGCACTGAACAATTAGTGTTCTTATATAGACATACACAGGAGTGTCGGAGAAATGACTGCACTGAACAATTAGTGTTCTTATATAGACATACACAGGAGTGTCGGAGAAATGACTGCACTGAACAATTAGTGTTCTTATATAGACATACACAGGAGTGTCAGAGAAATGACTGCACTGAACAATTAGTGTTCTTATATAGACATACACAGGAGTGTCAGAGAAATGACTGCACTGAACAATTAGTGTTCTTATATACACATACACAGGAGTGTCAGAGAAATGACTGCACTGAACAATTAGTGTTCTTATATACACATACACAGGAGTTTCAGAGAAATGACTGCACTGAACAATTAGTGTTCTTATATACACATACACAGGAGTGTCAGAGAAATGACTGCACTGAACAATTAGTGTTCTTATATACACATACACAGGAGTGTCAGAGAAATGACTGCACTGAACAATTAGTGTTCTTATATACACATACACAGGAGTGTCAGAGAAATGACTACACTGAACAATTAGTGTTCTTATATAGACATACACTGGAGTGTCGGAGAAATGACTGCACTGAACAATTAGTGTTCTTATATAGACATACACAGGAGTGTCGGAGAAATGACTGCACTGAACAATTAGTGTTCTTATATACACATACACAGGAGTGTTGGAGAAATGACTGCACTGAACAATTAGTGTTCTTATATAGACATACACAGAGGGGCGGAGAAATGACTGCACTGAACAATTAGTGTTCTTATATAGACATACACAGGAGTGTCAGAGAAATGACTGCACTTAACAATTAGTGTTCTTATATACACATACACAGGAGTATCAGAGAAATGACTGCACTGAACAATTAGTGTTCTTATATAGACAAACACAGGAGTGTCGGAGAAATGACTGCACTGAACAATTAGAGTTCTTATATAGACATACACAGGAGTGTCAGAGATATGACTGCACTGAACAATTAGTGTTCTTATATAGACATACACAGGAGTGTCGGAGAAATGACTGCACTGAACAATTAGTGTTCTTATATACACATACACAGGAGTGTCAGAGAAATGACTGCACTGGACAATTAGTGTTCTTATATACACATACACAGGAGTGTCAGAGAAATGACTACACTGAACAATTAGTGTTCTTACATAGACATACACAGGAGTGTCGGAGAAATGACTGCACTGAACAATTAGTGTTCTTACATAGACATACACATGAGTGTCGGAGAAATGACTGCACTGAACAATTAGTGTTCTTACATAGACATACACAGGAGTGTCAGAGAAATGACTGCACTGAACAATTAGTGTTCTTATATAGACATACACAGGAGTGTCAGAGAAATGACTGCACTGAACAATTAGTGTTCTTTTATACACATACACAGGAGTGTCAGAGAAATGACTGCACTGAACAATTAGTGTTCTTATATACACATACACAGGAGTGTCGGAGAAATGACTGCACTGAACAATTAGTGTTCTTATATAGACATACACAGGAGTGTCGGAGAAATGACTGCACTGAACAATTAGTGTTCTTATATAGACATACACAGGAGTGTCGGAGAAATGACTGCACTGAACAATTAGTGTTCTTATATAGACATACACAGGAGTGTCAGAGATATGACTGCACTGAACAATTAGTGTTCTTATATAGACATACACAGGAGTGTCAGAGAAATGACTGCACTGAACAATTAGTGTTCTTATATACACATACATAAGAGTGTCGGAGAATTGACTGCACTGAACAATTAGTGTTCTTATATACACATACACAGGAGAGTCGGAGAAATGACTGCACTGAACAATTAGTGTTCTTATATAGACATACACAGGAGTGTCGGAGAAATGACTGCACTGAACAATTAGTGTTCTTATATAGACATACACAGGAGTGTCAGAGATATGACTGCACTGAACAGTTAGTGTTCTTATATAGACATACAAAGGAGTGTCAGAGAAATGACTGCACTGAACAGTTAGTGTTCTTATATACACATACACAAGAGTGTCAGAGAAATGACTGCACTGAACAATTAGTGTTCTTATATACACATACACAGGAGTGTCGGAGAAATGACTGCACTGAACAATTAGTGTTCTTATATAGACATACACAGGAGTGTCGGAGAAATGACTGCACTGAACAATTAGTGTTCTTATATAGACATACACAGGAGTGTCGGAGAAATGACTGCACTGAACAATTAGTGTTCTTATATAGACATACACAGGAGTGTCGGAGAAATGACTGCACTGAACAATTAGTGTTCTTATATACACATACACAAGAGTGTCAGAGAATTGACTGCACTGAACAATTAGTGTTCTTATATAGACATACACAGGAGAGTCAGAGATATGACTGCGCTGAACAATTAGTGTTCTCATATACACGTACACTGGAGTGTCAGAGAAATGACTGCACTGAACAATTAGTGTTCTGATATACACGTACACAGGAGTGTCGGAGAAATGACTGCACTGAACAATTAGTGTTCTTATATAGACGTACACAGGAGTGTCGGAGAAATGACTGCACTGAACAATTAGTGTTCTTATATAGACGTACACAGGAGTGTCGGAGAAATGACTGGACTGAACAATTAGTGTTCTTATATACACGTACACAGGAGTGTCGGAGAAATGACTGGACTGAACAATTAGTGTTCTTATATACACGTACACAGGAGTGTCAGAGAAATGACTGCACTGAACAATTAGTGTTCTTATATACACGTACACAGGAGTGTCGGAGAAATGACTGCACTGAACAATTAGTGTTCTTATATAGACGTACACAGGAGTGTCGGAGAAATGACTGCACTGAACAATTAGTGTTCTTATATAGACGTACACAGGAGTGTCGGAGAAATGACTGCACTGAACAATTAGTGTTCTTATATAGACGTACACTGGAGTGTCGGAGAAATGACTGGACTGAACAATTAGTGTTCTTTATACACGTACACAGGAGTGTCGGAGAAATGACTGCACTGAACAATTAGTGTTCTTATATACACGTACACAGGAGTGTCAGAGAAATGACTGCACTGAACAATTAGTGTTCTTATATACACATACACAGGAGTGTCAGAGAAATGACTGCACTGAACAATTAGTGTTCTTATATACACATACACAGGAGTGTCAGAGAAATGACTGCACTGAACAATTAGTGTTCTTATATACACATACACAGGAGTGTCAGAGAAATGACTGCACTGAACAATTAGTGTTCTTATATAGACATACACAGGAGTGTCGGAGAAATGACTGCACTGAACAATTACTGTTCTTATATACACGTACACAGGAGTGTCAGAGAAATGACTGCACTGAACAATTAGTGTTCTTATATACACATACACAGGAGTGTCAGAGAAATGACTGCACTGAACAATTAGTGCTCTTATATACACATACACAGGAGTGTCAGAGAAATAACTGCACTGAACAATTAGTTTTCTTATATACACATACACAAGAGTGTCACAGAAATGACTGCACTGAACAATTAGTGCTCTTATATACACATACACAGGAGTGTCAGAGAAATGACTGCACTGAACAATTAGTGTTCTTATATAGACATACACAAGAGTGTCAGAGAAATGACTGCACTGAACAATTAGTGTTCTTATATAGACATACACAGGAGTGTCAGAGAAATGACTGCACTGAACAATTAATGTTCTTATATAGACATACACAGGAGTGTCGGAGAAATGACTGCACTGAACAATTAGTGTTCTTATATAAACATACACAGGAGTGTCAGAGAAATGACTGCACTGAACAATTAGTGTTCTTATATATACATACACAGGAGTGTCGGAGAAATGACTGCACTGAACAATTAGTGTTCTTATATAAACATACACAGGAGTGTCAGAGAAATGACTGCACAGAACAATTAATGTTCTTATATAGACATACACAGGAGTGTCGGAGAAATGACTGCACTGAACAATTAGTGTTCTTATATACACATACACAGGAGTGTCAGAGAAATGACTGCACTGAACAATTAGTGTTCTTATATAGACATACACAGGAGTATCAGAGAAATGACTGCACTGAACAATTAGTGTTCTTATATAAACATACACAGGAGTGTCGGAGAAATGACTGCACTGAACAATTAGTGTTCTTATATAGACATTCACAGGAGTGTCGGAGAAATGACTGCACTGAACAATTAGTGTTCTTATATAGACATACACAGGAGTGTCGAAGAAATGACTGCACTGAACAATTAGTGTTCTTATATAGACATACACAGGAGTGTCAGAGAAATGACTGCACTGAACAATTAGTGTTCTTATATAGACATACACAGGAGTGTCAGAGAAATGACTGCTCTGAACAATTAGTGTTCTTATATACACATACACAGGAGCGTCAGAGAAATGACTGCACTGAACAATTAGTGTTCTTATATACACATACACAGGAGTGTCAGAGAAATGACTGCATGAACAATTAGTGTTCTTATATAGACATACACAGGAGTGTCGGAGAAATGACTGCACTGAACAATTAGTGTTCTTATATAGACATACAAAGGAGTGTCAGAGAAATGACTGCACTGAACAATTAGTGTTCTTATATACACATAAACAAGAGTGTCAGAGAATTGACTGCACTGAACAATTAGTGTTCTTATATACACATACACAGGAGTGTCGGAGAAATGACTGCACTGAACAATTAGTGTTCTTATATAGACATACACAGGAGTGTCGGAGAAATGACTGCACTGAACAATTAGTGTTCTTATATAGACATACACAGGAGTGTCAGAGAAATGACTGCACTGAACAATTAGTGTTCTTATATAGACATACACAGGAGTGTCAGAGAAATGACTGCTCTGAACAATTAGTGTTCTTATATACACATACACAGGAGTGTCGGAGAAATGACTGCACTGAACAATTAGTGTTCTTATATAGACATACACAGGAGTGTCAGAGAAATGACTGCACTGAACAATTAGTGTTCTTATATAGACATACACAGGAGTGTCAGAGAAATGACTGCACTGAACAATTAGTGTTCTTATATAGACATACACAGGAGTGTCAGAGATATGACTGCACTGAACAATTAGTGTTCTTATATACACATACACAGGAGTGTCAGAGAAATGACTGCACTGAACAATTAGTGTTCTTATATAGACATACACAGGAGTGTCAGAGAAATGACTGCACTGAACAATTAGTGTTCTTATATAGACATACACAGGAGTGTCAGAGAAATGACTGCACTGAACAATTAGGGTTCTTATATAGACATACACAGGAGTGTCAGAGAAATGACTGCTCTGAACAATTAGTGTTCTTATATACACATACACAGGAGTGTCTGAGAAATGACTGCACTGAACAATTAGTGTTCCTATATAGACATACACAGGAGTGTCGGAGAAATGACTGCACTGAACAATTAGTGTTCCTATATAGACATACACAGGAGTGTCAGAGAAATGACTGCACTGAACAATTAGTGTTCTTATATACACATACACAGGAGTGTCAGAGAAATGACTGCACTGAACAATTAGTGTTCTTATATACACATACACAGGAGTGTCGGAGAAATGACTGCACTGAACAATTAGTGTTCTTATATACACATACACAGGAGTGTCGGAGAAATGACTGCATGAACAATTAGTGTTCTTATATAGACATACACATGAGTGTCAGAGATATGACTGCACTGAACAATTAGTGTTCTTATATACACGTACACAGGAGTGTCAGAGAAATGACTGCACTGAACAATTAGTGTTCTTATATACACATACACAAGAGTGTCAGAGATATGACTGCACTGAACAATTAGTGTTCTTATATACACATACACAGGAGTGTCAGAGAAATGACTGCACTGAACAATTAGTGTTCTTATATACACATACACAGGAGTGTCAGAGAATTGACTGCACTGAACAATTAGTGTTCTTATATAGACATACACAGGAGTGTCGGAGAAATGACTGCACTGAGCAATTAGTGTTCTTATATAGACATACACAGGAGTGTCGGAGAAATGACTGCACTGAACAATTAGTGTTCTTATATACACATACACAGGAGTGTCAGAGATATGACTGCACTGAACAATTAGTGTTCTTATATAGACATACACAGGAGTGTCGGAGAAATGACTGCACTGAACAATTAGTGCTCTGCACTGAACAATTAGTGTTCTTATATACACATACACAGGAGTGTCAGAGATATGACTGCACTGAACAATTAGTGTTCTTATATACACATACACAGGAGTGTCAGAGAAATGACTGCACTGAACAATTAGTGTTCTTATATACACGTACACAAGAGTGTCAGAGAAATGACTGCACTGAACAATTAGTGTTCTTATATACACGTACACAGGAGTGTCGGAGAAATGACTGCACTGAACAATTAGTGTTCTTATATACACGTACACAGGAGTGTCAGAGAAATGACTGCACTGAACAATTAGTGTTCTTATATACACGTACACAGGAGTGTCAGAGAAATGACTGCACTGAACAATTAGTGTTCTTATATACACATACACAGGAGTGTCAGAGAAATGACTGCACTGAACAATTAGTGTTCTTATATACACATACACAGGAGTGTCAGAGAAATGTCTGCACTGAACAATTGGTGTTCTTATATAAACATACACAGGAGTGTCGGAGAAATGACTGCACTGAACAATTAGTGTTCTTATATAGACATACACAGGAGTGTCGGAGAAATGACTGCACTGAACAAT
Organism: Taudactylus pleione; assembly: GCA_031769625.1. Classification (NCBI taxonomy): domain Eukaryota; kingdom Metazoa; phylum Chordata; class Amphibia; order Anura; family Myobatrachidae; genus Taudactylus; species Taudactylus pleione. The sequence goes on along the minus strand of JAUIMM010000079.1, from coordinate 4,046,669 downwards.
TAGTGTTCTTATATAGACATACACAGGAGTGTCGGAGAAATGACTGCACTGAACAATTAGTGTTCTTATATACACGTACACAGGAGTGTCAGAGAAATGACTGCACTGAACAATTAGTGTTCTTATATAGACATACACAGGAGTGTCAGAGAAATGACTGCACTGAACAATTAGTGCTCTTATATACACATACACAGGAGTGTCAGAGAAATGACTGCACTGAACAAATAGTGCTCTTATATACACATACACAGGAGTGTCAGAGAAATGACTGCACTGAACAATTATTGTTCTTATATACACATACACAAGAGTGTCACAGAAATGACTGCACTGAACAATTAGTGTTCTTATATAGACATACACAGGAGTGTCAGAGAAATGACTGCACTGAACAATTAATGTTCTTATATAGACATACACAGGAGGAGTGTCGGAGAAATGACTGCACTGAACAATTAGTGTTCTTATATAAACATACATAGGAGTGTCAGAGAAAAGACTGCACTGAACAATTAGTGTTCTTATATAGACATACACAGGAGTGTCGGAGAAATGACTGCACTGAACAATTAGTGTTCTTATATAGACATACACAGGAGTGTCGGAGAAATGACTGCACTGAACAATTAGTGTTCTTATATACACATACACAGGAGTGTCAGAGAAATGACTGCACTGAACAATTAGGGTTCTTATATACACATACACAAGAGTGTCAGAGATATGACTGCACTGAACAATTAGTGTTCTTATATAGACAAACACAGGAGTGTCTGAGAAATGACTGCACTGAACAATTAGTGTTCTTATATACACATACACAGGAGTGTCAGAGAAATGACTGCACTGAACAATTAGTGTTCTTATATACACATACACAAGAGTGTCAGAGAAATGACTGCACTGAACAATTAGTGTTCTTATATAGACATACACAGGAGTGTCGGAGAAATGACTGCACTGAACAATTAGTGTTCTTATATAGACATACACAGGAGTGTCAGAGAAATGACTGCACTGAAAAATTAGTGTTCTTATATAGACATACACAGGAGTGTCAGAGAAATGACTGCACTGAACAATTAGTGTTCTTATATAGACATACACAGGAGTGTCGGAGAAATGACTGCACTGAACAATTAGTGTTCTTATATAGACAAACACAGGAGTGTCAGAGAAATGACTGCACTGAACAATTAGTGTTCTTATATACACATACACAGGAGTGTCGGAGAAATTACTGCACTGAACAATTAGTGTTCTTATATACACATACACAGGAGTGTCAGAGAAATGACTGCACTGAACAATTAGTGTTCTTATATACACATACACAGGAGTGTCAGAGAAATGACTGCACTGAACAATTAGTGTTCTTATATACACATACACAGGAGTGTCAGAGAAATGACTGCACTGAACAATTAGTTTTCTTATATACACATACACAGGAGTGTCAGAGAAATGACTACACTGAACAATTAGTGTTCTTATATAGACAAACACTGGAGTGTCGGAGAAATGACTGCACTGAACAATTAGTGTTCTTATATAGACATACACTGGAGTGTCGGAGAAATGACTGCACTGAACAATTAGTGTTCTTATATACACATACACAGGAGTGTCGGAGAAATGACTGCACTGAACAATTAGTGTTCTTATATAGACATACACAGAGGGGCGGAGAAATGACTGCACTGAACAATTAGTGTTCTTATATAGACATACACAGGAGTGTCAGAGAAATGACTGCACTGAACAATTAGTGTTCTTATATAGACATACACAGGAGTGTCAGAGAAATGACTGCACTGAACAATTAGTGTTCTTATATAGACATACACAGGAGTGTCGGAGAAATGACTGCATGAACAATTAGTGTTCTTATATAGACATACACAGGAGTGTCGGAGAAATGACTGCACTGAACAATTAGTGTTCTTATATAGACATACACAGGAGTGTCGGAGAAATGACTGCACTGAACAATTAGTGTTCTTATATAGACATACACAGGAGTGTCGGAGAAATGACTGCACTGAACAATTAGTGTTCTTATATAGACATACACAGGAGTGTCAGAGATATGACTGCACTGAACAATTAGTGTTCTTATATAGACATACACAGGAGTGTCAGAGAAATGACTGCACTGAACAATTAGTGTTCTTATATACACATACACAAGAGTGTCAGAGAAATGACTGCACTGAACTATTAGTGTTCTTATATACACATACACAGGAGTGTCGGAGAAATGATTGCACTGAACAATTAGTGTTCTTATATAGACATACACAGGAGTGTCAGAGAAATGACTGCACTGAACAATTAGTGTTCTTATATAGACATACACAGGAGTGTCGGACAAATGACTGCACTGAACAATTAGTGTTCTTATATAGACATACACAGGAGTGTCGGAGAAATGACTGCACTGAACAATTAGTGTAATTATATAGACATACACAGGAGTGTCATAGAAATGACTGCACTGAACAATTAGTGTTCTTATATAGACATACACAGGAGTGTCAGAGAAATGACTGCACTGAACAATTAGTGTTCTTATATAGACATACACAGGAGTGTCAGAGAAATGACTGCACTGAACAATTAGTGTTCTTATATAGACATACACAGGAGTGTCAGAGAAATGACTGCACTGAACAATTAGTGTTCTTATATAGACATACACAGGAGTGTCAGAGAAATGACTGCACTGAACAATTAGTGTTCTTATATAGACATACACAGGAGTGTCGGAGAAATGACTGCACTGAACAATTAGTGTTCTTATATACACATACACAGGAGTGTCAGAGAAATGACTGCACTGAACAATTAGTGTTCTTATATACACATACACAGGAGTGTCGGAGAAATGACTACACTGAACAATTAGTGTTCTTATATAGACATACACAGGAGTGTCGGAGAAATGACTGCACTGAACAATTAGTGTTCTTATATAGACATACACAGGAGTGTCAGAGAAATGACTGCACTGAACAATTAGTGTTCTTATATAGACATACACAGGAGTGTCAGAGAAATGACTGCACTGAACAATTAGTGTTCTTATATAGACATACACAGGAGTGTCAGAGAAATGACTGCACTGAACAATTAGTGCTCTTATATACACATACACAGGAGTGTCAGAGAAATGACTGCACTGAACAATTAGTGTTCTTATATACACATACACAAGAGTGTCACAGAAATGACTGCACTGAACAATTAGTGTTCTTATATAGACATACACAGGAGTGTCAGAGAAATGACTGCACTGAACAATTAATGTTCTTATATAGACATACACAGGAGGAGTGTCGGAGAAATGACTGCACTGAACAATTAGTGTTCTTATATAAACATACACAGGAGTGTCAGAGAAATGACTGCACTGAACAATTAATGTTCTTATATACACATACACAGGAGTGTCAGAGAAATGACTGCACTGAACAATTAGTGTTCTTATATAAACATACACAGGAGGGTCAGAGAAATGACTACACTGAACAATTAATGTTCTTATATACACATACACAGGAGTGTCAGAGAAATGACTGCACTGAACAATTATTGTTCTTATATACACATACACAAGAGTGTCGGAGAAATGACTGCACTGAACAATTAATGTTCTTATATACACATACACAGGAGTGTCGGAGGAATGACTGCACTGAACAATTAGTGTTCTTATATAGACATACACAGGAGTGTCGGAGAAATGACTGCACTGAACAATTAGTGTTCTTATATAGACATACACAGGAGTGTCGGAGAAATGACTGCACTGAACAATTAGTGTTCTTATATAGACATACACAGGAGTGTCAGAGAAATGACTGCACTGAACAATTAGTGTTCTTATATAGACATACACAGGAGTGTCAGAGAAAAGACTGCACTGAACAATTAATGTTCTTATATAGACATACACAGGAGTGTCGGAGAAATGACTGCACTGAACAATTACTGTTCTTATATAGACATACACAGGAGTGTCGGAGAAATGACTGCACTGAACAATTAGTGTTCTTATATACACATACACAGGAGTGTGAGAGAAATGACTGCACTGAACAATTAGTGTTCTTATATACACATACACAAGAGTGTCGGAGATATGACTGCACTGAACAATTAGTGTTCTTATATAGACATACACAGGAGTGTCGGAGAAATGACTGCACTGAACAATTAGTGTTCTTATATACACATACACAGGAGTGTCAGAGAAATGACTGCACTGAACAATTAGTGTTCTTATATACACATACACAGGAGTGTCAGAGAAATAACTACACTGAACAATTAGTGTTCTTATATAGACATACACAGGATTGTCAGAGAAATGACTGCACTGAACAATTATTGTTCTTATATAGACATTCACAGGATGTTTTGGTGAAATGACTGCACTGAACAATTAGTGTTCTTATATAGACATACACAGGAGTGTCAGAGAAATGACTGCACTGAACAATTAGTGTTCTTATATAGACATTCACAGGAGTGTCAGAGAAATGACTGCACTGAACAATTAGTGTTCTTATATAGACATACACAGGAGTGTCAGAGAAATGACTGCACTGAACAATTAGTGTTCTTATATAGACATTCACAGGAGTGTCGGAGAAATGACTGCACTGAACAATTAGTGTTCTTATATAGACATACACAGGAGTGTCAGAGAAATGACTGCACTGAACAATTAGTGTTCTTATATAGACATACACAGGAGTGTCGGAGAAATGACTGCACTGAACAATTAGTGTTCTTATATAGACATACACAGGAGTGTCGGAGAAATGACTGCACTGAACAATTAGTGTTCTTATATAGACATACACAGGAGTGTCAGAGAAATGACTGCACTGAACAATTAGTGTTCTTATATAGACATACACAGGAGTGTCAGAGAAATGACTGCACTGAACAATTAGTGTTCTTATATAGACATACACAGGAGTGTCAGAGAAATGACTGCACTGAACAATTAGTGTTCTTATATAGACAAACACAGGAGTGTCTGAGAAATGACTGCAGTGTACAATTAGTGTTCTTATATACACATACACAGGAGTGTCAGAGAAATGACTGCACTGAACAATTAGTGTTCTTATATACACATACACAAGAGTGTCAGAGAAATGACTGCACTGAACAATTAGTGTTCTTATATAGACATACACAGGAGTGTCGGAGAAATGACTGCACTGAACAATTTGTGTTCTTATATAGACATACACAGGAGTGTCAGAGAAATGACTGCACTGAACAATTAGTGTTCTTATATAGACATACACAGGAGTGTCCGAGAAATGACTGCACTGAACAAATGAAATGACTGCACTGAACAATTAGTGTTCTTATATAGACATACACAGGAGTGTCAGAGAAATGACTGCACTGAACAATTAGTGTTCTTATATAGACATACACAGGAGTGTCAGAGAAATGACTGCACTGAACAATTAGTGTTCTTATATAGACATTCACAGGAGTGTCGGAGAAATGACTGCACTGAACAATTAGTGTTCTTATATACACATACACAGGAGTGTCAGAGAAATGACTGCACTGAACAATTAATGTTCTTATATACACATACACAGGAGTGTCAGAGAAATGACTGCACTGAACAATTAGTGTTCTTATATAAACATACACAGGAGGGTCAGAGAAATGACTACACTGAACAATTAATGTTCTTATATACACATACACAGGAGTGTCAGAGAAATGACTGCACTGAACAATTATTGTTCTTATATACACATACACAAGAGTGTCGGAGAAATGACTGCACTGAACAATTAATGTTCTTATATACACATACACAGGAGTGTCGGAGAAATGACTGCACTGAACAATTAGTGTTCTTATATAGACATACACAGGAGTGTCGGAGAAATGACTGCACTGAACAATTAGTGTTCTTATATAGACATACACAGGAGTGTCGGAGAAATGACTGCACTGAACAATTAGTGTTCTTATATAGACATACACAGGAGTGTCAGAGAAATGACTGCACTGAACAATTAGTGTTCTTATATAGACATACACAGGAGTGTCAGAGAAATGACTGCACTGAACAATTAGTGTTCTTATATAGACATACACAGGAGTGTCAGAGAAATGACTGCACTGAACAATTAGTGTTCTTATATAGACATACACAGGAGTGTCAGAGAAAAGACTGCACTGAACAATTAGTGTTCTTATATATACATACACAGGAGTGTCAGAGAAATAACTACACTGAACAATTAGTGTTCTTATATAGACATTCACAGGAGTGTCAGAGAAATGACTGCACTGAACAATTAGTGTTCTTATATACACATACACAAGAGTGTCAGAGAAATGACTGCACTGAACAATTAGTGTTCTTGTATACACATACACAAGAGTGTCGGAGAAATGACTGCACTGAACAATTAGTGTTCTTGTATAGACATACACAGGACTGTCGGAGATATGACTGCACTGAGCAATTAGTGTTCTTATATAGACATTCACAGGAGTGTCGGAGAAATGACTGCACTGAACAATTAGTGTTCTTATATACACATACACAGGAGTGTCAGAGAAATTACTGCACTGAACAATTAGTGTTCTTATATAGACATACACAAGAGTGTCAGAGAAATGACTGCACTGAACAATTAGTGTTCTTATATAGACATACACAGGAGTGTCAGAGAAATGACTGCACTGAACAATTATTGTTCTTATATAGACATTCACAGGATGTTTTGGTGAAATGACTGCACTGAACAATTAGTGTTCTTATATAGACATACACAGGAGTGTCAGAGAAATGACTGCACTGAACAATTAGTGTTCTTATATAGACATTCACAGGAGTGTCAGAGAAATGACTGAACTGAACAATTAGTGTTCTTATATAGACATACACAGGAGTGTCAGAGAAATGACTGCACTGAACAATTAGTGTTCTTATATAGACATTCACAGGAGTGTCGGAGAAATGACTGCACTGAACAATTAGTGTTCTTATATAGACATACACAGGAGTGTCGGAGAAATGACTGCACTGAACAATTAGTGTTCTTATATAGACATACACAGGAGTGTCGGAGAAATGACTGCACTGAACAATTAGTGTTCTTATATAGACATACACAGGAGTGTCGGAGAAATGACTGCACTGAACAATTAGTGTTCTTATATAGACATACACAGGAGTGTCAGAGAAATGACTGCACTGAACAATTAGTGTTCTTATATAGACATACACAGGAGTGTCAGAGAAATGACTGCACTGAACAATTAGTGTTCTTATATAGACATACACAGGAGTGTCAGAGAAATGACTGCACTGAACAATTAGTGTTCTTATATAGACAAACACAGGAGTGTCTGAGAAATGACTGCAGTGTACAATTAGTGTTCTTATATACACATACACAGGAGTGTCAGAGAAATGACTGCACTGAACAATTAGTGTTCTTATATACACATACACAAGAGTGTCAGAGAAATGACTGCACTGAACAATTAGTGTTCTTATATAGACATACACAGGAGTGTCGGAGAAATGACTGCACTGAACAATTTGTGTTCTTATATAGACATACACAGGAGTGTCAGAGAAATGACTGCACTGAACAATTAGTGTTCTTATATAGACATACACAGGAGTGTCAGAGAAATGACTGCACTGAACAAATGAAATGACTGCACTGAACAATTAGTGTTCTTATATAGACATACACAGGAGTGTCAGAGAAATGACTGCACTGAACAATTAGTGTTCTTATATAGACATACACAGGAGTGTCAGAGAAATGACTGCACTGAACAATTAGTGTTCTTATATAGACATTCACAGGAGTGTCGGAGAAATGACTGCACTGAACAATTAGTGTTCTTATATAGACATACACAGGAGTGTCAGAGAAATGACTGCACTGAACAATTAGTGTTCTTATATAGACATACACAGGAGTGTCAGAGAAATGACTGCACTGAACAATTAGTGTTCTTATATAGACATACACAGGAGTGTCAGAGAAATGACTGCACTGAACAATTACTGTTCTTATATAGACATTCACTGGAGTGTCGGAGAAATGACTGCACTGAACAATTAGTGTTCTTATATAGACATACAGAGGAGTGTCAGAGAAATGACTGCACTGAACAATTAGTGTTCTTATATAGACATACACAGGAGTGTCAGAGAAATGACTGCACTGAACAATTAGTGTTCTTATATAGACATACACAGGAGTGTCGGAGAAATGACTGCACTGAACAATTAGTGTTCTTATATACACATACACAGGAGTGTCAGAGAAATGACTGCACTGAACAATTAGTGTTCTTATATAGACATACACAGGAGTGTCAGAGAAATGACTGCACTGAACAATTAGAGTTCTTATAAAGACATACACAGGAGTGTCAGAGAAATGACTGCACTGAACAATTAGTGTTCTTATATAGACATACACAGGAGTGTCAGAGAAATGACTGCACTGAACAATTAGTGTTCTTATATAGACAAACACAGGAGTGTCTGAGAAATGACTGCACTGAACAATTAGTGTTCTTATATACACATACACAGGAGTGTCTGAGAAATGACTGCACTGAACAATTAGTGTTCTTATATACACATACACAAGAGTGTCAGAGAAATGACTGCACTGAACAATTAGTGTTCTTATATAGACATACACAAGAGTGTCAGAGAAATGACTGCACTGAACAATTAGTGTTCTTATATAGACATACACAAGAGTGTCAGAGAAATGACTGCACTGAACAATTAGTGTTCTTATATAGACATACACAGGAGTGTCGGAGAAATGACTGCACTGAACAATTTGTGTTCTTATATAGACATACACAGGAGTGTCAGAGAAATGACTGCACTGAACAATTAGTGTTCTTATATAGACATACACAGGAGTGTCAGAGAAATGACTGCACTGAACAATTAGTGTTCTTATATAGACATACACAGGAGTGTCGGAGAAATGACTGCACTGAACAATTAGTGTTGTTATATAGACAAACACAGGAGTGTCGGAGAAATGACTGCACTGAACAATTAGTGTTCTTATATACACATACACAGGAGTGTTGGAGAAATGACTGCACTGAACAATTAGTGTTCTTATATACACATACACAGGAGTGTCAGAGAAATTACTGCACTGAACAATTAGTGTTCTTATATACACATACACAGGAGTGTCAGAGAAATGACTGCACTGAACAATTAGTGTTCTTATATACACATACACAGGAGTGTCAGAGAAATGACTGCACTGAACAATTAGTGTTCTTATATACACATACACAGGAGTGTCAGAGAAATGACTACACTGAACAATTAGTGTTCTTATATAGACAAACACTGGAGTGTCGGAGAAATGACTGCACTGAACAATTAGTGTTCTTATATAGACATACACTGGAGTGTCGGAGAAATGACTGCACTGAACAATTAGTGTTCTTATATACACATACACAGGAGTGTCGGAGAAATGACTGCACTGAACAATTAGTGTTCTTATATAGACATACACAGGAGTGTCAGAGAAATGACTGCACTAAACAATTAGTGTTCTTATATAGACATACACAGGAGTGTCAGAGAAATGACTGCACTGAACAATTAGTGTTCTTATATAGACATACACAGGAGTGTCGGAGAAATGACTGCATGAACAATTAGTGTTCTTATATAGACATACACAGGAGTGTCGGAGAAATGACTGCACTGAACAATTAGTGTTCTTATATAGACATACACAGGAGTGTCGGAGAAATGACTGCACTGAACAATTAGTGTTCTTATATAGACATACACAGGAGTGTCGGAGAAATGACTGCACTGAACAATTAGTGTTCTTATATAGACATACACAGGAGTGTCAGAGATATGACTGCACTGAACAATTAGTGTTCTTATATAGACATACACAGGAGTGTCAGAGAAATGACTGCACTGAACAATTAGTGTTCTTATATACACATACACAAGAGTGTCACAGAAATGACTGCACTGAACAATTAGTGTTCTTATATACACATACACAGGAGTGTCGGAGAAATGACTGCACTGAACAATTAGTGTTCTTATATAGACATACACAGGAGTGTCAGAGAAATGACTGCACTGAACAATTAGTGTTCTTATATAGACATACACAGGAGTGTCGGAGAAATGACTGCACTGAACAATTAGTGTTCTTATATAGACATACACAGGAGTGTCGGAGAAATGACTGCACTGAACAATTAGTGTAATTATATAGACATACACAGGAGTGTCATAGAAATGACTGCACTGAACAATTAGTGTTCTTATATAGACATACACAGGAGTGTCAGAGAAATGACTGCACTGAACAATTAGTGTTCTTATATACACATACACAGGAGTGTCAGAGAAATGACTGCACTGAACAATTAGTGTTCTTATATAGACATACACAGGAGTGTCAGAGAAATGACTGCACTGAACAATTAGTGTTCTTATATAGACATACACAGGAGTGTCGGAGAAATGACTGCACTGAACTATTAGTGTTCTTATATAGACATACACAGGAGTGTCGGAGAAATGACTGCACTGAACAATTAGTGTTCTTATATACACATACACAGGAGTGTCGGAGAAATGACTGCACTGAACAATTAGGGTTCTTATATACACATACACAGGAGTGTCAGAGAAATGACTGCACTGAACAATTAGGGTTCTTATATACACATACACAAGAGTGTCAGAGATATGACTGCACTGAACAATTAGTGTTCTTATATAGACAAACACAGGAGTGTCTGAGAAATGACTGCACTGAACAATTAGTGTTCTTATATACACAAACACAGGAGTGTCTGAGAAATGACTGCACTGAACAATTAGTGTTCTTATATACACATACACAGGAGTGTCAGAGAAATGACTGCCCTGAACAATTAGTGTTCTTATATACACATACACAAGAGTGTCAGAGAAATGACTGCACTGAACAATTAGTGTTCTTATATAGACATACACAGGAGTGTCGGAGAAATGACTGCACTGAACAATTAGTGTTCTTATATAGACATACACAGGAGTGTCAGAGAAATGACTGCACTGAACAATTAATGTTCTTATATAGACATACACAGGAGTGTCAGAGAAATGACTGCACTGAACAATTAGTGTTCTTATATAGACATACACAGGAGTATCGGAGAAATGACTGCACTGAACAATTAGTGTTCTTATATAGACAAACACAGGAGTGTCGGAGAAATGACTGCACTGAACAATTAGTGTTCTTATATACACATACACAGGAGTGTCGGAGAAATTACTGCACTGAACAATTAGTGTTCTTATATACACATACACAGGAGTGTCAGAGAAATGACTGCACTGAACAATTAGTGTTCTTATATACACATACACAGGAGTGTCAGAGAAATGACTGCACTGAACAATTAGTGTTCTTATATACACATACACAGGAGTGTCAGAGAAATGACAGCACTGAACAATTAGTGTTCTTATATACACATACACAGGAGTGTCAGAGAAATGACTACACTGAACAATTAGTGTTCTTATATAGACAAACACTGGAGTGTCGGAGAAATGACTGCCCTGAACAATTAGTGTTCTTATATAGACATACACTGGAGTGTCGGAGAAATGACTGCACTGAACAATTAGTGTTCTTATATACACATACACAGGAGTGTCGGAGAAATGACTGCACTGAACAATTAGTGTTCTTATATAGACATACACAGAGGGGCGGAGAAATGACTGCACTGAACAATTAGTGTTCTTATATAGACATACACAGGAGTGTCAGAGAAATGACTGCACTGAACAATTAGTGTTCTTATATAGACATACACAGGAGTGTCAGAGAAATGACTGCACTGAACAATTAGTGTTCTTATATAGACATACACAGGAGTGTCGGAGAAATGACTGCATGAACAATTAGTGTTCTTATATAGACATACACAGGAGTGTCGGAGAAATGACTGCACTGAACAATCAGTGTTCTTATATAGACATACACAGGAGTGTCGGAGAAATGACTGCACTGAACAATTAGTGTTCTTATATAGACATACACAGGAGTGTCGGAGAAATGACTGCACTGAACAATTAGTGTTCTTATATAGACATACACAGGAGTGTCAGAGATATGACTGCACTGAACAATTAGTGTTCTTATATAGACATACACAGGAGTGTCAGAGAAATGACTGCACTGAACAATTAGTGTTCTTATATACACATACACAAGAGTGTCAGAGAAATGACTGCACTGAACTATTAGTGTTCTTATATACACATACACAGGAGTGTCGGAGAAATGACTGCACTGAACAATTAGTGTTCTTATATAGACATACACAGGAGTGTCAGAGAAATGACTGCACTGAACAATTAGTGTTCTTATATAGACATACACAGGAGTGTCGGACAAATGACTGCACTGAACAATTAGTGTTCTTATATAGACATACACAGGAGTGTCGGAGAAATGACTGCACTGAACAATTAGTGTAATTATATAGACATACACAGGAGTGTCATAGAAATGACTGCACTGAACAATTAGTGTTCTTATATAGACATACACAGGAGTGTCAGAGAAATGACTGCACTGAACAATTAGTGTTCTTATATACACATACACAGGAGTGTCAGAGAAATGACTGCACTGAACAATTAGTGTTCTTATATAGACATACACAGGAGTGTCAGAGAAATGACTGCACTGAACAATTAGTGTTCTTATATAGACATACACAGGAGTGTCAGAGAAATGACTGCACTGAACAATTAATGTTCTTATATAGACATACACAGGAGGAGTGTCGGAGAAATGACTGCACTGAACAATTAGTGTTCTTATATAAACATACACAGGAGTGTCAGAGAAATGACTGCACTGAACAATTAATGTTCTTATATACACATACACAGGAGTGTCAGAGAAATGACTGCACTGAACAATTAGTGTTCTTATATAAACATACACAGGAGGGTCAGAGAAATGACTACACTGAACAATTAATGTTCTTATATACACATACACAGGATTGTCAGAGAAATGACTGCACTGAACAATTATTGTTCTTATATACACATACACAAGAGTGTCGGAGAAATGACTGCACTGAACAATTAATGTTCTTATATACACATACACAGGAGTGTCGGAGAAATGACTGCACTGAACAATTAGTGTTCTTATATAGACATACACAGGAGTGTCGGAGAAATGACTGCACTGAACAATTAGTGTTCTTATATAGACATACACAGGAGTGTCGGAGAAATGACTGCACTGAACAATTAGTGTTCTTATATAGACATACACAAGAGTGTCAGAGAAATGACTGCACTGAACAATTAGTGTTCTTATATAGACATACACAGGAGTGTCAGAGAAATGACTGCACTGAACAATTAGTGTTCTTATATAGACATACACAGGAGTGTCAGAGAAATGACTGCACTGAACAATTAGTGTTCTTATATAGACATACACAGGAGTGTCAGAGAAAAGACTGCACTGAACAATTAGTGTTCTTATATAGACATACACAGGAGTGTCGGAGAAAAGACTGCACTGAACAATTAATGTTCTTATATAGACATACACAGGAGTGTCGGAGAAATGACTGCACTGAACAATTAGTGTTCTTATATAGACATACACAGGAGTGTCGGAGAAATGACTGCACTGAACAATTAGTGTTCTTATGTACACATACACAGGAGTGTCAGAGAAATGACTGCACTGAACAATTAGTGTTCTTATATACACATACACAGGAGTGTCAGAGAAATAACTACACTGAACAATTAGTGTTCTTATATAGACATTCACAGGAGTGTCAGAGAAATGACTGCACTGAACAATTAGTGTTCTTATATACACATACACAAGAGTGTCAGAGAAATGACTGCACTGAACAATTAGTGTTCTTGTATACACATACACAAGAGTGTCGGAGAAATGACTGCACTGAACAATTAGTGTTCTTGTATAGACATACACAGGACTGTCGGAGATATGACTGCACTGAACAATTAGTGTTCTTATATAGACATACACAGGAGTGTCGGAGAAATGACTGCACTGAACAATTAGTGTTCTTATATAGACATACACAGGAGTGTCGGAGAAATGACTGCACTGAACAATTAGTGTTCTTATATAGACATACACAGGAGTGTCGGAGAAATGACTGCACTGAACAATTAGTGTTCTTATATACACATACACAGGAGTGTCAGAGAAATGACTGCACTGAACAATTAGTGTTCTTATATAGACATACACAGGAGTGTCAGAGAAATGACTGCACTGAACAATTAGTGTTCTTATATAGACATACACAGGAGTGTCAGAGAAATGACTGCACTGAACAATTAGTGTTCTTATATAGACATACACAGGAGTGTCAGAGAAATGACTGCACTGAACAATTATTGTTCTTATATAGACATTCACAGGATGTTTTGGTGAAATGACTGCACTGAACAATTAGTGTTCTTATATAGACATACACAGGAGTGTCAGAGAAATGACTGCACTGAACAATTAGTGTTCTTATATAGACATACACAGGAGTGTCAGAGAAATGACTGCACTGAACAATTAGTGTTCTTATATAGACATACACAGGAGTGTCAGAGAAATGACTGCACTGAACAATTAGTGTTCTTATATAGACAGTCACAGGAGTGTCGGAGAAATGACTGCACTGAACAATTAGTGTTCTTATATAGACATACACAGGAGTGTCAGAGAAATGACTGCACTGAACAATTAGTGTTCTTATATAGACATACACAGGAGTGTCGGAGAAATGACTGCACTGAACAATTAGTGTTCTTATATAGACATACACAGGAGTGTCAGAGAAATGACTGCACTGAACAATTAGTGTTCTTATATAGACATACACAGGAGTGTCGGAGAAATGACTGCACTGAACAATTAGTGTTCTTATATAGACAAACACAGGAGTGTCGGAGAAATGACTGCACTGAACAATTAGTGTTCTTATATACACATACACAGGAGTGTCGGAGAAATGACTGCACTGAACAATTAGTGTTCTTATATACACATACACAGGAGTGTCAGAGAAATGACTGCACTGAACAATTAGTGTTCTTATATACACATACACAGGAGTGTCAGAGAAATGACTGCACTGAACAATTAGTGTTCTTATATACACATACACAGGAGTGTCAGAGAAATGACTGCACTGAACAATTAGTGTTCTTATATACACATACACAGGAGTGTCAGAGAAATGACTGCACTGAACAATTAGTGTTCTTATATAGACAAACACTGGAGTGTCGGAGAAATGACTGCACTGAACAATTAGTGTTCTTATATAGACATACACTGGAGTGTCGGAGAAATGACTGCACTGAACAATTAGTGTTCTTATATACACATACACAGGAGTGTCGGAGAAAAGACTGCACTGAACAATTAGTGTTCTTATATAGACATACACAGGAGTGTCAGAGAAATGACTGCACTGAACAATTAGTGTTCTTATATAGACATACACAGGAGTGTCAGAGAAATGACTGCACTGAACAATTAGTGTTCTTATATAGACATACACAGGAGTGTCGGAGAAATGACTGCATGAACAATTAGTGTTCTTATATAGACATACACAGGAGTGTCGGAGAAATGATTGCACTGAACAATTAGTGTTCTTATATAGACATACACAGGAGTGTCGGAGAAATGACTGCACTGAACAATTAGTGTTCTTATATAGACATACACAGGAGTGTCGGAGAAATGACTGCACTGAACAATTAGTGTTCTTATATAGACATACACAGGAGTGTCAGAGATCTGACTGCACTGAACAATTAGTGTTCTTATATAGACATACACAGGAGTGTCAGAGAAATGACTGCACTGAACAATTAGTGTTCTTATATACACATACACAAGAGTGTCACAGAAATGACTGCACTGAACAATTAGTGTTCTTATATAGACATACACAGGAGTGTCGGAGAAATGACTGCACTGAACAATTAGTGTTCTTATATAGACATACACAGGAGTGTCGGAGAAATGACTGCACTGAACAATTAGTGTTCTTATATAGACATACACAGGAGTGTCGGAGAAATGACTGCACTGAACAATTAGTGTTCTTATATAGACATACACAGGAGTGTCGGAGAAATGACTGCACTGAACAATTAGTGTAATTATATAGACATACACAGGAGTGTCATAGAAATGACTGCACTGAACAATTAGTGTTCTTATATAGACATACACAGGAGTGTCAGAGAAATGACTGCACTGAACAATTAGTGTTCTTATATACACATACACAGGAGTGTCAGAGAAATGACTGCACTGAACAATTAGTGTTCTTATATAGACATACACAGGAGTGTCAGAGAAATGACTGCACTGAACAATTAGTGTTCTTATATAGACATACACAGGAGTGTCGGAGAAATGACTGCACTGAACAATTAGAGTTCTTATATAGACATACACAGGAGTGTCGGAGAAATGACTGCACTGAACAATTAGTGTTCTTATATACACATACACAGGAGTGTCGGAGAAATGACTGCACTGAACAATTAATGTTCTTATATACACATACACAAGAGTGTCAGAGATATGACTGCACTGAACAATTAGTGTTCTTATATAGACAAACACAGGAGTGTCTGAGAAATGACTGCACTGAACAATTAGTGTTCTTATATACACATACACAGGAGTGTCAGAGAAATGACTGCACTGAACAATTAGTGTTCTTATATAAACATACACAAGAGTGTCAGAGAAATGACTGCACTGAACAATTAGTGTTCTTATATAGACATACACAGGAGTGTCGGAGAAATGACTGCACTGAACAATTAGTGTTCTTATATAGACATACACAGGAGTGTCAGAGAAATGACTGCACTGAACAATTAGTGTTCTTATATAGACATACACAGGAGTGTCGGAGAAATGACTGCACTGAACAATTAGTGTTCTTATATAGACAAACACAGGAGTGTCGGAGAAATGACTGCACTGAACAATTAGTGTTCTTATATACACATACACAGGAGTGTCGGAGAAATGACTGCACTGAACAATTAGTGTTCTTATATACACATACACAGGAGTGTCAGAGAAATGACTGCACTGAACAATTAGTGTTCTTATATACACATACACAGGAGTGTCAGAGAAATGACTGCACTGAACAATTAGTGTTCTTATATACACATATACAGGAGTGTCAGAGAAATGACTGCACTGAACAATTAGTGTTCTTATATACACATACACAGGAGTGTCAGAGAAATGACTACACTGAACAATTAGTGTTCTTATATAGACAAACACTGGAGTGTCGGAGAAATGACTGCACTGAACAATTAGTGTTCTTATATAGACATACACTGGAGTGGCGGAGAAATGACTGCACTGAACAATTAGTGTTCTTATATACACATACACAGGAGTGTCGGAGAAATGACTGCACTGAACAATTAGTGTTCTTATATAGACATACACAGAGGGGCGGAGAAATGACTGCACTGAACAATTAGTGTTCTTATATAGACATACACAGGAGTGTCAGAGAAATGACTGCACTGAACAATTAGTGTTCTTATATAGACATACACAGGAGTGTCAGAGAAATGACTGCACTGAACAATTAGTGTTCTTATATAGACATACACAGGAGTGTCGGAGAAATGACTGCATGAACAATTAGTGTTCTTATATAGACATACACAGGACTGTCGGAGAAATGACTGCACTGAACAATTAGTGTTCTTATATAGACATACACAGGAGTGTCGAAGAAATGACTGCACTGAACAATTAGTGTTCTTATATAGACATACACAGGAGTGTCGGAGAAATGACTGCACTGAACAATTAGTGTTCTTATATAGACATACACAGGAGTGTCAGAGATATGACTGCACTGAACAATTAGTGTTCTTATATACACATACACAGGAGTGTCAGAGAAATGACTGCACTGAACAATTAGTTTTCTTATATACACATACACAAGAGTGTCAGAGAAATGACTGCACTGAACTATTAGTGTTCTTATATACACATACACAGGAGTGTCGGAGAAATGACTGCACTGAACAATTAGTGTTCTTATATAGACATACACAGGAGTGTCAGAGAAATGACTGCACTGAACAATTAGTGTTCTTATATAGACATACACAGGAGTGTCGGACAAATGACTGCACTGAACAATTAGTGTTCTTATATAGACATACACAGGAGTGTCGGAGAAATGACTGCACTGAACAATTAGTGTAATTATATAGACATACACAGGAGTGTCATAGAAATGACTGCACTGAACAATTAGTGTTCTTATATAGACATACACAGGAGTGTCAGAGAAATGACTGCACTGAACAATTAGTGTTCTTATATACACATACACAGGAGTGTCAGAGAAATGACTGCACTGAACAATTAGTGTTCTTATATAGACATACACAGGAGTGTCAGAGAAATGACTGCACTGAACAATTAGTGTTCTTATATAGACATACACAGGAGTGTCAGAGAAATGACTGCACTGAACAATTAGTGTTCTTATATAGACATACACAGGAGTGTCAGAGAAATGACTGCACTGAACAATTAGTGTTCTTATATACACATACACAGGAGTGTCAGAGAAATGACTGCACTGAACAATTAGTGTTCTTATATACACATACACAGGAGTGTCGGAGAAATGACTACACTGAACAATTAGTGTTCTTATATAGACATACACAGGAGTGTCGGAGAAATGACTGCACTGAACAATTAGTGTTCTTATATAAACATACACAGGAGTGTCAGAGAAATGACTGCACAGAACAATTAGTGTTCTTATATAGACATACACAGGAGTGTCAGAGAAATGACTGCACTGAACAATTAGTGTTCTTATATAGACATACACAGGAGTGTCAGAGAAATGACTGCACTGAACAATTAGTGCTCTTATATACACATACACAGGAGTGTCAGAGAAATGACTGCACTGAACAATTAGTGTTCTTATATACACATACACAGGAGTGTCAGAGAAATGACTGCACTGAACAATTAGTGTTATTATATAGACATACACAGGAGTGTCAGAGAAATGACTGCACTGAACAATTAATGTTCTTATATAGACATACACAGGAGGAGTGTCGGAGAAATGACTGCACTGAACAATTAGTGTTCTTATATAAACATACACAGGAGTGTCAGAGAAATGACTGCACTGAACAATTAATGTTCTTATATACACATACACAGGAGTGTCAGAGAAATGACTGCACTGAACAATTAGTGTTCTTATATAAACATACACAGGAGGGTCAGAGAAATGACTACACTGAACAATTAATGTTCTTATATACACATACACAGGAGTGTCAGAGAAATGACTGCACTGAACAATTATTGTTCTTATATACACATACACAAGAGTGTCGGAGAAATGACTGCACTGAACAATTAATGTTCTTATATACACATACACAGGAGTGTCGGAGAAATGACTGCACTGAACAATTAGTGTTCTTATATAGACATACACAGGAGTGTCGGAGAAATGACTGCACTGAACAATTAGTGTTCTTATATAGACATACACAGGAGTGTCGGAGAAATGACTGCACTGAACAATTAGTGTTCTTATATACACATACACAGGAGTGTCAGAGAAATGACTGCACTGAACAATTAGTGTTCTTATATAGACATACACAGGAGTGTCAGAGAAATGACTGCACTGAACAATTAGTGTTCTTATATAGACATACACAGGAGTGTCAGAGAAATGACTGCACTGAACAATTAGTGTTCTTATATAGACATACACAGGAGTGTCGGAGAAATGACTGCATGAACAATTAGTGTTCTTATATAGACATACACAGGAGTGTCGGAGAAATGACTGCACTGAACAATTAGTGTTCTTATATAGACATACACAGGAGTGTCGGAGAAATGACTGCACTGAACAATTAGTGTTCTTATATAGACATACACAGGAGTGTCGGAGAAATGACTGCACTGAACAATTAGTGTTCTTATATAGACATACACAGGAGTGTCAGAGATATGACTGCACTGAACAATTAGTGTTCTTATATAGACATACACAGGAGTGTCAGAGACATGACTGCACTGAACAATTAGTGTTCTTATATACACATACACAAGAGTGTCACAGAAATGACTGCACTGAACAATTAGTGTTCTTATATACACATACACAGGAGTGTCAGAGAAATGACTGCACTGAACAATTAGTGTTCTTATATACACATACACAGGAGTGTCAGAGAAATGACTGCACTGAACAATTAGTGTTCTTATATAGACATACACAGGAGTGTCAGAGAAATGACTGCACTGAACAATTAGTGTTCTTATATAGACATACACAGGAGTGTCGGAGAAATGACTGCACTGAACAATTAGTGTTCTTATATAGACATACACAGGAGTGTCGGAGAAATGACTGCACTGAACAATTAGTGTTCTTATATACACATACACAGGAGTGTCAGAGAAATGACTGCACTGAACAATTAGGGTTCTTATATACACAAACACAGGAGTGTCTGAGAAATGACTGCACTGAACAATTAGTGTTCTTATATACACATACACAGGAGTGTCAGAGAAATGACTGCACTGAACAATTAGTGTTCTTATATACACATACACAAGAGTGTCAGAGAAATGACTGCACTGAACAATTAGTGTTCTTATATAGACATACACAGGAGTGTCGGAGTAATGACTGCACTGAACAATTAGTGTTCTTATATAGACATACACAGGAGTGTCAGAGAAATGACTGCACTGAACAATTAGTGTTCTTATATAGACATACACAGGAGTGTCAGAGAAATGACTGCACTGAACAATTAGTGTTCTTATATAGACATACACAGGAGTGTCGGAGAAATGACTGCACTGAACAATTAGTGTTCTTATATAGACATACACAGGAGTGTCGGAGAAATGACTGCACTGAACAATTAGTGTTCTTATATACACATACACAGGAGTGTCGGAGAAATGACTGCACTGAACAATTAGTGTTCTTATATACACATACACAGGAGTGTCAGAGAAATGACTGCACTGAACAATTAGTGTTCTTATATACACATACACAGGAGTGTCAGAGAAATGACTGCACTGAACAATTAGTGTTCTTATATACACATACACAGGAGTGTCAGAGAAATGACTGCACTGAACAATTAGTGTTCTTATATACACATACACAGGAGTGTCAGAGAAATGACTACACTGAACAATTAGTGTTCTTATATAGACAAACACTGGAGTGTCGGAGAAATGACTGCACTGAA
This sequence comes from Taudactylus pleione, assembly GCA_031769625.1. NCBI lineage: Eukaryota > Metazoa > Chordata > Amphibia > Anura > Myobatrachidae > Taudactylus > Taudactylus pleione. The sequence goes on along the minus strand of JAUIMM010000079.1, from coordinate 4,025,191 downwards.
CAATTAGTATTCTTATATAGACATACACTGGAGTGTCGGAGAAATGACTGCACTGAACAATTAGTGTTCTTATATACACATACACAGGAGTGTCGGAGAAATGACTGCACTGAACAATTAGTGTTCTTATATAGACATACACAGAGGGGCGGAGAAATGACTGCACTGAACAATTAGTGTTCTTATATAGACATACACAGGAGTGTCAGAGAAATGACTGCACTGAACAATTAGTGTTCTTATATAGACATACACAGGAGTGTCAGAGAAATGACTGCACTGAACAATTAGTGTTCTTATATAGACATACACAGGAGTGTCGGAGAAATGACTGCATGAACAATTAATGTTCTTATATAGACATACACAGGACTGTCGGAGAAATGACTGCACTGAACAATTAGTGTTCTTATATAGACATACACAGGAGTGTCGGAGAAATGACTGCACTGAACAATTAGTGTTCTTATATAGACATACACAGGAGTGTCGGAGAAATGACTGCACTGAACAATTAGTGTTCTTATATACACATACACAGGAGTGTCAGAGAAATGACTGCACTGAACAATTAGTGTTCTTATATAGACATACACAGGAGTGTCAGAGAAATGACTGCACTGAACAATTAGTGTTCTTATATAGACATACACAGGAGTGTCAGAGAAATGACTGCACTGAACAATTAGTGTTCTTATATAGACATACACAGGAGTGTCAGAGAAATGACTGCACTGAACAATTAGTGTTCTTATATAGACATTCACAGGAGTGTCGGAGAAATGACTGCACTGAACAATTAGTGTTCTTATATAGACATACACAGGAGTGTCAGAGAAATGACTGCACTGAACAATTAGTGTTCTTATATAGACATACACAGGAGTGTCGGAGAAATGACTGCACTGAACAATTAGTGTTCTTATATAGACATACACAGGAGTGTCGGAGAAATGACTGCACTGAACAATTAGTGTTCTTATATAAACATACACAGGAGTGTCAGAGAAATGACTGCACTGAACAATTAGTGTTCTTATATAGACATACACAGGAGTGTCAGAGAAATGACTGCACTGAACAATTAGTGTTCTTATATAGACATACACAGGAGTGTCAGAGAAATGACTACACTGAACAATTAGTGTTCTTATATAGACATACACAGGAGTGTCAGAGAAATGACTGCACTGAACAATTAGTGTTCTTATATAGACAAACACAGGAGTGTCTGAGAAATGACTGCAGTGTACAATTAGTGTTCTTATATACACATACACAGGAGTGTCAGAGAAATGACTGCACTGAACAATTAGTGTTCTTATATAGACATACACAGGAGTGTCAGAGAAATGACTGCACTGAACAATTAGTGTTCTTATATAGACATTCACAGGAGTGTCGGAGAAATGACTGCACTGAACAATTAGTGTTCTTATATAGACATACAGAGGAGTGTCAGAGAAATGACTGCACTGAACAATTAGTGTTCTTATATAGACATACACAGGAGTGTCAGAGAAATGACTGCACTGAACAATTAGTGTTCTTATATAGACATACACATGAGTGTCGGAGAAATGACTGCACTGAACAATTAGTGTTCTTATATACACATACACAGGAGTGTCAGAGAAATGACTGCACTGAACAATTAGTGTTCTTATATAGACATACACAGGAGTGTCAGAGAAATGACTGCACTGAACAATTAGTGTTCTTATATAGACATACACAGGAGTGTCAGAGAAATGACTGCACTGAACAATTAGTGTTCTTATATAGACATACACAGGAGTGTCAGAGAAATGACTGCACTGAACAATTAGTGTTCTTATATAGACAAACACAGGAGTGTCGGAGAAATGACTGCAGTGAACAATTAGTGTTCTTATATACACATACACAGGAGTGTCTGAGAAATGACTGCACTGAACAATTAGTGTTCTTATATACACATACACAAGAGTGTCAGAGAAATGACTGCACTGAACAATTAGTGTTCTTATATAGACATACACAAGAGTGTCAGAGAAATGACTGCACTGAACAATTAGTGTTCTTATATAGACATACACAGGAGTGTCGGAGAAATGACTGCACTGAACAATTTGTGTTCTTATATAGACATACACAGGAGTGTCAGAGAAATGACTGCACTGAACAATTAGTGTTCTTATATAGACATACACAGGAGTGTCAGAGAAATGACTGCACTGAACAATTAGTGTTCTTATATAGACATACACAGGAGTGTCGGAGAAATGACTGCACTGAACAATTAGTGTTCTTATATACACATACACAGGAGTGTCGGAGAAATGACTGCACTGAACAATTAGTGTTCTTATATACACATACACAGGAGTGTCAGAGAAATGACTGCACTGAACAATTAGTGTTCTTATATACACATACACAGGAGTGTCAGAGAAATGACTGCACTGAACAATTAGTGTTCTTATATACACATACACAGGAGTGTCAGAGAAATGACTGCACTGAACAATTAGTGTTCTTATATACACATACACAGGAGTGTCAGAGAAATGACTACACTGAACAATTAGTGTTCTTATATAGACAAACACTGGAGTGTCGGAGAAATGACTGCACTGAACAATTAGTGTTCTTATATAGACATACACTGGAGTGTCGGAGAAATGACTGCACTGAACAATTAGTGTTCTTATATACACATACACAGGAGTGTCGGAGAAATGACTGCACTGAACAATTAGTGTTCTTATATAGACATACACAGGAGTGTTAGAGAAATGACTGCACTGAACAATTAGTGTTCTTATATAGACATACACAGGAGTGTCAGAGAAATGACTGCACTGAACAATTAGTGTTCTTATATAGACATACACAGGAGTGTCGGAGAAATGACTGCATGAACAATTAGTGTTCTTATATAGACATACACAGGAGTGTCGGAGAAATGACTGCACTGAACAATTAGTGTTCTTATATAGACATACACAGGAGTGTCGGAGAAATGACTGCACTGAACAATTAGTGTTCTTATATAGACATACACAGGAGTGTCGGAGAAATGACTGCACTGAACAATTAGTGTTCTTATATAGACATACACAGGAGTGTCAGAGATATGACTGCACTGAACAATTAGTGTTCTTATATAGACATACACAGGAGTGTCAGAGAAATGACTGCACTGAACAATTAGTGTTCTTATATAGACATACACAGGAGTGTCAGAGAAATGACTGCACTGAACAATTAGTGTTCTTATATACACATACACAGGAGTGTCAGAGAAATGACTGCACTGAACAATTAGTGTTCTTATATAGACATACACAGGAGTGTCAGAGAAATGACTGCACTGAACAATTAGTGTTCTTATATAGACATACACAGGAGTGTCGGAGAAATGACTGCACTGAACAATTAGTGTTCTTATATAGACATACACAGGAGTGTCAGAGATATGACTGCACTGAACAATTAGTGTTCTTATATAGACATACACAGGAGTGTCATAGAAATGACTGCACTGAACAATTAGTGTTCTTATATAGACATACACAGGAGTGTCAGAGAAATGACTGCACTGAACAATTAGTGTTCTTATATACACATACACAGGAGTGTCAGAGAAATGACTGCACTGAACAATTAGTGTTCTTATATAGACATACACAGGAGTGTCAGAGAAATGACTGCACTGAACAATTAGTGTTCTTATATAGACATACACAGGAGTGTCAGAGAAATGACTGCACTGAACAATTAGTGTTCTTATATACACATACACAGGAGTGTCAGAGAAATGACTGCACTGAACAATTAGTGTTCTTATATAGACATACACAAGAGTGTCACAGAAATGACTGCACTGAACAATTAGTGTTCTTATATAGACATACACAGGAGTGTCAGAGAAATGACTGCACTGAACAATTAATGTTCTTATATAGACATACACAGGAGGAGTGTCGGAGAAATGACTGCACTGAACAATTAGTGTTCTTATATAAACATACACAGGAGTGTCGGAGAAATGACTGCACTGAACAATTAGTGTTCTTATATAGACATACACAGGAGTGTCGGAGAAATGACTGCACTGAACAATTAGTGTTCTTATATAAACATACACAGGAGTGTCAGAGAAATGACTGCACTGAACAATTAATGTTCTTATATACACATACACAGGAGTGTCAGAGAAATGACTGCACTGAACAATTAGTGTTCTTATATAGACATACACAGGAGTGTCAGAGAAATGACTGCACTGAACAATTAGTGTTCTTATATACACATACACAAGAGTGTCACAGAAATGACTGCACTGAACAATTAGTGTTCTTATATAGACATACACAGGAGTGTCAGAGAAATGACTGCACTGAACAATTAATGTTCTTATATAGACATACACAGGAGGAGTGTCGGAGAAATGACTGCACTGAACAATTAGTGTTCTTATATAAACATACACAGGAGTGTCGGAGAAATGACTGCACTGAACAATTAGTGTTCTTATATAGACATACACAGGAGTGTCGGAGAAATGACTGCACTGAACAATTAGTGTTCTTATATAAACATACACAGGAGTGTCAGAGAAATGACTGCACTGAACAATTAATGTTCTTATATACACATACACAGGAGTGTCAGAGAAATGACTGCACTGAACAATTAGTGTTCTTATATACACATACACAAGAGTGTCGGAGAAATGACTGCACTGAACAATTAATGTTCTTATATAGACATACACAGGAGTGTCGGAGAAATGACTGCACTGAACAATTAGTGTTCTTATATAGACCTACACAGGAGTGTCAGAGAAATGACTGCACTGAACAATTAGTGTTCTTATATAGACATACACAGGAGTGTCAGAGAAATGACTGCACTGAACAATTAGTGTTCTTATATAGACATACACAGGAGTGTCAGAGAAATGACTGCACTGAACAATTAGTGTTCTTATATAGACATACACAGGAGTGTCGGAGAAAAGACTGCACTGAACAATTAGTGTTCTTATATAGACATACACAGGAGTGTCGGAGAAATGACTGCACTGAACAATTAGTGTTCTTATATAGACATACACAGGAGTGTCGGAGAAATGACTGCACTGAACAATTAGTGTTCTTATATACACATACACAGGAGAGTCAGAGAAATGACTGCACTGAACAATTAGTGTTCTTATATACACATACACAGGAGTGTCGGAGAAATGACTGCACTGAACAATTTGTGTTCTTACATAGACATACACAGGAGTGTCGGAGAAATGACTGCACTGAACAATCAGTGTTCTTATATAGACATACACAGGAGTGTCAGAGAAATGACTGCACTGAACAATTAGTGTTCTTATATAGACATACACAGGAGTGTCAGAGAAATGACTGCACTGAACAATTAGTGTTCTTATATACACATACACAGGAGTGTCAGAGAAATGACTGCACTGAACAATTAGTGTTCTTATATACACATACACAAGAGTGTCACAGAAATGACTGCACTGAACAATTAGTGTTCTTATATAGACATACACAGGAGTGTCAGAGAAATGACTGCACTGAACAATTAATGTTCTTATATAGACATACACAGGAGGTGTGTCGGAGAAATGACTGCACTGAACAATTAGTGTTCTTATATAAACATACACAGGAGTGTCGGAGAAATGACTGCACTGAACAATTAGTGTTCTTATATAGACATAAACAGGAGTGTCGGAGAAATGACTGCACTGAACAATTAGTGTTCTTATATAAACATACACAGGAGTGTCAGAGAAATGACTGCACTGAACAATTAATGTTCTTATATACACATACACAGGAGTGTCAGAGAAATGACTGCACTGAACAATTAGTGTTCTTATACACACATACACAAGAGTGTCGGAGAAATGACTGCACTGAACAATTAATGTTCTTATATAGACATACAAAGGAGTGTCGGAGAAATGACTGCACTGAACAATTAGTGTTCTTATATAGACATACACAGGAGTGTCGGAGAAATGACTGCACTGAACAATTAGTGTTCTTATATAGACATACACAGGAGTGTCGGAGAAATGACTGCACTGAACAATTAGTGTTCTTATATAGACATACACAGGAGTGTCAGAGAAATGACTGCACTGAACAATTAGTGTTCTTATATAGACATACACAGGAGTGTCAGAGAAATGACTGCACTGAACAATTAGTGTTCTTATATACACATACACAGGAGTGTCAGAGAAATGACTGCACTGAACAATTAGTGTTCTTATATAGACATACACAGGAGTATCGGAGAAATGACTGCACTGAACAATTAGAGTTCTTATATAGACATACACAGGAGTGTCAGAGATATGACTGCACTGAACAATTAGTGTTCTTATAGAGACATACACAGGAGTGTCGGAGAAATGACTGCACTGAACAATTAGTGTTCTTATATACACATACACAGGAGAGTCAGAGAAATGACTGCACTGAACAATTAGTGTTCTTATATACACATACACAGGAGTGTCAGAGAAATGACTACACTGAACAATTAGTGTTCTTACATAGACATACACTGGAGTGTCGGAGAAATGACTACACTGAACAATTAGTGTTCTTACATAGACATACACATGAGTGTCGGAGAAATGACTGCACTGAACAATTAGTGTTCTTATATAGACATACACAGGAGTGTCAGAGAAATGACTGCACTGAACAATTAGTGTTCTTATATAGACATACACTGGAGTGTCAGAGAAATGACTGCACTGAACAATTAGTGTTCTTATATACACATACACAGGAGTGTCAGAGAAATGACTGCACTGAACAATTAGTGTTCTTATATACACATACACAAGAGTGTCACAGAAATGACTGCACTGAACAATTAGTGTTCTTATATAAACATACACAGGAGTGTCAGAGAAATGACTGCACTGAACAATTAATGTTCTTATATAGACATACACAGGAGGAGTGTAGGAGAAATGACTGCACTGAACAATTAGTGTTCTTATATAAACATACACAGGAGTGTCGAAGAAATGACTGCACTGAACAATTAGTGTTCTTATATACACATACACAGGAGTGTCGGAGAAATGACTGCACTGAACAATTAGTGTTCTTATATAGACGTACACAGGAGTGTCGGAGAAATGACTGCACTGAACAATTAGTGTTCTTATATAGACGTACACAGGAGTGTCGGAGAAATGACTGCACTGAACAATTAGTGTTCTTATATAGACATACACAGGAGTGTCGGAGAAATGACTGCACTGAACAATTAGTGTTCTTATATAAACATACACAGGAGTGTCAGAGAAATGACTGCACTGAACAATTAGTGCTCTTATATACACATACACAGGAGTGTCAGAGAAATGACTGCACTGAACAATTAGTGTTCTTATATACACATACACATGAGTCTCACAGAAATGACTGCACTGAACAATTAGTGTTCTTATATAGACATACACAGGAGTGTCAGAGAAATGACTGCACTGAACAATTAATGTTCTTATATAGACATACACAGGAGGAGTGTCGGAGAAATGACTGCACTGAACAATTAGTGTTCTTATATAAACATACACAGGAGTGTCAGAGAAATGACTGCACTGAACAATTAGTGTTCTTATATAGACATACACAGGAGTGTCGGAGAAATGACTGCACTGAACAATTAGTGTTCTTATATAAACATACACAGGAGTGTCAGAGAAATGACTGCACTGAACAATTAATGTTCTTATATACACATACACTGGAGTGTCAGAGAAATGACTGCACTGAACAATTAGTGTTCTTATATACACATACACAGGAGTGTCAGAGAAATGACTGCATGAACAATTAGTGTTCTTATATAGACATACACAGGAGTGTCGGAGAAATGACTGCACTGAACAATTAGTGTTCTTATATAGACATACACAGGAGTGTCGGAGAAATGACTGCACTGAACAATTAGTGTTCTTATATAGACATACACAGGAGTGTCAGAGATATGACTGCACTGAACAATTAGTGTTCTTATATAGACATACACAGGAGTGTAAGAGATATGACTGCACTGAACAATTAGTGTTCTTATATACACATACACAGGAGTGTCGGAGATATGACTGCACTGAACAATTAGTGTTCTTATATACACATACACAGGAGTGTCAGAGAAATGACTGCACTGAACAATTAGTGTTCTTATATACACATACACAGGAGTGTCGGAGAAATGACTTCACTGAACAATTAGTGTTCTTATATACACGTACACAGGAGTGTCGGAGAAATGACTGCACTGAACAATTAGTGTTCTTATATACACGTACACAGGAGTGTCGGAGAAATGACTGCACTGAACAATTAGTGTTCTTATATACACGTACACAGGAGTGTCGGAGAAATGACTGCACTGAACAATTAGTGTTCTTATATACACGTACACAGGAGTGTCAGAGAAATGACTGCACTGAACAATTAGTGTTCTTATATACACATACACAGGAGTGTCGGAGAAATGACTGCACTGAACAATTAGTGTTCTTATATACACATACACAGAGGGGCGGAGAAATGACTGCACTGAACAATTAGTGTTCTTATATAGACATACACAGGAGTGTCAGAGAAATGACTGCACTGAACAATTATTGTTCTTATATAGACATTCACAGGATGTTTTGGTGAAATGACTGCACTGAACAATTAGTGTTCTTATATAGACATACACAGGAGTGTCAGAGAAATGACTGCACTGAACAATTAGTGTTCTTATATAGACATACACAGGAGTGTCAGAGAAATGACTGCACTGAACAATTAGTGTTCTTATATAGACATACACAGGAGTGTCAGAGAAATGACTGCACTGAACAATTAGTGTTCTTATATAGACATTCACAGGAGTGTCGGAGAAATGACTGCACTGAACAATTAGTGTTCTTATATAGACATACACAGGAGTGTCAGAGAAATGACTGCACTGAACAATTAGTGTTCTTATATAGACATACACAGGAGTGTCGGAGAAATGACTGCACTGAACAATTAGTGTTCTTATATAGACATACACAGGAGTGTCGGAGAAATGACTGCACTGAACAATTAGTGTTCTTATATAAACATACACAGGAGTGTCAGAGAAATTACTGCACTGAACAATTAGTGTTCTTATATAGACATACACAGGAGTGTCAGAGAAATGACTGCACTGAACAATTAGTGTTCTTATATAGACATACACAGGAGTGTCAGAGAAATGACTACACTGAACAATTAGTGTTCTTATATAGACATACACAGGAGTGTCAGAGAAATGACTGCACTGAACAATTAGTGTTCTTATATAGACAAACACAGGAGTGTCTGAGAAATGACTGCAGTGTACAATTAGTGTTCTTATATACACATACACAGGAGTGTCAGAGAAATGACTGCACTGAACAATTAGTGTTCTTATATAGACATACACAGGAGTGTCAGAGAAATGACTGCACTGAAAAATTAGTGTTCTTATATAGACATTCACAGGAGTGTCGGAGAAATGACTGCACTGAACAATTAGTGTTCTTATATAGACATACAGAGGAGTGTCAGAGAAATGACTGCACTGAACAATTAGTGTTCTTATATAGACATACACAGGAGTGTCAGAGAAATGACTGCACTGAACAATTAGTGTTCTTATATAGACATACACATGAGTGTCGGAGAAATGACTGCACTGAACAATTAGTGTTCTTATATACACATACACAGGAGTGTCAGAGAAATGACTGCATGAACAATTAGTGTTCTTATATAGACATACACAGGAGTGTCGGAGAAATGACTGCACTGAACAATTAGTGTTCTTATATAGACATACACAGGAGTGTCGGAGAAATGACTGCACTGAACAATTAGTGTTCTTATATAGACATACACAGGAGTGTCAGAGATATGACTGCACTGAACAATTAGTGTTCTTATATAGACATACACAGGAGTGTAAGAGATATGACTGCACTGAACAATTAGTGTTCTTATATACACATACACAGGAGTGTCGGAGATATGACTGCACTGAACAATTAGTGTTCTTATATACACATACACAGGAGTGTCAGAGAAATGACTGCACTGAACAATTAGTGTTCTTATATACACATACACAGGAGTGTCGGAGAAATGACTTCACTGAACAATTAGTGTTCTTATATACACGTACACAGGAGTGTCGGAGAAATGACTGCACTGAACAATTAGTGTTCTTATATACACGTACACAGGAGTGTCGGAGAAATGACTGCACTGAACAATTAGTGTTCTTATATACACGTACACAGGAGTGTCGGAGAAATGACTGCACTGAACAATTAGTGTTCTTATATACACGTACACAGGAGTGTCAGAGAAATGACTGCACTGAACAATTAGTGTTCTTATATACACATACACAGGAGTGTCGGAGAAATGACTGCACTGAACAATTAGTGTTCTTATATACACATACACAGAGGGGCGGAGAAATGACTGCACTGAACAATTAGTGTTCTTATATAGACATACACAGGAGTGTCAGAGAAATGACTGCACTGAACAATTATTGTTCTTATATAGACATTCACAGGATGTTTTGGTGAAATGACTGCACTGAACAATTAGTGTTCTTATATAGACATACACAGGAGTGTCAGAGAAATGACTGCACTGAACAATTAGTGTTCTTATATAGACATACACAGGAGTGTCAGAGAAATGACTGCACTGAACAATTAGTGTTCTTATATAGACATACACAGGAGTGTCAGAGAAATGACTGCACTGAACAATTAGTGTTCTTATATAGACATTCACAGGAGTGTCGGAGAAATGACTGCACTGAACAATTAGTGTTCTTATATAGACATACACAGGAGTGTCAGAGAAATGACTGCACTGAACAATTAGTGTTCTTATATAGACATACACAGGAGTGTCGGAGAAATGACTGCACTGAACAATTAGTGTTCTTATATAGACATACACAGGAGTGTCGGAGAAATGACTGCACTGAACAATTAGTGTTCTTATATAAACATACACAGGAGTGTCAGAGAAATTACTGCACTGAACAATTAGTGTTCTTATATAGACATACACAGGAGTGTCAGAGAAATGACTGCACTGAACAATTAGTGTTCTTATATAGACATACACAGGAGTGTCAGAGAAATGACTACACTGAACAATTAGTGTTCTTATATAGACATACACAGGAGTGTCAGAGAAATGACTGCACTGAACAATTAGTGTTCTTATATAGACAAACACAGGAGTGTCTGAGAAATGACTGCAGTGTACAATTAGTGTTCTTATATACACATACACAGGAGTGTCAGAGAAATGACTGCACTGAACAATTAGTGTTCTTATATAGACATACACAGGAGTGTCAGAGAAATGACTGCACTGAAAAATTAGTGTTCTTATATAGACATTCACAGGAGTGTCGGAGAAATGACTGCACTGAACAATTAGTGTTCTTATATAGACATACAGAGGAGTGTCAGAGAAATGACTGCACTGAACAATTAGTGTTCTTATATAGACATACACAGGAGTGTCAGAGAAATGACTGCACTGAACAATTAGTGTTCTTATATAGACATACACATGAGTGTCGGAGAAATGACTGCACTGAACAATTAGTGTTCTTATATACACATACACAGGAGTGTCAGAGAAATGACTGCACTGAACAATTAGTGTTCTTATATAGACATACACAGGAGTGTCAGAGAAATGACTGCACTGAACAATTAGTGTTCTTATATAGACATACACAGGAGTGTCAGAGAAATGACTGCACTGAACAATTAGTGTTCTTATATAGACATACACAGGAGTGTCAGAGAAATGACTGCACTGAACAATTAGTGTTCTTATATAGACAAACACAGGAGTGTCGGAGAAATGACTGCAGTGAACAATTAGTGTTCTTATATACACATACACAGGAGTGTCTGAGAAATGACTGCACTGAACAATTAGTGTTCTTATATACACATACACAAGAGTGTCAGAGAAATGACTGCACTGAACAATTAGTGTTCTTATATAGACATACACAAGAGTGTCAGAGAAATGACTGCACTGAACAATTAGTGTTCTTATATACACATACACAGGAGTGTCAGAGAAATGACTGCACTGAACAATTAGTGTTCTTATATAGACATACACTGGAGTGTCGGAGAAATGACTGCACTGAACAATTAGTGTTCTTATATACACATACACAGGAGTGTCGGAGAAATGACTGCACTGAACAATTAGTGTTCTTATATAGACATACACAGGAGTGTTAGAGAAATGACTGCACTGAACAATTAGTGTTCTTATATAGACATACACAGGAGTGTCAGAGAAATGACTGCACTGAACAATTAGTGTTTTTATATAGACATACACAGGAGTGTCGGAGAAATGACTGCATGAACAATTAGTGTTCTTATATAGACATACACAGGAGTGTCGGAGAAATGACTGCACTGAACAATTAGTGTTCTTATATAGACATACACAGGAGTGTCGGAGAAATGACTGCACTGAACAATTAGTGTTCTTATATAAACATACACAGGAGTGTCAGAGAAATGACTGCACTGAACAATTAATGTTCTTATATACACATACACTGGAGTGTCAGAGAAATGACTGCACTGAACAATTAGTGTTCTTATATACACATACACAGGAGTGTCAGAGAAATGACTGCATGAACAATTAGTGTTCTTATATAGACATACACAGGAGTGTCGGAGAAATTACTGCACTGAACAATTAGTGTTCTTATATAGACATACACAGGAGTGTCGGAGAAATGACTGCACTGAACAATTAGTGTTCTTATATAGACATACACAGGAGTGTCAGAGATATGACTGCACTGAACAATTAGTGTTCTTATATAGACATACACAGGAGTGTAAGAGATATGACTGCACTGAACAATTAGTGTTCTTATATACACATACACAGGAGTGTCGGAGATATGACTGCACTGAACAATTAGTGTTCTTATATACACATACACAGGAGTGTCAGAGAAATGACTGCACTGAACAATTAGTGTTCTTATATACACATACACAGGAGTGTCGGAGAAATGACTTCACTGAACAATTAGTGTTCTTATATACACGTACACAGGAGTGTCGGAGAAATGACTGCACTGAACAATTAGTGTTCTTATATACACGTACACAGGAGTGTCGGAGAAATGACTGCACTGAACAATTAGTGTTCTTATATACACGTACACAGGAGTGTCGGAGAAATGACTGCACTGAACAATTAGTGTTCTTATATACACGTACACAGGAGTGTCAGAGAAATGACTGCACTGAACAATTAGTGTTCTTATATACACATACACAGGAGTGTCGGAGAAATGACTGCACTGAACAATTAGTGTTCTTATATACACATACACAGAGGGGCGGAGAAATGACTGCACTGAACAATTAGTGTTCTTATATAGACATACACAGGAGTGTCAGAGAAATGACTGCACTGAACAATTAGTGTTCTTATATAGACATACACAGGAGTGTCAGAGAAATGACTGCACTGAACAATTAGTGTTCTTATATAGACATACACAGGAGTGTCGGAGAAATGACTGCATGAACAATTAATGTTCTTATATAGACATACACAGGACTGTCGGAGAAATGACTGCACTGAACAATTAGTGTTCTTATATAGACATACACAGGAGTGTCGGAGAAATGACTGCACTGAACAATTAGTGTTCTTATATAGACATACACAGGAGTGTCGGAGAAATGACTGCACTGAACAATTAGTGTTCTTATATACACATACACAGGAGTGTCAGAGAAATGACTGCACTGAACAATTAGTGTTCTTATATAGACATACACAGGAGTGTCAGAGAAATGACTGCACTGAACAATTAGTGTTCTTATATAGACATACACAGGAGTGTCAGAGAAATGACTGCACTGAACAATTAGTGTTCTTATATAGACATACACAGGAGTGTCAGAGAAATGACTGCACTGAACAATTATTGTTCTTATATAGACATTCACAGGATGTTTTGGTGAAATGACTGCACTGAACAATTAGTGTTCTTATATAGACATACACAGGAGTGTCAGAGAAATGACTGCACTGAACAATTAGTGTTCTTATATAGACATACACAGGAGTGTCAGAGAAATGACTGCACTGAACAATTAGTGTTCTTATATAGACATACACAGGAGTGTCAGAGAAATGACTGCACTGAACAATTAGTGTTCTTATATAGACATTCACAGGAGTGTCGGAGAAATGACTGCACTGAACAATTAGTGTTCTTATATAGACATACACAGGAGTGTCAGAGAAATGACTGCACTGAACAATTAGTGTTCTTATATAGACATACACAGGAGTGTCGGAGAAATGACTGCACTGAACAATTAGTGTTCTTATATAGACATACACAGGAGTGTCGGAGAAATGACTGCACTGAACAATTAGTGTTCTTATATAAACATACACAGGAGTGTCAGAGAAATTACTGCACTGAACAATTGGTGTTCTTATATAGACATACACAGGAGTGTCAGAGAAATGACTGCACTGAACAATTAGTGTTCTTATATAGACATACACAGGAGTGTCAGAGAAATGACTACACTGAACAATTAGTGTTCTTATATAGACATACACAGGAGTGTCAGAGAAATGACTGCACTGAACAATTAGTGTTCTTATATAGACAAACACAGGAGTGTCTGAGAAATGACTGCAGTGTACAATTAGTGTTCTTATATACACATACACAGGAGTGTCAGAGAAATGACTGCACTGAACAATTAGTGTTCTTATATAGACATACACAGGAGTGTCAGAGAAATGACTGCACTGAAAAATTAGTGTTCTTATATAGACATTCACAGGAGTGTCGGAGAAATGACTGCACTGAACAATTAGTGTTCTTATATAGACATACAGAGGAGTGTCAGAGAAATGACTGCACTGAACAATTAGTGTTCTTATATAGACATACACAGGAGTGTCAGAGAAATGACTGCACTGAACAATTAGTGTTCTTATATAGACATACACATGAGTGTCGGAGAAATGACTGCACTGAACAATTAGTGTTCTTATATACACATACACAGGAGTGTCAGAGAAATGACTGCACTGAACAATTAGTGTTCTTATATAGACATACACAGGAGTGTCAGAGAAATGACTGCACTGAACAATTAGTGTTCTTATATAGACATACACAGGAGTGTCAGAGAAATGACTGCACTGAACAATTAGTGTTCTTATATAGACATACACAGGAGTGTCAGAGAAATGACTGCACTGAACAATTAGTGTTCTTATATAGACAAACACAGGAGTGTCGGAGAAATGACTGCAGTGAACAATTAGTGTTCTTATATACACATACACAGGAGTGTCTGAGAAATGACTGCACTGAACAATTAGTGTTCTTATATACACATACACAAGAGTGTCAGAGAAATGACTGCACTGAACAATTAGTGTTCTTATATAGACATACACAAGAGTGTCAGAGAAATGACTGCACTGAACAATTAGTGTTCTTATATACACATACACAGGAGTGTCAGAGAAATGACTGCACTGAACAATTAGTGTTCTTATATAGACATACACTGGAGTGTCGGAGAAATGACTGCACTGAACAATTAGTGTTCTTATATACACATACACAGGAGTGTCGGAGAAATGACTGCACTGAACAATTAGTGTTCTTATATAGACATACACAGGAGTGTTAGAGAAATGACTGCACTGAACAATTAGTGTTCTTATATAGACATACACAGGAGTGTCAGAGAAATGACTGCACTGAACAATTAGTGTTTTTATATAGACATACACAGGAGTGTCGGAGAAATGACTGCATGAACAATTAGTGTTCTTATATAGACATACACAGGAGTGTCGGAGAAATGACTGCACTGAACAATTAGTGTTCTTATATAGACATACACAGGAGTGTCGGAGAAATGACTGCACTGAACAATTAGTGTTCTTATATAGACATACACAGGAGTGTCGGAGAAATGACTGCACTGAACAATTAGTGTTTTTATATAGACATACACAGGAGTGTCAGAGATATGACTGCACTGAACAATTAGTGTTCTTATATAGACATACACAGGAGTGTCAGAGAAATGACTGCACTGAACAATTAGTGTTCTTATATACACATACACAAGAGTGTCACAGAAATTACTGCACTGAACAATTAGTGTTCTTATATACACATACACAGGAGTGTCAGAGAAATGACTGCACTGAACAATTAGTGTTCTTATATAGACATACACAGGAGTGTCAGAGAAATGACTGCACTGAACAATTAGTGTTCTTATATAGACATACACAGGAGTGTCGGAGAAATGACTGCACTGAACAATTAGTGTTCTTATATAGACATACACAGGAGTGTCGGAGAAATGACTGCACTGAACAATTAGTGTAATTATATAGACATACACAGGAGTGTCATAGAAATGACTGCACTGAACAATTAGTGTTCTTATATAGACATACACAGGAGTGTCAGAGAAATGACTGCACTGAACAATTAGTGTTCTTATATACACATACACAGGAGTGTCAGAGAAATGACTGCACTGAACAATTAGTGTTCTTATATAGACATACACAGGAGTGTCAGAGAAATGACTGCACTGAACAATTAGTGTTCTTATATAGACATACACAGGAGTGTCAGAGAAATGACTGCACTGAACAATTAGTGTTCTTATATACACATACACAGGAGTGTCAGAGAAATGACTGCACTGAACAATTAGTGTTCTTATATAGACATACACAAGAGTGTCACAGAAATGACTGCACTGAACAATTAGTGTTCTTATATAGACATTCACAGGAGTGTCAGAGAAATGACTGCACTGAACAATTAATGTTCTTATATAGACATACACAGGAGGAGTGTCGGAGAAATGACTGCACTGAACAATTAGTGTTCTTATATAAACATACACAGGAGTGTCGGAGAAATGACTGCACTGAACAATTAGTGTTCTTATATAGACATACACAGGAGTGTCGGAGAAATGACTGCACTGAACAATTAGTGTTCTTATGTAAACATACACAGGAGTGTCAGAGAAATGACTGCACTGAACAATTAATGTTCTTATATACACATACACAGGAGTGTCAGAGAAATGACTGCACTGAACAATTAGTGTTCTTATATAGACATACACAGGAGTGTCAGAGAAATGACTGCACTGAACAATTAGTGTTCTTATATACACATACACAAGAGTGTCACAGAAATGACTGCACTGAACAATTAGTGTTCTTATATAGACATACACAGGAGTGTCAGAGAAATGACTGCACTGAACAATTAATGTTCTTATATAGACATACACAGGAGGAGTGTCGGAGAAATGACTGCACTGAACAATTAGTGTTCTTATATAGACATACACAGGAGTGTCGGAGAAATGACTGCACTGAACAATTAGTGTTCTTATATACACATACACAGGAGTGTCGGAGAAATGACTGCAGTGAACAATTAGTGTTCTTATATACACATACACAGGAGTGTCAGAGAAATGACTGCACTGAACAATTAGTGTTCTTATATAGACATACACAAGAGTGTCAGAGAAATGACTGCACTGAACAATTAGTGTTCTTATATAGACATACACAGGAGTGTCGGAGAAATGACTGCACTGAACAATTTGTGTTCTTATATAGACATACACAGGAGTGTCAGAGAAATGACTGCACTGAACAATTAGTGTTCTTATATAGACATACACAGGAGTGTCAGAGAAATGACTGCACTGAACAATTAGTGTTCTTATATAGACATACACAGGAGTGTCGGAGAAATGACTGCACTGAACAATTAGTGTTCTTATATACACATACACAGGAGTGTCGGAGAAATGACTGCACTGAACAATTAGTGTTCTTATATACACATACACAGGAGTGTCAGAGAAATGACTGCACTGAACAATTAGTGTTCTTATATACACATACACAGGAGTGTCAGAGAAATGACTGCACTGAACAATTAGTGTTCTTATATACACATACACAGGAGTGTCAGAGAAATGACTGCACTGAACAATTAGTGTTCTTATATACACATACACAGGAGTGTCAGAGAAATGACTACACTGAACAATTAGTGTTCTTATATAGACAAACACTGGAGTGTCGGAGAAATGACTGCACTGAACAATTAGTGTTCTTATATAGACATACACTGGAGTGTCGGAGAAATGACTGCACTGAACAATTAGTGTTCTTATATACACATACACAGGAGTGTCGGAGAAATGACTGCACTGAACAATTAGTGTTCTTATATAGACATACACAGGAGTGTTAGAGAAATGACTGCACTGAACAATTAGTGTTCTTATATAGACATACACAGGAGTGTCAGAGAAATGACTGCACTGAACAATTAGTGTTCTTATATAGACATACACAGGAGTGTCGGAGAAATGACTGCATGAACAATTAGTGTTCTTATATAGACATACACAGGAGTGTCGGAGAAATGACTGCACTGAACAATTAGTGTTCTTATATAGACATACACAGGAGTGTCGGAGAAATGACTGCACTGAACAATTAGTGTTCTTATATAGACATACACAGGAGTGTCGGAGAAATGACTGCACTGAACAATTAGTGTTCTTATATAGACATACACAGGAGTGTCAGAGATATGACTGCACTGAACAATTAGTGTTCTTATATAGACATACACAGGAGTGTCAGAGAAATGACTGCACTGAACAATTAGTGTTCTTATATACACATACACAAGAGTGTCACAGAAATTACTGCACTGAACAATTAGTGTTCTTATATACACATACACAGGAGTGTCAGAGAAATGACTGCACTGAACAATTAGTGTTCTTATATAGACATACACAGGAGTGTCAGAGAAATGACTGCACTGAACAATTAGTGTTCTTATATAGACATACACAGGAGTGTCGGAGAAATGACTGCACTGAACAATTAGTGTTCTTATATAGACATACACAGGAGTGTCGGAGAAATGACTGCACTGAACAATTAGTGTAATTATATAGACATACACAGGAGTGTCATAGAAATGACTGCACTGAACAATTAGTGTTCTTATATAGACATACACAGGAGTGTCAGAGAAATGACTGCACTGAACAATTAGTGTTCTTATATACACATACACAGGAGTGTCAGAGAAATGACTGCACTGAACAATTAGTGTTCTTATATAGACATACACAGGAGTGTCAGAGAAATGACTGCACTGAACAATTAGTGTTCTTATATAGACATACACAGGAGTGTCAGAGAAATGACTGCACTGAACAATTAGTGTTCTTATATACACATACACAGGAGTGTCAGAGAAATGACTGCACTGAACAATTAGTGTTCTTATATAGACATACACAAGAGTGTCACAGAAATGACTGCACTGAACAATTAGTGTTCTTATATAGACATACACAGGAGTGTCAGAGAAATGACTGCACTGAACAATTAATGTTCTTATATAGACATACACAGGAGGAGTGTCGGAGAAATGACTGCACTGAACAATTAGTGTTCTTATATAAACATACACAGGAGTGTCGGAGAAATGACTGCACTGAACAATTAGTGTTCTTATATAGACATACACAGGAGTGTCGGAGAAATGACTGCACTGAACAATTAGTGTTCTTATGTAAACATACACAGGAGTGTCAGAGAAATGACTGCACTGAACAATTAATGTTCTTATATACACATACACAGGAGTGTCAGAGAAATGACTGCACTGAACAATTAGTGTTCTTATATAGACATACAAAGGAGTGTCAGAGAAATGACTGCACTGAACAATTAGTGTTCTTATATACACATACACAAGAGTGTCACAGAAATGACTGCACTGAACAATTAGTGTTCTTATATAGACATACACAGGAGTGTCAGAGAAATGACTGCACTGAACAATTAATGTTCTTATATAGACATACACAGGAGGAGTGTCGGAGAAATGACTGCACTGAACAATTAGTGTTCTTATATAAACATACACAGGAGTGTCGGAGAAATGACTGCACTGAACAATTAGTGTTCTTATATAGACATACACAGGAGTGTCGGAGAAATGACTGCACTGAACAATTAGTGTTCTTATATAAACATACACAGGAGTGTCAGAGAAATGACTGCACTGAACAATTAATGTTCTTATATACACATACACAGGAGTGTCAGAGAAATGACTGCACTGAACAATTAGTGTTCTTATATACACATACACAAGAGTGTCGGAGAAATGACTGCACTGAACAATTAATGTTCTTATATAGACATACACAGGAGTGTCGGAGAAATGACTGCACTGAACAATTAGTGTTCTTATATAGACCTACACAGGAGTGTCAGACAAAATGACTGCACTGAACAATTAGTGTTCTTATATAGACATACACAGGAGTGTCAGAGAAATGACTGCACTGAACAATTAGTGTTCTTATATAGACATACACAGGAGTGTCAGAGAAATGACTGCACTGAACAATTAGTGTTCTTATATAGACATACACAGGAGTGTCGGAGAAAAGACTGCACTGAACAATTAGTGTTCTTATATAGACATACACAGGAGTGTCGGAGAAATGACTGCACTGAACAATTAGTGTTCTTATATAGACATACACAGGAGTGTCGGAGAAATGACTGCACTGAACAATTAGTGTTCTTATATACACATACACAGGAGAGTCAGAGAAATGACTGCACTGAACAATTAGTGTTCTTATATACACATACACAGGAGTGTCGAAGAAATGACTGCACTGAACAATTTGTGTTCTTACATAGACATACACAGGAGTGTCGGAGAAATGACTGCACTGAACAATTAGTGTTCTTATATAGACATACACAGGAGTGTCAGAGAAATGACTGCACTGAACAATTAGTGTTCTTATATAGACATACACAGGAGTGTCAGAGAAATGACTGCACTGAACAATTAGTGTTCTTATATACACATACACAGGAGTGTCAGAGAAATGACTGCACTGAACAATTAGTGTTCTTATATACACATACACAAGAGTGTCACAGAAATGACTGCACTGAACAATTAGTGTTCTTATATAGACATACACAGGAGTGTCAGAGAAATGACTGCACTGAACAATTAATGTTCTTATATAGACATACACAGGAGGTGTGTCGGAGAAATGACTGCACTGAACAATTAGTGTTCTTATATAAACATACACAGGAGTGTCGGAGAAATGACTGCACTGAACAATTAGTGTTCTTATATAGACATAAACAGGAGTGTCGGAGAAATGACTGCACTGAACAATTAGTGTTCTTATATAAACATACACAGGAGTGTCAGAGAAATGACTGCACTGAACAATTAATGTTCTTATATACACATACACAGGAGTGTCAGAGAAATGACTGCACTGAACAATTAGTGTTCTTATATACACATACACAAGAGTGTCGGAGAAATGACTGCACTGAACAATTAATGTTCTTATATAGACATACACAGGAGTGTCGGAGAAATGACTGCACTGAACAATTAGTGTTCTTATATAGACATACACAGGAGTGTCGGAGAAATGACTGCACTGAACAATTAGTGTTCTTATATAGACATACACAGGAGTGTCGGAGAAATGACTGCACTGAACAATTAGTGTTCTTATATAGACATACACAGGAGTGTCAGAGAAATGACTGCACTGAACAATTAGTGTTCTTATATAGACATACACAGGAGTGTCAGAGAAATGACTGCACTGAACAATTAGTGTTCTTATATAGACATACACAGGAGTGTCAGAGAAATGACTGCACTGAACAATTAGTGTTCTTATATACACATACACAGGAGAGTCAGAGAAATGACTGCACTGAACAATTAGTGTTCTTATATACACATACACAGGAGTGTCAGAGAAATGACTACACTGAACAATTAGTGTTCTTACATAGACATACACAGGAGTGTCGGAGAAATGACTACACTGAACAATTAGTGTTCTTACATAGACATACACATGAGTGTCGGAGAAATGACTGCACTGAACAATTAGTGTTCTTATATAGACATACACAGGAGTGTCAGAGAAATGACTGCACTGAACAATTAGTGTTCTTATATAGACATACACTGGAGTGTCAGAGAAATGACTGCACTGAACAATTAGTGTTCTTATATACACATACACAGGAGTGTCAGAGAAATGACTGCACTGAACAATTAGTGTTCTTATATACACATACACAAGAGTGTCACAGAAATGACTGCACTGAACAATTAGTGTTCTTATATAAACATACACAGGAGTGTCAGAGAAATGACTGCACTGAACAATTAATGTTCTTATATAGACATACACAGGAGGAGTGTAGGAGAAATGACTGCACTGAACAATTAGTGTTCTTATATAAACATACACAGGAGTGTCGGAGAAATGACTGCACTGAACAATTAGTGTTCTTATATACACATACACAGGAGTGTCGGAGAAATGACTGCACTGAACAATTAGTGTTCTTATATAGACGTACACAGGAGTGTCGGAGAAATGACTGCACTGAACAATTAGTGTTCTTATATAGACGTACACAGGAGTGTCGGAGAAATGACTGCACTGAACAATTAGTGTTCTTATATAGACATACACAGGAGTGTCGGAGAAATGACTGCACTGAACAATTAGTGTTCTTATATAAACATACACAGGAGTGTCAGAGAAATGACTGCACTGAACAATTAGTGCTCTTATATACACATACACAGGAGTGTCGGAGAAATGACTGCACTGAACAATTAGTGTTCTTATATACACATACACAGGAGAGTCAGAGAAATGACTGCACTGAACAATTAGTGTTCTTATATACACATACACAGGAGTGTCGAAGAAATGACTGCACTGAACAATTTGTGTTCTTACATAGA
Source organism: Taudactylus pleione (assembly GCA_031769625.1). NCBI lineage: Eukaryota > Metazoa > Chordata > Amphibia > Anura > Myobatrachidae > Taudactylus > Taudactylus pleione. Next base: position 4,002,118 of record JAUIMM010000079.1, on the reverse strand, counting down.
CATACACAGGAGTGTCGGAGAAATGACTGCACTGAACAATTAGTGTTCTTATATAGACATACACAGGAGTGTCAGAGAAATGACTGCACTGAACAATTAGTGTTCTTATATAGACATACACAGGAGTGTCAGAGAAATGACTGCACTGAACAATTAGTGTTCTTATATACACATACACAGGAGTGTCAGAGAAATGACTGCACTGAACAATTAGTGTTCTTATATACACATACACAAGAGTGTCACAGAAATGACTGCACTGAACAATTAGTGTTCTTATATAGACATACACAGGAGTGTCAGAGAAATGACTGCACTGAACAATTAATGTTCTTATATAGACATACACAGGAGGTGTGTCGGAGAAATGACTGCACTGAACAATTAGTGTTCTTATATAAACATACACAGGAGTGTCGGAGAAATGACTGCACTGAACAATTAGTGTTCTTATATAGACATAAACAGGAGTGTCGGAGAAATGACTGCACTGAACAATTAGTGTTCTTATATAAACATACACAGGAGTGTCAGAGAAATGACTGCACTGAACAATTAATGTTCTTATATACACATACACAGGAGTGTCAGAGAAATGACTGCACTGAACAATTAGTGTTCTTATATACACATACACAAGAGTGTCGGAGAAATGACTGCACTGAACAATTAATGTTCTTATATAGACATACACAGGAGTGTCGGAGAAATGACTGCACTGAACAATTAGTGTTCTTATATAGACATACACAGGAGTGTCGGAGAAATGACTGCACTGAACAATTAGTGTTCTTATATAGACATACACAGGAGTGTCGGAGAAATGACTGCACTGAACAATTAGTGTTCTTATATAGACATACACAGGAGTGTCAGAGAAATGACTGCACTGAACAATTAGTGTTCTTATATAGACATACACAGGAGTGTCAGAGAAATGACTGCACTGAACAATTAGTGTTCTTATATAGACATACACAGGAGTGTCAGAGAAATGACTGCACTGAACAATTAGTGTTCTTATATACACATACACAGGAGAGTCAGAGAAATGACTGCACTGAACAATTAGTGTTCTTATATACACATACACAGGAGTGTCAGAGAAATGACTACACTGAACAATTAGTGTTCTTACATAGACATACACAGGAGTGTCGGAGAAATGACTACACTGAACAATTAGTGTTCTTACATAGACATACACATGAGTGTCGGAGAAATGACTGCACTGAACAATTAGTGTTCTTATATAGACATACACAGGAGTGTCAGAGAAATGACTGCACTGAACAATTAGTGTTCTTATATAGACATACACTGGAGTGTCAGAGAAATGACTGCACTGAACAATTAGTGTTCTTATATACACATACACAGGAGTGTCAGAGAAATGACTGCACTGAACAATTAGTGTTCTTATATACACATACACAAGAGTGTCACAGAAATGACTGCACTGAACAATTAGTGTTCTTATATAAACATACACAGGAGTGTCAGAGAAATGACTGCACTGAACAATTAATGTTCTTATATAGACATACACAGGAGGAGTGTAGGAGAAATGACTGCACTGAACAATTAGTGTTCTTATATAAACATACACAGGAGTGTCGGAGAAATGACTGCACTGAACAATTAGTGTTCTTATATACACATACACAGGAGTGTCGGAGAAATGACTGCACTGAACAATTAGTGTTCTTATATAGACGTACACAGGAGTGTCGGAGAAATGACTGCACTGAACAATTAGTGTTCTTATATAGACGTACACAGGAGTGTCGGAGAAATGACTGCACTGAACAATTAGTGTTCTTATATAGACATACACAGGAGTGTCGGAGAAATGACTGCACTGAACAATTAGTGTTCTTATATAAACATACACAGGAGTGTCAGAGAAATGACTGCACTGAACAATTAGTGCTCTTATATACACATACACAGGAGTGTCAGAGAAATGACTGCACTGAACAATTAGTGTTCTTATATACACATACACATGAGTCTCACAGAAATGACTGCACTGAACAATTAGTGTTCTTATATAGACATACACAGGAGTGTCAGAGAAATGACTGCACTGAACAATTAATGTTCTTATATAGACATACACAGGAGGAGTGTCGGAGAAATGACTGCACTGAACAATTAGTGTTCTTATATAAACATACACAGGAGTGTCAGAGAAATGACTGCACTGAACAATTAGTGTTCTTATATAGACATACACAGGAGTGTCAGAGAAATGACTGCACTGAACAATTAGTGTTCTTATATAAACATACACAGGAGTGTCAGAGAAATGACTGCACTGAACAATTAATGTTCTTATATACACATACACTGGAGTGTCAGAGAAATGACTGCACTGAACAATTAGTGATCTTATATACACATACACAGGAGTGTCAGAGAAATGACTGCATGAACAATTAGTGTTCTTATATAGACATACACAGGAGTGTCGGAGAAATGACTGCACTGAACAATTAGTGTTCTTATATAGACATACACAGGAGTGTCGGAGAAATGACTGCACTGAACAATTAGTGTTCTTATATAGACATACACAGGAGTGTCAGAGATATGACTGCACTGAACAATTAGTGTTCTTATATAGACATACACAGGAGTGTAAGAGATATGACTGCACTGAACAATTAGTGTTCTTATATACACATACACAGGAGTGTCGGAGATATGACTGCACTGAACAATTAGTGTTCTTATATACACATACACAGGAGTGTCAGAGAAATGACTGCACTGAACAATTAGTGTTCTTATATACACATACACAGGAGTGTCGGAGAAATGACTTCACTGAACAATTAGTGTTCTTATATACACGTACACAGGAGTGTCGGAGAAATGACTGCACTGAACAATTAGTGTTCTTATATACACGTACACAGGAGTGTCGGAGAAATGACTGCACTGAACAATTAGTGTTCTTATATACACGTACACAGGAGTGTCGGAGAAATGACTGCACTGAACAATTAGTGTTCTTATATACACGTACACAGGAGTGTCAGAGAAATGACTGCACTGAACAATTAGTGTTCTTATATACACATACACAGGAGTGTCGGAGAAATGACTGCACTGAACAATTAGTGTTCTTATATACACATACACAGGAGTGTCGGAGAAATGACTGCACTGAACAATTAGTGTTCTTACATAGACATACACAGGAGTGTCGGAGAAATGACTGCACTGAACAATTAGTGTTCTTACATAGACATACACATGAGTGTCGGAGAAATGACTGCACTGAACAATTAGTGTTCTTATATAGACATACACAGGAGTGTCAGAGAAATGACTGCACTGAACAATTAGTGTTCTTATATAGACATACACTGGAGTGTCAGAGAAATGACTGCACTGAACAATTAGTGTTCTTATATACACATACACAGGAGTGTCAGAGAAATGACTGCACTGAACAATTAGTGTTCTTATATACACATACACAAGAGTGTCACAGAAATGACTGCACTGAACAATTAGTGTTCTTATATAGACATACACAGGAGTGTCAGAGAAATGACTGCACTGAACAATTAATGTTCTTATATAGACATACACAGGAGGAGTGTAGGAGAAATGACTGCACTGAACAATTAGTGTTCTTATATAAACATACACAGGAGTGTCGGAGAAATGACTGCACTGAACAATTAGTGTTCTTATATACACATACACAGGAGTGTCGGAGAAATGACTGCACTGAACAATTAGTGTTCTTATATAGACATACACAGAGGGGCGGAGAAATGACTGCACTGAACAATTAGTGTTCTTATATAGACATACACAGGAGTGTCAGAGAAATGACTGCACTGAACAATTAGTGTTCTTATATAGACATACACAGGAGTGTCAGAGAAATGACTGCACTGAACAATTAGTGTTCTTATATAGACATACACAGGAGTGTCGGAGAAATGACTGCATGAACAATTAATGTTCTTATATAGACATACACAGGACTGTCGGAGAAATGACTGCACTGAACAATTAGTGTTCTTATATAGACATACACAGGAGTGTCGGAGAAATGACTGCACTGAACAATTAGTGTTCTTATATAGACATACACAGGAGTGTCGGAGAAATGACTGCACTGAACAATTAGTGTTCTTATATACACATACACAGGAGTGTCAGAGAAATGACTGCACTGAACAATTAGTGTTCTTATATAGACATACACAGGAGTGTCAGAGAAATGACTGCACTGAACAATTAGTGTTCTTATATAGACATACACAGGAGTGTCAGAGAAATGACTGCACTGAACAATTAGTTTTCTTATATAGACATACACAGGAGTGTCAGAGAAATGACTGCACTGAACAATTATTGTTCTTATATAGACATTCACAGGATGTTTTGGTGAAATGACTGCACTGAACAATTAGTGTTCTTATATAGACATACACAGGAGTGTCAGAGAAATGACTGCACTGAACAATTATTGTTCTTATATACACATACACAGGAGTGTCAGAGAAATGACTGCACTGAACAATTAGTGTTCTTATATACACATACACATGAGTCTCACAGAAATGACTGCACTGAACAATTAGTGTTCTTATATAGACATACACAGGAGTGTCAGAGAAATGACTGCACTGAACAATTAATGTTCTTATATAGACATACACAGGAGGAGTGTCGGAGAAATGACTGCACTGAACAATTAGTGTTCTTATATAAACATACACAGGAGTGTCAGAGAAATGACTGCACTGAACAATTAGTGTTCTTATATAGACATACACAGGAGTGTCGGAGAAATGACTGCACTGAACAATTAGTGTTCTTATATAAACATACACAGGAGTGTCAGAGAAATGACTGCACTGAACAATTAATGTTCTTATATACACATACACTGGAGTGTCAGAGAAATGACTGCACTGAACAATTAGTGTTCTTATATACACATACACAGGAGTGTCAGAGAAATGACTGCATGAACAATTAGTGTTCTTATATAGACATACACAGGAGTGTCGGAGAAATGACTGCACTGAACAATTAGTGTTCTTATATAGACATACACAGGAGTGTCGGAGAAATGACTGCACTGAACAATTAGTGTTCTTATATAGACATACACAGGAGTGTCAGAGATATGACTGCACTGAACAATTAGTGTTCTTATATAGACATACACAGGAGTGTAAGAGATATGACTGCACTGAACAATTAGTGTTCTTATATACACATACACAGGAGTGTCGGAGATATGACTGCACTGAACAATTAGTGTTCTTATATACACATACACAGGAGTGTCAGAGAAATGACTGCACTGAACAATTAGTGTTCTTATATACACATACACAGGAGTGTCGGAGAAATGACTTCACTGAACAATTAGTGTTCTTATATACACGTACACAGGAGTGTCGGAGAAATGACTGCACTGAACAATTAGTGTTCTTATATACACGTACACAGGAGTGTCGGAGAAATGACTGCACTGAACAATTAGTGTTCTTATATACACGTACACAGGAGTGTCGGAGAAATGACTGCACTGAACAATTAGTGTTCTTATATACACGTACACAGGAGTGTCAGAGAAATGACTGCACTGAACAATTAGTGTTCTTATATACACATACACAGGAGTGTCGGAGAAATGACTGCACTGAACAATTAGTGTTCTTATATACACATACACAGGAGTGTCGGAGAAATGACTGCACTGAACAATTAGTGTTCTTACATAGACATACACAGGAGTGTCGGAGAAATGACTGCACTGAACAATTAGTGTTCTTACATAGACATACACATGAGTGTCGGAGAAATGACTGCACTGAACAATTAGTGTTCTTATATAGACATACACAGGAGTGTCAGAGAAATGACTGCACTGAACAATTAGTGTTCTTATATAGACATACACTGGAGTGTCAGAGAAATGACTGCACTGAACAATTAGTGTTCTTATATACACATACACAGGAGTGTCAGAGAAATGACTGCACTGAACAATTAGTGTTCTTATATACACATACACAAGAGTGTCACAGAAATGACTGCACTGAACAATTAGTGTTCTTATATAGACATACACAGGAGTGTCAGAGAAATGACTGCACTGAACAATTAATGTTCTTATATAGACATACACAGGAGGAGTGTAGGAGAAATGACTGCACTGAACAATTAGTGTTCTTATATAAACATACACAGGAGTGTCGGAGAAATGACTGCACTGAACAATTAGTGTTCTTATATACACATACACAGGAGTGTCGGAGAAATGACTGCACTGAACAATTAGTGTTCTTATATAGACATACACAGAGGGGCGGAGAAATGACTGCATTGAACAATTAGTGTTCTTATATAGACATTCACAGGAGTGTCAGAGAAATGACTGCACTGAACAATTAGTGTTCTTATATAGACATACACAGGAGTGTCAGAGAAATGACTGCACTGAACAATTAGTGTTCTTATATAGACATACACAGGAGTGTCGGAGAAATGACTGCATGAACAATTAATGTTCTTATATAGACATACACAGGACTGTCGGAGAAATGACTGCACTGAACAATTAGTGTTCTTATATAGACATACACAGGAGTGTCGGAGAAATGACTGCACTGAACAATTAGTGTTCTTATATAGACATACACAGGAGTGTCGGAGAAATGACTGCACTGAACAATTAGTGTTCTTATATACACATACACAGGAGTGTCAGAGAAATGACTGCACTGAACAATTAGTGTTCTTATATAGACATACACAGGAGTGTCAGAGAAATGACTGCACTGAACAATTAGTGTTCTTATATAGACATACACAGGAGTGTCAGAGAAATGACTGCACTGAACAATTAGTGTTCTTATATAGACATACACAGGAGTGTCAGAGAAATGACTGCACTGAACAATTATTGTTCTTATATAGACATTCACAGGATGTTTTGGTGAAATGACTGCACTGAACAATTAGTGTTCTTATATAGACATACACAGGAGTGTCAGAGAAATGACTGCACTGAACAATTAGTGTTCTTATATAGACATACACAGGAGTGTCAGAGAAATGACTGCACTGAACAATTAGTGTTCTTATATAGACATACACAGGAGTGTCAGAGAAATGACTGCACTGAACAATTAGTGTTCTTATATAGACATTCACAGGAGTGTCGGAGAAATGACTGCACTGAACAATTAGTGTTCTTATATAGACATACACAGGAGTGTCAGAGAAATGACTGCACTGAACAATTAGTGTTCTTATATAGACATACACAGGAGTGTCGGAGAAATGACTGCACTGAACAATTAGTGTTCTTATATAGACATACACAGGAGTGTCGGAGAAATGACTGCACTGAACAATTAGTGTTCTTATATAAACATACACAGGAGTGTCAGAGAAATGACTGCACTGAACAATTAGTGTTCTTATATAGACATACACAGGAGTGTCAGAGAAATGACTGCACTGAACAATTAGTGTTCTTATATAGACATACACAGGAGTGTCAGAGAAATGACTACACTGAACAATTAGTGTTCTTATATAGACATACACAGGAGTGTCAGAGAAATGACTGCACTGAACAATTAGTGTTCTTATATAGACAAACACAGGAGTGTCTGAGAAATGACTGCAGTGTACAATTAGTGTTCTTATATACACATACACAGGAGTGTCAGAGAAATGACTGCACTGAACAATTAGTGTTCTTATATAGACATACACAGGAGTGTCAGAGAAATGACTGCACTGAACAATTAGTGTTCTTATATAGACATTCACAGGAGTGTCGGAGAAATGACTGCACTGAACAATTAGTGTTCTTATATAGACATACAGAGGAGTGTCAGAGAAATGACTGCACTGAACAATTAGTGTTCTTATATAGACATACACAGGAGTGTCAGAGAAATGACTGCACTGAACAATTAGTGTTCTTATATAGACATACACATGAGTGTCGGAGAAATGACTGCACTGAACAATTAGTGTTCTTATATACACATACACAGGAGTGTCAGAGAAATGACTGCACTGAACAATTAGTGTTCTTATATAGACATACACAGGAGTGTCAGAGAAATGACTGCACTGAACAATTAGTGTTCTTATATAGACATACACAGGAGTGTCAGAGAAATGACTGCACTGAACAATTAGTGTTCTTATATAGACATACACAGGAGTGTCAGAGAAATGACTGCACTGAACAATTAGTGTTCTTATATAGACAAACACAGGAGTGTCTGAGAAATGACTGCAGTGAACAATTAGTGTTCTTATATACACATACACAGGAGTGTCTGAGAAATGACTGCACTGAACAATTAGTGTTCTTATATACACATACACAAGAGTGTCAGAGAAATGACTGCACTGAACAATTAGTGTTCTTATATAGACATACACAAGAGTGTCAGAGAAATGACTGCACTGAACAATTAGTGTTCTTATATAGACATACACAGGAGTGTCGGAGAAATGACTGCACTGAACAATTTGTGTTCTTATATAGACATACACAGGAGTGTCAGAGAAATGACTGCACTGAACAATTAGTGTTCTTATATAGACATACACAGGAGTGTCAGAGAAATGACTGCACTGAACAATTAGTGTTCTTATATAGACATACACAGGAGTGTCGGAGAAATGACTGCACTGAACAATTAGTGTTCTTATATACACATACACAGGAGTGTCGGAGAAATGACTGCACTGAACAATTAGTGTTCTTATATACACATACACAGGAGTGTCAGAGAAATGACTGCACTGAACAATTAGTGTTCTTATATACACATACACAGGAGTGTCAGAGAAATGACTGCACTGAACAATTAGTGTTCTTATATACACATACACAGGAGTGTCAGAGAAATGACTGCACTGAACAATTAGTGTTCTTATATACACATACACAGGAGTGTCAGAGAAATGACTGCACTGAACAATTAGTGTTCTTATATACACATACACAGGAGTGTCAGAGAAATGACTACACTGAACAATTAGTGTTCTTATATAGACAAACACTGGAGTGTCGGAGAAATGACTGCACTGAACAATTAGTGTTCTTATATAGACATACACTGGAGTGTCGGAGAAATGACTGCACTGAACAATTAGTGTTCTTATATACACATACACAGGAGTGTCGGAGAAATGACTGCACTGAACAATTAGTGTTCTTATATAGACATACACAGGAGTGTTAGAGAAATGACTGCACTGAACAATTAGTGTTCTTATATAGACATACACAGGAGTGTCGGAGAAATGACTGCACTGAACAATTAGTGTTCTTATATAGACATACACAGGAGTGTCGGAGAAATGACTGCATGAACAATTAGTGTTCTTATATAGACATACACAGGAGTGTCGGAGAAATGACTGCACTGAACAATTAGTGTTCTTATATAGACATACACAGGAGTGTCGGAGAAATGACTGCACTGAACAATTAGTGTTCTTATATAGACATACACAGGAGTGTCGGAGAAATGACTGCACTGAACAATTAGTGTTCTTATATAGACATACACAGGAGTGTCAGAGATATGACTGCACTGAACAATTAGTGTTCTTATATAGACATACACAGGAGTGTCAGAGAAATGACTGCACTGAACAATTAGTGTTCTTATATACACATACACAAGAGTGTCACAGAAATGACTGCACTGAACAATTAGTGTTCTTATATACACATACACAGGAGTGTCAGAGAAATGACTGCACTGAACAATTAGTGTTCTTATATAGACATACACAGGAGTGTCGGAGAAATGACTGCACTGAACAATTAGTGTTCTTATATAGACATACACAGGAGTGTCGGAGAAATGACTGCACTGAACAATTAGTGTTCTTATATAGACATACACAGGAGTGTCGGAGAAATGACTGCACTGAACAATTAGTGTAATTATATAGACATACACAGGAGTGTCATAGAAATGACTGCACTGAACAATTAGTGTTCTTATATAGACATACACAGGAGTGTCAGAGAAATGACTGCACTGAACAATTAGTGTTCTTATATACGCATACACAGGAGAGTCAGAGAAATGACTGCACTGAACAATTAGTGTTCTTATATAGACATACACAGGAGTGTCAGAGAAATGACTGCACTGAACAATTAGTGTTCTTATATAGACATACACAGGAGTGTCAGAGAAATGACTGCACTGAACAATTAGTGTTCTTATATACACATACACAGGAGTGTCAGAGAAATGACTGCACTGAACAATTAGTGTTCTTATATAGACATACACAAGAGGAGTGTCAGAGAAATGACTGCACTGAACAATTAGTGTTCTTATATACACATACACAAGAGTGTCGGAGAAATGACTGCACTGAACAATTAATGTTCTTATATAGACATACACAGGAGTGTCGGAGAAATGACTGCACTGAACAATTAGTGTTCTTATATAGACATACACAGGAGTGTCGGAGAAATGACTGCACTGAACAATTAGTGTTCTTATATAGACCTACAAAGGAGTGTCAGAGAAATGACTGCACTGAACAATTAGTGTTCTTATATAGACATACACAGGAGTGTCAGAGAAATGACTGCACTGAACAATTAGTGTTCTTATATACACATACACAGGAGAGTCAGAGAAATGACTGCACTGAACAATTAGTGTTCTTATATACACATACACAGGAGTGTCGGAGAAATGACTGCACTGAACAATTTGTGTTCTTACATAGACATACACAGGAGTGTCGGAGAAATGACTGCACTGAACAATTAGTGTTCTTATGTAGACATACACAGGAGTGTCAGAGAAATGACTGCACTGAACAATTAGTGTTCTTATATAGACATACACAGGAGTGTCAGAGAAATGACTGCACTGAACAATTAGTGTTCTTATATACACATACACAGGAGTGTCAGAGAAATGACTGCACTGAACAATTAGTGTTCTTATATACACATACACAAGAGTGTCACAGAAATGACTGCACTGAACAATTAGTGTTCTTATATAGACATACACAGGAGTGTCAGAGAAATGACTGCACTGAACAATTAATGTTCTTATATAGACATACACAGGAGGTGTGTCGGAGAAATGACTGCACTGAACAATTAGTGTTCTTATATAAACATACACAGGAGTGTCGGAGAAATGACTGCACTGAACAATTAGTGTTCTTATATAGACATAAACAGGAGTGTCGGAGAAATGACTGCACTGAACAATTAGTGTTCTTATATAAACATACACAGGAGTGTCAGAGAAATGACTGCACTGAACAATTAATGTTCTTATATACACATACACAGGAGTGTCAGAGAAATGACTGCACTGAACAATTAGTGTTCTTATATACACATACACAAGAGTGTCGGAGAAATGACTGCACTGAACAATTAATGTTCTTATATAGACATACACAGGAGTGTCGGAGAAATGACTGCACTGAACAATTAGTGTTCTTATATAGACATACACAGGAGTGTCGGAGAAATGACTGCACTGAACAATTAGTGTTCTTATATAGACATACACAGGAGTGTCGGAGAAATGACTGCACTGAACAATTAGTGTTCTTATATAGACATACACAGGAGTGTCAGAGAAATGACTGCACTGAACAATTAGTGTTCTTATATAGACATACACAGGAGTGTCAGAGAAATGACTGCACTGAACAATTAGTGTTCTTATATACACATACACAGGAGTGTCAGAGAAATGACTGCACTGAACAATTAGTGTTCTTATATAGACATACACAGGAGTATCGGAGAAATGACTGCACTGAACAATTAGAGTTCTTATATAGACATACACAGGAGTGTCAGAGATATGACTGCACTGAACAATTAGTGTTCTTATATAGACATACACAGGAGTGTCGGAGAAATGACTGCACTGAACAATTAGTGTTCTTATATACACATACACAGGAGAGTCAGAGAAATGACTGCACTGAACAATTAGTGTTCTTATATACACATACACAGGAGTGTCAGAGAAATGACTACACTGAACAATTAGTGTTCTTACATAGACATACACAGGAGTGTCGGAGAAATGACTGCACTGAACAATTAGTGTTCTTACATAGACATACACATGAGTGTCGGAGAAATGACTGCACTGAACAATTAGTGTTCTTATATAGACATACACAGGAGTGTCAGAGAAATGACTGCACTGAACAATTAGTGTTCTTATATAGACATACACTGGAGTGTCAGAGAAATGACTGCACTGAACAATTAGTGTTCTTATATACACATACACAGGAGTGTCAGAGAAATGACTGCACTGAACAATTAGTGTTCTTATATACACATACACAAGAGTGTCACAGAAATGACTGCACTGAACAATTAGTGTTCTTATATAAACATACACAGGAGTGTCAGAGAAATGACTGCACTGAACAATTAATGTTCTTATATAGACATACACAGGAGGAGTGTAGGAGAAATGACTGCACTGAACAATTAGTGTTCTTATATAAACATACACAGGAGTGTCGGAGAAATGACTGCACTGAACAATTAGTGTTCTTATATACACATACACAGGAGTGTCGGAGAAATGACTGCACTGAACAATTAGTGTTCTTATATAGACGTACACAGGAGTGTCGGAGAAATGACTGCACTGAACAATTAGTGTTCTTATATAGACGTACACAGGAGTGTCGGAGAAATGACTGCACTGAACAATTAGTGTTCTTATATAGACATACACAGGAGTGTCGGAGAAATGACTGCACTGAACAATTAGTGTTCTTATATAAACATACACAGGAGTGTCAGATAAATGACTGCACTGAACAATTAGTGCTCTTATATACACATACACAGGAGTTTCAGAGAAATGACTGCACTGAACAATTAGTGTTCTTATATACACATACACATGAGTCTCACAGAAATGACTGCACTGAACAATTAGTGTTCTTATATAGACATACACAGGAGTGTCAGAGTAATGACTGCACTGAACAATTAATGTTCTTATATAGACATACACAGGAGGAGTGTCTGAGAAATGACTGCACTGAACAATTAGTGTTCTTATATAAACATACACAGGAGTGTCAGAGAAATGACTGCACTGAACAATTAGTGTTCTTATATAGACATACACAGGAGTGTCGGAGAAATGACTGCACTGAACAATTAGTGTTCTTATATAAACATACACAGGAGTGTCAGAGAAATGACTGCACTGAACAATTAATGTTCTTATATACACATACACTGGAGTGTCAGAGAAATGACTGCACTGAACAATTAGTGTTCTTATATACACATACACAGGAGTGTCAGAGAAATGACTGCATGAACAATTAGTGTTCTTATATAGACATACACAGGAGTGTCGGAGAAATGACTGCACTGAACAATTAGTGTTCTTATATAGACATACACAGGAGTGTCGGAGAAATGACTGCACTGAACAATTAGTGTTCTTATATAGACATACACAGGAGTGTCAGAGATATGACTGCACTGAACAATTAGTGTTCTTATATAGACATACACAGGAGTGTAAGAGATATGACTGCACTGAACAATTAGTGTTCTTATATACACATACACAGGAGTGTTGGAGATATGACTGCACTGAACAATTAGTGTTCTTATATACACATACACAGGAGTGTCAGAGAAATGACTGCACTGAACAATTAGTGTTCTTATATACACATACACAGGAGTGTCGGAGAAATGACTTCACTGAACAATTAGTGTTCTTATATACACGTACACAGGAGTGTCGGAGAAATGACTGCACTGAACAATTAGTGTTCTTATATACACGTACACAGGAGTGTCGGAGAAATGACTGCACTGAACAATTAGTGTTCTTATATACACGTACACAGGAGTGTCGGAGAAATGACTGCACTGAACAATTAGTGTTCTTATATACGCGTACACAGGAGTGTCAGAGAAATGACTGCACTGAACAATTAGTGTTCTTATATACACATACACAGGAGTGTCGGAGAAATGACTGCACTGAACAATTAGTGTTCTTATATACACATACACAGGAGTGTCGGAGAAATTACTGCACTGAACAATTAGTGTTCTTACATAGTCATACACAGGAGTGTCGGAGAAATGACTGCACTGAACAATTAGTGTTCTTACATAGACATACACATGAGTGTCGGAGAAATGACTGCACTGAACAATTAGTGTTCTTATATAGACATACACAGGAGTGTCAGAGAAATGACTGCACTGAACAATAAGTGTTCTTATATAGACATACACTGGAGTGTCAGAGAAATGACTGCACTGAACAATTAGTGTTCTTATATACACATACACAGGAGTGTCAGAGAAATGACTGCACTGAACAATTAGTGTTCTTATATACACATACACAAGAGTGTCACAGAAATGACTGCACTGAACAATTAGTGTTCTTATATAGACATACACAGGAGTGTCAGAGAAATGACTGCACTGAACAATTAATGTTCTTATATAGACATACACAGGAGGAGTGTAGGAGAAATGACTGCACTGAACAATTAGTGTTCTTATATAAACATACACAGGAGTGTCGGAGAAATGACTGCACTGAACAATTAGTGTTCTTATATACACATACACAGGAGTGTCGGAGAAATGACTGCACTGAACAATTAGTGTTCTTATATAGACGTACACAGGAGTGTCGGAGAAATGACTGCACTGAACAATTAGTGTTCTTATATAGACGTACACAGGAGTGTCGGAGAAATGACTGCACTGAACAATTAGTGTTCTTATATAGACATACACAGGAGTGTCGGAGAAATGACTGCACTGAACAATTAGTGTTCTTATATAAACATACACAGGAGTGTCAGAGAAATGACTGCACTGAACAATTAGTGCTCTTATATACACATACACAGGAGTGTCAGAGAAATGACTGCACTGAACAATTAGTGTTCTTATATACACATACACATGAGTATCACAGAAATGACTGCACTGAACAATTAGTGTTCTTATATAGACATACACAGGAGTGTCAGAGAAATGACTGCACTGAACAATTAATGTTCTTATATAGACATACACAGGAGGAGTGTCGGAGAAATGACTGCACTGAACAATTAGTGTTCTTATATAAACATACACAGGAGTGTCAGAGAAATGACTGCACTGAACAATTAGTGTTCTTATATAGACATACACAGGAGTGTCGGAGAAATGACTGCACTGAACAATTAGTGTTCTTATATAAACATACACAGGAGTGTCAGAGAAATGACTGCACTGAACAATTAATGTTCTTATATACACATACACTGGAGTGTCAGAGAAATGACTGCACTGAACAATTAGTGTTCTTATATACACATACACAGGAGTGTGAGAGAAATGACTGCATGAACAATTAGTGTTCTTATATAGACAT
Source organism: Taudactylus pleione (assembly GCA_031769625.1). NCBI lineage: Eukaryota > Metazoa > Chordata > Amphibia > Anura > Myobatrachidae > Taudactylus > Taudactylus pleione. The sequence continues at coordinate 3,986,639 of JAUIMM010000079.1, read as the reverse complement.
ACACAGGAGTGTCGGAGAAATGACTGCACTGAACAATTAGTGTTCTTATATAGACATACACAGGAGTGTCGGAGAAATGACTGCACTGAACAATTAGTGTTCTTATATAGACATACACAGGAGTGTCAGAGATATGACTGCACTGAACAATTAGTGTTCTTATATAGACATACACAGGAGTGTAAGAGATATGACTGCACTGAACAATTAGTGTTCTTATATACACATACACAGGAGTGTCGGAGATATGACTGCACTGAACAATTAGTGTTCTTATATACACATACACAGGAGTGTCAGAGAAATGACTGCACTGAACAATTAGTGTTCTTATATACACATACACAGGAGTGTCGGAGAAATGACTTCACTGAACAATTAGTGTTCTTATATACAAGTACACAGGAGTGTCGGAGAAATGACTGCACTGAACAATTAGTGTTCTTATATACACGTACACAGGAGTGTCGGAGAAATGACTGCACTGAACAATTAGTGTTCTTATATACACGTACACAGGAGTGTCGGAGAAATGACTGCACTGAACAATTAGTGTTCTTATATACACGTACACAGGAGTGTCCGAGAAATGACTGCACTGAACAATTAGTGTTCTTATATACACATACACAGGAGTGTCGGAGAAATGACTGCACTGAACAATTAGTGTTCTTATATACACATACACAGGAGTGTCGGAGAAATGACTGCACTGAACAATTAGTGTTCTTATATAGACATACACAGGAGTGTCGGAGAAATGACTGCACTGAACAATTAGTGTTCTTATATAGACATACACAGGAGTGTCAGAGATATGACTGCACTGAACAATTAGTGTTCTTATATAGACATACACAGGAGTGTAAGAGATATGACTGCACTGAACAATTAGTGTTCTTATATACACATACACAGGAGTGTCGGAGATATGACTGCACTGAACAATTAGTGTTCTTATATACACATACACAGGAGTGTCAGAGAAATGACTGCACTGAACAATTAGTGTTCTTATATACACATACACAGGAGTGTCGGAGAAATGACTTCACTGAACAATTAGTGTTCTTATATACACGTACACAGGAGTGTCGGAGAAATGACTGCACTGAACAATTAGTGTTCTTATATACACGTACACAGGAGTGTCGGAGAAATGACTGCACTGAACAATTAGTGTTCTTATATACACGTACACAGGAGTGTCGGAGAAATGACTGCACTGAACAATTAGTGTTCTTATATACACGTACACAGGAGTGTCCGAGAAATGACTGCACTGAACAATTAGTGTTCTTATATACACATACACAGGAGTGTCGGAGAAATGACTGCACTGAACAATTAGTGTTCTTATATACACATACACAGGAGTGTCGGAGAAATGACTGCACTGAACAATTAGTGTTCTTATATAAACATACACAGGAGTGTCGGAGAAATGACTGCACTGAACAATTAGTGTTCTTATATAGACATACACAGGAGTGTCGGAGAAATGACTGCACTGAACAATTAGTGTTCTTATATAGACATACACAGGTGTGTCGGAGAAATGACTGCACTGAACAATTAGTGTTCTTATATACACATACACAGGAGTGTCAGAGAAATGACTGCACTGAACAATTAGTGTTCTTATATACACATACACAAGAGTGTCACAGAAATGACTGCACTGAACAATTAGTGTTCTTATATAGACATACACAGGAGTGTCAGAGAAATGACTGCACTGAACAATTAATGTTCTTATATAGACATACACAGGAGGAGTGTAGGAGAAATGACTGCACTGAACAATTAGTGTTCTTATATAAACATACACAGGAGTGTCGGAGAAATGACTGCACTGAACAATTAGTGTTCTTATATACACATACACAGGAGTGTCGGAGAAATGACTGCACTGAACAATTAGTGTTCTTATATAGACGTACACAGGAGTGTCGGAGAAATGACTGCACTGAACAATTAGTGTTCTTATATAGACGTACACAGGAGTGTCGGAGAAATGACTGCACTGAACAATTAGTGTTCTTATATAGACATACACAGGAGTGTCGGAGAAATGACTGCACTGAACAATTAGTGTTCTTATATAAACATACACAGGAGTGTCAGAGAAATGACTGCACTGAACAATTAGTGCTCTTATATACACATACACAGGAGTGTCAGAGAAATGGCTGCACTGAACAATTAGTGTTCTTATATACACATACACATGAGTATCACAGAAATGACTGCACTGAACAATTAGTGTTCTTATATAGACATACACAGGAGTGTCAGAGAAATGACTGCACTGAACAATTAATGTTCTTATATAGACATACACAGGAGGAGTGTCGGAGAAATGACTGCACTGAACAATTAGTGTTCTTATATAAACATACACAGGAGTGTCAGAGAAATGACTGCACTGAACAATTAGTGTTCTTATATAGACATACACAGGAGTGTCGGAGAAATGACTGCACTGAACAATTAGTGTTCTTATATAAACATACACAGGAGTGTCAGAGAAATGACTGCACTGAACAATTAATGTTCTTATATACACATACACTGGAGTGTCAGAGAAATGACTGCACTGAACAATTAGTGTTCTTATATACACATACACAGGAGTGTGAGAGAAATGACTGCATGAACAATTAGTGTTCTTATATAGACATACACAGGAGTGTCGGAGAAATGACTGCACTGAACAATTAGTGTTCTTATATAGACATACACAGGAGTGTCGGAGAAATGACTGCACTGAACAATTAGTGTTCTTATATAGACATACACAGGAGTGTCAGAGATATGACTGCACTGAACAATTAGTGTTCTTATATAGACATACACAGGAGTGTAAGAGATATGACTGCACTGAACAATTAGTGTTCTTATATACACATACACAGGAGTGTCGGAGATATGACTGCACTGAACAATTAGTGTTCTTATATACACATACACAGGAGTGTCAGAGAAATGACTGCACTGAACAATTAGTGTTCTTATATACACATACACAGGAGTGTCGGAGAAATGACTTCACTGAACAATTAGTGTTCTTATATACACGTACACAGGAGTGTCGGAGAAATGACTGCACTGAACAATTAGTGTTCTTATATACACGTACACAGGAGTGTCGGAGAAATGACTGCACTGAACAATTAGTGTTCTTATATACACGTACACAGGAGTGTCGGAGAAATGACTGCACTGAACAATTAGTGTTCTTATATACACGTACACAGGAGTGTCAGAGAAATGACTGCACTGAACAATTAGTGTTCTTATATACACATACACAGGAGTGTCGGAGAAATGACTGCACTGAACAATTAGTGTTCTTATATACACATACACAGGAGTGTCGGAGAAATGACTGCACTGAACAATTAGTGTTCTTATATAAACATACACAGGAGTGTCGGAGAAATGACTGCACTGAACAATTAGTGTTCTTATATAGACATACACAGGAGTGTCGGAGAAATGACTGCACTGAACAATTAGTGTTCTTATATAGACATACACAGGTGTGTCGGAGAAATGACTGCACTGAACAATTAGTGTTCTTATATACACATACACAGGAGTGTCGGAGAAATGACTGCACTGAACAATTAGTGTTCTTACATAGACATACACAGGAGTGTCGGAGAAATGACTGCACTGAACAATTAGTGTTCTTATATAGACATACACAGGAGGAGTGTAGGAGAAATGACTGCACTGAACAATTAGTGTTCTTATATACACATACACAGGAGTGTCGGAGAAATGACTTCACTGAACAATTAGTGTTCTTATATACACGTACACAGGAGTGTCGGAGAAATGACTGCACTGAACAATTAGTGTTCTTATATACACGTACACAGGAGTGTCGGAGAAATGACTGCACTGAACAATTAGTGTTCTTATATACACGTACACAGGAGTGTCGGAGAAATGACTGCACTGAACAATTAGTGTTCTTATATACACGTACACAGGAGTGTCGGAGAAATGACTGCACTGAACAATTAGTGTTCTTATATACACGTACACAGGAGTGTCAGAGAAATGACTGCACTGAACAATTAGTGTTCTTATATACACATACACAGGAGTGTCGGAGAAATGACTGCACTGAACAATTAGTGTTCTTATATACACATACACAGGAGTGTCGGAGAAATGACTGCACTGAACAATTAGTGTTCTTATATAAACATACACAGGAGTGTCGGAGAAATGACTGCACTGAACAATTAGTGTTCTTATATAGACATACACATGAGTGTCGGAGAAATGACTGCACTGAACAATTAGTGTTCTTATATAGACATACACAGGAGTGTCAGAGAAATGACTGCACTGAACAATAAGTGTTCTTATATAGACATACACTGGAGTGTCAGAGAAATGACTGCACTGAACAATTAGTGTTCTTATATACACATACACAGGAGTGTCAGAGAAATGACTGCACTGAACAATTAGTGTTCTTATATACACATACACAAGAGTGTCACAGAAATGACTGCACTGAACAATTAGTGTTCTTATATAGACATACACAGGAGTGTCAGAGAAATGACTGCACTGAACAATTAATGTTCTTATATAGACATACACAGGAGGAGTGTAGGAGAAATGACTGCACTGAACAATTAGTGTTCTTATATAAACATACACAGGAGTGTCGGAGAAATGACTGCACTGAACAATTAGTGTTCTTATATACACATACACAGGAGTGTCGGAGAAATGACTGCACTGAACAATTAGTGTTCTTATATAGACGTACACAGGAGTGTCGGAGAAATGACTGCACTGAACAATTAGTGTTCTTATATAGACGTACACAGGAGTGTCGGAGAAATGACTGCACTGAACAATTAGTGTTCTTATATAGACATACACAGGAGTGTCGGAGAAATGACTGCACTGAACAATTAGTGTTCTTATATAAACATACACAGGAGTGTCAGAGAAATGACTGCACTGAACAATTAGTGCTCTTATATACACATACACAGGAGTGTCAGAGAAATGACTGCACTGAACAATTAGTGTTCTTATATACACATACACATGAGTATCACAGAAATGACTGCACTGAACAATTAGTGTTCTTATATAGACATACACAGGAGTGTCAGAGAAATGACTGCACTGAACAATTAATGTTCTTATATAGACATACACAGGAGGAGTGTCGGAGAAATGACTGCACTGAACAATTAGTGTTCTTATATAAACATACACAGGAGTGTCAGAGAAATGACTGCACTGAACAATTAGTGTTCTTATATAGACATACACAGGAGTGTCGGAGAAATGACTGCACTGAACAATTAGTGTTCTTATATAAACATACACAGGAGTGTCAGAGAAATGACTGCACTGAACAATTAATGTTCTTATATACACATACACTGGAGTGTCAGAGAAATGACTGCACTGAACAATTAGTGTTCTTATATACACATACACAGGAGTGTGAGAGAAATGACTGCATGAACAATTAGTGTTCTTATATAGACATACACAGGAGTGTCGGAGAAATGACTGCACTGAACAATTAGTGTTCTTATATAGACATACACAGGAGTGTCGGAGAAATGACTGCACTGAACAATTAGTGTTCTTATATAGACATACACAGGAGTGTCAGAGATATGACTGCACTGAACAATTAGTGTTCTTATATAGACATACACAGGAGTGTAAGAGATATGACTGCACTGAACAATTAGTGTTCTTATATACACATACACAGGAGTGTCGGAGATATGACTGCACTGAACAATTAGTGTTCTTATATACACATACACAGGAGTGTCAGAGAAATGACTGCACTGAACAATTAGTGTTCTTATATACACATACACAGGAGTGTCGGAGAAATGACTTCACTGAACAATTAGTGTTCTTATATACACGTACACAGGAGTGTCGGAGAAATGACTGCACTGAACAATTAGTGTTCTTATATACACGTACACAGGAGTGTCGGAGAAATGACTGCACTGAACAATTAGTGTTCTTATATACACGTACACAGGAGTGTCGGAGAAATGACTGCACTGAACAATTAGTGTTCTTATATACACGTACACAGGAGTGTCAGAGAAATGACTGCACTGAACAATTAGTGTTCTTATATACACATACACAGGAGTGTCGGAGAAATGACTGCACTGAACAATTAGTGTTCTTATATACACATACACAGGAGTGTCGGAGAAATGACTGCACTGAACAATTAGTGTTCTTATATAAACATACACAGGAGTGTCGGAGAAATGACTGCACTGAACAATTAGTGTTCTTATATAGACATACACAGGAGTGTCGGAGAAATGACTGCACTGAACAATTAGTGTTCTTATATAGACATACACAGGTGTGTCGGAGAAATGACTGCACTGAACAATTAGTGTTCTTATATACACATACACAGGAGTGTCAGAGAAATGACTGCACTGAACAATTAGTGTTCTTATATACACATACACAAGAGTGTCACAGAAATGACTGCACTGAACAATTAGTGTTCTTATATAGACATACACAGGAGTGTCAGAGAAATGACTGCACTGAACAATTAATGTTCTTATATAGACATACACAGGAGGAGTGTAGGAGAAATGACTGCACTGAACAATTAGTGTTCTTATATAAACATACACAGGAGTGTCGGAGAAATGACTGCACTGAACAATTAGTGTTCTTATATACACATACACAGGAGTGTCGGAGAAATGACTGCACTGAACAATTAGTGTTCTTATATAGACGTACACAGGAGTGTCGGAGAAATGACTGCACTGAACAATTAGTGTTCTTATATAGACGTACACAGGAGTGTCGGAGAAATGACTGCACTGAACAATTAGTGTTCTTATATAGACATACACAGGAGTGTCGGAGAAATGACTGCACTGAACAATTAGTGTTCTTATATAAACATACACAGGAGTGTCAGAGAAATGACTGCACTGAACAATTAGTGCTCTTATATACACATACACAGGAGTGTCAGAGAAATGACTGCACTGAACAATTAGTGTTCTTATATACACATACACATGAGTATCACAGAAATGACTGCACTGAACAATTAGTGTTCTTATATAGACATACACAGGAGTGTCAGAGAAATGACTGCACTGAACAATTAATGTTCTTATATAGACATACACAGGAGGAGTGTCGGAGATATGACTGCACTGAACAATTAGTGTTCTTATATACACATACACAGGAGTGTCGGAGAAATGACTTCACTGAACAATTAGTGTTCTTATATACACGTACACAGGAGTGTCGGAGAAATGACTGCACTGAACAATTAGTGTTCTTATATACACGTACACAGGAGTGTCGGAGAAATGACTGCACTGAACAATTAGTGTTCTTATATACACGTACACAGGAGTGTCGGAGAAATGACTGCACTGAACAATTAGTGTTCTTATATACACGTACACAGGAGTGTCAGAGAAATGACTGCACTGAACAATTAGTGTTCTTATATACACATACACAGGAGTGTCGGAGAAATGACTGCACTGAACAATTAGTGTTCTTATATACACATACACAGGAGTGTCGGAGAAATGACTGCACTGAACAATTAGTGTTCTTATATAAACATACACAGGAGTGTCGGAGAAATGACTGCACTGAACAATTAGTGTTCTTATATAGACATACACAGGAGTGTCGGAGAAATGACTGCACTGAACAATTAGTGTTCTTATATAGACATACACAGGTGTGTCGGAGAAATGACTGCACTGAACAATTAGTGTTCTTATATACACATACACAGGAGTGTCAGAGAAATGACTGCACTGAACAATTAGTGTTCTTATATACACATACACAAGAGTGTCACAGAAATGACTGCACTGAACAATTAGTGTTCTTATATAGACATACACAGGAGTGTCAGAGAAATGACTGCACTGAACAATTAATGTTCTTATATAGACATACACAGGAGGAGTGTAGGAGAAATGACTGCACTGAACAATTAGTGTTCTTATATAAACATACACAGGAGTGTCGGAGAAATGACTGCACTGAACAATTAGTGTTCTTATATACACATACACAGGAGTGTCGGAGAAATGACTGCACTGAACAATTAGTGTTCTTATATAGACGTACACAGGAGTGTCGGAGAAATGACTGCACTGAACAATTAGTGTTCTTATATAGACGTACACAGGAGTGTCGGAGAAATGACTGCACTGAACAATTAGTGTTCTTATATAGACATACACAGGAGTGTCGGAGAAATGACTGCACTGAACAATTAGTGTTCTTATATAAACATACACAGGAGTGTCAGAGAAATGACTGCACTGAACAATTAGTGTTCTTATATAGACATACACAGGAGTGTCGGAGAAATGACTGCACTGAACAATTAGTGTTCTTATATAAACATACACAGGAGTGTCAGAGAAATGACTGCACTGAACAATTAATGTTCTTATATACACATACACTGGAGTGTCAGAGAAATGACTGCACTGAACAATTAGTGTTCTTATATACACATACACAGGAGTGTGAGAGAAATGACTGCACTGAACAATTAGTGTTCTTATATAGACATACACAGGAGTGTCGGAGAAATGACTGCACTGAACAATTAGTGTTCTTATATAGACATACACAGGAGTGTCGGAGAAATGACTGCACTGAACAATTAGTGTTCTTATATAGACATACACAGGAGTGTCAGATATATGACTGCACTGAACAATTAGTGTTCTTATATAGACATACACAGGAGTGTAAGAGATATGACTGCACTGAACAATTAGTGTTCTTATATACACATACACAGGAGTGTCGGAGATATGACTGCACTGAACAATTAGTGTTCTTATATACACATACACAGGAGTGTCGGAGAAATGACTGCACTGAACAATTAGTGTTCTTATATAGACGTACACAGGAGTGTCGGAGAAATGACTGCACTGAACAATTAGTGTTCTTATATAGACGTACACAGGAGTGTCGGAGAAATGACTGCACTGAACAATTAGTGTTCTTATATAGACATACACAGGAGTGTCGGAGAAATGACTGCACTGAACAATTAGTGTTCTTATATAAACATACACAGGAGTGTCAGAGAAATGACTGCACTGAACAATTAGTGCTCTTATATACACATACACAGGAGTGTCAGAGAAATGACTGCACTGAACAATTAGTGTTCTTATATACACATACACATGAGTATCACAGAAATGACTGCACTGAACAATTAGTGTTCTTATATAGACATACACAGGAGTGTCAGAGAAATGACTGCACTGAACAATTAATGTTCTTATATAGACATACACAGGAGGAGTGTCGGAGAAATGACTGCACTGAACAATTAGTGTTCTTATATAAACATACACAGGAGTGTCAGAGAAATGACTGCACTGAACAATTAGTGTTCTTATATAGACATACACAGGAGTGTCGGAGAAATGACTGCACTGAACAATTAGTGTTCTTATATAAACATACACAGGAGTGTCAGAGAAATGACTGCACTGAACAATTAATGTTCTTATATACACATACACTGGAGTGTCAGAGAAATGACTGCACTGAACAATTAGTGTTCTTATATACACATACACAGGAGTGTGAGAGAAATGACTGCATGAACAATTAGTGTTCTTATATAGACATACACAGGAGTGTCGGAGAAATGACTGCACTGAACAATTAGTGTTCTTATATAGACATACACAGGAGTGTCGGAGAAATGACTGCACTGAACAATTAGTGTTCTTATATAGACATACACAGGAGTGTCAGAGATATGACTGCACTGAACAATTAGTGTTCTTATATAGACATACACAGGAGTGTAAGAGATATGACTGCACTGAACAATTAGTGTTCTTATATACACATACACAGGAGTGTCGGAGATATGACTGCACTGAACAATTAGTGTTCTTATATACACATACACAGGAGTGTCAGAGAAATGACTGCACTGAACAATTAGTGTTCTTATATACACATACACAGGAGTGTCGGAGAAATGACTTCACTGAACAATTAGTGTTCTTATATACACGTACACAGGAGTGTCGGAGAAATGACTGCACTGAACAATTAGTGTTCTTATATACACGTACACAGGAGTGTCGGAGAAATGACTGCACTGAACAATTAGTGTTCTTATATACACGTACACAGGAGTGTCGGAGAAATGACTGCACTGAACAATTAGTGTTCTTATATACACGTACACAGGAGTGTCAGAGAAATGACTGCACTGAACAATTAGTGTTCTTATATACACATACACAGGAGTGTCGGAGAAATGACTGCACTGAACAATTAGTGTTCTTATATACACATACACAGGAGTGTCGGAGAAATGACTGCACTGAACAATTAGTGTTCTTATATAAACATACACAGGAGTGTCGGAGAAATGACTGCACTGAACAATTAGTGTTCTTATATAGACATACACAGGAGTGTCGGAGAAATGACTGCACTGAACAATTAGTGTTCTTATATAGACATACACAGGTGTGTCGGAGAAATGACTGCACTGAACAATTAGTGTTCTTATATACACATACACAGGAGTGTCAGAGAAATGACTGCACTGAACAATTAGTGTTCTTATATACACATACACAAGAGTGTCACAGAAATGACTGCACTGAACAATTAGTGTTCTTATATAGACATACACAGGAGTGTCAGAGAAATGACTGCACTGAACAATTAATGTTCTTATATAGACATACACAGGAGGAGTGTAGGAGAAATGACTGCACTGAACAATTAGTGTTCTTATATAAACATACACAGGAGTGTCGGAGAAATGACTGCACTGAACAATTAGTGTTCTTATATACACATACACAGGAGTGTCGGAGAAATGACTGCACTGAACAATTAGTGTTCTTATATAGACGTACACAGGAGTGTCGGAGAAATGACTGCACTGAACAATTAGTGTTCTTATATAGACGTACACAGGAGTGTCGGAGAAATGACTGCACTGAACAATTAGTGTTCTTATATAGACATACACAGGAGTGTCGGAGAAATGACTGCACTGAACAATTAGTGTTCTTATATAAACATACACAGGAGTGTCAGAGAAATGACTGCACTGAACAATTAGTGCTCTTATATACACATACACAGGAGTGTCAGAGAAATGACTGCACTGAACAATTAGTGTTCTTATATACACATACACATGAGTATCACAGAAATGACTGCACTGAACAATTAGTGTTCTTATATAGACATACACAGGAGTGTCAGAGAAATGACTGCACTGAACAATTAATGTTCTTATATAGACATACACAGGAGGAGTGTCGGAGATATGACTGCACTGAACAATTAGTGTTCTTATATACACATACACAGGAGTGTCGGAGATATGACTGCACTGAACAATTAGTGTTCTTAAATACACATACACAGGAGTGTCAGAGAAATGACTGCACTGAACAATTAGTGTTCTTATATACACATACACAGGAGTGTCGGAGAAATGACTTCACTGAACAATTAGTGTTCTTATATACACGTACACAGGAGTGTCGGAGAAATGACTGCACTGAACAATTAGTGTTCTTATATACACGTACACAGGAGTGTCGGAGAAATGACTGCACTGAACAATTAGTGTTCTTATATACACGTACACAGGAGTGTCGGAGAAATGACTGCACTGAACAATTAGTGTTCTTATATACACGTACACAGGAGTGTCAGAGAAATGACTGCACTGAACAATTAGTGTTCTTATATACACATACACAGGAGTGTCGGAGAAATGACTGCACTGAACAATTAGTGTTCTTATATACACATACACAGGAGTGTCGGAGAAATGACTGCACTGAACAATTAGTGTTCTTATATAAACATACACAGGAGTGTCGGAGAAATGACTGCACTGAACAATTAGTGTTCTTATATAGACATACACAGGAGTGTCGGAGAAATGACTGCACTGAACAATTAGTGTTCTTATATAGACATACACAGGTGTGTCGGAGAAATGACTGCACTGAACAATTAGTGTTCTTATATACACATACACAGGAGTGTCAGAGAAATGACTGCACTGAACAATTAGTGTTCTTATATACACATACACAAGAGTGTCACAGAAATGACTGCACTGAACAATTAGTGTTCTTATATAGACATACACAGGAGTGTCAGAGAAATGACTGCACTGAACAATTAATGTTCTTATATAGACATACACAGGAGGAGTGTAGGAGAAATGACTGCACTGAACAATTAGTGTTCTTATATAAACATACACAGGAGTGTCGGAGAAATGACTGCACTGAACAATTAGTGTTCTTATATACACATACACAGGAGTGTCGGAGAAATGACTGCACTGAACAATTAGTGTTCTTATATAGACGTACACAGGAGTGTCGGAGAAATGACTGCACTGAACAATTAGTGTTCTTATATAGACGTACACAGGAGTGTCGGAGAAATGACTGCACTGAACAATTAGTGTTCTTATATAGACATACACAGGAGTGTCGGAGAAATGACTGCACTGAACAATTAGTGTTCTTATATAAACATACACAGGAGTGTCAGAGAAATGACTGCACTGAACAATTAGTGTTCTTATATAGACATACACAGGAGTGTCGGAGAAATGACTGCACTGAACAATTAGTGTTCTTATATAAACATACACAGGAGTGTCAGAGAAATGACTGCACTGAACAATTAATGTTCTTATATACACATACACTGGAGTGTCAGAGAAATGACTGCACTGAACAATTAGTGTTCTTATATACACATACACAGGAGTGTGAGAGAAATGACTGCACTGAACAATTAGTGTTCTTATATAGACATACACAGGAGTGTCGGAGAAATGACTGCACTGAACAATTAGTGTTCTTATATAGACATACACAGGAGTGTCGGAGAAATGACTGCACTGAACAATTAGTGTTCTTATATAGACATACACAGGAGTGTCAGATATATGACTGCACTGAACAATTAGTGTTCTTATATAGACATACACAGGAGTGTAAGAGATATGACTGCACTGAACAATTAGTGTTCTTATATACACATACACAGGAGTGTCGGAGATATGACTGCACTGAACAATTAGTGTTCTTATATACACATACACAGGAGTGTCAGAGAAATGACTGCACTGAACAATTAGTGTTCTTATATACACATACACAGGAGTGTCGGAGAAATGACTTCACTGAACAATTAGTGTTCTTATATACACGTACACAGGAGTGTCGGAGAAATGACTGCACTGAACAATTAGTGTTCTTATATACACGTACACAGGAGTGTCGGAGAAATGACTGCACTGAACAATTAGTGTTCTTATATACACGTACACAGGAGTGTCGGAGAAATGACTGCACTGAACAATTAGTGTTCTTATATACACGTACACAGGAGTGTCAGAGAAATGACTGCACTGAACAATTAGTGTTCTTATATACACATACACAGGAGTGTCGGAGAAATGACTGCACTGAACAATTAGTGTTCTTATATACACATACACAGGAGTGTCGGAGAAATGACTGCACTGAACAATTAGTGTTCTTATATAAACATACACAGGAGTGTCGGAGAAATGACTGCACTGAACAATTAGTGTTCTTATATAGACATACACAGGAGTGTCGGAGAAATGACTGCACTGAACAATTAGTGTTCTTATATAGACATACACAGGTGTGTCGGAGAAATGACTGCACTGAACAATTAGTGTTCTTATATACACGTACACAGGAGTGTCAGAGAAATGACTGCACTGTACAATTAGTGTTCTTATATAGACATACACAGGAGTGTCAGAGAAATGACTGCACTGAACAATTAGTGCTCTTATATACACATACACAGGAGTGTCAGAGAAATGACTGCACTGAACAATTAGTGTTCTTATATACACATACACAAGAGTGTCACAGAAATGACTGCACTGAACAATTAGTGTTCTTATATAGACATACACAGGAGTGTCAGAGAAATGACTGCACTGAACAATTAATGTTCTTATATAGACATACACAGGAGGAGTGTCGGAGAAATGACTGCACTGAACAATTAGTGTTCTTATATAAACATACACAGGAGTGTCAGAGAAATGACTGCACTGAACAATTAGTGTTCTTATATAGACATACACAGGAGTGTCGGAGAAATGACTGCACTGACCAATTAGTGTTCTTATATAAACATACACAGGAGTGTCAAAGAAATGACTGCACTGAACAATTAATGTTCTTATATACACATACACAGGAGTGTCAGAGAAATGACTGCACTGAACAATTAGTGTTCTTATATAGACATACACAGGAGTGTCGGAGAAATGACTGCACTGAACAATTAGTGTTCTTATATACACGTACACAGGAGTGTCAGAGAAATGACTGCACTGAACAATTAGTGTTCTTATATACACATACACAGGAGTGTCAGAGAAATGACTGCACTGAACAATTAGTGTTCTTATATACACATACACAGGAGTGTCAGAGAAATGACTGCACTGAACAATTAGTGTTCTTATATACACATACACAAGAGTGTCGGAGAAATGACTGCACTGAACAATTCGTGTTCTTATATACACATACACAGGAGTGTCGGAGAAATGACTGCACTGAACAATTAGTGTTCTTATATAGACATACACAGGATTGTCGGAGAAATGACTGCACTGAACAATTAGTGTTCTTATATACACATACACAGGAGTGTCGGAGAAATGACTGCACTGAACAATTAGTGTTCTTATATACACATACACAGGAGTGTCGGAGAAATGACTGCACTGAACAATTAGTGTTCTTATATAAACATACACAGGAGTGTCGGAGAAATGACTGCACTGAACAATTAGTGTTCTTATATAGACATACACAGGAGTGTCAGAGAAATGACTGCACTGCACAATTAGTGTTCTTATATAGACATACACAGGTGTGTCGGAGAAATGACTGCACTGAACAATTAGTGTTCTTATATACACGTACACAGGAGTGTCAGAGAAATGACTGCACTGTACAATTAGTGTTCTTATATAGACATACACAGGAGTGTCAGAGAAATGACTGCACTGAACAATTAGTGCTCTTATATACACATACACAGGAGTGTCAGAGAAATGACTGCACTGAACAATTAGTGTTCTTATATACACATACACAAGAGTGTCACAGAAATGACTGCACTGAACAATTAGTGTTCTTATATAGACATACACAGGAGTGTCAGAGAAATGACTGCACTGAACAATTAGTGTTCTTATATACACATACACATGAGTATCACAGAAATGACTGCACTGAACAATTAGTGTTCTTATATAGACATACACAGGAGTGTCAGAGAAATGACTGCACTGAACAATTAATGTTCTTATATAGACATACACAGGAGGAGTGTCGGAGAAATGACTGCACTGAACAATTAGTGTTCTTATATAAACATACACAGGAGTGTCAGAGAAATGACTGCACTGAACAATTAGTGTTCTTATATAGACATACACAGGAGTGTCGGAGAAATGACTGCACTGAACAATTAGTGTTCTTATATAAACATACACAGGAGTGTCAGAGAAATGACTGCACTGAACAATTAATGTTCTTATATACACATACACTGGAGTGTCAGAGAAATGACTGCACTGAACAATTAGTGTTCTTATATACACATACACAGGAGTGTGAGAGAAATGACTGCATGAACAATTAGTGTTCTTATATAGACATACACAGGAGTGTCGGAGAAATGACTGCACTGAACAATTAGTGTTCTTATATAGACATACACAGGAGTGTCGGAGAAATGACTGCACTGAACAATTAGTGTTCTTATATAGACATACACAGGAGTGTCAGAGATATGACTGCACTGAACAATTAGTGTTCTTATATAGACATACACAGGAGTGTAAGAGATATGACTGCACTGAACAATTAGTGTTCTTATATACACATACACAGGAGTGTCGGAGATATGACTGCACTGAACAATTAGTGTTCTTATATACACATACACAGGAGTGTCAGAGAAATGACTGCACTGAACAATTAGTGTTCTTATATACACATACACAGGAGTGTCGGAGAAATGACTTCACTGAACAATTAGTGTTCTTATATACACGTACACAGGAGTGTCGGAGAAATGACTGCACTGAACAATTAGTGTTCTTATATACACGTACACAGGAGTGTCGGAGAAATGACTGCACTGAACAATTAGTGTTCTTATATACACGTACACAGGAGTGTCGGAGAAATGACTGCACTGAACAATTAGTGTTCTTATATACACGTACACAGGAGTGTCAGAGAAATGACTGCACTGAACAATTAGTGTTCTTATATACACATACACAGGAGTGTCGGAGAAATGACTGCACTGAACAATTAGTGTTCTTATATACACATACACAGGAGTGTCGGAGAAATGACTGCACTGAACAATTAGTGTTCTTATATAAACATACACAGGAGTGTCGGAGAAATGACTGCACTGAACAATTAGTGTTCTTATATAGACATACACAGGAGTGTCGGAGAAATGACTGCACTGAACAATTAGTGTTCTTATATAGACATACACAGGTGTGTCGGAGAAATGACTGCACTGAACAATTAGTGTTCTTATATACACGTACACAGGAGTGTCAGAGAAATGACTGCACTGTACAATTAGTGTTCTTATATAGACATACACAGGAGTGTCAGAGAAATGACTGCACTGAACAATTAGTGCTCTTATATACACATACACAGGAGTGTCAGAGAAATGACTGCACTGAACAATTAGTGTTCTTATATACACATACACAAGAGTGTCACAGAAATGACTGCACTGAACAATTAGTGTTCTTATATAGACATACACAGGAGTGTCAGAGAAATGACTGCACTGAACAATTAATGTACTTATATAGACATACACAGGAGGAGTGTCGGAGAAATGACTGCACTGAACAATTAGTGTTCTTATATAAACATACACAGGAGTGTCAGAGAAATGACTGCACTGAACAATTAGTGTTCTTATATAGACATACACAGGAGTGTCGGAGAAATGACTGCACTGACCAATTAGTGTTCTTATATAAACATACACAGGAGTGTCAAAGAAATTACTGCACTGAACAATTAATGTTCTTATATACACATACACAGGAGTGTCAGAGAAATGACTGCACTGAACAATTAGTGTTCTTATATAGACATACACAGGAGTGTCGGAGAAATGACTGCACTGAACAATTAGTGTTCTTATATACACGTACACAGGAGTGTCAGAGAAATGACTGCACTGAACAATTAGTGTTCTTATATACACATACACAGGAGTGTCAGAGAAATGACTGCACTGAACAATTAGTGTTCTTATATACACATACACAGGAGTGTCAGAGAAATGACTGCACTGAACAATTAGTGTTCTTATATACACATACACAAGAGTGTCGGAGAAATGACTGCACTGAACAATTCGTGTTCTTATATACACATACACAGGAGTGTCGGAGAAATGACTGCACTGAACAATTAGTGTTCTTATATAGACATACACAGGAGTGTCGGAGAAATGACTGCACTGAACAATTAGTGTTCTTATATACACATACACAGGAGTGTCGGAGAAATGACTGCACTGAACAATTAGTGTTCTTATATACACATACACAGGAGTGTCGGAGAAATGACTGCACTGAACAATTAGTGTTCTTATATAAACATACACAGGAGTTTCGGAGAAATGACTGCACTGAACAATTAGTGTTCTTATATAGACATACACAGGAGTGTCAGAGAAATGACTGCACTGAACAATTAGTGTTCTTATATAGACATACACAGGTGTGTCGGAGAAATGACTGCACTGAACAATTAGTGTTCTTATATACACGTACACAGGAGTGTCAGAGAAATGACTGCACTGTACAATTAGTGTTCTTATATAGACATACACAGGAGTGTCAGAGAAATGACTGCACTGAACAATTAGTGCTCTTATATACACATACACAGGAGTGTCAGAGAAATGACTGCACTGAACAATTAGTGTTCTTATATACACATACACAAGAGTGTCACAGAAATGACTGCACTGAACAATTAGTGTTCTTATATAGACATACACAGGAGTGTCAGAGAAATGACTGCACTGAACAATTAATGTTCTTATATAGACATACACAGGAGGAGTGTCGGAGAATTGACTGCACTGAACAATTAGTGTTCTTATATAGACATACACAGGAGTGTCAGAGATATGACTGCACTGAACAATTAGTGTTCTTATATAGACATACACAGGAGTGTAAGAGATATGACTGCACTGAACAATTAGTGTTCTTATATACACATACACAGGAGTGTCGGAGATATGACTGCACTGAACAATTAGTGTTCTTATATACACATACACAGGAGTGTCAGAGAAATGACTGCACTGAACAATTAGTGTTCTTATATACACATACACAGGAGTGTCGGAGAAATGACTTCACTGAACAATTAGTGTTCTTATATACACGTACACAGGAGTGTCGGAGAAATGACTGCACTGAACAATTAGTGTTCTTATATACACGTACACAGGAGTGTCGGAGAAATGACTGCACTGAACAATTAGTGTTCTTATATACACGTACACAGGAGTGTCGGAGAAATGACTGCACTGAACAATTAGTGTTCTTATATACACGTACACAGGAGTGTCCGAGAAATGACTGCACTGAACAATTAGTGTTCTTATATACACATACACAGGAGTGTCGGAGAAATGACTGCACTGAACAATTAGTGTTCTTATATAGACATACACAGGAGTGTCGGAGAAATGACTGCACTGAACAATTAGTGTTCTTATATAGACATACACAGGAGTGTCAGAGATATGACTGCACTGAACAATTAGTGTTCTTATATAGACATACACAGGAGTGTAAGAGATATGACTGCACTGAACAATTAGTGTTCTTATATACACATACACAGGAGTGTCGGAGATATGACTGCACTGAACAATTAGTGTTCTTATATACACATACACAGGAGTGTCAGAGAAATGACTGCACTGAACAATTAGTGTTCTTATATACACATACACAGGAGTGTCGGAGAAATGACTTCACTGAACAATTAGTGTTCTTATATACACGTACACAGGAGTGTCGGAGAAATGACTGCACTGAACAATTAGTGTTCTTATATACACGTACACAGGAGTGTCGGAGAAATGACTGCACTGAACAATTAGTGTTCTTATATACACGTACACAGGAGTGTCGGAGAAATGACTGCACTGAACAATTAGTGTTCTTATATACACGTACACAGGAGTGTCCGAGAAATGACTGCACTGAACAATTAGTGTTCTTATATACACATACACAGGAGTGTCGGAGAAATGACTGCACTGAACAATTAGTGTTCTTATATACACATACACAGGAGTGTCGGAGAAATGACTGCACTGAACAATTAGTGTTCTTATATAAACATACACAGGAGTGTCGGAGAAATGACTGCACTGAACAATTAGTGTTCTTATATAGACATACACAGGAGTGTCGGAGAAATGACTGCACTGAACAATTAGTGTTCTTATATAGACATACACAGGTGTGTCGGAGAAATGACTGCACTGAACAATTAGTGTTCTTATATACACATACACAGGAGTGTCAGAGAAATGACTGCACTGAACAATTAGTGTTCTTATATACACATACACAAGAGTGTCACAGAAATGACTGCACTGAACAATTAGTGTTCTTATATAGACATACACAGGAGTGTCAGAGAAATGACTGCACTGAACAATTAATGTTCTTATATAGACATACACAGGAGGAGTGTAGGAGAAATGACTGCACTGAACAATTAGTGTTCTTATATAAACATACACAGGAGTGTCGGAGAAATGACTGCACTGAACAATTAGTGTTCTTATATACACATACACAGGAGTGTCGGAGAAATGACTGCACTGAACAATTAGTGTTCTTATATAGACGTACACAGGAGTGTCGGAGAAATGACTGCACTGAACAATTAGTGTTCTTATATAGACGTACACAGGAGTGTCGGAGAAATGACTGCACTGAACAATTAGTGTTCTTATATAGACATACACAGGAGTGTCGGAGAAATGACTGCACTGAACAATTAGTGTTCTTATATAAACATACACAGGAGTGTCAGAGAAATGACTGCACTGAACAATTAGTGCTCTTATATACACATACACAGGAGTGTCAGAGAAATGACTGCACTGAACAATTAGTGTTCTTATATACACATACACATGAGTATCACAGAAATGACTGCACTGAACAATTAGTGTTCTTATATAGACATACACAGGAGTGTCAGAGAAATGACTGCACTGAACAATTAATGTTCTTATATAGACATACACAGGAGGAGTGTCGGAGAAATGACTGCACTGAACAATTAGTGTTCTTATATAAACATACACAGGAGTGTCAGAGAAATGACTGCACTGAACAATTAGTGTTCTTATATAGACATACACAGGAGTGTCGGAGAAATGACTGCACTGAACAATTAGTGTTCTTATATAAACATACACAGGAGTGTCAGAGAAATGACTGCACTGAACAATTAATGTTCTTATATACACATACACTGGAGTGTCAGAGAAATGACTGCACTGAACAATTAGTGTTCTTATATACACATACACAGGAGTGTGAGAGAAATGACTGCATGAACAATTAGTGTTCTTATATAGACATACACAGGAGTGTCGGAGAAATGACTGCACTGAACAATTAGTGTTCTTATATAGACATACACAGGAGTGTCGGAGAAATGACTGCACTGAACAATTAGTGTTCTTATATAGACATACACAGGAGTGTCAGAGATATGACTGCACTGAACAATTAGTGTTCTTATATAGACATACACAGGAGTGTAAGAGATATGACTGCACTGAACAATTAGTGTTCTTATATACACATACACAGGAGTGTCGGAGATATGACTGCACTGAACAATTAGTGTTCTTATATACACATACACAGGAGTGTCAGAGAAATGACTGCACTGAACAATTAGTGTTCTTATATACACATACACAGGAGTGTCGGAGAAATGACTTCACTGAACAATTAGTGTTCTTATATACACGTACACAGGAGTGTCGGAGAAATGACTGCACTGAACAATTAGTGTTCTTATATACACGTACACAGGAGTGTCGGAGAAATGACTGCACTGAACAATTAGTGTTCTTATATACACGTACACAGGAGTGTCGGAGAAATGACTGCACTGAACAATTAGTGTTCTTATATACACGTACACAGGAGTGTCAGAGAAATGACTGCACTGAACAATTAGTGTTCTTATATACACATACACAGGAGTGTCGGAGAAATGACTGCACTGAACAATTAGTGTTCTTATATACACATACACAGGAGTGTCGGAGAAATGACTGCACTGAACAATTAGTGTTCTTATATAAACATACACAGGAGTGTCGGAGAAATGACTGCACTGAACAATTAGTGTTCTTATATAGACATACACAGGAGTGTCGGAGAAATGACTGCACTGAACAATTAGTGTTCTTATATAGACATACACAGGTGTGTCGGAGAAATGACTGCACTGAACAATTAGTGTTCTTATATACACATACACAGGAGTGTCGGAGAAATGACTGCACTGAACAATTAGTGTTCTTACATAGACATACACAGGAGTGTCGGAGAAATGACTGCACTGAACAATTAGTGTTCTTACATAGACATACACATGAGTGTCGGAGAAATGACTGCACTGAACAATTAGTGTTCTTATATAGACATACACAGGAGTGTCAGAGAAATGACTGCACTGAACAATAAGTGTTCTTATATAGACATACACTGGAGTGTCAGAGAAATGACTGCACTGAACAATTAGTGTTCTTATATACACATACACAGGAGTGTCAGAGAAATGACTGCACTGAACAATTAGTGTTCTTATATACACATACACAAGAGTGTCACAGAAATGACTGCACTGAACAATTAGTGTTCTTATATAGACATACACAGGAGTGTCAGAGAAATGACTGCACTGAACAATTAATGTTCTTATATAGACATACACAGGAGGAGTGTAGGAGAAATGACTGCACTGAACAATTAGTGTTCTTATATAAACATACACAGGAGTGTCGGAGAAATGACTGCACTGAACAATTAGTGTTCTTATATACACATACACAGGAGTGTCGGAGAAATGACTGCACTGAACAATTAGTGTTCTTATATAGACGTACACAGGAGTGTCGGAGAAATGACTGCACTGAACAATTAGTGTTCTTATATAGACGTACACAGGAGTGTCGGAGAAATGACTGCACTGAACAATTAGTGTTCTTATATAGACATACACAGGAGTGTCGGAGAAATGACTGCACTGAACAATTAGTGTTCTTATATAAACATACACAGGAGTGTCAGAGAAATGACTGCACTGAACAATTAGTGCTCTTATATACACATACACAGGAGTGTCAGAGAAATGACTGCACTGAACAATTAGTGTTCTTATATACACATACACATGAGTATCACAGAAATGACTGCACTGAACAATTAGTGTTCTTATATAGACATACACAGGAGTGTCAGAGAAATGACTGCACTGAACAATTAATGTTCTTATATAGACATACACAGGAGGAGTGTCGGAGAAATGACTGCACTGAACAATTAGTGTTCTTATATAAACATACACAGGAGTGTCAGAGAAATGACTGCACTGAACAATTAGTGTTCTTATATAGACATACACAGGAGTGTCGGAGAAATGACTGCACTGAACAATTAGTGTTCTTATATAAACATACACAGGAGTGTCAGAGAAATGACTGCACTGAACAATTAATGTTCTTATATACACATACACTGGAGTGTCAGAGAAATGACTGCACTGAACAATTAGTGTTCTTATATACACATACACAGGAGTGTGAGAGAAATGACTGCATGAACAATTAGTGTTCTTATATAGACATACACAGGAGTGTCGGAGAAATGACTGCACTGAACAATTAGTGTTCTTATATAGACATACACAGGAGTGTCGGAGAAATGACTGCACTGAACAATTAGTGTTCTTATATAGACATACACAGGAGTGTCAGAGATATGACTGCACTGAACAATTAGTGTTCTTATATAGACATACACAGGAGTGTAAGAGATATGACTGCACTGAACAATTAGTGTTCTTATATACACATACACAGGAGTGTCGGAGATATGACTGCACTGAACAATTAGTGTTCTTATA
Organism: Taudactylus pleione; assembly: GCA_031769625.1. NCBI lineage: Eukaryota > Metazoa > Chordata > Amphibia > Anura > Myobatrachidae > Taudactylus > Taudactylus pleione. The sequence continues at coordinate 3,963,222 of JAUIMM010000079.1, read as the reverse complement.
TACACATACACAGGAGTGTCAGAGAAATGACTGCACTGAACAATTAGTGTTCTTATATACACATACACAGGAGTGTCGGAGAAATGACTTCACTGAACAATTAGTGTTCTTATATACACGTACACAGGAGTGTCGGAGAAATGACTGCACTGAACAATTAGTGTTCTTATATACACGTACACAGGAGTGTCGGAGAAATGACTGCACTGAACAATTAGTGTTCTTATATACACGTACACAGGAGTGTCGGAGAAATGACTGCACTGAACAATTAGTGTTCTTATATACACGTACACAGGAGTGTCAGAGAAATGACTGCACTGAACAATTAGTGTTCTTATATACACATACACAGGAGTGTCGGAGAAATGACTGCACTGAACAATTAGTGTTCTTATATACACATACACAGGAGTGTCGGAGAAATGACTGCACTGAACAATTAGTGTTCTTATATAAACATACACAGGAGTGTCGGAGAAATGACTGCACTGAACAATTAGTGTTCTTATATAGACATACACAGGAGTGTCGGAGAAATGACTGCACTGAACAATTAGTGTTCTTATATAGACATACACAGGTGTGTCGGAGAAATGACTGCACTGAACAATTAGTGTTCTTATATACACATACACAGGAGTGTCAGAGAAATGACTGCACTGAACAATTAGTGTTCTTATATACACATACACAAGAGTGTCACAGAAATGACTGCACTGAACAATTAGTGTTCTTATATAGACATACACAGGAGTGTCAGAGAAATGACTGCACTGAACAATTAATGTTCTTATATAGACATACACAGGAGGAGTGTAGGAGAAATGACTGCACTGAACAATTAGTGTTCTTATATAAACATACACAGGAGTGTCGGAGAAATGACTGCACTGAACAATTAGTGTTCTTATATACACATACACAGGAGTGTCGGAGAAATGACTGCACTGAACAATTAGTGTTCTTATATAGACGTACACAGGAGTGTCGGAGAAATGACTGCACTGAACAATTAGTGTTCTTATATAGACGTACACAGGAGTGTCGGAGAAATGACTGCACTGAACAATTAGTGTTCTTATATAGACATACACAGGAGTGTCGGAGAAATGACTGCACTGAACAATTAGTGTTCTTATATAAACATACACAGGAGTGTCAGAGAAATGACTGCACTGAACAATTAGTGCTCTTATATACACATACACAGGAGTGTCAGAGAAATGACTGCACTGAACAATTAGTGTTCTTATATACACATACACATGAGTATCACAGAAATGACTGCACTGAACAATTAGTGTTCTTATATAGACATACACAGGAGTGTCAGAGAAATGACTGCACTGAACAATTAATGTTCTTATATAGACATACACAGGAGGAGTGTCGGAGATATGACTGCACTGAACAATTAGTGTTCTTATATACACATACACAGGAGTGTCGGAGATATGACTGCACTGAACAATTAGTGTTCTTAAATACACATACACAGGAGTGTCAGAGAAATGACTGCACTGAACAATTAGTGTTCTTATATACACATACACAGGAGTGTCGGAGAAATGACTTCACTGAACAATTAGTGTTCTTATATACACGTACACAGGAGTGTCGGAGAAATGACTGCACTGAACAATTAGTGTTCTTATATACACGTACACAGGAGTGTCGGAGAAATGACTGCACTGAACAATTAGTGTTCTTATATACACGTACACAGGAGTGTCGGAGAAATGACTGCACTGAACAATTAGTGTTCTTATATACACGTACACAGGAGTGTCAGAGAAATGACTGCACTGAACAATTAGTGTTCTTATATACACATACACAGGAGTGTCGGAGAAATGACTGCACTGAACAATTAGTGTTCTTATATACACATACACAGGAGTGTCGGAGAAATGACTGCACTGAACAATTAGTGTTCTTATATAAACATACACAGGAGTGTCGGAGAAATGACTGCACTGAACAATTAGTGTTCTTATATAGACATACACAGGAGTGTCGGAGAAATGACTGCACTGAACAATTAGTGTTCTTATATAGACATACACAGGTGTGTCGGAGAAATGACTGCACTGAACAATTAGTGTTCTTATATACACATACACAGGAGTGTCAGAGAAATGACTGCACTGAACAATTAGTGTTCTTATATACACATACACAAGAGTGTCACAGAAATGACTGCACTGAACAATTAGTGTTCTTATATAGACATACACAGGAGTGTCAGAGAAATGACTGCACTGAACAATTAATGTTCTTATATAGACATACACAGGAGGAGTGTAGGAGAAATGACTGCACTGAACAATTAGTGTTCTTATATAAACATACACAGGAGTGTCGGAGAAATGACTGCACTGAACAATTAGTGTTCTTATATACACATACACAGGAGTGTCGGAGAAATGACTGCACTGAACAATTAGTGTTCTTATATAGACGTACACAGGAGTGTCGGAGAAATGACTGCACTGAACAATTAGTGTTCTTATATAGACGTACACAGGAGTGTCGGAGAAATGACTGCACTGAACAATTAGTGTTCTTATATAGACATACACAGGAGTGTCGGAGAAATGACTGCACTGAACAATTAGTGTTCTTATATAAACATACACAGGAGTGTCAGAGAAATGACTGCACTGAACAATTAGTGTTCTTATATAGACATACACAGGAGTGTCGGAGAAATGACTGCACTGAACAATTAGTGTTCTTATATAAACATACACAGGAGTGTCAGAGAAATGACTGCACTGAACAATTAATGTTTTTATATACACATACACTGGAGTGTCAGAGAAATGACTGCACTGAACAATTAGTGTTCTTATATACACATACACAGGAGTGTGAGAGAAATGACTGCACTGAACAATTAGTGTTCTTATATAGACATACACAGGAGTGTCGGAGAAATGACTGCACTGAACAATTAGTGTTCTTATATAGACATACACAGGAGTGTCGGAGAAATGACTGCACTGAACAATTAGTGTTCTTATATAGACATACACAGGAGTGTCAGATATATGACTGCACTGAACAATTAGTGTTCTTATATAGACATACACAGGAGTGTAAGAGATATGACTGCACTGAACAATTAGTGTTCTTATATACACATACACAGGAGTGTCGGAGATATGACTGCACTGAACAATTAGTGTTCTTATATACACATACACAGGAGTGTCAGAGAAATGACTGCACTGAACAATTAGTGTTCTTATATACACATACAGAGGAGTGTCGGAGAAATGACTTCACTGAACAATTAGTGTTCTTATATACACGTACACAGGAGTGTCGGAGAAATGACTGCACTGAACAATTAGTGTTCTTATATACACGTACACAGGAGTGTCGGAGAAATGACTGCACTGAACAATTAGTGTTCTTATATACACGTACACAGGAGTGTCGGAGAAATGACTGCACTGAACAATTAGTGTTCTTATATACACGTACACAGGAGTGTCAGAGAAATGACTGCACTGAACAATTAGTGTTCTTATATACACATACACAGGAGTGTCGGAGAAATGACTGCACTGAACAATTAGTGTTCTTATATACACATACACAGGAGTGTCGGAGAAATGACTGCACTGAACAATTAGTGTTCTTATATAAACATACACAGGAGTGTCGGAGAAATGACTGCACTGAACAATTAGTGTTCTTATATAGACATACACAGGAGTGTCGGAGAAATGACTGCACTGAACAATTAGTGTTCTTATATAGACATACACAGGTGTGTCGGAGAAATGACTGCACTGAACAATTAGTGTTCTTATATACACGTACACAGGAGTGTCAGAGAAATGACTGCACTGTACAATTAGTGTTCTTATATAGACATACACAGGAGTGTCAGAGAAATGACTGCACTGAACAATTAGTGCTCTTATATACACATACACAGGAGTGTCAGAGAAATGACTGCACTGAACAATTAGTGTTCTTATATACACATACACAAGAGTGTCACAGAAATGACTGCACTGAACAATTAGTGTTCTTATATAGACATACACAGGAGTGTCAGAGAAATGACTGCACTGAACAATTAATGTTCTTATATAGACATACACAGGAGGAGTGTCGGAGAAATGACTGCACTGAACAATTAGTGTTCTTATATAAACATACACAGGAGTGTCAGAGAAATGACTGCACTGAACAATTAGTGTTCTTATATAGACATACACAGGAGTGTCGGAGAAATGACTGCACTGACCAATTAGTGTTCTTATATAAACATACACAGGAGTGTCAAAGAAATGACTGCACTGAACAATTAATGTTCTTATATACACATACACAGGAGTGTCAGAGAAATGACTGCACTGAACAATTAGTGTTCTTATATAGACATACACAGGAGTGTCGGAGAAATGACTGCACTGAACAATTAGTGTTCTTATATACACGTACACAGGAGTGTCAGAGAAATGACTGCACTGAACAATTAGTGTTCTTATATACACATACACAGGAGTGTCAGAGAAATGACTGCACTGAACAATTAGTGTTCTTATATACACATACACAGGAGTGTCAGAGAAATGACTGCACTGAACAATTAGTGTTCTTATATACACATACACAAGAGTGTCGGAGAAATGACTGCACTGAACAATTCGTGTTCTTATATACACATACACAGGAGTGTCGGAGAAATGACTGCACTGAACAATTAGTGTTCTTATATAGACATACACAGGATTGTCGGAGAAATGACTGCACTGAACAATTAGTGTTCTTATATACACATACACAGGAGTGTCGGAGAAATGACTGCACTGAACAATTAGTGTTCTTATATACACATACACAGGAGTGTCGGAGAAATGACTGCACTGAACAATTAGTGTTCTTATATAAACATACACAGGAGTGTCGGAGAAATGACTGCACTGAACAATTAGTGTTCTTATATAGACATACACAGGAGTGTCAGAGAAATGACTGCACTGCACAATTAGTGTTCTTATATAGACATACACAGGTGTGTCGGAGAAATGACTGCACTGAACAATTAGTGTTCTTATATACACGTACACAGGAGTGTCAGAGAAATGACTGCACTGTACAATTAGTGTTCTTATATAGACATACACAGAGTGTCAGAGAAATGACTGCACTGAACAATTAGTGCTCTTATATACACATACACAGGAGTGTCAGAGAAATGACTGCACTGAACAATTAGTGTTCTTATATACACATACACAAGAGTGTCACAGAAATGACTGCACTGAACAATTAGTGTTCTTATATAGACATACACAGGAGTGTCAGAGAAATGACTGCACTGAACAATTAGTGTTCTTATATACACATACACATGAGTATCACAGAAATGACTGCACTGAACAATTAGTGTTCTTATATAGACATACACAGGAGTGTCAGAGAAATGACTGCACTGAACAATTAATGTTCTTATATAGACATACACAGGAGGAGTGTCGGAGAAATGACTGCACTGAACAATTAGTGTTCTTATATAAACATACACAGGAGTGTCAGAGAAATGACTGCACTGAACAATTAGTGTTCTTATATAGACATACACAGGAGTGTCGGAGAAATGACTGCACTGAACAATTAGTGTTCTTATATAAACATACACAGGAGTGTCAGAGAAATGACTGCACTGAACAATTAATGTTCTTATATACACATACACTGGAGTGTCAGAGAAATGACTGCACTGAACAATTAGTGTTCTTATATACACATACACAGGAGTGTGAGAGAAATGACTGCATGAACAATTAGTGTTCTTATATAGACATACACAGGAGTGTCGGAGAAATGACTGCACTGAACAATTAGTGTTCTTATATAGACATACACAGGAGTGTCGGAGAAATGACTGCACTGAACAATTAGTGTTCTTATATAGACATACACAGGAGTGTCAGAGATATGACTGCACTGAACAATTAGTGTTCTTATATAGACATACACAGGAGTGTAAGAGATATGACTGCACTGAACAATTAGTGTTCTTATATACACATACACAGGAGTGTCGGAGATATGACTGCACTGAACAATTAGTGTTCTTATATACACATACACAGGAGTGTCAGAGAAATGACTGCACTGAACAATTAGTGTTCTTATATACACATACACAGGAGTGTCGGAGAAATGACTTCACTGAACAATTAGTGTTCTTATATACACGTACACAGGAGTGTCGGAGAAATGACTGCACTGAACAATTAGTGTTCTTATATACACGTACACAGGAGTGTCGGAGAAATGACTGCACTGAACAATTAGTGTTCTTATATACACGTACACAGGAGTGTCGGAGAAATGACTGCACTGAACAATTAGTGTTCTTATATACACGTACACAGGAGTGTCAGAGAAATGACTGCACTGAACAATTAGTGTTCTTATATACACATACACAGGAGTGTCGGAGAAATGACTGCACTGAACAATTAGTGTTCTTATATACACATACACAGGAGTGTCGGAGAAATGACTGCACTGAACAATTAGTGTTCTTATATAAACATACACAGGAGTGTCGGAGAAATGACTGCACTGAACAATTAGTGTTCTTATATAGACATACACAGGAGTGTCGGAGAAATGACTGCACTGAACAATTAGTGTTCTTATATAGACATACACAGGTGTGTCGGAGAAATGACTGCACTGAACAATTAGTGTTCTTATATACACGTACACAGGAGTGTCAGAGAAATGACTGCACTGTACAATTAGTGTTCTTATATAGACATACACAGGAGTGTCAGAGAAATGACTGCACTGAACAATTAGTGCTCTTATATACACATACACAGGAGTGTCAGAGAAATGACTGCACTGAACAATTAGTGTTCTTATATACACATACACAAGAGTGTCACAGAAATGACTGCACTGAACAATTAGTGTTCTTATATAGACATACACAGGAGTGTCAGAGAAATGACTGCACTGAACAATTAATGTACTTATATAGACATACACAGGAGGAGTGTCGGAGAAATGACTGCACTGAACAATTAGTGTTCTTATATAAACATACACAGGAGTGTCAGAGAAATGACTGCACTGAACAATTAGTGTTCTTATATAGACATACACAGGAGTGTCGGAGAAATGACTGCACTGACCAATTAGTGTTCTTATATAAACATACACAGGAGTGTCAAAGAAATTACTGCACTGAACAATTAATGTTCTTATATACACATACACAGGAGTGTCAGAGAAATGACTGCACTGAACAATTAGTGTTCTTATATAGACATACACAGGAGTGTCGGAGAAATGACTGCACTGAACAATTAGTGTTCTTATATACACGTACACAGGAGTGTCAGAGAAATGACTGCACTGAACAATTAGTGTTCTTATATACACATACACAGGAGTGTCAGAGAAATGACTGCACTGAACAATTAGTGTTCTTATATACACATACACAGGAGTGTCAGAGAAATGACTGCACTGAACAATTAGTGTTCTTATATACACATACACAAGAGTGTCGGAGAAATGACTGCACTGAACAATTCGTGTTCTTATATACACATACACAGGAGTGTCGGAGAAATGACTGCACTGAACAATTAGTGTTCTTATATAGACATACACAGGAGTGTCGGAGAAATGACTGCACTGAACAATTAGTGTTCTTATATACACATACACAGGAGTGTCGGAGAAATGACTGCACTGAACAATTAGTGTTCTTATATACACATACACAGGAGTGTCGGAGAAATGACTGCACTGAACAATTAGTGTTCTTATATAAACATACACAGGAGTTTCGGAGAAATGACTGCACTGAACAATTAGTGTTCTTATATAGACATACACAGGAGTGTCAGAGAAATGACTGCACTGAACAATTAGTGTTCTTATATAGACATACACAGGTGTGTCGGAGAAATGACTGCACTGAACAATTAGTGTTCTTATATACACGTACACAGGAGTGTCAGAGAAATGACTGCACTGTACAATTAGTGTTCTTATATAGACATACACAGGAGTGTCAGAGAAATGACTGCACTGAACAATTAGTGCTCTTATATACACATACACAGGAGTGTCAGAGAAATGACTGCACTGAACAATTAGTGTTCTTATATACACATACACAAGAGTGTCACAGAAATGACTGCACTGAACAATTAGTGTTCTTATATAGACATACACAGGAGTGTCAGAGAAATGACTGCACTGAACAATTAATGTTCTTATATAGACATACACAGGAGGAGTGTCGGAGAATTGACTGCACTGAACAATTAGTGTTCTTATATAAACATACACAGGAGTGTCAGAGAAATGACTGCACTGAACAATTAGTGTTCTTATATAGACATACACAGGAGTGTCGGAGAAATGACTGCACTGAACAATTAGTGTTCTTATATAAACATACACAGGAGTGTCAGAGAAATGACTGCACTGAACAATTAATGTTCTTATATACACATACACAGGAGTGTCAGAGAAATGACTGCACTGAACAATTAGTGTTCTTATATAGACATACACAGGAGTGTCGGAGAAATGACTGCACTGAACAATTAGTGTTCTTATATACACGTACACAGGAGTGTCAGAGAAATGACTGCACTGAACAATTAGTGTTCTTATATACACATACACAGGAGTGTCAGAGAAATGACTGCACTGAACAATTAGTGTTCTTATATACACATACACAGGAGTGTCAGAGAAATGACTGCACTGAACAATTAGTGTTCTTATATACACATACACAAGAGTGTCGGAGAAATGACTGCACTTAACAATTCGTGTTCTTATATACACATACACAGGAGTGTCGGAGAAATGACTGCACTGAACAATTAGTGTTCTTATATAGACATACACAGGAGTGTCGGAGAAATGACTGCACTGAACAATTAGTGTTCTTATATAGACATACACAGGAGTGTCGGAGAAATGACTGCACTGAACAATTAGTGTTCTTATATAGACATACACAGGAGTGTCGGAGAAATGACTGCACTGAACAATTAGTGTTCTTATATAGACATACACAGGAGTGTCAGAGAAATGACTGCACTGAACAATTAGTGTTCTCTTATATACACATACACAGGAGTGTCAGAGAAATGACTGCACTGAACAATTAGTGTTCTTATATAGACTTACACAGGAGTGTCAGAGATATGACTGCACTGAACAATTAGTGTTCTTATATAGACATACACAGGAGTGTCAGAGAAATGACTGCACTGAACAATTAGTGTTCTTATATACACATACACAGGAGTGTCAGAGAAATGACTGCACTGAACAATTAGTGTTCAGGACCACATTTTTTTTAGGGGGGGATCTCCACTTTTATCAGATTTCAAACCCTGGGCTTACCAGTTTGGGCTGGTTTAATGCTTTGACCAGAGGACCCCACACTGTGTGTCCTTCTGCCGTGGCATTACCACCCCGGCTGCTTCAACCTGGTGCTGGTTAATGGAAAATATGGGGAACACCATGCTGGTTTTTCCCCTCAATTTTCCATGAACAGACCAGGCTAAAAGGTCCAGGGCTAGGTATGGGTTTGGGGAGGACCCCACACCACCATTACTTTTGTTTTTTAACTGTGTAGCCTCTTTTAACCCTAAGAAGCATGTCCAGATTTTTACTGAGCTTATATTCAATGTTTCGGTTTTATTTGCATTTGGTTTTGAACAAAAAGTCCAAAACTGAATGTATTTACACCAGCCAAAAATCAATTTCAAAATCGAATGTTAGTAAATGAGAAAATTTGACAGTCGATTTTGAGTCAATTTAAATCGACACAAAAATCGACTCAAAAACCAACCTTTAGTAAATATACCTCTATGTCTATCCTCAATGCTGCTGCTCGGCTCATCGTCCCCTCCAAACATTCTACATATGCCCCCTTCCTACAAACTGGCTCCCCTTCCCCTTAAGAACCCAATTCAAGTTTCTTACACTCACTTACAAAGCCCTCACTTAATCCTCTCTCTTCACAATCCTGCCTGCCCACTTCACTCAACAAATGTGCTGGATCCCATATTTAACATGGTGAGGTTCCCCTGCTCTGTTATAGCAGAAGAAGTCCAAGCTTGTCATAACAGGATAAAAGTCTGTTTGGGTGGAGGGAGTGAAGTATGGGCCTGATTCAGAGCCGCTCGCTATTTGCGGTCGTTCGTTTTATAAAAAGGGGTGGCTATTCAAATGAACCGTTCGCACTTTGCTTTCTGTTCACGCCTCTAAGTCTGAACGAGCGAGCAAAACTTGCGGTTGTAATTTTGAAAAAAAAAAAAGCCTTGCCGCTCGCACCATACGTCATGGCCGCTATTTATTAGATTAATCGAGTACATCGTACAGCGTATGAACTGCTCGCTATTCTTGTGGTTGGTTTTCTCAACCGCTATTTTGCGAGCAGTTCTGAGTTAAAAAAAACCAAGTGACGTGGTCAATGACACTGCTGGATTAATTATGCACTCCCTTAAAACGCCCGTTTTGACCTTTAAGCACGCCTGCGTTCTGTTCTCCACTCCCTGTTTTCAAGCACCTTCCCCTGTTACCACCCACATACGCCTCCTTCTGTCACTCAAAGTAGCAGGCATTCGCTATATAGCGAACAAATGATTTTCGGCCGCACTGACTGGTTCGCGCATGTGTATTGCAATCCGTACGCATGCGCAGATGTGCGAACATCGGTCAGAATGAACGAGCGGCCGCTTACGAGCGGCTCTGAATCAGGCCCTATATGTCATATATGCAGTAGCGGCTGAGACTTTTGTCACTTGCATGTGAGATCTAAGCTGTTAAAGTAGCATCTTAAAATAACTTTGTTGGGCAACCCCCAGGCCATTCACTTTAAATTTCCATTACACAACAGTGTGTGTAAGCATCTGGCATTCATTGCTATTGTATTGATGTTTTGCCTTGCTCTTGTGTTTCCCAAATTTGTATTTTCAGTGTTTGTTTATTTGAGTACTAATATAAGTACACAGACAAAATGTTAAAGAACAATTTTCAACAGGGGCCATATTTTCATTTGTTCTGTGCACCATCAACCTCAGTTAAGTCTCTGGAGATAAACAAATAATGCACTGGAGGCACTTAATTCTGTGTGGGGTAGGAACTGGGACAACACATTACCAAGGCCCCCATTTATTAATGATCACTATTGTAATGCGATCTGGGCACACCCGCGAAAGCAGGGGGGGTTTCCGAGTACCTAGAAACCCCCCTTGCCCGCCACTCCATCGCAGCACAGCTTAACAATATTTTTTGTGTGTGTTTTGACGTGAGGCGGCAACTGTCCCTGGCTGAGCTGCCTGTAGGGGGAGCTGCAGCACTTGCGCACAGCTCCTCCTGGGCAGTTCCCATAGGGAACCGCTCACCGGCATTGTGGGAGGTTGAGATATCGGATCCTGCTGAATGACAGTGACCGGCGCTCTCTCCCAGAGCAGTACCACAGGTGGGTATATTGTTTTACATGTGTGGGGGAGGGTGATCTTTGTCAGTGAGCCAGTCTGTGTGTATAGGCTTTGTCAGTGTGTGTGAGTAGGCTTTGTCAGTGTGTGTGTCAGTCTCTGTGTGTGTATAGGCTTTGTGCGTGTGTGTGTCAGTCTCTGTGTGTGTGTGTGTGTGTGTATAGGCTTTGTCAGTCTCTGTGTGTGTGTATAGGCTTTGTGTGTGTGTGTCAGTCTCTGTGTGTATGTGTGTGTGTGTGTGTGTGTGTGTGTGTGTGTGTGTGTGTGTGTGTGTGTGTGTGTGTGTGTGTGTGTGTATAGGCTTTGTCAGTCTGTGTGTGTATAGGCTTTGTCAATATAATTTAAGGCAAAATCATTATTCATTTCTGCAGATCACTGTTGCTTGTTTCTTTGGAGTGTGTGTGTATAGGTTTTGTCAGTGCAGTGTCTGTCTGTCAGTGTGTGTGTGTGTGTGTGTAAAGGCTTTGCCAGTGTGTGTGTATAGGCTTTGTCAGTGCAGTGTCTGTCAGTGTGTGTGTGTGTAAAGGCTTTGTCAGTGCAGTGTCTGTCAGTGTGTGTGTGTGTAAAGGCTTTGTCAGTGCAGTGTCTGTCAGTGTGTGTCAGTCTCTGTGTGTGTATATATAGGCTTTGTCAGTGTGTGTGTAAAGCATACTTGCCTACTTTTGAAAAAGCATTTCAGGGAGATTGTGAAAGCAGCACCTATGAGCGCGTGTTACAGTGAGCGTGTACTGATAAATCTGAAAGGCGTGTCCTAAACCTGACTTACATACAAATGTAAACCCAGCCCAAAATCAGTTAGTAAGATCTGTTTGTTGAAACATACTAATACTTTTCAGAAATTCATAGGGATCATTGTGCCTTATAATAACCAATGCAAGGAAATGACACTAATGATCCCATTTCAATGTATATATATATATATATATATATATATATATATATGTTTTTTAATATAACAGCTTCATAATGGGGGTAAGGATGAAATGAGGGAGATTGCTAGACTCTTCAGGGAGACAGGGAGATTGCTAATATTTCAGGGAGTCTCCCTGACAATGAGGGAGAGTTGGCAAGTATGGTGTAAAGGCTTTGTCAGTGCAGTGTCTGTCAACGTGTGTCAGTCTCTGTGTGTATATAGGCTTTGTCAGTGTGTGTGTGTGTGTAGGCTTTGTCAGTGCAGTGTCTGTCAGTGTGTGTGTGTATAGGCTTTGTCAGTGCAGTGTCTGTCAGTGTGTGTGTATAGGCTTTGTCATTGCAGTGTCTGTTAGTGTGTGTGTGTCTAGGCTTTGTCAGTGTATGTGTGTGTCAGTGTATGTGTGTATATGCTTTGTCAGTGCAGTGTGTGTTAGTGTGTGTGTGTATATGTCAGGCTTGCCGACTTTTTGGCTGCCCCTTCCGGGCGGGAGCAACCAGGTTGGCATTACAGGGGGCGTGGCCATTGAGAAGAGGCGGGGCTAGCCAGATGATGTTTGTTTGTGGGTGGGTAGAGCAGGGGGTGGGGCCATGCAATTGCGTAATTTTGGCCCCGCCCCACTACACAGCGCCGATATTGCAGGCATTGTGAAGCAGGGGACGGAGCCAAAATGACGCGATTCAGCATGAATCACGTCACGGCCCCCCTGCTGCGGGGGTTTCTAAGGTAAGTGCAGGGGGGGGATAAGAGGGGTGGGCGGCAGCCGGGAGGATTGCCTGCCTTCCCGGGAGGTCGGGAGCGGCACCTGATTTTCGGCAGGCTCCCGACCAAATTGGGAGGGTAGGCAAGTATGGTATATGTCACTGTGTATGTTTGCGGTGCTGCCTTTTTATTTCTTCAAGGAGCTGAAAAGCTCCATATAAATATAGTCAAGTAGACTCCAAATAAAAAAGTTCAACACCCGGGGTGCAGATCCTAACAACTAAGCAGACCGCTCAGTCTTGAACATACAACCACATGCAGTCAGCGCTCCTCCAGTGCTCAATAATCCAAGCTTGTTAATCCATTACTGTGCAATGTTTCAGATGCAATTATTATATATTTCGTCAAGGCATTGACAAAATATGTAATAAATTCATCTGAAATGTTGCACAGTAATGGATTAACAAGCTTGGATTATTGAGTATTGATTATTGAGTACCCGAGGACTGCTGTGTGTATGTGGTTAGATTTTTTGCCATTGGTTTTGTAACCAAGTATTGGAAACCCTCCCTTTCAAAATCCTGCATTTGCCACTGGGGCATGACATTACCACCCATGATCGCATTGCAATATGAGATCATATCGTTCGGATGTATCATCCGGGACAGGCAAGGATACTGGCTTCGAAAGTTCCTGCGATGTGCCCGGTCAGCTGCCGGCCAGTGCCAGGGCTGCTGTGCATGTGCAGTCACGCTGATTGCACATGCACAGTCCCCATTGCCGGAGAGGATTCCGGAGGAACCCTCTACTGGCTAATTATGCATGGTATAGCCCGTAGGCTAAAGCGGCTAGTGCCATCTTCAGATAGCATTTGTTGCGGGGGCCAATATCTGGAATGCATCACATTCTGGTTGTTGGTAAATTTGGCAGCATCGTATCCCCCATAGAAACCAATGGGGGAAGCGGCTGCCTGCAGGAATGGAGGGATCACAACAGGTATCGTGGGATAATAAATATTTGCTGTAACCCCCAAAATGGTTGTTTTCTGGGACTATACCTCAAATATAGACTGAGAAATGGGCCCCCTAATGTCTAGTTTTGCCTATGCCTGTAATGTTTTTGAAAAAGTTCTTCCCATAGCTTGACAGATCTCTAGACTTAAGATGGACACACACCGATGCCATTATCAGGTTGATCAACCAATATCGCTGATATAAACAACTTCAAACATTCCTGCAACAGTCGGATTAGGAGGTTGGGATTTTTAGTCCTGAATTGTGATGCCCGACCTCTCGATCGCCTGAAATAGCTCAGTGTGTACAGGGTGCACAATGATCTGATAATCGCTCAAATAATCTCGAGCATTTATAGGGTTTGCAAAGTGATCTGCAAAGTGTGTACCCATCTTTATAGTTGTTATGCAGAAATATGCAACAACTTCATCCAAGATACATTCAAATCATGTAAGCACATGAAACATACCACATCTCTGACCTCTTACCTCTACTATTCTCTGTGATCAACTATCTCCCTGGCAGTTCCACATGGTTGTCACGGAGCTACTGAAAGCTCAACATGTCCAAAACATAGCTTATTTTCTTCCATCCAATCTCCATCATTGTCAACAGCATCACAATTTCCTCTGTCTCCCTAGACCCTTGCCTTGGTGTCACCCTTGACACTATAGTCTGCTTTACTTTACACCTCAATCTTATAGTTCTATCGCCTTACTTATGAAATAGAGTACGCCATTTTCTTACAGAAAACACAAATAGAGCCGCAGAGCCGTAACTGGACTTTTAGTGTCTTGTGCCAGAAAGGGCATTGGTGCCCCCCTCATTTTTCAAAGGGACATAATGCACCCAAAAAAGGGCCATGGCTTCATGGGGAAAGGCCAGGGAAGAGATAGGAGAGGCCAGGAGATTCTGGGGATGAAATAAGAGGAAGATACAAGCAAGAATGATAATAAACAGAAATTTGACAGGCCCAAACAGCGCCCCTTGACCTGTGGTGCCCTGTGTGATGGCACCGGCCGCACTACCCTAGCTACGGCCCTGTAGAGCCGACCTCTTATTATGTCCTGCCTTGACTACTTCACTCCAAGGGGCCCATTTATTAAGGATCGCATTTTGCAATGCGATCAGGGCATGCAGTATCGCCCATGATCGCATTGCAAAATGCGATCATACCGGCCGAATGTATGACCCGGCACATGCACGGAGACGGGCTCCGAAAAGAGCCCGTCCCTGCGATGTGGCCGGAGCGCATTCCGAGCTGCTGCGCATGTGCAGTCCCGCGGACTGCACATGAGCGGCGCCCATTGCCAGCGGAGGGATCTGGAAGATCCCTCCGCCGGCTCAAATACGGTAAGTGCCCATAGGACACAGCGGCTAACGCTATCTGCAGATGGCGTTAGCTGCTGGGGTCAATATCGGGAATGCAAAGCATTCCCGATATTGATACATTTGGCAGCATTGCATCCCCCATAGAAACCTATGGGGGAGGCGGCTGCCGGCGGCAATGGAGGGTCCCTCCTTCATAAATTCGGGGGATACTAAGTATTTGAGGTAAACCCCCGAAAACAGGTATTTTCGGGGAATTTACCTCAAATGATCTTTGATAAATGGGCCCCCATGTCTCACATTCTCCTTAACCATCAGCATCTTCTTCAGTTAAAGCTAAATGATGCAACAAGACTAATTTTCTTCTGTCTCCGCTCCACTCTCCCACAGGTTTTAAATCTTAAAACGCTCTCTAAACCCACTCTTTTTACTCCACATTTTAGCTACAGTTGCTTGTCTTTTCTCATATCAGCTCTTTTTTCTCATTATCTTACATACTGTATATTTGTGAATGCTATCTGCAGCTGTAGGAAGCTGGGTCATAGCAGAGTTGAAACAGCATTTTACATGTTAATTAAATGAAGCAGATATCTGATGTAAATTCATACACTAAAATTTATGGAATCTGCTATTTGCAGGGACGACACTAGCAGTATTCAAAGTTTATGATCATGTGCAATTCATATAGCATTTTAACATAGCAGACGTAAAATAATTTTCTGTCAAGGACAACTGAATATTAAACACTCAAGCCTTTCACACAAGTTGCAAAAACCTATTAAAAAGGATTACAGCAGTGTTTTCTCAATCAGATGAAAAAATGAAAATGATCTGAGAATTTGTAGTCAGAAAATAGCCTGGCATGAAGTAACTTGCGTTTAGGTTTAGTGGTCTTTCAACTGGACATTAATCACAGTCAAATTACACAAAAAAAACAGACAGAAAAAAATGTAAATAATAACAGATATTTTATTATACATTTTGCCAATAACCAACATGTAAACTTTAAAAAAAAACATTAATACCCAACTTTTAAAAGATTTTTGCCATTTTAGAGGAATCTAAAAGACAAAAAAAGATTAAGATCAGGATCTCACAATGATGATTATTATCTTCATCATCATCCTTTATTTATATATGTGTCCACATTACGGGTGTGCACCGGCCACTTTTCGTGTTTTGTGTTTTGGTTTTGGATCTGGATCTTTCTTCGTGTTTTGGATCTGGATTGGTTTTGCCAAAACCACTCGTCCGTGTTTTGGGTTCTGGGTTTTGTGTTTTGGATCTGTATTTTTTTTTAAAAAAGCATAAAAACAGCTAAAATCACAGAATTTGTGGGTTTTTCTGGTCCTATGCTATTATTAACCTCAATAACCTTAATTTCCACTCATTTCCAGTCTATTCTGAACACCTCACACCTCACAATAGTGTTTTTATGTCCAAAAGGTTGCACCGAGGTAGCTGGATGACTATGCTAAGAGATACGAGTGGGCGGCACAAACACGTGGCCCATCTAGGAGTGACACTACAGTGGCAGACAGGATGGCAGTTTGAAAAACTAGGCCCCAAACAGTACATAATGCAAAGAAAAAAAAAAAGGGGCAAGATGGAATTGTCCTTGGGTACTCCCACCAACCCTTATGTTGTATCATTTCAGCGCCAGGGTCTGCCACACGACTGTGGCTGAAATGATTGGTTCGTTTGGGCCCCCACAAAACAAGCTGGCAATTAATCTGTCCCTGCACAAACTGGCTCTACGGAGGCAAGATGGCCTCCTCATCCTCCTCCTCCACCAATTCCTCACCCTCTTCAGTATTGTGTACATCCTCATCCTCACAGAGTATTAACTCATCCCCGCTGGAATCCAGCACCACAGGTCCCTCTGTACGTTATGGAGGCAGGTCTCCCTGGAAGAGTTGATAATTCATTTTTATGAACATCATCTTCTCCACATTTTGTGGAAGCAACCTCCTACGCCTTTCGCTGACAAAGTTCCCGGCTGCACTAAACACTCTTTCGGAGTACACACTGGAGGGGGGGCAACTCAGGTAAAATAGAGCCAGTTTGTACAGGGGCCTCCAAATTGCCTCTTTTTCCTACCAGTACAGGTACGGACTGTCTGACATGCCTACTTGGATGCTGTCACCGATGTAATCCTCCACCATTCTGTCAATGGTGACAGTATCATATGCAGTGACCATAGACATGTCAGAAATTGTTGCCAGGTCCTTCAGTCCGGACCAGATGTCCAAACTTGGTCCTGCCTGCCCTGCATCACCACCAGCGGGTTGCTTAGGATACCTAAGTTTTTTCCTGACAGCCCCAGTTGCGGGAGAAAATGAAGATGGAGCTGTTGACGTGTCACGTTCCGCTTCAGCTGACAGTGTTTTCACCAGCAGGTCATTGCACCTCTGCAGGCTTGTGTCAGCCGGAAAGAGAGACACCACATAGGCTTTAAACCTAGGATCGAGCACGGTGGCCAAAATGTAGTGGTCTGATTTCAACAGATTGACCACCCTGGAATCCTGGCAAAGCGAATGAAGGGCTTCATCCACAAGTCCCACATGCTGAGCGGAATCGCTCCATCTTAGCTCCTCCTTCACTTTCTCCAGCTGCTTCTGCAAAAGCCTGATGAGGGGAATGACTTGACTGAAGCTGGCAGTGTCTGAACTGACTTCACGCGTGGCAAGTTCGAAGGGCTGGAGAATCTTGCACAACACGGAAATCATTCTCCACTGCGCTTGAGTCAGGTGCATACCCCCTCCTTTGCCTATGTCATAGGTGGATGTATAGGCTTGAATGGCCTTTTGCTGCTCCTCCATCCTCTGAAGCATATAGAGGGTTGAGTTCCACCGCGTCACAATCTCTTGCTTCAGATGATGGTGGAGCAGGTTCAAGAGTGTTTGCTGGTGCTCCAGTCTTCGGCACGCAGTCGCTGAATGGCGAAAGTGGCCACAAAGTTTTCAGGCCACCCAAAGCGTCTCCTGCATGCCCCTGTCGCTTTTCAGAAAATTCTGCACCACCAAATTTATTGTGTGAGCAAAACATGGGACGTGCTGGAATTTGCCCAGATGTAATGCCCGCACAATTTTGGTGGCGTTGTCAGATATCACAAATCCCCAGGAGAGTCTAAGTGGGGTAAGCCACTGGGCGATGATTTCCCTCAGTTTCTCTAAGAGGTTGTCGGCGGTGTGCCTCTTACTGAAACTGGTGATACACAGCGTAGCCTGCCTTGGAACGAGCTGGCGTTTCTGAGATGCTGCTACTGGTGACGCTGCTATTGTTGCTGCGTAAGGTGATACATCTACCCAGTGGGCTGTCACAGTCATATAGTCCTTAGTCTGCCCTGTTCCACTTGTCCACATGTCTGTGGTTAAGTGTACATTGGGTACAACCGCATCTCGGTATCGCCTGCCTAGTGAAGTGGAATCTAGATGGGATTTGGAACCGGGGACACACTACCTCCATGGTGGATACCGGACGCACGTCTAACACCAACATAGCAGTCAAAGCCTCAGTTATACGTTTTGCTTCAGAATGACTGCTGTCGTACTTCATCCTCCTCGCTAAGGACTGTTGGAGGGTCAATTGTTTAGTAAAAGTAGTGGTGTTCCTACTTCCTCTCTGGGATGATGAACGACTCTCAGCAGCAGCAACAGCAGCAGCAGCAGCAGTAGGCGTAGCAATGCAGGATCCTCCGGAGGAGTCCCGGATAGGAGAGTCAGTCATGCCAGTGACATGGCCTGCAGGACTACTTCCGATCCTGACTAAGGAGGAAATTGACGAGGAGGGAGTTGACGGTGTGGTTTGCAGGCGCTTGGATACAACAGGACAATGGGATTTAGGTGTCCCTGGACTGCTTACGGTCTTAGCCAAAGTTTCTGAACTTGACAGTAACTTTTTATGAACGCGCTGCAGGTGCCGTATAAGGGAGGATATTCCTAGGTGGTTAACGAGCCTACCCCTACTTATTTCACCTTTACATATGGTACATATGGCAAGACAGTTGTTGTCCGGATTTGGATAGAAATATTGCCAGACCAAAGAGGTGGAATGTTTGGTCTTCTGCCCAGGCATGACCGTGATGGGCTTTTTCATCCCACGGACAACAACTGTCTCCCCCGGAACCTGATTTAAACAAACCACATCACCATCAGAATCCTCCTCGCCAACTTTCTCCTCAGCGCCAGCTACACCAGTATCCTCATCCTGTTGTACTTCAACAGTGACATCTTCAATTTGCATATCAGCAAGTGGACTGTGGGTGCTCCTTTCAGCACTTGCAGGGGGCGTGCAAATGGTGGAAAGAGCCACCTCTTCCCGTCCAGTGCTGGGAAGGTCAGGCATCGCAACCGCCACCACACTTGGACTCTCCTTGGGGATTTGTGATATCTTCTTAAAACGCACAGTTCTTCGCTGTGCTTTTGCCAGCTTAACTCGTTTGATTTTTTTAGCGGGAGGAGGGCTTCCATCGTCATGTGAAGCTGAACCACTAGTCATGAACATAGGGAAAGACCTTAGCCGTTCCTTGCCACTCCGTGTCGTAAATGGCATATTGGCAAGTTTACGTTTATCTTCAGATGATTTAAATGTTTTTTTTAAGGTCATTTTCCTGAACTTTGTCATTTGGGATTGTATGTGTCCTCTACTATGACATTGGGCATCGGCCTTGGCAGACGACATTGATGGCATGTTATCGTCTATGTCATGACTAGTGGCAGCAGCTTCAGCACTAGGAGGTAGTGGTTCTTGATCTTTCCCTATTTTATTTTTATCGGAGAAAGTTTGGTCCTCCATTTATGTTATATTGATATATTCGTGCGGCTAAGGCGCACACAAACACAGAAAATAATTTTTTATTTTTGTTGGAGACTAGTGCACTTTGTGGGTTACAACACCCTTTAAGAAATGAGCCAGCCGGCTCTTTACTTATGGGACACAGGCGCACGCTTGGCGCTGCTCCTTTGTTGATGCACGTGCAGCTACAGCCCACACAATTCACAAAGACAGAAAAAAAAGAAGAATTTTTTATTCTTTGTGGAGCGCACTTTGGGGGTTACACCACCCTTTAACAGACAGACGCACGCTTGGCGCTGCTCCTTTGTTGATGCACGTGCAGCCACAGTGCACACAATTCACAAACACAGAAAATATTTTTTTATTTTGTTTGGAGTGCCCTTTGGGGGTTACAGCACCCTTTAACAGACAAGCCAGCCGGCCCTTTACTTATGGGACACAGGCGCACGCTTGGCGCTTCTCCTTTGTTGATGCACATGCAGCCACAGTCCACACAATTCACAAACACAGAAAATATTTTTTTATTTTGTTTGGAGTGCACTTTGGGGGTTACAGCACCCTTTAACGGTCAAGCCAGCCGGCCCCTTACTTATGACACAGGCGCACGCTTGGCACTACTTTGTTGATGCACGTGCGGCTACTGCGCACACAATTCACAAACAGAAAAAAACATTTTTTTTTATTTTTTTTGGAGTGCACTTTGGGGGTTACAGCACCCTTTAACGGTCAAGCCAGCCGGCCCTTTACCTATGACACAGGCGCACGCTTGGCGCTGCTCCTTTGTTGATGCACGTGCGGCTACTGCGCACAAAATTCACAAACACAAAAAAATATATATTTTTATTTTGTTTGGAGTGCACTTTGGGGGTTACAGCACCCTTTAATGGTCAAGCCAGCCGGCCCTTTACTTATGACACAGGCGCATGCTTGGTACTACTTTGTTGATGCACGTGCGGCTACTGCGCACACAATTCATAAACACAAAAAAATATATTTTTTTCGTTTTTTTTTGGAGTGCACTTTGGGGGTTACAGGACCCTGTAACGTTCAAGCTAGCCGGCCCTTTACCTATGACACAGGCGCACGCTTGGCGCTACTTTGTCGATGCACGTGCGGCTACTGCGCACACAATTCACAAACACAAAAAAATATATTTTTTTATTTTGTTTGGAGTGCACTTTGGGGGTTACAGCACCCTTTAACGGACAATCCAGCCAGCCCTTTACTTATGGGACACAGGCGCACGCTTGGCGCTGCTCCTTTGTTGATGCACGTGCAGCCACAGTGCACACAATTCACAAACACAGAAAATATTTTTTTATTTTGTTTGGAGTACACTTTGGGGGTTACAGCACCCTTTAACGGTCAAGCCAGCCGGCCCTTACTTATGACACAGGCGCACACTTGGCACTACTTTGTTGATGCTTGTGCGGCTACTGCGCACACAATTCACAAACACAGAAAAAAAATATTTATTTTTGCACTTGGGAGGAGCACCCCTGATGGACAGAGCACCCCCTGGAGAACACTACAGCACCCCTTTAGGACTGGGACACTGCACAGGACTTTGGAGTGGATACAGCCCCTATGGACAACTGACTGCACAACACAGTCCAGCCAGCCCCTATGGACTTTGGAGGAGTGGACACAGCCCCTATGGACAACAGCAGCACAGCACAACACAGCCAGCCCCTATGGACTTTGGAGGAGTGGACACAGCCCCTATGGACAACAGCAGCACAGCACAACACAGCCAGCCCCTATGGACTTTGGAGGAGTGGACACAGCCCCTATGGACAACAGCAGCACAGCACAACACAGCCAGCCCCTGTGTACTTTGGAGGAGTGGACACAGCCCCTATGGACAACAGCAGCACAGCGGAGCACAGCACAGCACAGCACAACACTACACTACATTACACTACACAGGCCAGCCAGCCCTAACTCCCACCCTCCCTCTTCACTGTCCACAGCCGAGTGAGAAAATGGCGCCGATGCAGGTACCTTATATAGAATCCAAAACCTGCGAGACCCGGAAGGCGGAAAGATGACGTTTTGCCTCGATTTCAAATCCGAGTCAGGCGGGAAAAGTCGAGCCTGACTCGGATCGGCCTCGGATCGGGGGGGCTCGGGGGGTTCGGATTTCAGAAATCCGAACCCGTTCACCCCTAGTCCACATACATCTTACTTCCTTGCGTGTTAAACAGCTCTTCTAGTCTCGCCAAGAGGTGGCTTGACTTAGTAGAGCAGAGCATCTTTCCGTGCAACTTTTTACCATCAAATGCGTCTTATTCGCAAAGCGAATAGAACGCACAGCTCTGCATGCAAAATGCCAGGTTAAGGTGTCACTGTCAACGGCTGTGACACTATAACATATCATTTAGCATGCAGCTACACCAGCAGTTGCACACAGAATATAGGCATGCCGTATATCATCTTAATCAGCAGAAGCTGCCTATTCGCATCACTTTGTGAGTAAGACACATTTGATGGTAAACAGTAGCACAAACAGATGGTCAGTGCTACCAACCAAGTCGCACGGTGCTCACGCGTTATGTTTAACGCGACTTGTAGCACACAGAGGTAGGATGTATGTGGACACATCTGTATATGGTTCCACAAGCACCTTACAAAATGTGCATAAACAGAAACAGTATGTACAAAACAAGAGACTTTGGGGTCAATCCAATTAGGTGCGAATTGCGAGTTGCGAAATGCTATTTTCTCTTGGAATTCATATAGCGAATTTATATTGCAATCCAAGTAGCAACTTGCACTGAATCAGTCAGACTGAATTTGCATCCTCCCTGAGGGTGAGAGATGGAAACGAAAATCTTTATTTTAGGGTTAAAATGTCGGGACACTGGCCCTCATTCAGAGCCGTACGCTCTGAGCAGAGCGCACGCTGTGAATGAGAGCCGCCCTCCATAAAAATGGAGCGTCCTCCTGGATGCTCGTATAGCTGTGGGTCACCACCCACAGCCTATACGAGCGTGCAGTTTGATGGCCGCGATTGGCTTGACCATCGCGACCATCGAAACTGCGAGCCGGAGCCTGCGGTTGAGGTTTTCAACCGCAAGCTCTGGGGTGATTTTGGCTCTATCAGAGCCAAACTCACTCCCACTGACATCACTAGTGATGTCAGTGGGCCGGCTTCTGACGGGAGGCGTTCCCGTGGGAACGCCCCCGGCACGCCCACCAAAGGGGGCGTGCTGTCAATCAACATCGACAGCACGCCCCCTTTGATCAGACACAATGAGCAAAGGACTTTCCTTCGCTCGTCGCGTCTGGCGCATGCGCACGACGGAGCTCCCTCCGTCGTGCGCATGCTCAGTGCAGAACATCGACCCACTTGCGAGCGGACAGCCGCTCGCGAGTGGGTCTGAATCAGGGCCACTGTGCTGAACCCCTTGGACACCCCACCCTAATGACTAATTAGGCAATTGGAAGTTTCCTACTAGCTTAATTAGTTCAATAACTACATGTCATTTTTTGGGGTAAAAAAAAAAATTCCTTATATTACCCCAAAATCTACTTTTTCGTTAGTTTAGGCACCCCAAATTTAATTACAATATTTTTTAATTGAAAAAATAATAGTTTATTATAATTTTCTTGCATTTAAACCCCCCACAAATCAGCAATTTGACAACATTTAAAAACCTACAGTACCTTCCTAATGCCCACACAAAGCCTTCTATAGGGTCCAGCTAACAGAATTATCCCTTTTGGGGGGTCCAGGATGTTCTCCCCACTTTTTCATGCATTTCTCTCAAATATCATTTGGCAGTCAATTCGCACCCCTCCGCTGCGAGTAGTGCGAATAGGGATTTTTAATTGGATAGGAGAATTCCCGGGAACTCGCTACTCACAATTCGCACCTAATTAGATTGACCCATTAGAGTACAAAACATTGCAGAACCTCGACTACGAACTTTATAAACATTGCTACAGCAGTCATAGGGCCTGATTCATCACAGATCGCAACTGCAACAGCGTATGCAGATCAGCTTGGTGCAAGAGGTAGCATTGCGATCACTTACGCCGACACAAAGTAATCACAGAGTAAGTGATGGGAGGTCAGCATTTGTGGGTGGTGATGGAGGAGTGTTCAGAGAAACACAGGCGTGCCTGTCCGTTTGAACGCTGTTACTTGGGCATGCATAAATTAGCCACTGCGATGGCATACGCAGCTTGAATACTCACTGACTGCGTGTGACGAGGTTAGCAATTTCTGAGTAAGGTCAGACCTGTTGTAATTCTGCATGAGGGACCGATGTTGCTCGATGTTCCCGATGTATATGCAGGGCTGCAAGATATTACGGATGTGAGATAGCGGTAGTCGGTGTCTCTATGCTGGCTGTGTGACGGCATTGTGATTGCATTCATTAGCATATTTTCACCACAGACCTGCATGCGTAACGCAGCTGCGATTGCAATAGTGATCAGTAGTGAATCAGGCCCATAATACACTAATAAGCAGTGCCTGTTGAACCCAAAGAAAGCAGATGATGGCATATGTGAGGGAAGGAAAAGCACATGAGGAAAGAAGATCCTGCACGTGAGAAATTACAATTTAAAGGGTAGTGGCAGACAGACATGGGTGACATAGATGGGAGGGACAGTGAGCAAGGGGCAGCAGCACAGGCAAAATCTTGGAGGTGGCAGTGGGAGGAAATAATCAGTTGGGAGGAAAGGAGGCATTTATTTGAAATATGAAGGTAGATGAGGTTGGAGATATAAGTTGGAGAGGACTGGGTGAGGGCTTTATAAGTCAGTGCAAGAAGATTGCGTTAGGTTCTAAAGGGGAAGGTGAGCCAGTGCAGAGCCTGTAGTAGAGGGGATGCAGACGCAGAGCCGGATTTAGACCTCATGTGGCCCTAGGCAAATACCTGTTTGGGGCCCCCCTCCCTCAAATAATCCACAGCACTATACCTTGGCGTGTGCGCAGTGCCATCTTTGTGCGTACGCAGTCTACCGATAATCGCTCAGCCTATAATTATTAACTATTCAATTTTAAATCAGATTGCACAACATAAAAACGACATAAATCAATCTATAGTACTACTATAGATTGATTTATGTCGTTTGTATGTTGTGCAATCTGATTTAAAATTGAATAGTTAATAATCATGGGCTGAGTGATTACAGAGTAATTGAGAATAAGGCCGGCTACGCACTTGCACAATATCGGCCCGATTTGGCCAAATCGGAACAACAAATCGGACACATCGTGCAGTGTGTTTGCCTGAATTGCGCGCTCCCGCGGTAGCATGCAATATCGTGTCATTGGCTGTGCTGCACAGCTAATCACACAATATCACATATGGCGCCATACATATTAATTAAGGACGGAACAAGTGATCGTTCCGTTGTTCATTAAATCGTGCAGTGTGTACCGGCAGTCATGTGATGCCCAGGGTGAAGGCAAATCGCTCTGAACATCGGCACAATTGCCGGTCGGTCAGCTGTGTACGTACCCTACCTGGCTGGCTGCTGTGCTTCCCTGAGATCTGGGGCCTCTGCAGCTCTGCCTGTCTCTTTGGCCTCTGTATGCTGCTGGTGGGCGGTAGCAAGCCTGGCAGTGGCACTGTGCAGAGGCTGATGTGCATGCTGGGTGGGTTTCTAAATATAAATAAATATATATAAATTATGTATATATATATATATATATATAATTATATACACACACAATATATAACATACACAATATATAACATACACACTAACACATAAACAGTCTATACACACACACACATATATATATATATATATATATATATATATATACATATACATACACACAGGGCCGGACTGGCCATCGGGCACGGTGGCCAAATGGGCCGCTTTGGCTGAGCACAGGCTCACCCGGCAGTACAACCTCCCGGGCGGCGCCTTGCTCAGTAAACAGATTGCATGAATGCGCGGCCGCGTCATTACGCAGTGACGTCATCACGCTGCATCATGACGCGGCCGTGCGTTCCTGAAATCTTCTTGCTAAGCACGGCGAGGTACGGGAGTTTGTACTGCCGCCACCAGGGCCACGCACACAGCCGCACTGAAGAGTCCGGATGCCGGCTGAGACCGGCCTCCGCGTCCTGCTGCTGGCTGCACTTGTCAGTCTGTCCGGGCTGTCCTCTCTCTGGACGGTGGTTGGGGCCAGGCTGTCCACTCCCATCTGCCGCGCCCGCCCTCCGAACTGGGCACTGACTGGGCAGGATCATGAGGCAAGCGCACAGCAGGGAGATGTGCTGCGCTGCGCATGTGCTTGTTGCAGCTTCACCAGGTAACTACACCTCCATGGGGGAAGCAGGGGGAAGGGGTGGGGGAGTGCGAGCAGCATGTGTAAATAATGTCAGTTGTGCGGAGTGCAGTGCAGCCTGCAGCAGGATGTTGGGGCCTGGGGGGTGCACGCGCAGCATGCATTTGGGGGGGTGTGCAGCATGTAGTATCTCTGTCTCCCTCTCCCCCTTCCATATCCCCCTCCCGTCTCCGTCTCCCTCTCCCCCTCCTGTTTCCCTCTCCGCCTCTCCCCCCTTCCTGTCTCTGTCTCCCCCTCTCCCGTCTCTGTCTCCCCCTCTCCTGCCTCCCCCATCCCCCCATCTCCCCCTCTTCCGTCTCCCGTCTCACTCTCCCCCTCCCGTCTCTCTTCCTCTCCTGTCTGTCTCCCTTTACCCCCCTTCCTCTCTCTCTCCCCCTCTCCCCCCTTCTCTCTCCCCCTCTCCCATCTCTGACTCCCCCTCTCCATCTCTCCCTCTTCCCCTCTCCCGTCTGTCTCCCTCTGCATCTCTCCCGTCCCCCTCTATCTCTCCCATCTCCCCCTCTCCTATGTCTCCCCCCGTTCCTCTTCTCTCTCCCAGCTTCCCCTTTCTTCTATGTCTCTCTCGTCTCCCCCTATTCCTCTTCTCTCTCCCAGCTTCCCCTTTCTACTATGTCTCTCCTGTCTCCCCCTATTCCTCCTCGCTCTCTCGTCTTTCCCAATTCCTTCTCTCTCTCTCCCAGCTTCCCCTATTCGTTCTCTCTCTCCCAGCTCACCCTATTTCTCCTATGTCTCTCTAGCTTCCCCAGTTCCTCCTCCCTTTCTCTCGGCTCAACCTGTTCCTTCACTCTCTCGCAGCTCTCCCTATTTCTTCTCTCTCTTCCTACTCCCCATATTTCTCCTATGTCTCTCCTGGCTCCCCATATTCTCTCTCTCTACCCCAGTTCCTCCTATTCCTCCTCTCTCTCCTGGCTCTCCCTAATTCTCCTATGTTGGGTCCCCTCTTTCCTTCTCTCTCCCCAGCTGCCCAAATTCCTCCTCTCTTTTTCTCCTGGCTCCCCCCTTTCCTCCTCTCTTTTTCCTGTCTCTCTATTCCTTTAAGTATGTTGCTATTTCAAACCTGCAGATCCATGTAGTATTAATATTGTATACAATATATTGTTTATTATAGTTCTATTTTATAATATTTATGTGCAAATATTCATATATGTGTATGTGAATAAGGGACACTATTGTGTGACATAACGTGAAAAAGGGACACTACTGTGTGACGTAACATGACTATGGGGCACTACCGTGTGATATAATGTGAAAAGGGACACTACTGTGTGACGTAACATGAAATATTAGGTGGCTACGCCCCTTCCCAGCAAAACTACGCCTGAATTTTTTCGTCGCGTGCCTCCGGCACGCGCTCTCCCTGCTTCCCCTATAGTTGGCGGCACAAACGCTCTTTTGTTAAAATGTGTAGTTGTGGCTCTGCTTTGGTGGCACATAGGTGTCCTCTGCATTCAGTACCCTTGCCCTAAAAAAGTCCTACAGTGAACACTATCTAATCTTCTACAACTGCTAAGCTATCGCTTGGGAAAATGTTTTCCCCTTTCTTGTGTATGACCTACACCAGTGAAGTGCCAGGAAGAAATGGAGTGTATGCGCTTGACTAATTAGCTGCTTAAAATTAAAATAGTAATAGTGCAAAAAGTGTTTAAGCACTTGTGGTGATCTGAGCGGACAAACAAAACAAACATACAAATAACACATATATGTTTATGCTCTTTTGTTACTAATGAGAGTGGCAGCTTGCTGGTATCTTATCAGCGTTGCTGTGGGTGGGAGTCCGTATGCCCGTTCCTCTCCTAACTGTCCCTTACTATACCTCAGAATGTCCGGTGATAGCGGCGGTCTTCTCCCTTGCACGGGGTGCCTTCTCACTCCGGAACACGACTCTGCTTGCAGCGCTGTAAGTGCGGCAGCCGGGTATCTGCAGGCTCTAGCGGTGAGGACTGTTCCACGTGACTCCAAACTCTCCTGCTCCAATGCGTTTCGGACCTCGCTGGGTCCTTTGTCAAGGATAGGGATTGGGCTTCTCATTGCCTCTATTTATACTGTTCTTTATTAAGTGCTAAGTTAAAACAGGAAGTCTGTACCTTGTGACTTCCTTCTTTTTTTGGTGGCAACCATGTGTTGTCAAATTTTTTTTTTTTTTTAAATAAAATCCACTTTAAAATCCATATATTAGTCATTTGTATTTCTTGCCGGTTCGCCGCTCATTCTATAAATACTATGTGTGTGTAAAATTATTAAAAGGATATTGTCATGTATGAAGATATATACTAGGAATTCTATGTCATTTTTAAAAATTTATAAAAAAGCTTTTAGTTCAATGTCTATATTCAACCCATATGGGTCCAAAGTTCTCAACATATAGATCCATTTTGTTTCAGTTTTTTTCAATAAAGTGATTATGTCCTCACCCCTCCAATTGGGGGTCACTTTTTGAATGCCCATAAATTTCAAGCCTTCTGGGTTTCTTCTATGATGTTGGTGGAAATGGGCTGATACACTGTGAGTCATTAATCCTTTCTTGATGTTATTGATGTGTTCATAAATTCGTGTTTTGATTTTTCTCTTTGTTTGTCCCACATACTGTATGCCGCATGGACATTCCAGTAAGTATATGGCACCCTCTGTTTCACAGGAAATTGCATTCAGAATTTTGTGTTGTTTCTTTGTTGTTTTTGAAGTAAATTCCAGAATAGGTTTTGTACCTGTTGTTTGATTTCTACAACCTACACATTTTGTGCAATAGTAGAATCCATTTTTTTCTTTATTTCCTTTATTCAAAGTGTTTGTAGGTAGAAAACTTCTGGTCAGTTGTTGTTTTAGATTTTTTGCTTTGGTATATATTATTTTTGGTTTTTCCGGAAGTATTTTCTTCACCTCTTCGTCCAGAAGTAAAATATTCCAGTGTTTATGCAAAATCTTTTCAAAGATTGTGTGATTACTGTTATATTGTGTGATGAATGATAATGGTCCGTAATCTTCTTGTTTCTTTGGTTTGTACTTTATTAGATCTTTTCTATTGAGTTTGGACACTTTGTTGATTTCAGATTCCAGATATTCTTCTTTATACCCTTTTTGAACAAAATTACTCTTCATTTCTGTACTTTGTTGTCTAAAGGTTGTGTCTTCCGTACAGTTTCTTCTAAGATGGCGAAATTGCCCCCCCGGAATGTTATTGATCCACTTCTTGTGGTGGTTGCTTTGGGCTGGTAGAATATTATTTCCATTTACCTCTTTCAAATGGTTTCTTGTTTGTAGGTGGTCGTTATTGACAAAAATTTCTAGATCTAAAAAGATAACCAGTTCTTTGCTGTGGGTCGATGTGAATTCTAGGTTAAGGGTATTGGTGTTCATCATTTTGAAGAATTCCGTTAGTTCTTCCTCCGTCCCGTCCCATATGAAAAAAAGGTCGTCTAGAAGGGGACACTAGATGCAAAACAAGAAGAACACAACAACTTCCGTACATTATTACAGACTATAGAAGATAAGAAAGACCAAACACTAAAAAAGAGAACATTAAAAAGAAACTACACAGAAGATTTGGAAAGTGACGATGATGAAACTTTTTTAGACATCAGCTGGGGATCAGGAAAACCGCCAGACCATATACCAACACAGTACAGAAAGAGAAGAAACATTTCAACAAAAGAAAACGAGGCACAAGAGGAGGAAAGAAGTACTCGAAAACAATAAGGAGTGATGAAGCAAATATCAAAGAAAGCATCTTTAATCTAAGTAACAAACAACTAACAACAGACCAAGCTAATGTCCTCAAAAAAAGGCCTTAAATTTGCACCTCAGTCAAGCAGCAACAAATTCCACCTATTCATTGATACACAAAAATTCATTAGAAAATTATGTCTGAAGAAATATTTTCTGAAAGATGCTCCTACAAGAGAGGCTATACCACAAACAAGGGAGTATCTACACACAGATTATAGACCCCAATCAACATTCTTTCCGGCACATATGAAGGGCCCCCATATAACCACTTTTCAACGACTGATAGAAGAGGAGATTACTAATTTACCGGACAAACAAAGAATATCATACAATTTCACAAGAGAAGAAATACAAAGTCTGAAAGAATTAAAAGAAGATAGTTCAATTGTGATAAAACCGGCAGACAAGGGAGGAGGTGTGGTCATTATGGATGTGGAAAAGTATAAAGAAGAAGCTACCAACCTCCTCTCAGATACAAATACCTACATTAAACTTCAAAAAAAAAACACAAAGGAATTCAAAGATATCCTACAATCACAATTGGATGAAGGCCTACAATTGGACATCATAAGAAAAAAAGAATACGACTTCATCAGTATAGAATACCCCAGGATTCCAACCTTTTACCACTTACCAAAGATTCATAAATGCTTAGAAAAACCACCGGGAAGACCTATAGTGTCGGGTATTGGATCATTGATGGCAAATCTATCTAAGTATGTGGACCACTACTTACAACCTTTAGTATTACAACAGAGGAGTTTCCTTAAAGATACGATGCATATGCTCCAGATATTAGACACCATAGAATGGAAAAACAATTACATATTATGCACGAGCGACATTAAATCTCTATATACAGTCATCAATCATAAAGATGGATGCAACGCAACCTGGCACTATTTATCAACACAAATTTCAAACAGACAAATTAACTTCATTATGGACAATATAGATTTCATATTAACAAAAAATTATTTTTGGTATGAGGACACCTACTTCCTGCAAGTGAAAGGTACCGCCATGGGCACATCATTCGCACCAAGCTATGTCAATTTATTTGTAGCTTGGTGGGAGGACAGTCATATATGGCAGAACAACCCGTTTCTAGACAAGATAAAAATATGGCGAAGATACATAGACGACCTTTTTTTCATATGGGACGGGACGGAGGAAGAACTAACGGAATTCTTCAAAATGATGAACACCAATACCCTTAACCTAGAATTCACATCGACCCACAGCAAAGAACTGGTTATCTTTTTAGATCTAGAAATTTTTGTCAAAAACGACCACCTACAAACAAGAAACCATTTGAAAGAGGTAAATGGAAATAACATTCTACCAGCCCAAAGCAACCACCACAAGAAGTGGATCAATAACATTCCGGGGGGGCAATTTCGCCGTCTTAGAAGAAACTGTACGGAAGACACAACCTTTAGACAACAAAGTACAGAAATGAAGAGTAATTTTGTTCAAAAAGGGTATAAAGAAGAATATCTGGAATCTGAAATCAACAAAGTGTCCAAACTCAATAGAAAAGATCTAATAAAGTACAAACCAAAGAAACAAGAAGATTACGGACCATTATCATTCATCACACAATATAACAGTAATCACACAATCTTTGAAAAGATTTTGCATAAACACTGGAATATTTTACTTCTGGACGAAGAGGTGAAGAAAATACTTCCGGAAAAACCAAAAATAATATATACCAAAGCAAAAAATCTAAAACAACAACTGACCAGAAGTTTTCTACCTACAAACACTTTGAATAAAGGAAATAAAGAAAAAAATGGATTCTACTATTGCACAAAATGTGTAGGTTGTAGAAATCAAACAACAGGTACAAAACCTATTCTGGAATTTACTTCAACACCACAACAAAGAAACAACACAAAATTCTGAATGCAATTTCCTGTGAAACAGAGGGTGCCATATACTTACTGGAATGTCCATGCGGCATACAGTATGTGGGACAAACAAAGAGAAAAATCAAAACACGAATTTACGAACACATCAATAACATCAAGAAAGGATTAATGACTCACAGTGTATCAGCCCATTTCCACCAACATCATAGAAGAAACCCAGAAGGCTTGAAATTTATGGGCATTCAAAAAGTGACCCCCAATTGGAGGGGTGAGGACATAATCACTTTATTGAAAAAAACTGAAACAAAATGGATCTATATGTTGAGAACTTTGGACCCATATGGGTTGAATATAGACATTGAACTAAAAGCTTTTTTATAAATTTTTAAAAATGACATAGAATTCCTAGTATATATCTTCATACATGACAATATCCTTTTAATAATTTTACACACACATAGTATTTATAGAATGAGCGGCGAACCGGCAAGAAATACAAATGACTAATATATGGATTTTAAAGTGGATTTTATTTAAAAAAAAAAAAAAATTTGACAACACATGGTTGCCACCAAAAAAAGAAGGAAGTCACAAGGTACAGACTTCCTGTTTTAACTTAGCACTTAATAAAGAACAGTATAAATAGAGGCAATGAGAAGCCCAATCCCTATCCTTGACAAAGGACCCAGCGAGGTCCGAAACGCATTGGAGCAGGAGAGTTTGGAGTCACGTGGAACAGTCCTCACCGCTAGAGCCTGCAGATACCCGGCTGCCGCGGCCGCACTTACAGCGCTGCAAGCAGAGTCGTGTTCCGGAGTGAGAAGGCACCCCGTGCAAGGGAGAAGACCGCCGCTATCACCGGACATTCTGAGGTATAGTAAGGGACAGTTAGGAGAGGAACGGGCATACGGACTCCCACCCACAGCAACGCTGATAAGATACCAGCAAGCTGCCACTCTCATTAGTAACAAAAGAGCATAAACATATATGTGTTATTTGTATGTTTGTTTTGTTTGTCCGCTCAGATCACCACAAGCGCTTAAACACTTTTTGCACCAGTGAAGTGCCAGCTTTACTTATAGACATCTGTCCAATCTGTCTGGTGGGAAAGAAAATCCTGTCCATTTTCCAGCATCTGGGAGCAAATTTCTGTTGTTATTTGCTCCCACACATTCCCAGATTTTCTGTCCCACCACACGAATTGGACAGATATATCTATAGGTGTGTATACAGCTTAACAGAACCAACACAATACCAAATGTTTGACTCCCATGCAGGATGTGCTCTGTTGTATGTATTTTAATAGATAATGATGTGTACTTGTCTGTTCTAATATTAATTACATTTGTAAGAGCATAGACTAAGAAGTGGGAGGGGTCAGGAATAGTTAGGGAGGAGTCTATGCCAGGAGACAGATGCTGACGCGAGGTGGGCCTGTGTGCTCTTTAAATGCCAGGGCCTATTTTTAGTCCCAGTCCGGCCCTGCATACACACTAATACATAAACAGTCTACACACACACATAAATACACCTAACACATACATACACTAAAATATATACAGTACACACACTAACACATATACACAATAACATACATATACACTAACACATACATACATACAGTACACACACACATACATAATGTACTTACACTCAATGCAACAGCTGCTGCAGGTACAGTGCAGGTAGATAATGGGGAAGACACCTTGCTTCATTAGTCCCCTCCCCCTTGTGACGTAATGCCGCGATTCGCGGGTATGTGGGGGCGGAGCTTGTTGTATTGCCTCCGCCCATATTGTGACCAGTGCAGTCGGGAATCAGTGTGTGGTCCGGACTCCGGAGCTAGCTCCCGCTGGGTGGCGGACCCGGGGCCCACCCTCCTTCCCCTGCTATGCACAGTCACTCTGACAGTGCAGGCAGCGGGACTCTCTGAAAATGTAGGCTGGAGCAGTAATTAGAGAGATTGTCAGAATTAAGGTTGGGTTTTTAAGAATGGGGGAGACAAGGGCATGCTTAAATGCAGAGGGGACAGTTCCTAATGAGAGGGAAGATTGAAAAGATAGGCAAGATTTGAACAGGAAAGAGGGAGCAGAGGAGGTGGGAGGGGATGAGGTCAAAGGGGTAGGAGGAAAGGGGTGAGTAGAAGGAAGTCGGACCTGGTCAAATGGATGGTGTAGATGGGGAGAGGCTGGATGGGAAAGAAGAAGATAGGATGACGAGGGTCTGGTACAATGAAATGTTAAACAAACGTATTCACTTTTGGATGTGAAGTGGGTGGCGAAGTCAAGGGCAAAGAGTGAGAAGGAGAAGTGAGGAGGGAGTTGAAAATGGGGGATGGAGGACTGTGAGGAGATAGGGGTTTTGAAATAAGACTGTTTAGAGAGGGAAAGGGCAGCACTGTAGGTCGAGAGCATAAATTTGAAATTGAGGAAGTCTGCATTGGAGTGTGATTTCCTCCACTCTCACTCAGTGGTTTGAGAACACTTTTGCAGGTATCTGGGGCATTTGAAATGCCAAGGAGTAAAGGATGGATCTGCGAAGGTAAGTAGTGACTGCTGGAGCAACAGAGTCTAGAGCAGAAGTAAGGGAACCATTGCACAAGGAAACAGCTTGGTCAGGTCAGGAGAGAAAGACAATGGGGGAGAGGTGGACGCTGCTGCATCTGTTCTTGCTTCTTTGCATTTGCAAGCACTGAGACGCCCACTTTCAGTGTCTCTGCACGCTGTAATACCACAAATGACTTTTTAGATGCCACCATTGGTGCACCATCACGTGCACCATCAACACTTGTACCAGCCTTATGGCAAGTGTAGTTTCTCCACCTGAACATAGGCCCTCATTCAGAGGCGGTCGCAAAAAGCGATCGCTCTCTCTGAACGAGGGCAGCCGCTTGTTTTTTTTAGTGCGACCTCCTGGTCGCTAGCTAAGCTGTGGGTTACCACCCACAGCTTAGTGACCGACCAGGGCAATGGTCACGATGGTCAAGACCTTCGCGACCATCGGGGCTTGCGACGAGATGCTAAGGTTGGGTCTCGGCAAGCGCAAGCCTCAGGGAGCTTCCTGCTCTGATCGAGCAGGAAGCTCCCCACTGACATCATTGCTGATGTCAGTGGGGCCGCCCCCAAATGGCAAACGCTCCGTCGGGAACGCCTCTGTTTGGCCGGCCACCCCCCCTGCCTGCCTCCCAAATGGGGCGAGCTGTCAATCACCATCGACAGCTCGCCCCCTTTGGTGCGAGACCCGTAGCGATGGAGCGCCCGTCACTAGCTGGGTCTCGCGCCGGCTCCGATGTGCGCATGCCCAGTGGGCAAACATCGACCCGGTTGCGAGCACTCAGCGCTCGCAACCGGGTCTGAATAAGGCCCATAGCCTCTATGGCTGCAGCTTTGTGTTTGGGAACACTGCCACTTTCACTGACACGCGCACAATGCTCACATAACACGCCCATGAGACAAACTTTTATTGCATTCAATTCAAGCCACTTTCCAGTAACCATGAGAAACACCCATCACTTTGCAGCCCCGTACCCAATACCGCCTTTCTCGATAGCAACAGCATCTTTGTGTGTACGGTACGTCATAGTGGCTTCCAGAATTTTATGCGCATGCACAGTGCAAATAATCACTCAACTACATGAACATCAGCACTGTGGAAAAGTGATATAGTGGTGCGCCCTTAAACCAGGGATCATAAGTGGATTATTAGCAGCTGACATAAAGGGATACTGCCAGAACCCCTTAAGAAAAGCAAATGGACAAGGAATAAATGTCTGCGCTTATAACCACTATAAAAATACTCCTTAAAAGCTGTTTTGACAATTTATTGGCAACATAGTAATAAGAATATCAATAACAAAATAGAACTGCAGTTCCTAGGATATTAAATACAATGTTAGATAAACTGAAAAAGTATATCAATCAGGCCCTGAGTAATGATAAAAATGAGTATCCAAAAAGAAAGTCCCAACTAATAAAAAACGTGTATCTGAAGAATGACTCATATTCAGTAAAAAATAGTCCTGTTTATCAAGATGTTTGAGTACATGATTAAAGTCAGTAAAAAGATATGTATATACTAGGGGTGAGCGGGTTCGGATTTCTGAAATCCGAACCCCCCAGAGCCCCCCCCGATCCGAGTCCGATCCGAGTCAGGCTCGACTTTTCCCGCCTGACTCGGATCTGAAATCGAGGCAAAACGTCATCATCCCGCCTTCCGAGTCTCGCGGGTTTTGGATCCTATATAAGGTACCCGCGTCGGCGCCATTTTCTCACTCGGCTGTGGACAGTGAAGAGGGAGGGTGGGAGTTAGGGCTGTGTAGTGTAGTGTAGTGTAGTGTAGTGCTGCTGTTGTCCACTACTTCAAAGTCCATAGGGGCTGGCTGTGTTGTGCTGTGCTGCTGTTGGTAATAGGGGCTGTGTCCACTACTTCAAAGTCCATAGGGGCTGGCTGGACTGTGTTGTGCAGTCAGTTCTCCATAGGGGCTGTGTCCACTCCAAAGTCCTGTGCAGTGTCCCAGTCCTAAAGGGGTGCTGTAGTGTTGTCCAGGGGGTGCTCTGTCCATCAGGGGTGCTCCCCCCAAGTGCTAAAAAAATAATATATTTTCTGTGTTTGTGAATTGTGTGCGCAGTAGCCGCACGTGCATCAACAAAGTAGTGCCAAGCGTGCGCCTGTGTCATAAGTAAAGGGCCGGCTGGCTTGACCGTTAAAGGGTGCTGTAACCCCCGAAAGTACACTCCAGTCCAAACCAAAAAAAAATTATTTTCTTATTTTCTGTGTTTGTGAATTGTGTGCGCAGTAGCCGCACGTGCATCAACAAAGTAGTGCCAAGCGTGCGCCTGTGTCATAAGTAAAGGGCCGGCTGGCTTGACCGTTAAAGGGTGCTGTAACCCCCAAAGTACACTCCAGTCCAAACCAAAAAAAAAATAATTTTCTGTGTTTGTGAATTGTGTGCGCAGTAGCCGCACATGCATCAACAAAGTAGTGCCAAGCGTGCGCCTGTGTCATAAGTAAAGGGCCGGCTGGCTTGACCGTTAAGGGTGCTGTAACCACCGAAAGTACACTCCAGTACAAACCAAAAAAAAAAATTATTTTCTGTGTTTGTGAATTGTGTGCGCAGTAGCCGCACGTGCATCAACAAAGTAGTACCAAGCGTGCGCCTGTGTCATAAGTAAAGGGCCGGCTGGCTTGACCGTTAAAGGGTGCTGTAACCCCCGAAAGTACACTCCAGTCCAAACCAAAAAAAAATTATTTTCTGTGTTGTGAATTGTGTGCGCAGTAGCCGCACGTGCATCAACAAAGTAGTGCCAAGCGTGCGCCTGTGTCATAAGTAAAGGGCCGGCTGGCTTGACCGTTAAGGGTGCTGTAACCCCCGAAAGTACACTCCAGTCCAAACCAAAAAAAAAAATATTTTCTGTGTTTGTGAATTGTGTGCGCAGTAGCCGCACGTGCATCAACAAAGTAGTGCCAAGCGTGCGCCTGTGTCATAAGTAAAGGGCCGGCTGGCTTGACCGTTAAGGGTGCTGTAACCCCCGAAAGTACACTCCAGTCCAAACCAAAAAAAAATTATTTTCTGTGTTTGTGAATTGTGTGCGCAGTAGCCGCACGTGCATCAACAAAGTAGTGCCAAGCGTGCGCCTGTGTCATAAGTAAAGGGCCGGCTGGCTTGACCGTTAAAGGGTGCTGTAACCCCCAAAGTACACTCCAGTCCAAACCAAAAAAAAAATTATTTTCTGTGTTTGTGAATTGTGTGCGCAGTAGCCGCACGTGCATCAACAAAGTAGTGCCAAGAGTGCGCCTGTGTCATAAGTAAAGGCCCGGCTGGCTTGACCGTTAAAGGGTGCTGTAACCCCCAAAGTACACTCCAGTCCAAACCAAAAAAAAAATTATTTTCTGTGTTTGTGAATTGTGTGCGCAGTAGCCGCACGTGCATCAACAAAGTAGTGCCAAGCGTGCGCCTGTGTCATAAGTAAAGGGCCGGCTGGCTTGACCGTTAAAGGGTGCTGTAACCCCCAAAAGTACACTCCAGTCCAAACCAAAAAAAAAATTATTTTCTGTGTTTAGCCGCACGTATATATCAAATCGATATAACATAAATGGAGGACCAAACTTTCTCCGATAAAAATAAAATAGAGAAAGATCAAGAACCACTTCCTCCTAGTGCTGAAGCTGCTGCCACTAGTCATGACATAGACGATAACATGCCATCAACGTCGTCTGCCAAGGCCGATGCCCAATGTCATAGTAGAGGGCACATACAATCCCAAATGGCAAAGTTCAGGAAAATGACCTTGAAAAAGACATTTAAATCAGCTGAAGAGAAACGTAAACTTGCCAATATGCCATTTACGACACGGAGTGGCAAGGAACGGCTAAGGTCGATCCCTAGTATGTTCATGACTAGTGGTTCAGCTTCACATGACGATGGAAGCCCTCCTCCCACTAAAAAAATCAAAAGAGTTAAGCTGGCAAAAGCACAGCGAAGAACTGTGCTTTCTAAGAAGATATCACAAATCCCCAAGGAGAGTCCAAGTGTGGTGGTGGTTGCGATGCCTGACCTTCCCAGCACTGGACGGGAAGAGGTGGCTCTTTCCACCATTTGCACGCCCCCTGCAAGTGCTGAAAGGAGCACCCACAGTCCACTTGCTGATATGCAAATTGAAGATGTCACTGTTGAAGTACAACAGGATGAGGATACTGGTGTAGCTGGCGCTGAGGAGGAAGTTGGCGAGGAGGATTCTGATGGTGATGTGGTTTGTTTAAATCAGGCTCCGGGGGAGACAGTTGTTGTCCGTGGGATGAAAAAGCCCATCACGGTCATGCCTGGGCAGAAGACCAAACATTCCACCTCTTTGGTCTGGCAATATTTCTATCCAAATCCGGACAACAACTGTCTTGCCATATGTACCATATGTAAAGGTGAAATAAGTAGGGGTAGGGACGTCAACCACCTAGGAACATCCTCCCTTATACGGCACCTGCAGCGTGTTCATAAAAAGTTACTGTCAAGTTCAGAAACTTTGGCTAAGATCGTAAGCAGTCCAGGGACACCTAAATCCCGTTGTCCTGTTGTATCCAAGCGCCTGCAAACCACACCGTCAACTCCCTCCTCGTCAATTTCCTCCTTAGTCAGGATCGGAAGTAGTCCTGCAGGCCATGTCACTGGCATGACTGACTCTCCTATCCGGGATTCCTCTGGGGGATCCTGCATTGCTACGCCTACTGCTGCCGCTGCTGCTGTTGCTGCTGCTGGGAGTCGTTCATCATCCCAGAGAGGAAGTAGGAACACCACTACTTTTACTAAACAATTGACCCTCCAACAGTCCTTAGCGAGGAGGATGAAGTACGACAGCAGTCATCCTGAAGCAAAACGTATAACTGAGGCCTTGACTGCTATGTTGGTGTTAGACGTGCGTCCGGTATCCGCCATTAGTGCAGTGGGATTTAGACAATTGATGGAGGTAGTGTGTCCCCGGTTCCAAATCCCATCTAGATTCCACTTCACTAGGCAGGCGATACCGAGACTGTACAGAAACGTCAGAAAAAGTGTCCTCAGTGTCCTGAAAAATGCCGTTGTACACAATGTCCACTTAACCACGGACATGTGGACAAGTGGAACAGGGCAGACTAAGGACTATATGACTGTGACAGCCCACTGGGTAGATGTATCACCTTACGCAGCAACAGCAGCAGTGTCACCAGTAGCAGCATCACAGAAACGCCAGCTCGTTACAAGGCAGGCTACGCTGTGTATCACCGGTTTCAGTAAGAGGCACACCGCCGACAACCTCTTAGAGAAACTGAGGGAAATCATCGCCCAGTGGCTTACCCCACTTAGACTCTCCTGGGGATTTGTGATATCTGACAACGCCACCAATATTGTGCGGGCATTACATCTGGGCAAATTCCAGCACGTCCCATGTTTTGCTCACACAATAAACTTGGTGGTGCAGAATTTTCTGAAAAGCGACAGGGGCGTGCAGGAGACGCTTTGGGTGGCCCGAAAAATTTGTGGCCACTTTCGCCATTCAGCGACTGCGTGCCGAAGACTGGAGCGCCAGCAAACACTCTTGAACCTGCCCCGCCATCACCTGAAGCAAGAGGTTGTGACGCGGTGGAACTCAACCCTCTATATGCTTCAGAGGATGGAGGAGCAGCAAAAGGCCATACAAGCCTATACATCCACCTATGACATAGGCAAAGGAGGGGGTATGCACCTGACTCAAGCGCAGTGGAGAATGATTTCCGTGTTGTGCAAGGTTCTCCAGCCCTTCGAACTTGCCACACGTGAAGTCAGTTCAGACACAGCCAGCTTGAGTCAGGTCATTCCCCTCATCAGGCTTTTGCAGAAGCAGCTGGAGAAAGTGAAGGAGGAGCTAAGACGGAGCGATTCCGCTCGGCATGTGGGACTTGTGGATGAAGCCCTTCATTCGCTTTGCCAGGATTCCAGGGTGGTCAATCTGTTGAAATCAGACCACTACATTTTGGCCACCATGCTTGATCCTAGGTTTAAAGCCTATGTGGTGTCTCTCTTTCCGGCCGACACAAGCCTGCAGAGGTGCAAAGACCTGCTGGTGAACACACTGTCAGCTGAAGCAGAACGTGACACGTCAACGGCTCCTTCTTCATTTTCTCCCGCAACTGGGGCTGCCAGGAAAAAACTTAGGTATCCTAAGCAACCCGCTGGCGGTGATGCAGGGCAGGCAGGACCAAGTTTGGACATCTGGTCCGGACTGAAGGACCTGGCAACAATTTCTGACATGTCTACTGTCACTGCATATGATACTGTCACCATTGACAGAATGGTGGAGGATTACATCGGTGACAGCATCCAAGTAGGCATGTCAGACAGTCCATACCTGTACTGGCAGGAAAAAGAGGCAATTTGGAGGCCCCTGTACAAGCTGGCTCTATTTTACCTGAGTTGCCCCCCACCAGTGTGTACTCCGAAAGAGTGTTTAGTGCAGCCGGGAACCTTGTCAGCGAAAGGCGTAGGAGGTTGCTTCCACAGAATGTGGAGAAGATGATGTTCATCAAAATGAATTATCAGCTCTTCCAGGGAGACCAGCCTCCAGAAGGTACAGAGGGACCTGTGGTGGTGGATTCAAGTGGGGACGAGTTAATACTTTGTGAGGATGAGGATGTACACACTGAAGAGGGTGAGGAATCGGTGGATGAGGAGGATGAGGATGACATCTTGCCTCCGTAGAGCCAGTTTGTGCAGGGACACATTAAT
Source organism: Taudactylus pleione (assembly GCA_031769625.1). Taxonomy (NCBI): domain Eukaryota; kingdom Metazoa; phylum Chordata; class Amphibia; order Anura; family Myobatrachidae; genus Taudactylus; species Taudactylus pleione. The sequence continues at coordinate 3,921,792 of JAUIMM010000079.1, read as the reverse complement.
TGCCAGCTTGTTTTGTGGGGGCCCAAACGAACCAATCATTTCAGCCACAGTTGTGTGGCAGACCCTGGCGCTGAAATGATTGATTTGTTAAAGTGTGCATGTCCTGTTTATACAACATAAGGGTGGGTGGGAGGGCCCAAGGACAATTCCATCTTGCACTTCTTTTTTTTCTTTGCATTATGTACAGTTTGGGGCCTAGTTTTTCTAACTGCCATCCTGTCTGCCACTGCAGTGTCACTCCTAGATGGGTCACGTGTTTGTGCCGCCCACTCGTGTCGCTTAGCATAGTCATCCAGCTACCTCGGTGCAACCTTTTGGACATAAAAACACTATTGTGAGGTGTGAGGTGTTCAGAATAGACTGGAAATGAGTGGAAATTAAGGTTATTGAGGTTAATAATAGCATAGGAGCAGAGAAACCAACAAATTCTGTGATTTTAGCTGTTTTTATGCTTTTTTTAAAAAAAATACAGATCCAAAACACAAAACCCAGAACCCAAAACACGGAAGGGTGGTTTTGGCAAAACCAATCCAGATCCAAAACACGAAGAAAGATCCAGATCCAAAACCAAAACACAAAACACGAAAAGTGGCCGGTGCACACCCCTAGTATATACACATCATATATAATGGTGTATTGATAACCTTTCCCCACCTCCAGGGGGGAATCTCCAGCAAATGGAACTGAGTAGCAATGTCACTCACCACTCCCTTGCGTGGGAAAGCACAGGTTTCCAGAAATCCTGGCTTGCAATTAACCCTTGGTTGGTAAGCCGGTTTAATATAACTTCTTTGGTGTGGGAGTGAATGGTAAAACAGCGTGGTAGGTCTCCAGCAACTTGAAGCCACTGATAATCCATGCGCTGTGCCAGCAGAATAAACACCAGCAGAGCGCGGTCAGCCTCCGGCAGTGCGGCCTGCTTGTGACTCCACGCTGCTATCTCCTTTATTTTCAGCTCCCGCTCAGTATGAGGATCGGCGGAGGACCCAGACAGCAGCATCAGCAGCTGAAAAGTCAAAACCAAGGTAGATATGCTGGTTATAAATGGAATACTGAATGGAATAGTCCAGTGCAATGGCCTTGATGAATCACAGCAATACTGCAGATACTAAGATGTTCCCTTAACTAGTTTCTCCCCTCTCACAGGGGTTTTAGCAAAAGGTCATAACCATAGCCTGCATGTGTATATGTGTATGTATGTGTCTCTATATGTAAGCCTGTATATGTGTATGTATGTATGTGTCTCTATATGTAAGCCTGCATGTTTATATGTGTCTCTATATGTAAGCCTGCATGTGTATGGGATACGTTTAGGAAGTCGGTGGCCGCAATACCGACCGCCGGCTTCCCGAATCCTCAATCCTGGCTAGGGTTAAATGGGGCGTCTAGATTTTAGACACCTGTCATTTCGAAGGGATGTCGGGGTGCCGCGAGCAGACAGCCGCGTTTAGGTTTAGGGCATCCGGGGGTGACTTAGGGTTAGGCACCCCCTCGGGAGGGTAAGGGTTAGGCTAGGGGGACGGAGGGTTAGGGTTAGGCACTTAGAGGGGGGAGGTTTGGGTTAGGCACTTGGGGGGGAGGTTAGGGATAGGCACCCCTAAGGAGGGTTAGGGCTAGGGGGGTTGGTTAGGTTAGTTTTGACTTACCTTAGAGACGATCGGGATTTCCAGCACTGTCAGGCTTCCGCTGCCGGGCTCTGCTCTTTTGTCGGGCTGCCGCTGCCGGGAATCGAACTGCTGGCCATGTGGCAGCCGGGATTTCATACTGAATGTACGGTATGTGTATGTATGTGTCTCTATATGTATCCCTGTTTACAGTATGTATCTCTGTTGTATGCCTGTCTGTCTGTATGTGTCACACATGTAACCCTGCATGTGTATGTATGTGTCACACATGTAACCCTGCATATGTATATGTGTATGTATGTATGTGTCTCTATATGTAAGCCTGTATGCAGGGCCGGCTCTAGGGGTGTTCGACCAGTGCGGTCGCACAGGGGCGCCACCCATAGAGGGGGCGGCACCCCTCCCCAGCATCCCGATTTCAGTGGGACAGTACTGGCCCACGGGTGGTCAAATCAGGAGGCTGGGGACCCCCACCACAGCAGCTGTGTGGCGGTGCCGGATCCCAGAGAGTGAATGGATGCTGCGCGCATGCGCGAGGCAACCATTCACTGACGGGAGAGGGCTGGGGGAAGCCCAGTCAGTGACGGAGTGCTGGGCTTTACCCCCAGCCTGACGTTATTTGGAGGCGTGCCATGCGGAGGTTAGGGCGCTCTCTCAAGAGCCGACACAGGGTGCTCAGAACCCTGGAGCCGGCCCTGCCTGTATGTGTATATGTGTATGTATGTGTCTCTATATGTAAGCCTGTATGTGTATGTATGTGTCTCTATATGTAAGCCTGCATATGTATGTGTCTCTATATGTAAGCCTGTATGTGTATCTGTGTATGTATGTGTATCTATATGTAAGCCTACATGTGTATATGTGTCTCTATGTGTAAGCCTGCATGTGTATGTGTGTGTCTCTATATGTAAGCCTGCATGTGTATATGTGTATGTATGCGTCTCTATATGTAAGCTTGCATGTGTATATGTGTATGTATGTGTCTCTATATGTAAGCCTGCATGTGTATATGTGTATGTATGTGTCTCTATATGTAAGCCTGCATGTGTATATGTGTATGTATGTGTCTCTATATGTAAGCCTGTATGTGTATATGTGTATGTATGTGTCTCTATATGTAAGCCTGTATGTGTATATGTGTATGTATGTGTCTCTACATGTAAGCCTGTATGTGTATGTATGTGTCTCTATACAGTATGTAAGCCTGTATGTGTATATGTGTATGTATGTGTCTCTATATGTAAGCTTGCATGTGTATATGTGTTTCTGTCAGTATGTATATGTCTCTATATGCAGTGTACTTGTCAATGATCAAAATTACAAGCATTATGGGGACCCTGGAATGCAGGTGCTACTTAAAGCATTTCACAGGTGCCAACAGTACTACTGTCAACATGATGGCACACGTTAAAGGCGGAATTCTGCAACCTGTCTTTCGGGGTCCACATACTGCTTGTCGACAAGTCTTATGTATCTCGGAGTGTCTGGTTAAAGGAAAGGGCAGAATTAAAGATGTTTAATTTCTGCACCTTCTCAGTAATCCTCTATGTATCTTTTTTTACTGTATGATTATTGTTATACCTGTCTGCATTGCACACTTTTTATTGCATTTTATAAATAAAAAATGATAATGAGACAGTGAACTTACTGAACAGTTGAGAGAAATTTAGAGGTAATTAAATGAGGAAAGTGGTGCAAAACTTAATGTGTTCAAAGTACATGGAGATCATTTAGTTTGGAAAAGGGCAATTGGTGTAAGTAGATCAGGGGTTGGAAAAATATTGGAGCCGTACAGGGATGCAGATAGTGGGAAAGTTACTTGGAGCAGCTGGATAGCCGAGTAGAGGAGTTGGTAGCGTGAAAGCTACGTGGAGCGGCTGGATAGCTGTGGGTAGGAGTTGGCAGATGGGAAGCTACTTGGAGTGGCTGGGTAGCCGTGTGGAGATGTTGGTAGCGGGAAGCTACGTGGAGTGGCTGGGTAGCCGTGTGGAGACGTAGGTAGCTGGGACGCTACGTGGAGCGGCTGGGTAGCTGTGTGGAGACGTTGGTAGCTGGGAAGCTACGTGGAGCGACTGGGTAGCCGTGTGGAGACGTTGGTAGCTGGGAAGCTACGTGGAGTGGCTGGGTAGCCGTGTGAAGACGTTGGTAGCTGGGACGCTATGTGGAGCGGCTGGGTAGCCGTGTGGAGATGTTGGTAGCTGGGAAGCTACGAGGAGTGGCTGGGTAGCCGTGTGGAGACGTTGGTAGCTGGGAAGCTACGTGGAGCAGCTGGGTAGCCGTGTGGAGACGTTGGTAGCTGGGAAGCTACGTGGAGCGGCTGGGTAGCCGTGTGGAGACGTTGGTAGCTGGGAGGTGAATACTAAGCTAAATAGCAGTAAATACCTTTGGAGCACAGTGGGAAGGTTCACTTAGTAAACTAAGAAAACTAGTTGCACTGGCAACTTGTGTCAGCATAGGAAATCCTTTTATAGTGGACGCTGGGAGCTGACAGGCTGAGAGAGAAGGCGAAGACTCCTCATTGGTGGTAGTGGGGTCACATGAGCAAGCCAAGATGGCCGCGCCCATGGACCGGAGGACATCGCTTCGTGGAAGCAGTCAGCGGGGACCAGCGATCAGCAGGAGCCAGCGTGGAAGCAGCACAGCAGCGAGACCCGCCAGAGGACAACAGCTGAGATTGCCCTGAGAGAGGAGGAAGCAGCGCACAGTGCGGGAGCCGGAAGACAGCGCGGGTCAGCGCCCACGAAGGTAAGTGACAGGGTCTGATTCTGGGGTCTCCAGAGCAGCATGTGACAGTACCCCCTTCTTTCTGAGTGGCCACTGGACACTTCCTTGGTTATGAGGAAATTTCATATGGAACGCTTTGACCAGACGGGGTGCATGGACATCGGAGGCATTTATCCAGATTCATTCTTCCGGACCATAATTTTTCCAGTTGATGAGGTATTGAAGACGGTTGTATCGACAACGGGGATCTAGGATTCTGTCAACTTCGAACTCCTCTCTTTGCTGTTTTTGAAAGCTAGAAGCTTTAGGAAGGACCTTCTGAAATCTGTTTAAGACCAGTAGTTTTAGAAGAGAAATATGGAATGAACTTGGAATGCAAAGAAATGGAGGAAACTTTAGCTTGTAAGCCACAGGATTCAAGACTTTGATGATTGGAAATGTACCAATGTAACGTGGGGCAAATTTCATCGAGGGTATTCGGAGTCTTAGGTTTTGGAGAGCCAGACCATATCTCCAAGTTGAAGACTTGGAACCGCTCGTCTTTGACGGTCAGCAAATTTCTTGTACTGGGCTGAGGTTTTAGTCAGAGAGGAACGAACCTTTTCCCAGATGTTGGAGAACCGTTGAAGAGACATCTTGGCCGCAGGCACATCAAATGTTGGAAGAAGAGGGAAATCTGGCTCCCGAGAATGATAACCAAAAACTGTAAGAAAAGGAGTTGAGTTGGTGGATGTGTGACAATGGTTATTGTGAGCAAATTCGACCCACGGGAGAAGTTCAATCAAGTCATCTTGGGAGCAGGGGATAAAAGTGCGCAGGAACTGTTCCAGGTTTTGATTGACCCTTTCGTTCTGACCATTGGTCTGGGGATGATATGTGGTAGAGAATTTGAGTTTTACTTGAAGAGCTGAGCAGAGTGACCTCCAGAACTTTGTTACGAACTGTACTCCCCTGTCGGAGAAGATCTCTTGAGGAAGGCCGTGGAGCCTGAAGATCTCTTTTATAAAGTTCTGGGCAAGTAGAGATGCAGACGGAAGCCCAGTAAGAGGTACAAAATGAGCCATTTTGGAAAAACAATCCACGATAACTCAAATTGTGTTGTGGCCCCAAGATGGAGGAAGATCAGAGATGAAATCCATAGATAGGTGAGTCCATGACTTTAATGGAATTGCTAGAGGCTGGAGTTGTCCGAGTGGAGCGTGCCGGGGTATTTTGTGTTGGGCACACTTGATGCAAGACGACACATAAGACCTGACATCCTCTTTCATCGAAGGTCACCAATAGGACCGCTGGACAAATTCATACCTAAGTGACCAGAGAAGCAAGAAGCATGAGCCCACTGTAATAACCTCTTGCAGAGTTCTGGAGCTACGAAAGTTTTCCCGACAGGGGGCATTGAAGATAACTTGGTAGAAGCGAAGAAAGCTGGATCCAGGATTCAATGAGATTGTTCCAAAGGTAGATCAGGGTTGCTCGTCATGGAACGAGAGAGTGCGTCGGCTTTGAGGTTTTGTGAGCCGGGACGGTAGGAGAGTTTAAAGTTAAATCTGGAGAAAAACATCGCCCACCGGGCTTGACGAGGGTTCAAGCAATTTGCAGATTTAAGATAAAGCAGATTCTTGTGGTCTGTAAAAATGGTAATGGGGTATTGAGCTCCTTCTAGAAGATATTTCCATTCTTTGAGGGCCAGTTTTATGGCAAGAAACTCTTGATCTCCGATAGTGTAGTTCTTTTCTGCTGGCAAAAACTTTAGAGAAAAGAAACCGCAGGGATGAAGTTTTTCATCTTCAAATTGCTGGAAGAGCACTGCACCGACACCTTCAGAGGATGCATCCACCTCCAGGATAAATGGCCGGGTGGAATCCGGTTGCTTTAAGATGGAAGCGGAGATGAAGGCTTGCTTAAGAAGTTGAAATAAGGAGGCGTTTCCCGGACGGATGGGACAGGATTTAACCAAATGTTGAGAAGATCCACAATACATACATAGATTCTGTCTCTGCCTTTTCTGTCATTCCTCAGCTGATAAGCGGGAGCGATTGACCTGCATGGGTTCCTCACCCACGGGAGGAGAAGGTAATCGAGAAGCTGGACGTGGCCTTCCATGATAAAGTCTGCCTCTCTCCAAGGCACGCTCTCTGTGCCGAAGATCCACCTTATTGCAGAGAGAGATTAAATCGTCCAGACTGGTTGGGAGGTCAAGGGAAGCGAGATCGTCTTTGAGTCTTTCTGAAAGACCACTCCAAAAGGCAGCGATGAGGGCATCCTCGTTCCAGTTGAGCTCCGAAGCAAGGGTCCGGAACTGGATAACATATTGCCCGATAGTTCTGCTGCCCTGACGGAGGCGTAGAATATCAGCTGATGCGGAAGTGGTTCTCCCAGGTTCGTCAAAAATCCTGCGAAATGTGGAAATGAATTCGGAATAGTTGGAGACAGAGGATCCGACTTCTCCCAAAGGGGCGAGGCCCAGTCGAGTGCTTGGCCAGAAAGTAGAGAGATAATATATGCTACTCTGGTTCTGGCTGTAGGAAAGTTGGCGGATTGTAGCTCGAACTGGATTTCACATTGGTTTAAGAACCCTCTGCATAATTTGGGGTTGCCATCGAACTTGCTCGGAGGAGAGAGCTGAAGACAAGCATAAGGTAGTACCGGAGGAGCAGGTGACACCACAGGAGGAGAGGCGGCTTGGGAGCCAACGGGAGCGGGATGAGCCGGTAAGGACTGAATGTTGTCCAGACATGACAACATATCTTGAATGAATCGGATCAACTGGGCCTGAGAGGTCTCCTGTCTTTCCAGATGAGATAGCACATCCTAAAAGGAATCTACCCCAGATCCTTGACCACTTGCTGAGTCCATCGGGCCAGTGCAAACTGTCACAATCGTAGGATTTTGAGACTGTGTTCCCGGGCTGGGCCTTGGATCAGTATTAGTCAGCACAGGGACTCGCTGGAGGAGACTAAGATAGCTGAGTAGAGGAGTTGGTAGCTTGAAAGCTACGTGGAGTGGCTGGATAGCTGTGTCTAGGAGTTGGCAGCTGGGAAGCTAGTTGGAATGGCTGGGTAGCCGTGTGGAGACGTTGGTAGCTGGGAAGTTACGTGGAGCGGCTGGGTAGCCGTGTGGAGACGTTGGTAGCTGGGACACTACGTGGAGCGGCTGGGTAGCCGTGTGGAGACGTTGGTAGCTGGGAAGCTACGTAGAGCGGCTGGGTAGCCGTGTGGAGAGGTTGGCAGCTGGGAGGTGAATACTAAGCTAGATAGCAGTAAATACCTTTGGAACACAGTGGGAAGGTTCATTTAGTAAACTAAGAAAACTAGTTGCACTGGCAACTTGTGTCAGCATAGGAACAACAGCGGAGACCGCCCTGAGAGAGGAGGAAGCAGCGCACAGCGCGGGAGCCAGAAGACAGCGTGGGTCAGCGCCCGCAAAGGTAAGTGACGGGGTCTGATTCTGGGGTCTCCAGAGTGGCGTGTGACAGCCCCCCCCGCAGTCTCTTCCAACGGAGCAGGTAGGCCCTCCATGAGGCCTACCATATACCCCCTCCCTAGACCACCAGGATTGTCAGGCACTAGGCCCGTGGGGGCACTGTCGGATAATAGGCCTGTGGGCATATAGGCTGGCTCAAGGCCCGGGCTACATAGGGAGCATTAGGCCCAATAGGGAGTTATTGCCCTATTAGGTGTAAGTGATCTGGGTACTAGGCCCAGGTCACTATTGAATAAAGTAGACGGGCACTAGGCCCGTGGCCATAAGGAGGGTCACATGTTTTTTTCCTGAGGGGCTGTTCAGCTCGGTATGGGATGGTATTAGGGGGCACCAGTCAAAATTTTGCCTAGGGCACCAAATGGGCTAGGGCCGGCTCTATCCCCACCCAGGCTCCATCACATCTGGGATGAAAAAACATTCCCTCCAAAACATATTTCCAGGAATATGCTAAGGGACCAAGCCTGCCACCTCTAGCCTGTATCTGAGCTCCAGAGGTGGGCAACCACAGTCCCCAGGCAGGGTTTCCTGGCCACAGAGGGGAAGCTCTTTGGAGCTCCATGAAAATAATTAGCTGGCTGCCTTGGCTAGCTCTTCATGCATCTCCTCATACAATTTTCAGACATTAGGTTACATGTGTGGGCAGCCTGTTTCCCTGGAAGTGGCTGGGGGGTCCAGCAGCCCACACAGAGCCGTGGATCACCTGTGCCTTCCAGGGAAACAAAGGTAAGTGCAATTTACTTTATATTATACATTTAAACAATTTTTACATTGTACACATATACACTCTCTGCCTGTGCACAGCATCGGGCTTTACCCACTGCAGCTCGGGAGCTGCGATCCCAGCTCAGTGCTGCACATACCTTTTTGAATACAATTTTTATATTTTATTTAACCTGTGTTTGTGTTTTTACACTTTGCTTAGCGCTCGCCGCTGAGCTTTGCTAAAACAGCTCTGCAGTGGTGGCTAGTCTGGTCCCCCTGTGTGTGGCACCGAGCCTGGTGGTCTTTTAATGCTGGGGTGCCGGGAGCTAATCTCCCATTCCCCAATGGTCACCTCCACACAGCTCTGTACCACCAGAGCTGGCTCTCCTCTGCACTAGGGTACCAGGAGCCGGCGCTCCCAACCCCCAGCGTACGGCTACTCTGCCCTGCAGTCTGGAACAAGTGTCCTGGTTGCAGTGATCTCCTGCTGTCCTGGAGTGCTGGAGCACTGAGAACTAAGCTTCCGGTCTCCAGCAGTCAGAACCCAGCCCTGCAGCTCCTTTCCCCTGGTCCTCTGGCACAGCACACCCAGGGTTAACATCCCTCATTGCCACAGGCACCGGAGATGGTCCGGGGCTGCGGCATTTAGACACAGTCCCCCGGTGCAGCGCATCGGGAGTTAACAAACACAATCGTCGCTGCCTCCCTAGCGGGTCCGGGTTGCGACATATCACAAGTTTTTAAAGGACCAACTGAGCCTAGCACCAACCACATTATAATTGGTGCCTAGCGCCAGTAGTATTTTTAAATATAGCACAGGGGTTAACCCCTTCAGTGTTGTGACCGCCATTAACCACATGGAGAGGGGGAGAGGGGGTTCTGACTGCGGGACCGGGACCTGGCCACACGCAGTCCATTTCCATTCAAGTTATCAATCCTGTTTTCTACAAAGTGCAATTACCTGCATACCTCAGAATACCGAACTCATTTCATGTTTATCTGCTTAACCCTTTGTTCTGATTTGATTTTATTCTCCAAGATCGACTTCTCCTGCTGTTTAGACTGCACAGGGTGAAGAGTATAAGGTATAGGAGATTGTTGGTTCTCGTTTCAGGAAAAATAACTTTCATTATCTGGTGGGTATGTAGTCAAGAAGCTGGTGGTTGAAATGCCGACCGCTGGCTTCCCGACTTTGAAATCCCAGCATGGGACTAATGATAGGCATCGAAATCCAAACACCTATCATTATCCACCCGCCAAAATCCTGATGCCCGGCATATTGAACGAAGGTAAGACGAATGTCGCAAGGGGGAGGGTTTGGGGGCTTCTGGGGTGGCTCAGCATTAGACAACCCCCGGAAGGGTTAGGGTTAGGCTAGGGGAATGGGGGGGTGAGGGTTAGTTTTAGGGTGCGGGGAGGGGGGGTTAGGTTTATGCACCCCTGGGGGGTGGTTAGGCACTAGGGGGTAACGATACTGCCTTTGAACCTCTATATACCCCTGCCTATAACTTCTAATATCCTGCCTATAAACCTCTAAGGATGATGCTAATTTGCGTACGCAGTCATGCAATAAATAAAGACTCCAGACCTCGAACCTGTGGTTGCAAAGCACAAAGTATTATTCAAGTAAAAATACAGCAGTTACACGCTATGATCCTCATATAATCTTAGCGCAAAGAGATTATACAGGCCTAAGTACAATTATACATATGCAGCGCTCTCTGGTCCAGATGTTAGGCATCAGCAAGAAACCCCTTGTCAATCAGCATTCAGCACAAAGACTAGGAACCCAGGGTCAGAGCACACATATTTATACCCCCCAGGAATAAACAACACTATAGAGAAGCTTGTTGCTAATACCATTGTTCCTAAAGGAGAGGGCATATGTTGCAAGAAATTTAACAGGTTGGTTCAAATAGACACAGTCCAGCCTCTAACACCTGGAGGTCTCTGGTTTCCCGCCTCATGCAAATCCTAACAGTTATTCATATAATGTACATTTTGTTGCTTGAAGTCTCTGCGGTCCATAAGTTGAGAATGCATGTTGCGATCTCTCCATCGATATTACCGGAATACTGTTGAGAGAGTACGCATCAGTACAATACCAAACATGGCTTACTTATCACGTATAAAACCTTAGTTACTTAATCTCACTTAAACTCACTGTGATTACACAATTATAGCATGAGCCTCTACAGGCACGTGAATTCATTAGAGCACAGAGATAATGCTGATCTGAAGTCTTAGAGAATCTGTGTGGAGGGAGACCACCATAGACCGACATGGGGAGCACTTCTTCGCTCTCAGCTATCCCTAGAAGTGAACACCTAGCAGTGTGGAATGCTGAGCATTATAGTTCCATGACTTGCTCATGCCCCAGCAGCCCCCCCACCCTTTTCAGGCTCCAAAATACTGGTCTTCGTTCTCCCAGGGCCTGTGTAGATGCAAATTAGCACAGCTACAAGACCCAAACCTCAGATAACACTCTTGGCTTTGAATGTATTTTATTGTAAGAAGCCTGCTAATGTAAGGTGCTACAAACGACCCTCTTGCTGTATTCGAGCAGGGCCACCTGGAGTGAGAGCAGACGTTATGTCCATGAAGCTTGTCTTCACAGGCTAGTTGTCACGTGGCCATTTGCTCTGTTTAGCTAATGCAATCCAATTTTGACATACTGTACAGCCATTTCTGAAATATATCGTTTAGGGGAATTATAATAATATACACACTTTATCCACAGCACCAAAACTACGTAAAGTCATGAAATGGGCTTTTGATGAATCGCTGTAACTTATGGCGATGGTCACAGATGCAATCGCATGATGCTAATAGTAATATCGCCACATGTAGTAAAGTGTGAGTTAATCTAAAATGGTGCTTAGGCGGCCATTCGCAAAATGGCGTCTTGCGATCTCATTTCCAAGATGGCGTCTTGCGGCCAGTCGCAAGATGGCATCGCTGCAATCCAATTTTAAACTGATCTTGTCTCAGCCAATTATCCAGCTTCGACAGTCCACCCTTTGATAGCAAACAACATGCTATCACAACCTGATTTTAAAATATAATTTAGGCTTACATTTATATACTATTTAGTGTTATTATGGGATGGCACAAGGTGGTTTTTAATCCATCAATAATGTGTCTCTGAGTGGGGACATAAAACTACTATTATACGCACACCGCGGATCTTGGAAGATCATGTGAAAGGTGTGGGGATACACCAGTCCTATAAAGGCAGTCTTGAAGGGGAAATTTGAGACTTTACATTATCTGAGGTGTTTTAAAATAACATTTCAATAATACATTCTATGCATGTCTAAATATAATACATTAAATTATGGTATTTCCTAGTTCAGGGTTGTAATGCAGTTCTGTATTTACCTCGGTATTCATACTGACCACCATCATAATTTCGTTCTTTCGCTTTACTCTATTTTTACATTTTCCACACTTCAACACAATAGGAAAACACCGGACACATATGCCAATTATTAAGATGACAATCAATATAAGGATTAAGAATTTGCCGATGCTGGCGATCACTTCCTGGACCCATTCCCCTAGACCTGAGAACCATTTCACTGGGTTCAGCCATGAAACCCATCCTTCTATCTTCTCCCCTACTTCAGCCACTGAAGCATTATGGTTCAAATTCCCATTTTAGCTGCAGAATTTCATCCATCTTCCGGTCTATCACTTCCTTAGGGTCGCTGGTATCATTGGTGACATAGGTGCAACATTTTACTCCAAATTGGGTGGCCAACGTTATGCAATACCCTCCAGTAACAGCAGTTAAATAATTTAACACTAGCCTGTGTTGCACCAGTTCTTTCTTGTACGCTTGCAATTCTCTCCCTGTATACCTGAATGTGTCCTCGTATATCTTGGTTATATTATCTATCAATTTAGCAAGTTCCTGAATATATCTAAAGTTTAATGTACCCCGAGCGATCCTGGTGGGATCCAATGTGACTAAAACTTGAAAGCCAGTTGTCTCACTAATTAACTGAGTGGCTTTGTGCACGTCACCAGGTATCATATTTCATTTGCCTCTGTGTTCATATTGTGTGTGAAGATATGGTGACGGTGTGTTTTTATGTATACCAAGCATTTCAACATGTGTGAGGGTCATAACTTCTGGGACTACTCTTCCCAGGTAACACAAACCTTCGGAACTCGGGGAGAGCCACTTATTCGCTTTTCTTCCACATATAAAATATACATTATCAGGGAGAACATAAGGAATGGTATGCATCATTATCATTAAGCACATTTCCCTTGCAAACAATCCTATTTCTGGGTCTTCCATCTGGTACATGCAAGTTTCTGGCTGTATTATTTTAGCACAATAACCATCTGGCACCTTACCAATAATTTCTTTGGTGGAACTCAATGCATACCAGTACCTAAAATGTCTCCCACTAGATTTAATTGAGCATAACAGATCATGGTTTATGGACTCATTATCAGCTCTTTGTGAGAAGGTCATCGTCTGATTATTCCCTGTTACTTCCCAACTCCCGGGTTTACTGGGGTTGGTTATGTTTAAACACAAAAGTGATCTATCTACTTGGAATTGATAGAGTTTGAAATGAGGTGGTTTGGATGAGAGGAATTTTCCATCCAATATTTTCCCTTTCTGTAATTCTAAAATTTCCGTGATATTCAGCGGAAATGGCACCAACCCTACATTATGCTGTCCCTGTGGCACATGTGAACACACCCAGCAATCAGTTTGATTTAACACTTTGCCTACCATGCTATGATAATCTTCTAAAGGATCCCCACCCCAGTACGGGTTATATTTAGGCTGTCACCGCTGGATACAATTCTCATCAACTAGGGACCCACAAAGCTCACACATACAGGAATCTTCAGAAGATAAACCTCCACACCGTCCCCGAGTATCCAGAATAACAGCTCTCTTAACAATAACAGTATTAAGATTGGTCAGACACTCCCCTGATTGGCATTGCACTCCTTCTGACTCCACTCCATCAGCACTGCCATCAGCTCACATCTCCTCTATCGGTCCTCCATCACAGAAACTGGGTATCCCCAAACAGATCATCATGACAAAAACTCTGGAAGAAAGAACTAGGATGACCACAGCAGACCACTCCATTGCTGGGAGCACTGATCTACACATTTCTTTAGCTCAGGTATCTCACCGTCACCTTTTTAATCCTTCCGGCACAAGCTTGCAATTGACAGGTCCACGTTATTGGCCTTGTCTCCACCTTGTATCTCCACCTTTGGTTAACCTCCCTATAGTGAGTGGAATGGACCCACGTATCTTCCCCGGCCACCCTTTGAGGATGTGGGACTTTGTCAACAATCGTCAGATACGGACCTTTCCACCAATCAGTCGAACGACCTGAGCTAAAAAAATTCGGATCATAACAAATTCCCCAGGTTTGACATCATGACAGTTTGCATTAGACATGTTAGTTAATAACACTTTCAATTTCTGTTATTCTTATTCATCTTCATATCTCAAAGGGGGGACAGATAAAAGAAATGACAGTCTGGAACGATCTTGGTTTTATTACCCATCACCTTACACATGTTCTGGGAAACGTCACCTGTAAAATGAGTCCCCCTATCACTTTCAATAATTCTAGGGATATAGTATCTGCATACAGGTTCCTGCAATTAAATCTTGTTATTAATGGCTACTGCTCTAAATAATGCCTGGGCCCCTGGGTTGGATAGTATTCCGAGTATTTGACCTTAGCCTGGCATGGCTGCTGTTTACCCTTAGAAACCTTGTGTCCTGTGTGTGAGAGATAAAGCACAACAGTTAAATATCATTTAAACATGACCTAAATACAACAATAAATCATCCACATTTTACATTAGAACAGATCCATTGGCAGGTTGAAAAGATTGTAAACAGTCATATAAGGCCTGGGAGAAGATAGTGGGGTTGCCTATGAACCCATGGGAAACCCGTGTTCATGTGTGGTGTTCTTCACTTTGCAGTACTTACTTATATGTCCCACTTGGTGACAGTTAAAACATCTTTTTTGAACGGGGTGGATGAAAGGATTGTTGTGGGAGTTGAGCAAGAGGTAAAGATGGTGGGTATGGGTAGGAATATGGAGGATAAGGGTATGGTGGGAGGTATGAAGTTTGTGGGTAGCATGGGACCTGTGGTTGTGTATGATATGTGGGGTAAGGATGTGTTTGCTGTGGTGTGGGATTGGGGAAATATGTAACTGTTCAGGTGCAAGTGTGTGTATAGTGCAGGTGTGTCTACTGGCTGTGATGTTACAGTCATTACTTCCAGAGCTTGGATACTGACAGCCATTATTTTTTCACTCTGGGTCTCTCTCTTCTTTGAGATGTTTTTATCATGTTCTATGGTAGATTCTATGAGGGTATCTATTGTGACTCCCCTCCAGCCAGGCTGTGAGGTTTGAACCTGGGTAATATTATCTTGGTTTACTTGGTCTGTTAAGGGAACATCACCATCCAATACACAATCCGTGATAAATTTTGTCACGTCGGTATTGCGTGGTAGACAGGCCCTTAACACCACACGCCAATCTTTATTAGTTGGCTCATGAGAACTACCCAAATTCCTAAAAAATCTCTGACATTTGGCTAGTTCCTTTTTGGGATCGGGGAAATCATTTATGATGGAATTTAGTTCTGCTCTTGTCCAAGGACAATGCATTACCACTTCCCTCGTGGGCACTACACCGTTTGCATCTGCACTTCCATTCGGAACAGTTATTGTCCGAATGGGATGCAGACCAGTAGCGCTGCTACCTTTGACCTTGTTACCTGGCTGGGGGTTTAATCTGTTGCTGCTACGTATGGTATTAACAACTTCCTCTACGGGTGCAGAGGGTGTTAGCACTTCCCTTGCTGTTACCGATGGAGATGGCGGCACCACCCGTGATTGTTGTGATGCAGCATCTATCATCTGTACAGCATGGGAAA
This sequence comes from Taudactylus pleione, assembly GCA_031769625.1. Taxonomy (NCBI): domain Eukaryota; kingdom Metazoa; phylum Chordata; class Amphibia; order Anura; family Myobatrachidae; genus Taudactylus; species Taudactylus pleione. Next base: position 3,906,307 of record JAUIMM010000079.1, on the reverse strand, counting down.
TGGCAGACATTACAATAGGCTCATCATCCACATCATGAACATTTTCTTTATAGTTGCATAAGAGAGGGTACAAATTGCTTGTTACATGTTTATGGGTATTTTTGATAACTGTACTTGCACCTCCATCCACATAAGGTGGGGGTGGTGCGCGTGAACTGCTGGCAATACCTTCCATAATGCTACCTTGCTGCATGTGCGCGCCATTTTGTGGCTCGCATGCATTGCAATTCAGCGTTGCGGATGTATTCTCTGACAATGCGCTCGCAACGCTAGTTTGCATTGCTTGCGCATTTTTAAGCCACGCATCCCCTTCATCATGCCACAACTTTAAACATTCATAATATTTGACCTTTTTCTCTCGGGAGCGCATCAGACTGATGTGATCCCGGACATTATCTAATACATCTTTATCAAAACTACCAATTCTGGGAAACGGTCTAACACTCTTCATCGTCATTTTAAACCATACATCACAATACCTTATTGCATAAGTACCGTACTTAGTATGCATAATACGATGGGCCGATCCAAACGGAGCTTCCATTAGCAGTACATCATTGTCTAACATCTCTATTGTTTGCATGGCTCCCATTCTGAGACAACTCCTATGTTTTTCAACAGACTTAAACTGGTGAAAGACAGTCAAGATACTATCACTTACCTGTGGACAATTTAACGGCAGTGCCCACACACCTGTGAAGATTTGAAGAAGGCTACTCTACCCACCCGGATAAGATTTAAGAAGGCAACTTCCACACCTATGGAAGTTTAAGTCGGCTACTTCCATGCACCTCTCTACAACAAAGACAACATGTACACCTGCTACTGTATTACAACAAGAAAAAATGATGAAGGTAGTGCTAATGTCTCAAGGTTGAATGAGATGCTGCCTGTGAGGGAAAACAATTAGGGGCTCACCTTCCCTAAATAGAAAGATCAACAGAAAACAAACCTCAGACGCGTCTCATATCAACTATGTATTTCATATAGTGCTCAAAGTCACAATTCAGATAAAATTAAAAAGAGTTTATTATATAAAGCAATGGTAATCCATATGCGTCATAAAAAATGGTAAATATCGGTACAGACATATACACAAACAACATATAACATAAGACAGTGCACTTCTATATAGATCAGGTATGACAGATACGCCTCTGAGCGTTTTACTCTGTAAATACTGTATCAAGTATATCTGAGATGCATGATGTTCCAATGTGACAATACTCATCTTCATATAAATGGACTTATCTTAGGTGTAGTCCGTATGTTCAGTGAAATGAGAACTGTCTCACCCTTCCAGACTGAGTCCTGTGGTACTGTGAATAGTTCCGTCGATAGGTAGTTTGCCCCATCCATCTCTTCTAAAAACACTTCCGCCCAACTTATTTGCCAGCGACCGGAAGTCGGAAACACGTGACCGGAAGCAGAAACAGTAAACACGTGACCGGCGGCAGGCCAGTCCATAAAGTATAAAAGAGATGGAGGTACTACTAACTCACCATCCTGATGAAGCCTATTTATATAGGTGAAACGCGTAGATGATCGTGAGAAGGGAAGAAGGAACGCTTACAGTGCGTCACTGGTCCCCAAAGTTTGCCGGCAAACTACCTCTATCAACGGAACTATTCACAGTACCACAGACCTCAGTCTGGAAGGGTGAGACAGTTCTCATTTCACTGAACATACGGACTACACCTAAGATAAGTCCATTTATATGAAGACGAGTATTGTCACATATTGGAACATCATGCATCTCAGATATATTTGATACAGTATTTACAGAGTAAAACGCTCAGAGGCGTATCTGTCATACCTGATCTATATAGAAGTGCACTGTCTTATGTTATATGTTGTTTGTGTATATGTCTGTACCGGTATTTACCATTTTTTATGATGCATATGGATTACCATTGCTTTATATAATAAACTCTTTTTAATTTTATCTGAATTGTGACTTTGAGCACTATATGAAATACATAGTTGATATGAGAAGTGCCTGAGGTTTGTTTTCTGTTGACACCTGCTACTGTGTATAGAACGGTAAGCTGCTTACCGAGCGGCTAGCACTTAGCCCTTAAAGGTCATACGGTACCTCTAACTTTAGGGAACAAGTTACCCCTACCAACAAATACTCACTGTTACACACTTTTTCCCTGCGCAGAAAAATACACGTTAACCCAGATATTGACAACAATTGAAAAGAATGTAAAGCTCAACGGCTTTGTTTAAACACGTGGCAGCACGACCGGAAGTACGTATACGCTATTGTGCGACCAGTCGCATACACAATAATGCGACTACCACACTACCATATGACAACCTTTAGCTGCTTACACAAAAGTGCATCTTTACTGTGCGCAAAACTGTGACTCAGGCGCGTGTTCAATACTGCGGCACCCCTTTAAATGTTAGGTTCTATCAACAAAGGAAAATAAACTTTTTCCTCTCTTGTCCATGGATTCTAGTCAGCGTCCCTGGCTCACACGATAACGTGTAGTGATCTCTCAGCACCGAGCGGTTGCAGGTAAACCCTGCATGTGGCCACTCCACCCTTTGGTGAGAAATCGATAACCGTAAGTGCCGTGTGAGCGGGTAAGTGACTTCACGATGAGCCCCCAACTAACGATACTGCCTTTGAACCTCTATATACCCCTGCCTATACCTTCTAATATCCTGCATATAAACCTCTAAGGATGACGCTAATTTGCATACGCAGTCATACAGTAAATAAAGACTCCAGACCTAGAACCTGTGGTTCCAAAGCACAAAGTATTATTCAAGTAAAAGTACAGCAGTTACACGCTATGATCCTCATATAATCTTAGCGCAAAGAGATTATACAGACCTAAGTACAATTATGCATACGCAGCGCTCTCTGGTCCAGATGTTAGGCATCAGCAAGAAACCCCTCGTCAATCAGCATTCAGCACAAAGACTAGGAACCCAGGGTCAGAGCACACATATTTATACCCCCCAGGAATAAACAACACTATAGAGAAGTTTGTTGCTAATACCATTGGTCCTAAAGGAGAGGGCATATGTTACAAAGAATTTAACAGGTTGGTTCAAATAGACACAGTCCAGCCTCTAACAACTGGAGGTCTCTGGTTTCTCGCCTCATGCAAATCCTAACAATTGTTCATATAATGTACATTTTGTTGCTTGAAGTCTCTGCGGTCCATAAGTTGAGAATGCATGTTGCGATCTCTCCATCGATATTACCGGAATACTGTTGAGAGAGTACGCATCAGTACAATACCAAACATGGCTTACTTATCACGTATAAAACCTTAGTTACGAAATAATCTTTATTTCATAGCAATTATAATAAATGTGCATACTTGAATCTTATACCTTAAAGCTTATGGAACCTTGTATGTGAATATGTAATGTGTGAGTATGTGGGGTTTGATGTAAAGACGCTAGTTAACTTGGGGCAGATGCGTGTGCATGGAGCTAATATTCAGCATTTTCATACAGGGTCTTATTCATTCCCTAATATGCGACTAGTTAACAGCGCAATTGTGCGTATTAATGTGTGTATGAGAAATGGTGCACTTAAATCTCACTTAAACTCACAGTGATTACGCAATTATAGCATGAGCCTCTACAGGCACGTGAATTCATTAGAGCACAGAGATAACACTGATCTGAAGTCTTAGAGAATCTGTGTGGAGGGAGACCACCATAGACTGACATGGGGAGCACTTCTTCGCTCTCAGCTATCCCTAGAAGTGAACACCTAGCAGTGTGGAATGCTGAGCATTATAGTTCCATGACTTGCTCATGCCCCAGCAGCCCCCCCCACCCTTTTCAGGCTCCAAAATACTGGTCTTTGTTCTCCCAGGGTCTGTGTAGATGCAAATTAGCACAGCTACAAGACCCAAACCTCAGATAACACTCTTGGCTTTGAATGTATTTTATTGTAGGAAGCCTGCTAATGTAAGGTGCTACAAACGACCCTCTTGCTGTATTCGAGCAGGGCCACCTGGAGTGAGAGCAGACGTTATGTCCATGAAGCTTGTCTTCACAGGCTAGTTGTCACGTGGCCATTTGCTCTGTTTAGCTAATGCAATCCAATTTTGACATACTGTACAGCCATTTCTGAAATATATCCTTTAGGGGAATTATAATAATATACACACTTTATCCACAGCACCCAAACTACGTAAAGTCATGAAATGGGCTTTTGATGAATCGCCGTAACTTATGGCGATGGTCACAGATGCAATCGCATGATGCTAATAGTAATATCGCCACATGTAGTAAAGTGTGAGTTAATCTAAAATGGTGCTTAGGCGACCATTCGCAAAATGGCGTCTTGCGATCTCATTTCCAAGATAGCGTCTTGCAGCCAGTCGCAAGATGGCGTCGCTGCGATCCAATTTTAAATCTTGTCTCTGCCAATTATCCAGCTTCGACAGGGGGGAGGTAAGGGTTAGGCACCCCTAAGGGAGGGTTAGGGGGGGAGAGGGGTAGGGATAGCGTACTTACCTGCCCTATCGGGATCTGCGCTGTTCGGGCTGCCGGCGTTGGGATTTCAACCGCCGGGCTCACGTCCGGGGGTCATTCATACCGATCCCATCTGGTGGATTGCATAGGTTATGGACCAGAGGAAAGATCATGGATTAAAGCTTCTGACGTTCCTGCTCCAGATCTAATAAAATAGTTTCATCTCAAGTACCCTGCTAAGCCCTGTCCTAAGTGTCCAGTAAAAGGGAGGTAGTGTCACAAATCATGGCCTTAACATTCCTTTTACACTCAGACATTCATTCATTTCAGTTTCCAAGACATAGCTCAAAGGAAGAGAAAAGAAACTCTTTGTGGGAGCACTACTTATTATTATCTGCTAAAATTACATTTTATTATAAATAAACATTTAAAAGTACTAACATACAAACACAGAAACAGAAGACTTCAAATAAATCCTTATTTATATATCAGTGGAATTATCCACATATGCACACCCAGAAAATTCCAATCTGTTCTAACAGGTGCTTTCTGGATAAATGGTATGCAGTTTTTCTAGGTGAAGGCGAAGGAGGCGGAAAGTCGGACAGGCAAAACTTTTCCTACTTTTCACCTCTAATGGTGCATACACACGATCAGATTTTTTCTTCAGATATGGACGATAACGATTTAAAAATCGTTCAGTCGTTCATATCGTTCAAATCGTTCAAAACTTTGGTCAAATCGTCCAAATCGTTAAATCGTTCAGTCGTTCATCTGACAAATCTGACAAGTCTGACAAATCTGACCGTGTGTACGCTCCGAATACAGGCCATTGTCGCAAATTCTGCAGGTTGTAACTACCAGTCTGTTCACAGAGGTGCTCTCTGGATAACTGGAATGCAGTTTTTCTACGTTGCAATTACCAATATGTTGAAACAGGTGCTCTCTGGTTAAATGGAATGCACTTATGTCCAGTATTAAGGTGCATACACACTGGGCGATAAAGTGGACAACTGAACGATAACGATATCGTTATCGTTCAGTCGTCCACTTTATCGTCCATTTTTAAGCCCAAAAAGATGAACGATAACGACGACGCGCGTTCCCGCGGGTCGTTCGTCATCATCGTTCATCGGGCTGACATGCAGGCCAACCTGACGATCTCGTCAGGTTGCTGCATGTCAGGGAATGGGGGAGAGAGCCCGGCACTGAACGATATCGTTAATGATATCGTTCAGCGGCTGTGCTCAATGTCATAAACGACATTGAGCACAGCCTGCCGGGGTCACACTAGACGATATCGCTCAGGGAGTAATGCACCTTTACACTACGGCTGCGATGGTACTCGATTGTACCGATGGTTTTGCAGTATTGCTAAACATTACGGGTGTGTAGGGTAAAGTGGGTGTCCTTGTGTAGTGCTGCGGCGCCATAGCGATCGCAATGATTTAGCATACTATCGCAGTTGAACTGCGTGTGTAATTGCAATTGCATTCGCAGTTGCGATCCGTAGTGAATCAGGCCCTATATTTTTACTGGCACCTTCTAGCTGCAATAGCAGCTACATATTAATTTAATATGTCTAGAAATGCCATTCTATGTGTTTAACATCGTCAAGTGTGTATGCACTAGCCAATGCTGTGACCCCCGCAGGGTCCCGTCGCACGACAGGTCGGCTGGGTACACATCGGTAAATGTGTACACAGCTTAAGGTTGTAGGAACATGAAAACAATGTTTCATTTATTTTATTAAGATAAAATAACAAATCATCACAGCAATTTAAATTTAGAACAAAGTGTATACTATATACCACCTATATTTTAAATGTTGACAATTTGACCCTGCCGACATTTCAAACGGTATAAATGTGTAAATTATGTCCATGTATAAATGATGTACCTTTTGACATTTTTACTGTTTACATTTTGAATTTCGACATATAGTCCATGTTGACATTCTGGTTGTCTAAATATTGTACCTATCAACAATGGTGACTATGGTTTGAATGTCTAAGAAAAAAAATGAAGCGTTTCGGTTACCTCTGTGACCTTTTTCAAGTTAGGTCACAGGGGTGACTGGAACACGTAGTTGCTATGTGTTTTTTTGGTGATCCCTCCAGCAAGTGCAGACCTGACACACTGGGACTAGCAGCCGCAGCGGTGAGCTTATTGGAACATCTGTCTGTTAGATATTGTGGCCTTTCATCTCAATCGGACAAACAGACTATTGAATTTTATATATAAAATATTTATATGTTATGAGCCACCGTACCACTTGCGACAGCTCACACTGCCCACCTCCGTCCTGGCCATTGCTAGGCAGCCAGGTCTGTGCAGGGGCCGTACAGACTGATGGTCCTGGCTGTTACTTTATTGTTATAGGTGAAGACCTCTCCACTAGATTCTAGGAGTTTATGCAGTTTCCAGGTGAGTCCTAACAACATACATATACACAAGTAGAATACTTGTATGTATCACGCACTGATACTCCAAACCATAATAGGAATCTGTTGTCAATTTAGCGACAATATGATGTACTATGTTTTCCCGTTCCGTTCAACTTGACACAGGAATAGTGTAACTGAGGGCTACACACATCTAGCATATCTGGTGTCTATTTTTTACCAAATATAACTTTAATTATAGATAATAGTAGTGATAGTACTATATATTAGATTAGATAAGTCTACTTGTGGTTTTCCTAGCTACACTGATAATGCTAATGCAACGATATCCACCTTTACATATTTTGTCAATACTTCATTTGTTATTGTGTACTGTATATTGTTCTCGTCTGCAATTTGTATATTACCACTATGGTGATGGGTTTCACAGTTTGGCCACACCCCCTGCAGGCGTCTGGGACATCAGCGCACTGATGCACTGTGTGACGCCCTGGGACCTCCGCTGGGAGCCGCCCTTTGGAGAGTGAACACCGGATAGAACACACATAAATAAGGTATGTTTTTCTTATGTTTTTCATGTCTTCAGCAAATGTACTTCAGTGGCAAATGCAGGATTTCTAGAGGGGGGTGTCCAAATGCTTGAATTTAGAGCGAGTGTGGCCAGTCCATGAAGAGGGCACAATTAGCACTTATCCAGCTTTGATAAGCATCATACAAAGTATATTGTGTGTCATAATTCCAGCATCTACAGGACCAGCGATCATAATAAGCCATTAAATGCGGCAGTAGGGCCATCCTGTCTGAGCTGAATGTTTTTATTTTAGATGCGGTCACCATTCCAGAGCATGGGAGCAAGTCCGGGAGTCTGGGAGCAGCAGAATAACCTAGCACTGCCCTGGACATATACTGTATGTACATATTGGGCTCTATAGCAACACATCCCTAACAGTGAATGTTTTCCAGATCTCCTAGTTGGTGCACAGGTTATTTATTACTGGCTGATACACGTTAAAATATCCATAGGTAGTGCTAATTATTTCATTTGTGATACTGAGAAGAACATGCAGCACTAGTAAAATTCTATTACATTACTATTTCTATTGTGGTCATGGTGTGGGCTGGGGAGGGGGGTTTCCAGGCAGTACTCTTACTATACAACGTTGAGTGTAATCTGTTGTCTTTGCAAAAAATCATTACATTGAGGAAATTAATGGCCTCTTTAGCAATATGGTCCGTAACCTGTATGGGGCTGTCAAGTGTATTGAGCTCATCTCATCAATCATTGTATGAAACTCTGCCTCTGTGTCACTCCAAATGAAAAAAAAATCATTGATATGTCATTTGTAGTAACTAATCTTATCAACATATTGACACAATAAGTACCTGTGCTCGTACTGGTACATATACAAATTTGCATAGATCGGTGCAAGGTTTGAACCCATTGCCGTCCCCGCGATTTGCACTATGTAGTCCTTCCCATATGTAAAATGTTTCTTTTTCAATATCAACTCAGCCAATTCAATCAAAACATCAATTGGTGGCCCTACATGACAGCCAGCACTCAAAGACAGTCTCAATGCCTCCAGGCCCTCACCATGGGGTATAACTGTGTACATTGAGGCGATGTCCATCGTAGCAAGCCACATGTCATCAGTTAACTCATCAAACGATAGAGTGTTCTCTAAAAAGTCAGCTATGTCACGTATAAAGCTGTCCTTTTTGGTGACATGTGGCTGTAAGAAACTATCAACGAACATCGCCAGTGGCTGCAACACGGAACCCTGGTGGAAATTATTGGGCGACCAGGCTGGTCAACCAATGACTTGTGAGTCTTAGGCAACAAGTATATAATAAGACAGATGGGGTATTCAACCTTGAGAAAAGAAGCTATCCCATTGTACAACCATCTGTCGTGAACCGCCCGGTCAAGCACAGAATTCACAAGGCATACATATATAGGGTTATGCATCACTCTTAAGTAGGTGTTAACGTCATCTAACTAGTGGCAGACCTCCCTATCATATGCCTGTCAGTCCTGGATGACCATTGCACCACCTTTGCCTGCCTGTCTCACAACGATTTCATTGTTGTGTGTAAGTGCATCCAGGGCCTGTTGCTGAGGTCCAGTGAGATTATCATATCTCTTTGTATCAACAAACAAGACCATATCATGTTCAACCAATCGTAGAAAAGTCTTAATGCTGGGATTGGATGAAGGGGGTCAAATATACTTGGTGCCTTAAAATCTACAGCAGTAATAGTGGAGTTATCACCAGAGAAAAATTTGAGTAGCCTGAGCTTATGCCCAATTTATAGTGGTCTACAGACCAATTGAATCAGTTATGTCTCACCGTTGGGACAAAAGACAGCCCCAAAGCCAACAATTCAATCTCTGCTGATAACAACGGCCTACTAGAAAGATTATAGATTGGTACTAGTTCTTCCTTCTGCCTCGCCCTCGCCTTTTTGTTCCATCTCTCCTGATCGGGTACCTCTTCCTAAAAAAGATCCACTTAGTGGTCTCTGTCCACCAATCTCACTCTCTGAATTAGTTTGGGAGGAGTGCGACTGAGGGGGAGGAGTATCAAAACGTGACCCTGGCCGGTGGGTGCCAGGTTGATAGTGTAGTGTAGTGCATATTTAGGCCTCCCCTGCATGCTGGTACTTGGAGAACCACAAGTACCAGCAAGTGGGTGACTAACAACCCGGTGGTACCTATAGTACCCCTGTAAAAGAAATATTAAAATAAAACAAGGACACCGATTGTTTTAAAATTAAATTTTTTTGCACTTTCACCTGGAGGGCGGCAGCCTTTAAGCTCTTTTTCATGGCTGCCACTTCCCCCAGGACTTCCACGGCATCTTCACCTGGGAGGGCGGCAGCCTTTAAGCTCTTTTCCATGGCCGCCACCCATCCAGGACTTCCCCGGCGTCTTCTTGCTTCGACAGGTCTTCTCTGCTGCCACCGTCTGACAGACTGCTGTGCTATTTCCTCGCACTGACTTATATAAGTCAGCCGAGGGGGTGGGGCATTGATGTCGTGAGCTGTGATTGGCTCGCGGGAGCCACCTTTGAATTTCAAAAATGCCACTGAGGGGCCATTTTTAAAATGAGCACACTCGGTTCTCACCATTGAAGCCAATGGTGAGAATCACTCATTGGCTGAGAGGCGGAAGGCTCGCCTCTCTTAGCCAATGAGTGCTCCGCACCGGGATTTCTGTACTGAAATCCTGCGGTGGAGCTGTCATTAAGGTAGTACTGTTCTTAGAGAACAGTACTAAAGTTTGCTGGTCCGCGAATTTCATTTTTTTTTGCCAAGACCCTGGATTACCTACTTTTGAATGAAGAGGACCTGATCAACGCATAGAAGGTGAGGTGAGTATGGATTTTTTTTATTACAGGTACACCATTGGATAATCTACTGGAAAAGAGGACCGATGGGATACAGGGATACATAGATGAGTATGTGTATATGTGTGTGAACATGTGTGCATGTATGTTTGAATAAATATTTACTTTCTACGGTGTGTGTGTTCCGTGGTTTTTAATATTGCTTTTGCTGTGGAACTACAGGTACCAGTGGGCCCATAATGCCCTGGAAGGGGAACCCCTTTATTGGGGGGTCCTCAGATCCCCTATCCTGGGTTGACTAGCGGTCAGGGGTGATGCTTCAGCTGGGGGGCCCGGTGAAAGGGCTCCCCTGGCTGTGGCATCACCCCCCGCTAGAAAGGGTCCAGTGCTGGTTATGGTAAATACAGGGGGACCCTACACATTTTTTTCCCCTGTATTTCTACAACCAGGACTGGATCAGAGCCCAGTGCTGGTTGCACTGAATAAGGGGGACCCCTACAACATTTGTCCCCTGTATTTAGCACTACTAGTACTGGCTTTCCAAAGCCCAGTGCTGGCTGTTTTTTTTGGGGGGTGAGGTGGCACGTAATTTTTTATTTTTTTTACACAAGTTTTTTTTTTTTAAAACACAGAAGCACAGACAGGTTTCACTGATCCCGTCCCTGCTTCTGTGTTTCTTTATTTATACATAGATGCAGGCATCATGGATCTTTCTTTTCCGAGCCTGCATCTGTCTGCTGCTACCTCCCCCGGGTCCAGACCACAGCTAACACCCGCTACCCCCCCTCCCCAAGGTCCCAGCCACAGATAACAACCGCTTTCTTCCCCCGAGCCCACCGCCACTACCGCCCGCACTGGCCAGCCATCTTGAGGCACCCAAGTGAAGCCACAGTGAGTACACCTGCTGGAGGCTTCTACTGAGGCTGCGCAAGGAATTGAATCTTCCTATCTCTATAATGGCGCAATTGTGAGGTAATAGTTTAAAAACTGTAACTTTCTCAATTACCTGAACCCCAAAAGGTCCTACCATGGAACAATAGCTACCTAATAAAACAAACCCCAGGTCTAAATTCACCCCCTACCCTGAGTTATGCCTTCCGACAAATCTCTCATAGAGAGCAGCAGAAAAGTGGTCCGAACTGAGAGTGTCAGGAAAAAGCTGGCAGTTGGAACTTTAGATTTTTTTTTTTCCTGAAATTCGGCATGCAGCACCGTGCAAAAGTTTTATCCAACTATGCCAAATTTTAACCCAATACCTCCAATAACTTTTGAGATGTAACCCCTTAAACACCATGCCCCCCCCCCTCCGGAATTCTATTTAGTTTTCCATTTTTTTCCATTCAGCCTTAATACAAGTGTAATAACCATCTTTTACTAATGACCCCAAGTGTGGTGTGATGTAAAGGTTCCTTACCGGTCTGGTTTATCCCTTTGTTCTTGTCAGTAGTCAGACGTTATTACAGGCAACAAAAGTGTTTCACCAACAAAGTTTACACAATGCAAGAAAATATTGTCAAATACCAATGTAAGTATTAAGTTTTAAACATACACTTTGGACAAGCAAATGACACTTGGAGCCGTAAAATTTTATTAAAGCAGGAACGCTTCTTTCTTTAGCTGTAAATGAAGCAGATTAGCAATATACTCTAACACAACTATTCTATTGCAAGCAGATATTGACATATACTGGCAGCTCACTCTAAAACTAACCTTGTTTATCTAGAAATAAGTCTTTTAAATTTAACTCAAGTCCCTTTTACACTGGCCTGTTCCTTTCGTCGGTGCACATTTGGTGTAGAGGTTACCTCTAAAATGATTTATTCGGCTATCCTGAGTTTACTAGTTAAAGTTATACTGTCTTTTGGAAGTTGGAAGTTGCAAGCCCGGGCCTGTGCTGACACTGAAGAGCTTTGACTCTGCCTATACTGGCGTAATTTCCTGACAGGTATCAAGGTTCACTGTATAGTAAGTTGAGTCTCGTAGGATCCTATGTTATTGTGATGCAACTGATCCCTTTGCTGAACTTTTGTTAAATCCTGTGCTTCCTTTTGCATATACAATACAGTCTTATAGTAAATGCACTCTCACTGTTCCTTATGGTTACTGCAAGGTTCCTGACTATGGGCCTCATTTACTAATGAGTTTTATAACCAAAACGAGTGATAAATTTCACTGTGTATGATAAATGGTGCTCCAGCCAATCAGCTCCCAACTGTCAACTGTTAGAAAAATGACAGTTGGGAGCTGATTGGTTGGAGCACCATTTATCATACACAGTGACATTTATCACTGGTTTTGGTGATAAAACTCCTTAGTAAATGGGGGCCTATGCTGGCTGAGGTGACTTGCTTGTTTACTGGCAGTCTAATTTTATCTCAAAAATTGCTCACTTATTGGTCAGATATCTGTCAGACCCCTTAGTTCTCCTGAGGAAGCTATGTAGTGGGTTAAACTATTCTTTGTTTTTATTAGAACTGGAGCAATTAATGGCTTAAACTACCTGAAGGTGAACTGTCTTAATACATTATAGTCTATATTGCCTGCGATGTGTGGTGCGGGGTGCAGTGATTTAAGATTCTGACAGACCTGTCAGTCACCACAACAGGTGAAGTAGCTGGGTGGTCCCGCTGATGCTGCTTCCTCCTCTCTGTGTCTCCTTCAGCTCCCAGCAGACTCCGGTCCCGGCAGTCTCCTCACAGCAGCTGCTGATCACTTCATGGCGCTCCGGTAAGCGCAGCACTCCTACTCCGGTCCTGTCACCTCAGGCTCTCTCCCAGCAGGCCCCGCGTACCAGTGGTCACGTGCGGGTCCGCTTCCTGCCGACTGCGCGAGCCGCTCTGCCCCTCTATTACTTAGCACTCTATGGGCTATCTCTCCCCTCTGCTGCGGCTGCAGTGTCATGCCCCTGGCCACGTGCCCATCAGCTCCCATAGTCCAGGGGTGAGCGGTTGGCTCCATTAGGTCTCCATGAGGGGGTGTCCTGCTTCAGAGAGGGGGCCAGCACATATACGGAAACTGGCAGTTTCAAATATGATACTGGTGCAAATAAATCAACTATTAAACCATACATGTTTTTTTCTCCGTGTACAGGAATAGGAATATTGATTACATACATATATATTTATAAATTTAACAGTAACCACTATAAATTTACACGACTGTACCTTATAATAATATACACAGTATACAGATGTGACCTTTGTCATATAGGGGTCTATTTACTAAGCAGTGTTAGGAGACAGAGTGAAAAGTGATAGGAAAGTGATAAGGTGCCAGCCAATCAGCTCCCAACTGTCATTTTTCAAACACAGCCTGTGAGATGACAGTTGGGAGCTGATTGTCTGGCACCTTATCACTTACTTATCACTTTTCACTTTGTCTCCTAAGACTTCTTAGTAAATAGACCCCATAGTCTCAATACGCCATGCTGCGCAATATGCCTGGAGTGAGTGAGCAGCCTGGTCCCGTGAGACTCTGGAGTCTTTTTTGCTTTTTTTTTTGCCGAATATGCGTCTTAGGGGCATATTCAATTAGCCGCGATAAGCCGTTTTCAGCAAAAAAGTTTCGCCGATGACGTCATTTCGCCAGGCGAAAACTTATCCCCATATTCAATTCCAAAGACTTTTTGCTTACGCGGAAAGTCAATGCATTGGTATAGGCGAAAAAGATTTGCCTATGAAACAAGGCGGAAAAAAGTGCAGAATTGCGGTTTTGGGGTGCAAAGGTGGGGAAACCACCCTGCACCCTTGGGACAGGTCCCCAAAGGTTAGCTGCATCCACAAAATCCTTAAAAAATTTGAAGAACACCCCAAAAAATAAATTTAAAAAAGTGGGCGAAAAAAAAACAAAGTTTGGGTATAAACTTTAAAACTAGCAAAATAAGATTATGGGGGTATGCAAGTATGGGGAGGTGTTTTTTTGATTGCAGGTGTTTGCTGAAGGTGCGTTTTTCACAACTTCACTTTTGCGTTTTTTAATCCCCAATGTTAGTGCATCTTTTGGCTGCGTGTCAGGCTGATTTCCCCAAATCTGACAGCACTTTTCGCCTGTTTGAATTTCGCCAGGTTCCATTTTCACGTCCTTTGGAATTGAATAGGGCGAATAGCGAGGCCGCACACGAAAAGTTTTCGCATCCAAAACTCTCTAAGTCGGCGAAAAGTACGCCAAGCGAAACCTTTCCGACTTTTCGCGTCTAATTGAATATGCCCCTAAGTCTCAATGGAATGCGAATAGGATGCACCAGGAGACTGTGTGATAAAGTATCAGCCAATCAGCTCCTGTCATTTTTCAAACAGTTAGTCTCCTGTTGCATCCTATACGCATTCCATTGAGACGTAGACGCATATTCGGCAAAAAAAGAAGCAAAAAAGATGCCAGAGGCAGCCTGGTCCCGTGAGACTCTGGCGTCTTTCTTTTCTTGCTTTTTTGCCAAATATGCGTCTAAGGGCAGGACTCAATTAGGTGCGAAATCGGATGATTTCACGGCAAATTATCGCACATGCAATAATCGGATTGTGTACAACAGGCGAAAAGTTTTCACCATCTCAGACCAGCCAGATGTACTAAGCTCTGAAAAGTGATAGAGTGGAGAGTGAAAAACGACCAGCGGCTCCGTCGTGCGCATGCGCGAGACCCGAATAACGATGGCCAAGCCGTAGTTATGGGTCTCACACCAAAGGGGGCGTGCTGTCGATGTTGATTGACAGCACGCCCCCTTAGGTGGGCGTGTCGGGGGCGTGGCTGCCCAGACGGAGGCGTTCCCATGGGAACGCCTACCGTCTGGGGCCGGCCCCAATGACATCACTAGTGATGTCAGTGGGAGTGCTTTTGGCTCTGATAGAGCACTCCAGGGCTTGCGGCAGCGAGACCCTACCGAAAATGGTGCTCCAGCCAATCAACTCCCAACTGTCAACTGTTAGAAAAATGACAGTTGGGAGCTGATTGGCTGGAGCACCATTTATCATACACAGTGAAATTTATCACTGGTTTCGGTGACAAAACTCGTTAGTAAATGGGGGCTGGGTCTTGTATTTCTGTGGGCTATATGGATGTGTCAAGGTTTTAAACATTGCACGTGGTTGCAGCAGGTGTTTTTTTAACGGTCTTTAAAAGTGCACTTTTAAAGACCCGAAAATATACTTGCACCCATTTTAACGTAGCCCCAATTGTGGAACAGTAATTTCCTTGAAAAAAAATAGCTTTCTATAATTTTTGAAAAATTTTTCATATACGCAAATTACCGCCAACCAACGCAATTTAAGTACCCTAAATACTTTTATTATAGCCAATAATACACTTCTAAATGAATTTCCGATGTACGTCAGCCATTTTTTGGTGTACAGTTGCATTTTCCGGCATGTCCTGACTTTGTCGCCTATTTTCGGCAGTTTTTTTATCGCACCTACCCATTATCGTCTGTTTATTTGCAAAAATTGCCCGATTTCACCGGAGAAATTGACTTATTTTATCACTGGCGATAAAATCGCCGATTTTGCAACTAATTGAATACGGCCCTAAGTCTCAATGGAATGCGCACATAGGACGCACCAGGAGACTGTGTGATAAGTACCAGCCAATCAGCTCCTAACTGTCATTTTTCAAACACGTCCTGTAACATGACAGTTAGGAGCTGAATGGCTGGTAGTTTATCACTCTCCAAAGTATTTCTAGAGCTTAGTATATCTCCCTCAGTCGCACACAGAGGAGGAGTGCAGTGACTGAGTCACAGATACTCAAAAGCCCATGGGAGCTGCCTGGGTGGAGCTACGCCAAGCCACACAGCAGCTTTACTGGACTCGGCCATCTCCAGGAGCGAGGCAGCTCTGATCATTGGCCGTGCCGCGTTTTGAGCTCAGAGGGCAGCTGGATGGAAAAGAGTCAAAGGGCCGGATCCAGCAAGGAACGCAGTTGCTTATAAGCACGCAATTGGTCACATGATTCGCACTTTGCATGTATGTGTATGCATCACTGTGCGCGAGCTAGGCGCTGCGTTAGGAACTGAGAATGCAGTGACAACACAGACCCATGGCACAGTGATTGACAGGAAGTGCCATTTGTGGGTGGTGACCAGGGGGTGGTTGGGCAAATGCAGGCGTGCCAGTGTGGGCAAATGCAGGCGTGCCAGTGCTTTTCAACGCCGTTGTGGGGGCATAAATTATCCACTGTTAGTACAGCAAGTACCATAGCTCTGATAGCGTGCTTGGCTGTGAGCAATGTCTGAGTAAAGTCAGGGCTTGTGCAACTGTGCATATGGGTCCGATGTTACCGATTGTTTTGCTATGTTGCCCTAGTATACGGATGTGAGTAAGGGGAAGTGTCTGCCTGCGATCGCAATGTGAATGCACACATTTAAATAGCACTGGTGATATTAGCAACTGTGGTGCATGCGTATAAGCAGAATTGCGATCCGTAGTGAATCAGGCCCACAGTTCTTTGTCTCACCCAAATGAAAATAATTATAATAATCGATGCAGTAATGGCTTGGTGCCGGGGAAGAAGGGGTGTTTCTAGGTGCTCAGAAACCCCCCCTGCGTGCGCCACTGATACCATTATTTTGAAACAATATAGAGTAGAGCAGTAGCAGGAAAAAATGGAAGTTGCTTTTAAATCACCTTAACACTTTTTTGGTATTAATTTTTAATATTTTTTTCCTCCTTGAAATTAATAATTACAGAAACAGGAGCAGAGGTAGAAAAATAAACAGACAATACATGCAAGATTAATTGACAAGCCTGGCTCCACTTTCACATAGCATGGTTTTGAATTGTGAATAAATGATTGAACAGTTATACTATTTAATATTGTAAAAAAGTAAAGCATTACAGTGAATACTTTCAAACATATATTAGTTAAAATATATTTAATTATCATTTTGTTTTTTTATCAGATTTTGCTTTGAAGAATATTCTAATGCATACTCAGGGGCATCTTTATAATGGGTGAAAGGTGTGCAGTGCTCACGGGCCCCTGGGTTCAGGGGGGCCCACACTACTCACACCCTGCATCCATAGTAAATTATACTTATCTTTCCGCAGATTCCATAGCGTCGGATCAGCACTGCAGAGCAGTAAAAAAATCACTGGGAAAATGTCGGCTGCCATTTTCCCGGTGACTGCGCAGAAAAGATGTCCCTGGGAAAAGGGCGCTGGCGTCCTTTTCCTGGACACCCGCTCACGCGTAGTAGATTCTGGCATGAATCCAGAATCTACTGTGCTCACTGCACCGACAGAGAGGAGGCTGCACATACTGCCATTTTATTAGTAAATATTTTGCATGTAAAAACTATAGTAATTACATTTAGAGAGACAAATTAAGATTTTGTAATTCATTGAGCAGGAAAACTATTGAGCACTTCTATGGGATTCCAAATGATAACTGTTGCAATATTGCCTAGCTCATGTGCCAGACATGGGATTAGAATGGACGATATAGTTTCTGCAGAACAATTCATCATTAAAAGCTGCTTCCCCAAAGACTAAATTCTACAAAAGCAAGCTTGTTTACACTGTAGGCTCCTTAGCAATTCTCTCTCCATGGCAACGCAGAGGCAATTTTATACATGCTAAAAGCAGACGCGTAGCCGTGCTGATTAGATCCTCTTTATACTGCACAAACAGGGAATGTCTTGTCATCACATCCACAAGGGACTGGGTTTGAGAAGGGAGTCTGAACAATTAGAGACACAGTAATGCTGTCCATACATGGGACGATTGATCACACGATTTGGACAGTTTCTACAGGTTGGACAGACCAATCATTTGAAAATAGTTGTATTTTGAGTCTTCTGCGACTCCGATGCGCGTCCCCGCCGTCGTCTAGTTGGATCGCAGATCAGATGGTTTTGCAGAGAGATCTCAACTGATCGTGTAGGAATTGACAGACATTGGGGTAGATGTATGTATTAACATGCCACTATACCGCTTCCTGCTTCGCCTCTTTACTGAGGCGAAGCAGGAAGCACTACCGATGAGATGTAAGAACATCTCATCGGCCGGAGAGGGGGAGCGTTAACTCCCCCCTCCGGCGCTAGTTGCTAGACACAGCAGCGCATCAGCCTAGTGCTGATGCGCTGTGTCTCTGTCTCGGCAGGCTCCACTGAGCATGCGCAGGATCTCGCAAGTATCCCTGTCCCTGCTGTGGGGATAGGCTAGCACCAGGCTGTAGCTGTCAATAACGACAGCTACAGCCGGCTGAACGGTCATGCGGTATGACCGTTCGTACATGGCCCTGCCGCTCGGCGCTGATATCTTGTAGATAGCAGCGCCGATAATGACAGGGGCGCTATCCGCCTCTGTCATTTACTGCCCAGACCCCCAATCATACATCGGGGAGAAGCGGTATCAGCGCACATGCGCTGATACCGCTTCAGGGTTTCATACATCTCCCCCATTATGTGATGTGATTGATCAAATCGTATGGTATTATGTGAAATAGTGGCATGTTAAATTCAAATGGTCCTGTATCTGAAGGGAAGAATTTTCAAGGGAAATCGTACAACTGATCTGACCAACTTTTGAATCTCAACGTGTATGGCCACCTTAATACCTAAACACAGAGCAACCAAAACATCTAATGGGGCCCTATACGCATAAAGTGATTAACGCCATCTGAGGATGGTGTAAACCACAGGTTCTCAAACTCTGTCCTCAGGGCCCCAAACAGTGCATGTTTTCCAGGTCTCCTCACAAAATCACAAGTGAAATAATTAGCTCCACCTGTGGATTTTTAAAAAATGTGTCAGTGAGTAATGCATACGAATACTTAATTAAGTTTGAGGATAGATAAGCACCCTGTTTGATATTTAAAATTTGTTAGTTAGTTAAGGGTTAAGGCTGGGTAAGGTGTGGTTAGGTAGTGGTCAGTTGATGTGATAAGCCTATCATAGGATTTGTGGGAGGTTACAAATTACCCATATATATTCCTTGGTAAGAGGAGCCATTTTCCTCTTTTCCAGTTTCTTCAAACCAGGCTGGCTAAGTATTCCATATAGTATCTGCATAGCTGTATGTCTTGGTCTAAATTCTTTCTCTTTTATTTCACATCCTACCTATCTCTTTTATTCTCATCTTTCTCTCACCCCTTTCCTTCCAGCTCCTTCTATCCAGCCCCCCCCTTTTTTTTGTGTTTAACATCCCATCCACCTGCTGTTTCCACCCCCCCCCCCCCCCTCTGTCCTCTGATTTTACTGCCCCCCCCCTCATTCCTGTTTCATAATGCCCAGACCCCGCCGCTCAGCGCCCCCCCCCCCGCCGATTGATGGAGGCTTCCAGGCCCCTTACATCTGCGGCTCCCCCTCCATCCAGACGCGGGCCGCACCACGCTGCAGGCCGCGAGCATGTGCCCGCCCGCGTTCCCGCGCGGGCACCCCCCGCCGGCTCCCGCTCCCTCACCTCCCCCGCTGCCTCTCCGCAATTGATGGCCGCCTGGCTCTCCGGCGGCGCCGCGAGCAGCACGGGCGGCCGTAGCCCAGCGCCTCTACCACACACTTGCCTCGGCCAGCCCGCGCCCTGCGCCCTCAGTTGGCCCCGCCCACAGGGTCACGGCGGCCATTTTAAGCCAGGATCCAGCACAGGGGGCCCTATGCATTTTGGCATCCCCCCTTCAGCCCCCTCTACCCCTGGAGCGAGGGGGCCCCCTCCTCCTCAGCCCTCACCTCTATTATTCAGCCACCAGGGTTCCCCCTGCAGCGTGGCATCAGTTGCAGGGTCCATCAGGACTGGTACCCTAAGTGCCCCCCCCAGCTTGTTATTACCCATCGCCACCCCCGCACCTATGGGTGGCGGTTACAACATGCAGCAACCCCCCCTTGCATTCAACCCTTTACCAGCGCAGCAGCCCAGCTGGTCACCATATTTCACCGGCCCCTACGGCCCACCCCATTTTTCAAATGCAGCACCTTACTTTTCTGCCCCCATCGGGCTCCACCAGGCCCTCCCCCCCACTATGTTCCAGTACGCCCTCCCTGCGTTAACCCCTGGGCCCGCCCCCCTTCCGCAAGGGTTCGGCCCGTATTACCATGCCCTGCCGCCACCTTTCGCCCTTCCTCCGGCCACTTCTGCAGCATATGCCCAGCCCATGCATATCCCACCCCCCCTTCCCACCCCGCCCCCCCCTCAGCCACCTGCAGCTGTCCATGCGCCCCTGCCGCCCCCCCATGCCCCCCTTTCCACGGGGGGAGTTGATGTGCAGTCTGAGTCACCTGTGATTACGTCAAGTCCTCAGGTTGCAGTTGGGGAGCATTCCAATCGGGCAGCTGAGATTCAGCGGACGGACAGCGAGATGGCTTCGGCGAGTCAAGTCGTGGTGGGTGCACCGCGCAACGAGGGACTTTTGGCGAACACTCTGGACGAAGTGGCTGGTCCTTCGACGGCAGTTTCTGGTGAGCATGCTGTTTCCACATTGCACAGCACACACTCATCTTCCACTGATTCTAGCGATTCTGCAAGTTCATCAGAGAGGCCGCGTAAGCTTATGCGATACTTAGCGCACAAGATTAAAGGGAAACGGGGGAGTCCCAAAAAGACCAGCACAGTGTCAGCAGCTAAGGTCCCAGATTCTACGGGAGATATGGTGCATTGCGCAAACACGGCCATTCTTAGGGGTTTGAGGTCTAAGGTTAGGGAAAGGATCAGGAAGGGGAAATTCGTGGACATGTTTTCCATTACAGCGGATGCTAAAAAGGCTTTAGATCGGGCAAAATCAGCTGGTGCAGGCACGGAAGAAAGCTTCCGTTCATTCCAGAATTGGGAAGCAGGGATGTTCGTTTTCGCAGCTTCATACCTTGAGTCACGCCCGACTGAGTACATGAATGTTCTCAAGTATATGCATATAGTGCACGGCATGCACTCGTCAGGCAAGGGTACAGCTTGGCGGAAATATGATGAGACATTCCGGAAAAAGCAAGAGGGGCAGGCGAATTTTCAGTTTGGCTTCAAGGACGTAGAGGTGTGGCTGGAAGTCAACCAACTGCCTCGCGCTTCTGCGGATTCCTTAGTAGTGCGTAAACAGCCCTTTCCGGCCCGCCCAGGCGGTGCAGGAGCCGGCAGAGGAAAATGCTACGCATATAATAATGCGCAATGTAATAGAGGGTCGGGCTGTCGGTATAGACACATATGCATGCTCTGCGGGAGCGGGCACCCGGCTAAAGAATGCGGGCGTACCGGCGGTGGAAGGACAAATCGAGGTGATCAGCCCGACGAGTCGTGGGGCGGTGTTAGGTAAAGCACCTTCGCCGGTGGACCTAGGGGCGTTGAAGAGCTGGTTGGCTCGTTATCCTCTCAGGGAGGAAGCAGCCTTTTTGTTTCATGGGTTTAGTGAAGGTTTTCGTTTACCGGTGACACGGGAGGTCTCGGTTGTGTCTAAAAGAAATCTTAAGTCGGCACGCCTACACCCGGAAGTAGTACGACTTAAGATTAAAGCGGAAATAGGGTTGGGGCGCATGTGCGGCCCTTTTAAGTCCCCACCATTGGAAGGTTTGTGCATATCGCCTTTAGGGGTCGTACCAAAAAAGGAACCGGGTAAGTTTAGGTTGATACAGCATCTTTCTTACCCCGAGGAAGGGTCGGTCAACGACGCGCTAGATCCATCGGATTGTCGGGTCATTTACCAATCATTTGAGCAGGCTCTAGATATAGTACAGAGTTTTGGGAGAAGGGCGTTATTAGCCAAGGTGGATATCGAGTCGGCTTTTCGGCTGTTGCCCCTTCACCCCGAATCTTTTAAGTACATGGGTTTTAGAGTTGCGGGACTCTATTATGTAGATAGATGCTTGCCGATGGGATGTTCCATCTCGTGTTCCTTTTTTGAATGTTTTAGCTCCTTTTTGCAATGGTGCTTACAGGCGGGCACAGGGCAAGCGGGGGTTACCCACTACCTAGATGATTTTCTGTTGGTGGGGCCAGCGGATACCCAGGTTTGTGAGGAATTGCTTTTTTCCTTGCAGGCCTTGTTCACAGTGGTAGGCGTTCCTGTTGCCAGGGACAAGACGGAGGGTCCGGTTACACGTTTGACGTATTTGGGCATAGAAATAGATACTGTGCTAGGGTTATGCCGTTTGCTGATTGAAAAGGTGCGACGTTTGGGGGAGTTGCTTGAAGCGTTTGTTTTGTCAAAGAAAGTCTCGCTGAAGCAGATGCAGTCGTTGCTAGGGCTCCTTAACTTTACTTGTAGAGTCATTCCCATGGGTCGGGTTTTTTGTAGGCGGCTCGAAAGAGCCACGGCGGGTATCAAGAAGCCCCATCACCTCGTTCGAATATCCCAAGATTTGAGGGAAGACCTTCGAGTTTGGTTGCTTTTCCTGCGCGAGTTTAACGGTGTTCGTATATGGCTCCGGGCCCCAGTAGATAATTCAGAGCTTCAGTTATTTACTGACGCGTCCGGTTCCATCGGTTTCGGCGCCTTTTTTGAAGGAGATTGGTGCGCGGAGCCTTGGCCAGAAGTTTGGGGAGTTTTGGGCCTTACGAAGAACATACTGCTCTTAGAACTTTTCCCCATCGTAGTGGCAGTTGAGTTATGGGCTTACAGGCTTTGTAATAGGAGGATCCTTTTTTGGTGCGATAATTTGGGTGTTGTTCAGGCAGTAAATAATCAGAGGGCGGAGTCTCCGTTGGCTTTGAAGTTGTTGAGGCACTTGACGCTTCTTTGCTTACGGAGGAACATTGAGTTTAGGGCGCAGCATGTTCCGGGAGTGTCTAATGAGATAGCAGACGCCTTATCTCGTTTGCAGTGGGACAGGTTTCGTTCTCTCGCTCCTTACGCTTCTATTCATGGTTTAAACTGCCCCTCCCATGTATGGCAGATTGTCGTGCCGGCATCAAAGGCCTCGCAATGAAGTCTCTGGCCCCTAGCACGTTAAGGACCTACACGGCAGCTTGGGACAATTGGCAGGGTTTCTTGGCTTCCACACGTGAGGGAGGTAAGACGGTTGACGACCGTATGGCAGAGTTTGTTTGGAACTGGCATGAAAGGGGTAGTTCTAAGGCTGCTATGTCTGCGGCGCTGTCTGGCATCGCTTACTTTTCTAAACTACATGGCGTTGCAGATCCCACAAAATCGTTTCTGCTATCCAAAGCGATGAAGGGGTGGGCGAAGGAACACCCTAGCATAGGCGACACGCGTAGACCAATTGACCCGGCTTTGCTTAAAGATCTGATTGTGGCTGTATCAGGGGTTGCTTTAGGCGAGTACGAATCGGCCCTTTTTAGTTTAGCTTTTTCATTGGCATATTTCGGGGCGTTTAGAATCGGCGAGCTTGTAGCCTCTAGTAAGAGTTCCGCGACATCGGGTTTATTGTTTAAACACGTGGTAGTTAAGAAGGAATTGATATTGTGTAAAATTCATAGGTCCAAGACTGACCAACTTGGCAGGGGTCGTTGGATTTCTATAAAAGAACACTCAGACGCTGTTATCTGCCCAGTTGCCTTGGCGCGGCGTTTTAATGCTCTTCGCCCTCCAAGTGGCGCGCAGTGGCTTGTACATGTTAATCTTACACCTTTATCTAAGTTTCAGTTCATAAAGCTGTTTCAAAATTGCCTTATAGCCTTAGGCCTGCCCACAGACCAGTTCGGGACACATTCATTTAGGATAGGGGCAGCAACCTGCGCAGCGGTTGATGGTGCTTCGGTCGACACCTTACAAAAGTTGGGTCGATGGAAGTCATCAGCTTATAAAACTTATTTAAGGGAGGATAAGTTGCTTAAGTAGCTGCGCTCCTTGCGAGTTTGTTGGGAAACCCAGGGGCCTTATGCCTACTGCCGCTTTGGAGTTTGAGGGGCTTTTCAGTTTTGCCCTCAAAGAGGTTTTATGTTTTTCACCTTCAGCTGGGTCACCCAACTATTGTTTTCCCTTCCTTAAGATGCATTTATTTGTTATATTGTGATTCAGTTTCTGACTAGGTAACTTTTCTTGCAGGGTTACCCAGGAATGCTAACGGTCGGGTGTGGTTTGTAGGACACTCATTTATATTTTGGGCTGGTCGGCACCCCTTAGCTTTGCAGGCCCCCCTTTTGTTAGGTGCAGATGACGTCCGTTGGTTAGGTTTCCGCGGTATGCGCTGGAAGCGACTACTGGAAGCCTTATGGACGGCAGAGGATAAGTTCGGGGCCCCGGACTGGGTGGTCATTCACTTAGGGGGGAACGATTTGGGCACTTGCAAAGGCATCGAGCTAATACATGCTGTTAGGAACGACTTGCAAGTGCTAGTTAACCGTTGGCCCAATGTGCGCATTGCTTGGTCGGACATTGTTCCACGGCGAGTTTGGCGAGGACCCCAGGGTGGTAAGGCATTAGACGGAGTTCGTCGTAAGGTCAATATGGCAGTTGGCCATTTTATCCTCAGTGTGGGTGGCCGCGTCATACGGCATCCACGTTTACGTTACGAAGAGGAGAGCTTCTATAGACCTGATGGGGTACACCTAACGGGAGTAGGGTTAGAGCTGTTTATCAGTGACTTATGTAGTTTCCTTTAGGTATTGGAGGGTCACAGTTTGGTGGCGGGCCTGGTTCTATGAACCGGGCTTTGGCGGGAAGCAGTGCTCCTGGGCGGCCTATTATTTAGCGCAGGAGTGACTGGGTAGCATCTTTCCTTTGAGAGCGGCAAGTTGGTCACCGCCCATAAGGGGGGACCTGGTCCCTGTCCAAGGGAAGGGCCGAAGGCTGTGCCAATTAAGGGGGGATGGTACTACCTCAGGCCAGTCTGCGCGGGGCGGGAATCCGCTTCCGTTTATTTATTATTGTTTCAAGCAAGGCTGTGGCCTCGGAGCACTGCTTTTGTCCTGCCACCCATTACCAATTCTAATTCGATCAATAAATTATGGCTGTGACCTCTTTAATTGCATTTCATGTGTCAGTGTGTTCATTTCTAGGCTTAGATTAAGATAAGTTAACAAATAGAATGATAAAACGAATGGGTGACTTAATGCATACGAATACTTAATTAAGTTTGAGGATAGATAAGCACCCTGTTTGATATTTAAAATTTGTTAGTTAGTTAAGGGTTAAGGCTGGGTAAGGTGTGGTTAGGTAGTGGTCAGTTGATGTGATAAGCCTATCATAGGATTTGTGGGAGGTTACAAATTACCCATATATATTCCTTGGTAAGAGGAGCCATTTTCCTCTTTTCCAGTTTCTTCAAACCACCCACCCACCCACCCGACTAAGCTGGTTGGTATGCTTTTTTGTTTCGTTGGATTTTGCATTTTTGTGTTTTCTTCCAACAGGTAGAAGTTCAGCCTGGCGGGAAGCAGTGCTCCTGGGCGGCCTATTATTTAGCGCAGGAGTGACTGGGTAGCATCTTTCCTTTGAGAGCGGCAAGTTGGTCACCGCCCATAAGGGGGACCTGGTCCCTGTCCAAGGGAAGGGCCGAAGGCTGTGCCAATTAAGGGGGGATGGTACTACCTCAGGCCAGTCTGCGCGGGGCGGGAATCCGCTTCCATTTATTTATTATTGTTTCAAGCAAGGCTGTGGCCTCGGAGCACTGCTTTTGTCCTGCCACCCATTACCAATTCTAATTCGATTAATAAATTATGGCTGTGACCTCTTTAATTGCATTTCATGTGTCAGTGTGTTCATTTCTAGGCTTAGGTTAAGATAAGTTAACAAATAGAATGATAAAACGAATGGGTGACTTAATGAATACAGCTGTGCACCTGCCAGGAGACCTGGTATATGTGAACTGTGTGTGGTCCTGGGGACTGAGGGTCTCATTCAGACCCGCTCGTGAGCGCTGTACGCTCGCAAGCGGGTCGATGTTACCCAAATGCGCATGCGTACGACGGAGGCGCCTCCGTCGTGCGCATGCGCGAGACACAGCGAGCGACGGGGAAGCCGTTCGCTCGGGGTCTCGCACCAAAGGGGGCTTGCTGTCGATGGTGAGTGACAGCACGCCCCCTTTGGTGGGCGTGCCGGGGGCGTGGCTGCCCAGACGGAGGCGTTCCCATGGGAACGCCTACCATCTGGGTTCGGCCCCACTGACATCACTAGTGAAGTCAGTGGGAGTGTTTTTGGCTCTGATAGAGCCAAAAGCACTCCGGGCTTGCGGTAGACGAGACCCTACCACAAGGATCTTGTCGCAAGCCCGATGGTCGTGATGATCTTGACCATCGCGACCATCTTTTTGGCCGCTCGCATAAGCTGTGGCCGCACCATTTTCAGCTAGGCCGGCCCTGATTCAGACCGAGCGCTCTGGTCAGAGCGTCCGGCTCTGAATCAGGCCCTGAGTTTGAGAACCACTGCTGTAAACCATTGATATTACACTCAGGAAAACTTCACTTTCTGAGTTTGGTATATATGGGTCAGACCATAGTACTCACGGATGATTAATAATGGGACTGTGGTCTGCAGCGCTAATTAGCCTTTTGCAGGATATTTCTGTGAAAAATCCTGCATTAGGCTGTTAGGACATAGTGGGGATAAATAAAATGTATGTAAAAACTACTGTTTCTGCGTAATTTTATGAGTCTTGATAAACAGGCCACAATGAGAATTAATTTTAGCACAACAGGGTTATTGTAATTATATGGACATTGCTGCATATAGTGTAAAGATAAATGAGGTCACACATTTTTAAACCACCTGAAGATGTTTGGAGGTAAACGTAATAGCCTGAGCGCCAGTGAGTTCCCGATGTTTTGAAAAGGCAAAACTAACCTGGTCATATAAAGTAAATTAGAAGAATTAGATAATTTGATAAAATGTTTGAGACATTTTTAATCTGTGTAACTATTATAAATGTTTACCTTCCAATTCTGTGGGAGCATATTTTCTAAGAAAAATAATACCTGCTGTAATAATTATCTCACATGAACAAATGGTAAAAATCCATTTCATGTCACCCAAACCTTACATCTACACCCCACATTGATCAAAACACGAGCATTCCTCATAAATGGTACAACATTGGATGGTATTAATTTACTTACCTGCAGTTACTGGTGGATACTGTAAAACATTAGAAATAAAATTTGGGGTTATATCCTGCCCCAACATCACCACTGAAGCTAACGATCCAAAGGAGGTAATTGATCACAAAATGGATAAAATTATTCAAATTAAATGGGATTTTTAAAAAACACAATTCATCATTGCCTACATTAGGAAAATACATAGAAGGATTTTTTTTGTGGTTAGACCCATCAACTTGGTTTTCAGAGGTTGGTAAGGGGAAGAAATTGCATTGGGGAAACTTCTTTTGATGATATTAGGAATCATTTTCATACCATATGTATTGATAAAGGGTTTATTTCTTTTAATTAAAAGTGGTAAAAGAACATGCAAAAATAAGTAAGAAACAGAACACTCTCGTTTGGAAATGATGGTAATGTCTCCAATAAATATATCCAATACAGAACTGGATAATCTACATTACAATGCTGAAACTGAAAGAGGAACATGATAGTTTTAAATACTATCATAGGGGGGAATGTTTACTTCAAAAATAGTAAATTAATTAATTCAATTGAAACTGTGATATATTGTAATGCATATATTTGTAAGTGATAACATATTTGTGAAAATGTGTTTTATCAAGTTGCTTGTAGTTGTTTGTTAATTACATTCATCCAATAAATACCTGCTTGTAACTGTAACTATTGTAACTATTTGTACACTGTAACTGTTTGTACACTTTAAACGGTGTAACTGTAACTATTGTAACTATTTGTACACTGTAACTGTTTGTACACTTTAAACGGTGTAACTGTAACTATTTGTACACTTTAAACGGTGACCGCTCGAGGACATAGGCACATATAGATATGATAATAATGACACACACAAGATTACGATGACCCAGGAAATCATGACCAATACAACGTCATGTTATTACGTCATGTTATTACGATGTGACCAGTGTATCTAAAATGTACTGTATTTGTGAGGTTGCTTCTCTCTTTATTTGTGGTGTATAAATTGACCTACTGTCCTTGGAAAACAGTGCATTCCTACTAGAAGCCATCTACTGGTACCAGCTTTAAATTACTTTTGCTGCAAATAAATCTTTTGATCTTTGAAATCACATCAATCTGATCGGACAGCCAACTTCGTCAAACCTTTGCCCCTTTGCTGACCTGAAGACTCGGGGCCAGACAACCAGCTATCCTATGTGGATTTTGTATTGCTCTTTACATATAGTAATTCATACTTTGGAGGGCTCTCCTGGACTGTAGAAAGAGTAGGCCGATCTTCCCGCAGGGCTTGATGATGCAATTTGCATTTAGTCACAAAAAAAAGTTAAGAGCTGCTCATCAAAATTTTTCAGTTTATGATTTGTTGATCCTAAAAAAAAAAGGTGATGTAATTTAGAGGTTAAAAAAGTCTGTATTTGCTATCTTTGTTGTATGGTATATGTCTCTTAATAAACCTTTAGGAGAACATTAATTCCGACTCATTTAATAGCATATTGTTTCCATAGCAACACAGTCCAGGAAAATGACTGAGAACACACAATAGAAGGAAACAAATTATTAACCCTGAATAAGGCATAATGATGTATAAAAAAACTACCTCTCATGTTATTATATGTTGTTTTCTTCTGTACAAAGCAGAAAAGGGTACGAGAGCAAAGGAATGAAGGTCAAGTAAATACATTATTGAGACTGATCTGTGGCATTTAGGGCCTGATTCAGCACAGATCGCTATTGCAATCCCAACAATATTTCCAATACAGAAATATTCGTCCTGCTAGGACTGAGGTTTATTCTCCTGTGTTTGTGATTAAAGGATTAGGTACATGGTATTAGAAGAAAACTGCTTTATTTATAGTGGCGTAGCAACAGGGTCACAGCATCCACTATTACAACTGGACCTAGATGAACAAGGGCATGGTCTTAGAGTTGGCCAAACCACCCCTAACAGTTCATGTTTTCCAAACCACCTGTGGATCTGTAGAATGTGTCAGTAGGAATGAAGACACCACAGGGCAGATGTACTAAGCTCTGGAAAGTGATAAATTGGAGAGTGATAAACTACCAACCTATCAGCTCCTAACGGTCATTTTTCAATGTGGCGTGTTGCTATGTGACCTATTATGTAACACCACCATGTCCCCTCCATAGGTCACGGCCCGGGCTGCATCTGAGCTGTTTGGAAGAGCCCAGTGATGCCTGGGCCCAAACTTAGAACTGGCCGCACTCCGCCCCCTATGGTGTGGTACCCTCATGCAGCTGCTGTGCTGGAACGGCTCTCTTGCATGATCAGCATGCACATAACCTTTCTGGGGAACGATGACTGTTCTCAGCTAAGGGTTTTCTCCATCATAACAGACTGATCTTCTCCTGGCTGTGCCTTCACTGAGACCTTTAAATATTACAAAACAATCAATCAGTGGTTGGCCTGGGATATGCCCTATTCCCCAGGTACTCAGGGGTGGTGGATTGGTTTTCAGTCTACAATAATTAGACGCCAAAATACAATCTGATTATGAACCTGTTCTGTGCATGTGCAGTAAGGGTCCTGCGATTACACTCGCAGACCTCTCAAGCCGCAATATGATTGACATGCTGTGGCGTTTGGGGGGCAGAGCGGGGATATGGCTGGTCACCGTTCCCAGAAACATGGGCGTGTCGCCCCTGTTTTCCAGGAGAGACGAGGCCAGGGTCTGCGTCAGCGGATGCAGATTGCTGGCCTCTGAAGTGACCAGCACCCGGTTAGGCTGCAGGAAGCTTCAGCCTGACCAAAGAATCAGCCATCAGTCTGACACCTCCTTCTGCATTTGCATTAAGATGGACGGAATTGCAAAGCTGCTTGTGCGCGGCTCTGCAATTCCATCCATCTCTAGATCAGGCCCTGTATTTTTTTTTTCAATTGGAAGGAGTTGGGCTCATTGGGCTAGATTTGTATTCAGAGTTTGATGAATGTAAGCATCTGCATCAGGGAACTGATGATGAATGGGCCCATTACATAAAACTAGAGGGCCTGTGATCTGCTATTTGCAGTTTTGGTGCAGAGGGATATATATGCACATATGTTGAGTGGTGCATGGACCTTGTGCGGCTATTGGTGCATACACACGGTACAACTTTCTAGTCGATATTAGCGATATCGAAAATCTTTATATGGTTCATATTGTTGACATGTTGTTTGGCTGCATTGTTTGGTTCATATTGTTTGGCATGCATCGATGAACGATGCGGGTACCTGTCTGTCAGATAACGATATCTGAAGTCGACTGTGTTTACAGTCCAATTGGTCGTTATCGTTACATCGTTCAATGTGAACGATGTAACGATCAACGATATCGACCAGGTTAGCCATTACCTGGACACTCCCCGGCCTCCATTTTCAGAGCAACGCGACGCTGGAGGAAGAAGCAAACAGCGCAGCTCCGCATGCACCTGTTCCACAAGTTAAAAGGTAAGTTTTTTTGTTTTTTTTTCAGCCACCGCTGTCCACCAATGTTGGGTGCACTGCATAGGGGTCTCTAACGTGGCACAGCGGGGGGCCCAGCATATTCACAGTGGAGGATCCAGCAAATTGGGGTCTCTGCCTAAACGGGGCACAGTGGGGGGCCCAGCAAATCGGGGTCTCTGCCTAAACGGGGCACAGCAGGGGGGCACAGCATATCAAGCGCTATTCATAACGGAGGGCTCTGCTTAGGGGACATTGCATCACAGGGGGCTCTGCATATAAGGGGGTACAGCATTAAAGGGGCTCTGCATAAGCTATCATTCGGGAAGTACCGTTCTACAACGGTACTTTAGTTCGTGTCTCCGTGCTGATCGTTTTTATATATAGTATAGTATATAATAGTAAACTCCAAAGAACACTATTTTTTTTTTTTTTAATGTTTGTTTTAAAATTTTATAAGTTCAGACATGGCTGGAAACAGAGAGTTCTGGACAGGATTCCTGGATATGTACCAAGCCAATTAGTACTTGTGGAACGTCAAAATAAAAGAATACTCAGATCGGGACCTTAAAAACCAGGCATATCAGAAGCTGCTGATGTATAACAAGTGCCTGAGGAAGAATGCAGACATAGGGCCTGATTCAGAGCCGCTCGTAAGCGGCCGCTCGTTCGCTCCGAGCGATGTTTGCCCAACTGCGCATGCGTACGGATCATTATACGCATGCGCGAACCAGTCAGTGCGGTCGAAATTCATGTGCTCGCAAAATAGCGAATGCCTGATAATTTGAGTGACAGAATGAGGCGTATGTGGGTGGTAACAGGGGAAGGTGCTTGAAAACGGGGAGTGGAGATCCGAACGCAGGCGTGCTTAAAGGTCAAAACGGGCGTTTTATGGGTGTGCATAATTAAAACAGCAGCGTCATTGACCACGTCACTGGGTTATTTTAAAGCCAGAACTGCTCGCAAGATTGTGGTAGCAAAAACCAACCACAAGAATAGCGAGCAGTTCATACGCTGGTCGATGTACTCGATTAATCTATTAAATAGCGGACATGACGTAGGATGCGAGCGGCCAGGGGGCGTATTTATCCAAAAAACGACCGCAAGTTTTGTTCGCTCGTTCAGACCTAGAGGCGTGAACAGACCGCAAAGAGCGAACGGTTCATTTGAATAGCCACCCCTATTTTCTGGACGAGCGAGCGCTAATTGCGTCTGGCTCTGAATCAGGCCCATAGCTTGGGTAAAGCAGAAGATCAACAACTTCCGGACAGTGGACCTGATTTAGAGCTGCTCGCTAGATGCGATCGCTCGCATCCAGCGTATGCAAATTTTTCAAAGTGATGACATGGGAAGCGATCGCTCGCCAAGGCATAAGCACACCCACTTTGGCTGTGTGAGCGATCGCTCTGTGTATGCAGACACCCATAAGCGTATGTTGAGACACCCACTAGCGCACGTCATCTCCAGGAAGTGTTTTAAAACAGTGGTACATCGAGCACCATCGGTAGCGAACGCTGCGCTTGTGGTTGTCTTACCTTGCTGCAAGCACTGTGAGGACTTCAGTGTAAAAAACAGGCAGGTGATGTGTACTATGACGCTGCCTGTTAATTATGCACACCTTAAAAACGGCATTGAAACACCGAGGCACGCCTGCGTTCGCACCTCCACTCCCCCATTATTAGTGTCCTGCCCCTGTTACCACCCACAAACGGCCTCTCCTGTCACTCATTTCACTGGGCTGTCTTTGCTGGGCGAGCGAGCGGGATGCGATCGCACAGTTTAGTTCGTGCACGCGCAGAATGAAGCGGTGCGCATGCGCGTACGCAAACCATCAGGCCACTTGCGAGCGCACAGCGCTAGTGAGTGGGTCTAAATGAGGTCCAGTGTTCATGCTGGAGCACACCAAATACAGTATGTGAATGCCAAACGATCCGGAGCAGGGGCGGACGAGGTGAAAAAAAACTAGATTATGGTACTATGAACTACTCTCCTTCATCCTGGAGAAAGAGCCGGAGAAGCGGTCAATCAGCTCACTGGATGAGGACGTGGAGGAGAACCGTCCTAAGGATGAACCGGAGGGTCAGGATACCATAAGTGCATAAACAAATATATATATAAATATATATATATATATATATATATATATATGGTTTTTTTATTGTTTTTTTTTTTAAAAGCATAGATTACTGTACTTTAAAATTTTACATCAGTGGAAAGGGATTAACTACTTGTTTTCACCCTTACTCACTTTACCAATGGGATGCAGTCAAGAAGCCGGCAGTCGAAATGGTGACTGCTGGCTTCCCAACTGTGAAATCCTACCTGAAGTCTGGTGGTATGACATACCAATTAATTTACTTATGTAATGATATTAATAATGTAAATAAAAATTATTGGACCAATTTGGTCATGTATTTTATTTGATAATTCACATTTGTTTCTCTCCTAGTTACTTCTCATGGTAGTGGATCCTGATGCCCCAGCCAGTGAGCTGTTGGAACTTGAGGAGTCCATCGTTGAGGCGCCACCACCTCCACCACCCTCAGAACCTGCCGCCAAGAAGCGGAGGTCGATGGCAAGGCGGCTCTATCCTCAAGTTCCAGACCAGGTCGGACAGAAACATTTTTAAAATGTGCCAAGGAGGTCCTACAGATGAACACAGATGATTTTAGTACTTTTGGCCTCAAAATCGGTAATGAATTGAGGAAAATGAAGCCCCAAACCCAAATGTGTTGCAGAAGGGTCATGTATGAGGTTGTGAGTCGTGGTATGGTCGATGAAAACACAATGCTAACCCCATACATACCCAAGCAACCTGCTCCAACAGAATACAGTAGTTCAAAGTTTTTAAACCCCCTACATATCCATATCCCCAATATCCTCCTCTACAGTATTATCCCCAATATGCGTCAGTAACCCATGTGCCACCAACCAACCTCCCTGGGCCATCCTCAAGTGGCATGCACTCTGCTTGGCAGAGTGCACAGTCAACTCTTCTTACCGATGACGAGTTTTTTCATAGATAATTTTTTTACGTTCGTTTTTTTAAGCATGTTTTAAAATTGTTCTGCCCGATTTCTCCTGCTCTTTCTTTAGGATGATATTGAGTAGTTCATCGTACTATAAACTTTGTGTTTCTCCACCTCAATTGTCACTGTCTTATATATTTTTTTCTTCTGTGTGTGCATGGGTGTTAGGCTTAACCACATTAGCGCACAAGAAGATCCAGCGACTACAGTACAGTCGTGTTCAATAAAAAAAAAAACAATACAAGTGTCACTGTCTCATATATTTTTCTTCTGTGTGTGCGTGGGTGTTAGGCTTAACCACATTAGCGCACAAGAAGATCCAGTGACTACAGTACAGTCGTGTTCAATCCAAAAAAAAATAATACAAGTCTTATATATTTTTTTCTTCTGTGTGTGTGTGGGTGTTAGGCTTAACCACATTAGCGCACAAGATCCAGCGGCTACAGTACAGTCGTGTTCAATCCAATAAAAAACAATGCAAGTGTCACTGTCTTATATATTTTTTTCTTCTGTGTGTGCGTGGGTGTTAGTCTTAACCACATTAGCGCACAAGATCCAGCGACTACAGTACAGTCGTGTTCAATCCAAAAAAAAAACAATACAAGTGTCACTGTCTTATATTTTTTTTTCTTCTGTGTGTGCGTGGGTGTTAGGCTTAACCACATTAGCACACAAGATCCAGTGACTACAGTACAGTCGTGTTCAATCCAAAAAAAAACAATACAAGTGTCACTGGACCTCATTCAGAGGCGGTCGTTAGATGCAAAGGGTCGCTGTGAATGAGGGCGGCCGCTTGCATCTTGTAGTGCCGCCTCTTGGTTGATCGCTAAGCTGTGGGTTACCACCCACAGCTCTAGCAACCGACCAGGGTGATGGTCATCGTGACCATCGGGGCTTGCGACGAGACCCTATGGTTGGGTCTCGGCACTTGCAAGCCAGAGGGAGCTTCCTGCTCTGATCGAGCAGGAAGCTCCCCACTGACATCACTGCTGATGTCAGTGGGGCCACCCCCAAACGGCAAGCGTTCCTTCGGGAACGCCTCCGCTTGGCCGGCCACGCCCCCCTGCCCGCCTCCCAAATGGGGCGAGCTGTCACTCACCATCGACAGCTCGCCTCCTTTGGTGCGAGACCCCTAGCGACGGAGCACCCGCGCTAGCTGGGTCTCGCACATGCGCACGTCAGAGCCGGCTCCAAAGTGTGCATGCCCAGTGGAGGAACATCCACCCAGTTGTGAGCGCTCAGCACTTGCGACCGGGTCTGAATGACCCCCACTGTCTTATATATTTTTTTCTTCTGTGTGTGCATGGGTGTTAGGCTTAACCACATTAGCGCACAAGATACAGCGACTACAGTCGTGTTCAATAAAAAAAAAAATTAAAGTGTCATATTTTTTTCTTGTTTGTGTGGGTGGGTTTCCGGCTTAACCATAGTAGTGGACAAGATCCAGAAAGTAATGCAAGTTGCAACCTTGTGCTGACAGACTCCAATCATTCTTAAAAAAAAATACAATTAAAGTGTCATATTTTTTTCTTGTTTGTGTGGGTGGGTTTTCGGTTTATCCGTAGTAGTGGACAAGATCCAGAAAGTAATGCAAGTTGCAACCTTGTGTTGACAGACTCCAATCATTCTTAAAAAAAATATATAATTAAAGTGTCATATTTTTTTCTTGTTTGTGTGGGTGGGTTTTCGGCTTAACCCATTAGTGGACAAGATCCTGCCAGCAACGTGAGTTGCAACCTTGTGCTGACAGACTACAGTCGTGATCAATCGTTACTCTGGGGCCTGACAAAAAATATATATCATCATTTGTCGTTTTTTCTAATATTTTTATGTGCGCGCACGACTGCACGTGTGTTAATTTTGTAACCGCACCTTGGCTACACTATTGGTGATTGTGACACTGCTTCTAGACTGCAGAAAAAATATGGAGGGCTGTCACATGACAGGAGTGCAAGGCCAAGAACCACATGTTGTAGCTGCCGGCAGCAGTGCAAGGCCGTCAACTTCCTCGACCTCTAGGAAGGCCCATGCCCCAGGGCTTAAGTCACGCCATCGATATGGTAAAGCAGGTTTTACTGAAATTTAGAAAAAAAAAATTGAAAGGATATTTGACTTTAGATAAACAAAAAATTGGCAACATGCCATTCACTACACGAAGTGGCAAGGAAAGGATAAGGCCTTGGCCTTCTTACTTTATGAAGAAGCCTGCTGATTCTGATAGCCCTTCTGCTTGTAGTAATAGTGGTGGTGGTCCAATTATAAATGTGAAAGTTGTTAAGACAGCTCCAGAAAAACCAACTGTGTGCCCAGAGGAATCAAAATCACAAATCCCTGAGGAGAGTGCAAGTGTGTCCGCGGTTGCCATGTGTGAGCCCGACCTAAATACTAGTGTCTTTCAAGTTCCAACATTTATGTGCCCTCTGTAAATGTGGGGAAGGGCAGTCAACATCTTGCACACGTAGTCATTGAGGATGCTTCTGTGGAATTGCACATGGAGGAGTAGGATATTTTAGTGGATGAAGGCACTAAGGATGATGAGGATGTTGATGATGAAGATGTTGGTGTTAATGATGAAGATGTTGGTGATGAGGATGTCCTTTGTGTAAGTAAGGCAACAGCTGTTGCCCATGGTTTGAAAAAGCCAAAGCCCATTGTTGGGCTTCTAGATGTGAATTGTCTCATTTGCATGGGGGAAACACAACCTCAACCCTCAGATGAGATGGATCTCAGCCAGTGGACAACATTGAAATCACCATTAAAAAGTCACAATGGAAGACTACAGTGTGGAAAATCTTTCTTCACAGTCAGGAGAGGCCTAAGAGAACATGAAAAAAGATGCTTTAGGTGCTGAACTTCAAGGGATGTCTCCGTCATGTTCTGCAGTATGGAAAGGTTTCATTCACATGTTTTCTATAAAGCAGTTCAAAGTTACAGCCTTCAAAGTGTCTGGTAATTCCTGGCAAAGGTGGGTGTTAAAGATAGCCAAAGATTATTACAAGCAAAGGATTCATCTGTCCAGAATCTGTCTGGGAATTCATGGATCGTATTTGGCCTGAATGCACTAAAACATCCAGTGATTTTGTCACTGTGTTCTATAGCCCACTAGTTTATTCCTACCTGAATGGCAAACTGAAATACGGAATAGTAAGCACAGACAACATGGAGGCCTTTGTTATTCCGCTGCCTGCATGCCAACCATTACCTCCCAGACTACACCCACTTGGGGGATCAGGTCTTGATCATGACCATCCCCATCTGTTGCTAGGCCTTCTTCTTCCAAACCATCCATGCTGGACTTACTGTCCAAAAAGGGTAAGCAGTGTACAGAAAGAAGATCTAGATGTCCCCAATGACATTTTTTTTTCTTCTATCATAGATGATGTGGAGAGAATAAGAGCTTCACATGTTGGACCTGGAACAGGGTCTCCCACCTATTTGGCTTCCATCCAGAGAACAGAGCTCTGTTCCTCAGGAACTGTCTATGCCTGAGCTGATAGGTAGGTAGTCTCTGTCTGTTGGTAAACACCCTTCAGGAGATGGAAACCCAGAATAACAAAAACTATAATTAATGTGTCCACTGATATAACCAGCCTGATCCTTTAACAGCAACATACCCCATATGGCCAACTCATAACATGACACCCAGTATGCAGCCTTCTCAAGTTATGATACTAATTCAGTCGCCATGGTTGCTCCAGTCTAAGAATAAGTGGACAGTGGTAATTAGTGGCAATTTGAAGGCCACTAACTAACTCTGTTTTTTTTAATCTCCCTTTACAGGTTGGAAAAATTCTGTTACAGAACAGAAGATTTATTTTTGGAAAGCATGCTTCGTGGTGAAAAAAAATGCCAGCAAGCAGGCGTGGTGCAGCCGCACAACGTAATACTTAAACCTTAGGTCAGAAATGTTGCATTTGCTGCTCAGTTCCGCTTGTTCAAAATATATCTCATATGGTTAAGTAGACAGTGGGAACAACGACAGTTTGAACTATGTTTTTTTTATGTCCCTCTACAGGTTGGGAAATGCGAGTTTATAGAAGATTTGCAAAGCATTATTTAAGTCATTTGTTTATTTATTTTTGGATAGCACACTTTCTGGTCCCCTTGTGAGCTGTGAGATAAATGTTATTGAGGTTATTAATACTGTAGGAACAAAAAAAAAGGCCCATTTTATGTGATTTTAGCTGTTTTTTTTATTTTTTAAGAAAAAATCCAGATCCAGAACCAAAACACGAAAACAAAACACGTAGGTGAGGTTTTGGCAAAACCAATCCAGATCCAAAACCAGGGGAGATCCAGATCCAAAACCAAAACCAAAACACGGGGGTTGGTGCACATCTCTAGTTTTAACATCTCATTGGCTCTAGTTTTAACATCTCATTGGCCCCTCCAGCACTCCCCGCTAGAGACCATAGTGCATCAGCCTAGTGCTGATGCGCTATGTCTCAGTCACGGCCGGCTCCACTGAGCATGCGCAGGATCTCGCAAGTGTTGCGACATACCCGCGTGCAGCCCTGGAGCCAGCAGCTACCACAGCAAGGATATCGCTGTCCCTGCTGTGAGGATAGGGCGTCGCCAGGCTGTAGCTGTTTATAGCAACAGCTATAGCGAATTCAATGGTCAGGCGAACTGAGCATTTGTACAGAGTCCAGGCTATCGGCAATGTTATCTTGTAGATAGGAGCACTGATAATGAGGGGCGCAGAGTGCTCCTGTCATTTACCGGCCACAACACAATACATGAGGGCGAAGCGGTGTCAGCGCACTTAACGTGCGCTGATACCACTTTGGCGGTTCATACATCTGGCCCAAGGTCACATACAGTGTCTCTTTGAATGCAAATATCATAGTGCATTATGTGCAAAAATATCTTACCTTTAAATACTCAGACTTGAGGGCCTTGTGTATGGCCTTACACGTCTCGGGGATAATAACGCCCAAAGCCTGTGGTGAAATCTAGGTCTCGAATTTCAGATCAGCCAAGGATCTTCTGGTAGCTAGAAAGCGCAGGGTAGCCAGGAGCCTCTCCTCCGGCACCACACTGTAAGAGAAAGACAAAGAGGAGGCATGAGTCACTGAGCACTAACACTATATAGCCCCCTGATGCAGTGTCATAAGAAATTTTACTGTCATGTCTAACAAGTCCAAATGTGGGACTTCTTTCAGCCAGAATTCCAAGATTGGAGCTTTATTTGTAAACAAGGCAACAAGAAGGGGGAAAAAAACTGCAGAGACCCCTCTTTAACTGACAATTCATCAGCATGTTACAACTGTTTCATAACCGTGGTAACCCATGATGGTGGCTGGGATAACCCTACATAATTAGGACCTGGATACATGACATAGTAAATTAAACCAGACAAGGGCAGAGCTATACAAGAACAGTCAAATTTACTTTGCTTTGATGCCTCTGACTCTTGTCTTCCGCGTCACCCCTCTAGCTTGATGTTTGGTTTTCTACCAAATAACAATCAACATAAATTTTTACTTTATGTAAATAATGAATTATTAATGCACTTGTTTTACCTATAGTAATATATTATAAATTAACAGATTATTTACTGTTTATAAACAAGCACTGGGGTAAGACAGATAGTGCTACACTGGTCAAAATCAATTATATGGATAATTTAATACTTTATGTTCATTAACACCTCATATCTTTTCTAGGGAGCAATAAAAATTCTTCCACACTATGTGTCACAAGCTGCCGCACTGCCAATGTTGTGCGGGGTGAACGCCGGGCAAGCGTTCGCTGAAGTCTCCTTCTTCCTCCTGTTTGGACCTGTGGTTAGCAGCATATTGTTTCAGTTCTAGTCTTGATTGCTGCTAAGCCTCTGCACTAATTACTGCCTGTCAGGTGCACACTGAGGGCCTGATTCAGAGACGGACGCTCTGAAAGAGCGCTCGCTCTGAATCAGGGCGCTTTTTTTTTTTTTTTTTGGAGCGGCCTCCTGGCCGCTCGCATAGCTGTGGGTGCCCACCCACAGCTATAGCGAGCGGCCAGGTTGATGGTCGCGATGGTCAAGACCATCGCGACCATCGGGCTTGCGACGAGACCCTTGTGGTAGGGTCTCGTGGCCGCAAGCCCCAGAGAGCTTCTGGCTCTAATAGTGGCTCTCACTGGTGATGTCAGTGGGGCCGCCCACAAATGGCAGGCGTTCGCTTGGGAACACCTCTGTTTGTGAAGCCACCCCCCGGCCACGCCTACCAAATGGGTTGAGCTGTCAATCACCATCGACAGCTCGCCCCCTTTGGAGCGATACCTGGAGCGATGGAGCACCCGTTGCTAGCCGGGTCTCGCGCATGCGCACAATGGAGCCGGCTCCGTCGGCAAACATCTACCCGGTTGTGAGCGTTGAGCGCTTGCAACCGGGTCTGAATCAGGCCCTGATTCTCCTGTCTATGCATAGCCCAGGTGCTCACTGGTCTGTAATTAGGGAGACTTGCTTTGGTTGGTCCCTGTCTCTGATAAATTCCAGCCAGCCTTTCACTCCATGCCAGAGATAGCGTTCCACGTGTTTCCGGTTCCAGTGTGGTCTCCTGTTTGCAGTCGAGTTACCTGTGTCTAGTCAGCCTCCTTGTTCCTGCTGTTTGCGTCATCTGGGCGGCACGGTCCACAATAGTACTACCAGCCATTTGTGTCATCTGGGTGGCAATGTCCACAATAGTACTACCAGCCGCTTGTGTCATCTAGGTGGCACAGTCCGCAATAGTACTACCAGCCGCTTGTGTCATCTAAGAGGTCCGGTCCACATTCCTATCTCCAGCCATTTGTGTCATCCAGGCAGCGCAGGCCACGTTCAGTATCCTGAGTACACAAATTTGTGTACAATCGCTGGTGTCATCCCGGAAACACTAAGCGCACTACAGCTCCTAGGGTATGCAAATTTGTGTACAGTTGCTGGTTTCTTCCCGGCGACACTTAGCGCATTTCAGCATCCTGAGTACGCAGGTTTGTGTGCAATCGCTGGTGTCATCCCGGCGGCACTAAGCGCACTTCAGCGTCAAGAGTACGCCATCAAGTGAAATATCGCTGGTGTCATCCCAGCGGCACTCAGCACACCCCAGCATCTCCTTGCCAAGTCCTTCAGCCCTCAAGGCTGCTTCACAGTCCAAAGGCTGCAACTCCATCCAGTGACTGTTGTTACCAACCCAAAGGCCAAATCTCATGTAACCGGCCCACAGGCCGCAACCAACCATACATCTCCAGCTCTCAAGGCTGCTACCGTCCCAAAGGCCAAATCTAATCCTACTGGCCCTCAGGCCACAGCCAACCAGGCACCTCCAGCCCTCAAGGCTGCTACCGACCTAAAGGCCACATCTCATCCTACTGGCCCACAGGCCACAGCTCACCAAGCACCTCTAGTCCTCAAGGCTACTACTCGGCTGCATCTAGCCAAGATATACCAGCCATCAAGGCCGTAGCAGGACTAATACCCAATTATCTGACCTGAGCCACAACATTATCACTGGCCCCACTATTCAGGGTATTGTGATCCTCCATCATGGACGCCGGTCAGAATACAGCTCAGATTCTGGCTGGACAGATCCAGATTCTGACACAAAAGGTGCAGGAACTGTCTCTCTGAGCAGAGGAGACTCGTGGTACCAGCGCTTCCACAGTTGTGGAACCCAAGTTAAATTTGCCTGACCTGTTCTCTGGCAACTGGAAGGATTTCCTGAATTTTAGAGAGCTGTAAGCTCTATTTTTGACTTCAGCCCAGGTCCTCGGGTTCACAATTCCAGCAAATAGGCATCATCATCTTCTTACTTCAAGGCAATCCACAAACCTGGGCCTTTGGACCCCTTTTCCAGTCCAGCCCTTCAGACAGTTGAGGCATTCTTTACTGCATTAGGGTTGCTCTATGATGACCCGGACAAGGCGGCCATGGCAGAGGCCAGCCTCTGGTCACTAAAACAGGAGAATAGAGCGGCGGAGGATTATAGTACGGAGTTCCACAAGTGGGCAGTCGCTGTTAGATGGAACGATCCAGCCCTTAGAAGTCTGTTCCATTGTGGTCTGTCTGACGAAATCAAGGATATTCTGGTCCAATATCCTGCTCCAAGTTCCCTGGATGATCTTATGAGTTTGGCTATTCATGTCAACTGACGGCTCCAGGAACGCAGAGTGGAGAAGAAGTTACCTTCTCGGGCCCCTCGATCTCCATTGTGGATGACTCTGTCTGATCTGGATTAACCCATGCAGTTGGGTGCATTCCGTCTTCCGCCCAAGGAGAAATGGAAGAGATGCTCATTAGGGTTATGTCTACTGCGGTGATAGAGGTCACTTGGACCAAAGTTGGGAAAAGGCAAGGTCTAGGTGAACATGGGGATGTACACCTAGGCCTTGCATCTGTCTCCCCAGAAAATTCTATCCTGACAAGTCTCCATCCCGGCATTCGTCGGCAGTGGTGCAGCAGATAACTTCATGGACTTGTCCTTTTTCCAATCTCTAGGTCTGACCCCGCTGCCATTATCCACTCCCATGTCAGTGATTGGATTGGATGGAACCAGCCTTTCCAGGGCTCCAGTGCTCTTCCGGACTCCTCTTCTACAGCTGTCGGTTGGTGTCTTACATTGTGAGAAACTTTTGTTTCTTCTTCTGCAGTGTCCTTTGGCTCCAGTAGTTCTGGGGTTGCCCTGGTTGAAGAAGCATAACCCTGTGATTCAATGGCAGACCGGTAACATTTTGGAATGGGGTACATCGTGTTTCTCTCACTGTCTATCTCAACCTATTCGTCTGGCTGCCTGTGAGTTTGATGTGAAAGAGGTGCTGTCCTTGGACTACTGTATTTCTTCACAGGGTTTCTCCATGGACCCTGGAAAAGTGAAGGCCATTCTGGACTGGGAGCAACCTGTGACGTTGAAGGCTATTCAGCTATTTCTTAGCTTTGCAAATTATTATCGCAGGTTTATCAAGTCCTTTTCTGCCATAGTCGCCCCCATTGTGGGGTTAACCAAAAAAGGAGCTGAAGTTGCAAACTGGTCACCCATGGCCGTTCAAGCCTTTGACACTTTAAAGGCAGCTTTTGTATCTGCTCCTGTCCTCCGGCATCCAAATCCAGAGCTTATCTTCATCATGGAGGTTGACGCGTCTGAGATTGAGTAGGTGCTGTCCTTT
Source organism: Taudactylus pleione (assembly GCA_031769625.1). Taxonomy (NCBI): domain Eukaryota; kingdom Metazoa; phylum Chordata; class Amphibia; order Anura; family Myobatrachidae; genus Taudactylus; species Taudactylus pleione. The sequence goes on along the minus strand of JAUIMM010000079.1, from coordinate 3,863,605 downwards.
CTCAGAAGGTTGTCAAGGATTGTAAGCGGCATCCTTGTGCCTTTTTCTCCAGGAAATTTGGTTCAGTGGAGAAGAATTACGATGTGGGCAACTGGGAGCTGTTTTCAATTAAATGGGGCTTTGAGGACTGAAGGCTTTGGTTGGAGGGGGCTAACCATGTGGTGACAGTCCTCACTGATCACAAGAATTTAGCCTATATCGAGATGGCAAAAAGGTTGAACGCGAGGCAGGCACGATGGGCCTTGTTTTTCACCCGCTTCAATTATGTGATTTCTTTCAACCTGGGTCCAAGAATATATAAGCAGATGCCTTGTCTCAAAGCTTCCCAATATGTCAACCGCCCAGAGCTTCGGAAGAGTCCATCATTCCTGCTTCCAGGATTCATTGTGCGGTCACCCGGACTCTGGCGGATTCTCTCTGGACTTGTCAAGCTGAAGCTCCTCCTAGTATGCCACCTGGTCTACTGTTCGTCCCTGAGAGACTTCGTAAAGTGGTATTGAAGGACTTTCATTCCTCGAAGGCAGGAGGTCATCCTGGCATTTCTAGAACTCTCAAACTTTTATCTTGGTCTGTGTGGTGGCAGTCCATGTCGAGTGGCACTCGTGAGTTTGTCCTGGCCTGTGACATTTGTTCTAGAAATAACCCTCAGGACTGCTCCGCAAGGTCTGTTGTGTCCTCTTTCAACACCCTCTAAACCATGGACCCACATTGCAATGGACTTTGTAGTGTACCTTCCTGTGTCTTCTCATTGTAACGTCATCTGGACCATCATAGATCTTTTCTCCAAAATGGTGCATTGTATTCCCCTGGCCAAGTTACCATCTGCCAAGGAGCTGTCTTCACTGTTCCTGCAGCATGTCTTCAGGCTCCAATGACTTCTGGTGGATATTGTCTCAGATCGAGGGACGTAATTTGTTGCCCTGTTCTGGAGGTGCTTTTGTGCAGATCTCAGCATTAATGTCAGCCTGTCATTAGGTTACCACCCACAGTCTAATGGGCAGATGGAGCAGGTCAATCAGTCCCTAGAGCAGTACCTTCGCTGTTTCATCTCAAAATGTTAAGACAGTTGGACATCACTGTTGCCCTTTGCAGAATTTGCCTACAACAACTCCTGCCATTCTGCTTCCTCCATTTCTCCTTTTTACTGCAACTCTAGGATCCTTCCTAGGAGCAATTCTTTTGAGCCTTCAGTTACCAGAACGCTTTCTTCTTCATCCATTTCGAGGCTACGGTCAGTTTGGAGGAAGGTGCATCAGTCTCTCCTTCAGGCATCAGGTCGGTCCAAAGTGTGGGCTGATAAGCATCAAAGGCTGTGTAATTTCAAAATAGGAGACTTGGGGCCTGATTCAGAGCCGCTCGTAAGCGTCCGCTAGTTCGCTCCGAGCGATGTTTGCCCAACTGCGCATGCGTACGGATCGTTATACGCATGCGCGAACCAGTCAGTGCGGTCGAAATTCATGTGCTCGCAAAATAGCGAATGCCTGATAATTTGAGTGACAGAATGAGGCGTTTGTGGGTGGTAACAGGGGAAGGTGCTTGAAAACGGGGAGTGGAGATCCGAACGCAGGCGTGCTTAAAGGTCAAAACAGGCGTTTTGTGGGTGTGCATAATTAAAACAGCAGCGTCATTGACCACGTCACTGGGTTTTTTTATAGCCAGAACTGCTCGCAAGATTGTGGTAGCAAAAACCAACCACAAGAATAGCGAGCAGTTCATACGCTGGTCGATGTACTCGATTAATCTAATAAATAGCGGACATGACGTAGGATGCGAGCGGCCAGGGGGCGTATTTTTTCAAAAAACGACCGCAAGTTTTGTTCGCTCATTCAGACATAGAGGCGTGAACAGACCACAAAGAGCGAACGGTTCATTTGAATAGCCACCCCCTTTTCCTGAACGACCGTCCGCAAATTGCTTCCGGCTCTGAATCAGGCCCTTGGTCTGGCTGTCAAGTAGAAATATCAATCTACTGTACGTCAGAGGTCACAAAAGCTGGGGCCCAAATTCATTGGCCCATTTCACATCATTGCTCAGGTGAATCGTGTGGCCTTTCAACTGAAACTACCAAGGACTCTGAAGATCAATAATACCTTTCATTGCTCCCTACTGAAACCGGTGTCTCTTTCCTCCAACTTTTCTCCTAGATGTCCGGTCAGACCTCCACCTGTGCTCATTCGGGGACGTCAGGTATTTGTTGTGGAGAAGATCCTAGACTCCAGAATTTCCCAGGGATCTCTTCAGTTTCTAGTCCACTGGAAGGGGTATGGACCAAAGGAGCGTTCCTGGGTCTCGGAAAACTCTTTGCATGCTCCGGCCATGAAGAGAAGACTCTTCTTGGACTTTCCAGACAAGCCAGGGTCTAGGGGTTCCGTAACCCCTCGTCAAGGGCGGGTACTGTCACAAGCCGCCGCACTGCCAATGTTGTGCGAGGTGAATGCCGGGCAAGTGTTCACTGAAGTCTCCTCCTTCCTCCTGTTTGGACCTGTGGTTAGCAGCATATTGTTTGCAGTTTCAGTCGTGATTGCTGCTAAGCCTCTGCACTAATTACTGCCTGTCTGTGTGCACACTGATTATCCTGTCTATGCATAGCCCAGGTGCTCACTGGTCTGTCATTAGGGAGACTTGCTCTGGTTGGGCCCTGTTTCTGATAAATTCCAGCCAGCCTTTCACTCCATGCCAGTGATAGCGTTCCACATGTTTCTTGTTCCAGTGTGGTCTCCTGTTTGCAGTCGAGTTACCTGTGTCTAGTCAGCCTCCTTGTTCCTGCTGTTTGTGTCATCTGGGCGGCACGGTCCACAATACCAGCCGTTTGTGTCATCTGGACGGCATGTGCCACAATAGTACTACCAGCTGCTTGTGTCATCTAGGCGGCACGGTCCGCAATAGTACTACTGGCCTCTTGTGTCATCTAAGCAGTCCGGTCCGCATTCCTGTCTCCAGCCGTTTGTGTCATCCAGGCGACGCAGGCCGCGTTCAGCGTCCTGAGTACACAGGCGACACTAAGCGCACTTCAGCGTCTTGGGTATGCAAATTTGTGTACAGTCACTGGTGTCATCCCGGCGACACTTAGTGCATTTCAGCGTCCTGAGTACTCAAGTTTTTATGCAATCGCTGGTGTCATCCCGGCAGCACTAAGCGCACTTCAGCGTCCAGAGTACGCCATCAAGTGAAATATCGCTGGTGTCATCCCAGCGGCACTCAGCACACCCCAGCATCTCCTTGCCAAGTCCTTCAGCCCTCAAGGCTGCTTCACAGTCCAAAGGCTGCAACTCCATCCAGTGACTGTTGTTACCAGCCCAAAGGCCAAATCTCATGTAACTGGCCCACAGGCCGCAACCAACCATACATCTCCAGCTCTCAAGGCTGCTACCGTCCCAAAGGTCAAATCTAATCCTACTGGCCCTCAGGCCACAGCCAACCAGGCACCTCCAGCCCTCAAGGCTGCTACCGACCTAAAGGCCACATCTCATCCTACTGGCCCACAGGCCACAGCTCACCAAGCACCTCTAGTCCTCAAGGATACTACTCGGCTGCATCTAGCCAAGATATACCAGCCATCAAGGCCGTAGCAGGACTAATACCCAATTATCTGACCTGAGCCACAACATTATCACTGGCCCCACTATTCAGGGTATTGTGATCCTCCATCATGGACGCCGGTCAGAATACAGCTCAGATTCTGGCTGGACAGATCCAGATTCTGACACAAAAGGTGCAGGAACTGTCTCTCTGAGCAGAGGAGACTCGTGGTACCAGCGCTTCCACAGTTGTGGAACCCAAGTTAAATTTGCCTGACCTGTTCTCTGGCAACCGGAAGGATTTCCTGAATTTTAGAGAGCTGTAAGCTCTATTTTTGACTTCAGCCCAGGTCCTCGGGTTCACAATTCCAGCAAATAGGCATCATCATCTTCTTACTTCAAGGCAATCCACAAACCTGGGCCTTTGGACCCCTTTTCCAGTCCAGCCCTTCAGACAGTTGAGGCATTCTTTACTGCATTAGGGTTGCTCTATGATGACCCGGACAAGGCGGCCATGGCAGAGGCCAGCCTCTGGTCACTAAAACAGGAGAATAGAGCGGCGGAGGATTATAGTACGGAGTTCCACAAGTGGGCAGTCGCTGTTAGATGGAACGATCCAGCCCTTAGAAGTCTGTTCCATTGTGGTCTGTCTGACGAAATCAAGGATATTCTGGTCCAATATCCTGCTCCAAGTTCCCTGGATGATCTTATGAGTTTGGCTATTCATGTCAACTGATGGCTCCAGGAACGCAGAGTGGAGAAGAAGTTACCTTCTCGGGCCCCTCGATCTCCATTGTGGATGACTCTGTCTGATCTGGATTAACCCATGCAGTTGGGTGCATTCCGTCTTCCGCCCAAGGAGAAATGGAAGAGATGCTCATTAGGGTTATGTCTACTGCGGTGATAGAGGTCACTTGGACCAAAGTTGGGAAAAGGCAAGGTCTAGGTGAACATGGGGATGTACACCTAGGCCTTGCATCTGTCTCCCCAGAAAATTCTATCCTGACAAGTCTCCATCCCGGCATTCGTCGGCAGTGGTGCAGCAGATAACTTCATGGACTTGTCCTTTTTCCAATCTCTAGGTCTGACCCCGCTGCCATTATCCACTCCCATGTCAGTGATTGGATTGGATGGAACCAGCCTTTCCAGGGCTCCAGTGCTCTTCCGGACTCCTCTTCTACAGCTGTCGGTTGGTGTCTTACATTGTGAGAAACTTTTGTTTCTTCTTCTGCAGTGTCCTTTGGCTCCAGTAGTTCTGGGGTTGCCCTGGTTGAAGAAGCATAACCCTGTGATTCAATGGCAGACCGGTAACATTTTGGAATGGGGTACATCGTGTTTCTCTCACTGTCTATCTCAACCTATTCGTCTGGCTGCCTGTGAGTTTGATGTGAAAGAGGTGCTGTCCTTGGACTACTGTATTTCTTCACAGGGTTTCTCCATGGACCCTGGAAAAGTGAAGGCCATTGTGGACTGGGAGCAACCTGTGACGTTGAAGGCTATTCAGCTATTTCTTAGCTTTGCAAATTATTATCGCAGGTTTATCAAGTCCTTTTCTGCCATAGTCGCCCCCATTGTGGGGTTAACCAAAAAAGGAGCTGAAGTTGCAAACTGGTCACCCATGGCCGTTCAAGCCTTTGACACTTTAAAGGCAGCTTTTGTATCTGCTCCTGTCCTCCGGCATCCAAATCCAGAGCTTATCTTCATCATGGAGGTTGACGCGTCTGAGATTGAGTAGGTGCTGTCCTTTCTCAGAAGGTTGTCAAGGATTGTAAGCGGCATCCTTGTGCCTTTTTCTCCAGGAAATTTGGTTCAGTGGAGAAGAATTACGATGTGGGCAACTGGGAGCTGTTTTCAATTAAATGGGGCTTTGAGGACTGAAGGCTTTGGTTGGAGGGGGCTAACCATGTGGTGACAGTCCTCACTGATCACAAGAATTTAGCCTATATCGAGATGGCAAAAAGGTTGAACGCGAGGCAGGCACGATGGGCCTTGTTTTTCACCCGCTTCAATTATGTGATTTCTTTCAACCTGGGTCCAAGAATATATAAGCAGATGCCTTGTCTCAAAGCTTCCCAATATGTCAACCGCCCAGAGCTTCGGAAGAGTCCATCATTCCTGCTTCCAGGATTCATTGTGCGGTCACCCGGACTCTGGCGGATTCTCTCTGGACTTGTCAAGCTGAAGCTCCTCCTAGTATGCCACCTGGTCTACTGTTCGTCCCTGAGAGACTTCGTAAAGTGGTATTGAAGGACTTTCATTCCTCGAAGGCAGGAGGTCATCCTGGCATTTCTAGAACTCTCAAACTTTTATCTTGGTCTGTGTGGTGGCAGTCCATATCGAGTGGCACTCGTGAGTTTGTCCTGGCCTGTGACATTTGTTCTAGAAATAACCCTCAGGACTGCTCCGCAAGGTCTGTTGTGTCCTCTTTCAACACCCTCTAAACCATGGACCCACATTGCAATGGACTTTGTAGTGTACCTTCCTGTGTCTTCTCATTGTAACGTCATCTGGACCATCATAGATCTTTTCTCCAAAATGGTGCATTGTATTCCCCTGGCCAAGTTACCATCTGCCAAGGAGCTGTCTTCACTGTTCCTGCAGCATGTCTTCAGGCTCCAATGACTTCTGGTGGATATTGTCTCAGATCGAGGGACGTAATTTGTTGCCCTGTTCTGGAGGTGCTTTTGTGCAGATCTCAGCATTAATGTCAGCCTGTCATTAGGTTACCACCCACAGTCTAATGGGCAGATGGAGCAGGTCAATCAGTCCCTAGAGCAGTACCTTCGCTGTTTCATCTCAAAATGTTAAGACAGTTGGACATCACTGTTGCCCTTTGCAGAATTTGCCTACAACAACTCCTGCCATTCTGCTTCCTCCATTTCTCCTTTTTACTGCAACTCTAGGATCCTTCCTAGGAGCAATTCTTTTGAGCCTTCAGTTACCAGAACGCTTTCTTCTTCATCCATTTCGAGGCTACGGTCAGTTTGGAGGAAGGTGCATCAGTCTCTCCTTCAGGCATCAGGTCGGTCCAAAGTGTGGGCTGATAAGCATCAAAGGCTGTGTAATTTCAAAATAGGAGACTTGGGGCCTGATTCAGAGCCGCTCGTAAGCGTCCGCTAGTTCGCTCCGAGCGATGTTTGCCCAACTGCGCATGCGTACGGATCGTTATACGCATGCGCGAACCAGTCAGTGCGGTCGAAATTCATGTGCTCGCAAAATAGCGAATGCCTGATAATTTGAGTGACAGAATGAGGCGTTTGTGGGTGGTAACAGGGGAAGGTGCTTGAAAACGGGGAGTGGAGATCCGAACGCAGGCGTGCTTAAAGGTCAAAACAGGCGTTTTGTGGGTGTGCATAATTAAAACAGCAGCGTCATTGACCACGTCACTGGGTTTTTTTATAGCCAGAACTGCTCGCAAGATTGTGGTAGCAAAAACCAACCACAAGAATAGCGAGCAGTTCATACGCTGGTCGATGTACTCGATTAATCTAATAAATAGCGGACATGACGTAGGATGCGAGCGGCCAGGGGGCGTATTTTTTCAAAAAACGACCGCAAGTTTTGTTCGCTCATTCAGACATAGAGGCGTGAACAGACCACAAAGAGCGAACGGTTCATTTGAATAGCCACCCCCTTTTCCTGAACGACCGTCCGCAAATTGCTTCCGGCTCTGAATCAGGCCCTTGGTCTGGCTGTCAAGTAGAAATATCAATCTACTGTACGTCAGAGGTCACAAAAGCTGGGGCCCAAATTCATTGGCCCATTTCACATCATTGCTCAGGTGAATCGTGTGGCCTTTCAACTGAAACTACCAAGGACTCTGAAGATCAATAATACCTTTCATTGCTCCCTACTGAAACCGGTGTCTCTTTCCTCCAACTTTTCTCCTAGATGTCCGGTCAGACCTCCACCTGTGCTCATTCGGGGACGTCAGGTATTTGTTGTGGAGAAGATCCTAGACTCCAGAATTTCCCAGGGATCTCTTCAGTTTCTAGTCCACTGGAAGGGGTATGGACCAAAGGAGCGTTCCTGGGTCTCGGAAAACTCTTTGCATGCTCCGGCCATGAAGAGAAGACTCTTCTTGGACTTTCCAGACAAGCCAGGGTCTAGGGGTTCCGTAACCCCTCGTCAAGGGCGGGTACTGTCACAAGCCGCCGCACTGCCAATGTTGTGCGAGGTGAATGCCGGGCAAGTGTTCACTGAAGTCTCCTCCTTCCTCCTGTTTGGACCTGTGGTTAGCAGCATATTGTTTGCAGTTTCAGTCGTGATTGCTGCTAAGCCTCTGCACTAATTACTGCCTGTCTGTGTGCACACTGATTATCCTGTCTATGCATAGCCCAGGTGCTCACTGGTCTGTCATTAGGGAGACTTGCTCTGGTTGGGCCCTGTTTCTGATAAATTCCAGCCAGCCTTTCACTCCATGCCAGTGATAGCGTTCCACATGTTTCTTGTTCCAGTGTGGTCTCCTGTTTGCAGTCGAGTTACCTGTGTCTAGTCAGCCTCCTTGTTCCTGCTGTTTGTGTCATCTGGGCGGCACGGTCCACAATACCAGCCGTTTGTGTCATCTGGATGGCATGTGCCACAATAGTACTACCAGCTGCTTGTGTCATCTAGGCGGCACGGTCCGCAATAGTACTACTGGCCTCTTGTGTCATCTAAGCAGTCCGGTCCGCATTCCTGTCTCCAGCCGTTTGTGTCATCCAGGCGACGCAGGCCGCGTTCAGCGTCCTGAGTACACAGGCGACACTAAGCGCACTTCAGCGTCTTGGGTATGCAAATTTGTGTACAGTCACTGGTGTCATCCCGGCGACACTTAGTGCATTTCAGCGTCCTGAGTACTCAAGTTTTTATGCAATCGCTGGTGTCATCCCGGCGGCACTAAGCGCACTTCAGCGTCAAGAGTACGCCATCAAGTGAAATATCGCTGGTGTCATCCCAGCGGCACTCAGCACACCCCAGCATCTCCTTGCCAAGTCCTTCAGCCCTCAAGGCTGCTTCACAGTCCAAAGGCTGCAACTCCATCCAGTGACTGTTGTTACCAACCCAAAGGCCAAATCTCATGTAACCGGCCCACAGGCCGCAACCAACCATACATCTCCAGCTCTCAAGGCTGCTACCGTCCCAAAGGCCAAATCTAATCCTACTGGCCCTCAGGCCACAGCCAACCAGGCACCTCCAGCCCTCAAGGCTGCTACCGACCTAAAGGCCACATCTCATCCTACTGGCCCACAGGCCACAGCTCACCAAGCACCTCTAGTCCTCAAGGCTACTACTCGGCTGCATCTAGCCAAGATATACCAGCCATCAAGGCCGTAGCAGGACTAATACCCAATTATCTGACCTGAGCCACAACATTATCACTGGCCCCACTATTCAGGGTATTGTGATCCTCCATCATGGACGCCGGTCAGAATACAGCTCAGATTCTGGCTGGACAGATCCAGATTCTGACACAAAAGGTGCAGGAACTGTCTCTCTGAGCAGAGGAGACTCGTGGTACCAGCGCTTCCACAGTTGTGGAACCCAAGTTAAATTTGCCTGACCTGTTCTCTGGCAACTGGAAGGATTTCCTGAATTTTAGAGAGCTGTAAGCTCTATTTTTGACTTCAGCCCAGGTCCTCGGGTTCACAATTCCAGCAAATAGGCATCATCATCTTCTTACTTCAAGGCAATCCACAAACCTGGGCCTTTGGACCCCTTTTCCAGTCCAGCCCTTCAGACAGTTGAGGCATTCTTTACTGCATTAGGGTTGCTCTATGATGACCCGGACAAGGCGGCCATGGCAGAGGCCAGCCTCTGGTCACTAAAACAGGAGAATAGAGCGGCGGAGGATTATAGTACGGAGTTCCACAAGTGGGCAGTCGCTGTTAGATGGAACGATCCAGCCCTTAGAAGTCTGTTCCATTGTGGTCTGTCTGACGAAATCAAGGATATTCTGGTCCAATATCCTGCTCCAAGTTCCCTGGATGATCTTATGAGTTTGGCTATTCATGTCAACTGACGGCTCCAGGAACGCAGAGTGGAGAAGAAGTTACCTTCTCGGGCCCCTCGATCTCCATTGTGGATGACTCTGTCTGATCTGGATTAACCCATGCAGTTGGGTGCATTCCGTCTTCCGCCCAAGGAGAAATGGAAGAGATGCTCATTAGGGTTATGTCTACTGCGGTGATAGAGGTCACTTGGACTAAAGTTGGGAAAAGGCAAGGTCTAGGTGAACATGGGGATGTACACCTAGGCCTTGCATCTGTCTCCCCAGAAAATTCTATCCTGACAAGTCTCCATCCCGGCATTCGTCGGCAGTGGTGCAGCAGATAACTTCATGGACTTGTCCTTTTTCCAATCTCTAGGTCTGACCCCGCTGCCATTATCCACTCCCATGTCAGTGATTGGATTGGATGGAACCAGCCTTTCCAGGGCTCCAGTGCTCTTCCGGACTCCTCTTCTACAGCTGTCGGTTGGTGTCTTACATTGTGAGAAACTTTTGTTTCTTCTTCTGCAGTGTCCTTTGGCTCCAGTAGTTCTGGGGTTGCCCTGGTTGAAGAAGCATAACCCTGTGATTCAATGGCAGACCTGTAACATTTTGGAATGGGGTACATCGTGTTTCTCTCACTGTCTATCTCAACCTATTCGTCTGGCTGCCTGTGAGTTTGATGTGAAAGAGGTGCTGTCCTTGGACTACTCTATTTCTTCACAGGGTTTCTCCATGGACCCTGGAAAAGTGAAGGCCATTCTGGACTGGGAGCAACCTGTGACGTTGAAGGCTATTCAGCTATTTCTTAGCTTTGCAAATTATTATCGCAGGTTTATCAAGTCCTTTTCTGCCATAGTCGCCCCCATTGTGGGGTTAACCAAAAAAGGAGCTGAAGTTGCAAACTGGTCACCCATGGCCGTTCAAGCCTTTGACACTTTAAAGGCAGCTTTTGTATCTGCTCCTGTCCTCCGGCATCCAAATCCAGAGCTTATCTTCATCATGGAGGTTGACGCGTCTGAGATTGAGTAGGTGCTGTCCTTTCTCAGAAGGTTGTCAAGGATTGTAAGCGGCATCCTTGTGCCTTTTTCTCCAGGAAATTTGGTTCAGTGGAGAAGAATTACGATGTGGGCAACTGGGAGCTGTTTTCAATTAAATGGGGCTTTGAGGACTGGAGGCTTTGGTTGGAGGGGGCTAACCATGTGGTGACAGTCCTCACTGATCACAAGAATTTAGCCTATATCGAGATGGCAAAAAGGTTGAACGCGAGGCAGGCACGATGGGCCTTGTTTTTCACCCGCTTCAATTATGTGATTTCTTTCAACCTGGGTCCAAGAATATATAAGCAGATGCCTTGTCTCAAAGCTTCCCAATATGTCAACCGCCCAGAGCTTCGGAAGAGTCCATCATTCCTGCTTCCAGGATTCATTGTGCGGTCACCCGGACTCTGGCGGATTCTCTCTGGACTTGTCAAGCTGAAGCTCCTCCTAGTATGCCACCTGGTCTACTGTTCGTCCCTGAGAGACTTCGTAAAGTGGTATTGAAGGACTTTCATTCCTCGAAGGCAGGGGGTCATCCTGGCATTTCTAGAACTCTCAAACTTTTATCTTGGTCTGTGTGGTGGCAGTCCATGTCGAGTGGCGCTCGTGAGTTTGTCCTGGCCTGTGACATTTGTTCTAGAAATAACCCTCAGGACTGCTCCGCAAGGTCTGTTGTGTCCTCTTTCAACACCCTCTAAACCATGGACCCACATTGCAATGGACTTTGTAGTGTACCTTCCGGTGTCTTCTCATTGTAACGTCATCTGGACCATCATAGATCTTTTCTCCAAAATGGTGCATTGTATTCCCCTGGCCAAGTTACCATCTGCCAAGGAGCTGTCTTCACTGTTCCTGCAGCATGTCTTCAGGCTCCAATGACTTCTGGTGGATATTGTCTCAGATCGAGGGACGTAATTTGTTGCCCTGTTCTGGAGGTGCTTTTGTGCAGATCTCAGCATTAATGTCAGCCTGTCATTAGGTTACCACCCACAGTCTAATGGGCAGATGGAGCAGGTCAATCAGTCCCTGGAGCAGTACCTTCGCTGTTTCATCTCAAAATGTTAAGACAGTTGGGCATCACTGTTGCCCTTTGCAGAATTTGCCTACAACAACTCCTGCCATTCTGCTTCCTCCATTTCTCCTTTTTACTGCAACTCTAGGATCCTTCCTAGGAGCAATTCTTTTGAGCCTTCAGTTACCAGAACGCTTTCTTCTTCATCCATTTCGAGGCTACGGTCAGTTTGGAGGAAGGTGCATCAGTCTCTCCTTCAGGCATCAGGTCGGTCCAAAGTGTGGGCTGATAAGCATCAAAGGCTGTGTAATTTCAAAATAGGAGACTTGGGGCCTGATTCAGAGCCGCTCGTAAGCGTCCGCTAGTTCGCTCCGAGCGATGTTTGCCCAACTGCGCATGCGTACGGATCGTTATACGCATGCGCGAACCAGTCAGTGCGGTCGAAATTCATGTGCTCGCAAAATAGCGAATGCCTGATAATTTGAGTGACAGAATGAGGCGTTTGTGGGTGGTAACAGGGGAAGGTGCTTGAAAACGGGGAGTGGAGATCCGAACGCAGGCGTGCTTAAAGGTCAAAACAGGCGTTTTGTGGGTGTGCATAATTAAAACAGCAGCGTCATTGACCACGTCACTGGGTTTTTTTATAGCCAGAACTGCTCGCAAGATTGTGGTAGCAAAAACCAACCACAAGAATAGCGAGCAGTTCATACGCTGGTCGATGTACTCGATTAATCTAATAAATAGCGGACATGACGTAGGATGCGAGCGGCCAGGGGGCGTATTTTTTCAAAAAACGACCGCAAGTTTTGTTCGCTCATTCAGACATAGAGGCGTGAACAGACCACAAAGAGCGAACGGTTCATTTGAATAGCCACCCCCTTTTCCTGAACGACCGTCCGCAAATTGCTTCCGGCTCTGAATCAGGCCCTTGGTCTGGCTGTCAAGTAGAAATATCAATCTACTGTACGTCAGAGGTCACAAAAGCTGGGGCCCAAATTCATTGGCCCATTTCACATCATTGCTCAGGTGAATCGTGTGGCCTTTCAACTGAAACTACCAAGGACTCTGAAGATCAATAATACCTTTCATTGCTCCCTACTGAAACCGGTGTCTCTTTCCTCCAACTTTTCTCCTAGATGTCCGGTCAGACCTCCACCTGTGCTCATTCGGGGGCGTCAGGTATTTGTTGTGGAGAAGATCCTAGACTCCAGAATTTCCCAGGGATCTCTTCAGTTTCTAGTCCACTGGAAGGGGTATGGACCAAAGGAGCGTTCCTGGGTCTCGGAAAACTCTTTGCATGCTCCGGCCATGAAGAGAAGACTCTTCTTGGACTTTCCAGACAAGCCAGGGTCTAGGGGTTCCGTAACCCCTCGTCAAGGGCGGGTACTGTCACAAGCCGCCGCACTGCCAATGTTGTGCGAGGTGAATGCCGGGCAAGTGTTCACTGAAGTCTCCTCCTTCCTCCTGTTTGGACCTGTGGTTAGCAGCATATTGTTTGCAGTTTCAGTCGTGATTGCTGCTAAGCCTCTGCACTAATTACTGCCTGTCTGTGTGCACACTGATTATCCTGTCTATGCATAGCCCAGGTGCTCACTGGTCTGTCATTAGGGAGACTTGCTCTGGTTGGGCCCTGTTTCTGATAAATTCCAGCCAGCCTTTCACTCCATGCCAGTGATAGCGTTCCACATGTTTCTTGTTCCAGTGTGGTCTCCTGTTTGCAGTCGAGTTACCTGTGTCTAGTCAGCCTCCTTGTTCCTGCTGTTTGTGTCATCTGGGCGGCATGGTCCACAATACTACTACCAGCCGTTTGTGTCATCTGGACGGCATGTGCCACAATAGTACTACCAGCTGCTTGTGTCATCTAGGCGGCACGGTCCGCAATAGTACTACTGGCCTCTTGTGTCATCTAAGCAGTCCGGTCCGCATTCCTGTCTCCAGCCGTTTGTGTCATCCAGGCGACGCAGGCCGCGTTCAGCGTCCTGAGTACACAGGCGACACTAAGCGCACTTCAGCGTCTTGGGTATGCAAATTTGTGTACAGTCACTGGTGTCATCCCGGCGACACTTAGTGCATTTCAGCGTCCTGAGTACTCAAGTTTTTATGCAATCGCTGGTGTCATCCCGGCGGCACTAAGCGCACTTCAGCGTCCAGAGTACGCCATCAAGTGAAATATCGCTGGTGTCATCCCAGCGGCACTCAGCACACCCCAGCATCTCCTTGCCAAGTCCTTCAGCCCTCAAGGCTGCTTCACAGTCCAAAGGCTGCAACTCCATCCAGTGACTGTTGTTACCAGCCCAAAGGCCAAATCTCATGTAACCGGCCCACAGGCCGCAACCAACCATACATCTCCAGCTCTCAAGGCTGCTACCGTCCCAAAGGTCAAATCTAATCCTACTGGCCCTCAGGCCACAGCCAACCAGGCACCTCCAGCCCTCAAGGCTGCTACCGACCTAAAGGCCACATCTCATCCTACTGGCCCACAGGCCACAGCTCACCAAGCACCTCTAGTCCTCAAGGCTACTACTCGGCTGCATCTAGCCAAGATATACCAGCCATCAAGGCCGTAGCAGGACTAATACCCAATTATCTGACCTGAGCCACAACATTATCACTGGCCCCACTATTCAGGGTATTGTGATCCTCCATCATGGACGCCGGTCAGAATACAGCTCAGATTCTGGCTGGACAGATCCAGATTCTGACACAAAAGGTGCAGGAACTGTCTCTCTGAGCAGAGGAGACTCGTGGTACCAGCGCTTCCACAGTTGTGGAACCCAAGTTAAATTTGCCTGACCTGTTCTCTGGCAACCGGAAGGATTTCCTGAATTTTAGAGAGCTGTAAGCTCTATTTTTGACTTCAGCCCAGGTCCTCGGGTTCACAATTCCAGCAAATAGGCATCATCATCTTCTTACTTCAAGGCAATCCACAAACCTGGGCCTTTGGACCCCTTTTCCAGTCCAGCCCTTCAGACAGTTGAGGCATTCTTTACTGCATTAGGGTTGCTCTATGATGACCCGGACAAGGCGGCCATGGCAGAGGCCAGCCTCTGGTCACTAAAACAGGAGAATAGAGCGGCGGAGGATTATAGTACGGAGTTCCACAAGTGGGCAGTCGCTGTTAGATGGAACGATCCAGCCCTTAGAAGTCTGTTCCATTGTGGTCTGTCTGACGAAATCAAGGATATTCTGGTCCAATATCCTGCTCCAAGTTCCCTGGATGATCTTATGAGTTTGGCTATTCATGTCAACTGACGGCTCCAGGAACGCAGAGTGGAGAAGAAGTTACCTTCTCGGGCCCCTCGATCTCCATTGTGGATGACTCTGTCTGATCTGGATTAACCCATGCAGTTGGGTGCATTCCGTCTTCCGCCCAAGGAGAAATGGAAGAGATGCTCATTAGGGTTATGTCTACTGCGGTGATAGAGGTCACTTGGACCAAAGTTGGGAAAAGGCAAGGTCTAGGTGAACATGGGGATGTACACCTAGGCCTTGCATCTGTCTCCCCAGAAAATTCTATCCTGACAAGTCTCCATCCCGGCATTCGTCGGCAGTGGTGCAGCAGATAACTTCATGGACTTGTCCTTTTTCCAATCTCTAGGTCTGACCCCGCTGCCATTATCCACTCCCATGTCAGTGATTGGATTGGATGGAACCAGCCTTTCCAGGGCTCCAGTGCTCTTCCGGACTCCTCTTCTACAGCTGTCGGTTGGTGTCTTACATTGTGAGGAACTTTTGTTTCTTCTTCTGCAGTGTCCTTTGGCTCCAGTAGTTCTGGGGTTGCCCTGGTTGAAGAAGCATAACCCTGTGATTCAATGGCAGACCGGTAACATTTTGGAATGGGGTACATCGTGTTTCTCTCACTGTCTATCTCAACCTATTCGTCTGGCTGCCTGTGAGTTTGATGTGAAAGAGGTGCTGTCCTTGGACTACTGTATTTCTTCACAGGGTTTCTCCATGGACCCTGGAAAAGTGAAGGCCATTCTGGACTGGGAGCAACCTGTGACGTTGAAGGCTATTCAGCTATTTCTTAGCTTTGCAAATTATTATCGCAGGTTTATCAAGTCCTTTTCTGCCATAGTCGCCCCCATTGTGGGGTTAACCAAAAAAGGAGCTGAAGTTGCAAACTGGTCACCCATGGCCGTTCAAGCCTTTGACACTTTAAAGGCAGCTTTTGTATCTGCTCCTGTCCTCCGGCATCCAAATCCAGAGCTTATCTTCATCATGGAGGTTGACGCGTCTGAGATTGAGTAGGTGCTGTCCTTTCTCAGAAGGTTGTCAAGGATTGTAAGCGGCATCCTTGTGCCTTTTTCTCCAGGAAATTTGGTTCAGTGGAGAAGAATTACGATGTGGGCAACTGGGAGCTGTTTTCAATTAAATGGGGCTTTGAGGACTGGAGGCATTGGTTGGAGGGGGCTAACCATGTGGTGACAGTCCTCACTGATCACAAGAATTTAGCCTATATCGAGATGGCAAAAAGGTTGAACGCGAGGCAGGCACGATGGGCCTTGTTTTTCACCCGCTTCAATTATGTGATTTCTTTCAACCTGGGTCCAAGAATATATAAGCAGATGCCTTGTCTCAAAGCTTCCCAATATGTCAACCGCCCAGAGCTTCGGAAGAGTCCATCATTCCTGCTTCCAGGATTCATTGTGCGGTCACCCGGACTCTGGCGGATTCTCTCTGGACTTGTCAAGCTGAAGCTCCTCCTAGTATGCCACCTGGTCTACTGTTCGTCCCTGAGAGACTTCGTAAAGTGGTATTGAAGGACTTTCATTCCTCGAAGGCAGGGGGTCATCCTGGCATTTCTAGAACTCTCAAACTTTTATCTTGGTCTGTGTGGTGGCAGTCCATGTCGAGTGGCACTCGTAAGTTTGTCCTGGCCTGTGACATTTGTTCTAGAAATAACCCTCAGGACTGCTCCGCAAGGTCTGTTGTGTCCTCTTTCAACACCCTCTAAACCATGGACCCACATTGCAATGGACTTTGTAGTGTACCTTCCGGTGTCTTCTCATTGTAACGTCATCTGGACCATCATAGATCTTTTCTCCAAAATGGTGCATTGTATTCCCCTGGCCAAGTTACCATCTGCCAAGGAGCTGTCTTCACTGTTCCTGCAGCATGTCTTCAGGCTCCAATGACTTCTGGTGGATATTGTCTCAGATCGAGGGACGTAATTTGTTGCCCTGTTCTGGAGGTGCTTTTGTGCAGATCTCAGCATTAATGTCAGCCTGTCATTAGGTTACCACCCACAGTCTAATGGGCAGATGGAGCAGGTCAATCAGTCCCTGGAGCAGTACCTTCGCTGTTTCATCTCAAAATGTTAAGACAGTTGGGCATCACTGTTGCCCTTTGCAGAATTTGCCTACAACAACTCCTGCCATTCTGCTTCCTCCATTTCTCCTTTTTACTGCAACTCTAGGATCCTTCCTAGGAGCAATTCTTTTGAGCCTTCAGTTACCAGAACGCTTTCTTCTTCATCCATTTCGAGGCTACGGTCAGTTTGGAGGAAGGTGCATCAGTCTCTCCTTCAGGCATCAGGTCGGTCCAAAGTGTGGGCTGATAAGCATCAAAGGCTGTGTAATTTCAAAATAGGAGACTTGGGGCCTGATTCAGAGCCGCTCGTAAGCGTCCGCTAGTTCGCTCCGAGCGATGTTTGCCCAACTGCGCATGCGTACGGATCATTATACGCATGCGCGAACCAGTCAGTGCGGTCGAAATTCATGTGCTCGCAAAATAGCGAATGCCTGATAATTTGAGTGACAGAATGAGGCGTTTGTGGGTGGTAACAGGGGAAGGTGCTTGAAAACGGGGAGTGGAGATCCGAACGCAGGCGTGCTTAAAGGTCAAAACAGGCGTTTTGTGGGTGTGCATAATTAAAACAGCAGCGTCATTGACCACGTCACTGGGTTTTTTTATAGCCAGAACTGCTCGCAAGATTGTGGTAGCAAAAACCAACCACAAGAATAGCGAGCAGTTCATACGCTGGTCGATGTACTCGATTAATCTAATAAATAGCGGACATGACGTAGGATGCGAGCGGCCAGGGGGCGTATTTTTTAAAAAAACGACCGCAAGTTTTGTTCGCTCATTCAGACATAGAGGCGTGAACAGACCACAAAGAGCGAACGGTTCATTTGAATAGCCACCCCCTTTTCCTGAACGACCGTCCGCAAATTGCTTCCGGCTCTGAATCAGGCCCTTGGTCTGGCTGTCAAGTAGAAATATCAATCTACTGTACGTCAGAGGTCACAAAAGCTGGGGCCCAAATTCATTGGCCCATTTCACATCATTGCTCAGGTGAATCGTGTGGCCTTTCAACTGAAACTACCAAGGACTCTGAAGATCAATAATACCTTTCATTGCTCCCTACTGAAACCGGTGTCTCTTCCCTCCAACTTTTCTCCTAGATGTCCGGTCAGACCTCCACCTGTGCTCATTCGGGGGCGTCAGGTATTTGTTGTGGAGAAGATCCTAGACTCCAGAATTTCCCAGGGATCTCTTCAGTTTCTAGTCCACTGGAAGGGGTATGGACCAAAGGAGCGTTCCTGGGTCTCGGAAAACTCTTTGCATGCTCCGGCCATGAAGAGAAGACTCTTCTTGGACTTTCCAGACAAGCCAGGGTCTAGGGGTTCCGTAACCCCTCGTCAAGGGCGGGTACTGTCACAAGCCGCCGCACTGCCAATGTTGTGCGAGGTGAATGCCGGGCAAGTGTTCACTGAAGTCTCCTCCTTCCTCCTGTTTGGACCTGTGGTTAGCAGCATATTGTTTGCAGTTTCAGTCGTGATTGCTGCTAAGCCTCTGCACTAATTACTGCCTGTCTGTGTGCACACTGATTATCCTGTCTATGCATAGCCCAGGTGCTCACTGGTCTGTCATTAGGGAGACTTGCTCTGGTTGGGCCCTGTTTCTGATAAATTCCAGCCAGCCTTTCACTCCATGCCAGTGATAGCGTTCCACATGTTTCTTGTTCCAGTGTGGTCTCCTGTTTGCAGTCGAGTTACCTGTGTCTAGTCAGCCTCCTTGTTCCTGCTGTTTGTGTCATCTGGGTGGCATGGTCCACAATAGTACTACCAGCCGTTTGTGTCATCTGGACGGCATGTGCCACAATAGTACTACCAGCTGCTTGTGTCATCTAGGTGGCACGGTCCGCAATAGTACTACTGGCCTCTTGTGTCATCTAAGCAGTCCGGTCCGCATTCCTGTCTCCAGCCGTTTGTGTCATCCAGGCGACGCAGGCCGCGTTCAGCGTCCTGAGTACACAGGCGACACTAAGCGCACTTCAGCGTCTTGGGTATGCAAATTTGTGTACAGTCACTGGTGTCATCCCGGCGACACTTAGTGCATTTCAGCGTCCTGAGTACTCAAGTTTTTATGCAATCGCTGGTGTAATCCCGGCGGCACTAAGCGCACTTCAGCGTCCAGAGTACGCCATCAAGTGAAATATCGCTGGTGTCATCCCAGCGGCACTCAGCACACCCCAGCGTCTCCTTGCCAAGTCCTTCAGCCCTCAAGGCTGCTTCACAGTCCAAAGGCTGCAACTCCATCCAGTGACTGTTGTTACCAGCCCAAAGGCCAAATCTCATGTAACCGGCCCACAGGCCGCAACCAACCATACATCTCCAGCTCTCAAGGCTGCTACCGTCCCAAAGGTCAAATCTAATCCTACTGGCCCTCAGGCCACAGCCAACCAGGCACCTCCAGCCCTCAAGGCTGCTACCGACCTAAAGGCCACATCTCATCCTACTGGCCCACAGGCCACAGCTCACCAAGCACCTCTAGTCCTCAAGGCTACTACTCGGCTGCATCTAGCCAAGATATACCAGCCATCAAGGCCGTAGCAGGACTAATACCCAATTATCTGACCTGAGCCACAACATTATCACTGGCCCCACTATTCAGGGTATTGTGATCCTCCATCATGGACGCCGGTCAGAATACAGCTCAGATTCTGGCTGGACAGATCCAGATTCTGACACAAAAGGTGCAGGAACTGTCTCTCTGAGCAGAGGAGACTCGTGGTACCAGCGCTTCCACAGTTGTGGAACCCAAGTTAAATTTGCCTGACCTGTTCTCTGGCAACCGGAAGGATTTCCTGAATTTTAGAGAGCTGTAAGCTCTATTTTTGACTTCAGCCCAGGTCCTCGGGTTCACAATTCCAGCAAATAGGCATCATCATCTTCTTACTTCAAGGCAATCCACAAACCTGGGCCTTTGGACCCCTTTTCCAGTCCAGCCCTTCAGACAGTTGAGGCATTCTTTACTGCATTATGGTTGCTCTATGATGACCCGGACAAGGCGGCCATGGCATAGGCCAGCCTCTGGTCACTAAAACAGGAGAATAGAGCGGCGGAGGATTATAGTACGGAGTTCCACAAGTGGGCAGTCGCTGTTAGATGGAACGATCCAGCCCTTAGAAGTCTGTTCCATTGTGGTCTGTCTGACGAAATCAAGGATATTCTGGTCCAATATCCTGCTCCAAGTTCCCTGGATGATCTTATGAGTTTGGCTATTCATGTCAACTGACGGCTCCAGGAACGCAGAGTGGAGAAGAAGTTACCTTCTCGGGCCCCTCGATCTCCATTGTGGATGACTCTGTCTGATCTGGATTAACCCATGCAGTTGGGTGCATTCCGTCTTCCGCCCAAGGAGAAATGGAAGAGATGCTCATTAGGGTTATGTCTACTGCGGTGATAGAGGTCACTTGGACCAAAGTTGGGAAAAGGCAAGGTCTAGGTGAACATGGGGATGTACACCTAGGCCTTGCATCTGTCTCCCCAGAAAATTCTATCCTGACAAGTCTCCATCCCGGCATTCGTCGGCAGTGGTGCAGCAGATAACTTCATGGACTTGTCCTTTTTCCAATCTCTAGGTCTGACCCTGCTGCCATTATCCACTCCCATGTCAGTGATTGGATTGGATGGAACCAGCCTTTCCAGGGCTCCAGTGCTCTTCCGGACTCCTCTTCTACAGCTGTCGGTTGGTGTCTTACATTGTGAGGAACTTTTGTTTCTTCTTCTGCAGTGTCCTTTGGCTCCAGTAGTTCTGGGGTTGCCCTGGTTGAAGAAGCATAACCCTGTGATTCAATGGCAGACCGGTAACATTTTGGAATGGGGTACATCGTGTTTCTCTCACTGTCTATCTCAACCTATTCGTCTGGCTGCCTGTGAGTTTGATGTGAAAGAGGTGCTGTCCTTGGACTACTGTATTTCTTCACAGGGTTTCTCCATGGACCCTGGAAAAGTGAAGGCCATTCTGGACTGGGAGCAACCTGTGACGTTGAAGGCTATTCAGCTATTTCTTAGCTTTGCAAATTATTATCGCAGGTTTATCAAGTCCTTTTCTGCCATAGTCGCCCCCATTGTGGGGTTAACCAAAAAAGGAGCTGAAGTTGCAAACTGGTCACCCATGGCCGTTCAAGCCTTTGACACTTTAAAGGCAGCTTTTGTATCTGCTCCTGTCCTCCGGCATCCAAATCCAGAGCTTATCTTCATCATGGAGGTTGACGCGTCTGAGATTGAGTAGGTGCTGTCCTTTCTCAGAAGGTTGTCAAGGATTGTAAGCGGCATCCTTGTGCCTTTTTCTCCAGGAAATTTGGTTCAGTGGAGAAGAATTACGATGTGGGCAACTGGGAGCTGTTTTCAATTAAATGGGGCTTTGAGGACTGGAGGCATTGGTTGGAGGGGGCTAACCATTTGGTGACAGTCCTCACTGATCACAAGAATTTAGCCTATATCGAGATGGCAAAAAGGTTGAACGCGAGGCAGGCACGATGGGCCTTGTTTTTCACCCGCTTCAATTATGTGATTTCTTTCAACCTGGGTCCAAGAATATATAAGCAGATGCCTTGTCTCAAAGCTTCCCAATATGTCAACCGCCCAGAGCTTCGGAAGAGTCCATCATTCCTGCTTCCAGGATTCATTGTGCGGTCACCCGGACTCTGGCGGATTCTCTCTGGACTTGTCAAGCTGAAGCTCCTCCTAGTATGCCACCTGGTCTACTGTTCGTCCCTGAGAGACTTCGTAAAGTGGTATTGAAGGACTTTCATTCCTCGAAGGCAGGGGGTCATCCTGGCATTTCTAGAACTCTCAAACTTTTATCTTGGTCTGTGTGGTGGCAGTCCATGTCGAGTGGCACTCGTAAGTTTGTCCTGGCCTGTGACATTTGTTCTAGAAATAACCCTCAGGACTGCTCCACAAGGTCTGTTGTGTCCTCTTTCAACACCCTCTAAACCATGGACCCACATTGCAATGGACTTTGTAGTGTACCTTCCGGTGTCTTCTCATTGTAACGTCATCTGGACCATCATAGATCTTTTCTCCAAAATGGTGCATTGTATTCCCCTGGCCAAGTTACCATCTGCCAAGGAGCTGTCTTCACTGTTCCTGCAGCATGTCTTCAGGCTCCAATGACTTCTGGTGGATATTGTCTCAGATCGAGGGACGTAATTTGTTGCCCTGTTCTGGAGGTGCTTTTGTGCAGATCTCAGCATTAATGTCAGCCTGTCATTAGGTTACCACCCACAGTCTAATGGGCAGATGGAGCAGGTCAATCAGTCCCTGGAGCAGTACCTTCGCTGTTTCATCTCAAAATGTTAAGACAGTTGGGCATCACTGTTGCCCTTTGCAGAATTTGCCTACAACAACTCCTGCCATTCTGCTTCCTCCATTTCTCCTTTTTACTGCAACTCTAGGATCCTTCCTAGGAGCAATTCTTTTGAGCCTTCAGTTACCAGAACGCTTTCTTCTTCATCCATTTCGAGGCTACGGTCAGTTTGGAGGAAGGTGCATCAGTCTCTCCTTCAGGCATCAGGTCGGTCCAAAGTGTGGGCTGATAAGCATCAAAGGCTGTGTAATTTCAAAATAGGAGACTTGGGGCCTGATTCAGAGCCGCTCGTAAGCGTCCGCTCGTTCGCTCCGAGCGATGTTTGCCCAACTGCGCATGCGTACGGATCGTTATACGCATGCGCGAACCAGTCAGTGCGGTCGAAATTCATGTGCTCGCAAAATAGCGAATGCCTGATAATTTGAGTGACAGAATGAGGCGTTTGTGGGTGGTAACAGGGGAAGGTGCTTGAAAACGGGGAGTGGAGATCCGAACGCAGGCGTGCTTAAAGGTCAAAACAGGCGTTTTGTGGGTGTGCATAATTAAAACAGCAGCGTCATTGACCACGTCACTGGGTTTTTTTATAGCCAGAACTGCTCGCAAGATTGTGGTAGCAAAAACCAACCACAAGAATAGCGAGCAGTTCATACGCTGGTCGATGTACTCGATTAATCTAATAAATAGCGGACATGACGTAGGATGCGAGCGGCCAGGGGGCGTATTTTTTCAAAAAACGACCGCAAGTTTTGTTCGCTCATTCAGACATAGAGGCGTGAACAGACCACAAAGAGCGAACGGTTCATTTGAATAGCCACCCCCTTTTCCTGAACGACCGTCCGCAAATTGCTTCCGGCTCTGAATCAGGCCCTTGGTCTGGCTGTCAAGTAGAAATATCAATCTACTGTACGTCAGAGGTCACAAAAGCTGGGGCCCAAATTCATTGGCCCATTTCACATCATTGCTCAGGTGAATCGTGTGGCCTTTCAACTGAAACTACCAAGGACTCTGAAGATCAATAATACCTTTCATTGCTCCCTACTGAAACCGGTGTCTCTTTCCTCCAACTTTTCTCCTAGATGTCCGGTCAGACCTCCACCTGTGCTCATTCGGGGGCGTCAGGTATTTGTTGTGGAGAAGATCCTAGACTCCAGAATTTCCCAGGGATCTCTTCAGTTTCTAGTCCACTGGAAGGGGTATGGACCAAAGGAGCGTTCCTGGGTCTCGGAAAACTCTTTGCATGCTCCGGCCATGAAGAGAAGACTCTTCTTGGACTTTCCAGACAAGCCAGGGTCTAGGGGTTCCGTAACCCCTCGTCAAGGGCGGGTACTGTCACAAGCCGCCGCACTGCCAATGTTGTGCGAGGTGAATGCCGGGCAAGTGTTCACTGAAGTCTCCTCCTTCCTCCTGTTTGGACCTGTGGTTAGCAGCATATTGTTTGTAGTTTCAGTCGTGATTGCTATTAAGCCTCTGCACTAATTACTGCCTGTCTGTGTGCACACTGATTATCCTGTCTATGCATAGCCCAGGTGCTCACTGGTCTGTCATTAGGGAGACTTGCTCTGGTTGGGCCCTGTTTCTGATAAATTCCAGCCAGCCTTTCACTCCATGCCAGTGATAGCGTTCCACATGTTTCTTGTTCCAGTGTGGTCTCCTGTTTGCAGTCGAGTTACCTGTGTCTAGTCAGCCTCCTTGTTCCTGCTGTTTGTGTCATCTGGGCGGCACGGTCCACAATAGTACTACCAGCCGTTTGTGTCATCTGGACGGCATGTGCCACAATAGTACTACCAGCTGCTTGTGTCATCTAGGCGGCACGGTCCACAATAGTACTACTGGCCTCTTGTGTCATCTAAGCAGTCCGGTCCGCATTCCTGTCTCCAGCCGTTTGTGTCATCCAGGCGACGCAGGCCGCGTTCAGCGTCCTGAGTACACAGGCGACACTAAGCGCACTTCAGCGTCTTGGGTATGCAAATTTGTGTACAGTCACTGGTGTCATCCCGGCGACACTTAGTGCATTTCAGCGTCCTGAGTACGCAAGTTTTTATGCAATCGCTGGTGTCATCCCGGCGGCACTAAGCGCACTTCAGCGTCCAGAGTACGCCATCAAGTGAAATATCGCTGGTGTCATCCCAGCGGCACTCAGCACACCCCAGCGTCTCCTTGCCAAGTCCTTCAGCCCTCAAGGCTGCTTCACAGTCCAAAGGCTGCAACTCCATCCAGTGACTGTTGTTACTGGCCCAAAGGCTGCATCTCATCTTACCGGCCCACAGGCCGCAACCAACCAGACATTTCCAGCCCTCAAGGCTGCTACCACCCCAAAGACCGCATCTCATCCTACTGGCCCACAGGCCACAGCCCACCAGGCACCTCCAGCCCTCAAGGCTGCTACTGGCCCAAAGGCCACATCTCATTCTACTGGCCCTCAGGCCACAGCCAACCAGACACCTCCAGCCCTCAAGGCTACTACTGGCCTAAAGGCTGCATCTCATCCTACTGGCCCACAGGCCACAGCTCACCAAGCCTCAAGGCCGTAGCGGGACTAATACCCAATTATCTGACCTGAGCCACAACACTATGTAGACAAAAGTGATTGGACACTGAGAACAAATAGATCAATGAGATTTTATTGCATCAGTACTTTGTAGGTCCGCCAGACTCTGACCATTGGTCAATCAGGACTACAGCATACAACCTCAGGAGTTCCGACTTCCAATTGTCCAGTGATCAAGTGGACATTTTAACAGCTGGCGGATCTCCTGCCATATCCAAGTATCTGGAGATAAAGTCATGGTCCTAATCCTGTCCCCCCTTTCACCTCCCCTCTTGACCCTATCCCCTCCTGCCTCCTTCTCTCCCTCCTATTGCCAATTCCTATCATGTCCATCTCTTCAATCTCTCCCTCTCATTAGTCACTGTACCCCCTGCATTCAAGCATGCCCGTGTCTCCCCCATTCGAAACCAACGCTTGATCCTGACACTCCCTCTAATTATCGCCCCATGTCTCTCTTCCCATGTATCTCCGAACTCCTTGACCAAATTGGTTTAAATCCGCATTACTGCCTGTCTTTCCTCCCACTCCCTGTTTGACCCATTTCAGTCTGGTTTTCATCCTATTTATTCCACAGAATCTACCCTCGCTAAAATCCGCAATGACCTCCTTGCTGCAAAAAATCCAAGGGCCACTACTCTCATGCTCCTTGAACTCTCTCTGCTTTTGAAATTGTGTACCACCTTCTTCTCCTGCAAATCCTTAACTCCCTCAGTCAATGTGTTACTGCACTCTCCTGGCTGTCATCCTACCTCTCTGACTATTCTTTCACTGTTTTCTTCTCATGGTTCCACTTTTCCCCTGAGTTCCTCTACCAGTAGGTGATCCCCAAGGTTCTGATCTTCATCCTCTCCTATTCTCCCTTTATACATTTTCTTTAGGTGAGCTCATCAGCTCTTTCATCCTCTAATATCATCTTTATGCTGATGACACTCAGATCCACCACTCCTTCTCTGTCCTTTCCCCCTCTTTTCTCACTTGTATCTCCAGCTGTCTCACTGCTATTTCCTCCTGAATGTCCCAGCACTTTCTTAAGCTTAACATGTCTAAGACTGGACTGATAATCTTCTCACCCTCCCGAAAAACCTCACCTCCCACAATTTCATTATCTATTGACAGCACCACCATCTCCTCTAGCCCGTAAGTGTGCTTTCTTGGAGATATTATTGACTCTGCCCTCTCCTTCAAACCACACATTCAGTACCTTTTGCATTGCCATCTCAAAAATATCTCCAGAATCAGACCCTCTCTCACCCTGTGGTCAACTAAGACTTACTGGTCATCTCTAGACTGGACTACTACTACAAGCTCCTCTTATCTGGCTTCCCTGTCTTCCACCTATCTCCACTACAATTTGCCTGGCTCATATTCCTCTCAAAACATTCTATGTCTGCCTCCCCTTTCCTACTTGCCCTACACTAGCTCCCCTTCCCCTTCAGAACCCACTGCTATTTCCAATCTCTGATCTTATCTCTGTTCATGCTCCCACCCACCCACTTCACTCCACATATGAATGCCGATTACTCTCTCCCACTATCGTCTTTGAGATTTTGCCCATGCTGCTCCCTACCACTGTAACTCTAACCCTCTCTCTATCAGCTTCCCAATTTTTCTGCCAAACTTTAAATGGGATTTCTGTACCCACTTCTTTATCAAAGCCTATCAGCTCTCATCCTAACCCACTGCTCCATGCTCCTTGCTCACTGCCTGTCTGTGTCAACTCGTTCTGTCTGACCATCCCCTTTAGACTGTAAGCTCTCATGAACAGGGCTCTCTTCCTTCATGTGCTTTTCCTTTCCTCTCTTATACCATCATCTCATCCCCACTGACTACAGTGGCACCAAACCCTTGGGTTCTGCCGCCCTGCTGCTTATTTGGGTATTATGATTGCTGATGCAGCAATGTTTTTAAACCTTGTCCATGTTCTATACTGCAAGTCACTTTTTTCTTGCTTTATTCATACTTTTTTTGTTTATGTACTTTGTAAGGTGCTGTAGAACCCTTATAAGTAAAGGATAATAATAATAATAATAATAATAATAATAATAATAATAATAATAATAATAATAATAGTGTACAGTGGGGTTTCCGGGAATCTGGACCCATGAGGTGGTTTAGAATTTACTGAAGGTCAGAGGTGGTTTCTTAATAGCAATGGGTATTGCTACTGTAATATCTGAAGATATTAGGTGTTTTTTGTGGTTTAGAGTCATCTGTACACAATATTTCCCTGTATAATTCTCTTCTTTTCACTAAAGTGCTGGAACTGCATTCTGCTTGGCCACCAATAGATAGAGCTGGCTTACCATGATTTGGAGATTCCTCCTTTTCATCTATCTAGTATTTTAACCTGAGCCATTGCACAATTATGATCTCATTTAAAACACTCAGGACCTCATTCAGAGCTCGCTCTGAATGAGGGCGGCCGCTTCCTTTTTAAAATCCGGCCTCCTGGCCGCTCGCTAAGCTGTGGGCGACCACCCACAGCTTTAGTGATCGGCCAGGTTGATGGTCGCGATGGTCAAGACCATCGCGACCATCGGGGCTTGCGACGAGACCCTTGTGGTAGGGTCTCGTCTGCCGCAAGCCCCAGTGAGCTTTCAGCTCTAATAGAGCCGGAAGCTCACCACTGACATCACGAGTGATGTCAGTGGGGCCGCCCCCAAAGGGCAGGCATTCCTTCCGGAACGCCTCCATTTGGCCAGCCGCCCCCCACCCCACCTACAAAATGGTGCGAGCTGTCGATCACCATCGTCAAAATGGCGTTTAATGGGAGTGCATAATTAGTATAGGAGCGTCATTGACCACGTCACTTGGTTGTCTTTTAGCCTGAACTGCTCGCAGTGATAGCGGTAAGAAAAACCTACCACAAGCACTACGAGCACTTCAGATGCCTTTCGATGTACCCGATTAATCTAATAAATACCGTTGATGATGTGTGATGCGAACCGCAAAGGGGCGTCTTTACAAATTAGCCAGCGCATTTTTCGTTCGCTCGCTCAGACATAGAGGCGTCAACAAACCGCAAAGAGCGAGCACTCAATTTAAATAGCAGGCCCCTTTTTTGGAACGACCATCCGCAAATAGCGTCCGGCTCTGAATCAGGCCCTAAGTACACATACTGTGGCTTCAGACGCAGAGCTGGCACAGGAGATGACTCTAGGAGATTGTAGTAGACGAACTGAGGGCCTGATTCAGACCCGGTCGCAAGCGCTGAGCGCTCGCAACTGGGTCGATGTTTGCCCACTGGGCATGCACACGACGGAGCCGGCTCCGTCGTGCGCATGCGCGAGACCCGGCTAGTTACGGGTGCTCCATCGCTCTGGGTTTCGCACCAAAGGGGGCGAGCTGTCGATGGTGAGTGACAGCTCGCCCCGCTTGTGATGTCGGTGGGAGAGCTTCCGGCTCTGTTAGAGACGAAAGCTCTCTGGGGCTTGCGGCCATGAGACCCTACCACAAGGGTCACGTCGCAAGCCCGATGGTCACGATGGTCTTGACCATCGCGACCATCAACCTGGCCGCTCGCTATAGCTGTGGGTGGTCACGCACAGCTATGCGAGCGGCCAGGACGCCGCTCAAAAAAAAAAAAAAACCCTTATTCAGAGCGAGCGCTCTTTCAGAGCGTCCGTCTCTGAATCATGCCCTGAGTACACACATCGTGGATAAACACTGGGAAGAAGTCACTAGAAGCAACGGAGCTTGGGACCTGAAACGCTGCAACAGCAAATCTTCACTGGAAGTAACAACGTTGTTCCTGTTGTCTTGAGCCCGGTTAAATACCCTAAGGTAGCAGTCCATTGGAGAATAGTGTCAGCTGACAGCAACCAATGCTACCATTGGGTAAAGGGCTAATCAGGATATAGACTGTCATGGCTGCATCCATGATGGGAACCGTATAAACCACATCACGGATCGAGCACATGGATGTCCCAGCAGACGCCAGGTATAATCCTCAGCGTGTCACACGTCACTGCATCTGGCGTCTGACCGCTCGGGAGGTCAGGGGAAGCTGGCGCTGAGGTGAGTAATGGCCGATCCTAGGCCGCAACATGACAGGGGAGCAGCAAACGCATGCAAAATACCCTGGATTTTCTACCAGAAAATTACAACATATAATGGGCGTGACAATAAAATCTATTTAATAAAATGTAGTTAGTAAGGCCAACACTGCATAATACTAACCCCTCCTTTTCTCATTAAAATTTTTATCTCAGATCTTAAGCCCCTTCCCATGTAAAAATCATAGCCTAGATCTGAACCCCCACCCTCATTAAATATTATATTGCAGATTCGACCCCTCTCATTAATGATCACACAAAAAATCTGCAACCCTCCACCCTCATTAAAAATTATGGACCTTTCCCCCATCCCATTAAAATGTATGCCTTTAATCTTCCACACACCACATATTGAAAATTATATAAAAAGTATGCCCCTCCGAGCAGCCTCCCATTAAAAATGAGACTCTAGATCAAAGTGGGATGATCAATCAAAATCAAATTACTAAGATACTCACTTAGTTCTGACTGCCTTTGATTCCATTTTCAGTCATTACAGCTTAATGTGCTCTGATTGGTGGTTAGCTCCAGCCATTCAGCAATTAAGGTGTGGAGACATTCCACCACTGTGATTGGTGAATGGCCATGTGCATTGAGCAGCAGCACTGCAGAGCAGTGCAATTTGCATGCATGTTTGCTGCAGCTGAAGTGGTGAGTCTGTGATAAGGATAGCCATTGGTAGGTTAACCATCAATGGTCACCATGATGGTGGTTAAACTCGATGGTAAGAAACCATCACCAGGAAACCATCAATGGTGGACCCTTCATGCCCCAGTCCAACACTGCCTGTAGGTGTGAGAATGTGTGGAGTGAGAGGGCTCACTGTGTTTCACACAAATTACTTCTAAATTGTTCTGATTGTTTGTGCAGTCAAACCTGTTGTGATTGCATTACCAGAAATGTATAATACTATTGTGTACCCAAAGCGGGGTATTCAAGTAGCCTAATTGCCACACCCATGCCCGGTGACAGGGGACAAAGGGTACATCCGTACTGGGCCCCGCGGTCCGGAGGAGCCCTGAGGACCGGCCAGGCACAAAACGAGGCCGCAGACAGCGGACACTGTTCCATCCGGCCTGCCGCCGAGACCCATAACCGTCGCCCAGTTACAGCTCCGAGTTCCTTGTAGCCTGGCCCTGGCAACGCTGGGCTCTTCTAAGTGGCTCAGCTGCGGCCCGGGCCTGACCTTTAAGTGAGCAATGCAGCGGCATGATGTCATAGGTCACGTCGCAGCATGTCAGGCAAGCTGCGCCACTGCAGTGTTGAGGGGATAGGGGATGGTGGAGGAATAGGGGCTGGGGCAGTGGAAGATGATGGGAAGATGATGGGTGCTGGGGACAGAAGAAGGTGAAGGGGGCATAGGAAGCTGATAGGGGCTGGGGCAGTGGATTGCTAGGGAGATGGGGACAGAGGAAGGTGATGGGGGCTGGGGATATAGAAAGGTTATGGGGCTGGGGATAGAGGAAGATGAAGGAGCAGAGGAAGTTGATGGGGAATGGGGGCAGAAGGTGACGTGGGCTGGGGGTAGAAGAAGGTGATGGGAGCTGGGGACAGAGAAAGGTGATGGGGGCTGGGGATAGAAGAAGATGAAGGGGCAGAGGAAGGTGATGGGGGCTGGGGATGGAGGAAGATGAAGGGGCAGAGGAAGGTGATTGGGGCTGGGGGTAGAATGTGACACGGGCTGGGGCAGAGGAAGGTGATGGGGCTGGGGACAGAGAAAGGTTAAGGGGGCAGAGGAAGGTTATAGGGGCTGGGGCAGACAAAGGTGATGGGACTAGGGACGGAGGAAGGTGAAGGGGACAGAGGAAGGTGATTAGGGCTTCTGAGCTGAGGATGGTTATGAGAGGCTGAATTTGAGGAAGGTGATGAGCACTGTGGATGGCTGGCTGCAGACACCGTCCCTCCTACCGCTGAATCCACAGCACTGTCATCAAGAAGACCTTGCAAGAGATGGCAGACAAGAACTACAGCCTGCATCATCAGTGGTAAGTCATAGTGTACTTTTACTTTATTTGAAGGCTGGCATATCTTTAAGTTAACATTCTCATGCTTCACATATCACACATGCAGGGGAGGGATGTGCAGGATCGGGGGTGGTGGTGAGAAGGTGGGGCCCCCAGAGCCTCAGTGTACTGGGCCCTGAGATTTCTGTTGCCGGCACTGTCCATGCGGTAGCTATTTAATTAGCGGGGATTACCCCACCCGCGAGTCCCTGCAGTCAGACTCAACCTCGCAGCTCATGGAGCAGTGAGGTAAAGTCCTCAGAAAAAAATTCCGCAGTTTGCATGGAAACAGTCTCCTGTTTGTTTCAATCGAGTTCCAGTTCTCCTGTTTTCTTTATTTCTTGTTTGCCGTTTGTACCATCCAGGTGGCACGGTCCGCATAACATCTGCTGTTTGTCGCTTCTGTCATCTAGGCGGCATATTGTGCATTTCTACTCCCAGCCATTTGTGTCATCTTGGTGGCACAGAGTGCACTCGCAGTCCTGACTGCGCAATCCAGTGTCCAGCGGCTTGTGCCAACTTGGCGGCACTGGTCACACCTCAACGTCCTAAGTGCGCAATCGCACTCGCAGTACTGAGTGTGCAATCCAGCGTCCAGCGGCTTCTGCCAACTTGGTGGCACTGGTCACACCTCAACGTCCTAAGTGCACAATCCAGTGTACCAATGCCTGTGTAAACCTGGTGACATAGGCCGCACCTTAGCATCCTTAGTGCGCAATCCTGTGCACCAACACCTGTGTCAACCCGACAATATAGGCTGCACCTCAGCATCCTAAGGGTGCAATCTAGCACACCAATGCCAGCGTCTACCAGCCAAGACATACCAGCCCTCAAGGCTGCCACACAACCCAAAGGCTGCATCTTGCCCACGGCCCACAGGCCACTACCAGCGAAGACATACCAGCCATCAAGGCTACCACAAAGCCCAAAAGCTACATCTTGCTCATGGCCCATTGGCCGCTACTAGCCAAGAATTACCAGCCCAAGGGCTACAACTTATTCCACGGCACACAGGCCACTACCTGTCAAGAATAATCAGCCCTCAAGACTGCTACATGGCTGCAGCAAGTCAAGTTATCCAGCCCTAAAGGCTGTTGCTGGACTGAGTTAATGAGGTACCTCTATCCTTCACATTATCACCGGCCAAAAACATATACGGATAGAGAACTTTCTTCTTGTTGTGATAGAGGCAATCCTCTTCCTTTTATCATGGAGGCTGCGCAAAATCCTGCACAGATTCTGGCAGCCCAGATTCAGGTGCTCACCCAAAGGGTGCAAGAATTATCTCTCCGAATTGAGGGGACTCGATCTGTACCTTTCGTTGCTCTTGAACCCAAGTTAAATATGCCCAACCGGTTTTCCAGGAACCAAAAGGACTTCCTTAACTTCAGAGAGAGCTATGATAGGTAAGTCCTAGATAAATTAATTAGTGTGTCAGTATTAGAGATGTTAGAGACCCACCTATATAAGGTTCATCGTGACGTGGTAGGTGGGCAAACATCTTTGGCCAAACATGTATTAAGAAACCTTACATTTAAAACTATGTTAATCATTGCAGTTTATTATAGATTTTTTGATCATTAGAATTCTTAGTGCTTTTAGTGTGCACCTGCTTCTCCCCCCTTCTTCAGATAGAGCTGTAAGCTCTATTTTAAGCTCAGACCACATCCTCTGGTTCGGAAATCCAACAAGTTGGGATAGTGATTTCCATCTTACAGGGAGAAACCCAAACTTGGGCTTTCAGCCTTCCCTCCACCTCAGCTGCTCTACAGACTGTGGATTCTTTTGTCATAGTGCTAGGTCTGCTTTATGATGAACTGGACAAAGCAGCTCTGGCTGAGGCTAGTCTACGGTCTCTTTAGCAAGAAAACAGGCTTGCCAAAGATTATTGTATGGAGTTCCGTAAGTGGGCCATAGATTTGGGGTGGAATGACTCAGCTCTCCGGAGTCAGTTTAGATGGGGTCTATCTGACCAGATAATGGACATCCTGGTTCAACATCCTTCTGCTGTGAGCCTGGATTATTTAATGAGTCTGACCATTCATATCGACCGTCGGCTCCGGGAACGCAGGATGGAGAAGAACCTGCCGTCGCAGGCTTCGTGTTTGCGCATTTGGATGACATCTACTGAACAGCGGAGACTATGCTATTGGGGGCTTTCCTCCTTCCGACTGAGGAGAAGCGCAGGAGACACGCACTTTGGACCTCATTCAGAATCGGTAGTTGCGGCCGCACGGTCGTACGCCACCGATGTTCGCTGAACTGCGCATGCGTAAAGTTCACAATGCGCGTGCACAAACTAGCTGCTACGATCTGAAATTTCTCTCTCCTTGAACACAGCCAGGTCGGTAGTTTGAGTGACAGAATGAGGCGTTTGTGGGTGGTAACAGGGGAAGGTGCTTGAAAACGGGGGAGTGGAGATCCGGACGCAGGCGTGCCTAATTATGCGAACAGCGTTTTATGGGAGTGCATAATTAACAAAGTAGTGTCATGGCACACGTGACATGGGAGGTTTTTACACTGACTTGATCGTAGAGCTTAAGAGAGGGTATGGTCAACCTTAAGCTCTATGACCAGTTTCGATGGTTCCCGATGGTCTCGATTAATCCTTATATGCCCAGGGATGACGTGTAATGCGTACGAGAAGGGGGTGTATTTTTTGTCTTCCGGCCGCTTCCTCCCCTTGGTCGGCCAGCTAACGATCCGATCTTAGGGACGCAACATGCGAGTGCATCATTTGCATATCTGGTCCCTTTTCCCGAACGACCGTGCGGCCGCAACGACCGATTCTGAATGAGGTCCTTTGTCTTTACTGCGGCAGTAATGGACATATTGGCCAACTCTGTCCTGTGAAGTTGGGAAAAGCCAGGGTCTAGGTGTAAGTGGAAAGTTACATCTAGGCCTTGCCTCCATCTCTCCACAGAATTCTGTCCTTGTTCCAGCAGTCATTAAATTATCAGGTGCTCAAGTTTCCATTTCCGCCTTTGTGGATAGTGGAGCAGTGGACAACTTCATGGACCAGACATTTTTTGAAACCTTGGGACTCATCCCTGAACTCTTATCTAGTCCTGTCTCAGTCATGGGTTTGGATGGCAGAAACCTCTCCAGGGTTTCCATAGCTTTCCTGACTCCTCCTCTACAAGTGACTATCAGAGCGTTGCACCTCAAAGAATAATCATTTCTTCCACTTCATTGTCCACTTGCTCCTGTAATATTGGGACTGCCTTGGCTGAAAAGACATAGCCAGGTTATCCAGTGGCAGACTGCTGAACTCCTCCAGTGGGAATCTTCGTGGTTTTTTTTGTTGTCTTTCCCATCCTGTTTGTCTTACTGCAGTCATTCCATCTGAATCATTGTCCATTCCTACTGCATATCGCAATTTGGTGGAAGTTTTCTCTAACAAAAAAGCGGACATCTTTCCGCCCCAACCCTTCGACTGCGCTATTGACCTTCTATCGGGCACCAGACTTCCTAAAGACAGGTTGTATGCACTGTCTGTTCATGAAAATAAGGTCATGCAGGTGTCGAAGCTGGATTATTGACTGAGACAAGATCAGTTTAAAATTGGATCGCAGAGACGCCATTTTGCAAATGGCCGCCTAAGCGCCATTTTAGATAAACTCACACTTTACTACATGTGGCGATATTACTATTAGCATCATGCGATTACATCTGTGACCATCTCCATAAGTTACGGCGATTCATCAAAAGCCCATTTCATGACTTTACGTAGTTTGGGTGCTCTGGATAAAGTGTGTATATTATTATAATTCCCCTAAAGGATATATTTCAGAAATGGCTGTACAGCATGTCAAAATTTGATTGCATTAGCTAAACAGAGCAAATGGCCACGTGACAACTAGCCTGTGAAGACAAGCTTCATGGACATAACGTCTGCTCTCAATCCAGGTGGCCCTGCTCGAATACAGCAAGAGGGTCGTTTGTAGCACCTTACATTAGCAGGCTTCCTACAATAAAATACCTTCAAAGCCAAGAGTGTTATCTGAGGTTTGGGTCTTGTAGCTGTGCTAATTTGCATCCACACGGGCCCTGGTAGAACAAAGACCAGTATTTTGGAGCCTGAAAAGGGTGGGGGCTGCTGGGGCATGAGCAAGTCATGGAACTATAATGCTCAGCATTCCACACTGCTAGGTGTTCTCATACACACATTAATACGCACAATTGCGCTGTTAACTAGTCGCATATTAGCGAATTCATAAGACCCTGTATGAAAACGCTGAATATTAGCTTCACGCACACGCATCTGCCCCAAGTTAACTAGCGTCTTTACATCAAACCCCACATACTCACACATTACATATTCACATACAAGGTTCCATAAGCTTTAAGGTATAAGATTCAAGTATGCACATTTATTATAATTGTTAGGAAATAAAGATTATTTCGTAACTAAGGTTTTATACGTGATAAGTAAGCCATGTTTGGAATTGTACTGATACATACTCTCTCAACAGTATTCCGGTAATATCGATGGAGAGATCGCAACATGCATTCTCAACTTATGGACCGCAGAGTCTTCAAGCAACAGAATGTACATTATATGAACAACTGTTAGGATTTGCATGGGGCGGGAAACCAGAGACCACCAGTTGTTAGAGGCTGGATCGTGTCTATTTGAACCAACCTGTTAAATGCCTTGTAACATATGCCCTCTCCTTTAGGACCAATGGTATTAGCAACAAACTTCTCTATTGTGTTGTTTATTTCTGGGGGGTATAAATATGTGTGCTCTGACCCTGGGTTCCTAGTCTTTGTGCTGAATGGTGATTGACGAGGGGTTTCTTGCTGATGCCTAACATCTGGACCAGAGAGCGCTGCGTATGTATAATTGTACTTGGGTCTGTATAATCTCTTTGCACTAAGATTATATGAGGATCATAGCGTGTAACTGCTGTACTTTTACTTGAATAATACTTTGTGCTTTTGAACCAAAGGTTCTAGGTCTGGAGTCTTTATGTATGACTGCGTACGCAAATTAGCGTCATCCTTAGAGGTTTATAGGCAGGATATTAGAAGGTATAGGCAGGGGTATATAGAGGTTCAAAGGCAGAATCCTTACAGGATTATACCCAGGGGGCTCTGGAAAAGGGATTTATACGTCCATCTAATTCCCTGGTGGGGACATGTTTCTTTTTCGTTGAGAAAAAAGATGGATCACTCCGACCATGCATCAATTTTCGAGGACTGAATAAGACTACCGTTAAGAATGCGTACCCTCTACCACTCATCTTGGTTCTCTACGATCAGCTGCGGGAGGCCTCTATTTTCCAAAGATCAACTTTCGGAATGCTTATAATCTCATCCGCATCCGAGAAGGAGATGAATGGAAGACGGCAATTTGAGTATCTTGTGTCAAAGCTGAATAATTGAGTGAGACAAGTTCAGTTTAAAATTTAATCGCAGCGACGCCATTTTGGAAATGAGATCACAAGACACCATTTTGTGTGGTCAGCATTAATTCAAGTTATAACCCATTAACTAAGAACAGATGGCAATGTTTTTGTTAACACCAAGGGCAACGGGAAAAACCAGCTTTCTAAGTAGATAAGGAGAGACAATGGGTATTTTTACATACAAATTGGGAATCCCGGGATGCAGATAAAGTATAGTTGTGGCAATTGTAATATAATATCTACACAATTGGATTTGCCTGAATACTAGACAAGATGTCTCCTAGTCCCATAGTTTGAGGTGATAATACATTTGCACTTCACACAAGTGTCTGTGAGAACAAAAGAGGTTTTGTTTTCCTTTGAACACAGCAGGTGGGGGCCTGCTGACAGAGGGCATGTGGAATTACAGCCCTCAGCCATCCACACTGCTGGATGTTCACTTCGTGTATGAGAGATTATGCACTTAAATCTCACCCATTAATAACTAGCGTCCTTATATCAAACCCCAAATACCTACATATTCGCACATAAGGTTCCATAAGCATCAAAATGTATGATTCAAGTTGGTTAAGTTAGTTTAAATGCTAAGAAATAGAGGTTTTTGATATCTAAGGTATTATATATGATAAGCAAGGTATGTTTGATCTCGTTCTGATGCCTACACTTTTTACAGAATCCCGGTGTTATCGGTGGAGAGATCGCATCATGCAAACTCAAGTTATGGATCGCAGAACTTATAAGCAACAAAATGTTTTAGTTGATGGAATGTTACAGGAGGCGTTACCAGAAAGCCCCCGGCTGTTAGAGGCAGGAAAAGTCTATTTGAAACAACCTGTTAAATGTGTCGTTACATATGCTTCTCCTCTGGGAACAAATGAGATCAGCAGGAAGTTCCCCCTTTGTCCTGTTTCAGTCTGGGGGGGGAATAAATACATGTGTCCAAACACTGGTTTAGTAGTTCATGCTGAATTTTGGGTGAACTGAGGATATCTAGTCAGAAGTCTATCTCTGGATCCAGAGGCGCAGCGTATGTATAACCGTACCTGGTCTGTATTATTTCCTTTTACGCCTAACTTGTGTATGTATAGATTGCGTGTAACTGACTGTACTTTTACCTGAATAATACTTGTGCGTTGGAAACACAGATTCCACTCCTGTCTTTATTTGCGGTTAAACTGCGTACGCAATTAGCGTTGTCTTAGAGGTTTTTAGGCAGGGTTTTTGTCTTAGAGGTTCTAGGCAGGTGAATCTTAGAGGTTTATAGGAAGGAATATATTAAAAGGTATTTACAAATTTAACAGTGGGGGCTCGCATCGGTTTATCACACTATCTGATACACGATAACACTCCGTCAGTCCTCTCTCAGCAAAAGGGTGGAGGCGCCTTTTGAGAGACGCATTAGTCTCTCATTACCACAGTGTTGCTGAGAGCGTACTGCCGGTTATTGTGTAGAGGAAGCGCTGATCAGAATCCAGGGACAAGAAAGGAAAATGTTTCTTTTTCCTTTGTTGATAGAACCTTACGTTTAGAGGGGTGCCGCAGTATTGCGTACGCGGCTAAAACGCATTTTTGCGTACGCAGGTAAAAAGTCATGATACGGTTGTGTGGTAGTCGCATAATTGTGTATGCGGCCGTTTGCACAATAGCGTATACGCACTTCCGGTTCTGCTGCCACATGATTGAACAAAGCCATTGAGGTTTACATTTTTTTTCTATCTACCAATATCTGGGTTAAACGTTTATTTTCTGCGCAGAGAAAAAAGTGTGTAACAGTGTGTGTATTGTTGGTAGGGGTAATTTATTCCCTAATGTTAAGGGTACCGTATGATCCTTAAGGGCTAGGTGCAAGGGTTAGCCTAGTCACTCGGTAAGCAGCTTTACCGTTCTAAACACAGTAGCAGGTGTACATGTTGTCTTTGTTGTATAGAGGTGCGTGAGAGTGGCCGACGTACAAACTCTCATAGGTTTGGAAGTTACCTTACTAAAGCTTATCCGGGTCTGGAAGTTGCCTGTTTCAAAGCTTATCTAGGTGTGGAAGTTGCCTTACGAAATCTTATCCAGGTGTATGGGCGCCGCCGACTTAAATCGTTCACAGGTAAGTGAAAGTATCTTGATTGTCTTTCACCAGCTTAAATTTTTATTGAAAAGCGTAGGAGTTGTCTCAGAATGGGAGCCACGCAAACAGTAGAAATGTTAAGCAATGATGTGCTGCTAATGGAAGCTCCAATTGGATCAGCCTGTCGTATTATGCATACTAAGTACGGTACTTATGCAATAAGGTATTGTGATATATGGTTTAATATGATGAGAAAGAGTGTTAGTCCGTTCCCCAGAATTGGTAGTTTTGATAAAAATGTGTTAGATAATGTCCAGGATCACATCAGTATGGTGAGATCCCGAGAGAAAAAGATTAAGTATTTTGAATGTTTAAAAATATGGCAGCATGAAGGGGATGCTTGACTTAAAAATGTGCAAACGATGCAAATTAGCGTTGCGAACGCATTGCCAGAAAATACATCCACGACGCTGAGATGCAATACGGACGAGCCGCAAATTAGCGCGCACGTGCGGCAAAGTAGCGTCGTGGAGAGTATTGCCAGCAGTTCACGCTCACCTCCCCCACCTTATGTGGATGGAGGTGCAAGTACGGTTACCAAAAATACCAATAAAAATGTAACAAGCAACTTGTACCATCTCTTAAGCAACCATAAAGAAAGTGTTTATGATATGGATGATGAGCCTATTGTAATGTCTGCCATTTCCCATGCTGTGCAAATGATAGATGCTGCATCACCACAATCACAGGTGGTGCCGCCATCTCCATTGGTAACAGCAAGGGAAGTGTTAACACACTCTGCACCCATAGAGGAAGTTGTTAATACCGTACGTAGCAGCAGCAGATTAAACCCCCAGCCAGGTAATCAGGTCAGAGGTAGCAATGCTGCCGGTCTGCATCCCATTTGGACAATAACTGTTCCGAATGGAAATGCAGATGCAAATGGTGTAGTGCCCACGAGGGAAGTAATAATGCATTGTCCATGGACAAGAGCAGAACTGAATTCCATCATAAATGATTTCCCCAATCCCAAAAAGGAACTAGCCAAATGTCAAAGATTTTTGAGAAATTTGGGTAGTTCTCATGAGCCCACTAATAAAGATTTGGCGTGTAGTGTTAAGGGCCTGCCTGCCACACAATACCGACGTGACAAAATTTATCACGGACTGTGTATTGGATGGCGACGTTCCCTTAACAGACCAAGTAAACCAAGGTAACATTTCCCGCATTGTGACTCAATTGGGTGTATATTTTCCAGTAGTAGTTAACTGGAACAAAATCTTCACAATTAAGCAAAAGGAGAGTGAAACTGCAGAAGATTATTGCGACCGGGCTCTGCAGGCTATCACCCAGTACACTGGGATAGAAGATATTAAAGATAGCACTCACCACAGGGGAATGATAGTCACGATACTCATGGATGGTCTGAAAGATGATTTAAAGATTCGGGTTCAGACCTCACAACCTGGCTGGAGGGGACTTACAATAGATAACCTCATAGAGTCTGCCATAGAACATGATAAAAACATCTCCAAAAAGAGAGAGACCCAGAGCGAAAAACTAATGGCTGTCAGTATACAAGCTCTGGAAGGAATGACAATAACATCACAGCCAACCGACACACCTGCACCCACACACACACCTGCATCCGAACAATTACACGTCCTCACCAATCCCACACCACAGCAAACACATCCTTACCCCACATATCATACACAACCACAGGTCCCATACTCATATCCCCCGCAATATCCTTACCCTCCCTATCCTTACCCATACCCACCACCTTTCCCTCTTGCTCAAATCCCACAACAATCTTTTCATCCACCCCGTTCAAAATTAAGTTTTAACTGTCACCAAGTGGGACACGTAAGTAAGTACTGCAAAGCGAAGAACACCATACAGGAACACGAGTTTCCCACGAGTTCATAGGTAACCCCAGTATCTTCTCCCAGGCCTTATATGACTGTTTATATTTTTTTTTCAACCTATCAATGGATCTGTTCTAATGTAAAATGTGGATGATTTATTGTTGTATTTTGGGTCATGTTTAAATGATATTAAACTGTTGTGCTTTATCTCCAACTCATAGGACACAAGGTTGCTAAGGATAAACGGCAGCCATGCCAGGCTGAGGTCGACTACTCGGAAAACTATCCAACCCAGCGACACAGGCATTATTTAGAGCAGTAGCTATTAATAACAAGATTTAATTGCAAGAACCTGTATGCAGATACTATATCCCTAGAATTACTAAAAGTGATAGGGGGACTTATTTTACAGGTGACTTTTTCCAGAACAAGCGTAAGATGATGGGTAACAACACTAAGATTATCCCAGACTGTCTTTTCCTTTATTTGCCCCCCCCCTTTGAGATACTGTCCAAACAGGCAGCCTCATGTGAAAAATTGATAATGAGGTTACTGTGCAGGGTCTCACGAAGATGAATGAGAATAACCGAAATTGGAAGTGTTATTAACTAACATGTCTAATGCAACCTGTCATGATGTCAAATCTGGAGGAATTTGTTATGATCCAAATTTTTTTGTAGCTCAGGTTGTTTGACTGATCGGTGGAAAGGTCCGTATCTGACGATACAGCATCCTCAAAGGGTGGCCAGGGAAGATACGTGGATCCATTCCGCTCACTATAGGGAGGTTAACCAACCGGTGGAGATACAAGGCAGAGACAAGGCCGATAACGTGGACCTGTCGATTGCGAGCTTGTGCCGGAAGGATTAAAAAGGTGACGGTGAGATATCTGAGCTAAAGAAATGTGTAGATCAGTGCTTCAAGCAATGGAGTGGTCTGCTGTGGTCATCCTAGTTCTTTTTTTTTACCAGAGTTTTATTTTTTTTGTCATGATGATCTGTTTGGGGATGCTCGGTGTCTGTGATGGGGGACCAATAAAGGAGATGTGATCTGATGGCGGAGCTGATGGAGTGGAGTCAGGAGGAGGAGTGCTATACCAAATCAGGGGAGTGCCGGTCCAATTTCAGGACAGTAAATTGTTGTGAAAATGTGAATAACAATAATAAGGAAGAACTGTAATTCAATCCTGAGTTATGACGTAGGGTATAACAATGTAGCCTGAGTTTGAGTGGTCGTGCATGGATATAACGTTTATGTTGTTTTAAGTCATCTTAGGTAATGCAGTCCCAACCCCTTCCAAGGCTCTCTTTATAGGATAGGTGCATTCCCACATCTTTCCCATGATCCCTTAAGGATCCGCGGTGTGCGTATAAGGGCAGTTTTATGTCCCTCCCGGAGACGCATTATCTGAATGGTTCAAATGACCATACTGTGTCATACCATAATAACATTGAACGGTATATTCTCATGCATGGCTAAACAGATTCAAATTAGGTTGTGATAGCATGTTGTTTGCTATCA
Source organism: Taudactylus pleione (assembly GCA_031769625.1). Classification (NCBI taxonomy): domain Eukaryota; kingdom Metazoa; phylum Chordata; class Amphibia; order Anura; family Myobatrachidae; genus Taudactylus; species Taudactylus pleione. The sequence goes on along the minus strand of JAUIMM010000079.1, from coordinate 3,821,997 downwards.
AAGGGTGGACTGTCAAAGCTGAATAATTGAGTGATACAAGTTCAGTTTAAAATTTAATCGCAGCGACGCCATTTTGGAAATGAGATCACAAGACACCATTTTGTGTGGTCAGCATTAATTCAAGTTATAACCCATTAACTAAGAACAGATGGCAATGTTTTTGTTAACACCAAGGGCAACGGGAAAAATCAGCTTTCTAAGTAGATAAGGAGAGACAATGGGTATTTTTACATACAAATTGGGAATCCCGGGATGCAGATAAAGTATAGTTGTGGCAATTGTAATATAATATCTACACAATTGGATTTGCCTGAATACTAGACAAGATGTCTCCTAATCCCATAGTTTGAGGTAATACATTTGCACTTCACACAAGTGTCTGTGAGAACAAAAGAGGTTTTGTTTTCCTTTGAACACAGCAGGTGGGGGCCTGCTGACAGAGGGCATGTGGAATTACAACCCTCAGCCATCCACACTGCTGGATGTTCACTTCATGTATGAGAGATTATGCACTTAAATCTCACCCATTAATAACTAGCGTCCTTATATCAAACCCCAAATACCCACACACTACATATTCGCACATAAGGTTCCATAAGCATCAAAATGTATGATTCAAGTTGGTTAAGTTAGTTTAAATGCTAAGAAATAGAGGTTTTTGATATCTAAGGTATTATATATGATAAGCAAGGTATGTTTGATCTCGTTCTGATGCCTACGCTTTTTACAGAATCCCGGTGTTATCGGTGGAGAGATCGCATCATGCAAACTCAAGTTATGGATCGCAGAACTTATAAGCAACAAAATGTTTTAGTTGATGGAATGTTACAGGAGGCGTTACCAGAAAGACCCCGGCTGTTAGAGGCAGGAAAAGTCTATTTGAAACAACCTGTTAAATGTGTCGTTACATATGCTTCTCCTCTGGGAACCAATGAGATCAGCAGGAAGTTCCCCCTTTGTCCTGTTTCAGTCTGGGGGGGGAATAAATACATGTGTCCAAACACTGGTTTAGTAGTTCATGCTGAATTTTGGGTGAACTGAGGATATCTAGTCAGAAGTCTATCTCTGGATCCAGAGGCGCAACGTATGTATAACCGTACCTGGTCTGTATTATTTCCTTTTACGCCTAACTTGTGTATGTATAGATTGCGTGTAACTGACTGTACTTTTACCTGAATAATACTTGTGTGTTGGAAACACAGATTCCACTCCTGTCTTTATTTGCGGTTAAACTGCGTACGCAATTAGCGTTGTCTTAGAGGTTTTTAGGCAGGGTTTTTGTCTTAGAGGTTTTTAGGCAGAGTTTTGTCTTAGAGGTTCTAGGCAGGTGAATCTTAGAGGTTTATAGGAAGGAATATATTAAAAGGTTTAATAACGCATTTAACACTTGTCATGCCATTTGGACTCTCTAATGCCCTGGCCATCTTCCAAGACTTCATCAACGAGGTCTTAAGAGACTTTCTTGGAATTTTCACAGTCATCTACCTGGATGATATTCTCATTTTTTTCCAAGTCTTTAGAACAGCATGGACAACATGTGAGACTTGTGGTACAGAGACTTCTTGATAACAGTCTTTATGCCAAGCTGGAAAAATGTTAATTTGAGGTGGAAGAGGTCTCCTTCCTGGGTTACATTATTTCCTTGCGGATTCTCCATGGATCCTAACAAAGTGAAGGCTGTTTTGGACTGGGAGCAACCCACTTCGCTGAAGGCCATCCTGCATTTTCTGGGATTCACAAATTATTATCGCTGCTTTGTTAAATCTTTCTCTGTCATTGTCTCGTCCATTGTGAAACTGCCGAAGAAGGGAGCAGATGTGGCTAATTGGTCCTGAAGTGCCATTCAAGCCTTCAAGCATCATAAGACTTCCTTCATGTCTGCTCCTGTTCTTTGACATCCCAATCTGGACCTTCCATTCATGGTTGAGGTGGACGCTTCTGAGATTGGAGTTGGTGCTATCCTTTCCCAGAGGAATAGTAATGATGGCAAGCTGCATCCGTGCGCTTTCTTTTCTTGGAAGTTGATTCTGCGCAGAGAAATTATGACGTGGGCAACTGAGAGGTTTTGGCCATTAAATTGGCATTTGAGGATTGGGGACACTGGTTGGATTTCCGTTCTGACCGACCATAAGAATCTGGCCTATATTGAGTCTGCCAAAAGGCTGAATGTTAGGCAAGCATGATGGGCTCTGTTCTTTACCAACTTCAATTTTATTATTTCCTTCCAACCTGGTTCCAAGAATTTGAAAGCGGATGCTCTGTCTCGTAGCTTTTCCTTCACTCAGTCTCCTAGTGTTATGGAAGAGACCAACATTCCGAAGTCCCGGTTCATCTTGCCTTGACTAGAACTTTGGCTAATTCCCTTAGGCAATATCAATCTGAAGCTCCTCCTGACAAGCCTCCAGGATTGCTGTTTGTTCCAGAGAAGTCTCACAAGGCAGTCCTGAATGATTTCCACTCATCCAAAGCTGTTGGTCATCCAGGCGTTGCCAGGACTCTTGAGCTTCTGTCTTGTTCTGTTTGGTGGCAGTCCATGTCTTGGGATGTTCGACAATTTGTAGCGACCTGTGACATCTGTTCCAAAAACAAGACTCTGCGAACTACTCCGTCTGGTCTCTTGTGTCCACTACCTACTCCTTCGAAACTTTGAACTCATATAGCCATGGACTTCATGGTGTATCTTCCCTCATCTTCCTGCTGTTCGGTCATCTGGACCATTGTGGATTGATTTTCAAAGATGGTACATTTTGTTCCTCTCAGCAAATTGTCTTCAGCTAAGAAGTTGTCAGTGCTCTTTATCCAACATGTGTGTAGACTCCATGGACTTCCATCAGACATTGTCTCAGATTGAGGTACCCAATTTGTTACTAGGTTTGGAGATGCTTTTGTGTAGATTTAGGTATCAATGTCAGTCTATCATCTGGATACCATTCACAGTCCAATGGACAGACAGAGCGGGCCAATCAGTCCCTGGAGCAGTACCTTCGTTGCTTCATTTCCAAGTGTCAAAGTAACTGGGTTACTCTTTTACCGTTTGCTGAATTTACTTACAACAACTCCTGCCATTTGGCTTCTTCCATATCTCCTTTCTTCTGCAATTCTGGGGCTCATCCTAGGAGTAATTCCTTTGAAACAACACCAACCACAATTCCTTCATCCTCATCTGTTTCCAAGTTATGATCAGTCTGGAAGAAAGTGCACCATTCTCTTCTCCAAGCATCTGGTCATTCTAAGGTCCTGTAGTTTCAAAGTGGGAGACTTAGTCTGGCTATCCTCCAAAAACATCAATCTACGCCAGAGATCACAGAAGTTGGGTCCCAGGTTCATTGGTCCACTTAGAATTATTTATAAAGTTAATCCTGTGGTATTTCGACTGAAGCTACCCCGGTCTCTCAGGATCAATAACACTTTCCATTGTTCTCTTCTGAAACAGGTTTTCTTTTCCTCCAGGTTTTCTTTGAGGCATGCAGTCAGGCCTCCACCAGTGCTTGTTCAAGGTCACCAGGAATTTCTTGTGGAGAAATCCCTGACTCAAGAATTTCATGAGGTGGCCTTCAATTCCTGGTCCACTGGAAGGGGTATAGACCAGATGAGTGCTCTTGGATTCCGAAAAGATCATTACATGCTCCTACATTGCAGAGAAGATTATTTGAGAACTTTCTGGACAAACCAGGGTCTAGGGGTTCCTTAACCCCTCGTCAATGGGGGGGTGGGGCACTGTTAAGATCTGTGGTTAGCAAATCATCTTGGTTGCAGTTTCCAGTCTTAGTTGCTACTGGGACACTTCATTAAAACCTGTCTTGTCTGTGTTTAGCCTAGTCTGTCATTCCTGTCTGTCTGTGTGCAGTATCAGCTGCACACTAGTTAATTGTCTTCTCTGCATGCACAGGCCAGGTGCACACTAGTCTGTCATTAGGGAGGCTTGCAGGGCTTGCTCTGATTGGACCCTCTATCTGTTAAATTGCAGCCAGCCCTTCATTCCTTGCTGGTGATAGAGTATTCACATGTTTCCGGTTGTGACCAGTCTCCTGTTTGTTTCAGTCGCATTCCAGTTCTCCTGTTTGCTTTATTTCTTGTCTGCCATTTGTACCATCCAGGCGGCACAGTCTGCATAACATCTGCTGTTTGCCGCTTGTGTCATCTAGGCAGCACGGTATACATTTCTACTCCCAGCCACTTGTGTCATCTTGGCAGCACAGAGTGCACTCGCAGTCCTGAGTGCACAATCCAGCATCCAGTGCCAACTTGGCAGCACTGGTCACACCTCAGCATCCTAAGTGCACAATCCAGTACACCAATGCCTGTGTCAACCTGGTGACATAGGCCGCACCTCAGCATCCTAAGTGCACAATCCAGTGCACCAATGGCTGTGTCAACCCTGCAACATAGGCCACATCTCAATATCCTTAGTGTGCAATCCTGTGCACAAACACCTGTGTCAACTCGGCGACATAGGACACACCTCAGCGTCCTAAGTGAGCAATCTAGCGCACCAACGCCGGCATCTACCAGCCAAGGCCTACCAGCCCTCAAGGCTGCCACACAGCCCAAAGGCTGCATCTTGCTCATGGCCCACAGGCCGCTACCAGCCAAGACACACCAGCCCTCAAGGCTGTCACATGGCCCAAAAGCTGCGTCTTGCTCACAGTCTATTGGCCGCTACTAGCCAAGAATTACCAGCCCTAAAGGCTGATACATGGACCAAAGGCTGCAACTTAATCCACTGCCCACAGGCCACTACCTGCCAAGAATAATCAGCCCTCAAGGCTGATACACGGCCACAGCAAGCCAAGTTATCCAGCCCTAAAGGCTGCTGCTGGACTGAGTTAATGAGGTACTTCTATCCTTAACATTCACATTGTTGTTTGGGGGTGCTACTATAATTAGTCTTGGATTTGGACATAAATTATAATGCAGGGGAAAAATGGTAACTAATGGAATAGCTTCTCCCTGTGCAATGTGATCAATTAGCATCAGGGTATATCCAATTTCACTTACCTCTTTAGTCTCTCTTCTGGAATTGTTTCCTGCTCTTTCAAGCATGATATCATCACACCTATCATCAAGAAACTCTCTCTGGACCCAGACTCATTCTCAATCTACTACCTTATCTCTCTCCTTCCCTTTGCTTCCAAGATCTTTCAGTGGCTTGTATATAGACACCTCACCACTTGTTTATTCTCTAATGATCTTTCTACTACAAAATTCAGAGGTCAATTCTTCTTATTCCCTGAAAACTGTTCACTGGCTCCCCATCTACCACAGAATGCAGTATAAACCTCTCACCCTCACTTTTAAAGCCCTCAGACCTCTTCAACCTCATTTCTATTGCCACACCCTCCCATCCTCACCACTCCTCCAATGATTGCCTCCTCTCACTCTCGCATCCAAGATTTCTCATGTGCTGCCACTCTACTCTGGAACTTGCTGTCTTGCTCTATCAGACTTTCCACCAGTTTCCTCACCTTTAAACAAGCCTGCAAGACTCCCTTCTTCATACAATCAGCCCTCACAACTCTCTACTCAGAGGCTCTAACCACCCATTTATCATATCTCCCAGTTCATCCTACTAGTTACACCTTTTCCCTCTTGACTGTAAGCCCTCAAGGGCAGAGCACTCTTCACCCGTTCTTTCCTCCTAGCTCTATTCCTCTAAGCAGCACAAAAATAAATGAGCCTTAAAAGTATATCATGGCCTGTCCAGCTCTAACTCAACAAAATGATTCCCTCTCTCACAGTGGAAGCACCTAATGTCCCTCTCACACAACAAGTCTTTAGCACAGCACTTACATTCAGTAACCACAGTGTCTCTCAACAGATCTCTGACCTGTTCCCCAGTCAGTGAGAGACTGACTACAAAGAGACACCCTTTCTCACTTTCTCACAGGTGGTCTGCCAATCAAGGCTGTTAAACAGCTTCTGTCTACCAGAGAGAAGCTAAAAACCTGGGTTATATATCTCTCCTTGACAACCTAGCCATCGTTTTTTTTCACACATACCCCCCTGTCGTGATCTGTGGAATGGAGCACCTGTAACCCCTAACCAAAAAATATGAGACAAAGCTTCTATGTTGACCAGTTAGCTTCTACAAATGTACAGCAGGCAAATAAGTGAAGGCAAATGTGTTTTATTAACTAGTAGATACAGAATGCTCTATATGTTGTTATGTTGTTAGTACACAAGAATGCAGGCTAATCAAGTATAAAGTACAGTACTGTATGAGCTAGAAGGAGCTAATGGCCCTCTTTTCCCCAAATCCAGAGCTGTTAGGACTAGTCTTCATGTGTGTGGACATAGAGGGGAAGGTATACTGCAGCAGTTGAGTCTTGTTGATATCAATGCAAATGAGTGTTCACCATAGGCCAGTGTCCCATGTCTCTGTTAACCACTGATTTGTCCTTTGATGGCCCCACTTTCTGGTTGGAGTTCCTGGTATGGATATCTGTAACTTCCAGATCCCTGTGAGTTTCACTTGGTGAGCTATGTGAGGATCTCCTACACATATCAACCTACTGTCTGCCATTTTCTAATTTGGTTCTTTTTATCCAAGTGCTATCAGCAAAACTCCAGCTATTCATTTCTGCATCTGAGAATCATGTTCAAATCCATCTTATAAGATGGTTTTGAACATGTTTTGGTTTTGTTTCTAGATCCAGATTCATCTGCGTGTCTTGGGTTTGGGTTTGAGAAACCACTCTCACGTGTTTTGGCTTTGGCTTTAAATACGTATTTTTTTTGAAAAAAAAAACAGCTAAAATGATGTATGCTTGACCTGTTTACATGCTGTCCAAAACCCCAAATCCGAGTTCCGGAACCCTTAAATTTGGTTGTTGATGGTTCTCTGGGAACCGAACCCACTCATATCTACTTATAAGGATTGGTTGCACCTCCCATGTATATTTTGCAATATCCAGAAATCCCCTTGGATGTCTCCCATACAGCAAATCAAAAGGTGAGAATCCCATGGAAGATTGTGGAACCTTTTTAATGGGCAGCAATAAATAAGGTAATAAATAATCCCAATATTTCCCATCTTCCTCCACCACCTTTATCTACTCCTAGATGTCCTGTAGTTATGTGACCATGAGCCAGATCCAACACCATTCATCAATATGTCTTAGGAACTATCAATTGTTCCAAAATATTTTCTCCCTTTTTGGACATTTGATACAACAAATCTTGGCTTATTGCCATGTGAGGGTATGACAACCTAATATCAGACTCTACTGGGTTTCCATCAACTACTTTTAAATTCTATCTAGCCTTTACCAGAGTTGGGTTTTTTAACTGATCTGAGGAAAAAAATAAATTTTCTGACTTCACAATCAGGCATGCAGTCAACTGGTGCAACAACATTTTCTACATCATTCTGTGCTCATTTTCTGACTCAGCGATCCTGCTTGAAAAAGGGAACACAATGGAATAACATTCCAACTGCCACTATATCAGTAACATTATCAAACAGGTCTGGGTTATTTACTTATGTTATAAATTCTTTTTCCCACAGTCTCCGGAAATAGACAAAACTTCTCCCCCATCATACATCAAAAAAGGAACTGAGGTCTCGATTCAGACCTGCTTGCTAGATGCGTATGCAATTCGGGAAGGCAGGCGATCACACGCCAAGGCATTAGCACGCCCACTATGTCTTGGTGTGTGATCGTTTTGTGAATGCAGATGCCCACCAGCTTGTCTTAAGACGCCCACTTGCGCATGTCATCTGCAGGAAGTGTATGCAACCATCGGTACCTTCGAGTACCATCGGATGCATATGCAGCGCTTGTGGTTGACCATACCCTACTGCAAGCACAGCGAGCACTTCAGTGTAAAATTCAACCAAGTGACGTGTAATATGATGCTGCCTCTTAATTATGCATGCCTCTGAAACGGCATTAAGATGCTCGGGCACACATGCGTTCGCACCTCCACTCCCGTTTCTAGCGGCCAGCCCCTGTCACTACCCACAAACAGCTTCTCTTGTCACTCAGTCAGCTGAGCAGTCTATACGCAATGAGTGAATGCTTCCTGATCGCTTGGACTGGTTCGTGCATGCGCTCTGAGATGCATACGCATGCGCAGAATGCAAAAATTGGCTGGCTGCGTGCGAACGCTTCCTAGCAAGCTTGTCTGAATTGGGCCCTGATTCCACAGTGACTACAGTGAATCCACACTGTGTTTCTTTGTTCACTTCAGCAGTAACACAATATGGAGTATCCCCGTGAATACAGGTTACACCAACAGTTTTTCCCTGACATTTTCAGGGGTTCACCAACTCGGCTTTTACAAGAGTAACTTGGCTACCAAAATCTAACAGACCCTCACCTGATTGCCTTCTACAGTGATATACACATTTGTTTACCTAGCTCAGCCTGTCAGTCTGCAGTGCAGGCTAGCTGAACAAAGAAAGATGCTTTGATATTCACATAAGCTGTATTACATTGAATAGGTTCAGAGTAGGGATGAGCAGGTTCGGATTTCTGGAATCCAAACCCCCCGCCCCCCGATCCGAACCAGGAACCGAGTCAGGCTCGGATTTTCCCGTCTAGCTCAGATCTGAAATTGACGTCATCATCCCGCTGTCGGATTCTCATGGGTTTTGGATTCTGTAAAGGTCCCGTGATCACCGCCATTTTTCATTCCGGCTGTGGAGTGTGCAGAGTTAGGATGGAGCTCGGAGCACAGTGTTGTGTGTTACTGTTAGTTATAAAAATTTAAAATAATAAAGTACTGCTGGCTGGCTACTGTGAAGAGGGAGGGAGGGAGCTGTTGCTGACGCTGACCATAGGGGCTGGCTGGCAGACTACTGTTGTCCATATACAATACATAGCGGCTGGCTGGCTACTGTTGTCCTTGTCCATATAGGGGCTGGCTGTTGTCCTGTCAATAGGGGCTGGCTGGCTGTAGTATTGTGTTGTCCAAGGGGTGCTCTGTCCTTCAGGGGTGCTCTCTTCACCCACCCCCAGTGTGAAAAGCCGGGCTGGCTGGCTACTGTTGTCCATATATACATAGCAGCTAGCTGGCTACTGTTGTCCTTGTCCATATATTGGCTGGCTGTTGTTCTGTCCATAGGGGCTGGCTGGCTGTAGTGCTGTGTTGTCCAGGGGGTGCCCTGTCTGCTGTAGAGGTATGCTCATACAAATAATTTTTACAGTGAGTGCCCTGTATGCTGCAGGGGTACGCTCATACAAATATTTTTTACAGGGGCTGCCCTGTCTGCTGTAGCAGTACACTCATACAAACAATTTTTACATAAGCTGCCCTGTCTGCTATAGTGGTACGCTTATACTAATCATTTTTAAAGGGGCTGCCCTGTCTGTTGTAGGGGTACGCTCATACAAATAATTTTTACAGGGGCTGTCCTATCTGCTGTTGCAGTACGCTCATACAAATAATTTTTACATGGGCTACCCTGTCTGCTGTAGGGGCACGCTCTTACAAATAATTTTTACAGGGGCTGCCCTATCTGCTGTTGCAGTACGCTCATATAAATAATTTTTACAAGGGGTGCCCTGTCTGCTGTATGGGTACACTCATACAGGGGAGGATTGGGCCGCCGGAATGCCGGGCTGGTTCCCGCTGGGCTGGTCCCTACTATGGCTGGCCACCCTCCTGCCCACCCGCTGCCACGATCGGAGCTCAGCTCCGATTGGGCAGCTTTACAGTCGTCTAGCTTCTGCGCATGCGCAGAAGCATACTAATTGAAAAGTAAAATGGCCGATGGGGGAGCTGCTGCGCATGCCCGGCAGCAGGTCCTCCCATAAGCCTTTGCGGAGTTTGTCAGTCACAGCTGACAGCTCCGCCTCCAGCCCCGCCGCGCAGCCCGGCCTCACTCTGTGCATGCTGCAACAAGCAGTGACGCCGTCGTAGGGCAAAGACACAAGCAGCGGGCATCCAGAGGACCAGCAGGTGACGCCGGCGGCTGGACACAGGGACAAGCAGCGGACAGAGCATCACCAGGTAAGTGTTGGCTGTGCAGGGGAGAGATGGGAGGGGAGGGGAAGCTGACAATGCGGGGGGGCTGGGGGTTGAGCTAAAGATGCAGGGCTGGGGGGGTGAGCTAAAGATGTAGGGCTGGGGGTGTTGGTGCTGACACAGGGGCTGGGGAATAATGCTAAGACACACAGGGGCTCTGGGAATGAGGATGAGATACACAATGGCTGGGGAGAGGGGGGGAAATGGGGCTGAGAGACAAAATGGAGCTGGAGAATAAGGCTGAGAGAGACACTGAGGCTTGGGGAATGAGGCTGACACACACTGGGGCTGGGTGAATAGGGCCAAGAGATACACACTGGGGAATGGGGCTGAGAGATACACTGGGACTGGGGAAAAGGGACAGGGAGACACACTTGGACTGGGGGAATGATTAGATCTATAATACAGTGCTCCAAGGGACCTGTGATGTCACACACATGTGACCCGCCATCAAAGGGGGAGGGGCCAGGATGATAAAGGGGGGCCAAAAGTGTCCCCTCGCTGTGCTCTCCATGTTTCGGGCACGGTGGCTTGCTGCGCTCACCACAAAAATGTATTCCCCCTCTATGCCCATGTGGATGGTAACACAGGAGCATTCTGGCCCTCCTGCAGCGGTCATGTGACTGCAACATCACAGAGGTCCTTTCTCACACACTGGGGCTGGAGGAATGGGACTGAGAGACACACTGTGGCTGGGGGAATAGGACTGAGAGACACACTGGGGCTGGGGGAATGGGACTGAGAGACTCACTGGTGCTGGGGGAATGAGGCTGAGACACACTGGGCCTGGGGGAATGATGATGAGAGCCACAGGTGGACCTGGAGATGGAGAGACATGGGGGTCCTGGGGATGGAGAAACACATGGGGTCCCGGAGAGGCATAGGGGATTCTGGAGAGAGACAATGGGTCCTGGAAATGGAGAGACAGAGGGAGCCTGGAGAACCACAGGGGAGCCTGGGTATGGAGAGACATACGGGCATCTGGAGACACAGAAATTGTTTGATCAGGGAAATTAATTTTACCCTGCACAAAACTTCTGCTACTATAGGAAATGATGATGACATTAGTTATATTTCTACATAAACAGGCATCTTCCAGACAATGTGATCTTCTACATGAATAGTGAATACCGGCTGAAGACGCTGCCCAGTGAGGCTGAAATTCTTCAGAGGTTCCCTGTTGCAGAGAAACCACCATATAGGTAAGAAAAGACTTTCAAACTGACTGGCCTGTACCTAGTGCAGAGGGATGGGGGGCCCCAAATAAAAGGGTATCATTCACCCAGATTTCTGTTGCCGGCCCTGCTCCCCTCAGTGGCTTGCAAAAGCAGCTCCAGACCCTAAGACGAGGGAGTATCCTGCCCTCCTCCACAAACTCTGCCCTTTCAACAGACCCGCCTTCTCAACATACCCGCCCCCTTTAGGGCTGCTTCCAGAAATTTCCCGGGCTTTTTTTTCCATCCCAATCTACCCCTGCGCTCATACAAATAATTTTTACAGGGGCTGTCCTATCTGCTGTTGCAGTAAGCTCATACAAATAATTTTTACATGGGCTGCCCTATCTGCTGTTGCAGTACGCTCATACAAATAATTTTTAAAGGGGCTGCCCTGTCTGCTGTAGGGGTACGCTCATACAAATAATTTTTACAGGGGCTGCCCTATCTGTTATTGCAGTACGCTCATACAAATAATTTTTACATGGGCTCCCCTGTCTGATGTAGGGGTACGCTCATACAAATAATTTTTACAGGGGCTGCACTGTCTTCTGTAGGGGTACACTCATACAAATAATTTTTACAGGGGCTATGCACTCCATAAAAATAATGGAGGACAAAAATAAAATAGGAAAAGATCAAGAACCACTTCCTCCTAGTGCTGAAACTGCTGCCACTAGTCATGACATAGACAATGAAATGCCTACAATGTCGTCTGCCAAGGCTGATGCCCAATGTCATAGTATAGGGCATGTAAAATCCTAAAAGCCAAAGTTCAGTAAAATGATCTTAAAAAATAAATTTAAATCATCTGAGGAGAAACGTAAACTTGCCAATATGCAATTTATGACACAGAGTGGCAAGGAGCAGCTTAGGTCCTTTCCTATTTTCATGACTAGTGGTTTACCTTCACATGACGATGGAAGCCCTCCTCCTCCCAGAAAAATGAAAAGAGTTAAGCTGGCAAAAGCACAGATAAGAACTGTGCTTTCTAAGAAGATATCACAAATCCCCAAGGAGAGTCCAAATGTGTCGGTGCTGGCGGTTGCGATGCCTGACCTTCCCAACACTGGACGGGAAGAGGTGGCTCCTTCCACCATTTGCACGCTCTCTGCAAGTGCTGGAAGGAACACCCACAGTCCAGTTGCTGATATTCAACTTGAAGATGTCACTGTTGAAGTATAACAGGATGAGGATATTGGTGTAGCTGGCGCTGAGGAGGAAGTTGACAAGGAGGATTCTGATGGTGTTGTGGTTTGTTTAAATTAGGCACCAAGGGAAAGAGTTGTTGTCCGTGGGATGAAAAATCCTTCTGTCAAGACCAAAAATTCCACCTCTTTGGTATGGAAATATTTCAGTCCAAATCCGGACAACTACTGTTTTGCCATATGTAGCTTATATAAAGGTGTTATAAGTTGGGGTACGGACGTTAACCACCTAGGAACATCCTCCCTTATACGTCACCTGCAGCGAGTTCATAAAAAGTTACTACCAAGTTCAGAAACTGTGGCTAAGACCGTAAGCAGTCCAGGGACACCTAAATCCCTTTGTCCTGTTGTATCCAAGTGCCTGCAAACCACACCGTCAACTCCCTCATTGTAACTTTCCTCCTCAATCAGGATCAGAAGTAGTCCTGCAGGTTACAGTATGTGACTGGCATGACTGATTCCTCTCCTATCCAGGATTCCTCTGGAGAATCCTGCATTGCAACGCCTGCTGCCGCTGCTGCTGTTGCTGCTGTGAGTTGTTCATCATCCCAGAGATGAAGTTGGAACACCACTACTTCTTTTACTAAGCAATTGACCCTCCAACAGTCCTTAGCGAGGGCGATGAAGTATGACAGCAGTCATCCTGTTGCAAAGCAGATAACTGAGGCCTTGACAGCTATGTTGGTGTTAGATGTGCGTCCGGTATCCGCCAATAGTGCAGTGGGATTTAGACAATTGAAGTGTGTCCCCGGTACCAAATCTCATCTAGGTTCCACTTCACTAGGCAGGCAACACCAAGAATGTAGACAGACGTCACAAAAAGTGTCCTCAGATTCCTAAAAAATGCGGTTGTACCCAATGTTCACTTAACCACGGACATGTGGACAAGTGGAACAGGGCAGTCTAAGGCCTATATGACTGTGAGAGCCCACTGGGTAGATGTATCGCCTTACACTGGGTAGATGTATTGCGTCACCAGTAGCGGCATCTCAGAAACGCCAGCTCGTTCCAAGGCAGGCTATGCTGTGTTTCACTGGTTTCAGTAAGAGGCACACCGCCGACAACCTCTTAGAGAAACTGAGGGAAATCTTCGCCCAATGGCTTACCCCACTTAGACTCTCCTGGGGATTTGTGATATCTGACAATGTCACCAATATTGTGTGGGCATTACATCTGGGCAAATTCCAGCACGTCCCATGTTTTGCTCACACAATAAATTTGGTGGTGCAGAATTTTTGGAAAATGACAGAGGCGTGCAGGAGATGCTCTGGGTCACCCCCAAAAATTTTGTGCCTCTTTTGCCGTTCAGCGTCTGCATGCCGAAGACTAGAGCGCCAGCAAACACTCTTGAACCTGCCATCACCTGAAGCAAGAGGCTGTAACGTGGTGGAACTCAACCCTCTATATTCTTCAGAGGATGGAAGAGCAGCAAAAGGCCATTAAAGCCTATACATCCACCTATGACATAGGCAAAGGAGGGGGTATGCACCTGACTCAAGTGCAATGGAGAATGATTTCCGTGTTGTGCAAGATTCTCCAGCCTTTCGAACTTGCCACACATGAAGTCAGTTCAGACACTTGAGTCAGGTCATTCCCCTCATCAGGCTTTTGCAGAAGCAGCTGAAGAAAGTGAAGGAGGAGCTAAGACGGAGTGATTCGGCATTGGTATGTGGGACTTGTGGATGAAGCCCTTCATTTGCTTTCCCAGGATTCGGGGGTGATCAATCTGTTGCAATCAGACCACTACATTTTGGCCACCGTGCTCGATCCTAGGTTTAAAGCCTATGTGGTGTCTCTCTTTCCAGCGGACACAAGCCTGCAGAGGTGCAAAGACCTGCTGGTGAAAACACTGTCAACTGAAGCGGAACGTGACATGGCAACAGCTCCTTCTTCATTTTCTCCCGCAACTGGGGCTACCAGGAAACAACTTAGAGATCCTAAGCAACCCACCGGCGGATCTGGTCCGGACTGAATGATGCCAACAAATTCTGACATGTCTACTGTCACTGCACATGATGCTATCACCATTGAAAGAATGGTGGAGGACTACATCGGCGACAGCATCCGAGTAGGCATGTCAGAAGTCCGTGTCATGGCTCGAGATATTGGAAGGGGTGGACCCGAACTGGGTAGTGGTACAGAGACAGCAGGACCAGGAGAGAGTTGGAATTTAAATGGTTTAATATAATTCCGTTGCATACAGTTAAATGAGAACTAATGAGAGATGAAAAAGAGGCAGTACAAACTGGCTCTATTTTACCTAAGTTGCTCCCCCCTCCAGTGTGTACTCCGAAAGAGTTTTTAGTGCAGCCGGGAACCTTGTCAGTGAAAGGAGTAGGAGGTTGCTTCCAGAAAATGTGGAGAAGATGATGTTCATCAAAATGAATTATCAATTCTTCTTGGAAGGCTAGCCTCCAGAAAGTACAGAGGGGCCTGTGGTGGTGGATTCCAGTGGGGACGAATTAATACTCTGGGCTCTATTTATTAACATTATTTTGACTAAAATAAAAGTGAAAAAGGATGTTTTCACACCCTTTTCACATTATTTTATATCACCTATAGTTATTACAGGGCAATTGGAGTAGAATTCGTAAAATTCTACTCCAACCCCTAAGTATCATTTATTTTTAGTAATCAGATCTCATTTCCCATAATTGTAATGGGAAATGTGATCCGACCAAAGTTACTAAAAATAAATTGTAAAAAAATACTGGGGAAAGCCCTGTGATAATAACGCCACCTGGAGCTGGCGTTATCCAGGGTCTCCCCCGGTTACCGGACTCCTGCCCTGCTCTAACGGGGAGAGCAGAGCCGGGAGCCGGTCCCAGTGATTAGCTGTGTGGTCTAAACAAACCGCAAGCTGATTACTGTAAAAAAAAAAAAAAAAAATTGGTAAAAAAAATTAATTACTTATCTGACTCCAGGGACCGGTGATCGGGCCTCCGGTGATGATTCCCCTCTGGTCAGCTGGTCTCCCATAGTGCACTGCTGCCCGGTCATCAGGTGATCGGGTCCCAGTGCAATATGGGAGATCACCTGACCGGAGGCCCAGATCATGCAGGTAAGTGTAATTAAGGGAGGGGGGGGGTCGCTGGTGGGGAGGGGGACCCACGATCACGGGGGCGGGCTTAGCGCTGGGGCATAGTGCCATGGGAGGGTAGCAGCGGCGGCCGGTCGAAAGTACCGTGATAAGGCTCCTAAGGGGATTCGCAGGGACAGAGCTTTATCGCAAGCTCTGTCCCTGCAAGGGATTTGTAGTAAATCCCTGTTATATTGCCTGAATTCGCAATGCGAATTCAGTCGGTAATATCACACTACAATCTGCATTCAATATGCGGATTGTAGTAAATAGAGCCCTCTGTGAGGGTGAAGATGTACACAACACTGAAGAGGGTGAGGAATCAGTGGATGAGGATGAGGACGACATCTTGCCTCTGTAAAGCCAGTTTGTGCAGGGACAGATTAATTGCCAGCTTGTTTGTGGGGGCCCAAACGAACCAATCATTTCAGCCACAGTCGTGTGGCAGACCCTGGCGCTGAAATTATTGGTTTGTTAAAGTGTGCATGTCCTGTTTATACAACATAAGGGTGGGTTAGGCCCCAACGACAATTCCATCTTGCTCATCTCTTTTTTTCTTTGCATTATGTACTCTTTGGGGCCTGTCTGCCACTGTAGTGCCATTAATAGATGGGCTACATGTTTGTGCCGCCCACTTGTGTCGCTTAGTATAGTCATCCAGCTACCTCAGTGCAACCTTTTGGCATAAAAACAATATTGTGAGGTGTGAGGCGTTCAGAATAGACTGGAAATTAGTGGAAATGAATGTTATTGAGGTTAATAATAGTGTAGGAACAAAAAAAAACAAATTCTGTGATTTTAGCTGTTTTTATGCTTTTTTCCAACAAAATACAGATCCAAAACACAAAACCAATCCAGATCCAAAACACGAAGAAAGATCCAGATCCAAAACCAAAACACAAAACGCGAAAAGTGGCTGGTGCACACCCCTAGTTCAAAGGTTAGTGGAAAATTAGCAGCAACATGTCCCAAGCCACCACTGTAAAACATCTGATCATATTTTGATCAAGTCTTTTTTGAGACTGGAACCGTCCTGGCACAGCTGGCCAATCTCCAGGTTCCAAGCCTATCATCTCTGGATTTTTAAGCCTATTCCACTGCCCAGTACCCTTTTCCTTTAATACAGTCTTACCAGAATTCACTGGAGATCACAATTATGGGACTATGGGAGATTTGGGTATACTCAACAGTTCCTCAGCTGCCACATACCTCTTAGGGTCTCCATGGCTCACCAACTTGCGCAAATCTGCAGGCAACCCTTTCCATGATCTGCAGCCCTGTTAAAATCTTAGGTTGTAGGCACTTCTTGGTGAAATGGATGAGGTCATGCATTTGAGAGCAGGGACGCTTATCCATTTGGTGTCCCCAGTGATTAACTTGTTAGGCTCGAACAAACATTATGATACTCAAATGAGTCACAAATTTAAACTTTAGTTTATTATAGTCCTTGGCATCAGTAAGGCTTACGTCAAAATATGCCTTTTGCAGTTCCCCAGACAGGAAAGGCACCAAAAGGCCTGCCCACTCATTTTTAGGCCAAATTTCTCTCTCTGTTGTTCTTTTGAAAGTTGTTAGATAAGCTTTAACAACATCACTCTTTGTAATCTTTACTTAAAATTACTAGCCTGTATGGAGCTAGCACTAGTTGTGACATCCGTGGAAGATTTTAGATATAGCGCTGTCAGATACAGAAGATTTACAGATAGAGCTGCCAGATGCTGAACCACCTCTTTTAAGGCCCTGTGGTCTTGGTGCCGTCACCCCCAGATCTCATCAACATCCAACCGCTGTTACATCTGGGCCAATTACTGCACCCTGGTGGCTAGCTGCTGAGCCTTAATGGCTTTCTGCTGCACCAATGTAGCCTGTAGCAAGGCCTTAACTATGCCCTCCATGTTATTTCTTGGTGCAGGTAATGAGCAGAATCTGGCTTCCCTAAGCATCTGCTGATGACACCACCAAGAAGCTCACAATGAAAGTCTCTTTTCAACTAAAAAAATGGGTGTCTGTCACTTTAAATTTTCCACATAGATTTTTATGGCTGCAATTTAAGTGTAACATTCACATTCTTGGCCATGTGTTGCAAGATTAGGGTAAGGGTGCAGTTTCCTAGGGTAAATGGTTGCACTTGTCATGCAGTAGCCAAGTAGTAGTACACCAGTCCATGGTCTTGGTACAAGTAACTAATCCTTGGTACAAGTAACTAATCCGAGCCTGCACATCTCTATTTAAAAGTGTCCAATCTCAGCTTGGTACTTTATAACATGTTGTGTTCCAAGTATACAGTAAATCTAGGTTGTGTATTTTATTAAGAAATGTAATATAAAATGTTTATCAAGTATATTTATAATCAAATGATCAGAGCATATGCACAATTTCATACATTTTATCACCCATTATAGGTAGAGAAAACTGTACTTTTGTTTTTAAAGCTGCCCTGTTATAAAGGTCAATAACACCTCTAGACATTAACAGATCTTATGTATATGATTATTACATGATAGTTGAAGAGAAACATTATTATTATTATTTTATTTTTTATAGGGTGCCATAAGGTGTCCATAGCACCATGCATGATAAACAAGCAACGTATATAATAAATACATAGGACAATCATAATACAATAGAATTAAAGGCAAGGTAGTAATAGATTGGTAAAGATTTAGTAGGGACTAGAGGGTAGGGTGTCTCACTAGGACTAGCAGTAGCGGCAATGATGCTTCGGGCAGAGAGAAAAGTAACAGCACTCAATTAGCCAGAAAGGATCAGAGTTTGGGGAAAGGGAGATGGGAAACAAGGCGCATTGGTGTCATGGATAGAATTGGAAGTACATCTTTCCAGAAAGAATTCACGGCATAGGTACCTATCTTTTTTTTTTTAAGTTGCATAATAATTAAAAATAATTAATTAATTAAAAAAATTATTGTATATTAAAATGTTTCCATTTTGCATGAGCAACAGCTTTTCCAAAGGACTAAATACTTCTGTATGCTTGAAGACTGGAAATGGTGGCTTCTTACCTTGAGGTACTGATATGTTGGGCCAAATGTAATAGGGTGAGAGTTTAGAAAACTGAGAGTTTCTGACACTTTTTAAACTTTACCAATGTAATAGAGTCAAAAACAAAGTAACAGAGTGAACTTGCATGTTTTTTTAGACTTAAAAAACTCTCACGATTTAAAATCTCATTCATATGTTTTCCCATTTTGAAGGTAAAACTCAACCAATGTGAGAGTTTACTGCTAAACTCTCACATTTTCTAAACTCTCACCCTATTACATTTGGCCCGTAGCATGGAAAGATGACAAATTTCCCATTCTTTTTTATTATCTGTTGCTGACTGGTAAGCCTCTCCAGAAATGTTAAGACAACTTGAAAAATACCTGGAAATGTGTCAGTAATTTGTATAATTGCATGACTGTATTTTACCGTAGAATGGGCAATTTTTGGGATATTACCCTCACACATGTTAAGGTTTCTAGAGATGTAAAGAAATTACTTTTGGCAATCTCATCAGCTGCCCGTAAAACAATTCTTCATTTGTGGATTCAGAGCTCTCCACCAACTCTTAAATTGTTCAAAGAAAAACTTTTTCATATGGATTGGCTGGAGGCCTCTCTCCATAAAGAAGCTCAAACCAAAAAGTTTTTTGCAACATGGGAGAGTTTTATAGAGACCCTACCTGTTTCTACTAAGGAAGCCATATTTCAATGCTTTGGTAATACTATGTGGCATGAGACCCGTATTCTCCTTCAGGATCCTCCCATTTCTCTTTAAGTATCTAATTCTGTTTGGTCCGGTTCTGGATTTTTTGTCCTTTTGATTTCTATGTTTTCTTTACCTTGTGTCAATTTTGTTATTGTTTATACTTTCAAAATCCTGAAAGGTGTATATGTTACGGTCTCCTAAGATTCACCGTGGAGGTGGCCTGAACAAACCGTGATGCGGCTAAGTGAGCCGTGTTATGGCTAGTACAGAAAGCGGTTTTGATGCGGCCTGGAGTGACCATGGTGAGGCTAGGTGAGCCGTGATGCGGCTGGTACAGCCGGTAGTTTGGATGAGGCCTGGAGTGACTGTGGTACGGCTAGGTGAGCCATGATGCGGCTGGTACAGCCGGTAGTTTTGATGCGGTCTGGAGTGACCTTGGTGCGGCTAGGTGAGCCGTGATGTGGCTGGTACAACCAGTAATTTGGATGTGGCCTGGAGTGACTGTGGTGCGGCCAGGTGAGCCGTGATGCGGCTGATACAGCCAGTAGTTTTTGCTGTGGCCTGTAATGAATGTGGTGCAGCTAGGTGAGCCGTGATGCGGCTGGTACAACAATGCAGAGACAGGATCTACGCAGCAGGAACCGGAAAACACGTGTTAGAGACGCTATAGCCGGCAAGGACGTGAGGACGCTGCTATTCATAAAAAAGGTGAGAACCAATCAGGGCCTCGAACAATCATCCCATGTTCCCAGTAATATGTGATGTCATATGGCATCCCGATCGCCTAGCAACATTTCCCGCACGGCAGGCGGAAGTGGTAGGAGAGATCTCTGAAGTGTTGGAATGTGGCAAATCGCACCGGCGACTTGTAACAGTATAGAATCCATCATATTTTTATATATATATGTTCTTACAAAATATTGCATATACAGTCAGGTCCATAAATATTGGGACATTGACAGAATTTTCAGATTTTGGCCTCTATTCACCACCACAATGGTTTTGAAATGAAACAAACAAGATGTGCTTTAACTGCAGACTTTCAGATTTAATTTGAGGGTAATTACCGTACATCCAAATCGGGTGAACGGTGTAGGAATTACAACAGTTTCAATATGTGCCTCCCACTTTTTAAGGGGCCAAAAGTAATGGGACTATCAACTCAAAAGCTATTTCATGGACAGGTGTAGGCTATTCCCTCGTTATTTCATTATCAATTAAGCAGGTAAAAGGTCTGGAGTTGATTCTAGGTGTGACATTTGCATTTGGAATCAGTTGCTGTCAACTCTCAATGGGGCCTATTCATCAAACCAAATATTCATTTTTAAGCTAACTTTTACCATAATTATGTACTGTATCCCTTGTATTCATTAAAAGGCTTAACGCAGGAGATATGACTAATAACTCCTGGTTGAGTCATTCATCGTTAATTTCCACACTCCCCATATAGTAATATGGGGATGTCGAAATTCTTGTATTCATCAAAGCCCGAAAATCTTAGATTTTCGGTAATTGATGATGTAAATGTACGCCATCCCGAGCTCCCGAAAGCACTCACAAGCTGCCGTTTAGACGGCAGCTTGTGTTATACTTACCGGCTTTCAGCATAGTCCTTCTCTGGCTCTTCATCACTCGCACCTCAGACTTCCGGCTCCGGTTACACTGCATGCTGCTGCTGCCGGGAAACGTCTCCCCCTGTTCACCGGTAGCACTTGTAAGAGCTTATTTACTATAAAGCAGTTGATTGAAGAAGCACCTACAAGTGCTACCGGGAAACGTGGAGACGCTTCCCGGCAGTAGCATGAACATAAGAATGTGTAAAAAAAAAAATGAAAGTCTACTGCACCCACGTCCTTTTGCAGCTGCTTGTAAGTGCAAGTCAGCCGGGTCCACCAGTACTGCAGCACATACGACGCCCGGGCAGTCCCGGCCGGAGGGGGGGTTTGCGGGGGACATGTTGGAGACGGGTCCGGAGTCACCTCCGCTGGCGATGACACAGCGGATGGAGAGGACAGCACCCTCTGCTTGTCCCTTTGAAGCCGTCTGTAAGTACAAGGCCGCCGGGTCCACCAGCAGCTGCCACACATATAATACCGGGGCAGTCCCGGCCGGGGGGGGGTTGCGGGGGACCTGTAGGAGATGGGTCCGGAGCCACCGCCGCAGCCACCTTGGATGGGGCGGACAGCAGGCAGTGCAGAGGGGATGGTGGGGGGCAGATGAAGGACGGCAAGGGATGGACATGTACAGTAAGAGACTGGTCCTGAGCGACGGAGTGGATCGAGCAGGCAGTGCAGAGGTGATGGAGGGGGGCAGATGAAGGTCAGCAGGGGATGGACATGTAGTAGGAGACGGGCAGCAGGTCTGAGCCAGACACGGCCCCGAGCGGGCAGATGGAGGACGACAGGGGACTAGGCATCGAAAAGTATCTATTTTCCGAAAAGCTGTCATCGCAAAATGACAGCTTTTCGGAATAGATAGTTATGGAGAGGAGGAATGATGAATTCCTCTGGTAATTAGGTAGAACTCCATGCGAGTTCTAAACCTAATTATCGCCATCGAATTTTTAGTAATGATGAATAGGCCCAAATATGAGATCCATAGAGCTGTCACTATCAGTGAAGCAAGCCATCATTAGGCTGAAAAATCAAAACAAACCCATCAGAGAGATAGCAAAAACATTAGGTGTGGCCAAATCAACTGTTTGGAACATTCTTAAAAAGAAAGAACGCACCAGAGAGCTCAGCAACACCAAAAGACCCGGAAGACCACGGAATACAACTGTGGTGGATGACAGAAGAATTATTTCCCTGGTGAAGAAAAACCCCTTCACAACAGTTGGCCAAATCAAGAACACTCTCCAGGAGGTAGATGTATATGTGTCAAAGTCAACAATCAAGAGAAGACTTCACAAGAGTGAATATAGAGGGTTCACCACAAGATGCAAACCATTGGTGAGCCACAAAAACAGGAAGACCAGATTAGAGTTTGCCAAACAACATCTAAAAAAGCCATTACAGTTCTGGAACAACATCCTATGGACAGATGAGACAAAGATCAACTTGAACCAGAGTGATGGGAAGAGAAGGAAAGGAACTGCTCATGATCCAAAACATACCACCTCATCAGTGAAGCATGGTGGTGGTAGTGTCATGGCGTGGGCATGTATGGCTGCCAATGGAACTGGTTCCCTTGTATTTATTGATGATGTGACTGCTGACAAAAGCAGCAAAATGAATTCTGAAGTGTTTTGGGCAATATTATATGCTCATATTCAGTCAAATGCTTCAGAACTCATTGGACGGCGCTTCACAGTGCAGATGGACAATGACCCGAAGCATACTGCAAAAGCAACCAAAGAGTTTTTTAAGGCTAAAAAGTGGAATGTTATGCAATGGCCAAGTCAATTCCCTGACCTGAATCCGATTGAGCATGCATTTCACTTGATGAAGACAAAACTGAAGGGAAAATGCTCCAAGAACAAGCAGGAACTGAAGACATTTGCAATAGAGGCCTGGCAGAGCATCACCAGGGATGAAACCCAGCGTCTGGTGATGTCTATGCGTTCCAGACTTCAGGCTGTAATTGCCTGCAAAGGATTTGCAACAAAGTATTAACAAGTGAAAGTTAGATTTAGGATTGTTTAGTTTGTCCCATTACTTTTGGCCCCTTAAAAAGTGGGAGGCACATATAGAAACCGTTGTAATTCCTACAGCGTTCACCTGATTTGGATGTAATTACCCTCAAATTAAATCTGAAAGTCTGCAGTTAAAGCACATCTTGTTTGTTTCATTTCAAAGCCATTGTGGTGGTGAATAGAGGCCAAAATATGAAAATTCTGTCAATGTCCCAATATTTATGGACCTGACTGTATATTTCATTGTACATTTTGAAGCTTCAATAAAAAAAGTTTTAAAAAAATTTTTTTGTTTAAATGTTTTAGTCAAAACATTTAAATAAATGTTTGTTTTGAACATTGTCATTCCTATATTAATCCATCAATTGCACTAACTTTGCATTCTTTACATACAGTATCTATGTAGGCCTATAACAGTTGTAACAGTTGACTACTTTTTGCATCCACTCTCCGGGAGAAGCCCGGAGAGGGGATGCAGCTACTTCAGGGGTAGGGCCAGCTCTGAAGTGATTAGCACCTTGCCCCCTTCGTGGCTAAATGGCAAGATTTGCTTGTTCCGTGAGGAGGGGAAGGCTAAATTATGCGTTTTCACATAATTTAGCCAAACTCTATCCCCACGGACCCACAATTCCTGTTTTTATCTCCCCCATTCTGCCCACTGCACTAGCAATTGGGTGGGATGTGGCAGATCCGGACACTCTTCCGGGGGTGCAGAGGGGCTACCTGAAAAATTGGGGGCATTCTGCAACTTCAGGGAGAGTAGGTAAGTGTGGTTGTAGCGAATAAACTCTACTTCAACTTTCTGTTCATCAAACCTGTTTTTGAAACAACACTCTGATTGGATATTTTCAGTTACTGTGTGTGACCAAACTGAATTATAAAGAAAAATGTACATACTTCCATTTGATCCTTATGAACTATAATAACATGACAATTCATTGTTGCCAGTCAGTTACAGATGTTTAGATATAAGGTGCCTTGTACCAAATTTCACATTTCAAAATCAGGGGGGAATTGAAATACATTTAATGTTTTAGATTTACCAGATAGACCAAGTAAAAAATTATTTAAAAACTTAGTAGAAATTACCTTTCCAAATATATATAATATTTCATATTTCAAAATAGGAATTGTGTTAATTATATTGTGGAAATGACCCACTGTTCTGTGTTTTTCCAACATAAATTACCTACCAGGAATGCATCTCATCATGTGTTTAATAGGCATGCTGTCAGTAATTTGTCTTGTTTATAGCATCAATAGAAGCATCTTGCTTTTTTAAACTTATCATTAATCTAAAACCTTAAAAAGTTGCATAATTAAAAGGGGAAAAAAAGATCACTGTAAATTGACTATTTTTTTTAGTTACGTATACTTTAAAGCTTTGCTTTTTATTAAGTATTGAAATCTGTCTTTAAAGTTAAATAAATATTATACATTTTAATGAAATTTACAATTTTAATACATGATGTATATTAAAAAGGTATATACAAGTCACATCTAGCCACAAGTACTACACCTTTCAGTGCTCTGTGTACTATAGATTAAACACCTGAGGCATGTTAGTACTGTCCCCATGGTTCCCAGGTAACCTGTCTAATCCTGAACTGTTTGTTTATGGGAACAGGAAGCAGGTACTTTATCTGTCGCTCTGAAGCAGGGAAACAACTGTTGAGCAGATAGAGGTGTGTTTCTCTGTTAGGAACAAGACGCGTACATAAGGGACTGATAAGCACCTGATCATAAAAAGGACATCGAATAAAGAGAAATAGGACTGAAATATTTTGTTTGCCGGTTATTGCAGAACAGTCCTGTGCATCCTAATTCATGTAAGCGGATAAACAAGCCTTTCAAGACATAAAGTTGTGGCATGACGGAGGCTGTCAATCCCAAGAGGCCAGATAACAGGTGGCACAGAGAATAATAACCTTTACAAAAACCCTTGTGGATTCAACCTTTTATCAGCTCCTATGCTGCACCAGTACACAAGCTTGAGAAATCAGTGTATAATACATAAAGGGCTGCTATTTTATCAGATGGGAGAAGCTCAGTTACCTCTACATTGTTAATCATTTACTACAACCTAACCCACATCATGGTGAGATCATTAAGCCCTTTGACTGCCAGCAGGTAGAATGCACCTGGATATATTGCTGGGAGGGGTGTTTCAAACATGTGAACTTTGATCAAAACGCTGTGATATCCAGAGCCAGCACATTTCGGCCATTTTCTCTGCCATGGCCCTTAGCCGTGCGGGGCTTGGCCGTTGCACTTCTTGCTTTTGGTTAGCGGTGGCCTTTGATATCTTTGGTCTGACTGTCCTTTTGATTGGTGTATTTGCCAACGTCTTCTTCTACGACTTCCTAATCTATGCTGGATCTATTGTGATCTTTCTCAGCCTTATCTGGTGGGTTTTCTGGTACACAGGGAATATTGAAGTTCCCCTAGAGGAATTGGCTGACGATGTGGGACTTAGTAAAAAGAACAATGGAGTACTGGGGCTTGTCAGGACACTCTCTGGCCGCCTGTCCAAAAGCTTCCGAAGTAGTAAAGGTGGTGCCAGGACACCAAGGCAGGGCCGGAGAGAGAGTCCAAGTCCAAAGCCAAACCGGATGGATAGACCAGTTATTGTGCCAATGACAAAACAACCCAACAGTGTCCCTGCCGCTCTCCAGAAGGAACTAAGAGAAGTTACCATGCAACAAAATATCCACACCGTTGCTCTATAAAGATGTCAATTCTCAGGTTGGTGCTTTTATAACATGTAAAATTTATTCCTATTAGAAATGCAGTTTTTGTATTTTTCAAGAAACTATGTGTTTACTTTTTAAAATTGCATGATCAGAGCATATACACAATTCTATACATTCTATCTACCAATATGTGGAGAGATCAGTGCACAATTATTTTGTGAAATTTAGTCCAATTTAAAATTATATATTTAATTTCTTAGCATGTAAAAGTGGTAGAACAAAACATTATCTGAAGATAATAAGATGATTTAGATGACACAAACTATAAATAGCAGTAAAAACTATACATAACTAATAAAAAAAATCTTTAAATTATTTCCCATGTTAGAGCATCATAAAAGGATATGTGGCTATTGCTATATTGATTTGAATGTCTGTAAATTAAAATATAGTTTGTCATCAATATTTTTTTATGCTGCATTATACTGTCTCTACTGTATGTTCATTATTGTCTATTAATGTTATTCATCTAAAACATGTTTTATTCTATGTCATCTAAAGTAACAACTGTGTTAAAAGCACTATGCATTAGAGATAAGCGGTTCGGATTTGGCTCGGATCCTGCCAAGTTTGGATCTCAGAATGATGCAAAACCTCATCTTTCACAGACAAAGATTATGTTTTATCCCTGAAAGATTACGTTTTGCCTCATTCTGAGATCTGAACTTGGTGGAAGGTTCTGAGCCAAAACCGAATCGCTAATCTCTCCTTTAAACAGGGGCATATCTACACATTGGCCATGATGGCAGTCGCCAGTGGCGCCTGCCGATGGGGGGCGCCACCCAGAGGTGCCATCTACGGCCAGGTGGTAGATACGCGCTTCCCAGCAGTGGCGGATTCAGGATGGGGGGGCACGCATTTAAGAGCTTTTTTTATTTTATTTTCTTTGACGCGCGCCGAGTCTTCTCCACAACAGGAAAAAAACTTCATCTGACGGCGTCGGCAGGCACGCACTTCAGGAAGCTGCACAGCCCGGGGCGGGGGGGGCTGGCAGCAGCAGCCTCATACTCGTTGCGACCGTGCAGCCGGGCCGTGCAGCTTCCCGAAGTACGCGCCTGCCGACACCATGAGATGAAGTTTTTTTTTTTGTGGAGAGAAGAGTCGACCGGCATGCGTGACATCACGCTGCACTGCTGAAGAGGGAACAGAGGAGCCGCGGCCCATGGGAGCACTGCAGCAACAAGGTAAGAAGTGTGGACTGGGGCTCGGAAGAGGACCTGCCGGGGCTGGCTGGGGAGTGGGTACTTAGGGGGGACTGGCTTGGGAGTGGGGAACATAACAGGCTGGGGCTGGCTGTTGAGTGGGGGCACAGAAGGGGGCCTGCTGGGGCTGGCTGGGGAGTGCGGACTTAGAAAGGGGGCTGTTGGGGAGTGGGGGACATAAAAGGCTGTGGCTGGGGGTCTTAGAAGGGGGACTGGATGTTTTTTTTCCTCTGTAGAAGCCAATGTGTGTTTTTTTATATTAAACATAGTGTGTTAGGCGACAGGGCTGTGAGGAGGGAGAGCTGGGGGGGAAGGAGGGGGGCGCCAGTCCCTTATTTTGCCAGGGGCGCTCTGACCCTTAGAAACACCCCTGCCTGTAAATGCTACTGATGAAACCAAAACTGAATATAACTGTAACGATTGCCTTTTTATTGAGTAAATGTGCGAAAGACATTCCAGTCATTTAAAAAAAAAAAAATAACCACAGCTATAATTGCATTTAAAATACTTTATGTAATGTTAATAATTCTATAACAAGAAAGTCAAATTATAATTCCACCCAAACTTAAAGTGGGGTCCAGATTTTAGCCTCTTCTTTGGGTAAATAATGGTCTGCATGCACGCCATTACTCTTTTAGCACTTGCATGCTGCCATGCTGCCGCTGCATTGTCAGTGTACAACACACTGCCTATGCAGAATAAGAATGAGTTGGCATAAGCGAGCTGAGGGCCTGATTCAGACCCGCTCGCGAGCGCTATGCGCTAGCAAGCGGGTCGATGGTGGCCCAGTGCGCATGCGCACGACAGAGCCGGCTCCGTCGTGCGCATGCGCGAGACCCAGATAGCGACGGGCAAACCGTCGCTCCGGGTCTCGTACCAAAGGGGGCATGCTGTTGATGTTGAGTGACAGCACACCCCCTTTGGTGGGCGGGCCAGGGTCGTGGCTGCCCAGACGGAGGCATTCCCATGGGAACGCCTGCCATCTGGGGCCGGCCCCACTGACATCACAAGTGATGTCAGTGGGACTGCTTTGAGCTCTGTTTGAGCCGAAAGCACTCTTGGGCTTGCAGCAACGATACCCTACCACAAGGGTCTCGTCGCAAGCCCGATGGTCGTGATGGTCTTGACCATCGCGACCATCATCATGGCTGCTCGCTATAGCTGTGGGTGGTCACCCACAGCTATGCGAGTGGCCAGGAGGCCGTTCTGCAAAACCAGAGGGCCGGCCCTGATTCAGAGCAAGCGCTCTGTCAGAGCGTCCGGCTCTGAATCAGGCCCTGAGTGAGCCGGCTCCGAAGTACGCATGCCCAGTGGGCAAACATCAACAAGGTTGCGAGCGCTCAGAGCTTGCGACCGGGTCTGAATGAGGCCCTTAATTTCTACTAAAATACTGTAGGGAAAATGTTAATTTTCACCTACTTTTGTAAAAATTATGGGATAATGAATAGAACCCATAGAGATGGATCTTAAGGGTTTAAATTAAACCAGTCTATGAGGAACACATTGTCCCAATTCAACAGCAGAATATAGCAGGTGGACAAATAAGGAACCTTTAGGAACCAAATGTCCAAATAAAGCAATATAGTAAGGTTGCAATAACTGACCAGTTCCAGAAGATTTTAATAATCCCAGCACAGGGATGTCCATGGCAACTTTAAAGTAATAATCATGTAAGTTATGATATGCAGCTCCACTTTTTACTCATATACCTCAGGGCACTGATGTTTGCATGGCAGCTGTTTATTAGCAGTATCCTAATTGAAGTAGAATCCTGGTATGTAATACGGTTAAAGATGGTAAATGTTTGGCCACCACTAATATGGGCACCACAAGTACTGAACAGAATGCAACTTTGGGCAAGTGGCCACAGTCACGAACGATGGTAAATCCTTTGTAGCTTGCACTCCCTGGATTAGTCTCATTCACAGTATCTCTTTATCAAAGAGTTGGAGAAAAATATAAAACCATTTTCAGATGTAATTTTCTTACAGCATGGAATTGGGCAGTGCAACTACCACTGTTGCAGACCATGTACTGTAGCTGTATAGAGTTTGGCGGTGAGCAAGGGTCGGTGATGTGAGGATAATCCACTCTGAAGGCCCCCATTCTGCTCTTCTGAGCATAAGCATGGACATGTTTCACTATGATGGAACTAAAAGTTCTAATAGGACGTCACTGTGCTTGCACATGTCCCTGTACATGCTACAAGAGCAGAATGGGGGACCCGTGGAGTGATGAGAACACACACTTTTTCCCCCTACACAGTATATGTAAAGCACTATCACTGGCAATAACTACTCAACTCTTTCCCTGTACCCGCTAAATGGAGGTTTCTGGGTAGCAACAGGGTGGCAATAATCCAAAAGCATGCACGCTAGAGAACAATTTTTGAGCGTGTGCATGCATTCTGGACACCAGCCGATATTTTTGCAGATTGGGCGATTGTTTGCAAATGCGCACGTGCAATTCCCGCACAGCATATGCACAGCGATTGCATTGCAATTACTCTCACACATAGAGACCACTCGCAACGTCAGTGACACGCAGTCAGCATTTGCAGGTGGTAACGGGGGGTGGTTAGAAAAACGCTGGAGTGTCTGACCATTTAAAGAAACGCCGTATCATTGATGTGCATAGATTAGCCATTGCCATCTCCTTCACAGCATGAGAGTTACCTGCATGCCAGTAGAGCCACAGTGTTTGAGGTAGGTCAGACTTGACTTATAAGCTGTGTGGCTGCCCGATCTGCATCGTTGCTCCGGATGTTTACGCTGTTGCACGTTGTCGGACGGATATGAGAAGGCAGCAGTGAGCGTCCTTATGCTCTGCTAAGATTTGGAAGTCATTAGCATATTTTAGCAACTGCGATCCATAAGAGATTGCCGCTGCCATTGCATTAACCCCAAATCAGGTCCCAAATTCAGAAGCACTTCATACACCTAAGGGTATATTTACTAAAGTGTGAGTTTTTATAGGTGGAGTTGTTGCCCAAAGCAACCAATCAGATTCTAGCTATTATCTTCTAGAAGGTGCAGATAAATGATAAGTAGAATCTGATTGGTTGCTATGGACAACAACTCCACTTCTGAAAACCCGCACTTTAGTAAATATTCCCCCTAATATGTGGTAGGTGTTAGTACAAATGATAGTGATGACAGCTACACATCTGTACGAAGTAGTGTGGGTGGGTGAGTTTGCAAAGATGTATACGAATCATAATAGGGGCTTATAGTCACGTTAGTTACCAATCTCAATCCATTTGCATTAATGCGATTCAGTCCGGCTCTTACTTCAAAATAACACTTCGGGGGAAAATATTTATCTCAATCCTCATCTCAAATGCGGATGGGATGCTGTAATATTTCCCAAACTTGCAATGCAATATTTGAATACATCGCAAGAGACAGAGCTTGCGAGAAAGTTCTGTCCCTGCAAATCCTCTCCCTGCACGTCTCAGGGTATTATCACAAACAGAGATCCCCCACTTAATTAACACTTCCATTCACGTTGCTCGGTGATATTGGTCATCTCCTCTGGTTAGCAGAATGCCTGGCTCTTGGTCCATGACCCCAGTCATCTGCTCTGTGCTGTGAACAGACATCTCAGTATACAGTACAGAGCAGCTGACCAAGGATCACAGAACAGGAGCCCAGCTATCCGGAGACACAGAGGAACTCACCAATCACCAGGTTCAGGTGCAGGTAAGTGTTATTATAATTTTTTTATTTATTTTATTTGTTCTTTGTAATATGATAATAGCTATGTGGTCTATCAGACACTCATAGCTGATTACAGAAGCCTGCTCTGGGCTATGCTTTCCCTGTAAACAAGCAGGAAAGGCTGCGTTGGAGTAGAAGAAACAGGTTTCAACTACTTTGCCAGATTACACTGATCAATTTGCTGTGCAACATTTGTATACCTTTTTGCGACTGGGGGCCGTATTCAATTAGCGGCGAAAACAGGCGTTTTTTGCCATTGGCGAAAACTGATGTTTTTCGTCAAAAATGGCTATATTTTTGCAAAAAAAACTGGCGAAAACGAAATTGGTGAAAATAAACTGGAGAAAAGTTTTCTCCATCCCAGACCAGGCAAAAAAAAATGGCAAATCCCTATTTTTGCTAAAAATGTGGGGATTTCTTTCAGAACCCTTTGGACACCTCCCCTAATGATAAATTACCCCCAAAATGTTTTGTAAGTTGTGCACAAATTGCGAAAAACAACAGCGCAATTTTGGATGAAAAAAACATTGAAAATGGTTTTAATGTATTGGGTCTGATTTTTCAGGGGGCGGTATGGATGTGTGAAGTGTTTTAAACATTGCACGCGGTCGCAGAACGCATTTTTTTATGATTTTTAAAATTGCGTTTTTACGACACGAAAATATACTTGCACCCATTTTATTGTACCCCAATTTATGTGGAACAATCATTTCCTGGGGAAAAAATTGCTTTGTATCATTTTCAACTTTTTTTTTTCACCCAAAATTGTGCGGTCATTTTTCGCCAAAGTGCGCAACTTACAAAACATTTTTGGTGTCATTTATCATTAGGGGGGTGTCCAAAGGGTTCTGAAAGAAATCCCCAAATTTTGTGCCAAAAATAGGGATTTTGCATTTTTTTTTTTCGCCTAGTCTGGGATGGAGAAAACTTTTCTCCAGTTTTTTTTTCATCAATTGCGTTTTCGGCTTTTCGCCTGTTTTTTGGCAAAAATATCACCGTTTTTTAATTGAATACGGCCCTGTTTACAAAGTGCTGTGATGCAGTGACCATTGCTTTTTCTCACTCCAGTTTCCATTATGCTTAATCTGCGACTTTGTAAGTGTTTAAAACTAATTTCTGTGTAGTTAAAGTTGCAGCCTGACGTCTCTAGTACACTTTGAATAGTGTTTTGATGCACCCGCGATGCAAAAAAGTGAAAAAGTTGGTATACAACTACACTCAGTGCACCCTACATTGCCAAGATTTCTGGATGCCTTAACCTGTTCAAACCTGTTTGCAATGAACTCATATTTGTGTCTGCAATCAGAGAAACTTCTACTACTCAACAGCTTATAATGAGGATAAGGGCGGTAAATTACTTTTGAGATGAGCCAGTAAGGGAGGAAGTGACATGCCCCCTAAGCAGATAACACATACATCCCTTTCAAGCTTTAAACAGGAAAGAATGAGCTGCGATCAACTATCCTATGATCCTGACAAAGCCTATCCAGGCAAAATGCATTGATTGAGGAGTAATCAATTCCATGCTGAGCTCCGTGGTCAACATATGAAAAGTCTGCCGGCAGAAGTTGCACTCGCTATATACTATCATGATCCGGGACACTTAGGGGTAAATTTACTAAGAATCGTGTCTGGTCGAGATTAGTAGGAGTAGAAACTCGATTTGCATCGCTGAAACTCGGGTGGAATTTGCCTTCTGAAAGTCTCAAATTTACCAAGAATCGTGATTTGCTGAAACTGTATTTTCCGATGGTGTATGTGATTGTGTTTATCCCCAAGTTTCCATTGTCTGACCGCAGCCAAACACTCCTGAACAAGCAGTCTGCAGCAGTGAGATACATGCAGACTGCTTGTTTGTGTTCAAAGTAATAAAATAGTTAATGTTAGAAAAAAAAAAAAGATGTAGGATTCCCCCCAAAAAAGCATAAACAGCCCCAGGCTCCTGAGCCAGTCCTGGTTCTAAAAATTGTGTGTGGGGGGGGATGTGTAGGGTTTTCCCGTATTTTATTAACCAGCACTGGGCTCCAAGAGCCAGTCCCAGTTTTAAAAATAGAGGAAAAAAATGTTGTGGGGTTCCCCGTATTTTTAAAACCAGCACCGGACTCAAATCTAGCCAAGGTGTAATGCCACAGCCAGGGGACCCTTTCGGCATTAACACGCAGGGCTGCCATCAGAAATTGTGTGGCCCAGGATTGACAAAATGGGCAGGGTCCCCCCTCAATATCCCTCAACCCCCTTCTCCCACCCCCCCATCCACAAGCCCCCTACCCCTACCTCCCCCCACAACCTCCCTCATAGTGTCATCAATCATTAGTATAATAATATATTTGGAGTGCTGGTATCTTCTTCTGCAATATATATATATATATATATATATATATATATATATGATGTAGGATATAACATTATATGGATGGCACCAGGGATAAATATATCCCAGGTGCCATCTATAGTATTAATAAATACACAGCAGGGAATGGTTGGCGGCACTCTGGAGAGGTAAGTAATATTATGGGTGCAGGGTGTGCGGTGCGGGGCCCCCCTGGACCCAGGGGCCCGTGTTCCCCGCACACCCTGCACCCATTATAGATACACCCCTGATATATACACACACATTATATACATACTGTATATAAACACACATATATATGTGTGTGTGTATATACATACATACATACATACATACATACATACATACACACACATTCAAAGTAATAGACCCTGGTGCCTTTAATTTAATAAATTTTAATTGACAACAAAAGTAGGTGCACTACTGTGTGTCTTACTTTATTCATCTGGTAAGATGATCCTTTTGATGGCAGACTGTGACACAGAGGAGCTGCACTGCACTGCACAGCCCGTTTCTCCTCCTCAGATAATCCTCCATATGCCCCCTCTTCCCTGCAGCCTTTGCGCTGGCTGGCCACTCACTGAAAGCCTGCACAGCCTCAGGCTGCTAGCTCGCATTCTATTGGACGGCCGCCGGCATCCCAGCAGTGCTCTGCGGCACCGTCTGTATGATGGCAGTCAGGTCAGTGTGGCTGCTAGTGTAAGTTAGCTGGTGCACTGGGTGGTGGGGGCCATCTCAGAGGGGTGGGCGCGGAGGTACTTGCCCCCAGAGTTTCCCCTTTATTCGGCCATGCGGCTGAGTGATAAGTGACTTACTAGTTACTTTTTTTACTCATTTTATTGTGCGGCAGCGGCGGGGGAATAGCACTGGATGCGGGCAGCTGAGTGGCAGGCAGACGGGCGGGCCCCCCAAGTGTCCGGGCCCGGGACTAAAGACCCGGCAGTCCGCCCCTGATGGCGGCCCCGTTAACACCCCAAAGCATTAACATCCCAAGCTAGTAAACCCAAGCTGGGGATCTCAGGGGTGGTGGGGTCTCCCCCAATAAAGGGGTCCCCTTTTCCTGAGCACCACAGGATTACACTGAAGCCCGGGGCACTTCCCTGCACCCCTGGCCGGTGGATGCAGGGGTAATAGTGTCCAAAATAGATAAATACTATTGTTTTTTATAGTGGAACTGCAGGTGCCAGTGTGCCTGCCTTTTGGCACTCGTGGAACTACAAGTGCCAGCAGGCGGCCGGCACCCATGCCCTCACTGTAAATAAAATAGTAAAAAAAAACATGACACACACACCGTAGAAAGTAAAAGTTTATTCCATACCTAACACACTCACACATACTTACCTTCTGCCAGATGTTCCATCCCCTTCTCTAATTCGATTTGGTTTGATTTGGAATAGTAATTTCTTGTTCGATTCTGGATGCCCATGTCCAAATTGAACACCAAATCGAACTTCAAATATCCAAAATAGTAGACATGCTTCATGCTGGCGTTTTTATGAATTACACAGATGCATGCACAGCTTATTAAGAGCCATGCATGCTTCTGTGTGTAAACAGGTTGTAAAGTGTTCAAATCTAAAAAACAGGCACCCACCGGCCAAGGGTGCCAGGGATAGCCCCATGCTATTAGCCCAGGCTTGAGGTGCCCTGGAGAGAGAGAGCCTCTACCTGCTGAGGGATCCCCAGCTTGGACTGACTAGTGGTCAGGTATAATGCTTTGGCCGGGGCGTCAGGTGAAAGTGTACCCCGGCTATGGCATTACGGATTCCGGTGCTGGTTTTGGAAAATATGGGGGCCCCTACGTGTTTTTCCCCCATATTTCCAAAAACCAGGACCACTTCACTAAGGCCCTCATTCAGAAATGAGAGCGCTTGCTCTGAATGAGGGCAGCCGCTTGTCTTTTGAAGTGCGGCCTCCTGGTCGCTAGCTAAGCTGTGGATTACCACCCACAGCTTTAGCGAGCGACCAGGTTGATGGTCACGATGGTAAAGACCATTGCGACCATCGGGGCTTGCGACGAGACCCTTGAGGTTGGGTCTCGGCAACCGCAAGTCCCAGGGAGCTTCCTGCTCTGATCGAGCAGGAAGGTCCCCACTGACATCACTGCTGATGTCAGTGCGGCTGCCCACAAATGGCAGGCGTTCCTTAAGGAACGCCTCCATTTGTGAAACCACCCCCCTCCCCGCCTACAAAATGGGTCGACCTGTCGATCAACATCGACAGCCGCCCCTTTTGTAGCGAGCCCCGGAGCGAGAGAATTTCTCTCTCACTCTGAGGCTTGCGCACGTGCAGTGCGGCCGCTGCACGTGCGCAGGGCCTAAACATTGACCCGCTTGTGAGCGCTCAGCGCTTGAGAGCAGGTCTGAATGAGGTCCTAAGCCCAGTGCTGGTTGTGCAAATATGGGGGACCCCTATATCTTTTGTCCCCCATATTTTCACAACCAGGACTGGCTCAGAAAAGATCGGTGCTGGTTGTGCTTTTAGGGGGGGACCCCACATAATTTTTTTTTACATTTTAACATTTTACAACCTTTTTACACACAGAAGCATGCACGTATCTCACTGATCCGTGCATGCATCTGTGTAATTTATACCTGTTCATGCTAAAATTGCCAGCATGAAGCAGGTCTATTATTTTGGGGATTTGTTCGATTTTGAGTTTGATTTAATGTTCCTTTTCAAATCGAATATTAGTAAATCAGGGATTTGTATGTTGGAGTTTATAAAACTACTGATGTCTTTCCGATATTCAATTTTGACTGGGATCTGACTGGGATTTGGTTTTATGGGTCTGATTCACTACAGATTGAAACTGCGAATGCAACTGCGATTACGCACGCAGTTCAACTGCGATAGTATGCTAATCCATTGTGATCGCTATGCCGTCGCAGTACTACACAAGGATGCCCACTTTACTTAGCACACATACGTAGGGTAAAGCCAGGAAAAGCTGGCGTTACTCTCCGCATCGGAGACCCGGTGGCCACACAATAGTGCATATGGAAAATGCGGTAAATCCCGAAAACTGAGTTTTTATCACATTTTCCATTTGGTACATCCCGCACAGGGACTGGTTTCTTGGAGTAGCTATACAGTAGCACCTGCAGCCAAGTACAAGTGGTGGCAGTAAGAAGTGATGTGTCCAAAACTGAGCACAGTGCTAATGGCTGCTGCATCCTATTCATACAACATACAGGGTGATATTCAATTGTTTCGCCCCACTATGCGCCCGACAGGAGCTGTTCAATTGTTGCTCCTGTTGGGCACGATCAGCTGCTGTTGCACCATGAATAGGCGAAAAGTGACCTGTTTGGGTGCCCAAATGGCACTTTTCGCGATCGCGACCAGCACTTTGGTCGGGGTAGCCGTTTTATGCTGTTAAACCCGACCACTATAGGCATGATCAGCGCAAAAATCAGCAACAATTGAATAGTACCCCACAATCTTCCGTTACTTTAGACGTGAGATCGGGTGCATTATAATAATTGAATACCACCCACAGAGAACAGAATAAAAACATTGAGCAGCATGTATATATATCTGACTTTATCTGCACTTGCTTCAGACTGTAGGCGCTGCTGCAGAGTGAGACAAATGTCTAATTAGTATTATAGCACATTGGGGAAAGGGTAATATCCCTCACCAGCCCTATATTTGCTGATAGTACAAATGATGCCAGTGCGTGTGTATATGAAACACCCCAGAAATGGGATTTCAGTGGTCTGGATAGGTCAGCATTTTTCAACCACTGTGCCATGGCCCTGTGTGCCGCGAGTTGTCATCAAGTGTGCAGCGAGGTCAGTGCAGTCAGAGCAGACTTGTACTGCTGGCCCGGGCAGTGCTGGGCTCTTCAGGAAAGCTCAGGCGCACCTGGGCCACCTATAGAGACACGGAGGCATGACATAGGTCTGGCACGTTGCGTTGCACGACCGCCTGCACGCTGCTCCCAGCTCTGCAGTGTGTGCTCAGTCACTGAGTGTGAGTGAGTAACCCCAGCCGATGAGGGACAGGACAGGGACGGCAGTGAGCCTTCTCAGCTGGTTATTTCATTTTTTTCCTGTGAGGGCCAATGTGATTGTTTTTTTTCTTCTGTGGGGACCATTCTCTTTTATATTTTTTTTCTGTGGAGGCCAATGTCTGTTCTTTTTCCTGTGGGGTGGCAATTTGTGAGTGTTTTTTCCTGTAGGGGCCAATGTGTATATTTTTTTTCCGGTGAGGCACTGCTAATTGCTAAGGCACACCATCCGTGAGGGACAGTGTGTGCCTTAGCAATTTTAAAATCTTGTTTGGTATGCCGCGAGTTGAAAAAGTTGAAAATCACTGGGATCGGTATTGAGAATCAGGTACACTGCAACAGCTGTGCTTTCTCCTTCCTCATTGGCAGAAAGGTGAAGGGCCAGTCACAATGATCACTAAGTTTTAGGGGTCTATGTACTAAGCAGTGTTAGGAGACAGAGTGAAAAGTGAGCCAATCAGCTCCCAACTGTCATTTTTCAAACACAGCCTGTGACATGGCAGTTGGGAGCTGATTGGCTGGTACCTTATATCATTTCACTTTGTCTCCTAACACTGCTTAGTAAATAGACCACTAAATCTTTTAGTACAGCAAAAGTAGGTGGTGGTTTCATGCTGCCAGAGCCAGGAAGTCTGTGTCGGAAGATGCAGACCCTAGCCTCTGCATTCCAATGGAGGCGATATACCTCTGTTTTGTAGTACAGACCCGGTGGCAGCTACCTCCCCACCCCCCAAACGGCCGCAGCTGTCAATCAGGCTGAGTCTTAGGGGACACTGCAAGCGATCGTGCAGGACCCGCTCAGCACATATGCAAAATGGGTTCTGTGCATGCGCAGACATCCCATCATTGGAAATGTACGTAAACCATCAGGTTTGCATACAAATCCGAATCAAAGCCAATTTGCTTAACCATATAAATGGGACTATAGAGGGTATGCAGTCGGGAAACCGGCTGCCTTAATACCGACAGCTGGCTACCCGGATGCTTTATCCCGACGTGGGATAAATGACCGGCGTCTATATCTAGACGCCTGTCATTTAGCCGACGCCGGGCACCGCGAGCGGGGGGGGACTTAGGGTTAGGCACCCCCCCAGGGAGGGTTAGGCTAGGGGAAGGGGGGGTTAGGGTTAGGCACCCCCGGGGGGAGGTTAGGGTTAGGCACCCCCCCGGGGGACTTAGGTTTAGGCAGCGGGGAAGGGAGGGGTTAGGGTTAGGCACTTAGAGGGGGGAGGTTACGGTTAGGCACCCCTAAGGAGGGTTAGGGTTAGGTGGTTAAGTTAGGTTAGTTTATACTTACCTTAGGGACGATCGGGATTTCCAGCGCTGTCAGGCTTCCGCTGCCGGGCTCTGCTGATCTGTCGGGAATCGAACTGCTGGCCATGCGGCAGCCGGGATTCCATACCGATTCCCTATAGAGCTGGTGTTGAACCTGCACTTACTCTTGTAGGTGGTTAGGCTAGCTGCGGGCACTAGGGGATAATCCAAGTCTCCTGGTTTGAAAATTGAAAACAGAAATGTGCCTGCGCTCAGCTATGTAGCTGTTTATGTGTGGTCACTAATCATCAGGGACGTGTGTTCAGTATAAAGGGAG
This sequence comes from Taudactylus pleione, assembly GCA_031769625.1. Lineage (NCBI taxonomy): Eukaryota > Metazoa > Chordata > Amphibia > Anura > Myobatrachidae > Taudactylus > Taudactylus pleione. The sequence continues at coordinate 3,783,552 of JAUIMM010000079.1, read as the reverse complement.
TTGGCTAGCTACATACTTAGGTTGGGAAAAGTATACTTTTTTGGGCCTAATTGTGTGACAATAAGTGTGTAATGTCACAGAATGACCCTTAGGTCCAAATGTAATAGGGATTTGCTGGTCATGGCGCGAATCCTGTTAGCTAGCTGTTAGATTTAAGGCCATTATTTGCTACTTTAAATCTAGCAGTTATATGGCTGGAATTGCGCCGAGAGCAGCAAATTGGTAAATATTACATTTGGGCTGAAGTTTCTCTGCTGACAGTTACCCATGTTCTCCTCAGCTGCAATAATATTTGCCTTTACAAGGAATTTCTTGGTCAGATTATTGCTCCATCATGTCTTTCATTTTTTAGATCCAGGTGCAAGTCACACAATGTCAGTCCCAGTTCCTGTTCTCTGAATAACCTGGTACTGGGTCACCACAAACATTGATAAGTTGGTTTGTTAAATAGTAGCAATCCTTTGTTGAATCATATATTATCTAGCAATGACCTCTGGTATAATTGCAGGACTAGCAGGAATTTTCCTGTTAATTAGTAACTTTTATTGATCAATAAATCTATAGTCCTAAGCACAAATGTATAGTCTTAAGCACAAAGTGATGCTGGGTACACACTGGTAGAAATATTGGCCAATCATTTGATCGGCCGATATATCGGGTGCCGGTCGGCCAGTGTGTGTACCAGCGATATGTCTATAAACGATAACTATGCACAGCCGATGGCAGATATATCTGCAGGACAATTGAAGCAGAGGCCAGGTGAGGGGGTCGCGTCGCAACCCCCAGCCAGGAGAAAAGATGATGGTTGTTCAGTGTGTATGAATAACCATTATCTGCAGATCACGCGATCTGCAGATATATCTGTCAGGTGTGTACCCAGCTTAATATATTTGAAGTTCCTAAAAATATAGAGCTCCAATATAGTATATACAAATTTTAGGAACTTGTCAATTTCATACAGCCTATAGTATTTCACACAGGTTACAAAATGTAGAAAAATAGTGTTGTCAAAAAAGGTGCAACATATCCTATAAAACCAGACTGACAGAAATGTAAGGTTTAGGGGGCAATTTAGTAGCTGGAGAACTTGTGAAAGCGATGGATTCTGTCAATTTTCCAGTTAGTTACAAATTACCGGATGTAATCGAAATACAATATACTTGCGCTTTACTTGCTCTTTCCAAAGGGCCCCATACATCTACAGGGCAATCCGCTGATCTTCTGATTGAACCGGAACCGCCTATCCGCTGGTCAGCATTTCCGGCCAGCAGCCATCAATGATTGCCATTCTGTTGGGAAATCAATGACAATCTGCATGTCAAAGAAGCCAGATTTGCTGATCTCGATCAGAAATTGAACGTGATCGGCAAATCAGTGAAATCCAAAATGTTGGATTTCACCGATGCCCTAATTCCAACATCTGGGGATCTAGTAATTGCCCAAATCAATTGTAGATGTAGGGGGGCCTTTCAGGGGCGTCTTTAGAGAGGAGAGCTCCCTCCTCTCTAAAGACGTCAGGGGCCCCTCCCTCTCACCCCAGCGGCCGGCAGCCGACTGACGCAGCTGGCCGGCCACTGCAGAATCAATAGATTCTGGGCACTAGAGTGTGCCCAAAGTCTACTGCGTATGCGCAGATTGCCGGGGAAATTAATCGGCCGCCATTTTCCTGGCGATTTTCCACACAACGCATGCGCAAAATGCCCGAGAAATTACAGCAGTGGCCATTTTCCGGCGTTTTGAACAGCGCTGAGAGACCCAATGCGGGACCTCGGAGAGGTAAGTTTTAGATAATAGCAGTCTGAAAAATGGCCGTTAATCGCCTCTATTTAGAAGTGTTGGGCACCACAGTTCACACATTGCACGTCCATAGGACCCAATGAATAGTATTGTGGCGAATATGTCATGTCCAATGCAAGCGGCATATCAGTTGATCTTGTTATACATTGGTTATGACGATAATATTCTTGACTGTAAGATTTTTTAACTGCATGCTCTGGGCAACCTGTAAAGGTTTCACCATGTTGACATCCTCGAGGCCATACTCTAGGCATGTTTGGTGTAAACTAATCGTGGAGAAGTGAATAATGAAATAACACAGCAGTCGGTGATTGAGGTCACCACAAAACATGCTGATATATGTGGCTGCAAATAACTGTCACAGTTTCCAGGACACCCAGCAGCTCACATAATGCTGAAATGAAGCAACCAATTGCAATGCCAATTCTGCAAATCTATGGACCAATACCTTTAATTTGGTATATGACGTGCCTGCCCTGCTCAGACAACAGCACTATAGAAATATGCCACTCATAAAAGTTGTCCTTCTGCTATTAATATATAGATGTAAATAACACTGTTCTACAGTATATCATACAGTGACTATGATTGTAAGGGGACACATACAGTACAGAAGTGTTAAAGGGGGTTTAGTTTATTTGTTTTTCTTTTGCTCCAGAATTGACAACCAGGTGGAACTACAAGTCCCAGCATGAAAGCCCATCATTGTATGACACACTTAAAGTGCGATATTATACTGAAGGTGCGACATTAGAACACCTGGTGCTGCATAGCGTCAATGATCAGTGTGTGTATACTACTGTATATCATATGGTGAATCATACGGTGAATATGGGTACAAGGAGACATGAACTGTAAGAAGGTTTATTTGTTTTTCTTTTGCTCCAGAATTGACAACCAGGTGGAAATATAAGTCCCAGCATAAAAAGCCCATAATTGTATGACACACTAAAGGTGTGACTTCTTGGCACCTAGTACATAGAGTCAATGTGCAGTGTGTGCGCGGCTTGGTCTACAGTATATCATACGGTGAATATGACTGTAAGGGGACATATACAGTAGAGTACTGTTAGTAGTACACTTTGTTTTTTTGTTTCTTCTTATGTTCCACAACTGTCAACTAGATGGAACTACAAGTCCTAGCATTAAAAAACCATCATTGCAAGACACACTGAAGGTGTGACTTCATAGCACCTGGTGCATAGCATCAATGTTCCACTTGTGTGTGCAACTTGGTCTACAGTAAATCATACAGTGAATATAATTGTAAGGGAACACATACAGTACTGATGGTGGGGGGCTTTTTTGTTTTACTTTTGCTCCAGAATTTACAACCAGGCCCCAGCATGAAAACCTCATCATTGTATGGCACACTAAAGGTGTGATATTATACTAAAGGTGCGACATTAGAGCAGGGCTGGCTCTAGGGGTGTTCGACCAGTGCGGTCGCACAGGGGTGCCACCCGTAGAGGGCGACACCCCTCCCCAGCATCCCGATTTGGCCCGTGGGTGGTCAAATCAGGAGGCTGGGGACCCCCACTGCCGCAGCTGCGTGGCGGTGCCGGACCCCCAGAGAGTGAATGGATGCCGCGCGCATGCACGTGGCAACCATTCACTGACGGGAGAGGGCTGGGGGAAGCCCAGCCAGTGACAGAGTGCTGGGCTTTACCCCCAGCCTGACGTTATTTGGAGGCGTGCCATTTGGGCACGCCTCCAAATAACATCACACAGGGGGCATGGCCTTTGGTAATTAGGCTACGCCCCCAAATTCGGTCGCACGCGGCGAAGGTTAGGGCGCTTTCTCAAGAGCCGGCACAGGGTGCTCAGAACCCTGGAGCTGGCCCTGCATTAGAGCACCTGGTGCATACCATCAGTGATCAGTGTGTGGGTTTGTGGATTTATTTTAGTGTGTTTCCCAACCTTGCATTTACTTTGCTGTGTGTTAATTACTCTGTGTGTACGCCTTTCAGTGTAGGCAGTTAGCTAGATGCTACTACAGTTGTTTGCTGCAAAAGTCGCGCAAGTAATGTTTAATCTAAACAGACCCTTTTCTGTGCTGACACAGTTGAGTGTTGATTTCATAGCGCGCCCCTCAATCCCACTGTTCATTGGTAAGGGACGTCAGTACTGTGCGAGCGCCACACATCACTGCCGAAATTGCAGCTAGGTGTAATCGCACAGGCAGTCTTTGATAAAATAACCCACCGTGAAATATTACTACAGTATATTAAAAAGACTGTTTACACTGCACAGTACTGTACGTGATTGGCTTGCCTGGGAGGACTTACAATTCTGTAGTGCCATATCCACCCACTGCTGTAGTTTACATTAGTGGAGCAATCGCCACCCAGCGGTGAAGTTGTGTATTGCATGCCATCGATCTGTCAAGCTCTGGCTAAGATGATTCTCCGCCACGAGATTAGAAGACATGGACCCAGGTTGAGGAGGGTACAGGAGGCAAGGGGCCTGGATTAGTGTTTTCCTCATCCACCAGTACCGGATGTTGGATAGACCTGACCAAAGGTGCAGAGTCTAACCTACTAGGAGGTGTTCACCAGTGACCCCTCCAAGCGGGATTTGGGCTTAAGCGGCACCCAGTAGGCAGGTCATGGCTCTTTGGTCAGGTATCCGGCAAAAGTAGGAAAAAATGGAAGAACACTACCAGACGGCAAGCCTTTTCCTATGCAACCTATCCCCTGGCTTTGCTACATTGTCTGCCTACTGTACCTCTAAGTCACCTGAATAGATCCTTTCCTGCTTAGTAGCTGCCATGTTATTACCATTCTTCTAATCGATCCTAGATAATTAATTCTGTCAGCCCCATTTCAACTTGGGTCTATCATGCAAAATGCATACTTTACCTTCCATATCACTTTAAAGTTATTAAAGAGGATTTGTCTAAGTAGAGATCCCCATGGCAGCCTCTCCTTCTGAATGCATTCCATTTACTAGGCATCTCCGTGATCTATAATTCAACCAATGTCTTATCCATTTAGCAACCTTTAAATCTATTTACAAGAATTACAATGTATTTATCAATCTTGAGATACTGTCAGTGATGTGGGATGTAAGTCCTTAATACAGCTAGATAAGCTACATCAATCTTTAACTGTTACCTTAGTCATCCAGTTAATAACACAAATGTTTGACATGGTATCCCTCAGGAAATTCATGTGGAATTCTTGCAAATTGCTGGATTTGAGATATTCTACAGTTCTTTCTTTCAAAAGGAAGCCAGATTTACTAATTTAAGCTAATGCGAGTAACCGTAGGGCTTAAAACAGGAAGCTACACAGCCACGTCTTCCATCCACAGCCGCAGCCGTCATTGTTAGTATCAACATTTGCACCTGACCCATGCTTTTTATTATTCTCAATATAGAATACCCTTTTTATATATTTCACGTCAGGAGTCTATTTACATTTTAAAGTTTAATGAATAAAAGTGAAATTTTATATTTATTTTCAGTGCGCCAACGAAGAGGTCTTTCTTTTTTCTTCTTGTGTTTTGACAGTTATTTATTATTGTCCTCGGCATTAATCTTACAAATAATGACATTTGAGAATTGTTCAGTTGGGGCATTTGTAATTTTTGTGTAATAATATACCCACTAGTGCAAAAGTTTTCTCATATGCCCTTTTCCCTGATATATATGCTTTACTTTCCAGCATGGAAAGTCAGGAAACAAACAGAAAATAATAAACAACCTAGCCCCTATTTAGGGCGTCTAACTCACTTCTTCTCTATAAGGGTGCAGCTAGTCTGCCAACACAGTCTCTGCCTGCTTCTCTGCAGGTCTATTGCCAGCTCCAGCCTGGCTTGGCTTGGCTGCCATAGCTACACAAACACAGTCTCGGTTGCCTACCCTGTATCCTCCAGCTATACAGTAGGCCCTGGCTTCCTCAGCCTGCAGCTTCACTGCTTTATTGTCACACAGTCTGAGATTTTGGGGTCCCCCCTGCCTCCTGCAGGTACAGACCCAGGCCTCCTGGCCCCTGCTCAGCTTCACTGGGCTCTCTGGCTGCCACAGTCCCACATGGACTGTCTCCAACAGCAGCCTGACTGGTCTGCCTCCTCATCAGCCCACACCTGAGCTCTCTCCACATGGCAGCCCTTACACATCTTCCCAGAATCCTTTTCTTCTCTGTGTGGGTGGATCTCTGCTGCCCCACACAGAATCTGCTGCTCACCAGTGCCATCTCTGGTGATACTGCCACATATCCCCCTCCCCAGCTTGAAATCCCTGGGTTCAGCGACATGGGACGAGGCATTCTCATGACGATGTCCCTCTTCACTCTCATGAGGGAAATCCACTGCATCCACGGCCTTATAAACTCTTGTGATCTCTGGGGGATCCTCCAGATCCCAGAATTTATTTTCCTCCAAACTTTTTTCCTAACTTTATGGTAGCAATGGTACTTCTTGCTTTCTTTATGCAGTACTTGAGGGTCATCCCGGGGTACCACGTCAGGCATCAAGAACTTGAAGTTACTTTTCCCAAAGTTACATACTTCATCTTTACTTTTGCCACCTTTCGGCCAACTTCTGGTTGTCACATCGTTAACCTTCAGCCTCAAAGCCCTGTATTGGCTACTGGCATATTTCACTGATACCTTCTCTTCTTTCAATGGGCCAGCAGTATCCTGAGAGTCAGCAGCATCACAAGTTCTGGACCTTGGCTTTATCTCACGGCTTTGATGGCTATCTACCACTTCATTAAGGCATAGATCTCTTGGACTTTCTTGTGCTCCTGATTTTTGAGCCTTGAAAATCTGATGAAAAATTTCAACATGTTCCACCAGCACAGGTTGAAGTTCACTCTCCACAGAGGTTTTAATTTTCAAATACTGTCTAGCTGGACTACTTGCTTCAAGCTTTATCATGTGAGACCACTCCACTTCCTCATAGACAAATCCAGCAGCACTGCAAATTACATCCTGCTTGCATGAAGGCATGGTTTCACGTACATGAGTATTATTCTTTACAAGACTCTCAGAATTAACTTTCTCCAAGGTTCTGCTTTGCCCTGCAAAACTATGTGATTGAGCCACATTCTCATCACTCTGAACACCCGGCAACAAGAGAGTCTCATCCTTTGAAGCCATCACGATCTTCGTAGAAGTTTGTACATCCCGTACCTTTACTTCACAGGTCGTGCGATCACCATCTGTATACATCAATTCTTTATTATCAACTTCGGACACAGTTTTGCAATCTGGACCTGTGCCCCTTTTCGAGGACTTAATACCCTCAGCTATCACAGTGAGCTGAAAGTCACTGCAAGGAATCTCATCCACTTTTAAAAGACAGACCTTTAGGGAATTTCCCAACTCCGATACTTCTGTCCCTTCTTGTTCACTGGTATCGTTAATGAGGACACCTCTGTTGTCCCATTGCTGCTGAAAGACATAATTCTGGAACATCTTACTTAGTTCTTGCAATTCACTGTTTGTCCGCTGCTCACCACACAAGACACGCTGCACCGGTAGCATATCACTCTGCGTGCCAGCCTTTTCAGGACCAACCTGTAACAATTGCTGCTTGTGTTTATGTACTTCTGCCACACTGGGTTCAGCGAAGACATCGGATGCCATTTTAGGTCCAGAATCCAACTTCAGAATGTTATTTAACTTCTTTTCCTCTTCTGATTTTCCCACTATCACGTGGAACTTTTTCTGAGCCATAGACAGCTGCTCTTCCAGCTGGGCAATTTTCACCATGGCGCTTTCCAACTTCTCAAGGTTCTCACTCTGTTCTTGCAACTTCCAAGCCCTGCCATGGGCAAGCTTAAGCTCTCTCTCCAAAGATCAACTTTGCTTTGTGGCTTTATGGAGACTTTCCTCCAGGAATACATTTCTTTCCATCAGACATTCTGAAACTGCTTTAGCTGCAAGTAAATTGGAGTGTAGAGTTTGCACTTGCTCCTTACAGCTGACTTTAAGACGGATCATCTCAATCTCTTTTTCTTCATGGTCTTTAAGCTTTACTTGTGTGGACACAATTAAAGAGTCTTTTTCCTTTAACACTAGAGCCAGATCCGCCACTTTCGCTTGCGTGCGCTCTGCATCACTCCGATGTCTCCGAACACCTTCTTTCAATTCCTCTACTTCCTGCTGAAGTACCACACACTTTTGCTGCAATTCAACAACATCTTTCTCTAATAAGTCATTATTTGCTAGGAGCACATCATTCTCATACTTTGTAACACATTGGAAAAGTTTAGCTTCCTCAAGGTGTTCAGACATAGCTGCCAATTTGAGGTCTGTCTCTTTAAGTACTTCACATTTTTTTATTTCTTCCTGCTCAAATGCCATTTTCAAAGAGGACAATTCACTCCGTAATTTCTTTTCAGCTTGTTCATGAACATTTCTCTCATCAGCCAATTTTTCCATTAAGTCATCAATCTTCCCAGCATAATACGCATTACTTTCATTCAAAACTTTACACATACTGTCAAATTCTTCCAGGCTGATATAGTCCTTTCTGGACGGACCTTGCACCATACACTGACCACTTTCCTTTTGCGCCTTGAGCTTTGCCCACTGTTGCTTGTTGGCTCCTTGCTGAACTGCTGTAGCCAGCAGCAAGGCCTTCACCATGTCATCCATGTTGTCTCAAAGGGTAAGAGTGAAGCAGAATTTGACTTGCCTAATATTCATCGGAAGACACCTTCATGGGGAACATGGGACAATAGACTTTTCAGCCACAACATATTGGGTGTCTGTCACTTTAAGGTTTAAAATGTTTTTTTTTTTTTTTTCAGCACACAGTTTTTAACTTGCAACAATTGGCTTTCAAATTTATACACTTCACAACATTATACAGTAACTGCTTTGGTTGTCACTTGCACCAACTTTGATTGCAATGAACAGCATATAACAAGTCTCTTTCCCTTTAATTGCAAAAGAAACTCCAGGACACAGAATAGCAAACCTTGAAATTAATGAGCAGGTCCTGAGCATTCAGCAGAATAAACCACTTTTCTTGCAGGTTTTCAACATTAGAGGTTACACACATTTCTCTTCATAGTATATGTACTGCATAACTGGTCATTTCAATAAATTTGCACACCTTTAAACCATGATTTGCAGGCATGCATACAACTTTTCCATGAAAAACTTCAGACTTTAAATTTTTCTTTTTAGCAGAAAGTATACTTGCAACTTCACTTTTGCTAAACACTTCAATACTTCTGTTTCTGGCAAACTTTGCCACTCCCATAATATCAACAAGTCTCCAGCAACTTGTGTAACACTTATTTCTCTTCCTTTCCAAGGAAAAGTGCACAATTGCAGACATTTTTAAAAAAAAAACACTTCACAACAGACTTGGTGCAGTGTTTAGGTGCTTAATGAGGATCCACACACAGCTTTCAAGTAAATAAATGATGCTTTACTTTCCAGCATGGAAAGTCAGGAAACAAACAGAAAATAATAAACAATCTAGCCCCTATTTAGGGTGCAGCTAGTCTGCCAACACAGTCTCTGCCTGCATCTCTGCAGGTTTATCGCCAGCTCCAGCCTGGCTTGGCTGCCACAGTTACATAAACACAGTCTTGGTTGCCTACCATGTATCCTCCAGGTATATAGTAGGCCCTGGCTTCCTCAGCCTGCAGCATCACTGCTTTATTGTCACAAAGTCTGAGAGTTTGGGGTACCCCCTACCTCCTGCAGGTACAGACCCAGGCATTCTGGCCCCCCAATGGTCTGCTCAGCTTCACTGGGCTCTCTGGCTGCCACAGTCCCACATGGATCATCTCCAACAGCAGCCTGACTGGTCTGCCTCCTCATCAGCCAACACCTGAGCTCTCTCCACAAGGCAGCCCTTACACATCTTCCCAGAATCCTTTTCTTCTCTGTGTGGGTGGATCTCTCCTGCCCCACACAGAATCTGCTGCTCACCTGTGCCACCTCTGGTGATGCTGCCACAGTGTGTATATATATATTAGGGGTGTGCACCGGCCACTTTTCGTGTTTTGTGTTTTGGTTTTGGATCTGGATCTTTCTTCGTGTTTTGGATCTGGATTGGTTTTGCCAAAACCACCTTCCGTGTTTTGGGTTCTGGGTTTTGTGTTTTGGATCTGTATTTTTTTTAAAAAAAGCATAAAAACAGCTAAATCACAGAATTTGTAGGTTTTTCTGCTCCTATGCTATTATTATCCTCAATAACCTTAATTTCCACTCATTTCCAGTCTATTCTGAACACCTCACACCTCACAATAGTGTTTTTATGTCCAAAAGGTTGCACCGAGGTAGCTGAATGACTATGCTAAGCAACACGAGTGGGCGTCACAAACACGTGACCCATCTAGGCGTGAAACTGCAGTGGCAGAAAGGATGGCAGTTTGAAAAACTAGGCCCCAAACTGTACATAATGCAAAGAAAAAAAAGAGGTGCAAGATGGAATTGTCCTTGGGCCCTCCCACCCACCCTTATGTTGTATAAACAGGACATGCACACTTTAACAAACCAATCATTTCAGCGCCAGGGTCTGCCACACAACTGTGGCTGAAATGATTGGTTCGTTTGGGCCCCCACAAAACAAGCTGGCAATTAATGTGTCCCTGCACAAACTGGCTCTACGGAGGCAAGATGTCATCCTCATCCTCCTCATCCACCGATTCCTCACCCTCTTCAGTGTGTACATCCTCATCCTCACAAAGTATTAACTCGTCCCCACTTGAATCCACCACCACAGGTCCCTCTGTACCTTCTGGAGGCTGGTCTCCCTGGAAGAGCTGATAATTCATTTTGATGAACATCATCTTCTCCACATTCTGTGGAAGCAACCTCCTACACCTTTCGCTGACAAGGTTCCCGGCTGCACTAAACACTCTTTCGGAGTACACACTGGAGGGGGGCAACTCAGGTAAAATAGAGCCAGTTTGTACAGGGGCCTCCAAATTGCCTCTTTTTCCAGCCAGTACAGGTATGGACTGTCTGACATGCCTACTTGGATGCTGTCACCGATGTAATCCTCCACCATTCTGTCAATGGTGACAGTATCATATGCAGTGACAGTAGACATGTCAGAAATTGTTGCCAGGTCCTTCAGTCCGGACCAGATGTCCAAACTTGGTCCTGCCTGCCCTGCATCACCGCCAGCGGGTTGCTTAGGATACCTAAGTTTTTTCCTGGCAGCCCCAGTTGCGGGAGAAAATTAAGAAGGAGCTGTTGACGTGTCACGTTCCGCTTCAGCTGACAGTGTGTTCACCAGCAGGTCTTTGCACCTCTGCAGGCTTGTGTCGGCCGGAAAGAGAGACACCACATAGGCTTTAAACCTAGGATCGAGCACGGTGGCCAAATTGTAGTGGTCTGATTTCAACAGATTGACCACCCTGGAATCCTGGCAAAGCGATTGAAGGGCTTCATCCACAAGTCTCACATGCCGAGCGGAATCGCTCCGTCTTAGCTCCTCCTTCAATTTCTCCAGCTGCTTCTGCAAAAGCCTGATGAGGGGAATGACCTGACTCAAGCTGGCAGTGTCTGAACTGACTTCACGTGTGGCAAGTTCGAAGGGCTGGAGAACCATGCACAACACGGAAATCATTCTCCACTGCGCTTGAGTCAGGTGCATACCCCCTCCTTTGCCTATGTCATAGGTGGATGTATAGGCTTGTATGGCCTTTTGCTGCTCCTCCATCCTCTGAAGCATATAGAGGGTTGAGTTCCACCGCGTCACAACCTCTTGCTTCAGGTGATGGCGGGGCAGGTTCAAGAGTGTTTGCTGGCGCTCCAGTCTTCGGCATGCAGTCGCTGAATGGCGAAAGTGGCCAGAAATTTTTCGGGCCACCCAAAGCGTCTCCTGCACGCCCCTGTCGCTTTTCAGAAAATTCTGCACCACCAAGTTTATTGTGTGAGCAAAACATGGGACATGCTGGAATTTGCCCAGATGTAATGCCCGCACAATATTGGTGGCGTTGTCAGATATCACAAATCCCCAGGAGAGTCTAAGTGGAGTAAGCCACTGGGCGATGATTTCCCTCAGTTTCTCTAAGAGGTTGTCGGCGGTGTGCCTCTTACTGAAACCGGTGATACACAGCGTAGCCTGCCTTGTAACGAGCTGGCGTTTCTGAGATGCTGCTACTGGTGACGCTGCTGCTGTTGCTGCGTAAGGTGATACATCTACCCAGTGGGCTGTCACAGTCATATAGTCCTTAGTCTGCCCTGTTCCACTTGTCCACATGTCCGTGGTTAAGTGGACCTTGTGTACAACGGCATTTTTCAGGACACTGAGGACACTTTTTCTGACGTTTCTGTACAGTCTCGGTATCGCCTGCCTAGTGAAGTGGAATCTAGACGGGATTTGGAACCGGGGACACACTACCTCCATCAATTGTCTAAATCCCACTGCACTAATGGCGGATACCGGACACATGTCTAACACCAACATAGCAGTCAAGGCCTCAGTTATACGTTTTGCTTCAGGATGACTGCTGTCGTACTTCATCCTCCTTGCTAAGGACTGTTGGAGCGTCAATTGTTTAGTAAAAGTAGTGGTGTTCCTACTTCCTCTCTGGGATGATGAACGACTCCCAGCAGCAGCAACAGCAGCAGTGGCAGCAGTAGGCGTAGCAATGCAGGATCCTCCGGAGGAATCCCGGATAGGAGAGTCAGTCATGCCAGTGACATGGCCTGCAGGACTACTTCCGATCCTGACTAAGGAGGAAATTGACGAGGAGGGAGTTGACGGTGTGGTTTGCAGGCGCTTGGATACAACAGGACAACGGGATTTAGGTGTCCCTGGACTGCTTATGGTCTTAGCCAAAGTTTCTGAACTTGACAGTAACTTTTTATGAACGCGCTGCAGGTGCCGTATAAGGGAGGATGTTCCTAGGTGGTTAACGTCCCTACCCCTACTTATTTCACCTTTACATATGGTACATATGGCAAGACAGTTGTTGTCCGGATTTGGATAGAAATATTGCCAGACCAAAGAGGTGGAATGTTTGGTCTTCTGCCCAGGCATGACCGTGATGGGCTTTTTCATCCCACGGACAACAACTGTCTCCCCCGGAGCCTGATTTAAACAAACCACATCACCATCAGAATCCTCCTTGCCAACTTCCTCCTCAGCGCCAGCTACACCAGTATCCTCATCCTATTGTACTTCAACAGTGACATCTTCAATTTGCATATCAGCAAGTGGACTGTGGGTGCTCCTTTCAGCACTTGCAGGGGGCGTGCAAATGGTGGAAAGAGCCACCTCTTCCCGTCCAGTGCTGGGAAGGTCAGGCATCGCAACCACCACCACACTTGGACTCTCCTTGGGGATTTGTGATATCTTCTTAGAAAGCACAGTTCTTCGCTGTGCTTTTGCCAGCTTAACTCTTTTGATTTTTTTAGAGGGAGGAGGGCTTCCACCGTCATGTGAAGCTGAACCACTAGTCATGAACATACTAGGGATCGACCTTAGCCGTTCCTTGCCACTCCGTGTCGTAAATGGCATATTGGCAAGTTTACGTTTCTCTTCAGATGATTTAAATGTTTTTTTCAAGGTAATTTTCCTGAACTTTGTCATTTGGGATTGTATGTGCCCTCTACTATGACCTTGGGCATCGGCCTTGGCAGACGACGTTGATGGCATGTTATCGTCTATGTCATGACTAGTGGCAGCAGCTTCAGCACTAGGAGGAAGTGGTTCTTGATCTTTCTCTATTTTATTTTTATCGGAGAAAGTTTGGTCCTCCATTTATGTTATATCGATTTGATATATACGTGCGGCTAAACACAGAAAATATTTTTTTATTTTTGCTGGAGAGTAGTGCACTTTGTGGGTTACACCAGCCTTTAAGAAATGAGCCAGCCGGCTCTTTACTTATGGGACACAGGTGCACGCTTGGCGCTGCTCCTTTGTTGATGCACGTGCGGCTACTGCGCACACAATTCACAAGCACAGAAAATTATTTTTTTTTTGGTTTGGAGTGTTCTTTGGGGGTTACAGCACCCTTTAACGGTCAAGCCAGCCGGCCCTTTACTTATGACACAGGCGCACGCTTGGCACTACTTTGTTGATGCACGTGCGGCTACTGCGCACACAATTCACAAACACAGAAAATAATTTTTTTTTTGGTTTGGACTGGAGTGTACTTTGGGGGTTACAGCACCCTTTAACGGTCAAGCCAGCCGGCCCTTTACTTATGACACAGGCGCACGCTTGGCACTACTTTGTTGATGCACGTGCGGCTACTGCGCACACAATTCACAAACACAGAAAATAATGTTTTTTTTGGTTTGGACTGGAGTGTACTTTCGGGGGTTACAGCACCCTTTAACAGTCAAGCCAGCCGGCCCTTTACTTATGACACAGGCGCACGCTTGGCACTACTTTGTTGATGCACGTGCGGCTACTGCGCACACAATTCACAAACACAGAAAATAATTTTTCTTTTGGTTTGGACTGGAGTGTACTTTGGGGGTTACAGCACCCTTTAACGGTCAAGCCAGCCGGCCCTTTACTTATGACACAGGCGCACGCTTGGCACTACTTTGTTGATGCACGTGCGGCTACTGCGCACACAATTCACAAACACAGAAAATAATTTTTTTTTTGGTTTGGACTGGAGTGTACTTTCGGGGGTTACAGCACCCTTTAACGGTCAAGCCAGCCGGCCCTTTACTTATGACACAGGTGCACGCTTGGCACTACTTTGTTGATGCACGTGCGGCTACTGCGCACACAATTCACAAACACAGAAAATAATTTTTGTTTTGGTTTGGACTGGAGTGTACTTTGGGGGTTACAGCACCCTTTAACGGTCAAGCCAGCCAGCCCTTTACTTATGACACAGGCGCACGCTTGGCACTACTTTGTTGATGCACGTGCGGCTACTGCGCACACAATTCACAAACACAGAAAATAATTTTTTTTTTGGTTTGGACTGGAGTGTACTTTCGGGGGTTACAGCACCCTTTAACGGTCAAGCCAGCCGGCCCTTTACTTATGACCCAGGCGCACGCTTGGCACTACTTTGTTGATGCACGTGTGGCTACTGCGCACACAATTCACAAACACAGAAAATAATTTTTTTTTTGGTTTGGACTGGAGTGTACTTTTGGGGGTTACAGCACCCTTTAATGGTCAAGCCAGCCGGCCCTTTACTTATGACACAGGCACACGCTTGGCACTACTTTGTTGATGCACGTGCGGCTACTGCGCACACAATTCACAAACACAGAAAATAATTTTTTTTTGGGTTTGGACTGGAGTGTACTTTGGGGGTTACAGCACCCTTTAACGGTCAAGCCAGCCGGCCCTTTACTTATGACACAGGTGCACGCTTGGCACTACTTTGTTGATGCACGTGCGGCTACTGCGCACACAATTCACAAACACAGAAAATAATTTTTTTTTGGGTTTGGACTGGAGTGTACTTTCGGGGTTTACAGCACCCTTTAACGGTCAAGCCAGCCGGCCCTTTACTTATGACACAGGCGCACGCTTGGCACTACTTTGTTGATGCACGTGCGGCTACTGCGCACACAATTCACAAACACAGAAAATAATTTTTTTTTGGTTTGGACTGGAGTGTACTTTCGGGGGTTACAGCACCCTTTAACGGTCAAGCCAGCCGGCCCTTTACTTATGACACAGGCGCACGCTTGGCACTACTTTGTTGATGCACGTGCGGCTACTGCGCACACAATTCACAAACAGAAAATAATTTTTTTTTTGGTTTGGACTGGAGTGTACTTTGGGGGTTACAGCACCCTTTAACGGTCAAGCCAGCCGGCCCTTTACTTATGACACAGGCGCACGCTTGGCACTACTTTGTTGATGCACGTGCGACTACTGCGCACACAATTCACAAACACAGAAAATAATTTTTTTTTTGGTTTGGACTGGAGTGTACTTTCGGGGGTTACAGCACCCTTTAACGGTCAAGCCAGCCGGCCCTTTACTTATGACACAGGCGCACGCTTGGCACTACTTTGTTGATGCACGTGCGGCTACTGCGCACACAATTCACAAACACAGAAAATAATTTTTTTTTTGGTTTGGACTGGAGTGTACTTTGGGGGTTACAGCACCCTTTAACGGTCAAGCCAGCCGGCCCTTTACTTATGACACAGGTGCACGCTTGGCACTACTTTGTTGATGCACGTGCGGCTACTGCGCACACAATTCACAAACACTGAAAATTATTTTTTTTGGGGTTTGGACTGGAGTGTACTTTCGGGGGTTACAGCACCCTTTAACGGTCAAGCCAGCCGGCCCTTTACTTATGACACAGGCGCACGCTTGGCACTACTTTGTTAATGCACGTGCGGCTACTGCGCACAATTCACAAACACAGAAAATAATTTTTTTTTTGGTTTGGACTGGAGTGTACTTTCGGGGGTTACAGCACCCTTTAACGGTCAAGCCAGCCGGCCCTTTACTTATGACACAGGCGCATGCTTGACACTACTTTGTTGATGCACGTGCGGCTACTGCGCACACAATTCACAAACACAGAAAATAATTTTTTTTTTGGTTTGGACTGGAGTGTACTTTCGGGGGTTACAGCACCCTTTAACGGTCAAGCCAGCCGGCCCTTTACTTATGACACAGGCGCACGCTTGGCACTACTTTGTTGATGCACGTGCGGCTACTGCGCACACAATTCACAAACACAGAAAATATATTATTTTTTTAGCACTTGGGGGGAGCACCCCTGATGGACAGAGCACCCCCTGGACAACACTACAGCACCCCTTTAGGACTGGGACACTGCACAGGACTTTGGAGTGGACACAGCCCCTATGGAGAACTGACTGCACAACACAGTCCAGCCAGCCCCTATGGACTTTTGAAGTAGTGGACACAGCCCCTATTAACAACAGCAGCACAGCACAACACAGCCAGCCCCTATGGACTTTGAAGTAGTGGACAACAGCAGCACTACACTACACTACACTACACAGCCCTAACTCCCACCCTCCCTCTTCACTTTCCACAGCCGAGTGAGAAAATGGCGCCGACGCGGGTACCTTATATAGAATCCAAAACCCGCGAGACCCGGAAGGCGGGATGATGACGTTTTGCCTCGATTTCAGATCCGAGTCAGGCGGGAAAAGTCGAGCCTGACTCGGATCGGCCTCGGATCGGGGGGGCTCGGGGGGGTTCGGATTTCAGAAATCCAAACCCGCTCACCCCTAATATATATATATATATATATATATATATATATATATATATAATGTCACAAATCCCGCACTCTAACTATTGTAATTATCCTCCTTGGGTGCTTAGTCATATATAAATTGATAGCAGCAGTTTTCGCACTCTTTTCACATTATTTTAGTATCACCTAAAGTTACTACAGGGCAATTGGAGTAGAATTCGTCACCTGACTGAGGCCCTGATTCAGAGCAAGACCACCCACAGCTATTGCGAGCGGCCAGGATGATGGTCGTGATGGTCAAGACCATCGCAACCATCGGGCTTGCGACGAGACCCTTGTGGTAGGGTCTCGTGGACGCAAGTCCCAGAGAGCTTCCGGCTCTAATAGAAGCTCTCCAACTGACATCACTGGTGATGTCAGTGGGGCCGCCCACAAACGGCAGACGTTCACTTGGGAACGCCTGTTTGTGAAGCCACCCCCCGCCACACCTACAAAACGTGGCGAGCTGTCGATCAACATTGACAGCTGCCCCTTTTGTAGTGAGCCATGGAGCGAGTGCTTTTTGCGCTCGCTCCAGGACTCGCGCACGCACTGGGCCACCATCGACCCGCTTGCGAGAGCTATGCGCTTGCAAGCGGGTCTGAATCAGGCCCTGAGTCCCAGTGGGATGTCAGCTGACCAGAGCCACGGAGGACATCATTGGAGCACCGATGACTGCTGGTAAGTGTAATTAAGGGAGGGAGGTTGCGGTGGTGGGAGTAGAAGGGGTCGCGGGGGGTCCGCGATCGCGGGGGGTGGGGCGGCGCTTAGCGACGGTCGGCACATGCGTCGGCACTTGTCCATGTATTTTTTACGAAAATACCATGATAAGTGTGCAGAGGGGATTCACAGGGACAGTGCTTTATCGCAAGCTTTAAATCCCTGTGATATTGCTTGAATTCGCAATGCGAATTCAGTCGGTAATATCACACTACAATCTGCATTACAAATGCGGATCGTAGTAAATAGAGCCCTAAGTCCCACAGGTGATACAGTTCACATGGTCATATATCCATCAGGGTATGCATTCGGGAAGCCGGCGGACCTAATCCTGACAGCCGGCTTTCCGACTGTCATATCCCGGCAAGGGTCTAAAGACAGGCGTCGATATGCCGATGCCTGTCATTAGACATTCGCCAGGAGTCCGACACCTGGCATCCCGATCGAAGGGACGCAGGGCGCCGAGTGCGGATATCCGCGGGTGGGGAGAGGGTTTGGTTTTGGGTTCCCGGGGGGGACGTAAGGTTAGGCACCCCCCGGGAGGTTCGATTTAGGCTAGGGGAAGGGGGGGTTAGGGTTAGGCACCCCCAGGGGGAGGTTAGGGTTAGGCACCACTCGGGGGACTTAGGTTTAGGCAGCGGGGAAGGGGGGGGGCTAAGTTTAGGCCCTTAGAGGGGGGATTAAGGTTAGGTACTGCTGGGGAGGTTAAGGTTAGGCACCCCTAAGGGAGGGTTAAGGGGTAGAATTAGGTTAGCTAATACTTACCTGAGGACGATCAGGATTTCGACTGCTGCCGGGGTGCTGGTGTCGGGATTCCAACTGTCCAACATGGGTCCGGCGGTAAATCATACCGATTTCTCCATCGGCATTCGCTTTGTAGCTAACGCTTGTTAAGGTCCCCACCTCTCGTAAGAGGAGTTATGTGATCTATCGGCATCAGCCGAAAATCTAGAAGGCCCATTTCCACAAAATGTTTAGTAACAGGTGGAGTGTTGCTATCAATACCAGAGAATGCTTTGCGAAGAGGATCTGTGTAATGCAATCTGCTCCTTTAGCATACGGAGAGTTTTGCCCACATATAGTCGATTACACGGGCACTTTATAATACATACAACATACTTGCTTTCACAATTTAAATAATATTGTATAGTGTACACTCTGTTTGACTGTGGATCTTCAAAGTGTTCACCCGTGATCATAAATCTGCAATGAATGCATCCAGAGCGGAAGACACCACATTTCAGAGATAGCCAGGTTTTCAGTTTTTTGATCCCCACATCTGACCTTGTCACAATATCTTTAATATTGTTCTTACGTCTGTAGCTAATTAGTGGTGGATTTTTACAGCTTGTTGCTACTACATGCCAATTGCGAAAAATAGCTGATGTCGGTGGCCAATTTGTTGTGGACAAAGTACTAGTAAATCCAACCATCATGATAGCTGATTAACCCTTTCGAAGATGAACAAACTGTTGCTTTATTAGTACTTTGTCCACAACAAAATGGCCACTGTCATCAGTATTAAGACGTTAATGATTGACATTAGGGGTGTGCACCGGCCACTTTTCGTGTTTTGTGTTTTGGTTTTGGATCTGGATCTTTCTTCGTGTTTTGGATCTGGATTGGTTTTGCCAAAACCACCCTTCCGTGTTTTGGGTTCTGGGTTTTGTGTTTTGGATCTGTATTTTTTTTTTAAAAAAGCATAAAAACAGCTAAAATCACAGAATTTGTAGGTTTTTCTGCTCCTATGCTATTATTAACCTCAATAACCTTAATTTCCACACATTTCCAGTCTATTCTGAACACCTCACACCTCACAATAGTGTTTTTATGTCCAAAAGGTTGCACCGAGGTAGCTGGATGACTATGCTAAGCGACACGAGTGGGCGGCACAAACACGTGACCCATCTAGGAGTGACACTGCAGTGGCAGACAGGATGGCAGTTAGAAAAACTAGGCCCCAAACTGTACATAATGCAAAGAAAAAAAAGAGGTGCAAGATGGAATTGTCCTTGGGCCCTCCCACCCACCCTTATGTTGTATAAACAGGACATGCACACTTTAACAAATCAATCATTTCAGCGCCAGGGTCTGCCACACAACTGTGGCTGAAATGATTGGTTCGTTTGGGCCCCCACAAAACAAGCTGGCAATTAATGTGTCCCTGCACAAACTGGCTCTACAGAGGCAAGATGTCATCCTCATCCTCCTCATCCACCGATTCCTCACCCTCTTCAGTGTGTACATCCTCATCCTCACAAAGTATTAACTCGTCCCCACTGGAATCCACCCCCACAAGTCCCTCTGTACCTTCTGGAGGCTGGTCTCCCTGGAAGAGCTGATAATTCATTTTGATGAACATCATCTTCTCCACATTCTGTGGAAGCAACCTCCTACGCCTTTCGCTGACAAGGTTCCCGGCTGCACTAAACACTCTTTCGGAGTACACACTGGAGGGGGGGCAACTCAGGTAAAATAGAGCCAGTTTGTACAGGGGCCTCCAAATTGCCTCTTTTTCCTGCCAGTACAGGTATGGACTGTCTGACATGCCTACTTGGATGCTGTCACCGATGTAATCCTCCACCATTCTGTCAATGGGGACAGTATCATATGCAGTGACAGTAGACATGTCAGAAATTGTTGCCAGGTCCTTCAGTCTGGACCAGATGTCCAAACTTGGTCCTGCCTGCCCTGCATCACCGCCAGCGGGTTGCTTAGGATACCTAAGTTTTTTCCTGGCAGCCCCAGTTGCGGGAGAAAATGAAGAAGGAGCCGTTGACGTGTCACGTTCCGCTTCAGCTGACAGTGTGTTCACCAGCAGGTCTTTGCACCTCTGCAGGCTTGTGTCGGCCGGAAAGAGAGACACCACATAGGCTTTAAACCTAGGATCGAGCACGGTGGCCAAAATGTAGTGGTCTGATTTCAACAGATTGACCACCCTGGAATCCTAGCAAAGCGAATGAAGGGCTTCATCCACAAGTCCCACATGCCGAGCGGAATCGCTCCGTCTTAGCTCCTCCTTCACTTTCTCCAGCTGCTTCTGCAAAAGCCTGATGAGGGGAATGACCTGACTCAAGCTGGCAGTGTCTGAACTGACTTCACGTGTGGCAAGTTCGAAGGGCTGGAGAACCTTGCACAACACGGAAATCATTCTCCACTGCGCTTGAGTCAGGTGCATACCCCCTCCTTTGCCTATGTCATAGGTGGATGTATAGGCTTGTATGGCCTTTTGCTGCTCCTCCATCCTCTGAAGCATATAGAGGGTTGAGTTCCACCGCGTCACAACCTCTTGCTTCTGGTGATGGCGGGGCAGGTTCAAGAGTGTTTGCTGGCGCTCCAGTCTTCGGCACGCAGTTGCTGAATGGCGAAAGTGGCCAGAAATTTTTCGGGCCACCCAAAGCGTCTCCTGCACGCCCCTGTCGCTTTTCAGAAAATTCTGCACCACCAAGTTTATTGTGTGAGCAAAACATGGGACGTGCTGGAATTTGCCCAGATGTAATGCCCGCACAATATTGGTGGCGTTGTCAGATATCACAAATCCCCAGGAGAGTCTAAGTGGGGTAAGCCACTGGGCGATGATTTCCCTCAGTTTCTCTAAGAGGTTGTCGGCGGTGTGCCTCTTACTGAAACCGGTGATACACAGCGTAGCCTGCCTTGTAACGAGCTGGTGTTTCTGAGATGCTGCTACTGGTGACGCTGCTGCTGTTGCTGCGTAAGGTGATACATCTACCCAGTGGGCTGTCACAGTCATATAGTCCTTAGTCTGCCCTGTTCCACTTGTCCACATGTCCGTGGTTAAGTGGACATTGTGTACAACGGCATTTTTCAGGACACTGAGGACACTTTTTCTGACGTTTCTGTACAGTCTCAGTATCGCCTGCCTAGTGAAGTGGAATCTAGACGGGATTTGGAACCGGGGACACACTACCTCCATCAATTGTCTAAATCCCACTGCACTAATGGCGGATACCGGACGCACGTCTAACACCAACATAGCAGTCAAGGCCTCAGTTATACGTTTTGCTTCAGGATGACTGCTGTCGTACTTCATCCTCCTCGCTAAGGACTGTTGGAGGGTCAATTGTTTAGTAAAAGTAGTGGTGTTCCTACTTCCTTTCTGGGATGATGAACGACTCCCAGCAGCAGCAACAGCAGCAGCGGCAGCAGTAGGCGTAGCAATGCATGATCCTCCAAAGGAATCCCGGATAGGAGAGTCAGTCATGCCAGTGACATGGCCTGCAGGACTACTTCCGATCCTGACTATGGAGGAAATTGACGAGGAGGGAGTTGACGGTGTGGTTTGCAGGCGCTTGGATACAACAGGACAACTGGATTTAGGTGTCCCTGGACTGCTTACGGTCTTAGCCAAAGTTTCTGAACTTGACAGTAACTTTTTATGAACGCGCTGCAGGTGCCGTATAAGGGAGGATGTTCCTAGGTGGTTGACGTCCCTACCCCTACTTATTTCACCTTTATATATGGTACATATGGCAAGACAGTTGTTGTCCGGATTTGGATAGAAATATTGCCAGACCAAAGAGGTGGAATGTTTGGTCTTCTGCCCAGGCATGACCGTGATGGGCTTTTTCATCCCACGGACAACAACTGTCTCCCCTGGAGCCTGATTTAAACAAACCACATCACCATCAGAATCCTCCTTGCCAACTTCCTCCTCAGCGCCAGCTACACCAGTATCCTCATCCTGTTGTACTTCAACAGTGACATTTTCAATTTGCATATCAGCAAGTGGACTGTGGGTGCTCCTTTCAGCACTTGCAGGGGGCGTGCAAATGGTGGAAAGAGCCACCTCTTCCCGTCCAGTGCTGGGAAGGTCAGGCATCGCAACCACCACCATACTTGGACTCTCCTTGGGGATTTGTGATATCTTCTTAGAAAGCACAGTTCTTCGCTGTGCTTTTGCCAGCTTAACTCTTTTGATTTTTTTAGTGGGAGGAGGGCTTCCATCGTAATGTGAAGCTGAACCACTAGTCATGAACATACTAGGGATCGACCTTAGCCGTTCCTTGCCACTCCGTGTCGTAAATGGCATATTGGCAAGTTTACATTTCTCTTCAGCTGATTTAAATGTCTTTTTCAAGGTAATTTTCCTGAACTTTGCCATTTGGGATTGTATGTGCCCTCTACTATGACATTGGGCATCGGCCTTGGCAGACGACGTTGATGGCATGTTATCGTCTATGTCATGACTAGTGGCAGCAGCTTCAGCACTAGGAGGAAGTGGTTCTTGATCTTTCTCTATTTTATTTTTATCGGAGAAAGTTTGGTCCTCCATTTATGTTATATCGATTTGATATATACGTGCGGCTAAACACAGAAAATATTTTTTTTTTTGGTTTGGACTGGAGTGTACTTTCAGGGGTTACAGCACCCTTTAACGGTCAAGCCAGCCGGCCCTTTACTTATGACACAGGCGCACGCTTGGCACTACTTTGTTGATGCACGTGTGGCTACTGCGCACACAATTCACAAACACAGAAAATAATTTTTTTTTTGGTTTGGACTGGAGTGTACTTTCGGGGGTTACAGCACCCTTAACGGTCAAGCCAGCCGGCCCTTTACTTATGACACAGGCGCACGCTTGGCACTACTTTGTTGATGCACATGCGGCTACTGCGCACACAATTCACAAACACAGAAAATAATTTTTTTTTTGGTTTGGACTGGAGTGTACTCTCGGGGGTTACAGCACCCTTAACGGTCAAGCCAGCCGGCCCTTTACTTATGACACAGGCGCACGCTTGGCACTACTTTGTTGATGCACGTGCGGCTACTGCGCACACAATTCACAAACACAGAAAATAATTTTTTTTTTGGTTTGGACTGGAGTGTACTCTCGGGGGTTACAGCACCCTTAACGGTCAAGCCAGCCGGCCCTTTACTTATGACACAGGCGCACGCTTGGCACTACTTTGTTGATGCACGTGCGGCTACTGCGCACACAATTCACAAACACAGAAAATAATTTTTTTTTGGTTTGGACTGGAGTGTACTTTCGGGGGTTACAGCACCCTTTAACGGTCAAGCCAGCCGGCCCTTTACTTATGACACAGGCGCACGCTTGGCACTACTTTGTTGATGCACGTGCGGCTACTGCGCACACAATTCACAAACACAGAAAATAATTTTTTTTTGGTTTGGACTGGAGTGTACTTTCGGGGGTTACAGCACCCTTTAACGGTCAAGCCAGCCGGCCCTTTACTTATGACACAGGCGCACGCTTGGCACTACTTTGTTGATGCACGTGCGGCTACTGCGCACACAATTCACAAACACAGAAAATAATTTTTTTTTTGGTTTGGACTGGAGTGTACTTTGGGGGTTACAGCACCCTTTAACGGTCAAGCCAGCCGGCCCTTTACTTATGACACAGGCGCACGCTTGGCACTAATTTGTTGATGCACGTGCGGCTACTGCGCACACAAATCACAAACACAGAAAATAATTTTTTTTTTGGTTTGGACTGGAGTGTACTTTGGGGGTTACAGCACCCTTTAACGGTCAAGCCAGACGGCCCTTTACTTATGACACAGGCGCACGCTTGGCACTACTTTGTTGATGCACGTGCGGCTACTGCGCACACAATTCACAAACACAGAAAATAATTTTTTTTTTGGTTTGGACTGGAGTGTACTTTGGGGGTTACAGCACCCTTTAACGGTCAAGCCAGCCGGCCCTTTACTTATGACACAGGCGCACGCTTGGCACTACTTTGTTGACGCACGTGCGGCTACTGCGCACACAATTCACAAACACAGAAAATAATTTTTTTTTTGGTTTGGACTGGAGTGTACTTTGGGGGTTACAGCACCCTTTAACGGTCAAGCCAGCCGGCCCTTTACTTATGACACAGGCGCACGCTTGGCACTACTTTGTTGATGCACGTGCGGCTACTGCGCACACAATTCACAAACACAGAAAATAATTTTTTTTTTGGTTTGGACTTGAGTGTACTTTGGGGGTTACAGCACCCTTTAACGGTCAAGCCAGCCGGCCCTTTACTTATGACACAGGCGCACGCTTGGCACTACTTTGTTGATGCACGTGCGGCTACTGCGCACACAATTCACAAACACAGAAAATAATTTTTTTTTGGTTTGGACTGGAGTGTACTTTCGGGGGTTACAGCACCCTTTAACGGCCAAGCCAGCCGGCCCTTTACTTATGACACAGGCGCACGCTTGGCACTACTTTGTTGATGCACGTGCGGCTACTGCGCACACAATTCACAAACACAGAAAATAATTTTTTTTTTGGTTTGGACTGGAGTGTACTTTCGGGGGTTACAGCACCCTTAACGGTCAAGCCAGCCGGCCCTTTACTTATGACACAGGCGCACGCTTGGCACTACTTTGTTGATGCACGTGCGGCTACTGCGCACACAATTCACAAACACAGAAAATAATTTTTTTTTGGGTTTGGACTGGAGTGTACTTTCGGGGGTTACAGCACCCTTAACGGTCAAGCCAGCCGGCCCTTTACTTATGACACAGGCGCACGCTTGGCACTACTTTGTTGATGCACGTGCGGCTACTGCGCACACAATTCACAAACACAGAAAATAATTTTTTTTTGGTTTGGACTGGAGTGTACTTTCGGGGGTTACAGCACCCTTTAACGGTCAAGCCAGCCGGCCCTTTACTTATGACACAGGCGCACGCTTGGCACTACTTTGTTGATGCACGTGCGGCTACTGCGCACACAATTCACAAACACAGAAAATATATTATTTTTTTAGCACTTGGGGGGAGCACCCCTGATGGACAGAGCACCCCCTGGACAACACTACAGCACTCCTTTAGGACTGGGACACTGCACAGGACTTTGGAGTGGACACAGCCCCTATGGAGAACTGACTGCACAACACAGTCCAGCCAGCCCCTATGGACTTTGAAGTAGTGGACACAGCCCCTATTAACAACAGCAGCACAGCACAACACAGCCAGCCCCTATGGACTTTGAAGTAGTGGACAACAGCAGCACTACACTACACTACACTACACAGCCCTAACTCCCACCCTCCCTCTTCACTGTCCACAGCCGAGTGAGAAAATGGCGCCGACGCGGGTACCTTATATAGGATCCAAAACCCGCGAGACTCGGAAGGCGGGATGATGACGTTTTGCCTCGATTTCAGATCCGAGTCAGGCGGGAAAAGTCGAGCCTGACTCGGATCGGACTCGGATCGGGGGGGCTCGGGGGGGTTCGGATTTCAGAAATCCGAACCCGCTCACCCCTAATTGACATTAACACTTAACCAATCACACTTAAAAAGAATCTGACCAATACGGACATCCCACACAGGATTTAAGCCACCAAGGATCAAGCCAAAAAAGTACACACCCCCAGAGAAAGACCGCAAGGTTGAAACACTATTACACTATACCCAGACTCAGACCTACCCACTGAACACCGAGCGATCATTCGCCTAGCCAAGTCAAGTGACCTGACTACATCCCAAACCTCCCGGAAGTGAAGGGCCAACAGCGGTGAATCATACAGAGGCGAGTGGACTAGCGTTGCACTTGTAGGTGAAGAGGGAGAAAGACTCCCGTGGTGAACCCTAGGCCATACCACTCCACAACAGACCACGTGCAGAGGTAGACGCCCAGCGGATCACCGTCCAGAAAGTGCGCCGCTTGCTGCATCCCCTGCAAAGGTAGTCTGAGCTCCATAGCTCCATCACTCCAAGCACCAGTCGTATCCATCGTGCCACACGGGTTTGGTTCCAGGGATAAGGTACAGACTGGCAACACTCGTGTGTTGTCGGTCCTCATCTATTTACTAACATTGCAAGACTTTAGTGTGGAGCGGGACACCACTACCCACAACAGGTCCTATTACTTTTCTGGCACCCACTTGCTAACTTTGATTCACAAGACATTTGACTCTATCTGGATAGAGGTTGAGTCTCCCACATCCAAAATGCTTGGAACCAAGGGTATTTTGGATATCGGAATATTCTGTATTTTGGAATATTTGTATACCATATTGAAATGTATTAGGAATAGGGCCCAAATCTAAACACAGAATGTTTTTATGATTCATATACACCTTATACACACTGCATGAAATTAATTTTCTACAATATTTTCAATAATTTTGTGGTTCAAACAAAGTTTGTGTACATACATGAAATTAATTTATGTTTCATATACACATGGAATCGGTATGAAATACCGCCGGCCGATTCCCGGCAGCGCTTGGCCGACAAAAGCAGAGTTCCTGGCAGCAAAAGCCTGATAATGCTGGAAATCCCAATCGTCGCTAAGGTAAGTATTATCTAACCTAACCCCTTAACCCTAACCCTCCTTAGGGGTGCCTAACCCTAACCTCCCCCCAAGTGCCTAACCCTAATCCCCCCGCTAAGTGCCTAACTCTAACCCCCCCTTCCCTGCTGCCTAAACCTAAGTCCCCCGGGGGGGTGCCTAAACCTAACCCTCCCTCCCCCTAGCCTAACCCTCCCGGGGGGGTGCCTAACCCTAAGTCCCATCCGGGTGCCCTAAACCTAACCCTCCCACCCTGCGGCTGTCCGCTCGCGGCGCCCAGCATCCCTTCGATTGGGATGCCAGGCGTCTGTCTCCCGGCGTCGGGGAAATGAAAGGCATCTAGATATAGACGCCCAGCATTTCACCCTCGCCGGGATATGACAGTCGGGAAACCGGCTGTCGGTATTAAGGCAGCCGGTTTCCCGATTGTATACCATACACATTATACACAAAGCCTGTAGGTCATTTTATACCTTATTGTTAATAATTTTGTGCCTTAACCACTTAACTGACAATTTCTTTTTCCAAAAACCTCTTCAAAATTGTCGGTTTCTTTTCTGATTGAATTAGGTCAAGTACATAATTTTAAACTTATCCATCACTATTTTTAAAAAAAAATGTATTTTTTTTCAAAACACAGTATACCATAAAAATAGCAGTTTTTATGTTATACTGTAGTGATGGCCATTGACAGCGGTACCATCGATGGTTCAACCATCGTTAGAAGCCATCAATTGTTTAGCGATTGGTCAAGATCTGTGTAGACCACAACTGCCGATGTTTTCTAAACATCGATTGAGGGTTGCCATCAGTGGTGCAACATTGATGGCCTCCAGCAATGACAAACCACTTGTTTTCAGTCAGACCAACGATGTTTGCAAACCGTCGATGGTCGGTTGCCATACCTAATCAGAGGCTCTGCGGTATCTATCGATATATATACAGACAGGCTCGGACTGGGCTGCCGGGGATTCGGGGGATTCCCCGGTGGGCCTCGATGTTTAATAGCCATGCCCTCTACTGCAGGAGGGCGGGGTCTAGCCAATGTACTAACGGCACCGTTATTTAGACAGTCTGCAGCTGCTTACCGTCCCCGGGCACTCATCAACTGTTTGCTGAGTCTGACATGGCAGCTGCAGGCTACGGCTTGTGAGTGGGAGACAGCGGGTGGGCAGTGATGTCACGGCGAGGAGCTTAGCAATGCTGCTGCCGGGGCATTGCTAAGAGTGCTGCAGTGATCAGTGACCAGTCTCGGCCCCTCCTCCGCACCAGTATGTGTGAAATCATGCCGCATGACATCACATAGGAGGCGCCGCGGTCCAAACAAGGCGGGTGCCCAATGATGATGATAGTTACTATGGCCACCCCGCTCCTCTTTGCTGTGATAATCCTGACCCCGGCACCTGGCTGTCTGAAGAGGTGTCTGGGTCCCAGCTCCTGGCAGCATGTGACAGCATCTCTGCACTCTGCAATGAAAACACTGCTGTCATCTGTCAGTGTAGCCCAGCCGACGAGGAGGGAAGACAAGAAGACTGCCTATGGTAAGTTAACTACAGGATGCCGCAGTAGATTGGGGGAGGGGGCCTAAATGGGGAAGGGAGAGGGGGGTTAAACTGGGAAGGGGGGGTTAAACTGGGGAGGGGGTTTAAAGCACAGAAAAAAAAGAAAACATGCTGGGGCACAAACAGTACATATGGGGGGGCAGTGAACAACTTACAGATGGGGGTGGAGCACAATAAGGAACATACAAGGAGGGTTGTGGCTAGATACCCTTCAGCTACAGGAACCTGTCATCATTAGTTACTATCCATGTGGACAGGGGAGTGAGGAACAGAAGTGGGGGGTAAGGAGAACAATAAAAAAAAATACAGAATTGGAGAACAATAAAAACATCAAAAAGGGGAACACAATACAGAACATGGGAGGGAAGGTAGCACAATAAAGAACATATAGAGGGGGGTGCATAATACAGGACATCTTGTTGGGTCACATATGGATAGGTAGGGCCACATATGCACATAGAGGGCCACATATGGACATAGGCGCAGGGAGATAGAGGGCCACATATGAAATAGGCACATACAGACATAGAGGGCCACATATGATATAGGCACATACAGACATAGAGGGTCACATATGATATAGACACATACAGACATAGAGGGCCACATATGATATAGGCACATACAGACATAGAGGGCCACATATGATATAGGCACATACAGACATAGAGGGCCACATATGATATAGGCACATACAGACATAGAGGGTCACATATGATATAGGCACATACAGACATAGAGGGCCACATATGATATAGGTAGCGTTCCCGCTAGGCTGTTTTAGCGGGGCGCGGCGCCCTGCCCTCCTTCTGGAGGGCAAAAAGCACCCTGCCCTCCAGGAGGAGGGCAAAAAGCGCCCTGCCCTAACAGCCTGCGGGAGCCGTTCTCACCCGCGGGACGCAGTGTCCCGCGGGTGGAGAAACATGCTGTGACCCGGTCACCGCCGGAGAATAGACGCCGGGCGCATGCGACCGGCATCTATTCTCACTGTCTGCAGGGCGTGGGGACTGCCCGGCGTGTCCGTAAGTGCCGGGCACGCCCCCAAGAGTGACAAAAAGGGGACGTGTCTTATAGACACGCCCCCTTTTCCAATGACCACGCCCCCTTCACCGGAGCTAGAGGGAACACTATATAGGCACATACAGACATAGAGGGTCACATATGATATAGGCACATACAGACATAGAGGGACACATATGATATAGGCACATACAGACATAGAGGGCAACATATGATATAGGCACATACAGACATAGAGGGACACATATGATATAGGCACATACAGACATAGAGGGCCACATATGATATAGGCACATACAGACATAGAGGGTCACATATGATATAGGCACATACAGACATAGAGGGCCACATATGATATAGGTAGCGTTCCCGCTAGGCTGTTTTAGCGGGGCGCGGCGCCCTGCCCTCCTTCTGGAGGGCAAAAAGCACCCTGCCCTCCAGGAGGAGGGCAAAAAGCGCCCTGCCCTAACAGCCTGCGGGAGCCGTTCTCACCCCCCCAAGAGTGACAAAAAGGGGACGTGTCTTATAGACACGCCCCCTTTTCCAATGACCACGCCCCCTTCACCGGAGCTAGAGGGAACACTATATAGGCACATACAGACATAGAGGGTCACATATGATATAGGCACATACAGACATAGAGGGACACATATGATATAGGCACATACAGACATAGAGGGCAACATATGATATAGGCACATACAGACATAGAGGGACACATATGATATAGGCACATATGATATAGGCACATACAGACATAGAGGGACACATATGATATAGGCACATACAAAAAGGGGACGTGTCTTATAGACACGCCCCCTTTTCCAATGACCACGCCCCCTTCACCGGAGCTAGAGGGAACACTATATAGGCACATACAGACATAGAGGGTCACATATGATATAGGCACATACAGACATAGAGGGACACATATGATATAGGCACATACAGACATAGAGGGCAACATATGATATAGGCACATACAGACATAGAGGGACACATATGATATAGGCACATACAGACATAGAGGGACACATATGATATAGGCACATACAGACATAGAGAGCCACATGAAATAGGCACATACAGACATAGAGGGCCACATATGAAATAGGCACATACAGACATAGAGGGCCACATATGATATAGGCACATACGGGCATAGGCACATACAGACATAGTGGGCTACATACAATTATGGGCCAAAACGGATATAGAGGGCCACATACGAGCATAGGCACATACAGACATAGAAGGCTATATACAATTATGGGCACATATGGATATAGGGGGCCACATATGAAATAGTAACATATGGGCATAGGTACATACAGACATAGAGGGCCACATACAATTATGGGCACATACAGACATAGAGGGCCACATACAATTATGGGCACATACAGACATAAAGGGCTACATACAATTATGGGAACATACAGACATAGAGGGCCACATACAATTATGGGCACATACAGACATAAAGGGCTACATACAATTATGGGCACATACAGACATAGAGGGCTACATACAATTATGGGCACATACAGACATAGAGGGCCACATACAATTATGGGCACATACAGACATAGAGGGCTACATACAATTATGGTCACATACAGATATAGAGGGCCACATATGAAATAGGCACATACGAGCATAGGCACATACAGATATAGAGGGCCACACACCGGCATAGGCACATATGAACATATAGGGCCACATACAGACTTAGAGGACTACTGTACACACGGACATAGACACAAGGACATAGAGGGGCACATACGGACATAGGCACATACAGACTTAGAGGAGTACTGTACACACAGACATAGACACAAGGATATAGAGGGGCACATATGGACATAGGCACATACAGGCATAGAGGGGCACATACGGACATAGAGGGGCACATACGGACATAGGCACATACGGGCATAGAGCGCCACATATGGACATAGGCACATATGAGCAAAGAGGACCACATACCGGCATAGAAGGCCACATAGAGACATATGGATGGAGAAGACAAAAAATAAAATCTAACATGGAATCTAAACAGAATTAGACATAGAATTAATGATTGCATTAGTATAAAAGCTATTCATTGAAATATATTAATCTCAAAATATTTTATGGAGTATATAAACGGGGTCTGTATACAGAATGGACAATTGACAATTATTCTTACTTGCAAATGATCTCTTCTAAGTACAGATGCCATTTGCTTTCTCTATAAGATGTTTAGAGGGTTATATATTTGGACACATAGCCGTTATACTAACATCATTATATATATTCTATTTATGTGTATGTACTATATATATATATATTTTTATATATATATATATATATATATATATATATATACACTAGGGATGAGCGGGTTCGGATTTCTGAAATCCGAACCCCCCCAATCCGAGTCGTATCCGAGTCAGGCTCGACTTTTCCCGCCTGACTCGGATCTGAAATCGAGGCAAAACGTCATCATCCCACCTTCTGGATCTCGCGGGTTTTAGATTCTATAAAAGGTCCAGCGTCGGCGCCATTTCTCACTCCGGCTGTGGACAGTGAAGACGGAGGGTGGGAGCTAGGGCTGGCAGGGCTGTGTTGTGCTGCTGTTGTCCATAGGGGCTGTGTCCACTCAGTCCATAGGGGCTGACTGAGCTGTGTTGTGCTGCTGTTATCCATAGGGGCTGGCTGGGCTGTGTTGTGCACTCAGTTGTCCATGGGGGCTGTGTCCACTCCAAAGTCTATAGGGGCTGGCTGGACTGTGTTGTGCAGTGTCCCATAAAGGCTGTAGTCCTAGAGGGGTGCTGTAGTGTTGTCCAGAGGGTGATCTGTGCATCAGGGGTGCTCCCCCAAAGTGCACTCCAAAAAAAATTATTTTTTTTCTGCGTTTGTGAATTGTGTGCGCAGTAGCCGCACGTGCATCAACAAAGTAACGCCAAGCGTGATCCTGTGTCATAAGTAAAGGGCCAGCTGGCTTGACCGTTAAAGGGTGCAGTAACCCCCAAAGTGCACTCCACACAAAATAAAAAATAATTTTCTGTTTGTGAATTGTGTGCACTGTGGCCGCACGTGCATCAACAAACTAACGCCAAGCGTGTGCCTGTGTCATAAGTAAAGGGCCGGCTGGCTCGTCTGTTAACGGGTGGTGTAACCCCCAAAGTGCACTCCACAAATTTTTTTTATTTTTTTCTGTGTTTGTGTGCAAAATGTATGCGCAGTAGCCGCACGTGCATCAACACAGCAGCAGCGCCAAGCGTGCGCCTGTGTCATAAGTAAAGGGCCAGTTTGGACATCTGGTCTGGACTGAAGGACATGCCAACAATTTATGACATGTCTACTGTCACTGCATATGATGCTGTCACCACTGACAGAATGGTGGAGGAATTATTTTCTGTGTTTGTGAATTGTGTGCACTGTGGCTGCACGTGCATCAACAAAGGAGCAGCGCCAAGTGTGTGCCTGTGTCATAAGTAAAGGGCCAGCTGGCTTGTCCATTAAAGGGTGCTGTAACCCAAAAAGTGCATTCCAAAAAAAATTTAAAATTCTTCTTTTTTTTCTGTCTTTGTGAATTGTGTGGGCTGTAGCCGCACCTGCATCCTCAAAGCAGCAGTGCCAAGCGTGCGTCTGTCTGTTAAAGGGTGGTGTAACCCCCAAAGTGCGCTCCAACCATAATAAAATAATCTTTTTTTATGTGTTTGTGTGTGAAATGTATACGCAGTAGCCGCACCTGCATCCTCAAAGCAGCAGCGACCAGCTTGCGTCTGTCTGTTAAAGGGTGGTGTAACCCCCAAAGTGCGCTCCACAAAAAATAAAAAAAATCTTTTTTTGTCTGTCTTTGTGAATTGTGTGGGCTGTAGCTGCACCTGCATCCTCAAAGCAGCAGCGCCAAGCGTGTTTCTGTCTGTTAAAGGGTGGTGTAACCCCCAAAGTGCGCTCCGCAAAAAATAAAAAATTCTTCTTTTTTTATGTCTTTGTGAATTGTGTGGGCTGTAGCCGCACCTGCATCCTCAAAGCAGCAGTGACAAGCGTGCGTCTGTCTGTTAAAGGGTGGTGTAACCCCCAAAGTGCAATCCAACAAAAATAAAACATTTTCTTCTGTGTTTGTGAATTGTGTGCACTGTACGTGCATCAACAATGGAGCAGCGCCAAGCGTGGGCCTGTGTCCCATAAGTCTGTTAAAGGGTGGTGTAACTCCCAAAGTCCACTCCACAAAAATTAAACAATTCTTTTTTTTCTGTTTGTGTGCGAAATGTATGCGCAGTTGCCGCACGTGCATCAACACAGCAGCAGCACCAACCATGCGCCTGTGTCATAAGTCAAGGGCCGGTTTGGACATCTGGTCTGGAATGAAGGACGTGCCAACAATTTCTGACAAGTTTACTGTCACTGCATATGATACTGTCACCATTGACAGAATGGTGGAGGATTACATCGGTGATAGCATCCAAGTAGGCATGTCAGGCAGTCCGTACCTGCAAAATTCTAACTTGTGCCTCAGATGACGTTGCGTTCATTGATGCCGCCCCAGCACCGGAAGGGGAATAGTGTCAGCATGAGGCAAAATAATCAGAACAGAGCAGCTCCATGAAGACAGCCTCCTTACAACAGAATTTATATTGCATTATGGCTCTCCCCGGGGTATTGCATTGTGGGGTATGCAGTCAGAATGCCTCTGGTTACAATGCCGAGGTCGCCATTGATGATGTCAACATAGTTAAAATTTCTTCATCATTAATGCCGACACCTGCAACATGTCAGCATTGATAGAGTCTCGACGGAGATTTCAACATTGTCATAATGTTGAGTTTTCCGAGGACCTGATTGAGAGATGTATGCTAACCCAATGGCAGCTGCATATATAGGATACAGGTGCTACACATCCTAAACACACAGTTGAGGATTTATTGTGCTGGACTAATTTATGGTGATCACAAAATAAGGACGGCTTAAAGTGATAGCGCATGGTATTTGTATATTTTGTGATATATATATATATATATATTAGGGATGTGCAGGCTCGGTTCTACTCGGTTCCGTTCGGTTCTTTTTACCGAACCTTATTGGCTATCCAAAACTCGTGACAGCTGAAACCCAATAAGATCCGGTAAAAAGAACCGAACGGAACCGAGTAGAACCGAGCCTGCACATCCCTAATATATATATATATATATATATATATACACACATACACATAAATACATATATATACATACACATATATATATATATATATATATATATATATACCCAGTGCTTAAAGTGGTCCTAGAGAAGTGGGGGAACTCACCCTCCTTGTCTCCCAAAAAATGACAATGCGCGCCACAGGCGCGTGGCGAAAAAGGGGTGTGGCTCCAAAAAGAAAGGGGCGTGGTCACAAAATAAATGGGTGTGGTCACACAATTGTATTCCCAATTCAAATTACACCACTCATTAGCACAATCTTGATTCACCCGATTCACATTACATCACATAGTAGTGGCCCTTATTCATGTATGACACACAGCCCACAGTAGTGCCCCTTTTACACAATGCCCACAGTAGTGACCCTTTTACACAATGACCACAGTAGTGACCCTTTTACACAATGCCCACAGTAGTAATGCCCCTTATACAATGCCCACAGTAGTAATGCCCCTTATACAATGCCCACAGTAGTAGTGCCACTTATACAATGCCCACAGCAATAGTGTCCCTTACATAATGCCCCCAGTAGTGGTGCCCCCTATGCAGTCCCCTTAGTAGTAGGGCCCCCTATGCAGTGCCCCCAGTAGTATGCCCCCCATTAGCAGGCCCCCAGTAGTATGCTCCCAGTAGTATGCCCCCTATTAGCAGGCCCCCAGTAGTATGCCCCCATAAGCAGGACCCCAGTAGTATGCCTCCCATTAGCAGGCCCCCAGTAGTATGCCCCCCATTAATGGGCCCCCAGTAGTATACCCCCATTAGTAAGCCCCCCATTAGCAGGCCACCCCGGAAGTAGTAGCCCCCCCATTAGCATTAGCAGGCCCCCCATACATACAAAATAATAATTTAAAAAAAAACTTACCTGCACACGGAGATAGACAGGCGCGCGGCGATGTAATCGCTCTGTCTGTCTCGTTCCCGCCGGCGCCATAACTGATTTATAATTGATTATTATATGGGTGGGCTGGGCAGCGTTGGTGTGCAGCACAGAGCCGGCCGGGACAAGCATGACACGAAGACGATCATACACTACACACTACAGTAAAAACAAAAACCTTACATTTTGGTGCTACGCAGGCAACGCAGCTCTTTTAAGCACACCATGTAATGCAGATATTGCTGACCTTTGTGCTGTCACTGTCTGTGTCCTAATTTCTGTCAGTCTCACTGGCTGCCTCAGTCTTCTCTCTTAATCAGATTCCTGCGTTATCCCGAGCAAGGAGAGTGGGCAAAGGGGGCTGGCCGGACAGGCAAAGGGGGCAGGCCAGCCGGGCAGGCTTATCCAGTGAGAACGTACCTGAGTCACCCCACATTCAGACTGCCAGCCGCAGGCCTGCAGCCGGCAGCTGTCAGTTTCCAAAGCCAAGCTAAGTGGGCGGATGGAGGCGGAACTGGTTCCGCCTCCCATTTGAAGTGACGGAACGCAGTTCCACCCCGTTCCGGCCCACTTTAACCCCGGTATATACCATTATGCCCTTATAAAAATGGGCATCATGGGGGAGGAGGAGGAGCTGAGGCCGGAGGGAGTGTGCGGGGCGCTGCTATGCTGCCTGTTTACATAGAAGCAACAGCCAGAGCCACAGCTGCTGCTTCCTGTACTTAACAGTTCCAGAGCCGCAGCGAAAGGGTGTCCCACTGGTGGCCTGGATACATAGCAGCAGCGGGGGCTACCAGAGCCGCCGTTGCTGCTTCTTCTACACAGTGATCTACTAGTGATCACTGTAGTTCTGGAGCCGCAGCGGGAGGGTCTCCCGCTGGCGGCCCGGATACACATGTAACCCTGGTTAGGGTTATGGAGCTTTATTACATATAAATATAATTCATATATACAATTGAAACAGGTATATATTTTCATTCATCTGTTTACAGCAAAATGCCATTTATGAGGTAAATGTTAACTATACTGTAGGGATATATGTGATGTGATGTAAATATAAGTAAATATGTGGAAATGTATGTACCCTGTGCATGTTCGATATCTATGATGTCAGTGGACTTTAGTGCTTCATGCTGCAGATATACATTTCACAGACATTGGTGATAGTTGCAGAAGGGGGCGGAGTAATATAAATGGGAGTGAATCGGTTCCTGTCAAGAAAATAGGATCCGGTGAGGGGGAGGATATAACAGCTGTTAGCAGCAGCTGAGAGGCAGTCTGCTGATCCCTCTCTCCAGTGCCTGCCCTCCTGTGACCCGGGCAGCCAGTGAGTGGTGATGGGCTGCTGGGCGCAGGGAGGCAGAGCCAGAGACGGAGCCCAGCCGGAGCTAGGGAAGCAGGTGGGCAGCAGTACTCACCCTGCCTTTGCTGGAGCAGTGGACAGATGCATCCCAGCGGGCATCCCAATGTGCGGTTCTTTGTGGGAGTGATCAGGGTGATGACCTGGGGAACTGGCTCAGAGGCAGAGGTCGTGGAGCAGCAGCGGTGGTCCCAGCAGCGGAGCAGTGCAGAGGGCCTGGTGGTGAGCAGAGGCTGTAAGTGGGTGAAGCCGCAGCACATCCCCGCAGTTTAGAGGCTGTATCCCAGGAGGAAGGGTGCATCTACAGTTGGAGAGGTGGAGCGGCAGTGGCTGTATCCGGTGGTCAGCGGTAGTTCCCTGCAGGAGTAGTAATACAGAGGCGGGCTGCAGTTAGCAGAAAGAAGCCAGGGTTTCTCTGCAGATGGGAAGGTCACTGATTGACAAGTTAGCAGTGGCAGCAGCGCCCTGCTAACAGTGAGTAAATATATACACTGCACTCACCAAGTATCTAGCTGACGGGCCCTCAAGAGAAGGTGGGTAGCTGCCTTAAAAGGAAAGTGCTGGGGGAGGAAGTAGACTTTACTGTTACCATCTGCATAGGAGGAGAAAGAAAGCATAAATTCCTGTTGAAGGGAAAGGAAGACTAGGGCACAGATACTAAGGGTTTACACCCAAGTTACAGCAGTCATTTGCCTCATCTGGTATCATATTTATCCTTTGGAAGGCATTAGTTTGACTGTCATCTGTATAAACTAAACTTGGATGATATAAAGCAAATGTGAATTCAGGAGGTAACTATGTGGTATCTAGTGTTATGCTTTGTTCTTATTGGAAACTATAACCACTTATTGCTACTACTGCTAGTCACTAACTGACTGTAAAAGAAAGACAATAATAGTTGGCTGCAGTGGACACAGACTTCTAATTTGTGCATACCAAGGAGAGTAACAGACAACCCTAGTGCTCTCACAGAGAGGACTGCTTACCAGCCGATTTATATATATATATATATATATATATATATATATATTATATACCAACTGAAAGTTAAAATATATTATTTATGTATAACAAATCTTATAAGCTGTAGAAAATATATGTGCAGCTCGGTGGCTCACACCGGTAGTTATATTGTTGTACATGAGAAGGGATCATACATTATAGTTTTAAGTGCAAAAGGAGAAAAAGAGTTGATGTAATGCAAATTAATAGTATGTTATTGGTGCAAACTCATTTGAATGTATTCATTGTAAATTATAGCAATGTAAAGGTTATAACTTAAATACTGGTCTTAAAATAATTAAGAATAAGAAAGATGTTTACAAATGAATAACTTGGAGTGTTTATTTATATGAGTACATTTCCGGTTTCAATTATCATCACATTACAATATATTTTGGTGGGTTTTCCCAAGTAGGCCTACTATCTATTTACTTATACTTGGGTGGAGGCACTGGATTAATTATAGAGGAAAGGTACACCACTTAGAGAGAGGTTAAGGGTGGGTACATTAGGAGTAACAAAGGTGATAGAAACCCAGTATCCCTTTTAGAGAGTAAAGGGTGGTTACACACAGCAGCAGCGGCGGCTACCAGAGCAGCGACTGCTGTTTGTTACTGAAGGGGGTGGGGCTGGCTGCCTGATCACTGCTGGCCACAGTGATCGGGTCGAAGCTGCAGCTACATGAGCCGTGGCTGCTGCTTCTATGGCAGTGCGCCGGGAGGGGGTTGCCGACAGTTCCCAATCCCTGTGGCCAGCAGTGATTGGGACACGCTGGAGAGGCAGCCATGCTTGCAGAGGGACCAGAAGGTCCCTCTGATGTAGGCGGCTGCTGGAAGATTAGCTTCCCACAGCCGCCTAGTGGGCATTTCTAACTGGTCGTATCAGATACGACCATGTCAGTGAAAGCCCAGCCTGGTGTGGTCGTATCTGATACGACTGTGTCAAGCAAGTGGTTAAACAAAGTTTGTGTACATTGAACCATCAAAAAACAAAGGTTTCACTATCTCAGTCATGCTGAAAATATTCCGTATTTCAGAATATTGCGTATTTCGGAATATTTGGATATGGGAGACTCAACTTGTATACGCGATCTATATCCGGAAATTCATTAGATTTGGATGATTTTTGTCCTTTTGGGTTCTGTTTATTTGGAACATTTGATTTATGATATGCACATTGTTATACTGCAATAACCCATCTGTATATTATCTGCTGTATTGCCAAGAACCCTATCAATTTTCTATTAATTATCATTCGTGAAAAAAAGATGCCCCTGCTGCCCTGGCACTTCCAGAGAACCTGTGTTCCCCTGTTGGAGGACTGGGCTGCAGTTTTCTGGACTTATCCTGTGGTGGCAATCTTACACTAGTCCCTATTTACCTACCTGTATTTCTTATATCTATGCTACTGTATTACACCTTGGGTACCTTGTTCTTCAGACTCCAGACCCATATTGTTTATACCCAGTACTCTGAGAAAGAATAACGCACCTCTTTAGTTTCCAATATCTGAAACATCCTGCTCTATTAGGGTGTGCGGTAAGTGCTGTCCGGTTTGACACTTTAGTGAGCTGCCTAATATCCCGACAAAGTTGCACCCTCACCTCTATGTCATGCCACCATTGTGGATATGCCTGGTTAAGTCCCTGATGTGTCTCCTGCGTCAATACCCATGCAGTAGTTTACCTCACATAGCTGTAACCACACCAGACTGTGTCACTGTTGTCAGGTATAACCAATACATATTAGTGATCTCACCTTTTGTCTGCTTCTATGCCACCTAAGAAAGCTAAACACCACAAGCTACGGCTTCCTAACAGTTTTCCGACTGTTCCAACACCCCATTCGGGACTAGTGTTTCCCCCTTTTTCTGGAGTGACGTCTCTGACCACGATTAGCAATGATGGTCTGGGCCTGGATCTGGACACCAATGCCCTCCTCACTATTCAATCTATGGAACAGACTTATCAATGAGTGAGATTCGGAATATGTTGCGCTATATAATAAACTGTTAATAAATATTCTTGTTATCACTTGGTACGCATTTTAAATGGTACTTCAACCAATCAACTCCTAACTGTCATTTTTCAAACACATGAGTTATGCTGAGTAAACATTTCTAAGACGATATGGTGAATTAGACCAATATCCCGTTCGGATTGTCTAGTGTGTATACACTATGCGCTCCCGCACGGCCACATCGGGGTCATTCCATCTGCCATGCATACACGGCACTTGGAGCGATCCAGCTGCCGACATCAGGAGAGTGAATGGTGCAGGTGAACTATATATTGGGCGGTCGGACACCGAATCATGCACTGTGTATGGGCCGCCCGATACATACTATCGGGCTTCGCAAGCCAACAAAATAAAGAGAGGAAGAAAATTGAACAGCACTGTGGGCCTGATTCAGAGCCGGATGCTCTGAAAGAGCGCTCGCTCTGAATCAGGGCTTTTTTTTTTTTTTTTTGTGCGGCCTCCTGGCCACTCGCTTAGCTGTGGGCAACCACCCACAGCTACTGCGAGCGGCCAGGTGATGGTCGCGACCATTGGGGCTTGCGATGAGACCCTTGTGGTAGGGTCTCGTTCCCGCTAGCCCCAGTGAGCTTTCGGCTCTATTAGAGCCGGAAGCTCACCCACTGACATCACTCATGATGTCAGTGGGGCCGCCCCCAAACGGCAGGGGTTCCTTCGGGAATGCCTCAGTTTGGCCAGCAACCCCCCATGCCGTCCTCCAAGACGGGGCAAGCTGTCAATCAAAATCGACAGCTGCCCCGCTTTGGTGCGAGACCCGTAGCGACGGAACGCCCATCACTAGCCGGGTCTCGCGCATGCGTACGTCAGAGCCGGCTCCGGCGTGCGCAGTGGCCAAACATCGACCCGCTGGCGAGCACATAGCGCTTGCGAGCGAGTCTGAATCAGTCCCAGTGTTCATAGAATATGTATGTGACTAATAAAAGAATATTGCTGTATTTTTGCTATGCAAAGTATACAATTTTAAGAAAACAATTATATAAATACAATAACAAAAAGTAATATTATATGAAAAATTAAAAAACAAAAATGTTTAAAAAATATCCATGGTGTCAGTCAATGTAAGGTGATATTTATTGGTTATGACAAGCTTATTAGGACGGTTAATCATGTACAGTGGAATATTTGAAGCATCAGGTAGAAAATGACTGTCATTTGTAACACCCCTAAAGATAAAGGAATACAAAGAACAGGAAATTATATTGTGGCATATGGTGCACCGAGTGGTAGAGCTGTCAATGCTCTAACATTCGCAGACATGTAAATATATATGTAATTGTTCTTGAACTCTGATGTCATGCAACTTGATGCATAGCAGTTCCAGGATAGAAATATTCGAAAATGAGGTACTGAGGTATCAGCCTGTGATATATTATATGAGCTGTGTTGTGCTCATGAGTGTCAGAGTATTAATGCATGACAACCTTAAATTTGGGGTGCCTAAATTAACAAAATAGTAAATTTTGGGGTAATTTGAGGTCTTTTTTTAACACCCAAAAATGACATGTAATTATTGGGCCAAGTAAACGAATTAAAAACTTCAAAATGCCTATTAGTCATTAGGGGGAGTGTCCAAGGGGTGTTGGACTGAGAGCCTTGTTCAGCAGTGCACGCTAATCAGGGGCTGGCTGGGAACTTTTAGCCTGGGGGGGGCAAATGCATGCAGGCGGCCCTGGCAGAGGAGTAGCATGTAGCCAGGGTGCCCGAAGAACGTGTTCCAGGGAGGAGGCGGGTCCATATTGGATTAATGTAAAGTAAAAATAAAGATTAGGGGCAGCCCCCTGTCGTAGTGCCCATATGCAGTGCCCCCCTGTGCCCCAGGAGAGGACCCCCTTATGCAGGCCTCCAGTAGTGCCCCCAGTAGTGATCCCCCTTATGCAGTGCCCCTTATACAGTGCCCCGAGTAGTGGTCCCCCCTGTGCCCCCAGTAGTAAGCCCCTTATATAGTGCCCCTAGTAGTGGTTACCCCTGTGCAGTGCCCCTTGTGCCCCCAGTAGTAAGCCCCTTATATAGTGCCTCCAATGGTGGTACCCCCTATGCAGTGCCCCTTATATAGTGCCCCCAGTTGTAGTCTCCCCCTATGCAGCACCCCCAGTATTGCCTTTATATAGAGCCCCCAGCAGTGGTCCCTCGATGCAGTGCCCCCAGTGGTAGTCCCCTCCCCCCTATGTAGTGCCCCTAGTAGTAGTCTGCTCCCCCCTATGCAGTGCCCCTAGTAGTAGTCCCCCCCATTGTAGTGCCCCTAGTAGTAGTCCCCCCCTTGTAGTGCCCCCAGTAGTAGTAGTCCCCCCCCTGTAGTGCCCCCAGTAGTAGTAGCCCCCCTTGTAGTGCCCCCAGTAGTAGTAGTCCCCAGTAGTAGTCCCCCCCTTGAAGTGCCCCCAGTAGTAGTAGTCCCCCCCTTGTAGTGCCCCAGTAGTAGTAGTCCCCCCCCTTGTAGTGCCCCCAGTAGTAGTCCTCCCCTGTAGTGCCCCCAGTAGTAGTAGTCCCCCCTTGTAGTGCCCCCAGTAGTAGTAGTCCCCAGTAGTAGTAGTCCCCCCCTTGTAGTGCCCCCAGTAGTAGTAGTCCCCCCCCTTGTAGTGCTCCTAGTAGTGGTCCCCCCGTGTAGTGCCCCCAGTAGTAGTAGTCCCCCCCTTGTAGTGCCCCCAGTAGTAGTAGTCCCCCCCTTGTAGTGCCCCCAGTAGTAGTCCCCCCCTTGTAGTGCCCCCAGTAGTAGTAGTCCCCCCCTTGTAGTGCCCCCAGTAGTAGTAGTCCCCAGTAGTGGTATTCCCCCCCTTGTAGTGCTCCCAGTAGTAGTTGTCCCCCCCTTGTAGTGCCCCCAGTAGTGGTCTCCCCCTGGTAGGGCCAGCCACCCCCCCCCAGTAGACACATGTAATTAAAAAAAAAAAAAAAAACACACTTACCTGAATCCCCGCTCCCGCAGCTGCCATCCGCTCCTCCGTCTGTCCTCCCGGGCCGGGCCACTCTGCATTTTGAGAGAGACGTCATGACGCCTCTCCCATTACCCACTGCGGGAGCCGGAAGATGGAAATATTTTCCCCACCTTTTCACACCCTCAGGGGGGTGCGTCCAAAAATAAATTTCCTCTGGAAAAGCAATGCAGGTTTGGAATCTGACTGCAACTGATATTCGCAGTGCGAGTTTGCCTTGAAAATAGGTTGCACAACCCAACTCGCACCTAATTGGATTTATTCCTACTAATTATAACAGACTATAAACACATTAATAGCAATTGATTTTTAAGATCATGCATCTGTGCTTTGAATTCAATTTCTATATATCCTATCTGCAGCTTGACATACAGTATTTTAAAATCATTGATGTCAGTTATTTATGGGCCTATTCATTATGCTAATTATCAGAGGCCGGACGTCCCCCAATAATTAACATTCTAACTCGTCGCAAGCGCTGGAGCAAGTCAACATTTCTCTGGCGTGTAGACAGTTGGTCTGAAGATCAGTCTACCCCGTGAATCCTTTCACTGCTACTTCAGTAGTGGTGAAACTTGGATTCACGCATGCGTGACTTCCGGCGTAAGGAGCTGAGCATTGACGGAAGGTTCCAAATCGATCCCTCTTCACAGCAGGGCTGCGGGAACAAGCACCTTCTGAAGATGGCAAATGTTCCAACAGTCAAGCTCCGAAAGTTTTCTAATTTCGGAGCTTGATGAATTTAGGTCCCCATACTGTACACTTCAGCGGGCAAGATCGGGATATCTCCTGCGTTACCTTTATAATCAATGGGCCGGACATTTAATTTATACAAAAGTAGGGGAAAATATTAATTTTCAACTACTTCTGTATAAATTAAGTGATGATAACTAGACCTCTTAGTACCAAACGACTGAGCATTTGTATCTTGAATGCATCACATATATGAGTTTAGATAATGACCTATATCAAAAATGAAAACATCAAAACTAACTTTATTTTATTTTCCAGGAAGACATCTGAAAGTCTACAAATTGTTCTGTAAGGTATATGTAATATAGC
This sequence comes from Taudactylus pleione, assembly GCA_031769625.1. Taxonomy (NCBI): domain Eukaryota; kingdom Metazoa; phylum Chordata; class Amphibia; order Anura; family Myobatrachidae; genus Taudactylus; species Taudactylus pleione. The sequence continues at coordinate 3,739,567 of JAUIMM010000079.1, read as the reverse complement.
CGTTTTTCGTCTCTACTGCTACAAACTTGGAAGGAACCAGAGGAATCTATTTGTCTTGCAAAGCAGGCAAAAATTATGGTTTTGTATCTGTGCCTTGAAGATTAATGAAGAAATCACGGTCAATGACTAAAATCATCGGTGACACTTCTGGAGACATCTAGGAGACTTATTTAAAAACTCTGTCATATTTGGCGAATGATTTACAGATGAACCTAACACTGCTGGACACAAGTCATTTTTAGGCATGGAGCTATGCTACTAAATGGCTGGCACAAAGTATTCTGGGACATGTACTCTTGTTCTCCATTGTAATTTCACATTTATAATTGTTTTAATTAGGGTCTCAAATAATCTTGCCAACTCTTCATTAGCAGTCCCTTGTATTTTGCATGCCCCCCCCCCTATTTTTTTTTAAGCATGGGCAGAGGGTGGGTTCTAGATTGTTCTACATTGTCAGTTTTCGGTGCATTGTATAGTTGTTATAAAAAGCTTGGAAAACACACCAGAAAACTACCATTACCATAGGTTTTATGTGTGTAGCAGACAACTCTCTTATATGTGTCAGTTTTTATAGGTTCATTTATAGAACCAAAATGCCATTTTTAATAATTACTACAAAGCATTTTGTTGCTTGTACACATGATGATCAGCCAAGCAATTAGTTGCACTACTAAAATACATTTAAGGCAGAAATTAAATATTTGCATTATTTGTAAAATGAATAAAATACTTGTTCACACTTTTAATAAAAGTTCTTTTCTCTTTCTTCTAACTCTCTGTAACTTCTGTTTCCATACGTTGCCAGTTGTATCACCAGCTCATGAAGTATTGGTATGAAAGCAAAACTGTATGAAGAATGAGGTTTCAGGTACTTTTGTACACGTGTGTCTTATACTTACATTCCTCTGAAAAAAAGTGTGGTACTATTTAAAAAAAAACTGTAGCAATAATTGCCTGAAGATCCTGTGGACAGGTTTAATTAGCTGGGATATGACCAGCAGTGGCTCCTATCCTCTTGAATGAAGGGGCTCCACTGCCAATACTGCACTAGTTTGGATGGAGAGGAAGAGACAGTCCCTGGCCAGCCGGGTCACGGCGCCTGTTCCAAGGATCTGGCAGTCCCAGGGACCAGCGCATGCGCTCAAGCGCCAGTGGGACAGCGCATGCAGATCTTAGAAGCCAGGTAGGGTTCCCCGAAAGGCAGAGGAGTAGCAGCACCAGGAGGAGAAAACACCTGGACTGGCAGGACCAAGGGGAGAAAACACTTCCCTGTGGGACTTCCTGTCCTATATTTGACTGGCATGTAGCACTTCCAGTAGAAAGTCACTGCCAATCACAGTCTAGCCAGTACAGTCATGGACTGCAGCTGGCTCACTGAGGTGGCAGATTTTACTGGGGAGGTTGCAGCCCTTAGGTTAAATCTGCCACTGGATATGACTATTCTGGTCAGGGGCGTTTCTAGAGAGGCAGGGGCCCGTGTGCAGTCTCCGACATGGGCCCCCTCCTCTTATAGACTCCGTGGCGGCCATTTTTCCTGTACTGAGCATGCGCAAACAACTGGAAAATGGCCGTGGCGGCCATTTCCCAGTTGTTTTACAGTGCCGGACCCCAGCGCCGTTGTGGGACTCCGGAGAGGTAAGTAATATAATGGGTGCAGGGTGTGCGGTGCGGGGCCCCCCTGGACCCAGGGTCCTGTGTTCCCCGCACACCCTGCACCCATTATAGATACGCCCCTGATTCTGGTGATGTAAGGGGCAAATGCAGGATTTCTAGAGGGCGGTTTCCAAATGCTTGATTTTAGCGTGAGTGTGACCAGTCCATGAAGAGGGCATAATTAGCACTTAACCAGCTATGGTCTGCCTCATACAAAGTGTCTGTCATAATTTCAACATACACAGGGCCAGCAATCATGGTAAAGCCATTAGTTGTGGCAGTAGGGCCATCCTATCTGTGCTACATATTTTTATTTCAGAGGTGGGCAGGTGAGGATTGGGAACTAAAAGTGGCCCTGGAAAACTTTCTAAAAGTGGCCTCACATTGGCGGCACCAAATGTACTCTAGGCGGAAACCAATACCAAAGTAGGCGGGATTAGATCATTATACCTGTGTGGAAGCTGTTGGCATCAATATGCTTGGTAGTCTAGTGCCCCCAACACTAACAGACCTCTAGGCTGTTGTGACAACCCCAAATCGCCACATCCCAAATAACAACCCCACCTCGAAACTAAACACCAGGGGCTCGCTGGGTACATTTAGCTTGGAGGGAGGGGGGACAATCACATGACACTGGCCCATAAGCAGTCATCCACCTGTAAAAGGCGATTTTAGGTAAAGAACACAGGAGCAGATATATCTATGGAGATAAAGCTTTTGCTAGAGAAATTGTTTTGCCAGCGACAGGACTTGTTTCCTACTGGCGGTAGACAATTTCTGAAGCTTTCCATCAATAGCTTTCCCATACAGCTGCTATTCTGTGCATGAGATATGCAAGATAAAAAACAAAGTATCCCCATTGGCCAAACATAGCTAGGTTTAGTGCAAAATGTAACCGTCCTTCACACCTTGTGCGCCATACCTTTCATTACATATAGCTGCACAACTTATTGTCTTTTTAGTTTTAGCTTTACCAACAAATTTGTAGGGTCTGGCGAGGAGGTCAACTAATAAAATGTCTAGTAAATGTAAAGCAATACTCAAATTGTAGAAATAAAAAGTGCAAATACATAAATATCCAGAATGCCTGAAAAACAACCCCGACGGCATATATCGTTAGGTATTCAGTCCAACCAAAGAAAGTGTTGCACAGAGCCGGGGGCCAGGGTAGGAAAAATATTTGAAAAAACAAAACAGTTTTCCTTAATGACTATATTTAATTGAATTTGCTGTTGGATTCAGTACAGTGCACATATATGAACTGACAAAGCCAGGTCATGCATGTGCAGAGGGGACCAGGACTGGCTGGAGAAGCAGTAAAACCCTATAAGGACCTATTTATCAAATAATATTTGTGGCTACAAGTATATACTATGGAGTCCCTGAATGTATGTATATGGGGGACCGCAGTAGATATCAGAGATATCAGCTGCAGTTCCCTGTTTTTTTATGGCAAAAGCAGCCCTATAGCTTTCTATGGGCCTACCACAGTAGCTAACACTATCTTCAGACATCCCAGTGACCACTACACAGCATCCCAGTGACTGTAATATATAGTAGTACAGACAGAATTCCTGCGACAACCTACATCACAGAGTCAGTCGCCTCCATACAGCAGACAGAATCGCAGAGCTCACAGATCACATCCGTGTAACATGAGGCCACAACCTATTCACCATTATAATTAGAATGGGATCGGTACGTAATGCCGGCTGTCGGGATGCCTCCTGTCCCAATACCGACATCCCGATAGTTGGTATCATGATAGGGGTTGGATAAGCATACTTACCCTCCCCCCTTCTCTCCCTAATCCTCCCTGCTTGTAGCCTAACCCTAATCCTCCCCACCCCGCACCCTAACCTTCCCCGTTAGTGCCTAAACTTTAGTCTCCCCCCTTAGTGCCTAACCCTATCCCCTCTCCCCCAGTGGTGCCTAACCCTTCCCTAGGGATGCCTAACACTAACCCCCCAAAACCTAACACTAACCCTGCTATGCAACCTAAACCTAACCCTTCCACCCAGCGGCTAACATTAATGATGCCCCAGAATTACTTCGTTCAGGCAGCCATCCTTCTGTGTTCCAGCGTCGGGATTAAGATAGGCGTCGGTATTTGAACGCCTATCTTAACTCTCTTGTCAGGATTCAGCCATCGGAATTTAGACCTTACATGAGCAAATACACCACCACAAACATATCCAACACCCACACTTCCATTATTTGTTACTGGGACTAGCCCTAAGTGCTATGATTTTTGTGCTGTCATTACAGAGTCACACACAGCCATATGTAAATGTATGTGCAAAGAGCTGATCATAATTGACCTAGTATAGACGGCAGCACAGGGAAGTGTTCCTAGGCTGAGTGTGACATCTCAGGCACCGGCACAATTCGTGCCATGCAGACCCTGCTGACCACATACACAACTGTGCTTAGGAGAGGGGGTACGTGCACGGGGCACAGGAGCTGCCACTTAACCAGGTGCAAGGTCAGGTTGGTGGAGTGCATGTACTGGATCCCGGTCAGAATGGTCTGGCTCTGCCACCAGGTAGAGTTTGCCTGGTTGTTGTAGCAGGGCTTGGTGACCCCGGTCTGCACGCAGTACTCCACAGGCCAGGGGAGCCGCAGGTGTTGGGTGGCCACCATGGTCACATTGCTGGCAGCGCTGCAGTGGGCAGTTTGCCAGACAACTGGTCCATCACCGGCCAGGCGGCATCCACCAGCAGCAGATGCAGGGCAAGCGGCAGGGGTGGCTACGGAGCATGGGGATCTCTGGCTACATGATACAGGGGAGGGTTGATTAAGTCGGCGGGAATCCCCAGCAGTGTGCTGACTGATTAAAGCGTGGTGCGGGTGCTGGGCATCTCCCATCCCCCATCCCCCACCGCCCTGTGCAGTCAGCTCCAACCATACCCCCCAGCCCACTGTGCAGTAAGCTCCAATCCCCCCTCAGCCCTGTGCAGTCAGCTCCAATGCCCCCCAGCCCTGTGCAGTTAGCTTCAACCTTCCTCCCCAGCCCCCTGTGCAGTCAGCTCCAATCACCCCCTCAGCACTGTGCACAGCTCCAATTCCCCCCTCAGCACTGTGCACAGCGCCAATCCCCCTCCACCCTAAGCACTGTGCACAGCTCCAATCCTCCCCTCCCCCCTCAGTACTGTGCACAGCTCCAATTCCCCCCTCAGCACTGTGCACAGCTCCAATCCCCCTCCACCCTCAGCACTGTGCACAGCTCCAATCCTCCCCTCCCCCCTCAGTACTGTGCACAGCTCCAATTCCCCCCTCAGCACTGTGCACAGCTCCAATTCCCCCCTCAGCACTGTGCACAGCTCCAATCCCCCTCCACCCTCAGCACTGTGCACAGCTCCAATCCTCCCCTCCCCCCTCAGTACTGTGCACAGCTCCAATTCCCCCCTCAGCACTGTACACAGCTCAAATCCCCCTTAGCACTGTACAAAGCTCCAATCCCCCCCACCCCCTTAACTGCAGTCGCTGCCAGCACTTACCTGCTGCTCCATTGTTTTGCTGCATGTGGGAAGAGCTGCTGCTGGGCATGCGCAGCAACTTCCTTGGTGGCAATTTTTTATTTTCTTATTTAAGCGAACTGGGCTAATGAGTGGTCCTGTGCACCCCCGGACCACCCCCCAGTTTCGCCTATGTTCCAGAGTATTAGAATAAATCTGGTGTAGGTGCAGAGGAACCTAGCACTGCCAAGAATATATTTGTACACATTGGTCTCCTTATACAATGGATAATGTTTGTTAAACAGTATTAATAATATAGATGGTCTATAGCAGTACACCCCTAACAGTGCATGTTTTCCAAATCTCCTAGTTGGTGCACAGGTGTATTCAATACTGGCTGACAAAACATGCAGCTCTAGTAAAAGTTTATTATATACTATTGCTCATGGTCATGGTGTGAGCTGGAGAGGGGGATTTTCAGGCAACCAGAAACCCCCCTGTGTTTGCCTATGTAAGTTCCGGACAGTAGTGTTAAAATATAGTAGCAATGACAGAAGACGAATTTCCTGCTTCTAGGGGAATCAAAGATGATGATAGTAACAGGGGCGTAACTACCATGGGTGCAGGGGGTGCTGTTGCTATGGGGCTCGCAGCACCTCAGGAGCCCGCCTCCCCCTGCACCCAGCTCATCTCAGCGGCATTACAAGGAGAGACGCCAATGATGACCCATGCAGCAAACTGCTTTTTAGTCACAGGCACACTTCAGCCTGTGACTAGGAAGCAGTTTGCTGCAGGATCATCAGCACTGCGGGCCACACTCCTCTGATATGTCTCTCACTCACATATCCTGGGAGGAGGTGTAGTTGTGTGAGCCTGCTGGGACATCCCTGGACCACAGCCACACCTCCCAGCATCAGTGAGGATACACGGAGCAGTGCACCAGGTTCAAGAGGTAAGTAGTGTGGGGCGTCTAAGGTAGGGGCATAGCTAGTCCTATGGGGCCCCCGTGGAGGGTACCGGTGGTGTCAGCAGATTCTGGGGTGCTAGTGGTGTCCTCAGTGCAGGTTTGCTGACTGTGTCGACAGTGCAGGGGTGTTCTCAATGCAGGGTGTCGGCAGAGCGGGGGTGCCAGTGGTGTCCTCAGTGCAGGTTTGCTGACTATGTCGGCAGTGCAGGGATGTTCTCAATGCAGGGTACCGACGGTGTCGGCAGAGCGGGGGTGCCAGCAGTGTCCTCAGTGCAGGTTTGCTGACTGTGTCAGCAGTGCAGGGGTGTTCTCAATGCAGTGTGTTGGCAGAGCAGGGGTGCCAGCAGTGTCCTCAGTGCATGTGTGCTGACAGTGTGGGCAGTGCAAGGGTGCTGGCTCTCCTCATTCTGCCAGCTGATCAATTATCACATGCAGGGGTGCCGGCTCTCCGCTAATCAGCGCTGCCTCTACACCTTATAAGTTATAATAAGACTTCAGCTACAGACTCTAAACTTGTAGCTAGCTGATCTCCTATCCTCTGGGACTGACTCTCAATTACTGGCTCACTAGCCGCACCTACGGCAAACCGCTGCACCGCTGGCCTGCAAGGCTACTCAATTACCGGCTCACTAGTCGCACCTACTGCTTAACCGCCGCACCTTTGGCCCTCAAGGTCATTGAATGAAATAGCTCACTAGCCGCACCTATGGCTTTACCGCCGCATCTCTGGCCCTCAAGGCCGTTCAATTTACGGCACACTTGCCGCACCTACGGCTTAACCGCTGCACCTTTTGGCCCTCAAGGCCGTTCAACTAATCGGCTCACTAGCCGCATCTACGGCATTACTGCCGCATCACCAGCCTACTAACCCATTGGACTGTATGGGCTCTAGCTACATCTTCTGTTGGCCACTCCTTCCTGGCTTCCAGACTCATTGCGCTGTATACATTCGTTCTACTGTGTGAACTAAGCCTGTGTCGAAACCGGATAATTGGGTAAGACAGAATCTGTTTGCAATCAGGAAAACCTGCACAACGCCATCTTGTGAATGGCAACAAGACTCCATTTTAGAAAAGAAAGCTTACACAAGCGCCATTTTGTCAAAAATACATAGTACACAAACCACAGTGCTTTTTAACAATCTTCCCCAAACACATACCGACAGTGTTCAGAATACATAAAATAACTTTCCAACACATTAAAATCACCACAGACTTATATTTGAGCAACAGCAAAGCAGTGGTGTTTTCCCCGCATACATACATTTAAAAGCAATGGTCCCGTAACGCAAAAAGGATAATTATTACTTGGTTTAAACGCAATGTCAGTATATAAAGAAATGAATGTTTTCTGTAACTATGGCTTAGTAAATGACAATTGGACTGTGTTTGGAAAAGTACTGATCTACTCTGTTTCCACAGCGTTCCGGTGACATCAATATGAAGATCAGAACATGCGGCTATGAAATATGAATGTTAGAGAGAATAACTATTTGAAATGTTGTAAGCCATAGCAGCTTAGATTTGCATGTGGGGGATGCAAAGGGAGGCTGGAGACCTTTTGTATCCATTTGAAATTGTCCAATAAATGCCCTGTAACAGATTTCTAACCCTTACCAAAAGACAATGACATTGTGTAGGCTTGTTTACATTTTTGTCCAAAGGACTGGTTATTCCAGTCTAATCAATAGAGATAGCTAACTGGGACTAGAACCTAATTAGCAGTAGTTTCCGAAAACCAAAAGGATACTCCCTTTCTGATGACCTCACAGGTAAAAGGGGGCGGGAACATAGCATGCACATTCTGAGAACACACAAGCCAGCACACACACTTGCAGATTTTTGGAAGAGAGAGAGGTTCCCTCTCTCACAAGACAACGGAAAATGGGTCTCAGTTCCCCTGGGTTATAGCTAAGTATAAATTGTGCAATATTTAGCCTATTTGGGTGTCTGTAGCTATTTTTGGTGTTAATCTGTTATTAGCTTAGCATGGTTTGTGGTTTGTAGTTTTCTAAGGATATTCATGAGTCTGTGTTAGCATACAGTGGATGATATAATGTTATTTAATCTGTACTTTTCATCTACACTGTAGGGTACAATAGTGTGTTATCAGCATGCAGGAAAGGGATTGATTATGGAGTTTTTGTAATATTTGTAAATGATTGATGCTGGTTGATTGAGATCCTCTGGTGAGCTGTGTTAGGGCCTTCCCATGTGCCCTGTGTTAGGGCCTTCCCATGTGCTCTGTATTAGGGCCTTCCCATGTGCTTGAACAATATCTCTGCTTGGGAGAGATAGGCTTGGTATGTGTTGTATACTCATGAATGTAAGCATAGGGTGGTATCAGTGTTATATTATGGAAGTTGAATTAATAACAGCTTTGAATGGCCATAAGTAATTGCCGTGTGGGTCAGATTGGTATATTGTCTGCAGTTTATTAGAGATGGCTACTTCCATGTGGGGTGAACAAAGGAAATTATAATTCTACCCAGTTATGGTGTTGTATGGGTCAGATAGGTATATTGTCTTTATTATAATTGTGATCATTGATGGATGTATGATTTACAGAGTTACAACTTAATGTGAGTTTTCAAATTGGAGTTTGCCTAGGGATCATGAGGCTTGCAAACAAAGGAAGAGCATGTGCTTCAGCCCTACCCCCTCCCCACGGTCTAGTGGGTACTGGATGAGGTCTGTTGTAGGATGGTATTGTTGTATATTGGAATCAGCTTGTGATGTACATGTTGGAATATTAAATGGTGCAGTGTTTGCCTGATGTGTTGGCATATGATATCCAGCTTGCATATTTAATTAACTATGGCATTATGGGAGATTTCAATGAGGTAGCTTCATAATGGAGTTTGTTTGTAGACCATGCGGTTTGGACAATAGGGCAGGAAGCATTCCCAACCCCCCCCTCACACACACACACACACACACCATCATCAGCCATCTTGAACATGTGCTCTCAGCAGACATTGATATCTCTCTCATTGTATTTTGATGTGTCTCTCTTTCTCTCTCTTTCTCTGTCTCATATTGCTCATTGTATTTTGATCTTTAATAACCGTTTCATGTATATTAACTGTACCTTATGACCTAATGTTTGTACAATTTTTTTGCGCTCATTATTAGATCATAGCGTTGTAACATCTGTACTTTTACCTGAATAATAATCTTTAGCGCGTTGGACCGCTATTCAACTGTCTCAGTATTTCATTAATGGTATAATCAAACACAGCGCTAATTAGCGACATCTTGTGGTTTTAGAAGGTATAGGCAGGTTTTGTCTTAGAGGTTCTAGGCAGGTGAATCTTAGAGGTTTATAGGCAGGAATGTATTAAAAGATTCAATTTTACAATTCAACACCTGCCTGTCAACTTACTTGCTAATTGCACTGTACAACAAATTAATACTTTTAATTTGCTTCCTTTCTAAAAATAGTCATACAGTCAGGTCCATAAATATTGGGACATTGACAGAATTTTCAGATTTTGGCCTCTATTCACCACCACAATGGTTTTGAAATGAAACAAACAAGATGTGCTTTAACTGCAGACTTTCAGATTTAATTTGAGGGTAATTACATCCAAATCGGGTGAACGGTATAGGAATTACAATAGTTTCAATATGTGCCTCCCACTTTTTACGGGGCCAAAAGTAATGGGCCTATCAACTCAAAAGCTATTTCATGGACAGGTGTGGGCTATTCCCTCATTATTTCATTATCAATTAAGCAGGTAAAAGGTCTGGAGTTGATTCTAGCTGTGACATTTGCATTTGGAATCAGTTGCCGTCAACTCTCAATATGAGATCCAAAGAGCTGTCACTATCAGTGAAGCAAGCCATCATTAGGCTGAAAAATCAAAACAAACCCATCAGAGAGATAGCAAAAACATTAGGTGTGGCCAAATCAACTGTTTGGAACATTCTTAAAAAGAAAGAACGCATCGGAGAGCTCAGCAACACCAAAAGACCCAGAAGACCAAGGAAAACAACTGTGGTGGATGACAAAAGAATTATTTCCCTGGTGAAGAAAAACCCCTTCACAACAGTTGGCCAAATCAAGAACACTCTCCAGGAGGTAGATGTATATGTGTCAAAGTCAACAATCAAGAGAAGACTTCACAAGAGTGAATATAGAGGGTTCACCACAAGATGCAAACCATTGGTGAGCCACAAAAACAGGAAGACCAGATTAGAGTTTGCCAAACAACATCTAAAAAGCCATTACAGTTCTGGAACAACATCCTATGGACATATGAGACAAAGATCAGCTTGTACCAGAGTGATGGGAAGAGAAGAGAAGGAAAGGAACTGCTCATGATCCAAAATATACCACCTCATCAGTGAAGCATGGTGGTGGTAGTGTCATGGCGTGGGCATGTATCGCTGCCAATGGAACTGGTTCCCTTGTATTTATTGATGATGTGACTGCTGACAAAAGCAGCAGAATTAATTCTGAAGTGTTTCAGGCAATATTATATGCTCATATTCAGGCAAATGCTTCAGAACTCATTGGATGGTGCTTCACAGTGCAGATGGCCAATGACCCGAAGCATACTACAAAAGCAACCAAAGAGTTTTTTAAGGCTAAAAAGTGGAATGTTATGCAATGGCCAAGTCAATTCCCTGACCTGAATCCGATTGAGCATGCATTTCACTTGATGAAGACAAAACTGAAGGGAAAATGCCCTAAGAACAAGCAGGAACTGAAGACATTTGCAGTAGAGGCCTGGCAGAGCATCACCAGGGATGAAACCCAGCGTCTGGTGATGTCTATGCGTTCCAGACTTCAGGCTGTAATTGCCTGCAAAGGATTTGCAACAAAGTATTAAAAAGTGAAAGTTAGATTTAGGATTGTTTAGTTTGTCCCATTACTTTTGGCCCCTTAAAAAGTGGGAGGCACATATAGAAACCGTTGTAATTCCTACACCGTTCACCTGATTTGGATGTAATTACCCTCAAATTAAATCTGAAAGTCTGCAGTTAAAGTACATCTTGTTTGTTTCATTTCAAATCCATTGTGGTGGTGAATAGAGGCCAAAATATGAAAATTCTGTCAATGTCCCAATATTTATGGACCTGACTGTATATTACTAATTTGAGGTCAAGAAAAACTAAAATGATTTCAGAATGTTTTACTAGCTCTAGTTTTTGAGCTACACTACTTGCACTATACTTTATGTTCATTAGTAATATAGTCATAGTGAAAAGCTATTTTAAAATAATCTGATATTTTCTTGATAGAAAATAAATAAGGATCAAGCATAGTTGCTAAATTATAATGATCAGATTTCAAGATCTTGGTAACCCATGGATCCTGGTGAAGCGAATAAAGGACTGATCTAAGTCCAGCATACTTGTGGAATCACTTTGTTTAATCTCCTCCTTCAATTTCTCCAGCTGATTTTCCAAAAGCCTAATTAGGGGAATCACCTCAAGCTAACAGTGTCAGCACTCACTTCACATGTGGCATCTTCAAATGGTTTGAGCACCTTGCACAAGACAGAAAGTACTCTCCACTACGCTGGGCTAAGGTACATTCCCCCTCCTCTCCTAATGTCATGGCTTGTTGTATAGCTTTGGATGGCTTTTTGCTGCTCCTCCATCGGCTGAAGCATATAAAGGATGGAGTTCCACCTCGTTACCACCTCTTGCTTCAGTTGATGGCAGGACAAATTAAACTGCTCTTGCAGGCATTGCAATCTCCTGCATGCTGTTGCTGAATGCCAAAAATGTCCCATAATTTTACAGGCCACAGACAGCAGCTCCTGCACGCCCCTGTCATTTTTTAAAAAACCCTGCACCACTAAGTTGATTGTGTGAGCAAAACAGGGGATGTGTTTGAATTCACCCAGCTGTAATGCTTTCACAACATTTGTGGCGTTATCAGAAATTACAAATCCTGAGGAGAGTCCAAGTGGGGTAAGCCATGTTTCTATGACATCTCTTAGTTTTTCTAAGAGGTTGTCAGCGGTATGCCTCTTATTGAATCCATTGATGCACAGAGTTGCCTGCCTCTGAAAGAGCTGGTGTTCTTTGTTAGATGATACTACTTCTGCTGCTGCTGAAGGCGATTCACCCACCCAGTGAGCTGTCACAGTCATGTAATCTTTAGTTTGCCCACTACCGCTTGTCCACATATCTGTGGTTAAGTAAACAGTGGGTACAATTGCATTTTGCAGGCCAATAATTAGATTCTGATTAAAGGTGTTGGCGGTGGAGATTGCAGGTGCTGGGATTTAGTAGAGAGAAGGCATCTAGCTCATGCTGGACTGCTTTTTGTTGTTTTTTTAGTAGTAGTTTCTGATGTTATCGAACACTTGTCATGAGTTTGCTGCAGATGAGGTAATAGCGTGGAGGTTCCTAGATGCTTAACGTCCCTACCTCTACTAACTGTGGTCCCACAAAGGCTACAAATGGCTTGACAAATGTCAGGATTTGGGTAAAAATAATTCCACAGAAAAGATGTGGATTTGTTAGTTCTGTGCCCAGGCATGGCACTGGCCTTCTTATCTTGGCCAAGAGCTGCTTCCACTGGTGCCTGACTTATATTCCCCTCATCCTCTTGCAATTCCATGGTGGCATACTCAATTTCTATGTCCTCGGCAATACTGCTCATCCCCACAAATACAGATGGAACAGAAACTGTGGAGGGCGGCTTCTCTGAAAGGTCAGGCTTACACATAGCAATACCACTCGTGGACCCACTTATACCCCTTTTACACCGGAGCTAAAACCCGGGTTTTTGAAGGGTTAACCCAGGCAGCTCCCTGGTGTAAAAGGGGAGAGAGTTGGATCGCCGGGTCGAATGACCCGGCAATCCAACCCAGGTAACCAGCAGGGTTTAACACGGGCGTAGCCCGTGAAACCCCGCTGTGAGAACAGCGCACTCCGGGTCACGATGACCTGGAGTGCGCTGCTAGCCGGCCGATTGGTCCGGCTTCAGTGGCGCTTGGAGATGACGTCATCTGAAAGCGACCACTTTCACTCCGCAAAAGCCGGGTCTCTGCAGACCCGACTGCGGTGTGAGCGGTGCTGACTCGGGAATATCCCGAGTCGGCGCCGGCAAAATTCCGGGTCTGATCCAGATAGAAACTTTGGCCCTCATTCAGACCCGGACGCAAGTGACCGTTCGTACGTTCGGCGTACGTAAAAAAATATTTAAATTCAAGCACTCGCTCGTATTTTCGCACGCAGACAAACATCCTCCCCAAGCTCAAGCGACCCCTCCTCTAACTAACGAGCGTGCCAAATAGCGTGCGTACATCCCCGAAGTGGCTTGAAGGGAACGCACGCACTAGTACTACCCGGAAGTTGGCTTGTCAGAATTCGATTAACTGCTCGTTTATTCTGCCTACCTCCCTCAATCGTATCATGCCAATCAATATATCAATTCGCTAAATTGTTTTTTTTTGTTTTTTTTAACACAATGCAATAAACTTTATTCATGTCCGTGTTTGTGTTTACCCGCAGAATACGTACGGCTTAAACATTCGCTTTTAATTGTCAAAATACATGTTAGCCTCAATTAAATAATTGTTCTATTTGTTTTTCTCCCCGCATATTTGCCGGAGTTCATTTATTTATTTAAATTTGCTTACGCATGTCACTGCATCAAGCCTATCATAAGTCTCAAGAGATTTCTGGCCCTGTCGAACACATGACTCATACACTAACCAATATTAATGTTACCCAAATACATTAGCCAATCATAAAATTTGGGGCACTTTATCAAAAATGATTTTTATGAAAAAAACCATTGCCATCATGAGAGCCTCCGCATTCACCAGGCGCGAGCTGCTGGTGCTAACGGAGGTCATGGATAGGCGGATCACCAGCCAGCCTCCACCCATCACCAACCGCGAAAAGCGTTCCGCATATGCGGAGGTACGGGCCCGCCTGCGCTCCTTCGGCTCACGCCGCCAGATCGGGCAGCTGGAGCGCAGGTGGTCGGACCTGCAACGGCGGACGCCCCGCTTGCTGGCATGCTTTCGCATGCAGATCGCCGAAAGTACGTTTTATGGATTGTGGTTTTCATGTTTGTCTTTGTGGCCCTAACTGCGTGTGCATGTTTTCCCTGTATTTCATATTTATTCATTGTACTCATATCTGCATGGCCATGTTTTCCCTGTATTTCATATTTATTCATTGTACTCATATCTGCATGGCCATGTTTTCCCTGTATTTCATATTTATTCATTGTACTCATATCTGCATGGCCATGTTTTCCCTGTATTTCATATTTATTCATTGTACTCATATCTGCATGGCCATGTTTTCCCTGTATTTCATATTTATTCATTGTACTCATATCTGCATGGCCATGTTTTCCCTGTATTTCATATTTATTCATTGTACTCATATCTGCATGGCCATGTTTTCCCTGTATTTCATATTTATTTATTGTACTCATATCTGCATGGCCATGTTTTCCCTGTATTTCATATTTATTCATTGTACTCATATCTGCATGGCCATGTTTTCCCTGTATTTCATATTTATTCATTGTACTCATATATGCATGGCCATGTTTTCCCTGTATTTCATATTTATTCATTGTACTCATATCTGCATGGCCATGTTTTCCCTGTATTTCATATTTATTCATTGTACTCATATCTGCATGGCCATGTTTTCCCTGTATTTCATATTTATTCATTGTACTCATATCTGCATGGTTCTTTTTTTTTGGTGGTGATTCGAAAATGGTTTTTTTCCCGGATTTGTGTTGAAACTAACCACAATTTGTTTCACATCTTTTAGGGGCCCAGCGAAGACTACGCCGTCATCGTCCGGCCAGACGGCGCTCACAGCCACTCTCCCCAACCCCCAGCCAACACTCCACAAACAGTAATTCCCCTATTCCCCACTCCTCCCCAGCCTTCCAAGACCCTCAGGCTGAAATTTCGGGCCTCCTTCCCCTCCGTCCCAATTCCCCCTCTCCTCCAACCACCCCTCTTAGAATTACCCCCTCCCCGGAGTCGGTCATTACCCCGCCCAGATCTTTGGGGAATGGAGGCACCTCCGAGGAGGATGATGGAGGGCCTTCCGGAGCTGGCGTTGGATCTTCCGGTATGTTTTTCTTTGCGTTTTTCTTTCGACACAAACTGTTTGTATGTAATCATGTGTGGTTCCTTTTTTGGGGGGTTTTGGCTACACTTTTGGGGTTTTTGGCGATTGCCTTTACCTGTTACTGCTGATTTCAACATACACATATCACACCTGTCGGAATTTCTACATTGGCCTTGTATTTTTGGCCTACACCATTTTAGTTTGATGTGTTTTAATGGTGTAATTTTTAATTTTTTGGGGGGGGGGGCTTTGGTTTTGGCTTGTTTTTTAATGTGGTTTCAGTATTGTTGTATTAATCCCCACACTTTTCTCACCCACAGAGGAATAGAGGCGTCGGGCAGAATTATCCGCCTGTGTGGCCCGGATGCGCCACAATATAATCGGGGTGCTGGTGGTCCTTGACCGTATGTCGGTCCTCCTTAGGGATTAGTTGTTTTTTTTTGGGGCCCATTTTAAAAATAAAGTATTATTTTCGAAGTAACGTTCTGGCTCATTCGTTTTTTCAAAATCACAGATTGTTTACCCTGACATAAGTAGACTGTTCCTGCAAGGATTTCCATTTTTTGACACTAAGATTGTGTGTTGTATTTTTATGTAAAACAGCCACAAGAAACACATTACAGTAACAATCTCATTTCCCTTTTTTGGTGTAGTCACAATTAGATATTACTACATTTTACAGGTTCCTAGTTGGGGTGCAAGCTGCTTAGGCCAATCTTACGAAGCCAAATGATTGTACAGGCTTCCTTTGGGTGTTGGTTTGGACCCTGAAAACATATTACATTTTAGCTCAACTGGCGTCAGTACTGGATTACCCCTTAGTCAAATGTAATGTGTGTGAACCTGGTTACACTTGCTTGTAACGTTCCAAAAAAGGAACAACATTTCACTCTCCAAACATTTATTCACAACATAACTGAAAAATCAAAGTGGTCACTCACAAACAAAACACACAGTGATAATCACAAATACAACACATACCAACAAAACCAAATAAAAAAACAACAAATCAAGAACTGGTTGACGAAGGACCATGCCAACATGATTCCACAAATATGGCTTTGCAATATGGGTTCCAGAATATATCCCCAAAATGTCCACATACAGGTTTTTTAAGGGTAGCAGGAAGTAGTCATCGTTGGAGTGCCAAAGATTATGTGAAAAAACAGAAGATGGAGAAAATAAAAATAAATAATTAGATGTTCTCAAACAAACCCTACCACATTAGGTATAAACACTGTTGTTTTGTCAATAATTACCTAAAAAATCTGGCAACCACATCATCGCGTATGCCCCCCCACATACTGACCTCCGACCAACCTCGGGGGGGCCATCCTCAGGTAAGGCATCCTCTGGCTGCATTGGGACACCACTCCTTATGGCGATGTTGTGAAATATCCCACACAGGACCACAATTTTCAAAACCATATCCGGCAAATACATGAGCTCGCCACCAGAGCGGTGGAGGCATCTGAATCGGCCTTTTAAAAGGCCGATACAGTGCTCCACCACTTGCCTGGTGGCTGTAAGTGCGGAATTATACTCACTTTGTGGCCCTGGTGTGGGAGCCAAATAAGGAGTGAGCAGCCAGGGCGTGCAAGGGTAGCCACTGTCTCCTGTGAAAAAGAATAGTCAACATCAGGCTCACTCTGTATGAAGCTTAACATTGTTATGTACTAAAGGTCTCCACTTACCCAGAGGCCACGCATCACCAGCTTGTAGGTTGGTTAATTTGTGCCATATCCCTGATTGCCGGATGACGAAGGAGTCATGTGCACTTCCTGGTAATTTTGCATTCAAGGACAGGATCTGGAGGGAGGCATCACATACCACCATTACATGGAGGGAGTGATAGTGTTTCCGGTTTCGAAATATTGCCTCCAGCCGTGCTGGAGGCTGAAGTGGTATGTGAGTACCATCCACAACCCCTATGATGTGTGGGAAGCCAGCTATTTGGTAAAAATTGGCCTTGGCCACACTAAGGGCACCCATATCCAAAGGCATTTGAATAAAATGATGGAGGTGCTTGAAAAGTGCCTCCATCACTGCCCTCAGTATCCGGGAAAAGGAGGATTGTGAGATGCCCGCCACTATTCCCACCGTTGTTTGGAACGATCCTGAGGCACAGAAATGTAACACCGCCATAAATTGCATAAGTGGTGGTATTGCTGTAGGACTGTCAATTTGCCGCTCAAGATCACTCTCTATTAATGAGAGAGTGTCTATGATGATTTTTGGAGGAAGACGGTAGCGTCTTAAAACCTCATCATCGGGCATTCCAAAAAGGGTGACACGTGTTCAAAATATCTGGGGCCTTGCACGCCTACGATGCCTACGCCTGGGACGAGATTGAGGTTGGTCGGCTTCCGGGAGCAGGGCCAGAACAATCCGACCCATATCAACCAGAAATGGCAAGATTTGAATGTCAGGCTTTTTACCCCCCCAAAAAATAAAAATTTTTACTTAGCTTGAAGATACCATCCATTGATGCTTACATGCTGGGGTATTGTCATGATATGTTGAAACTGGAAATAATCACAACATAAATATACATCATTTTATGCTGGCCATTTCTGTTTCAAAAATTTAAGCAAAACAAAACATAAAAGGGGACACACACACACATTTGGGCAAAGAGCAAAACGACGTTGCGCACACTACGTCAAATTGAGGCCAAATGTAAGCAACAAATGCTACCGAGAAAACACAAACAATTTTAAGGGATGAATAAGCATTTCACAAAGCGCTAATTAGTTCGCAAATACAAGTCACAATAGTAAGTAGTAAAAATGCGCTAATTAGTTCGCAAATACAAGTCACAATAGTAAGTAGTAAAAATGCACTAATTAGTTCGCAAATACAAGTCACAATAGTAAGTAGTAAAAATGCGCTAATTAGTTCGCAAATACAAGTCACAATAGTAAGTAGTAACAATGCGCTAATTAGTTCGCAAATACAAGTCACAATAGTAAGTAGTAAAAATGCGCTAATTAGTTCGCAAATACAAGTCACAATAGTAAGTAGTAAAAATGCGCTAATTAGTTCGCAAATACAAGTCACAATAGTAAGTAGTAACAATGCACTAATTAGTTCGCAAATACAAGTCACAATAGTAAGTAGTAACAATGCGCTAATTAGTTGGCAAATACAAGTCACAATAGTAAGTAGTAAAAATGCGCTAATTAGTTTGCAAATACAAGTTCCAAAAACGGAGCGTAACTAAAAAAATACAAAAAAAAAAAAAACGGATTTGGAAAAACAAAGGTTACATGTGTAAGGCCAACAAAAGTTGCGTAAAGACAAACAAGAACATTTCCCCAAACAGTTTAACAAATGAACTTACCAAGAGATAATATATAAGAATCAGGATCAAAAGGTCTTTGGGGCAGAGCCAAAATAAAACCTAAGAGAGATGAAATGACGTGAAAAAAATATTAGCAAATTATTAACCAGAATGAGAGACAAATTGCACCAAAGATAGACTTCCCCAAACTTACCAAAACTGGAAACGAGCAAAAAATTACAAAATGAAAACAAACGAACGGAAATCAAAAAACGAATATATCCAAAAAAACTACTTCCAAAAACAAAAACTCCTACACCAGCCAACAATCAACTCCAACCAATGTAACCTCCAACATTCAAAAAACGCCACCTCGAATCGAGACGCCCCAAGCCATAAATAGTGTTTCGTTCCCGCACAAATTAAGGAGGGATCATAGGAACGCACAATCAATGATGCGGCCACAAAATAAGGACGCATGTATAAATACGTCACGAGACAAAAACAAAATTCTGGTGTATTTCTTGTTTGGAGCTCAGACATGGCTACAGACCAGGGAAACAATGGACAACAGTCTGGCGGTAAGTATTTCATGCATTTTGACTCAATGATTAATTAGAAACATAATATTGTGCAAGTTGTGAAGTTGAGAATTCTCCAAATTTACCCAAATAGGTGAGGAGGATGACATGGAAGAGGCTGCTGGGCCCAGTATTCCGGGCAAAGCTGCCAAAAAGAAAAGGCAGCCACAATTCACAAGAAAGGAGATGGAGGTTTTGATTCAGAAGTGTGTGGACATCCTGCCACAGGCAGACAGGAATATGAGTTCAAGCCAGAAGTGGAGAATGTGGGAAGAGGTAGCCGTTGAGGTCAATAGGGTGGGTGATTATGTCCGTCTAGCCCGGGATGTTAAACGGCGGTAAGTAAACACTTGACCACCCTAAAACCAAAAACCAAATCAAATATAAAATAATGGTTGCTTTTTCACCCACAGATGGCAAGACTTCAAATATCGCCTGAAACAAAAAATGGCGGACAGGGCTAGGCATGCAAGGGGGACAGGTGGAGGTCCCAACCTTGTGTCATTGGAGTTGACTGATTTAGAAGAGCTGGCACAGGGGTGTGTGCAGCCTGTGGAGGTGTTTGGCGTGTCCAACATGGATACGGACATGCCAGACTTTGCGGCTCCTCATGTTGTCCCAGGTAAATATTGTGATGTCACCAACTCTGAAATGTTATTGTGCCAATATGTAGATTCTAATGTGAGTCTTTTCTAATTTTTCCAACAGAGACACAGGCGGATGAGTCTGCTCCAGAGGGGAGCCTTGGCCGCAGAATTTTGGCAGGCTCTGCAGGGGATGAACCAGTACATCCGGCTGAGGACCCTGCAGAAGCCAGTCCAGGGCAATCCCCCTCGCAGGCAGTGTCCCTCCTCACAGAACTCAATTTTAAATCGGATTTCCATACGGAGATTCTGCAGAGGATGGACACCAGTCTGGTACGGGTGGCTGAGGCCCTGGAGCAAAATGCTGCTGCCAACATGACCATTGGTCAGGTCCTGGCGGAAAATACCAGGGCCAACATCCGCATCGCCACTGCTCTGGAGCAGCTCGTTCGCCAGCACATGGTGGAGCCGACCTCCCTTCCTGCCGGAACATCAGGATCCTCCACCTCTGGCACAACATCAGCCAATCCTCCAAATGTGTCTAGCCCTGTGCCTAGTCCAGAGGCCACAACATCTGCCTCTGGACAGGCCAGCCCGATGACATCCCGGACCCGGTCTGGCGCCCTCCCTCCCCCAGCCAAATGGGCGAAAAAACGGTGACAGCATTGGCTACTTTTCCCACACTCCTTCTGTGCTTGCCTCATATTCCTTTCTGGCCAAAACTTCCCTCTCCTTTCTTGTGAATTGTTTTTAATTTTTGCATTTATGTTTACCAAAAAATTATTGTTTGCACAATTAATAAATATTGTGGAATGAACACTGCCAAAAATGTTTTGGTTAAATAAGTGCATTTATTTTTTGTGGGATACCAATAAATTTACAATAAATGTACGACTTTGTATTCTGACATTATTGTAAACATTTAATCCGGGCCCACAAGCCAACAACGTTCAACCTAAAAAATTACACATTGGAAAAAAAGGGCTCGTTAAGGAACGTTTAAAACATTACCTAAGGAGGAAAAATCACCTTGCAAACACAAAATGAGGCACCAAACCTAAACATGATGACATTATTGTTACAATAGTCCAAAAACAACACATTGCGGCCAAAATACACCCCCACAAATGTACGCTAATTGATTGTGTAATCCAGACATTAGCAGCTATGATTTCCACCTGCGTTCGGTTTTGTGCTATCCAAAAAAACTGCTTTCCAAACACATACCAAGCCGGGTTTCAATCAAACACTAATTGATTTTCTGACAAGCCGTGATTAATCGATGCTACATCGTGGAGTGCCGGAACGGAGGAGAAGGCCATCGCCACTGTGGTCGAGTTATCCAGCCCCTAAGCTGTGCGAGCACTTTGAGAGGGAAAGAGGATCATCCAGTGACGTATGAGTTGGTACGAACACATTTGATGTTCGCATTTGTTAATGTATGTACGCCCAAAAAACGCCTCGCCACGCCTGCGTTTTTCCATCTCCTCCCCCGTCAACACCCAAAAACGCCCTGTTCTGTCAATCACATTTGACATGTCATTTCCTGTACGCTATTTGACGAACGAGACAAAATAAGCTCGCAATCTGCCGTAAGGCACATGCGCAGTGTTACACCGACGCATGCGCGGTTAGTCACCATCGGAACGCAACGAGCGTACTGCTGGTAACGAGCGGCTCTGAATCAGGGCCTTTGTTCCAACTCCGGGTCAGACCCGGAATTTAGGTGGAAAAGGGATATAAGACTCTCCTCAGGGATTTCTGACATTTGTGTTTCTGAAAACACAGTTTGATTTACTGCCTTAGTGGTTTTCAATTTTTTTACACTTCTTCTATAAAAGGTATTTTATTGTCATGAGAGGCAGAAGATGCTTCACTGACAGTAGCAGAACCACCACTCAGAAATAAAGGTCAAGGCCTGAGCCTTTCTTTGCCGCTATGTGTGGTGAATGGTATGTTGCCAATTTTCTGTTTTTCTGCACTAGTAGTAGCCTTTAGAGGGGTTTTTTTGTCTTTACCCCTGTGAAATCTAGATTTTTTTTATTTCAGATACCCTAATTTTTTTAATCCTCTACGCCCTTGAACATCAGCTTTAGATGAAAGTGATGGACTACCAGCAGCTGCAGTGCTAGCATTTGCTTGCTGCTTCTGCTCTCCTCTCAGTTCGTTGTCGTGATCCATATTAACGAAATCACTAAATTGTACAAAAACTACTGTCAGGGCTCTGCCGGGGATCAGCGCGGCCTTACCTCCTCGCCGGCTTCCTTTGATCTCCCGGGCGGTCGGGCAGCTGGCGCGGCGACTGAGAGGATGCTGAGCATTCTCCCCGTGCGTAGGGGACTGCGGGCGGTCCGGTGTCTGGACTCGGGGTTCCCGGCATGGGCGCCGCCATGTCAGTCGGCCCATGTGACTGTACTTCTGGCCTGGGATAGGTGAGCGTCAGCTGATTGCTGTGCACCTATCAAAGGGTTCTGTGGGGTATATAGCCTGCTTCCACCTTTCTGCAAACTGCCTGAACAACGGTTGTCTCCTAGTCCCTAGTTGAGTTCCGGTCCAGGTTCCTGGCGTTCTATTTCCTCTACAGTGTGTTCCATCTCTGCCTGTGTGCCAAGACGTTACTGTGATCCCTGTGCAACAGTGAGTTACCATCTGCCTGTGTGCTAAACGTGTCTCTAGTGAACTTCTTGCAACAGTGTATTACCATCTGCCTGTGTGCTAAACGTGTCTCTAGTGAACCTTGTGCAACAATGAATTACCATCTGCCTGTGTGCTAAAACGTGTCTCTAGTGAACCTTGTGCAACAGTGAATTACCATCTGCCTGTGTGCTAAACGTGTCTCTAGTGAACTTCATGCAACAGTGTATTACCAGCTGCCTGTGTGCTAAACAAGTCTCTTGTGAACCAGGTGCAACAGTTAATTACCATCTGCCTGTGTGCTAAACGAGCCTCTAGTGAACTTCATACAACAGTGAATTACCATATCTGCCTGTGTGTTAAACGTGTCACTAGTGAACTTTGTGCTACAGTATTGCCAGACTTCTTTACGTTGTTTGTGGATCACTCCACAGTGCCTTAAACCTTAGGCATCTCTTATTAGGGCCACGGTTATTTGTGTCTCCAATTCCCACTGAGCTCGGGTACCTGGTCAAAGGACCGCGACCTGCTCACAGGATGCAGCTAAGCCCAAATCCCGATTGGAGGGGTCACTGGCGAACACCATCCTGTGGGTTAGACTCCGCACCATTGCCCAGGTCTCATCAACACTCGAGAGCTGTGGATGAGGAGAACATATATCCAGGCCCCTCGCCTTCGTTTCCTCCCGCAACCCGGACCCAGAGTTTCCACTCCCCCAGCGCCAAGCGTGACAACTACTTAGTAATAGTATTATGTATTTATTTATAATATTTATTTATTACCACTCACTGTGAAGTGGAGTCACGGAGCTTGTATACACAGTGGGTGTATGCCCAGTCACGGAGCTTGTATACACAGTGGGTGTATGCCCAGTCACGGAGCTTGTATACACAGTGGGCTTATGCCTAGTCACGGAGCTTGTATACACAGTGGGCTTATGCCCAGTCATGGAGCTTGTATACACGAGTCTCGCGAGAATCCGACGTCGGCCGGGTAACGTTCTCGGATTCCACCTGTTAGGAGCAGTTCGGATTCCTCAGAATCCAAACCGCTCACTTCTAATTTTAACCCCCTCACAGCTCCCTATATTGTTTATAGAGATGTGCGCCCACCCCGGTGTTTTAGTTTTGGATCTGTATCTCCTTCATGTGTTGGATCGGGATTTGGTTTTGCCAAAATCCTCCTTCCATATTTTGGTTTTGAATCTGTATTTTTTTTTTTAAATATATAAAAATTGCTAAAATCACATAATTTGGGCTTTTTTTGTTCCTACAGCATTATTAACCTCAATAACATTAGTTTCCACTTGTTTCCAGTCAATTTTGACCACCTCACAATATTGTTTTCATCAAGTTGAGGCCAAAAATTTGCACCAACCTAGATGGCTGAATAAATTAAGAGGCAGCAATGGGTGGCACAAACATGTGGCACTTCAACTTCCAACATGGCACATAACGAAATATATGTTTTCATTAATCAAGAGGCCTGAGGAAGATGGAGTATGTATGTAGTTGAAGGCATTTAATTTTTTGATTCTGTAGCTAATTTATGAAGGAGGAGGGGAGAGCATGGGTGAACAATATGACCCATGTTTTGCTCACAAAATCAACTTGGTAGTTCAGAATATTTTTTTTTAATTAAAGGGGCATGCAGGAGATGCTGTCTGTGGCCATAAACATTTCTGGACATTTTTGGCATTCAGCAAATGCATGTGAAAGATTGCAGCAGCTGTGACAGTTCAACTTCCACTATGGCACATCAGGAAACATATATATTTTTTTCTTTATTCAAGAGGCCTGAGGGAGTTGGAGTATGTATGTACTTGAAGCAGGGAAAGAAAGGGTTGATTCTTAGTAAATTTAATGTAATTTTTTTATTCCAAAGCTATTTTATAAGGGAGGAAGGGAGGGAAGGAGGGGAGGCATTTACAAAAAAAAAAAAAAAAAATATATATATATATATATATATATATATAGATGTGCACTAGATTTCAAATACGAATCCTTAGTAAATTTCTAGGTCCTATTGATGTCTATGGCAAAAGGCTGCCGAGTTGGACCAATGCTGTATGTGTTCGAAAACATGTTACCATCCGAGTTTCAGGTGTTCTCGACTGAGTTTTCCTTTTCAAATGGAGAAAAGTTGGCAGAGTTTAGCCTTTAGTAAATTCTGAATATGCAGTTCACGGCTGATATTGTGATATTGCCTCATTTGATGATATTCGAGCTTAGCAAATTTCTGAGCACACAGTTGGTACCTATGCCTTAATTTTTTTGAAAAATATACAGGAAGAAGGGCTTACATCATCATAA
Organism: Taudactylus pleione; assembly: GCA_031769625.1. Taxonomy (NCBI): domain Eukaryota; kingdom Metazoa; phylum Chordata; class Amphibia; order Anura; family Myobatrachidae; genus Taudactylus; species Taudactylus pleione. The sequence continues at coordinate 3,715,018 of JAUIMM010000079.1, read as the reverse complement.
GAGGCAGAACCACCAGTCATAAATAAAGGCCAAGGCCTTAGCCTTTCCTTGCCACTTCATGTGGTGAAAGGCATATTGCCAATTTTATATCTTTCTGCAGCTAACTTTCACTTTGATGTTTTTTTCTTTACCAATCTAAAAGATTGCTTCTTTGATTTTAGATGCCCTGACTTGAGCCCTGTATGCCCTTGGGCATCGGACTAGTATCTCCATGACTGGTGGGGTGGCACTGGCAACAGCTCCAGCACTAGTATGTGGTTCCTGCTTTTCTCTCAACTGATTGTTCACCACATCAACAAACACGAATGAAGTGAGGTACCTCACACACGTCAGTTTGTACCAATTTTAAATATTACACAGCGCCACTCACAATACTTTATGAATTTTACACTGCAGTATGGTGAACCTAGAGTGTCATTCACAATACTTTATGAATTTTATTTTACACTGCGTTATCAATGACCTAATGCGTCACAATATTTTAATGAATATTAAACTGCGGTATTACTGACCGACAGCGTCACAATACTTTATGAATTTTACACTGCAGTATGATGAACCTACAACGTCACTCACAATACTTTATGAAATTTATTTTACACTGCGGTATCCATGACCTACAGCGTCACAATATATTTTTGAATATTACACTGCGGTATTACTGACCAACAGTGTCAAAATACGTGTATGAATAATATTACACTGCGGAATTACTGACCGACAGCGTAAGTCACTATACTTTATTAAACCTTCTATCGGATGAGGTGTTGTCATGTGTGCAAACCACTTATCATACTAACATAAAATAAAGACACTGAGACGTGGATTTGGCAGATAACTTGATGGCGATTTATTGGAGCAATAATAATTATTATTTATTTAAGGATGTATGGTGGCAAAGAAAGGACGGCCAGAAATCAGCCAGATCTGCTATGCCCACACACAAACAACACAAGGCATAGCAGGCGTAGATCGCCCAGAGTGCATACACATAACCATGTAACTCATATCATCAACAAAAGGTAACGCTCACCCCCATCTTGACTTCCCACCCGTTTAGGTGGTGATACTGCCCCCCGTTAGGTTGGTACAGCCAACTACCAGTCAACGAAGGGAGCGCCCTTAAATCATAATTGCACCCGGACTGGCGACCTGCCGTTCTTTCCCGCCACAGCAAGGTTCAGCTTATAGAACCGCCGCACCGCCACCATACCAAGTACTACCCCAATAACGCCAACTCCTCAAAAAGATCCCCAATAAACAATGACACACCCTCCTCTGTTAAATGAACTCCATCAGGTCTATACATATAACTAAATCGAAATTGAATGTTATTATGGTAAATGAAACGGCCATAATTGGCCATCACAAATTTGGCAACTGCGAAATTAAGTTTCTTCCTAGCTTCGTCATTAGCAGGAAAACTCCTAACCCCACGCCAGACCTGTCGAGGTACAATGCAAGACCAAATTAATTTACACAAGGGCCAGGCCGATAGCACCCTCGCCAAATCGTTGACAATATCAACTCGTAATTCTACAGTGGACCTCTGCCCTAAGTCGTTGCCTCCTAAATAAGCCACCAAAATACGTGGCCTACCAAAAAGCCTTGCATACTCTAACAGTTTAGGACAAAAGGAATGCCATCTCATACCTCTGGAACCTATCCAACGGACCCTAGCTGAATATTCAAAAATTGGAGCTTGATCTGAACTCAAACCTAGCAGCCCAGAAAATATATGAGTGGCCTATAACCCAAATGTCCTGCGTGTCAAAGAGCAATCCTAAAGGTGGAGGAAAGCAGTAAATAAAATATTAGTAATTGTCATAAAACAATAACATTTTATGGTGTATTAGTGGGATCTGATAGAACATAAGTGAGTATCTGCCAAAAAGAAAAAATTTCTATTGGTCGCCGACTTTACTATTTGAAGTGGCTGAGACAAACAGAAGACACAAAGGGGAAGAATGGGTGGGGGGGAATTGGGAAAAAACAGGTGAACTCGGCAAGAGGTAAAATAAAAACCTGCTGAGGGATGGACTATGGCCTAATTAAATGATTGAGAATAGCCGAATTGAATCCGTCAGTTCAGGTAAAAATTGTAAAATCCCTCAAGACTCCCATTGCCAGCAATGGCGAGTAGCTAATCCCGAGTAGGACGGACAGGGGTAACAGACAAGACAGGACAGTACATGAGACAAGACAAAAACCAGGCAAGCATAAAATATAAACGTAACCGGAACAGACTGTGAAATGACTTTAAACAAAGGGCCTTCATGTAACTATCCGATTTCCAATGTCCTAGGGCCTTAATTTCTGATGCCGAGAAACCCGCAGCTGCCGCCGAAGTTGCGGCTCCGATCAAAAACGAGTGTGTACCAAAATCTTGAGGCGGGAGGCCTAAAACTGATACACACCTCTTCAAAAACCAACCAAACTGGTATTTGGTAAGCGGAGTCCTGTCCATATGCATGAGTCATGAACCAGGAACATCCGGCCGCAATAACTCATACCGCATAGCTAGTGCCACGGGGCAGATCTGTTCGTCCCTAGATGGACCCAACGAGATCCACCTACCCCTACCAGTCTGGTCGGTCTTCGACTGCCGAATCCTACAGAGAACAGACCTCTCACTGACCAGGATATTCGAGAGGAGCATGGCGGCATCAACCCATTTGGATGATGCCACCAGCTCCGATACCCTCAAGGTGCCGTGAAAAGCCTCCGAAAACACCACTTGAATCAGGACCGCCTCATACGCAGTAAGAGCCACTCCGAGAACCGCCCCTAATACTGCCGGAAGCAGATGAGCGTCCACAGGTCTCCTACGGTCAGCTACTGGCCGGGAGACCCGTGTCCAACCCTTTAAAGCCTTCACTATCAGAAAACTTTTAGTAAAGTCAGGTTGGCCCTTCAATTTACAATAAAATGCAATGCCCCCCAAAGAGCGCGCAACAGAAGCCCTGGATCTGCCAGCCAAACGGAGACTCCAAATAAAAGAAAGCATCGAACGATGCTGACTCTTACCTGCCTGTTTGCTGCTACGGGAATAATCTTCCCATTCATTCCATGCCTGCCGATATGCTCGCAACGTGGAGGGGGCTAAAGACTGTTCTGCTTAGCCCTCCATGCCGGCTCGATCACCTGCCAAACATAAGAGGGGCAAAGCACAACGTCAGCACCAGGGCCACAGATCGGGACCTAGCCCACTGGAAACGTGATAACGCATCGTCTATCTCATTCTCCACCCCAGGAACGTGTCTTGCCTTAAACATGATGTTACAGCGCAAACATGTGAGCACAGCTGCGCTAGCAAGCGCAAAACCAGCAGGGAAGCCGCATGTTGCTGATTGTATCGCATGGACCATGCCCAGGTTGTCACACCTGATAATGATGCTGCGATTGCGTAACCATTCCCCCCAGATTTCCAAGGAAACCATTATGGGAAAGATTTTGAGAAGGAGTAAGTCCTTAGTCAAACCCTTTCCCACCCATTCTTCCAGCCAACGGCCAACGCACCAGGAGCCATCAAGGTAACATCCGAACCCCGTGGTGCCTGCTGCGTCGGTGAACAGCTGCAGCTGCAAATTGTCAGTGGCTGGAGACATCCACAACCGAACGCCATTAAAATCCCGAAGAAACGAGACCCAGACAGAGAGGTCCTGCTTAATCTCTGAGGATAAACGTAGCAAATGTCTCGGTTAGTGACACCAGCCGTGGCCCTTTCCAATTTACGTGAAAAAGCTCTGCCCATTGGAATTACTTTACAGGCCCAGGAGGGATTGCGCCTGCCGCAGGGTAATTCTACTGGAAGCCGTGCATTCCGCTATGGCATTACTTGACAGGCTTATCGAGAGGAATGCGACAAGAACCCACCGAGGTACAGATCTCGATACCCAGGAATGACAAGGGGAAGGGCCCTCCGTTTTGTCCACAGCAACGGGAACTCCAAATGAAAAAACAGCGCTCGTAAAGAAAACAAAAGATAACTGCATCTGCCTGAACCGGAAGGGCCGACACACAGAAAGTCATCGAGATAGTGGGCTATTCCATGACTACCGCAAAAATTAAATAAATAAATTCCGCGCACCAGTGTAGGAAGGTGCTAAAATGCTCGAAAAACGCACAGGACACAGAACACCCCATAGGCAAGCATTTGTCTATGCAATATCCGTTGTCCAAGCTAAAAACCCATAAACTGGAATGACTCTGGGTGCAAAGGAAGTAGACGAAAAGCTGACTCAACATCTATCTTAGCCATCAGTGCGCCCGGACCATAACACCTAATGACGTCCAAAGCATCGTCAAAAGACTGGTACACCACCGAGGAAACCTCAACTGGTATGGCATAATTTACTGACGAGCCTGGCGGATAAGACAGATGTTGCATGAGCCCTTATTTTCCTGGAATTTTCTTGGGAACCACTCCCACCGGGGAATTCACAAGATCCCTAATGGGGGTTCTGCAAAAGGCCCAGCAATGCGCCTGCGCTAACCTCGCCAGCCACTTTTTCCCTAAGAATGTGAGGCAATTCAAAGGCAGACTTCAAATTTCTAGGCGAATATGTGTCGACATCCCTGCAAATAGGTAAACGAAAAACAAAACTGAAGCCTTTTAACGAAAATTCTGCGTCCTGCAGAACCGGGTACCAACTCAACCATTTTGCTATCGCTGTGACACGGACAGGGGATGGAACTTTACTTAGCACTTGTGCCTTTTGCTGGCTGTGCAGGCTGCTGCTGGGCACCCCCCTTGAAAAACTTGGCAACTGGGTGATTGCCACCACATCGCAAGCAGAGGTGACGAAAACGACATTTTAATGTGGAATTATTAAAGGCGAAGCATTTTCCCCAGACGCCTGCTGTTAGCCCTGACGTACTGAACTAGCTGCTTTGCACGCGTTGTACCCCTCATAGGCAGGACGCGAAGGCTGCGTGACCTCCAGCAATGTATATTTGTCGAAGTAGGAGCATAGCTGAGAATGGAGCTTCCCGGTGATAGCTGCTTGGGGCAGTGATTACAATAATAAGCTGTGCACCCTGTAGAAATTCACTGTAGCACATGTATTCTGTCTATTTTGTAAGTTAAATGCTCAGAATACAGTATATAATACAATCTCCTCTATTGGCTGATAATAATGATTCAAAGGAGATAAAAGCTAGATCTTAGGTGCTATAGATAAATAAAGCAGTGTCAAAGCCATTACCCCTTACTGTCATATAACGCATCACTAAAGCATTCTATTCCCCCAATGATACCTCAATGCCCAGCATAATACTGACACTGTTTGCTGCAACTGTTTTCTACCATTAAGAGGGCATAATCAGCACTTAGACCATCTATAAAATACATCATACGAATGTACTGAATGATATAATTCTGGCATATACAGGACCAGCAAACACAGTAAGTAATTATATGTAGAAGTAGGGCCATCCTGTCTGAGCTGAATCTTTTTATTTCATGTGCAGGCTCCTTTACAGATCATATGAGCAAGTTGGGGAATCTGGGAGAGGGCAGAAAAAGAAACCATGCACTGTCCTGGAAACAGATGCACAGATTGGTCCCCCTATGTACTGGATGGTGTATTATCCAGTATTAATAATTGATCCAATAGGTGATCCATATCAGTGCACCCCGTACAGTGCATGTTTTCCAGATCTAGTTGGTGCACAACAATATTCATTACTGGCTTTTTAACTTTTTCTACTGGCTGACACATTTAAAAGATCAACAGGGACTGTAGTGCTAGTTATTTCATTTGTGACACTGAGGGGATCCTAAAAAACATGCAACTTTAGTATTATATGCTATTTCTATTGTAGTCATCATGGTGTGGGCTGAGGGGGGGTTCAGGCAAGGCACTCATAAACCCCTCCTGCATTTGCCTATGGTGCTGGCCACTGCAGCCACAAAGATAATATTGACCAGGGGCATTAAGGACTAAAGGGAAGCACCCCTCCCCCACACTGGCACACCTTCCACAAAGCTGCTGCAGCCTGAGGGGGGATAGAACTATCAATAGGGGAACCACACCTGCAGCTCCTAATAACATGGGGACACTGTGGAGCCAGGGACCAGGGTCTGGGGAGGCTCATTACTAGGCAGGACATAGCTACACCCACCCCCAGCAGAACAAGAAATCAGAAAAGACACTGATTGAGGACAGAAAGGAAAAGTAAAAGCAATGATATGAAGTAAATGAAAAGAGACTAAATACAATAAGGAAAAGGAGGAGAGAAGAAGAGAAGAAGGAGGAGAAGCACTAAGAGAGTTTTATTAAGGAAAATGACAACTGACAAAATGCACTTCCCTGTCCTGGAGGAATCTGGAACAAAGAGGCTTTGGCCCACACTTTTATCCCACTATATAATGTTCCTGTTACAAACCCGCCCCTACTTGCCATAGGCTAACTCCCACAAGTAATTTGCATACATGCCTGCCCCCATCCTAGAGGTTTAAAACACCTCTTTTCTTATGCAATCTTTCGGTTTCTCTAATTTTATTTTACACTGCAATATCAATGACCTACAGCGTAATAATATTTTTATGAATATTACTCTGTAGTATTACTGACCAACAGTGTCACAATACTTGTATGAATAATATTACACTGTGGTATTACTGACTGACAGCGTCACTCACAATACTTTATGAATTTAATTTTACACTGCAGTATCAATGACCTACAGTGTCACAATATTTTTATGAATATTACACTGCGGTATCAATGACCTACAGCGTCATACTATTTTTGTGAATATTACACTGCAGTATCAATGACCTACAGCGTCATACTATTTTTATGAATTTTACACTGCAGTATCAATGACCTACAGCGTCACAATATTTTTATGAATATTACACTGCGGTATCAATGACCTACAGCGTCACAATATTTTTATGAATATTACACTGCGGTATCAATGACCTACAGCGTCACAATATTTTTATGAATATTACACTGCGGTATCAATGACCTACAGCGTCATAATATTTTTATGACTAAAATACCGCGGGGAAGGACTTATATACAGTGGCAAATGCAGGATTTCTAAAGGGGGGTTTCCAAATGCTTGATTTTAGAGTGAGTGTGGCCAGTCCATGAAGAGGGTAGAATTAGCACTTAACCAGTTTTAATATGCGTCATACAAAGTATATTGTGTGTCATAATTCCAGCATATAGAGAGGATCAGCAATCACGGTAAGCCATTAAGTGCTGCAGTAGGGCATCCTGCCTGAGCTGAAGGTTTTTATTTTAGATGTGGGCACCATTCCAGAGCACTGCAGTATTACTGACCAACAGTGTCACAATACTTGTATAAATAATACTACACTGCTGTATTACTGACCGACAGCGTCACTCACAATACTTTATGAATTTTACGCTGCAGTATGATGAACCAACAGCGTCACTCACAATGTGGCAAGCAGTGTCACAGTGCTTTGGATACACTGGAGGGGGGGGGGGGTGGTACATCATACAGTGTCACAGTGTGGGGTACAGCACAACACAGCCCAGCACAGCAAACACCTGGATGGGCAACAGAGCACCCTGGATAGAGCACAGCACACCCTGCCTGGATTGGACAATACAGCCCAGCACAGCAAACCCCTGGTGGGTGGGCAACACAGCCCCCTGGACAGAGCACAGCACACCCCTGCACACCCCTGGACTGGACAACACAACCCTCCCTCAACGGAGCACAACAGAGCACAGCCGTGATTCAGCAAACAAATGGCACCGATCACCGCGGGGAAGGACTTATATACAGTGGCAAATGCAGGATTTCTAAAGGGGGGTTTCCAAATGCTTGATTTTAGAGTGAGTGTGGCCAGTCCATGAAGAGGGTAGAATTAGCACTTAACCAGCTTTAATATGCGTCATACAAAGTATATTGTGTGTCATAATTCCAGCATATAGAGAGGATCAGCAATCACGGTAAGCCATTAAGTGCTGCAGTAGGGCATCCTGCCTGAGCTGAAGGTTTTTATTTTAGATGTGGGCACCATTCCAGAGCATTGGAGCAAGTTCCGGGAGTCTGGGGGAGCAGCAGAATAACTTAGCACTGCTCTGGACATATATGTACATATTGTGAGCGGCTCTGAATCAGAGCAACACATCCCTAACAGTGAATGTTTTCAAGATCTCCTAGTTGGTGCACAGGTTATTTATTACTGACTGATACATGTTAAAAGATCCACAGGTGGTACTAATTATTTCATTTGTGATACTGAGAAGAACATTCAGCACTAGTAAAATTCTGTTACATTACTATTTCTATTGTGGGCTGGGGAGGGGGTTTCCAGGCAGATGGAAACCCCCCCTGCGTTTGCCTATGATATACAATCTAAATCCCGTGAGAAGCTGGAGGTTGACGTTTTGCCTCATTTTGGATTTTCCCGCCTGACTCGTATCCTACTCAGATCCCCTATGTTCAGCTCCTCTCTAACGTTTACACTACTTTTCACCAATATAGCTCAAAGGCTTCAGCGAGGTGGCTGGCTAAAGTAAGCGACAGAGCAGTGGCACAAACACACGGCAGTTTAAAAAAATATAGGACATCTATGGAACATTATCACAAAGCAGTGGCAGACAGGATGGCAATTTAATAAACTATAAATATGTCAGTCGGCAATGCACCAAGTTGCGCAAAATTTAAAGAAAAGAGGTGCCAGATGAAATTGGCCCTCCCACCCACTCTTATGTGGGATATTAAAAAGGACATGCACAGTTTAACAAACCAAGCACTTAAGTGACAAGGATTCACACTTTTGTGGCTGAACTCCTTGGTTTGTTTGGGCCCCCAGAAAACAATTTTTTGAAAGGACTACCTCCATTCATTAAGAAGGAGGAGGTTGATGATGAGGGTGTTTGGTGGTGGAGATGGCATGAGCTGGTCTAAACTAGGGGTGAGCGGGTTCAGATTTCTGAAATCCAAACCCCCCCGAGCCCCCCCGATCAGAGGCCGATCCGAGTCAGGCTCGACTTTTCCCGCCTGACTCGGATCTGAAATTGAGGCAAAACGTCATCATCACGCCTTCCGGGTCTCGCGGGTTTTGGATCCTATATAAGGTACCCGCGTCGGCGCCATTTTCTCACTCGGCTGTGGACAGTGAAGAGGAAGGGTGGGAGTTAGGGCTGGCTGGGCTGTGTACTGTAGTGCAGTGTAGTGCAGTGTAGTGTTGTGCTGTGCTGCGCTGTGCTGCTGTTGTCCATAGGGGCTGTGTCCACTACTTCAAAGTCCATAGGGGCTGGCTGGACTGTGTTGTGCAGTCAGTTGTCCATAGGGGCTGTGTCCACTCCAAAGTCCTGTGCAGTGTCCCAGTCCTAAAGGGGTGCTGTAGTGTTGTCCAGGGGGTGCTCTGTCCGTCAGGGGTGCTCCCCCCAAGTGCAAAAAAAAAAACTATTTTTTCTGTGTTTGTGAATTGTGTGCACTGTGGCTGCACGTGCATCAACAAAGGAGCAGCGCCAAGTGTGCGCCTGAGTCCCATAAGTAAAAGGCCGGCTGGTTTGTCCGTTAAAGGGTGCTGTAACCCCCAAAGGGCACTCCAAACAAAATAAAAAAATATATTTTTTTGTGTTTGTGAATTGTGGCCCTCATTCAGAGCCACTCGCTAGCGGCAGTACGCTCGTTCCGAGCGATGTTCGCACATCTGCGCATGCGTACGGATCGTTATACGCATGCGCGAACCAGTCAGTGCGGCCGAAATTCATGTGCTCGCAATATAGCGAATGCCTGCTATTTTGAGTGACAGAATGAGGCGTATGTGGGTGGTAACAGGGGAAGGTGCTTGAAAATGGGGAGTGGAGATCCGAACGCAGGCGTGCTTAAAGGTCAAAACGGGCATTTTATGGGTGTGCATAATTAATACAGCAGCGTCATTGACCACGTCACTGGGTTATTTTATAGCCAGAACTGCTCGCAAGATTGTGGTAGCAAAAACCAACCACAAGAATAGCGAGCAGTTCATACGCTGGTCGATGTACTCGATTAATCTAAAAAATAGCGGACATGACGTACGGTGCGAGCGGCCAGGGGGCGTTTTTAACAAATAAACGAGCGTATGTTTTGCTCGCTCGTTCAGACTTAGAGGTGTGAACAGACTGCAATTTGCGAACGGATCATTTGAATAGCCACCCCTTGTTTTTGAACGAATGACCGCAAATAGCGAACGGCTCTGAATCAGGCCCTGTGTGCGCAGTAGCCGCACGTGCATCAACAAAGTAGTGCCAAGCGTGCGCCTGTGTCCCATAAATAAAGGGCCGGCTGGATTGACCACTAAAGGGTGCTGTAACCCCCAAAGGGCACTCCAAACTAGGGGTGTGCACCAGCCACTTTTCGTGTTTTGTGTTTTGGTTTTGGATCTGGATCTTTCTTCGTGTTTTGGATCTGGATTGGTTTTGCCAAAACCACCCTTCCGTGTTTTGGATTCTGGGTTTTGTGTTTTGGATCTGGATTTTTTCTTAAAAAATAAAAAAACGCTAAAATCACATAAAATTGGCCTTTTTTTGTTCCTACGCTATTAATAACCCCAATAACATTAATTTCCACTCATTTCCACTCTATTCTGAACACCTCACACCTCACAATATTGTTTTTAGGCCAAAAGGTTGCACCGAGGTAGCTGGATGACTATGCTAAGCGACACAAGTGGGCAGCACAAACACGTGGCCCATCTAGGAGTGGCACCGCAGTGGCAGACTGGAAGCCAATCAGCGTTATGGTGCCCATTTGTATGTAGCACGGACCCGGGAGATCCGTGCTACATGCATCTGTGTGATTGGCACAGAGCAATGACAGGTCCGGGAGACCCATCTGTGCTGCTGTGGTAAAAAAAAAAAACCTGTGTAAAAAAAGAAAAAAATGGCGTGCACCCCCCCAAAAAAGAGCAACCAGCCCCGGGCATTAGTAACCCAGTGCTGGGTGTGCTTAAATACAGGGGACAAACGACGTAGGGGTCCCCTGTACTTAAGCACAACCAGCACCGGGCTAGTCAGAACCAGCGCTGGTTGCCAAATTACGGGGGACAAACGACGTAGGGGTCCCCCGTTTTCTGCGCAACCAGCTCTGGGCTCTGATCCGGCCCTGGTTCTGGAAATACAGGGGAAAAAAATTAGTAGGGTTCCCCTGTAGGTTCCAGAACCAGCACTGGACCTTTTCTAGCGGGGGGCTGATGCCACAGCCAGGGGAGCCCTTTCACCGGGCCCCCCAGCCGCAGCATCAGCCCTGACCGCTAGTCAGCCCAGGCCAGGGATCCCTGGAGAGCTGGGGATCCCCCCAATAAAGGGGTCACCCTCTCCAGGGCACCCCAGGCCCAGGCTGATAGCCCGGGGCTATCCCCGCCACCCCTGGTAGCGGTGGGTGACGGGTTGATTGTGTGGTGTGGTGTAAATAAAGAATGTCAAACATTGTCTTTACAAGTAGAACTGCAAGTCCCAGCTAGCCTGCCCCGCATGCTGGTACTTGGAGAACCACAAGTACCAGCATGCAGGGCATTAAGGGCCCACTAGTACCTGTAGTTCACCTGTAAAAAAAAGTTTAAAAAAACACAGGACACACACACCGTGACAGTATAAGTTTATTAAAGATACACACACACACACACGTACACATACTCACCTATGTAACCCTGTAGCATCGGTCCACTTGTCCGGTAAAGTATCCATAGGGGACCTGTGGAAAAAAACATACTCACCATCTCCTATGCGAGGTTATATCCTCTTCGTTCCAAAGTAGCCATCCCCGGACTTGGCAAAAAAAAAAAAAAAAACCCGATCCACGAACTTAGTACTGTTCTATAGAACGGTACTTCCCGAATGAGAGCTTAGCGGCGGGGTATCACCATGGAAACCCCGCTGCTAAGCGTTCATTGGCTGAGAGAGGTCATCTCCCGTCTCTCAGCCAATGAACGGCTCCCTCCATTGTAGTCAATGGTGGGAACCGCAGGGTAAACTTTAATAACCTTGCGGCTCCCACCATTGACTACAATGGAGGGAGCCGTTCATTGGCTGAGAGACGGGAGATGACCTCTCTCAGCCAATGAACGCTTAGCAGCGGGGTTTCCATGGTGATACCCTGCCGCTAAGCTCTCATTTGGGAAGTACCATTCTATACAACGGTACTAAGTTCGTGGATCGGGTTTTCGTTGTTTTTTTTTGCCAAGTCCGGGGATGCCTACTTTGGAACGAAGAGGACAGAACCTCGCATAGGAGATGGTGAGTATGTTTTTTTTCACAGGTCCCCTATGGATACTTTACCGGACAAGTGGACCGATGCTACAGGGTTACATAGGTGAGTATGTGTACATGTGTGTGTGTGTGTGTGTGTATGTATGTTTAATAAACTTATACTGTCACAGTGTGTGTGTCCTGTGTTTTTTTTTTTGTTTTTTTTTACAGGTGAACTACAGGTACTAGTGGGCCCTTAATGCCCTGCATGCTGGTACTTGTGGTTCTCCAAGTACCAGCATGCAGGGTAGGCTTGCTGGGACTTGCAGTTCTACTTGTAAAGACAATGTTTGATATTCTTTATTTACACCACACCACACAATCAACCCGCCACCCACCGCCACCAGGGGTGGCAGGGATAGCCCCGGGCTATCAGCCTGGGCCTGGGGTGCCATGGAGAGGGTGACCCCTTTATTGGGGGGGTCCCCAGCTCTCCAAGGATCCCCGGCCTGGGCTGACTAGCGGTCAGGGCTGATGCTGCGGCTGGGGGGCCCGGTGAAAGGGCTCCCCTGGCTGTGGCATCAGCCCCCCGCTAGAAAAAGTCCAGTGCTGATTCTGGAACATACAGGGGAACCCTACTAATTTTTTCCCCTGTATTTCCAGAACCAGGACCGGATCAGAGACCAGAGCTGGTTGCGCAGAATACGGGGGACCTCTACGTCGTTTGTCCCCCGTATTTTGGCAACCAGCTCTGGTTCTGACTAGCCCGGTGCTGGTTGTGCTTAAGTACAGGGGACCCCTACGTCGTTTGTCCCCTGTATTTAAGCACACCCAGCACTGGGTCACTAATGCCCGGGGCTGGTTGCTCTTTTTTGGGGGGGTGCACGCCATTTTTTTCTTTTTTTACACAGGTTTTTTTTGTTTTTTTACCACAGCAGCACAGGCGGGTCTCACGGACCCGTCAGTGCTCTATGTCAATGACACAGATGCAAGTAGCACAGATCTCCTGGTCCATGCGTGCATCTGTGTCATTGAAATACACAGCAGCACAGACGGGTCTCACTAACCCATCTGTGCTCTGTGTCACTGTCAATCACACAGATGCATGTAGCACGGATCTCATGAGTCCATGCTACATGCAAATGAGCACCATAATGCTGATTGGCTGAGAGCCATGACAGACGGCTCTGTCAGCCAATCAGCACTTTGCCCATTAAAGGCAAAGGCATTTTTTTTAAATGGCCGCTCGAGGCAAAACCTCGAGATCCGACAGTAGATCTCAAGGTTTTGCCTCGGGAGAGGGATCCGGGGCAGACAGGGAGATCCGAGCTTGGGCTCGGATCGCCCCGGATCCCCGAAGTTTCGGGTGGGTTCGGTTCTCAGGGAACCGAACCCGCTCATCCCTACTCCAAACAAAATAAAATATTTTTTTTTGTGTGTTTGTGAATTGTGTGTGCAGTAGCCGCACGTGCATCGACAAAGTAGTGCCAAGCGTGCGCCTGTGTCCCATAAATAAAGAGCCAGCTGGATTGACCGCTAAAGGGTGCTGTAACCCCCAAAGGGCACTCTAAACAAAATAAAAAAATATGTTTGTGTCTGTGAATTGTGAGCGCAGTAGCCGCACGTGCATCAACAAAGTAGTGCCAAGCATGCGCCTGTGTCCCATAAATAAAGGGCCGGCTGGATTGACCGCTAAAGGGTGCTGTAACCCCCAAAGGGCACTCCAAACAAAATAAAAAAATATATTTTTTTGTGTTTGTGAATTGTGTGCGCAGTAGCCGCACGTGCATCAACAAAGTAGTGCCAAGCGTGCGTCTGTGTCCCATAAATAAAGGGCCGGCTGGATTGACCGCTAAAGGGTGCTGTAACCCCCAAAGGGCACTCCAAACAAAATAAAAAAATATTTTCTGTGTTTGTGAATTGTGTGGGCTGTAGCTGCACGTGCATCAACAAAGGAGCAGTGCCAAGCGTGCGCCTGTGTCCCATAAGTAAAGGGCCGGCTGGCTCATTTCTTAAAGGGTGGTGTAACCCACAAAGTGCACTACTCTCCAGCAAAAATAAAAAAATATTTTCTATGTTTGTGTGCGCCTTAGCCGCACGTATATATCAATATAACATAAATAGAGGACCAAACGTTCTCCAATGAAAATAAAATTGGGAAAGATCAAGAACCACTTCCTTCTAGTGCTGTTGCTGCTGCTGGGAGTTGTTCATCATCCCAGAGAGGAAGTAGGAACACCACTACTTTCACTAAACAATTGACCCTCCAACAGGCTCTAGCGAGGAGGATGAAGTACGACAGCAGTCATCCTGAAGCAAAACGTATAACTGAGGCCTTGACTGCTATGTTGGTGTTAGACGTGCATCCAGTATCCGCCATTAGTGCAGTGGGATTTAGACAATTGATGGAGGTAGTGTGTCCCCGGTTCCAAATCCTATCTAGATTCCACCTGCATCCTCAAAGCAGCAGCGACAAGCGTGCGTCTGTCTGTTAAAGGGTGGTGTAACCCTCAAAGTGCGCTCCACAAACAATAAAGAAATTCTTTTTTTTCTGTCTTTGTGAATTGTGTGGGCTGTAGCCACACCTGATCCTCAAAGCAGCAGCAACAAGCGTGCGTCTGTCTGTTAAAGGGTGGTGTAACCCTCAAAGTGCGCTCCACAAACAATAAAAAAATTCTTCTTTTTTTTTCTGCATTTGTGAAATGTGTGGGCTGTAGCCGCACCTGCATCCTCAAAGCAGCAGCGACAAGCGTGCATCTGTCTGTTAAAGGGTGGTGTAACCCTCAAAGTGCTCCAAAAAATAAAAAACTATTTTTTTATGTGTTTGTGACTTGTGTGCGATGTAGCCACACGTGCATCAACACAGTAGCAGCACCAAGCATGCGCCTGTGTCATAAGTCAAGGGCTGGTTTGGACATCTGGTCCGGACTGAAGGACGTGCCAACAATTTCTGACAAGTCTACTTTCACTGCATATGATACTGTCCTCAAAGCAGCAGCGACAAGCGTGCGTCTGTCTGTTAAAGGGTGGTGTAACCCTCAAAGTGCGCTCCACAAACAATAAAAAAATTCTTCTTTATTTTTCTGTCTTTGTGAATTGTGTGGGCTGTAGCCGCACCTGCATCCTCAAAGCAGCAGCAACAAGCGTGCGTCTGTCTGTTAAAGGGTGGTGTAACCCTCAAAGTGCGCTCCACAAACAATAAAAAAATTCTTCTTTATTTTTCTGTCTTTGTGAATTGTGTGGGCTGTAGCCGCACCTGCATCCTCAAAGCAGCAGCAACAAGCATGCGTCTGTCTGTTAAAGGGTGGTGTAACCCTCAAAGTGCGCTCCACAAACAATAAAAAAATTCTTTTTTTTTCTGTCTTTGTGAATTGTGTGGGCTGTAGCCGCACCTGCATCCTCAAAGCAGCAGCGACAAGCGTGCGTCTGTCTGTTAAAGGGTGGTGTAACCCTCAAAGTGTGCTCCACAAAAAATAAAAAATTCTTTTTTTTCCTGTCTTTGTGAAATGTGTGGGCTGTAGCCGCACCTGCATCCTTAAAGCAGCAGTGACAAGCGTGCATCTGTCTGTTAAAGGGTGGTGTAACTCTCAAAGTGCGCTCCACAAACAATAAAAAAATTCTTCCTTTTTTTCTGTGTTTGTGAAATGTGTGGGCTGTAGCCGCACCTGCATCCTCAAAGCAGCAGCGACAAGCGTGCGTCTGTCTGTTAAAGGGTGGTGTAACCCCCAAAGTGTGCTCCACAAAAAATAAAAAATTCTTTTTTTTCCTGTCTTTGTGAATTGTGTGGGCTGTAGCCACACCTGCATCCTCAAAGCAGCAGCGACAAGCGTGCGTCTGTCTGTTAAAGGATTACATCAGTGACAGCATCCAAGTAGGCATGTCAGACAGTCCGTACATGTACTGGCAGAAAAAAGAGGCAATTTGGAGGCCCCTGTACAAACTGGCTCTATTTTACCTGAGTTGCCCCCCCTCCAGTGTGCACTCCGAAAGAGTGTTTAGTGCATCCGGGAACCTTGTCAGCAAAAGGCGTAGGAGGTTATTATCAACTCTTCCAGGGAGACCAGCCTCCAGAACGTACAGAGGGACCTGTGGTGGTGGATTCCAGTGGGGACGAATTAATACTCTGTGAGGATGAGGATGTACACAACACTGAAGAGGGTGAGGAATCGGTGAATGAGGAGGATGAGGACGACATCTTGCCTCAGTAGAGCCAGTTTGTGCAGGGCCAGATTAATTGCCAGCTTGTTTTGTGGGGGCCCAAACGAACCAATCATTTCAGCCACAGTCGTGTGGCAGACCCTGGCGCTGAAATGATTGGTTTGTTAAAGTGTTCATGTCCTGTTTATACAACATAAGGGTGGGTGGGAGAGCCCTAGGACAATTCCATCTTGCACCTCTTTTTTTTCTTTGCATTATGTACTGTTTGGGGCCTAGTTTTTCAAACTGCCATTCTGTCTGCCACTGCAGTGTCACTCTTGAATGGGCCACGTGTTTGTGTCGCCCACTCATGTCGCTTAGCATAGTCATCCATCTACCTCGGTGCAACCTTTTGCACATAAAAACACTATTGTGAGGTGTGAGGTGTTCAGAATAGACTGGAAATGAGTGGAAATTAAGGTTTTTGAGGTTAATAATAGCATAGGAGCAGAAAAATCAACACATTCTGTGATTTTAGCTGTTTTTAAGCTTTTTTTAAAAAAAAATACAGATTCAAAACACAAAACCCAGAACCCAAAACACCAAAGGGTGGTTTTGGCAAAACCAATCCAGATCCAAAACATGAAGAAAGATCCAGATCCAAAACCAAAACACGAAAAGTGGCCGGTGCACACCCCTAGTCTAAACTGCTGGTAGCTTATACTGGACTGCTTGTTATTAATTTACAAATTATTATAATTTTGTTAAACAAATTGCATGAACTCGCTGCAAATGATGTAACAGAGAGCATGGGCAAACGCAGGGGGGATTCTAGTTGCCTGGAAACCTCCCTCCCCAGCCCACACCGTGACCACAACAGAAATAATAATACAATATAATTTTACTAGTGCTTCATGTGCTTCTCAGTATCACAAATGTAATAATTAGCACCACCTGTGGATCTTTTAATATGTGTCAGCCAGGCAAGATGGTCCTACTGCAGCATTTAATAGCTTATTGTGATCGATGGTCCTGTATATGCTGGAATTATTAAATACAATACACTTTGTATGACGCATATTACAGTTGGTTAAGTGCTAGTTATGCCCTCTTCATGGACTGGCCACACTCACTCTAAAATCAAGCATTTGGAAATCCCTCTCTAGAAATCCTGCATTTGCCACAGGGGAGGAGGTGCCTAGATGGTTAACGACAATGGCATTCTTTTTATCATGAGCAAGAACTGCTGCCACTGGTGGCTGATTTATACAAACAACATCCTCATTAGCATCAGATAGGACACAAATACCCCCCCATCATCCTCCTTTTGCACTTCTTCCACACTATTATCCTCAATTTCCATTATTTTACCATCTAATACTAGCACAGCCATCATGGCGTCAGTGATCCACTGTGCAACTGGGTGACAGCTGTCATACTTGTTTCCTCTATCAAAGGATTAACAGTCAATTGTTTTTAAACTACTACTAGTAGTAGTCTTCTTGGTCCCTTTCTGGGATGAAGGTCCAGCAGCAGCAAGCCTAGCACTCAAGGATTTTTCTGAGAAATCCTGGATAAGAGAGGAGTCACTTAGCCTTATCCTGGATGCAGAACTACCTCTGATCATTAGTGAAAATATTGACGATGAAGGTGTTGGCGGTGGTGATTGCAGGTGCTGGGACCTAGCTGAGGGAAGGGAGCTAACTGATGCTGGACTGTCTGTTGTTATGTTTTTAGCACCAGTTTCTGATTTTCCCAAAAATGTTCCATGAACTCGCTGCAAATGATGTAACAGGGAGGAGGTTCCTAGATTTTTAAGGTCCCTACCTCTACTTACTCTGGATTTACAAACGCTAAAGATGGCTCGACAATTGTTGTCTGGATTTGGGTTGAAATAATTCCACACATATGAAGTGGATTTTTTTGTCTTATGCCCAGGCATGGCAATAGTATTTTTCTCATGGGCAACAACTGTTTCCACTGGTGCCTGATTTGCACAAACATCCTCATCATCAACATCCTTATTAGCATCAGCTACACAAGTATCCTCTTCATCCTGGTGCACTTCCACAGCAGCATCCTCAATTTCTATGTTAGCATGTTGACTTGTGTTGCTTATCCCCACATTTGCAGAGGGCACACAAATGTTGGAAAGGTCAGGCTCACACATGGCACCCAGTGCGGTGTGTATGGCCCCCCCAGAATGGACGCTGGGAGAACTCCCACCAGCCCTTGCTCCTCCCATCAGCCCCCAGGACTCCCAGCAGCCACCTCTCCAGTAAGAAGAGAGAGGGGAAGCCGCTGGGAGCTGCGGAGACCCCCTGCCAGGTAGGTGTTTTTTTTTTTCAATTTACTCGGCACAGGGTTCTCAGAGTTGAAAACCCTGCGACCACTATTTTTTAAATTGAATACTGTGGGTAGCGGGAGCGCGCATACCCGCGGTATTCTGGAATTGGGCGCGAGGTGCGCAATGTTTTTAACTTGCTAAAACTTGCACCCAATTGTTTATGCCCCCTAGTCTCTCCTTAGGGATATCTGAGCACACAGTTGGTTCCTGTGCCTTAATGATTTTCATTTTTTTACACTTCTACGGGGAGAAGGGCTTAAATCATCAAAAGAAGCTTTCCTTGCCACTTAGTGGATAAACGGCATATTGCCAATTTTATGTTTTTCTGCAGCTAACTTTCCCTTTGATGTTTTTTCTTTACCACTGTAAAATATTAGTTCTTTGATTTTAAATGCACTGACACAAGCCCTCTATGCCCTTGGGCATCGGCTTTAGTAGATGACGTTGACGGACTAGTATTGTCATGACTGGAAGCTGCAGCTCCAGCAATAATATGTGGTTCATGGTCTCCTCTATCGATTCCTACCTATCTATACACTCTAAAATTGTCACTGTTTAGCGTTAGAAGAGCATCACAAGAAATAATTGCTTTCAGACTTTGATTGTGGTTCCAAAGCACAAAAAGTTATTATTCACCATAAAAACAGATAGTTACACGCTGTGCTCTAAATACTATTAGCGCAAACAAATTATACAGACACAGGGTACAGTTGTTACATACGCACGTGCTCTGGATCCAGATCCCGGCATCAAAGATGAAACCTCCGTCAACAGAAAAGCAAGAAGACTGGGCTCTAGTTTCAGAGAGCCTGCATATATACCCTTACAGAGATAGGCAATACAATAGAACAAGTTGGCATGATTCCATTGGTTCTTCTTCCTGGTTCTTCTGTTACAGTACAGTTCATAGGTCAATTCATATGGTCACAATCCAGCCTCCAACAGTTATTTGTGTCCATTTTCCCGCTGCATAACAAATCTAACCTGGCTGCATTGCAGGATACATTTTAATGCTTAACTCTCTATGATCCATAATTTTCCAGACACATGTTGCTATCTCCTCACCGATGAAACCGGAAATCTGCAAAGACACAGTGGTTTAGAATGACACCAAACACGGTCTGCTTATCATATACTAAACCTTAGATATCAAATAATATGTATTTCACAACATTACTGGTAATGAATAAAACCTTAAATATTAACCTTAATGCTAGGGAACCTTTTTATGTAAGCGTGCAGTGTATAAGTATTATGGTATTGAGATAAGACACTATCTAGCGTTGTGCGACTACGTTTTTGTGAAGTACACCGTGGTACGTGTTTTGCAGGGTTGATCATATTATATGTTTTAGTAACTCTGTATTTATATAATGAGGACTTTTAACATCTTTATACTGTGTGGGAATCTCATGACGCTAAATAATAGCATTGCCGTATGTACTTATGTGTGAGATTCGCTAAAATGGCGCTGGGCGGCCAGCCGCAAAATGGCGTCTTGTTGCCATTCGCAAAATGGCATCGTGCAGATTTAATTTTAAACAAATTCTGTCTCAGCCAATTATCTAGCTTCGACAGTCCACCCTTTGATAGCAAACATTCTATCACACTCTGGTTTTAAAATTAATTTAGGCTTACACTATGACATATTATTTAATGTTATATTATGGGATGGCACAAGGTGGTTCTTAAACCATCAATAATGTGTCTCTGGGAGGGACATAAAACTACCCTTATACGCACACCGCAGATCTTGGGAGATCATGGGAAAGATGTGGGGATGCACCAATCCTATAAAGGAAGTCTTGAAGGGGATAGGGACTTACATTATTTAAGATGTTTTAAAATAACATTTTAATAACACATTTCATGCATGGCTAAATTTATACATCATCTGATGGTACACTGTAGTTTTGTCCTTAGCAACCTTGTGTCCTGTTTGAAAGAGATGGAGCAACAAAAGTTTAGTATTATTTAAACATGACATAAACGAATCAGAACATAACAATAAATCATCCACATATTGTATTAGAACAGATCCATTGGCAGGTTGAAAAGATTGTAAACAGTCGTGTAAGGCCTGGGAGAAGATACTGGGGCTGTCTATGAAGCTCTGGGGTAATCATGTCCATGTGTATTGTACAGCCCTGTATGTAAAAGCAAATAGGTACTGACAGTCAGGATGAAGAGTTACAGAGAAGAAAGCAGAGCAGAGGTCAGTGACATTGAAATGGGTTGCATTTGGTGGGATCTGCATAAGAATGACAGCTGGATTTGGCACTATGGGAAATTTGCTTTGTACTACCTTATTAACCCCTCTAAAGTCTTGTACCAGCCTGTAACCCCTCCCACCACGCTTTTTCACAGGAAAGATGGGACTATTGGCTACACTTGCTGTATGGACTAAAATTCCCTGTTGTAATAACCGCTCAATTATGGGATAAACCCCTATCTCTACCTCCTGTTTTAATGGGTACTGGGGAATTTTTGGAGCTTGCCTACCGCTTTTTAGATTTACCATTACGGGAGCTACATTTGCCATTAATCCAGTGTCCTGTCCATCCTTGGTCCAAAGTGAATCTGGAATTTGGGATAACACTTGATCTACCTGAGATGGATTTTTACCTGAACTAGTGGAGTGATGCATTAACCTTTTGGGGAGTGTCCAACATATCCCTCACCTCATGTGCAACTCTCTCTGGGATATCTAGTAATATACCATCAGGGATACAATATATGACACATCCCATCTTGCATAACAAATCCCTTCCCAGTAGGTTAGTAGGAGCCGCTGCTGCCAGGAGAAAAGAATGCCTGGTATGCAATGGTCCGATAGTAACCTCTGTGGATTTGGTTAAAGGATAATGCACTTTACCCGTTACACCCATTGCTGGTACTGTCTTGCTGGTCACCTGTAAATTAGCTGGAGATTTTAACACTGATCTGGTCGCCCCTGTGGCTACAAGTAAAGGATGTTTAGTACCAGCTACATCAACCATCATCACCGGTTCTTCCCTAGTACTTCCCATTAACCTGACTATCTGTAGACTACAGGTATGATCTGACTGCTAGCGTTGACTCTCACTCTCCAATACAGCATTTAAGGCCACAGCTGGAGCTGGTGATTGTTGGAAATTTCCTGCACTCTGTGTATATCCCTTATGTGGATATCCAGGTACTCCCTGGTTAGGGGGTCCTACTTTCTTCACGTTACAGTTCCTACTTACATATCCCACTTGGTTGCAGTTAAAGCACCTTCGTGAGTGGGGTGGGTGAAAAGGTTGCTATGTGGGTTGAGCGGTAGAGAAAGATTGTGCGTGTGGATAAGGATTTTGAGGGTAATATGGTGGCTGTGGATAGTATGGGTTTTGTGGCTGTGTGTGATAAGTGGGGTAGGGCTGTGTTTGTGGCGATGCAGAATTGGTGAGGGCATGTAGCTGTGCAGGTGCATGTGTGTCTGGTGGCTGTGATGTTACATTCATTCCTTCTAGAGCTTGAATATTAACAGCCATTAGCTTCTCACTCTGGGTCTCTCTCTTCTTGATGTTTTGATCATGCTCAATAGCAGACTCCCTAAGTGTGTCTACAGTAACTCCTCTCCAGCCAGGTAGAGAGGTCTGGACTCGGGTTTTTAGATTGTCTTTAAGACCATCCATAAGCACCGTGATGACAATTTCCCTATGGTGAGTGCTATCTTTAATATTTTCTATCCCAGTGTACTGGGTGATAGCCTGCAGAGCTTGGGTAAAGTAAAGTAATCCTCTGCAGATTCATTCTCTTTTTGTTTTATGATGAAAATTTTACTCCAGTTATCTATTACTGGAAAATATACATCCAATTGAGTTATTATGCGGGTAATGTTACCTTGGTTACCCTCGTCTGTTAAGGGACCATCTCCCTCCAATACGCAATCCGTGATAAACTTTTTCACGTCGGTATTGTGTGGAACACACGCCCTTAACACCTCTCTCCAATCTTTATTGGTTGGCTCGTGATCATTACCCAAATTTTTCAAAAATCTTTGGCATTTTGCTAATTCCTACTTAGGGTCAGGAAGTCATTCATCATGGAATTTAGCTCAGCTCTTGTCCAAGGACAATGCATTGCTACCTCCCTTGTGGACACTACACCATTCGCATCCGCATTCCAATTTGGAACAGTTATTGTCCGGATAGGATGGATACCAGCCACACTGTTACCTTTGATCTTGTTACCTGGCTGGGGATTTAGCCTATTACTGCTACGTATAGGGTTAACAAATTTCTCTACAGGTGCAGTGGATGTTAACACTTCCTGTACTACCACTGATGAAGATGCCCCACTTGTGCTTGTTGTGATGGAGCATCTAACATGTGTGCAGCATGGGAAATGGCAGACATAACAACAGGTTCATCATCCGCATCATAAACATTTTCCTTGTGATTACTCAAGAGAGGGTACAAGTTACCTGTTACATTTTTATGAGTTTTTACATCGACTGTACCTCCACCCCCATCTGCATAGGGTGGTGGTGGTGCGCGTGAACCACTGGCAATACCTTCCGCAACGCTACCTTGCTGTACATGTGCGCTATTTTGCAGCGCGCACGCACCGCAGTTTAGCGCTGCGTGCGCACTCCCCTGCATCATGCAGGCGATGCTGGTTTGCGTCGCATGCACACCCTTAAGCCACGTATCCCCCTCATGCTGCCATAACTTTAACAATTGTTATACTTTATCTTTTTCATTCGAGAGTGCACCATACAGATGCTATCTCGGTCATTGTTCAATACCTCCTTATCAATGCTGCCAATTCTGGGAAACGGTTTCACACTTTTCCTCGTCATTTTAAACCATACATCACATTACCTAGTTGCATAAGCAATGTACCTAGTATGCATAATATGCCGTGCCGACCCAAGCAGCGCTTCCAACAGCAACACATCATCTAACATCTCTACAGTTTGTTTGGCTCCCATCATTTGGGAAAATAACGCTAAACTTTTCAATAGAGATTTAGATCAGTGAAAGAACATCAAGGCTACTTTCACTTACCTGTGGACGATATTAACAGGATGCGCCAACACACCTATGGAAGAATAACCAGGCTGCTTCCACGCACCTAATCCCTTTTTGACTACATTTCACTGCTAGCATGTAGGCATTCCAATAACACAGTCACAATACTTGTATGAATATTACACTGCAGTATGATCTACAGTGTCACAATACTTGTTTGAATTTTACACTGGGGTACAGCACCAAAAAAAAAAGTAACTTTTATATTTTACATTTTTTTTTTTTTACACTGGAGCAGAGACCATGGATGGACACAGCAGAGTCCCTGGAAGGACAGCACCAACAGCCCCTGGATGGACTAAGTAGCCCCTGCCCCTGGATGGACTAAGAAACCCCTGCCCCTGGATGGACTAAGCAGACCCTGCCCCTGGATGGACTAAGCAGCCCCTGCCCCTGGATGGACACAGCAGCGTCACAATACTTGTATGAATATTACACTGTGGTATGACCTACAGCATCACAATACTTGTATGAATATTACACTGTGGTATGACCTACAGCATCACAATACTTGTATGAATATTACACTGCGGTATGACCTACAACGTCACAATACTTGTATGAATATCACACTAGGGTGCAGCACAAAAAAAAATTACTTATAATTTTTACTTTTTTTTTTCTACACTGGAGCAGAGCCCCTGGACAGACACAGCACAGCCCCTGGACAGATACAGATACAGCCAGCAGCCCCTGCCCCTGGATGGACACAGAAGCCCCTGCCCCTGGATGGACACAGAAACCCCTGCCCCTGGATGGACACAGCAGCCCCTGCCCCTGGATGGACACAGCAGCCCCTGCCCCTGGATGGACACAGCAGCCCCTGCCCCTGGATGGACACAGCAGCCCCTGCCCCTGGATGGACACAGCAGCCCCTGCCCCTGGATGGACACAGCAGCCCCTGCCCCTGGATGGACACAGCAGCCCCTGCCCCTGGATGGACACAGCAGCCCTTGCCCCTGGATGGACACAGCAACCCCTGCCCCTGGATGAACACAGTAGGCCCTGCCCCTGGATGGACACAGCAGCCCCTGCCCCTGGATGGACACAGCAACCCCTGCCCCTGGATGGACACAGTAGGCCCTGCCCCTGGATGGACACAGAACAGCCCTGGCAAACAAGCCCTCCCTGGATGGGGCTGAGCAAAGAAGTTATGCAGATCACTGCAGGGAGGTACTTATATACAATCCAAAACCCATAAGAATTTGACAGCGGGTGGATGATGTTTTGCCTCATTTTGGATTACAAGTCAGGTGGGAAAACCCGAGCCTGACTCGGATCCTACTCAAATCCACTATGTTCGGGTGGGTCCGGTTCTCTGAGACTTGGACAAGCTTATCTCTAATAATAATTGATGAAATGCTGCCCAATATCAGGGCTCTCTGAGGAAATACAGGCGTCGAGAATTAGCAGGGCCGGATTATAGGTGCGGCAGTCATCCTAAGGCCTACACACTGAAGCACTCCCCCATTACTATGGAGGCCAATTCTGGGATCGGGGGGATCACAGAATTTTAGGCCAAAAAAGCCGGGCAGCACTGGGCACTTTGCTTAGAGCGTGCTGCCAGGCCCTCGGGAGCAACCATGCAGTGTGGCCGGCAGGCGGTGTGTGGCTGAGCTGGCGTGACATAAGAGGCCCGGCCCACCCCCTTAGTGGCCACGGAGGTGAGCAGCAGCACTGCAGATTAACTGGGGGAGCCCGAGGTGGAGTGCCGCGGCCGCCTACTGTCATACAGTGTCACTCCCGTTGCGTCAAAGGTAGCAGGACTCTGGACTGACACCGCCGCCGCCACTGCTGTGTGAAGAGGATGAATGAAAGGATTGAGGAGCAGAACGGGGGTTGTTCTGTGTGCTGCACTGCCTGGAGGGTGAGTCTATTAATGTTTTTTTCATTTTATTAGTGTGGTGCTGGCTAAGGCAAAAGTAGTTTTATTTCTGTGGGGGGCCCTAAAAGTTAGATTTTTTGTTTTTGCCCTGCGGGCCTGTGCTTTTGGGGAGAAATAAGACTTGCAGGGCCCCCTTCACCACAGGAATAAAATAAATTGGGGAAGCCATTTTTTATTGCTCAACTCAATCCCGGGAATCCCGGGATTTCATAATATAGATATATATCTATTTATAGATATATATCTGTAGATATACAGTATATACATACAAACTTGTTTGTATAGGGAAAAGAGTTCTATATATATATTTATGCAAGTACAATGAACCAATATTTGAAGTGTATATATATCACTTTGATCATTTTATTAATAGGGACCCCCACAAGTTTGTTGCCCAGTGGCCCCCACAGACCTTAATCCAGCCCTGTCAGTTAACAGGCTGTGTTTGACAAATGACAGGAGCTGATTTGTTGGTACTTTATCTCTCTCACAGTATGTTGCGGGCTAACCCGGGTTCAGTGTGAAAGGAGTTGACCCGGGAATAACCCGAGTGCAAGGTGCAGTGTGAAAGGGGGTAGGAGCTGTGAACCGGGTCCAACGCATGTTAAAAAATCCGGGAAAAACCCGGGTCAAAGCCCAGGCTTCAGTCTGAAAGTGGTATTATAGAAAGATTTATATACAGTACTGTGACACGTGAAATACAGACACGCCAGACATCTCCTTCTACTCAGCATACAATTAAGCCATGACAAGCTGTATTTAGGACACAAGATTTAAAATTTGTAATTAGTGAAACATGATAATAACAGGCTTGCCTACCCTCCCGATTTGGCTGGGAGCCTCCCGATTTTCGGGTGCCACTCCCAGCCCCCTGGAAAGGCAGGCAAGCCTCCCGACCTCCCCACCAGAATCCACTAGAAATCCCCACAGCGGGAAGGGGGGCGGTGATGCAATTCGTGCTGAATCGCGTCATCGTGGCCCCGCCCCCTGCTTCACAGTGCCGAAAATAACGGCATTGTGAAGAGGGGGCGGGGCCACAATGATGCAATCGCGTGGCCCCGCCTCGGCTCCGCCCCCAACCTGTCACATCTGGCTGGACACGCCCCCCACTGTTAGCCGACAAACAGCTCCCTCTCGGAAGGAGGGGGCTGATTGTCGGCATGTATGGATAATAGGCAGGAATCGGATGATCACAGTTCACTTATTTCTCCAGTCGTACTGCAGTTCATAAATGAGCTTTAGCCTAGGATCCCCCAAGAAATATATTCTGCAGGGTGATCTCAGTGATAAAGGTTTAACCCACATGCACCTAATACTTAATTATATCTCTGACAACTAAAGCTGGGCATACACTATACAATTATCTGTCAGACATCTGTCCTATCTGGCTGGTTGGAATGAAAACCTGGTAATGTATGGGAGCAAATGACAATCGTCCATTTGCTCACAAACACTGGAAAACAGCCAAAAATGGTCGTTCAGACAAATTGGTTAAAACAAACAAATCTAACCAATTTAAACAATTTTTTTGTCCTTTTTTTCAGTGTTTAAAACCATATGATTGACTGTCATTTGCTCCCATACATTACCAGGTTTTCATTCCAACCAGCCAGATTGGACAGATATCTGACCTGCAGCAGGCTCACTAGATGATATTTTAACTAGGTGCAGGGAGATGGCCGGTCACCAGAGGAGGCCTGGGCTCCATAGCAGCTCTATTGCCTGCACCTAACTTAGCTATGCAACCTATGCCTTGCCTGTGAAAGGCAGCTGGTCTGCCAAAGATTGGAAAAGTGTGTATGCTCGCACATTCTTTCAGGTAGTTTGTTTCTGTTATGTTCTGGGTTGTTTGTGGACCCGGGATGGTAGCAGGAGCGATCACAGTAGCAGATTTGAAAATAAAACTAGGATTTTTATAAGTACTTGAGTAGACATATAATGTGGCAGTAAATAAAAGTCCAGGAATATATAAATGTGCACAAGAGTTCTGTGGTGGGAGTAAAAGGGTTAATGTCCAAGTAGAAACAATTAGAGCTGTCCAGGTGTGCAGGTAGTGAACTGAAAATAATCAAGCCAGGTATGCAGGTAGTGAACTGAAGCGCAGGATGTCAGCAGGCTCAGGCATTCAGGTATGGGCAAGGGTGATGGAGGAAGCGGGGTAGTCCAGTGGGAGCTAGGAGCTGACAGGCAGACTGGCAGACAGCGAATTCACAGGAACAGGATAAGCACAGAGAACTCCCTCTCAGCTAGGCTGAGATACACGTTGCACTGGCAAAGAAGGAAGGCACTGACCCTTCCTAAATACCTCATGCCGTGCTGTTACTGGCCGGAGGGAACATGTGACTCACCAGGATTGGCCAGCCGCATCACATGGCATGAAGGCAAGATGGCGGCGCCCATGCCAAACGGAATGGAAACACCGCCAGGCCTTACCAGCACAGAGTGACAACAGGCCCGCACAACAACGCGCGCAGCCAAAGCCCCCCACCAGACACCAGCTCCGCCAGCAGACAGCCCACGCCACAATGACCTCACAGGTAACACTCGCCTAGCGCCATGCTGAAATACCCTGGCCGTGACAGTTTCAGCAAATACAGATCTGAGATCTGCTGCAAAATTAGACAGGTGTAGAGGCATATATTGGGTTTTGAATTGCAATCATACTGGGCAGCACAGACAGTGTAATGGTTAGCATTACTGCCTCACAGCACTGAGGTCATGGGTTCAATTCCCACCACGGCCCAACCTGTGTGGAGTTTGTATATTCTCCCTGTGCTTGCATGGGTTTCCTCCCACACTCCAAAAATATACTGGTAGGTTAATTGGCTCCCAACACAAATTAACCCTAGTGTGTATGTGCATGATCATGTGATAGGGAATATAGATTGTAAGCTCCACTGGGGCAGGGACTGATGTGAATGGCCAAATATTCTCTGTACAGCGCTGCGGAATATGTGTATGCTATATAAATAACTGGTAATAAATAATACTGGAGACCTGGATGCATCAACAGTCCAGTCTGGAGTTGGGTCCCTGGAGGATTGGACAAGTGTGTCCCTATCTTAAGTCATGCAGTGTCATATCAATTTACTAATTTGCTTTATTCTAAAACTGCAGCTAAAATGGAGGGAGGTGTCTGAAGGGTTAAGGATAACAGGTCAAAAATTATTATTATACAGTCCTTACCTAAATATGTTAGTCAGATTCCTTTTCTGAAGTTGTTGCAGTTGAGGACCTATTTGGAAGATGTAACCCAAAGTCCATATCAGTAGTTATTATCCAAAGTTGCTTAAATAAAGCAGGAACTACTCAGAGGCT
This sequence comes from Taudactylus pleione, assembly GCA_031769625.1. Taxonomy (NCBI): domain Eukaryota; kingdom Metazoa; phylum Chordata; class Amphibia; order Anura; family Myobatrachidae; genus Taudactylus; species Taudactylus pleione. The sequence continues at coordinate 3,686,101 of JAUIMM010000079.1, read as the reverse complement.
ATCAATGTAGGACAAAATGTCACCACAAAATGGCTGCCAGTAGCTGGGCATCCTTTATATAGGGCTTTGACCTACATTGTGACATCACAATTAGGGTTGTGCGCCGGACCATTTTTGCCGGATTTGGATTTGTTCGAATTCGTCATCCGGATTTGGATTTGGAATTGCCAAACTGCGGTGACTGTCTTTGGATTTGGATTTTTACAAAAATTGACAAAAAAAGCTAAAATCACATAAATTGGCCTTTTTTTCTTCCTAGAGTATTATTAACCTCAATAACATTAATTTCCAGTCATTTACAGTCAATTTAGACCACCTCACAGCTTATAACATTGTTTTCACCATTATTGGCCAAAGGCTGCAGTGAGCTGGCTGGTTACTAAGTGACAGAGCAGCGGCACAGACAACACGGTTTAAAGCACATCTATGAAACATTGCCACACAGCAGTGGCAGAAATGAAAGGTGGAATTGTCCTTGGGCCCTCCCACCCACACAATGGGGTACGGCCAGCAGAGTCGCAGTACTTGTTTACACAGTGGGCAATGGCCCAAGGAGCCACGGTGCTTGTATTTTTTATACACAGAGTGCTATAGCCCACAAAGTTATGGTGCTTGTATTTTTTATATACAGAGGGCTATGGCCCACAAAGTCATGATGCTTGTATACACACTTACACAGTGGGGTACAGCACCAAAAAATAAGTTTTATTTTTAAACATTTTTTTACTGTTACACAGTCACTTTTGCCAGCGCAGCCACTTAGCAGAGTATAGCGCAGCATCAGCGTGCAGTGTGTCCCCCTATACAGCCACTCAGCCAGCCAGTGATCAGCATGCCCCCTCTCAGCCAGCCCGACCAGTTGCAGAGTAGCGCGCAGTCCGGAGCATGCAGGACAAATGGCGCGACTTGTGGGACTCTGTGCCTTATGTAGAGGCGAACTCTCGCCTCTCGTGAGAGTTCGGCACTCTCGCGAGATCCGACGTCAGGATGCTGACGTCGGGCTCGCAGTGGGGATCCGAGTCGGCGGGAACACCAAAGCCGCGGCTCGGGTGGACTCGGATCCCCACTGTTCTGAACGGTTCAGATTCCACAGAATCCAAACCGCTCATCTCTAATCACAATGCATGCAGGCAGCAGCCAGCGTTGGCTGTAGCTTAGAAAATGTTTGGGCCCAGATGCCCTGCAGCAGAACTCTGATGAGAATAGAATATCTGAGGCTCAGGAGATGGCAGGTTAACTAGGTGCAGGGAGATAGCCAGTCCCCAGAGGCAGCCTGGGCAATACAGCAACCAAATTCTTTGAATCTACCTTAGCTATGCCCTTGCCTGTGAAAGGCAGCTGGACTGCCAAAGATTGGAAAAGTGTTTACGCTGACACATTCCTTTCAGTAGATTGTTTCAGCAAATGCATATCTTAGTTCTGCTGCAAAATTTGTACAAGTGTAGAGGCATATATTAGGTTTTGAATTTGCGTTTAGATCTCCAGAATAATTGTGTCAACAGTCTGGTCTGGAGTTGGATCCCTGGAGGACTGGACAAGTGTGCACCCATCTTAGGTCATACAGTGTCATATCAAATGAATAATTAGATTTATTCATTGTATCTAAATTAAAAACTGCAGATTAAATGGAGGGAGGTGTCTAAAAGGGTAAGGGTGACAAGTCTAAAATTGTTATCTATAGAGATGAGCGGGTTCGGTTTCCTGAGAACCGAACCCACCCAAAATTAGCAGATACGAGGCAGATCCGAGTCAGCTCGGGTTTTCCCGTCTGCCTCTGATCTCAAAATGAGGCGAAACATCATCATCCCGCTGTCGGATTCTCGCGGGTTTTGGATTGTATAAAGGTCCCGAGATCGCCGCCATTTTTCATTCCGGGTGTGGAGAGTGAAGAGGGAGGGAGCTGGGAGCTGTGCTGCACTGCTGTTGTGAATATTTGTGACTTGAGGTTGTGCTGGGAGCTGTGCTGCACTGCTGTTGTGCATAATAATCGTGGGGCTGGCTGTTGTCCATAGGGGCTGGCTGTTGTCCAATCCACGCCATATAGTGGCTGGCTGTTGTCCTGTCCATAGGGGCTGGCTGGTTGTTGTCCATAGGGGCTGGCTATTTTGAGGTTGTTCTGTCCATAGGGGCTGGCTGTTGTCCATATTAATCCATACGGGGGCTAGCTGGCTGTAGTCCATAGGGGCTGGCTGGCTGACTGTTCTGCTGTGTTGTCCGGGGGGTGCTCTGTCCATCAGGGGTGCTATAAACGATTTTTGTTTGTATGTGTTAGCCACACCACCATTGTAAAAATAAAAACAATTTTTTTTGTGTGTGCATGTTAGCCTGCCACACCACCAGTGTGAAAATAAAAACATTTTTTTGGTGTGTGCGTGTTAGCCACACCACCAGTGTGAAAATAAAAACAATTTTTTGGTGTGTGCATGTTAGCCATACCACCATTGTAAAAATAAAAAAAAATAATTTTGTGTGTGCATGTTAGCTTGCCACACCACCAGTCTGAAAATAAAAATAAAAATTTCTGTGTGCGTGTTAGCCACACCACCAGTGTGAAAATAAAAACAATTGTTTGTGTGTGCGTGTTACCCACACTACCAGTCAAAAAATAAAAACAATGTTTTGGTGTGTGCGTGTTAAGCTGGCCACACATCTAAAGATTATCTGTCCAACCAGCCAACTAGTTGAATGGTTGGAATAAAAATCTGGTAAGGTATGAAAGCAAATGACAATCAGCAATTTTCTCCCACACGCCGGAAAATGGTCAATTTCTGTTGTTTGAACTAATTGTTTATATGAAACATTTAACAAACTTGTCTGACGACCATTTTCACCTGTTTTCTGGCATTTAGGAGCAAATTGCTGATCATCATTTAATCCCATACGTTACCAGATTTTCATTCCAACCAATCAACTAGTTGGCTGGTTGGACAGATAATCTTTAGATGTGTGGCCAGCTTTAGCCTGCCACACCACCAGTCAAAAAATAAAAACAATTTTTTGGTGTGTGCGTGTTAGCCTGCCACACCACCAGTGTGAAAATAAAAACAATTTTTTGGTGTGTACGTGTTAGCCTGCCACACCACCAGTGTGAAAATACCAAATAATTTTGGTGTGTGCGTGCTAGCCTGCCACACCACCAGTGTGCTATTAAAAACATTTTTTTTGTGTGTGGCTGGTTGTGTGCATTAGCCGCAACTTAGCTGTGCTATAACTGCTTGGTGACACTGCTGTAAGACCGCAGTGAGTATGGAGGACAGTCACATGACAGGAGAGCAGGATCCACATACCAGTCTTGTAGCAAGGCTGTCAATGTCATCTATGAAGGCCGATGTACCAGGGCTTAAGTCAAGCCAAAAAGTCAGGTTAAAAAAACTAATTTTACCCATGTTAAAGAAAAAAAAATCTAAAGCTAAGTCAGCTTTAGAGAAACAAAAAAATGGCAATATGTCATTCACTACACAAACTGGCAAGGAAAGGATAAGGCCTTGGCCTTTATTATTTATGACTGGTGGTTCAAAGTTATGATTTAAGCCTCTCTGCTTGTAGGAGAGGTACAAAAAAAATGTAAATTGTTAAGACGAGTAAAACACCGGAACCAACTGTGTGCTCGGAAAAACCACAAATCCCCGAGGAGAGTCCAAGTGTGTCCGCGGTTGCCATGTGTGAGCCTGACCTTTCTAATATTGTACTTGAAGAGGATCCTCCTTCCACCATTTGTGTGCCCTCTGCAAATGTGGGGATGAGCAGCACAAGTCAACATGCTGACGTAGAAATCAAGGATGCTTCTGTAGAATTTCTTGCGGAGGATGAGGAGGATATTTACGTAGTTGGCGATAACAACAAGGATGATGAGGATGTTGATGGCGAGGATGTTTGTGTAAAAACTAAATCAGGCAACAGTGGTTGCCCATGGTGGGAAAAATCCCATTATTGCCATACCTAGGCAAAGGACCAAAAAATTCACATCTCATGTGTGGAATCATTTCCACCCAAATCCGGACAACCTTTGCCAAGCCATTTGTAACCATTGCCATGTAATAGTGAGTAGAGGTAAGGAACTTAACCATCTTGGAACCTCTTCCCGGTTACGTCACTTGCAGTGCATTCATCAAATTGGAAAGGGTATAGAAACTAGGGGTGAGCGGGTTCGGATTTCTGAAATCCGAACCCCCCCGAGCCCCCCCGATCCGAGGCAGATCCGAGTCAGGCTCGACTTTTCCCGCCTGACTCGGATCTGAAATCGAGGCAAAACGTCATCATCCCGCCTTCCGGGTCTCGCGGGTTTTGGATCCTATAAAAGGTACCCGCGTCGGCGCCATTTTCTCACTCAGCTGTGGACAGTGAAGAGGGAGGGTGGGAGTTAGGGCTGGCTGGGCTGTGTAGTGTAGTGCAGAGTTGTGTTGTGCTGTGCTGTGCTGCGCTGTGCTGCTGTTGTCCATAGGGGCTGTGTCCACTACTTCAAAGTCCATAGGGGCTGGCTGTGTTGTGCTGTGCTGCTGTTGTTAATAGGGGCTGTGTCCACTACTTCAAAGTCCATAGGGGCTGGCTGGACTGTGTTGTGCAGTCAGTTCTCCATAGGGGCTGTGTCCACTGCAAAGTCCTGTGCAGTGTCCCAGTCCTAAAGGGGTGCTGTAGTGTTGTCCAGGGGGTGCTCTGTCCATCAGGGGTGCTCCCCCCAAGTGCTAAAAAAAATAATATTTTTCTGTGTTTGTGAATTGTGTGCGCAGTAGCCGCACGTGCATCAACAAATTAGTGCCATGCGTGCGCCTGTGTCATAAGTAAAGGGCCGGCTGGCTTGACCGTTAAAGGGTGCTGTAACCCCCAAAGTACACTCCAAACCAAATAAAAAAAATTTTTCTGTGTTTGTGAATTGTGTGCACAGTAGCCGCACGTGCATCAACAAAGTAGTGCCAAGCGTGCGCCTGTGTCATAAGTAAAGGGCCGGCTGGCTTGACCGTTAAAGGGTGCTGTAACCCCCAAAGTACACTCCAAACCAAATAAAAAAATATTTTCTGTGTTTGTGAATTGTGCGCGCAGTAGCCGCACGTGCATCAACAAAGTAGTGCCAAGCGTGCGCCTGTGTCATAAGTAAAGGGCCGGCTGGCTTGACCGTTAAAGGGTGCTGTAACCCCCAAAGTACACTCCAAACCAAATAACAAAATATTTTCTGTGTTTGTGAATTGTGTGTGCAGTAGCCGCACGTGCATCAACAAAGGAGCAGCGCCAAGCGTGCGCCTGTGTCCCATAAGTAAAGATCCGGCTGGCTCATTTCTTAAAGGGTGGTGTAACCCACAAAGTGCACTACTCTCCAGCAAAAATAAAAAAATATTTAGCCGCACGTATATATCAAATCGATATAACATAAATGGAGGACCAAACTTTCTCCGATAAAAATAAAATAGAGAAAGATCAAGAACCACTTCCTCCTAGTGCTGAAGTTGCTGCCACTAGTCATGACATAGACGATAACATGCCATCAACGTCATCTGCCAAGGCCGATGCCCAATGTCATAGTAGAGGGCACATACAATCCCAAATGACAAAGTTCAGGAAAATGACCTTGAAAAAAACATTTAAATCATCTGAAGAGAAACATAAACTTGCCAATATGCCATTTACGACACAGAGTGGCAAGGAACGGCTAAGGTCGATCCCTATGTTCATGACTAGTGGTTCAGCTTCACATGACGATGGAAGCCCTCCTCCCACTAAAAAAATCAAAAGAGTTAAGCTGGCAAAAGCACAGCAAAGAACTGTGCTTTCTAAGAAGATATCACAAATCCCCAAGGAGAGTCCAAGTGTGGTGGTGGTTGCGATGCCTGACCTTCCCAGCACTGGACGGGAAGAGGTGGCTCTTTCCACCATTTGCACGCCCCCTGCAAGTGCTGAAAGGAGCACCCACAGTCCACTTGCTGATATGCAAATTGAAGATGTCACTGTTGAAGTACAACAGGATGAGGATACTGGTGTAGCTGGCGCTGAGGAGGAAGTTGGCGAGGAGGATTCTGATGGTGATGTGGTTTGTTTAAATCAGGCTCCTGGGGAGATAGTTGTTGTCCGTGGGATGAAAAAGCCCATCACAGTCATGCCTGGGCAGAAGACCAAAACATTCCACCTCTTTGGTCTGGCAATATTTCTATCCAAATCCGGACAACAACTGTCTTGCTATATGTACCATATGTAAAGGTGGAATAAGTAGGGGTAGGGACGTTAACCACCTAGGAACATCCTCCCTTATACGGCACCTGCAGTGCGTTCATAATAAGTTACTGTCAACTTCAGAAACTTTGGCTAAGACCGTAAGCAGTCCAGGGACACCTAAATCCCGTTGTCCTGTTGTATCCAAGCACCTGCAAACCACACCGTCAACTCCCTCCTCGTCAATTTCCTCCTTAGTCAGGATCGGAAGTAGTCCTGCAGGCCATGTCACTGGCATGACTGACTCTCCTATCCGGGATTCCACCGGAGGATCCTGCATTGCTACGCCTCCTGCTGCCGCTGCTGCAGTTGCTGCTGCTGGGAGTCGTTCATCATCCCAGAGAGGAAGTAGGAACACCATTACTTTTACTAAACAATTGACCCTCCAACAGTCCTTAGCGAGGAAGATGAAGTACGACAGCAGTCATCCTGAAGCAAAACGTATAACTGAGGCCTTGACTGCTATGTTGGTGTTAGACGTGCGTCCGGTATCCGCCATTAGTGCAGTGGGATTTAGACAATTGATGGAGGTAGTGTGTCCCCGGTTCCAAACCCCGTCTAGAATCCACTTCACTAGGCAGGCGATACCGAGACTGTACAGAAACGTCAGAAAAAGTGTCCTCAGTGTCCTGAAAAATGCCATTGTACCCAATGTCCAAATAACCACGGACATGTGGACAAGTGGAACAGGGCAGACTAAGGACTATATGACTGTGACAGCCCACTGGGTAGATGTATCACCTTACGCAGCAACAGCAGCAGCGTCACCAGTAGCAGCATCTCAGAAACGCCAGCTCGTTCCAAGGCAGGCTATGCTGTGTATCACCGGTTTCAGTAAGAGGCACACCGCCGACAACCTCTTAGAGAAACTGAGGGAAATCTTCGCCTAGTGGCTTACCCCACTTAGACTCTCCTGGGCATTTGTGATATCTGACAACGCCACCAATATTGTGCGGGCATTACATCTGGGCAAATTCCAGCACGTCCCATGTTTTGCTCACACAATAAACTTGGTGGTGCAGAATTTTCTGAAAAGCGACAGGGGCGTGCAGGAGACGCTTTGGGTGGCCCGAAAAATTTCTGGCCACTTTCGCCATTCAGCGACTGCGTGCCGAAGACTGGAGCGCCAGCAAACACTCTTGAACCTGCCCCGCCATCACCTGAAGCAAGAGGTTGTGACGCGGTGAAACTCAACCCTCTATATGCTTCAGAGGATGGAGGAGCAGCAAAAGGCCATACAAGCCTATACATCCACCTATGACATAGGCAAAGGAGGGGGTATGCACCTGACTCAAGCACAGTGGAGAATGATTTCCATGTTGTGCAAGGTTCTCCAGCCCTTCGAACTTGCCACACGTGAAGTCAGTTCAGATACTGCCAGCTTGAGTCAGGTCATTCCCCTCATCAGGCTTTTGCAGAAGCAGCTGGAGAAAGTGAAGGAGGAGCTAAGACGGAGCGATTCCGCTCGGCATGTGGGACTTGTGGATGAAGCCCTTCATTCGCTTTGCCAGGATTCCAGGGTGGTCAATCTGTTGAAATCAGACCACTACATTTTGGCCACCGTGCTCGATCCTAGGTTTAAAGCCTATGTGGTGTCTCTCTTTCCGGCCGACACAAGCCTGCAGAGGTGCAAAGACCTGCTGGTGAACACATTGTCAGCTGAAGCGGAACGTGACACGTCAACAGCTCCTTCTTCATTTTCTCCTGCAACTGGGGCTGCCAGGAAAAAACTTAGCTATCCTAAGCAACCCACTGGTGGTGATGCAGGGCAGGCAGGACCAAGTTTGGACATCTGGTCCGGACTGAAGGACCTGGCAACAATTTCTGACATGTCTACTGTCACTGCATATGATACTGTCACCATTGACAGAATGGTGAAGGATTACATCGGTGACAGCATCCAAGTAGGCATGTCAGACAGCCCATACCTGTACTGGCAGGAAAAAGAGGCAATTTGGAGGCCCCTGTACAAACTGGCTCTATTTTACCTGAGTTGCTCCCCCTCCAGTGTGTACTCCGAAAGAGTGTTTAGTGCAGCCGGGAACCTTGTCAGCGAAAGGCGTAGGAGGTTGCTTCCACAGAATGTGGAGAAGATGATGTTCATCAAAATGAATTATCAGCTCTTCCAGGGAGACCAGCCTCCAGAACGTACAGAGGGACCTGTGGTGGTGGATTCCAGTGGGGACGAGTTAATACTCTGTGAGGATGAGGATGTACACAACACTGAAGAGGGTGAGGAATCGGTGGATGAGGAGGATGAGGATGACATCTTGCCTCCGTAGAGCCAGTTTGTGCAGGGACAGATTAATTGCCAGCTTGTTTTGTGGGGGCCCAAACGAACCAATCATTTCAGCCACAGTTGTGTGGCAGACCCTGGCGCTGAAATGATTGCTTTGTTAAAGTGTGCATGTCCTGTTTATACAACATAAGGGTGGGTGGGAGGGCCCAAGGACAATTCCATTTTGCACCTTTTTTTTTTCTTTGCATTATGTACAGTTTGGGGCCTAGTTTCAAACTGCCATCCTGTCTGCCACTGCAGTATCACGCCTAGATGGGTCACGTGTTTGTGCCGCCCACTCGTGTCGCTTAGCATAGTCATCCAGCTACCTCGGTGCAACCTTTTGGACATAAAAACACTATTGTGAGGTGTGAGGTGTTCAGAATAGACTGGAAATGAGTGGAAATTAAGGTTATTGAGGTTAATAATAGCATAGGAGCAGAAAAACCTAAAAATTCTGTGATTTTAGCTGTTTTTATGCTTTTTTTAAAAAAAATACAGATCCAAAACACAAAACCCAGAACCCAAAACACGGAAGGGTGGTTTTGGCAAAACCAATCCAGATCCAAAACACGAAGAAAGATCCAGATCCAAAACCAAAACACAAAACACGAAAAGTGGCTGGTGCACACCCCTAATAGAAACTTTGTGGACAAAAAACGAACAACAATCAGTCCAGTGTCACCTAGCTGCTCCCTTCTATCTGGATCCAAGCTCCTGCAATCTCCACCACCAACACCTGTATCATAATCAACATCCTTATTTGTGATCGGAAGTAGTCCTGCATCCAATATCATAAGGACTGACTCCTATCCGTTGTTCCTCAGAAGGATCCTTGAGTGTTATGCCTGCTGCTGTTGCTATGAGTGGATCTTCATCCCAGAAGGGGACCAGGAAGAAGACTACTTTTAGTAGTTCAAGTTCAACAAAACAATTGACTGTCACACAATCCTTTGCTGTCATACTTGTTCGCCAATGCAAATACCCAGTTGCACAGTGGTTTTCCGGCATTGTGGAGCAGGGGCGGGGTCATGATGACGTGATTCAGCGAGAATCGCATCATCAGCCCCATCACTGCGGGTGTTTGGGATGCGGGGGGGACTGTAGGGGCTGAGAGGCTTGCCTACTTTTCCGGGGGGTCGGGAGCGGCACCCGATTTTCGTGAGACTCCCGGCCAATTAAGGAGAGTAGGCATGTTTGGACAAAATCACACCACAAAATGGTTGCCAGTAGCTGGGCATCCTTTATATACAGTAGGGCTGAGACCTGCATTGTGACATCACAATGCATGCAGGCAGCAGGCAAATATGGCTGTAGCTTAGATCAACTTTAGACCAAGATGCTCTGCTGCAGAACTCTGGTGAGAATAGAAAAGCTGGGGCTTGGGAGATGGCAGTTTAACTAGGTGCCGGGAAATGGCCACTGCCCCAAGGAGACCTGGGCCCCATAGCAGCTCTATTCTCTGCAACTACCTTAGCTATGCGGCCTATGCCCTTCAGGCGCGCAAGCAGTGGGGTTTCTGAATACCCCCCAAAAAAGGCACAGCAGGAGCGGGGATTCAGGTAAGTGTTGTTTTTCTTTTTTTGTGTGTGTCTTTGTCCTGATTATGTAGAGGGCACTGCATGGGGGGCACTACTGGGGGCAATATCAAAGGGGCACTACTGGGGCATTGCATAGAGGGGACTACTACTGGGGGCACTATATAAGGGGCACTACATAGTGGGGAACACTACTGGGGGCACTGCATAGGGGGGACTACTACTGGAGGCACTGCATTGGGGGGCACTACTACGGGGGCACTGCATAGAGGGACCTCTACTCGGGGCAGTGTATAAGAGCCACTACTGGGGGCACTCCATAGGGGGGACAACTACTGGGGGCACTGTATAAGGGGCACCACTGAGGGCACTGTATAAGGGGCACTACTGGGGGAACTGCATAGGGGGTTCCACTACTGGGAGCACTGCATAGGGGGCACTACTACTGGGGGAACTATATAAGGGACACTACTGGGGGCACTGCCTAGGGGGGACTACAACTGGGGCACTGTATAAGGGGCACTACTGAGGGCACTGCATATGGGGACCACTACTGGGGGCACTCTATATGGGGCACTGCATAATAAACACTACTGGGCTACTGGGGGCACTGTATAAGAGGCACTACTGGGGATAAGGGGCACTGCATAGGGGGACCACTACTGGGGGCACTGTATAAGGGGCACTACTGCTGGCAGGGGGGTCTTTAATAAATCATGCTGGCTGTATTTATTTGCCTGCAGCAGTCATGTTTTTTAGTGATAGAGGTGTGTGCGTGTGTCTGTGTCAGTCAGTGTGTGTGTACCCCATAGGCTGAGTGGTATATTTTACTGTAGTGGTCCTAAATCCTGTGTAAGCTGTTTCTATCTATCTATCTGTCTGTCTATCTATTTATTTGTGTCTAGATGTTTTTTCATTGGTTTGGTAACCAAGAATTTGGAATACCCACTTTCAAAACCCAGTGTTTGCAACTGCCCTTGTCTGTGAATGGCAGCTGGTCTGCCAAAGATTGAAAAAGTGTGTATGCTCACACATTCCTTTTAGTAGATTGTTTCAACAAATGCAGATCTGAGATCTACTGCAAAATTGGACAGGTGTAGAGGCACATATTAGGATTTTAATTTGCGTTTCGTTTTCCAGTATGATTGTGTCAACAGTCTGGTCTTGAGTGGATCCCGGGAGGACTGGACTTGTTTGCACCCATCTTAAGTCATACAGTGTCATATCGAAAAAATAACTAGATTTTTTCATTATATCTAAATTAAAAACTGCAGATTAAATGGAGGGAGGTATCTGAAGGGGTAAGGATGATAGGTTAAAAATTGTTATATAGTGTGACCGGATGGCCTCTTGCCGACTCACGATCATAGGTTGGGGTTTTGATCCGCACTGGACTTTGGATTATCAGGGATTCCTGCTTACCGTCAGTGACCGCCTGTCACTGACTCTGCCCACTGCGTTGTGGGCGTGTAATGATGCTGCCACCATGAGCTCCTATTGGCACTCGGAACCGCTTATGCTTTGTATGCTTCGACTAGCTGCGGCCACATCTCCTGTTTGATGTCGGCTTTCCCACCTGATGCCTCGCAATGGACCAGGCTCTGCACGGCTTCGGACCAGGCTCTGCACAGCTTCAGAGACGCTCGGCTCAACCCAGAACAGTAGGAGAACAGAATAGAGTTTGGCGCAAGTCTGTTAGTCGCAGGATTCAGATGCAATCGATAGGCAAATGTGTTTATTGCTCAAAGTCTTAAATTGAAGGGGAATATCAGCATACAAAATATGTTACAGCAATTCTTCTCCACACAGGATATACACGGATGTACCATTTTACCAGGCACGCAGCCTTCTTTTATGCCACTCCAATATACATTACCGCAGGGGATAAGTCCGCCCTGGGTTCCTCTTAGCCAATCATGCTATCTCACAAAACATAAATAAACACATCTTACATTTCACAGAAATTAACTAAATTTCCTCGTTACCATCCATGAAACACACAAACTTAGCATAGACTGTCTCTCAAATGGTAAATATAACATTTCACAGAAACTGATAAATTGCATTCATTCTTTCAAATATGAGGAACAATGCATAAAACCAGTTTGGCTTCCCCTGTCTTAACACCTCCAGTTCTTAGGAAGCTCAATCAAATAATAGCTACTTTAAACACAAACTTTAAAGTTATTTCCTAAATTTGCTTGATATTGTCCCTAGAGACACACCGAAGCCTCTGCAGTGCCTTTTTTAATGAAAGTGCTAAACGAAGGGTTTGGCCACTACATCAGGATAATTAACATATCACTAGGAGGTGAGAATGTCTCAAAAGCCATTTGCTTCTAAATGTTACAGCCTTCTAAAACAAAATAACTTATACATTCCTTATAAGTGTATAGGCTATACATTTAAAAGTACATTTCTACAACTGCACACAGCATATTGAATATAACATGTTCAAACACATTACATACATTCGCAGTACATTGCGCACTCCATCTAAAGGTCCTTTTAAAAATGGTGCCACAGCAAGAGGGTTAATTACTTCAGTGCTGTGGCAGCAATTTTAATCACGTGTGGTTGGGCTCCGGCAACACTTCTCCCCCCCATCCATGCAGGCCACCAGAGGGCCTTGTCCCAACGATTTGGCTCCTGGTCCCGTAGTCTCTTGGGTAAAAGGACGCTATCTGGGGGGTTTTGCCTCTGGTCTAGACAGTTCATCCATATTGCAGTGGGCCTTTCCTTGTCTGCGCACAACGTCCAAATAGTCACACTGAAGTCCAAGGCTCAACCACAACAGTCAGTCAATTTCCTCTGTGCGGGGCTAGTCGCACACACAGTGCTGCAGGTGGTCCATTGCCCAAGCAATTGCCAATCACTGTGTTCCAATTGTGGCATACCTCACCTCCCACCGTAGCAGTATCCTGCTCAAACAACCCACAGGGTGCTCCTGCCGATATGGCCCCTCCTTGCTCCATACTGCTCCCAGTCCGTGCAATGACACATTAGTTCGTACCACAATGTCCTGGTCCTGAAATTGCGCCATCTGCACTGGAGCTCATATCAGGGCCTCCTTCAAAGACTGGAATGCCAACTCACAAGTGGGTATTCAGTCCCTTGACTTGGGAAGTCCCTGCCTAGTCCAATCTGTAAGGGTTGTCACTACAGTACTAAAATCAGGGACAACTGGTCCGTAGGGCCTTACAGTTTCTAATGTCAGTACCTGTCTTTGGTGTTGTGGTCTGGAGACAGTCTCTGGTTGCGTCTACCTCCACTGGTTTGAGCCTACCCCTGCCTCCTCCCACTCTATACCCCGGGCACTGCACCTCTGTCAATTCCACCTGTCTGCACTGTCAGACCTGCCCTACCATCCTCCTCCAACAACCTATGACTAGGGGAACCTACCCTGTCACCTAGGCCTACCCTCGCCGCCTTTTCCACAGTGGTGGCAGACAGATTACCAGCCTCTGGACCCCGTGTGGCATCCACCATGGTTAGGCTGCATGTCTTCCCCGATCTACTTGGCACAAGCAGGGGACCTTGCTCCCTAACTGTCCTTTCCCCTTCTACCTTCCTGGCTACCCTGTATCTTAACCCTTCCCACCAGGTCACACTCACTGCTGCCATCCCTGAAAGGCCACTGCCAGCGTGGCACAATATGCCTTCCAGAGATGGGTCAGCAAGCTGAGCTTCCCTAAACTCCTGCCTAGGGACATTCTACAGGGGCATATGGGTTGGAATCGTTAGGGTCAGTCTGGTTGAGGTCAGTCAAAGGGAAGTCAGTGTGGTCACTCATACTCACTGCCGGAGTTGGCAAACCACTAGGGACAGGAGCATCACTGGGTACCCCGACAGGATTCAACAAGTTGGAACCAACATCCTCTGCGTTGCTAGGGGAAGTAGACATACCAGAGGCAAAAGGCATGCTGGGTAGATGTGCTGATCTAGCCGCTGTAGTCTTTTCCTCTGGATGGGTTGATGCTATGGTAGGCTGTGCTGTCTGTTGGCTAGCCGCTGTGGTCTTTTCCTCTGGGCTGGGTTGCTCTGGTGTAGTTAATGTAAACTGTGATCTGGAAACTTGACTCCAGGTGATGGCGTCAGCAAATGTTGTAATGATTCCACCACCAAGATCATTCCCCAGGACATCGGTTGGAAGGCCATCCATGATGGCTACATCACTCAACTCTGGGCCAGTTCCCCAGTCCAGGTAGACTCTCACCACAGGTACCTCTCGCTCCATTTTGCCTGCCATGATCACTTTGGTAATGCGACCTGGCCAGAGCCGGATTTAGACCTCATGGGGCCCTAGGCAAAATGCCGGTTTGGGGCCCCCCTGCTTCAAACAAGCTTGTGCATATATTAGGTGTCGCTGGAGCTCCAGGCATGTTCGGTCTGTGCGGCCACAAAGGGGCGCCGGGTCCGGGAGTAGGATATCCCCACCGTCCGGCAGTAGAGAAAAATGTATGGCCGGAGGAGAAGTACGGGATGGCGCTGGGTGCTGAAGCACCTAGCGCCGGACCTGATCTGATGGGAGATGCGCCTCCAGAACAACGACAATTGATGCTCTTCTAGAGCGCACGTGCACACCTCCATAACACAAATTGAGGGCTGTTACAAGAAGACCCCACTTGGAATGTCATAGCAGAAAACATGGGAAATAACAGTGGGAAATGGGAGGTAAGGGGGGAAATAGGGCGAGATGGGAGGAAAGGGGGGGGCAGAGGGAGACGGGAGAAGATGAGGGAACAGAAAAGAAAAGAAACATCTACACAATAACTAGTGACCCGGAGAATTAATATATATATATATATATATATATATATATATATATTAGGGATGTGCAGACTCGGATAGGTTCGAGTTTGCACGTGGAGTTCGGATTTTTCCCTCCAAAAAAACGGAACTCAGAAAGAGGCAAAACGTCATCTTGCATGGACGAACATCATCATTCCTGGACTCCAGGAATGATGATGTTCGTCCATGCAAGATGACGTTTTGCCTCTTTCTGAGTTCCGTTTTTTTGGAGGGAAAAATCCGAACTCCACGTGCAAACTCGAACCTATCCGAGCCTGCACATCCCTAATATATATACATATACACACACATACATATACATACAGTATATATACACACACACACACACATCTATATATATATATACACATACATACACACATATACTGCATATATATATATATATATATATACATATATATATATATATATATATATATATATATATATATATATATATATATATATATATACAGATGTAGCTGCCATAATTAATTAACAGTTAGAGAGGGCTATGTAATTTAATTTAACACTATGAGAAAACATTTTCAGTTAAACTTACCCATATGCCATTTCTCTCTTTCCTGATTGTGCTGTGTCATGGTGCTGCATACACTTGGTGATTCAGGTGAGTGGAAGTCACCCACGGTTCCAACACACATACAGTGAGGGGAGGGGGAGGGGTTAGGGCTGCAAGCCTGCATTGGGAAGGATCCTGTGTGCCTGCGAGAAGGGGGGGTGAGATGACTAGGCTAGCTACAGAGACGCAGGGGGGTGGTTGGTTGGAGGGGGCTAGCTACTCTGTGCGCGGGGTTTGTTTGAAGGGGATAGACAAACTGCTAGGGGAGGGGCTGGCTCCACTCTGTGTGACGCTGATGGGGAGTCAGGAAGGAACTGCTGAGGACTGCTGGAGGCCGGGGGGCTGATGAACCCTGGCAATTAATAGCTGCCCAAAATTAGTTTATCTTCTATATGAAGGAGACCAGTGTCAACCGGGCTACCGCATCGCAAGCTAGATCAGTGCATGTTGCAGCTCACACTGCACACATCACGGAGGTGGAGCTCAGTTGACTGGAGGTGAGGACCGAGGAGCAGGAAGTGAGCCACGCTGACACTGGTCTCCTTCAGGCAGAAACGACACTCATTTCAGGCAGCTGCTAATTGCCAGGTTTCATTAGCCCCGTTAGCGATGCACTAGTATCAGAGCGCCTGGCTCCCCGGGTTCCCAGCTGATGGGCTGCAACTCCGCCTCCTCCTGTCAACGGGGCCCGGCATAGCAGGGCCCAGCCCAGAACGTGGTGCCTGTGTGTGTGCGTGTGTGCACAGCAGTAGGTTTTCTCCAGGGTCGGATTTAGTGGGGCCCGGCCGCGGGCCCCTTGGGACCCAACGGGCCCTAGGCGGACGCCTAGGTCACATAATGGAAAATCCGGCCCTGGACCTGGCAGTACTGCAGCAGGATCAATAAGGTAGGGGCTCACAACAGTGATTGAGGCCCCAGAGTCTCTTAATCCTTGTCCCTGCAGGGTCCCCACTTGGACCATCTGCAGGTGCTGCCACATAATTTTGGGTGGCCCCTTGGCCATGCAGGTGACTCTCTCTGTAGAGTACCTGATTCTCACCACACTTCATTGGACTGGCTGGAGTAGGAACATTCTCTTTGGGCTCATCTCCCTGGGTTAGACAAGCAAGCTGGGCTCCAGCACTCGGATTTGGGACATGAGTCTGGGGTGCTTGAGGTGTGGGACAGTTCATCCTCAGCTGTCCGATTTTCCCACAGCTGTAGCACTTCTTGTCCAATTGGGGTCCCGGTGGTCTCTGATGGTTTGCAGGGACAGGGTGGGGCATTTGCTGGCCAAGAGCACCCGGGTTGGAAGATTCCCGCTTTGGGGGGCAATGAGCAGAAGAGGGGTGTTCCCCTGGTTGTACAGTTCATTGGGGTCAACTGCTGATTGGGTGCTTCTGCCCTTGTGGCTGAATTGCCACATATTTGTCTGCTAACTGGGCAGCCACCTTCAAGCTGGATGGCTCCCGGTCTAGCACCCACTCCTTCACCTGTGGGGTGCACCTGTGGTAGAACTGCTCTTGACACAGTAGATCAATCAGTGCATCCCAGTTAGTGATACCAGTTTCCTTCACCCACTTCACCACGTACTGCCTCAGCTGGGTGGCGAACTGCTCATGGGTGCTGTTAGGGTTCTTGGGCAAGTCCCGGAACTTTTTCCTGTAGGACTCAGGAGTGATAAAGAATCGCTGTAGGAGGGCCCTTACAACTTTGTCATAGCCACCGCAGTCCTCGGTGGCCACTCCTTGATAGGCCTCCAGGGCCTCTCCGTGCAGTGTGGGCACTAGTTTTCTGACCCACTCCTGCTTGGGTAAATCATGTAGTTTGAAGTCCTTTCGAATACTTGCAAATGTCCATCAATGTCCATATCGCAATCTGCAAACTTGGCAAAATGTGTATGATCAGATCCTGTTACATCAGTCTGCAACATTGCTCGGGGTACCACGGCCAGTGGTGCCCGCTCGTCATGCCACATCTGAATGATGAGCATACGTTCCTGCACCATTGCCCTTTCTCCCAATTCTGCTAGCCGATCCGCTAGGGTATCCATTCCGCCCCCCTTGGACTATGGGATCCCTGTCATGCTTGGGAATGCTGAGAAACAAAACTGCTGTGAGAGGGGGTGGGACTTGTTGCTCTCACCATGTTCTGAGGGGAATCTGTTGTTACGCCATCCGCACTTTCCACCTCCGTCTGGTGCAACTCTGTTCCACTGAAATCAGCCATCCTGCGCGATCGCCTGAACTGCACTTACTCCTCTCCTGAGTAACTCGGCTTCTTTCGTCAGGTGACCGAAAACCCGCCTTGGATTATCCCACCGCTATGCCACCAAATTCTGTGACCGGATGGTCTCTTGCCAACTCCCGATCACAGGTTGGGGTTTCAATCCCCACTGGACCTTGGGGTATCAGGGATTCCTGCTTACCATTAGTGACCACCTGTCACTGACTCCGCCCACTGCGCTATAATCGTGTAACGATACTGCCACCACTGAGCTCCTCCTATTGGCACTCGGAACCACTTCTGCTGCGCATGCTTCGACCAGCTGCGGCCACACCTCCTGCTTGGTACCGGCTGTTCCCACCTGATCCCTCGCAATGGACCAGGCTCTGCACGGTAGTGGGCAGAGGGCTTGAGCTTCGGAGATGCTCGGCTCAACCCAGAACAGTAGGAGAACGGAATAACTTTTGGCGCAATTCTGTTGGTCGCAGGATTCAGATGCAATCAAATAGGCAAAAGTGTTTTTTGCTCAAAATCTTAAAGACCCTCACTTCCGATTGAAGGGGAATATCAGCATACAAAAGATGTTACAGCAATTCTTCTCCACACAGAATATACAAGGATGTACAATTTTACCAGGCATGCAGCCTTCTTTTATGCCACTAGAATACACATTACCACAGGGGGTAAGTCCGTCCTGAGTTCCTCTTAGCTTATCATGCTATCTCACAAAACATAAATAAACACATCTTACATTTCACAGAAATTAAGTACATTTCCTCGTTACCATCCAAGAAACACACAAACTTAGCATAGACTGTCTCTCAAACGGTAAATATAACATTTCACAGGAACTGATAAATTGCATTCATTCTTTCAAATACGAGAACCAATGCATAAAACCAGTTTGGCTTCCCCTGTCTTAACACCTTCAGTTCTTAGGAAGCTCAATCAAATAAGAGCTACTTTAAACACAAGCAAATTCTTTCCCAAATTTGCTTGATATTGTCCCCAGAGACACCCCGGAGCCTCTGGGCCTGATTCAGACCCGGACGCAAGTGCTGAGTGCTCGCAACAGGGTCGATGGTGGCCCACAGCGCATGCGCATGATGGAGCCGGCTCCGTCGTGCGCATTCGTGAGACCCGGCTAGCGACGGGCAATCCGTCGCTCTGGGTCTCGCACCAAAGGGGGCGTGCTGTCAATGTTGAGTGACAGCTCGCCCCATTTGGTGGGCGGGCCAGGGGGGTGGCTGCCCAAATGGAGGCTTTCCCGAGGGAACGCTTGCCGTTTGGGGGCGGCCCCACTGACGTCACAAGCCGAAAGCTCTCTGGGGCTTGCGATGAACGAGACCCTACCACAACCATCATCCTGGCCGCTCGCAATAGCTGTGGGAGGCAACCCACAGCTATGCGAGCGGCCAGGAGGCCACTCTATAAAAAAAAAAAGACGCCCTGATTCAGAGCGAGCGCTCTTTCAGGCCCTCTGTTCAAACACATTACATATACATTCGCAGTACATGGCGCACTGCACCTAAAGGTCCTTTTAAAAATGGTGCCACGGCATGAGGGTTAATCCCTTCAGTGCCGTGGCAGCCATTTTAATCACATGTGGTCGGGCTCTGGACATAAATTTGGCCTCATTCAGAGCTGCTCGCAAGCGATGTTTCTGGTCTGTCTATGCGCAAGCCCCGGCAAGCGACTGAAGTTCAGTCGCTCCGGGGCTCGCTACAAGACGGGGTGGCTGTCGATGGTGAGTGACAGCTCACCCCATTTTGTAGGCGTGTAAGGGGGGTGGTTAGGCAAACGCAGGCGTTCCCGTAGGAACGCCTGGCATTTGAAGGCAGACCTACTGACATTACTAGTGATATCAGTAGTGGACTTCCTGCTCTAATAGAGCAGGAAGTCCACTCTGGTTTGCGGGAGCCGAGACTCTACCACAAGGCCTTGTCGCAAGACTGATGGTCTCGATAATTGCAACAGACTCCAGGCCACTCGCACAAGATGTGGGTGATCACCCACAGCTTTGCGAGCGGCCTGGAGGAAAAAAAAACGCCCTGATTCAGAGCAAGCGCTGAATCAGGCCCATAGTCCTTACCTTAAGATGTTATTCAGATTCTCTTGTGAGCCCCTCAGCCCAGCACTAAGCCAGAAGGGGGAGTGATCAGTGTGATTGCTCCCCCCACAGGCATAGGAGACTGCTGCGCCTGACCCCGCCGGGCCCCTCTAGCAAACCCGGGCCCGGGTAAATAGTACCCGCTCCCCCCTCTCGGCACCCCTGTCTGCACCTACTGTAGCTCCGCCCTTGTCTATGAAAGGCAGCTGGTCTGCCAAAGATTGGAAAAGTGTGTATGCTGTGTGGAAGTATCACCAGAGGTGGCACTGGTGAGCAGCAGATGCTGTGTGGGGCAGGGGAGATCCGCCCACACAGACTAGAAAAGCATTGTGGGAACACACCTAATTGCTGCCTTATGGTTAGAGCTCAGGTGTGGGTTGATGAGAAGGTAGACCAGTCAGAGAGCTCAGTGGAGCTAAGCGAGCGATTGGGGCCAGGAGGCCTGTGTCTGGACCTTGCAGGAGGCAAGGGGGGAACACAAACTTTCAGACCGTGTGACAAGAAAGCAGTGAAGCAGCAGGGCCAGGGCCTAAATCTGTAGGATACAAGGAAGGCCACCCAGACTATTTGTGTAGCTGTGGCAGCCAAGCCAGGCTGGAGCCGGCGATAGACCTGCAAGAAGCAGGCAGAGACTTTGTTGGCAGACTAGCTGCACCATGATTGAGAGGGCTCAAGAAGTGAGTTAGATGCCCTAAACAGGGGCTAGGTTGTTTATTATTTTCTGTTTCTTTGTGTTGCACCTGTTTTCCCTGCTGGAAGTAAAGCACCATCTAATTTATTTTACTTGAAAGCTGTGTGTGAAACCTCATTAACCACCTAAACACTGCACCAATCCACCCTCTGCCGAGCTAATTACCCCCGAGATATCACAGTTGATACATTCCTTTCAGTAGACTGTTTCAGCAAATGGAGATCTAAGATCTGCTGCAAAATTGCACAGGTGTAGGGGCATATAGTGGGTTTTGAATTTGCTTTTAGGTATGCTTGTGTCTGGCCTGGAGTTGGATCCCTGGAGGACTGTACCCATTTTAAGTCATTCAGTGTCATATCAAATTAATAATTAGCTTTATTCATTGTTACCAAATTAAAAACTGCAGATACAATGGAGGGAGGTGTGTGAAGGGGTAAGGATAACAGGTCAAAAAGTGTTATATAGTCCTACTCCTTACCTAAAGATGTTATTCAGATTCTTTTTCTGAAGATGTTTCAGTTGAGGACCTACTGTATTTCCAAGATGTAATACACCGTCGATATCAGTAGCTGTTATCCAAAGTTGCTTAAACAAAGCAGGAACTACTCAGAGAGTATCAATGTAGGACAAAATCATACTTTCCAGGGCAGCTGTGGGAGCTAGAGGGTAGCAGTCTGCAGTCCAGGTGTGTGTGGGGGCTGGAGGGCAGCAGTCTGTGTGTGTGTGGATGTCTGTGTGTGTGTGTCGGGGGGGGGAGGCTGCAGGGCAGCAGTCTGAAGTCCAGGTGTGTGGGTGGGGGGGGGGGGGAGTCTGGAGGATAGCAGTCTGAAGTCCAGGTGTGTGTGGTGGGGGATGTCTAGTTCAAGTATGTGTGTGGAGGCTGGAGGGCAGTAGTCTGCAGTCCAGGTGTGTGTGATGGCTGGAGGGCAACAGTCTGCAATCCAGGGGTGTGTGTGGGGGCTGGAGGGCAACAGTCTGCAATCCAGGTGTGTGTGTGTGTGTGTAGGAGGGTAGCATTCTGCAGTCTAAGTGTGTGTGGGGTGGCTGTCTGCAGTCCAAGTGTGTGTGTGAGATGGGGGGCGGGCTCTTTAGCATAGGCAAAACTAGAGATCTGGTAATGGGTGGTCCCAGTTTTAGCACCATGTGAGATATTGGAAAAAAAACACCAGTGGCGTCCTTACCCATGGAAGAATATATGTTGTGTGCGCAGTGTAGCCGCACGCTACCAAAAAGGGGGGCATGGCCTCGTGAACAGGGGGCGTGGTCACTTGAGAAGGGGGAATGGCCTCACAGCCCGAACCCCAGTGGTCTGATGTGTGTCTAAGAAGTACGGGTGAGCACTATGCAGTGCCGACTCCCTCACACTGTCAGGAGCCAAGTGCTGCATTTAATGCTACAGTGCAGCACCAGGCTCCTGTCACCTTGGTGTCACCCCTAGGCGGGTTTTTGGGACCCCAGTCAGTTTGAAAGTCTTTTATTACCTATATGATGGTTTCTCTGCAACGGGGAACCTCTGAGGAATTTGAGCCTCACTGGGCAGCGTCTTCAGCCGGTATTCACTATTCATATAGGAGATCACATTGTCTGGAAGATGCCTGTTTAGGTAGAAATATAACCCATGTCATCATCATCATAACCAACAGAAGCTTTTGTGCAGAAAAAATGTGAATTTCCCTGATCAAACTTCTGTGTCTCTCCAGGCTCCCCTGTGTTACTCCAGACCTCCAATGTCTCCATCCCCAGGCCCCTCTGTGGTTCTCCAGGCTCTCTGTGTCTCTTTATCTCCAGGCCCCCTTGTCTCTTTCCATCCCCAGGACCCCTGGGCCTCTCCATCCCCAGGACCCCCTGCATCTCTCCATCCTCAGGCCCACCTGTGGCCTTATTCCACCAGCCCCAGTGTGTGTGTCTCTGCCCCATTCCCCCGACCCCAGTGTGCATCTCTCAGCCCTAGTATGCGTCTCTCTGACCCAGTATGTCTCTCAGCCCCATTTCCCCGACCCCAGTGTGCGTCTCTCAGCCCCATTATCCTGGCCCCAGTGTGCATCTCTCAGCCCTAGTGTGCGTCTCTCTGACCCAGTGTGTCTCTCAGCCCCATTCCCCCAACCCCAGTGTGTGTCTCTCAGCCCCATTTCCCCGACCCCAGTGTGTGTCTCTGTGCCCCAGTGCATCTCTCAGCCCCATTCCCTGGCCCCAGTGTGCATCTCTCAGCCCCATTCCCCTGGCCCCACTGTGCGTCTCTCAGCCCCATTTCCCCGACCCCAGTGTGCGCCTATCTGCCCCAGTGTGTCTCTCAGCGACATTCCCCCGGCCCCAGTGTGTATCTTAGCCCCATTCCCCCGGTCCCAGTGTGCATCACTCAGCCCTAGTTTGCGTCTCTCTGACCCAGTGTGTCTTCCAGCCCCATTGCCCCAAACCCAGTGTGTGTGTCTCTGCCCCAGTGTGCGCCTATCTGCCCCAGAGTGTCTCTCAGCGACATTCCTCCGGCCCCAGTGTGTCTCTCAGCGACATTCCCCCTGCCCCAGTGTGTATCTCAGCCCCATTCCCCCGGCCCCAGTGTGCATCTCTCAGCCCTAGTGTGCATCTCTCTGACCCAGTGTGTCTTCCAGCCCCATTGCCCCAAACCCAGTGTGTGTGTCTCTGCCCCAGTGTGTGTCTCTCTGCCCCAGTGCATCTCTCAGCCCCATTCCCCCAGCCACATTGTGCATCAGCATCATTCCCCAGCCTGTGTCACCCCAGCCCCATGTTAACTCCAACCCCCCCAGCCCTTTGCAGTCCAGCTCCAATCCCCCCCAGCCCCCAATGCAGTCAACGCCAATACGCCACAGCCCTGTGCAGTCAGCTCCAACCATACCCTCCAGCCCACTGTGCAGTCAGCTCCAATCCCCCTCCCCCCTCAGCACTGTGCACAGCTATAATCACCCCTCCCCCCTCAGCACTGTGCACAGCTCCAATCCCCCCTCAGCCCTGAGCAGTTGTGGCCGGAGGCTTACCACACGTGATTAAAATGGCTGCCAAGGCATTGAGGGGATTAACCCTCATGCCATTGCACCATTTTTAATAGGACAGTGTAAAAGCACACTGCACATGGTTTATAATAAACTGTATTAAAGTATATATGTATTGCTGTAATGCACTGCAGCTGATCTGCAATGCATTAGTGCATGAAGCAATGTATGTTTAATAGGCTATGCACTATATGGTTTAAATGTATATTTTGTAGAGAAAATGCACTTCTTGAATATATGCATGAATATGACATGACCAGCCTCTGTGTCTGCAGAAACTAGCAGGAGGTCTGATGAATAGGAAGACCTGTTGTGGTCATTAAACTCTGGGCCTGATTCAGAGCCGCTCGTAAACGGCCGCTCATTCGTTCCGAGCGATGTTCGCACATCTGCGCATGCATATGGGTTGTAATGTGCATGCGCCAACCAGTCAGTGCGGTCGGAAATCGTGTGCTCGCAAAATAGCGAATGCCTGCTAATATGAGTAACAGGATGAGGCGTTTGTGGGTGGTAACAGGGGAAGGTGCTTGAAAACGGGGAGTGGAGATCCGAACGCAGGCGTGCCAAACGGTCAAAACGGGCATTTAATGGGAGTGCATAATTAACAAAGCAGCGTCATCGACACGTCACTTGGTTGTCTTTTAGCCTGAACTGCTCGCATGATTACGGTAGGAAAATGCTACCACAAGAATAGTGAGCAGTTCAGACGCCGTAATAAATAGCGGAGATGACGTATGATGCGAGTGGCCAGGGGGCGTTTTTTCAAAATAGCGAGCGCATGTTTCGTTCGCTTGTTCAGACAGAGGCATCAACAGACCGCAAAGAGCGAGCGCTTAATTTAAATATCTGGCCCCTTTTTCAGAACGAATAGGGTCCGGCTCTGAATCAGGCCCTCTGGCTGGAAGGTTACTGTTTGAAGGTGTGAATGGTGTCATATAGCCAAACACTTCAGATACAGAACTTCCTTTTGAAAAGACAATTTGTTTTTAAGAAGATCCATTTGGATGCCACTTCTAAAAGCTGAATGTGTTAAGATTGGAAATGCCAAACTGATTGATAAGGATGAATGTCATTTACCATTTCCTGTCAAATGTTATATCAACATTTTAGGAGACAGTATAATGTATGATAAATCAGTTTGTGTTTAAAGTTTGGATGGTGGATTAGGAAGGAGGATATTGAGAGACTCCTTTGAAATGTAATATGTTGTTAATTTATGTTTTCTGAGATAGCCTGATTGGCTAGAAGGAACACAGGGTGGATTTGCCCCCCTGTGATGTTGTGTGTAAGAATGACATAAAAAGAGGGCCTGTGAGCCCTGTATGTGGTACAACCCTGTAACTTCTTTGAGGAGAAGAGCTGCTGATAAGATTCCTGTATGTGGTACATCTTTGAAAATCCTTTGTGGAGAATTGCTGTTTGATTTCTGTGTGATATTCCCCTTCAGACGGAAGGGAGGGTCTTCTTTAAGACTTTGAGCAAATAAACACCGTTTGCCTTTACTTCAATTGACTCAATCCTGCGACCAACAGAATTACGTCAAAACGCTATTCCGTTCTCCTGCTGTTCTGGGTAAGAGCTCCGTGTCTCCAAGTTCAAGCCCTCTGCCAAGCTACCGTGCAGACCTGGTCCATTGCGAGTGATCAGGTGGGAACAGCCGACACCAATCAGGGGGTGTGGCCGCAGCTAGACAAATGCATACGCAGCAGAAGCGGTTCCAGGTGCCGAGGGAGGAGCCTGAGGGTAACGTAAACAGTGGTTCCAAACACCGATGGTAGAGTTTGGTGGTGGCAGCATTGTTACACGCCCACGGCGCATCAGGCGGAGTCAGTGACAGGCAGTCACTGACGGTGAGTGGGAGTCCAAAAGCGCTAACCCGTGACCAGGGCCGGCCTAGGCGAAAGGCGTCCGGTCACAGCAGTCATCTCCAATCCCCCCTCCCCCCTCAGCACTGTGCACAGCTATAATCCCCCCTCAGCACTGTGCACATCTCCAATCCCCCCTCCACCCTCAGCACAGTGCACAGCTCCAATCCCCCCCTCCTCCACTCAGCACAGCTACAATCCCCCCCTCCCCCCTCAGCACTGTGCACAGCTACAATCCCCCCCTCCCTTCTTAGCACTGTGCACAGCTACAATACCCCCCACCAGGGTCGGTGCAAGATTTCTTGGCATCCTAAGCATTTCTTCAGCCTTACGCCCCCCCTGCCCCCACCCTTGATAGCTACACAAGCCCCTATACAGTGCCCCCAGTAGTGGCCCCCCCTATGCAGTGCCCCCAGTAGTGTCGGCAGTAGTGGTCCCCCCTATGCAGTGCCCCAAGTAGTGGTCCCCCCATGAAGTGCCCCTTATATAGTGCCCCTTATACAGTGCCCCCAGTAGTAGTCCCCCACCTATGCAGTGCCCCTTATATAGTGACCCCAGTAGTAACCCTCCCTATGCAGTGCGCCCAGTAGTGGTCCCCCAGATGCAGTGCTCCCAGTAGTAGTCTCCCCTCCAGCAGTGCCCAGTAGTGGTCCCCCAGATGCAGTGCTCCCAGTAGTAGTCTCCCCTCCAGCAGTGCCCCCAGTAGTAATCCCCCAGAGTAGCAGCCCTCCCCCAGCAGTGCCCCTAGTAGTACCCCCAGCAGTGCCCGCAGCAGTGCCCCTAGTAGTACCCCCAGCAGTGCCCCTAGTAGTACCCCCAGCAGTGCCCCTAGTAGTGCCCCTAGTAGTAGTCCATCCCTCCCCCCCTGGCCAGACACACACAGGAAAAAAAAAACCTCCACTTACCTTTATCCCCACTCCATCATCTGTTCCTCCATCCGGTGTCCTTCCAGGCCGGACGGAGGAACAGATGATGGAGCGGGGATAAAGGTAAGTGGAGGTTTTGCATGATGGGAGAGACGTCTCCGGCAGTGGGCACAAGGCAAGCAGCTGATGAGTCTGTCTGACTTTCATCGGCTGCTAAAACAAACACACAGTTGCCGGCCCTGATGGCTGTATGTTTGTTCCTAGTAGTGTATTGCAGATGGCACTTATGTGCCGTCCACACTACCGCCCTGCAGTGGCCTGCGCTCTTAGGCAAATGCCTAAGTTTGCCTAGTGGTAGCGCCGGCCCTGCCCACAGTGTATGCCCAGTACATAATATGCTCCCACAGTGTATCCCCAGTACACAATATGCCCCCACAGTGTATGCCCAGTACATAATATGCCCCCACAGTGTATGCCCAGTACATAATATGCCCCCACAGTGTATCCCCAGTACATAATATGCCCCCACAGTGTATACCCAGTACATAATATGCCCCCAACAGTGTATCCCCAGTACATAATATGCTCCCACAGTGTATCCCCAGTACATAATATGCCCCCACAGTGTATTCCCAGTACATAATATGGCCACACAGTGTATCCCCAGTACATAATATGCCCCCACAGTGTATGCCCAGTACATAATATGCCCCCAACAGTGTATCCCCAGTACATAATATGCTCCCACAGTGTATCCCCAGTACATAATATGCCCACACAGTGTATTCCCAGTACATAATATGCCCCCACAGTGTATCCCCAGTACATAATATGCCCCCACAGTGGATCCCCATCCATAATATGCCCCCACAGTGGGTCCCCAGTCCATAACATGCTCACAGTGGAGCCCCATCCATAATATTCCCCCACAGTGTATCCCCAGTACATAATATGCTCCCACAGTGTAACCCCAGTACATAATATGCCCCCACAGTGTATCCCAGTACATAATATGCCCCCACAGTATATGCCCAGTACATAATATGCCCCCACAGTGTATCCCCAGTACATAATATGCTCCCACAGTGTAACCCCAGTACATAATATGCCCCCACAGTGTATGCCCAGTATATAATATGCCCCCACAGTGTATCCCCAGTACATAATGTGCCCCCACAGTGTATCCCCAGTACATAATATGCCCCCACAGTGTATCCCCAGTACATAATATGCTCCCACAGTGTATCCCCAGTACATAATATGCTCCCACAGTGTAACCCCAGTACATAATGTGCCCCCACAGTGTATCCCCAGTACATAATATGCCTCCACAGTATATGCCCAGTACATAATATGCCCCCACAGTGTATGCCCAGTACATAATATGCCACCAGGCCCCCACCCCTCCCTGCAGTTGCCGCCAGCACTTACCTCCGTCCTGTTCCTCTGTTTTGCTGCTTGTTGTTGGACGAGCTGCTGCCGAGCATGAGCAACAGCTCCCCCGGTGGCCATCTTTTTTTTTTTTTTTAGCGAACTGGGGTAATGGGTGGTCCTGTGCACCCCCAGACCACCACCCAGTTTCGCCTATGCTCTTTAGTAGTTGAAATGTGTATGCGTGACTGCGTGGGGGGAGGGGTCTGTCTGCAGTCCAAGTGTATGTGTGTGGGGGGGTGTAGAGTAGCAGTCTGTAGCCCATGTGTGTGGGGGGAGAGGGCTCTGTCTACCGTCCAATTGTGTGTGTGGGGTAGCTGTCTGCAGTCGAAGGGGTGAATTTACTAAAGTGAGAGTTTTTAGAAGAGAGTATTAAAAGTGATGTTGCCCATAGCAACCAATCAGATTCTACTTAACAATTAACTAGCACCTTCTAGAAGATAATAGCTAGAATCTGATTGGTTGCTATGGGCAGCATCTCTTCTAAAACTCGCTTCTAAAAACTCACTTTAGTAAATTTACCCCCAAGTGTGTGTGGACCTGCCAGGCAGATTGCAGGTCCATGTATATACCCAGATTAGGTGGCACTCACTGCAAAGCAGAAACACAAGCAGCAAGGTGATCTATATATCACATATACAGAACCCCCATCCCTTCCTCCTCCTCCTCCTCCTCACAAGACTTGCGTTTGCCCCTTGAGCGTCATGAGAGGACTCACACCAACACATGCTGTCGGTCAGTGTGTTGCTGCAGCCAGGTGTTGGTTCAGCTATGGGTCCACGTGGCTCTGAGTTAATGGGGATCTCCCTGGGTCAGGGGCGAATTGGGATGGAAAACCAGCCTGATAAGTTTCTGGAAGCAGCCCTAATTGGAGCAGGTCTGTTGAGGGGGTGGGGTCTGTGGAGAAGAGCAGGATACTCCATCCTCTTAGGGCCTGGAGGGGCTTTTGCAAGCCACTAAGGAAAGCAGGGTTGGCAACATAAATCTTGGTGAATGATACACTCTTTTTGAGGCCCCCAACCCTCTGCACTAGGTACAGGCCAGTCAGTTTGAAAGTCTTTTTTTACCTATATGGTGGTTTCTCTGCAATGGGGAACCTCTGAAGAATTTGAGCGTCACTGTGTCTTCAGCCGGTATTCACTATTCATGAAGGAGATCACATTGCCTGGAAGATGCCTGTTTACTTATAAATATAACCAATGTCATCATTATAACCAGATAATATATAGTAGTAGAAGTTTTTATGTAGGGCAAAATGTGAATTTCCCTGATCAAACATTTTCTGTGTCTCTCCAGGCCCCCCTGTGTTACTCCATACCCCCTATATCTCCATCACCAGGCCTCCCTGTGCTACTCCAGACCCCCTGTGGTTCTCCAGGCTCCCTGTGTTCTCCAGGCCTCCATGACTCTCCATCTCCAGGCCCCCTTGTCTCTCTTCAGGACCCCCTGTGTCTCTCCATCCCCAGGACTCCTTGTGCCTCTCCATCCCCAGGATCCCCTGTGCCTCTCTAGCCCCCCCTGTGTCTTTTCATCCCCAGCCCCAGTGTGTCTCACTCCCCCAGACCCAGTGTGCATTTCTCATCTCCACACGACCAGACCTAGTGTGCATCTCTCAGCCCCACTCCCCCAAACGCAATGCGCCTCTCAGCCCAGTGCATCTCATTCTCCAGCCCCAGTGTGTCTCTCAGCCATATTCCCCCAGACCCACTGTGTCTCAGCCTCACTCCCCCAGACCCAGTGTGCTTCTCTCAGCTCCACTCCCCCAGTCCCACTGCATCTCTCAGCTCCACTCCCCCAGACCCCCCAGTGTGCGTCTCTCAGCCCCACTCTCCCAGACCCAGGGTGCATCTCTCAGATCCATTTCCCCAGACCCATTGTGCATCTCTCAGCCCCATTCCCCCAGACCCATTGTGCATCTCTCAGCCCCATTCCCCCAGACCCATTGTGCATCTCTCAGCCCCATTGCCCCAGATCCAGTGTGCATCTCTCCGTCCCATTCCCCCAGACCCAATGTGCATCTCTCAGCTCCATTTCCCCAGACCCAGTGTGCATCTCTCAGCCCCTTTGCTCCAGACCCAGTGTACGTCTCTGTCTCATTGCTCCAGATCCAGTGTGCGTCTCTCAGCCCCTTTGCCCCAGACCCACGTGCATCTCTCAGTCCCATTCCCCCAGACCCAGTGTGCGTTTCTCAGTCCCATTGCCCCAGACCCAGTGTACATCTCTCAGCCCCATTCCACCAGACTCTGTGTGTGTCTCTCAATCCCATTCCCCCAGATCCATTGTGCATCTCTCAGTCCCATTGCCCAAGACCCACTGTGCGTCTATCAGCCCCATTGCCCCATTCCCAGTGTGCCTCTCTTAGCCCCATTGCCCCAGACCCAGTGTGCATCTCTCCATCCCATTCCCCCAGACCCAGTGTGCGTTTTTAGAGCTTGACGAATTTAGTCCCCATACTAGTGTATAGCAGCTGTACCTTCTTGATGAATGGCCCGATATTCATTTCTAAAATTGCAGGTGAAAATTTTAATTTTGACCTGCTTCTGTAGAAATTAAGTGATATTGAATAGGCCCCACAGTCCTTACCTAAAATGTTATTCAGATTATTTTTTTGAAGATGTTGCTGTTTAGGATCTTATTGGAAGATGTAATCCAAAGTCCATATCAGTAGTCATAAGCAGGGGCGCTGAGAGGGGGGGAGTGGGTACAGATTACCGGGGCCCGGGCTTCCTGAGGGGCCCGCAGGGGGCCCGGGTCCGGCGCCGCTCCCCCTCCCTCACAGCAGCCCAGCACACAGCGTGTGCTGAGCTGCAGTGGAGACTGCTCGTGGCTGCTGAGCAGCAGCCACAGCAGTCTCCTATGCCTGTGGGGGGGAGCAATCACACTGATCGCACCCCCCTGGCTTTGAGCAGGGCTTAGGGGGCCCAGAGCGCCCCCCTCCCCAGCGTGCAGCACCGCTTCGCGGTGCTGCAAATCTTTTTTTTTTTTCGGGAAGGGGGTGTGGCCACACCTCCCACGATTAGGCCACGCCCCCTATTACCCAGGCCTGCCATGGCTCTCAGCGGGCCTGGTCATAAGTATATATACTGTTCCCACCTATATAATATATATGTACTGTGCCCCCTGCTACACACACATACACAGCGGGTAAAATAAGTATTGAACACATCAACATTTTTATCAGTAAATATATTTTTAATGTGGCTATTGTAATGAAAGTTTCACCAAATGTCAGCAACAGCCCATGCAATCCACACATGCAAAGAAATCAAACCATGCCATAATGTGAAATGACACACGGAAAAAGTATTGAACACGCTTACTGAAATATATTTAATATTTTCTACAAAAGCCTTTGTTGGTAATGACCAGGGGTGTAACTATGGGTCCAAGCGCCCCTGGCAAACTAAAGTACTGGCACCCCCCTCCAATGATTCAATGATTACTCACACAGGAAATAAAATAACACACACTGATTCATTGCCCCCACAGCCAGAAAATAAATACAAACAAATATTGATTCCCCCTAGCCCCCCTACAGAAGACTGAGTGACCTCACCTGCTGGGCTGTCACATACAGATGCAGAGCTATTTGCAGGAGACCAGCCTCTAGTCACTTCAGAAAGGCCAGACCAGTGAGAATCTCCCTCCAGGGAGTCCATACCAGGCCAGTGGGCTGGAACTTGGTCCCACTCCCTCCCTCAACACCTCATCACTGCCCTCAGCCCCTCATCACTGTCCTCAGCCCCTAATCACCTCCCTCAGCCACTCATCACCCCCTCAGCCACTCATCACCATCCAAAGCCCCATTACTATCCTAAGCCCCCATCACCTTCCTCAGACCCCATCACCATCCAGCCCCCATCACTTTCCTCAGCCCCATCACCTTCCTCAGCTCTAATGCCCCATCACGTTTCTCAACCCCATCACCCTCTAGCCCCCATCATCTTCTTCAGCCCACAACCCCACCACCATCCAGCTGCCATCACCTTCCTCAGCCAGCCCCCATCATCGCCCTCAGCCAGCCCCCATCACAGACAGATCCCTCCTGCCTGCTCCATCCTCACCCCCGCAGGTCCCGGTCGCTGCAGTCAGCAGTGCAGCATGTGTCCAGACCACTCCCTGACCTCCACTGTGAAGGGCATCTGTATGCTGCCATTAGGTGTGTGTTCTCTCCTCTATCAAAGAACGCACAGTGTGTTATGTCACACATCACTAAGGGATCACGCGGCTGCCCGGGCCACCCAGGGCTGTTAGATTTAGACTGACTCTGTCACTCTGTAGTGATTGTGGGCCTCTTCTCTTTAGTTCTTTCCATAGATTTTCAATTGGATTTAATTCAGGTAATTGGCTGGGCCATTCTAGCAGCTTTATTTTCTTTCTCTGAAACCAATTGAGAGTGTCCTTGGCTGTGTGTTTTGGATCATTGTCTTGCTGAAATCTCTACCCTTGTTTCATCTTCAGCATCCTGGTAGATGGCAGAAGATTTTTGTCAAGAATGTCTCTGTACATTTGTTATAAGTATTGAAGTATGCCAGTACTGTATGCTGATAAACAGCCCCACACCATGATGTTCCCACCTCCAAACTCACTGTTGGTATGGGGTTTTTGGGGTGATGTGCAGTGCTATTTCTCCTCCAAACATGGTGTATTATGGCATCAAAAGAGTTCTGACCAGACTATATTCTCCCAGTATTTTACAGGCTTGTCCAAATGTTGTGCAGCAAACTTTAAACGAGCTTGCGTTTACCCATCATGAGATGTTTCTTGTGTGACACCTTTGTAATGAGACACCTTTTTATAGGCAGTTGAGACTGAACCAGCTTATATTAATTTGCACTGACAAAGGGCAGGATTGCTTTCTAATTACTGATAGATTTCAGCTGGTGTCTTGGCTTTCCATGGCTTTTTGCACCTCCCTTTTTTCATGTTGTCAAAGTCAGATAATTGGATGGCATAGTTTATTTACAATTATTATCTGTCTACACTATCATCCCTTGTCTAATAGCGTGTGACTGGCACGCTACTGCATGCTGGTGCGCTTTTAACACAATTACATGTGAACGCACACACACACACATACGCACCCACACACACACTTATAAAATGGTTCCCACACATATGGTTAATAACCAGAGTTATTTATAGTTATTAATAATTACGATGTAAGATGTATTTAAAAGAGATCTAAGGTTCAGGATACAGTGGACATGTCATGTTTGGTACCATACTAATTCCCTATTTATTTGTAGACATCCGTTTCTATCGGCAAAGAGATCGCACCATGCATACGCTAGTTATGGATTATAGGGTTATTGGTTAGAAACGCACAATAGAGGCTGTTGGAGAACTGACCCATACCCCTGATGGCACCAAATGAACTGACCAATGACCAGTATCGTACCACATTGACTGGAATCAAGAACCAATGAAAACCTGCCAACTTGTCTTCTTTGTTATCTCTGTAACCTGTACCATATATAGGCTTGTGTACTGGCTGCAGGAGACAGATATCTTCTTTGCGACCGCAGACTTCAGGACTGAATGACTGTATACTGGGACCAGTGCGTATGTATCAGCTGTGCTTATTGTATA
The DNA here is from genome assembly GCA_031769625.1 of Taudactylus pleione. NCBI lineage: Eukaryota > Metazoa > Chordata > Amphibia > Anura > Myobatrachidae > Taudactylus > Taudactylus pleione. The sequence continues at coordinate 3,652,951 of JAUIMM010000079.1, read as the reverse complement.
TTTCTTGCTTTTTACTCTAATTGTTAAACTTCAATCGTTCAATAGTTATTGTCACTTTTTTCTGCACAGAAAACAAAGGTGGATATGAATGTGAACGAGTGCTTGTGATGTGAAAATTTAACTCTTGAAATGATACAGGGAAACTTGGTAGGTGTCTAACGAGGCAAACTGCTACTGAGCAGGTATACATAGCAGGTATACTGGCAGCGAAAACAGCTTGTTATTAGCTTGTTGTCAATTATCTAATTAAGTGTTTAACTCTTGCTGTTCTTAAATCATCATGTGTCAATAAACTTTATTGTTCATTTCGTGGTTGTTTTCTCCGTTTTTTTATTTTCACACAATTTTCAAAACAAAGTAAGGTTTATTAACTGTGAATGTACGTTTGCTAATTGTGTTAACTTTATAAATGCATGTGCATTTTGCGTTAGGATCATTTGCACTCTTATGTTTGCAATTGCATGCTGCGTGTTGTAGCCAATCAAATGTGACCTTATTTTTCGGGACACATGATTAAAGGATTGGCCAATAGTGGGTTTTTTGAGGAAAGTGTAAATATTTTAGCCAATCATATTTTTGGTACCCCATGTATATTTCATGTTTTCTGTAAAATCGGCCATTGCCATCATGAGAGCCGCAGCCTTTACCAGAAGAGAGTTACTTGTCCTGGTAAATATAATGGACAGGCGGATTACGTCCGCAGAGCCGCCCATTTCCAACCGGATGAATCGGGCGGCCTATGCGGAGGTGATGCGAGCCCTCCGATCAGCGGGGTATAGGCGCAATATTGCCCAGTTAGAGAGGCGCTGGTCGGACCTGCGCCGCCGGTCGCCTGCGCTCCTCATGAATTTGCGGGCGCAAATACGCAGACGAAAGTATGCGTTTAAACAAAAGGGGTTGATAATCCGAGCGCTTCATGTATATGAGGGAAATGCTTCAACAGGTTTAAAAGGTGTACGCCCAACACCAAAGAAATACAAATAACAATACACAGGTAAACCTTGCGCAGAACCTTCAATGGGGAAATCACTAATGGTATGGTGATATATTTGTAACCACCACAGTAGTCAATAAGTCAAGTCTGAGAAAATGGATATTACTGTATGTTCATATCAACATAAAATTCATGCTTCTAAATCCTCTTCTTAAAAATAAAACTGGTCTGCCCAAATCGTCGCACACGTCTCTTGTTGATTTCCTCACACCCACGTGGTACCTCCTTGTTCCTCAAAGAAAAAAAGGAGACAAAGGAGGGCCACAATAGTGTGATACAATTTATTCACTGACAATGTGTTTAAAATAATAATGCTGCGTACCAGACTTTAGGGTGTATACTAACACCATCAAGCATATAAAGTTGTTACAACCGGGTACCTCCTGGGCTCAGGAATCCACCCTCTCAGCTGAGGTCTGGAACAGCACTTCCTCGGAATAGTCACCAACGCATTTCAGCTAGCAAAGCCTTTCTTTGAGGCTGCCACACTTACTTGAGTCTTCCAATAACATTGTTTTTTGAAGGATACAAAAGCCCGGCCACCCAAACAGAACAAGTAACTGGCTCAAGTACAACAATTAACGGGGTTTGTTAAATGTCATCACCAATCAAATTTGACAAACAAAAACCACCACCAAAAACAAAACGGTAAAAAAACACAACCCAAAATAAAGGAACACAAAAACCACCACCACCACAAAAAAAATACACACAAAATAAAGTAACCAAAAAAAATAAATAAATAAACAAACAACAAAAAGAAAGGAACCCAAAAAACAGACAACAAAAAGAAAGGAACACAAAAAACAAACACCAAAAAGAAAGGAACACAAAAAAAAACATAACAAAAAGTGAGAAAATAAAAAACAACAAATAAAAAAACAAAAAAACAATACAAAAAAAATAAATAAAAGGAAACCCAAAAAAACCCACAACCAAAAATACACAAAAAAAACACAAACAACTCACACAAGCACCTCTCAAACAACTCACACAAGCACCTCTCAAAAAACTCACACAAGCACCTCTCAAAAAGCTCACACAAGTACCTCTCAAAAAACTCACACAAGCACCTCTCAAAAACTCACACAAGCACCTCTCAAAAAACTCCAAACACTGTAACTACTATCAAACACCTCCTGCACTACAAAACACTCCAACTACAACCCACAAGTAAGGGAACATTTGGCTTTGCCTTAAATAAAGAAACCAAACCCCAATTATTGAAACAAGCAGGAAAGGTGTGCATTTGTAGTTAGGGAAATAAGGATGCATGGGCAACCAATCCAGGGATGCGCTCACATCTAGCACAACCCACGCAATAATTACAGAATGCAGGAAAGGTGTGCATTTGTAGTTAGGGAAATAAGGATGCACGGGCAACCAATCCAGGGATGCGATCACATCTATAAAAAGTCTGCACAAGCAGTATTCTTCATGCTCTCTCACAGGTTAGCAGAATGTCAAGCGAGGAGCATGGTGAGCAGAGGCCAACTGAGCCAGGTAAGTGCAAATCACATTTTTTAAACAACACAAGAACTGTTCATATTTCCCTTTAAAAATGTTTATAATTTTATCTAATTTTAAAAATTTGTAGGTGCTGAGAATCAAAGTCCACCAGTAGGGGAGGAGGAGGCGGGCCCAAGCAGGCCAAGGCCAAGAAACCCTCCATTTTCATGGATCGAGCTTGAGAAATTGGTGACCATGACAATGGAGAACCTTGTCAATGCCCCCAGAAATATGGGGGCTGGAGCCAGAGACAGGATTTGGGATGAGATATCCAGGGCTGTTAATGCTGTGGGGACTACCTACAGAACACAGAAAGTCGTTAAAAAACGGTAAGAAAATGATATTGTGAGTGTACTGAACTCCAAAGCTTGATCTTATTTAAATAAACTAACCCTTAAAATTTGCAAAATCACATTGACAGCTGGACGGATTTCAAGTACCAACTGAAGAGTAAGCTACGGAGTAGGGTGGAACATGCTGCGGGGACAGGTGGTGGTCCCATCCCTGAGGAGCTGGCCTTGACAAGGTTGGAGATGGCTCAGGGATGTGTGATGGAAGAGGAGATAGTCGGCGTGTCCACTATGGACACTGACATGGCCGACTTCAACGCTCCACATGTGCAAGAAGGTAATTTTTTTTTGCAGCCAAAAAAGTATTTTGGGATGAAAACAAATAAAATATTTTTTTTTATATTCCAGACTCAGAGGAGGTAGTGCCTGCTCTTGAGGTCAGGTCTGGGTCCAGCATAGATGGAGACTCTGCAGGGGAGGATCCAAGTACTCCATCTGGGGACCCTGTGGAGTCTACTCCAGGGCAATCATCGGACCGAGCAGTGCCTCTCCTCACCAGGTTGGTCTCCCAAACTCAGGAGAACAGATGTGTTCTTCTGAGGATGGAGACCACTCTGGTGAGGGTGGTGGTGGCCCTGGAGACCATTGCTGGGGACCTAGATCATTTGGCCAATACCCAGGAGCAGGCCAACCCACCTGCCATGATGGAGCAAGACTCCCTTCCTCCCAGGACCACCACCTCTGGCAGCCCAACAGCCACCCCCGCAAGTAAGGAGAGCCCTATGCCTAGGCCAGAGGAAATACCACCTCTTCTGGCCAGGCAAGTCGGCGTGTTACACGCCAGTTGGCTGTCCGTAGCTTACCTCTTCCTCCGAGCCGGCCCAAACGACGCAAGTAGCCCTGGACATCTCCTCCCTCACCTGTTGTCCAGTCCCCATATTTCTTGTCACCAATGTCTCAAGATCTTTTTTTTTTATTATTTTAATTTTATACAAATGTTGCCCAAACAATTATTATTTACATTGTGATGAAAGGCAAATTTTAAAAAAATAAAAAAAATTCAAAACAAAAATGTCTATCTTTAACTATATCAATGTATACAAGGTTTAAAAAGTGTGATTTCTGAAAAGGCTGCTACGCAAAACACATTGCTAGATGTTTTAAAAACTGATTTACAAAAAATAGGTTTAAAAAGCACAAATGAACATTTGTGTGACGAATTCAGTAATGCACACGCAAGTGAAATGAGTTACAAGGTAATTAGCAGTGTTAAAAGTTACAATGCAGCAATCTTAGCTGCTTGGTTTGTGTGGTTCCAAATCGAAACATCGCAGGTAACATCAGATGAACGATTGTACTGTTGTGGCTTACGGACGCTTCTTGCCTACCTTAGCCTGGATGATCAGCCTGTTCAGTGACGTTTTCATGCATCCGCAATTCTTGGTCGTACGAAGCAGGTAATTTATGCACTCCCCTAAAACGCCTGGAAACGCTGAAGAACGCCTCGGTTTGCAGACCACCACCCCCGTATACTCCCACAAACGGTCTTTCCTGTCAATCAACTTTAGCAATCCACTTCCGTGTAAGAAGCCCTACGACCGACAGTATTTTTGATCGGTAGAGCTTGTACACACATGCGCACTGCTAACCGTGCGCAGGCGCAGAAAGAAAAACATCGTATGCGTATGACCATGCGGCCGCCTCAACCGACTCTGAATGAGATCCTCAGTCTCTGGGGTGCCCAAAGATGCGCTGCATGCAGTGCACATCGCGGGACCCCGTAGCACATGCCCGCCGCCGGCAGCACAGGCAGGGCTATGGTCAGTGTATCCCTGGCTCTCTGGTTAGCAGAGGAGCCAGGATAAGTGTTTAGGCGGGCATCCACTGTGCACTCCGCTAGCGCTGAGAGCGCCATAGCGGGGGGGCGGAGCCTAAGTCTTCCTTCTGCTCCTGCCTCCCAGCAGCCTCAGCGCTTCCAGAAGGATGCTGGTGGCCATTTTACACGTACCACAGGGTGGAGAGAGAGCTGTGTCAGGAGTCAGGCTAGTACTCTGTGTATCAGCACTTGCAGTTTTTTTCTTGTTATCAGCATTATTCTGTTAGCGCTGCAAAGATAATAATTTATCTCCCTCTGTGCCCCTTTCAGCAGGGTCTCTGTGTGTGTGATTGTATAATCTGTTATTGCAGACTTACTGTCCTTTTCTCTGTGTGTGTGTGTGTGTGTGTGTGTGTGGTGTCTGTGCTATAGACATGTCTACCAAGGGGTCTAAAGCTGCCCAAAAGTCTTTTTCTTGCAAGACTTGTGGTGAGAAATTCACACAGGGACAGTCTAATACTTCCTTACTGTGTGATAAATGTGTGTCTATGCCTCAAGATACTGATCTTGTAGTTCAGCCTATGTTCAGCCTATGATCAATTGACATCAGTTATATCAAATCTGTCATCAGAGCTGGAAGCAGCTTGCAAGGACAGGGAGAGGCTAAAGCTGGCCACACACTAGACCAACTTACATCCAACCAGCCAACTTATTGATTGGTTGGAATGAAAATCTGGTAAGAAATGGGAGTAAATGATGATCAGCAATGTGCTCCTAAATGCCAGAAAACAGATGAAAATGGTCGGTCAGACAAGTTTTGTTAAATGTTTGATCTAAACAATTTGTTCAAACAACAGTTTTGGTCCATTTTCCAGCGCTTGGGAGCAAATTGCTGATTGTACTCCTTACCAGATTTTCATTCCAACCAATCAACTAGTTGGCTGGTTGGGCAGATAATCTTTAGATGTGTGGCCAGCTTAAGACAGACAGCAGCTGTACCAGATTGGGCTCGCTCACTGGCTCACTGGCCAGATCTGTTGAGGGACTTACAAAAGCAATGTCCCAGGCTCCGCCTGCTTCTTCTCCTGCTCAGGTCCTTAGTAAGAGATTGATTCATAACCCCTTACGCTGGGATGAATCAGAGGATGAGGAGTTGCAGGACCCTGAAGAGGGCGAGGTTCAGGAAGAGGAAATAAACATTCCTGAGGACCCCGAACCTGCATCTCAGGGCGTGGATGCTTTCATTACAGCAGTACGCCAGGTGTTACATGTAGAGGATTTAGAAGTTACTGAAAAACCATCTATTTTCGGTAAAAGATTTAAACAGTCTGTTACTTTTCCAGCATCGGAAGAGCTGGATGAGATTCTTTCTTCCGCATGAAAACACCCAGACAAAAAATTTCAAACTTCTAAGAAATATCTGTCTTATTACCCATTTCCACCTGACAGTAGGAGATTATGTGAAACTCCTCCAGCAGTGGACCCGTCAGTAGCCCGACTTTCCAAGAAAACGGTGCTTCAGGTGCCTGGCGCGGTTTCCCTAAAGGAAACCTCGGATAGGAAGATGGAACATATATACAGTAGCAGGGGTTTTGATGCGTCCAGCACTAGTTAGTAGTTGGGTAAATAAGGCCATTGAAGCCTGTGCGCTGCAGCTGGCAGAGGGGATTAAGACAGGTACGCAAACTGATGACTTAATTCAGTTAGCCAAACAGATTGCAGAGTCGGCTGCATTCCATGGAGAAGCGTCTAAGGACATTTGTAATCTATCCGCCAGATCTTCAGCGTTCGCTATATCTGCTAGAAGGGCTCTGTGGCTGCGTCAATGGCAAGCAGATGCAGAGTCCAAGAGAGCAGTAGAGGCCCTTCCTTTTACTGGGGAGGTACTTTTCGGATCGGAGTTAGATAAGTGGATCTCGCAAGCTACAGGTGGGAAATCCACTTACCTACCATCTGCAGCTCCTCCTCCTACTAGAAGACCTTTAGCAGGTCCCTCCTTTCAGTCCTTTCGTGCCTCTGGAAGATTTAGAGGGCGTTCCAGAGGAGGTCCAGCCTTCTCCAGAGGTTCCAGAGGCCGAGGTAGAGCTTCGGCATCAGCCGCCTCCAACACTCAGCAGGACAAGGCAGCTGCCAAGCCTGCCGCATGATGTCCTTCCTTCTCATTTGGGGGATCCCAGGGTTGGGGTGCGCCTTTTACGTTTCAAGGAGATTTGGATCCAGTCTTGCTAGGATGCCTGGATCAGGGACATCATTATTCACGGCTTGAAGTTGGACTTCAGGGTCCAACCTCCTTCTCGTTTTTTCAAAACCGGTTTACCTCTGGTTGCAAAAAACAAGGAGAAATTCAGGAGGCAATACAAAAGCTGTTATTGTCTCAGGTAATAGTGTATGTTCCGACCCATCAGAGAGGTCAAGGGTTTTATTCCAGCCTGTTTGTGGTGCCCAAACTGGACGGCTCCATGAGACCCATACTCAATCTCAAGGATTTAAACCCTCATCTTCGAGTTTTCAAATTCAAGATGGAATCTCTCCAATCCGTTATAGCGGGTCTCGACAGGAACGAGTTTCTGGTGTCCTTAGACATAAAGGATGCTTTCTCCACATCCCCATCTGGCCCCCCCCATCAGGCCTTCCTTCGTTTTGCGATCATAGACTCGCATTTTCAATTCCAGGCCCTACCTTTCGGACTTTCGTCAGCTCCAAGAGTATTCACAAAAGTTATGGCGGCAATGATGGCCCTGCTGCATGGTCAGGGGGTCGTCATTGTTCCATACTTAGACGATCTCTTGATAAAAGCCTCATCGGAAGCTTGGCTGTTAAGGGACATTCACTTAACTCAGAGCATCCTCCTGCAACACGGTTGGATACTAAATTTCAAAAAGTCCTCCCTGATCCTTACACAGCGCTTACTATTCCTGGGAATGATACTGGACACAGTGTAACAAAAAGTTTTCCTGCCTCAAGACAAGGCTGCCACCATTCAGCATATGGTGCACCTGGTCTTACAACATCGCTGAGTGTCTGTACATCTCTGTATCCGCCTTCTTGGGAAGATGGTAGCGGCCTTCGAGGCGATTCAGTATGCAAGATTTCACGCCCGTCCTTTTCAACTGGATCTCCTCTCCCACTGGTCAGGATCCCACCTCTTTCTCCATCAGAGAGTTCTCCTGGTGCCTCAGACTCGAACATCTCTCATTTGGTGGTTGAACCCTTCCCACCTGCTGGTGGGGAAAAGGTTTGCGGTGTGGGATTGGATCCTCCTCACCACGGACGCAAGTCTGAGGGGCTGGGGAGCAGTGACTCTGGGAAAGCATTTTCAGGGACACTGGATGCAGCAGAAAGCCAAATTGCCTAATAATATCCTAGAGTTGAGAGCGGTATTTTATGCTCTCCAGCTGGCGCATCCGCTGCTGGAGGATCAGGCAATCAGAGTCCAGTCAGACAATGCCACTGCAGTGGCATATATAAACAGGCAGGGTGGCACTAAGAGCAGAGCTGCCATGAGGGAGGTAACCAGGATTCTGCTTTGGGCAGAGGAATTCACAGTAGCGATTTCTGCGATCTTCATCCCAGGAGTAGAAACCTGGGAGGCCGACTACCTCAGTCGGCAGGACGTTCATCCAGGGGAATGGTCGCTCAATACTCAGGTGTTCCAGAAACTAACTCTGAGGTGGGGCTGTCCTCAAGCCAATCTTATGGCGTCAAGGTTGAACCACCAATTACCAGTTTACTACTCCAGAACAAGGGACCCACGAGCAGCTGCAGTGGACGCACTAACGGCTCCGTGGAAGTTTCATTACATCTACCTATTCCCTCCGTTTCCGCTCATTCCGCGCTTGCTTCAAATAATCAAGCGAGAAGGGATCAAGGTGCTCTTGATAGAACCAGATTGGCCCAGACGAGCGTGGTACTCCCATATATAGAATCTGTTAATAGACAAGCCGTGGCCACTGCCTTTTCAGGACGACCTCCTTCTTCAGGGCCCGTTTGTTTATCACGACTTAAGGCAGCTTCATTTGACGGCCTGGCTACTGAAAGGGCCATCCTCAGGAAAAAGGGTATTCCATCTAGTGTGATTCCCAAAATGATTCGGGCTAGGAAAGAAGTCACTTCTCAACATTACTACCACATATGGAAGACATATGTTGCTTGGTGTGAGAGACGTAATTCTCCTCCGTCAGTCTTTAAAGTATCACGTCTCCTTCTTTTTCTTCAGGCTGGTCTCACAGCAGGCCTTCGTCTTGGTTCGTTAAAGGTACAGGTATCCGCGTTGTCCATTTTCTTTCAGAGAAAATTGGCTTTGCTTCCTGATATACAGACTTTTCTCCAAGGAGTTGTCAGGATTCAACCCCCTTTTGTGCCTCCCACTGCACCATGGGATTTAGATTTGGTGTTGGCCTTCCTCCAGTCTGATACTTTTGAGCCATTACAGAGAGTGGAGATAAAGTGCTTAACCTGGAAGATGGTTCTGCTGTTGGCAGTCGCTTCAGCAAGGAGTGTGTCAGAACTCAGTGCTTTATCCTGCCGCTCTCTTTACCTTATTTTCCATGAAGATAGGGCGGAGCTGCGTACTCACAGGGCTTTTCTCCCCTAAGTGGTGACGGCCTTTCATATAAACCAGCCTATCGTGGTTCCGATGTTTAAGGATGACTCTTCAAATTCAAAATCCTTGGATGTAGTCAGAGCACTCCGGATTTACGTTGACAGGACTGCCTCCCTCCGTAAATTCGATGCTTTGTTTATTCTGTTTCATGTGGCCCGTCCAGGTTGGCCGGCCTCCAAATAGACCATTTCTAGATGGATTCACTTCACTATCAGGCAAGCGTACCTGGTGGCTTCCAAACAACCACCAGATCCTATTACGGCATATTCTACGTGCTCGGTAGGTCCTGCATGGGCGGCTGCTCGTGGGGTTTCCTTAAACCAGCTTTGTAGAGCAGCCACTTGGTCAGGCACGCATACCTTCCTAAGATTCTATATTTTGATACTTTTGTGGCCTCCACTTTGGAGTTTGGCCGTGCGGTGTTGCAGGGCTCTCAGCGCTCCCACCCGGGATGTAAGCTCTGGGACGTCCCCATTGTACTGAGGCTCCAGTGTCCCCTGGTGGATGAAGGAGAAATTAGGATTTTGGTACTTACTGATAAATCCATTTCTCCGATTCCACAGGGGACACTGGACACCCACTCTTCGCTGTTCTACTTGCATTGTTACTGGTTTACAGGTTCAGACGCTGGTTTGCGTTTAATGTTGTCTGACTGAACTGTTCTTGTTTTCATGTATATGTTTGGTTTCTTATGTATATGTGATTAATGTAGCTTTTCTGTCTCCTTCTCCTTACTTTCCAGCTCCCCTCAGGCACAGTTGTTTTTAGACTGACCTGGGGGGGGTATAGTGGGGGAGGAGCTAGCTACCAGTAGTTTTTTATTTAAAGGTGCCAGCTCCCGGTTAACCCACTCCTATACCCGTTGTACTGAGGCTCCAGTGTCCCCTGTGGATCGGAGAAAGGGACTTATCGGTAAGTACCAAAATCCTAATTTAAATGTGTTGTCAATCAAAATAATTTATCATGGCCATAAAGGGGCAATTGTTAACATTTTAGATATTTAGATGGTTATTCATAATTTTGGAATGTTAGGATTCTGACCATAGTGGATGTTTTACATACATAATACTTAATAGAAACAATTTTGAATGTACTATATGTGTTAAGTGTATGCAGCTTTAGTCATTGGGCATTTTGGGAAGATCAGGTGTCCTTGTTTACAGTAAATACTGAGATTAGGATATGTTAATAAGAACAGGTTTTTCTTTGGTCTACTTGGAGGTTTAGACAATAGATGGAATGTTAACTTGGTTATAAGGTGATGTCTCAATAGAAAGGCAATCCAGCAATGAATTATCCCAGTACCACTGACAAAAAAGTTGCTTGTGTTCATTTTTTAATGTTTGCACAAGATATGTAATAGTTTTCTTTCCAAAAAGAGTATTATTACAGGACTGAAGTCACACTGAACAGCAGGCTCTATTATTAAATAAATTGTGGCCCCCTGGTTATTCAAGAACAGTATCATAATGGGGGTAAGGTGAATTGAAGGAGATTGGTAAACTCTTCAGGGAGATAGGGAGATTGCTGCTATTTCAGGGAGTCTCCCTGACAATGAGAGAGGGTTGGCAAGTATGAACCATGTATTAACCCTTTCTGTGCTGCCTATATCACATCTGCAATAAACACACTCACACTTGGTACAATAGATTTTTCAACATCATGGCTGCATTACCATGAAGCTCCACCATCCCCCACACATAACAACACAAAACACACAACTCACACATGCACATATATATATATATATATATATATATACAAATAATTATTTTCTCTGATAGATTGCTCTCTACAATTTATCTCTAGACCTTTAGTCGGGCCGGAAGTGCAGGTGAAGAATTAACATTCTCTTAAAATATACATACAGTATATCATATATCCCCCCATACACACACGCATGTACACTTCACACACATACAACCACGGTATATCACTTCATTTATTTTTACCCTGAAGCATATCTGCAGTGAAACTTATGCATTAAGGTCACATATCACACATTGGCACATTTACAGTGCATGTTTTAAAGTATTGGAGAATTCATAATTAATCGCAGCAAACCCAAATATGAATAATATTTTTTTTTTGTATAAAATCTTATTTTTTTTCATATATTTGAAGCAAATTAATGGAAATGGATATTCATTTAAGTGATGGTAAAATTATTTTACCTATTGTACTGCAATAAATTGCAGGATTGTTCCAAGGTGGTGTGTTCTGAGAATGTCACAAACATTACAATTGGCAAATTTTATGATGTTTGTTATGAATAATCATGATTTATACAGGAGCTAGAATTCAGCACCAATGTGAATTATGATTTGCATTTATTACCTTCTGTTCTCAATGTCTGGTTGTGCACAAAGGGGGGGGTTTACACACAATCTCAGAACACATGTTTTCTGTGTGGAGTTTGTATGTTCTCATCTGTGTGTAGTTTGTATGTGCTCATCTCTGTAGAGTTTACGTACTTTCTGTGTAGAGTTTGTATGTACTTCTGAAAAATCCTTGCAATACAGCAATTTATACATTTATTTTAGGTTAAGAAATTCAGTTCTGCATAAGTTATGACATGTGGTGTGTTATACTGTATTATCTGTGTATTAGATAGCATGTAAACCACATATAATATTGCAGTTATAACTGAGTATGATTTGAAGGTTTGCATAATATGCATAATACATTATTTAAGATAATCAGGGACTTGATGTATCTTGCCAAGGAATGTTAGGGCGGTATTAGCCCTGTGAAAGCTGGCATGTTTAGCTCACATGAAGCTTCGGTCGCTATACATATATAGAATAGCGATGATGACCCAGTGTCTGGGGTCTGTAGTGATACAGACAGGAAAAAGTAATACAACAGCAGTGTCAGAATGGAACAGTGGGGACCACCGGAGGTTTCCTGTACCCCTATGGCTCAGTCTGACCCTGTATGCTAGTCATAACTCAGGTAGATATGGATTTCCGTAAATAGATTAAGTAACTCGCATAAGGAGGTATTTGTGTTTAACCCATTTATTCAGTTCTGCAACAGATATATGTGACATCGGTGTGAGGCTTAGAATCAGGTGATGTATTGCTAAGCAGGGTATGATTAATTGGATCATATGGCAGGTTTGCAACAAGTCCTGTCATAATTGTTCTATATATACTGGTAAGCAGAATGGTTGAAAAAGACTGAATTGCAAGTTGGCGAATTCTGTACTAAAGGTAAACAGGTCATGTGGTAAGTATATATGACTGCAGGAAATACGATTTTTAGACAGCGATATATGTAACATTATAGATATTGATGAACAATGTGATATGCGTAGTACTCAAAACGTTGGACATGGGATATTCCTTAGAAGTAGAGATATCATATGAAAAGCAGAAATAAGGAAATCTGGATTTGTCATTACTGCAGTAAAAAAGGAGATGTCCTTAGGGTATTGAATACAGGTGATAATGGATTTAACTTTTATGCTTATAACAATGTTTATGGTATATGCAATTGTTCTAAAGACTGTATATGGTATAATATAGGTTAAAAACAGACAGGTGGTGTAAAATCCTGCTTATTTTAAAATCCCAGGTGTATACAAGTAAAGTATAATGGTATAAAGATGTATATCGGAATAAAGGATTCTAAAATCCCCTAGTGGAAATAGGTAAGTAGTGCAACCCCTGACCAAATTCATAGGAATTGGAAGATGGGTGTACAAGGTTTTTTTTTTTTTGGAGGATCTTGGAAATCTATTAATAGCTGAAAATACTGTGTATGTCTCATGAAGTGACGTATGTAAAATGCCATCGGAACTGTTGTAAGTGGTAACAGTTCATAAGAAATAGTTTTTAGAGATCCCTATTGAATGTTAGTAACAGGCACAAACGTGATATTATTGTGTTTGTAAATCCCTGTAATATCTAGTTAAATTGTGATGTAGGTATTATGGATAACCCTATGGTGGAGGTTTCATTCACCAGAACAGGGGGGGCTGCCATAGATCATAAAATATGGATATGATCATACTATTTTGAAACTGTTGCAGTGACAATAATTCAGGGGAATGTAAGTAGTTTTTTTTTCTCTCAAAAACAGCTGTTGTAATTTTGATGTTTTACCTCAAGTGACCAGTAGGGACACTCACAGGTCCTAGGAGGAGGAGTAGTAGAAGGGGAAATACACATCCATTTCCCAGCAGAGGTGGTAATGCCTGGAATTACTAAGGGTTTTCAATGAAAAAAAATAAATTTAAGGGTGTTTTAAGATGGTCTTCTATTTAAACAGTTTCCACAGGATGATTTTCTGTTATTACTAAATGAATTGGGTATATCTATTAACAGTTTGTATGTTGAGAATAGATAGGAATTAGTTGCGTATTGACATGCTGGTATTATGTATACTAACGTTTCTTTCTATTTTCTCGGAACATCGGAATGCAGGTCAAAGTGTATCAAAGAGCCGAAGATTTCTCTGATTTTCCTCAACAATTAATGCACAGATTATTGTCAGGAGAAAAGGGGGTGTGTTCTATTGTTATATGGGTATTTGAAGGTTGGAAATTTAGAATTTCCCAGATAAGGGATATATTTTTTTTTTTGAGATTTTCATTGAAAATGAGAAAACAAAGGCATTTGTAGGATCTTGGATGTCACCTAGTGGAGGAAACAATGTAAAGTTGAGTCTGTAACACTCGTCAATGTTAATGAAATGTGATTTTTGGAAACTTCAGTATGGAGTAGACAAAATTCGAAATTATCACAATGGGTGGGGAGGGACCGCTAACGCATGGAGATCTGTTTTTTGTCCATGTAGGTAAATCAAGTCAACAGCAGGATATCTGCAGATGGATCGGATGGAAGACAAGTCTTGTCAGATTTGGCAGGAAAGATGGAGACATTCAAAAGTACTGATATCTCCCAATTTCTTATGTAGGTGCTGAGGAGGCCTATCTGCAGACAGACAATATTCCTGGCAGATGACTTGGACAGGACACAGATTGGAAGGACGGGACACAGATTGGAAGGACTGGATACAGATCATCCAAAACAGATGTCCAAGATGACAACACTCCAGAAGCGCGCCCTCAGCCCAGTTGGCGAATATAACCTCATAGGAACAACTATAGGCTTTTGATTCCAAATCACATATGAAAGATTTTTTTTTTATCCTTACATACACTCAAAAAAGCTTTTTTTTCCAATCTACATATGCGAAGCAGGAGAGGACCGTTACTTCTCCACCCTTTCATTACTTTTTATTTCGAACTGTGAAAATCACATTGTTATGATTCTCTCCAAACTGAATTTTTTCTCTTTTACCACCTGTACGATCAACATACATAACACATATGCTAATATGATGATGAACTGCAGTATAAGCTTGAAATTGAAAGTACCATCAGATAATAAAATGTGAATAGGCTTAATCATATATAATTATATGTATTGTAAATGTTACATCAAACATCATAGATAATGTAGTCTCAATTTCCCCAAACATCCTTTATAGGTCCGATGAATTCCAACATCCTACCAATGGTCCCCTATAGATCCGCAGATAGCATATAAGGGTTATTGTACCCTTTTCTGAGGTGCATTATTGACGGTTCAATTACCTATTTGGGTTATACCATCTAAAACATTAGATAATAATTTATTATGTCTGACTAAAATATGATAAAAATAGAATATGATAGTGTTTTGTTTGCTATCAAAGGGTGGACTGTCAAAGTCAGATAATTGGATGAGATCGTTTATTTACAATTATTATCTGTCTACATTATCGTCCCTTGTCTAATAGCATGTGACCGGCACGCTACTGCGTGCTGGTGCGCTTTTAATACAATTACACGTAACGCACACATATATACGCACCCACACACATGCACTTATAAATGGTTCCCACACATATGGTTAATAACCAGAGTTATTTATAGTTATTAATAATTATAAGATGTATTTAAAAGAGATCTAAGGTTCAGGATACAGTGGACATGTCATGTTTGGTACCATACTAATTCCCTATTTATTTGCAGACATCCTTTGCTATCGGCAAAGAGATCGCACCATGCATACGTTAGTTATGGATTATAGGGAGTTATTGGTTAGAATGCTATTCTCTGTATAAAGTGTTGTAGCCAGTTTGAGCTAGTTCTTTGGCAGGAAAACGCACAATAGAGGCTGTTGGAGATCTGACCCATACCCCTGATGACACCGTATGAACTGACCAATGACCTGTATCGTACCAGATTGACTGGAATCAAGAACCAATGAAAACCTGCCAACTTGTCTTCTTTGTTATCTCTGTAACCTGTACCATATATAGGCTTGTGTACTGGCTGAAGTACACATACATCTTCTTTGCGATCGCAGACTTCAGGACTGAATGACTGTATACTGGGACCAGTGCGCATGTGTATGTATCGGCTGTGCTTATTGTATATTTCTTGCTTTTTACTGTAATTGTTAAACTTCAATCATGTTACTTTATTTTACATAAAATAACCTTTTTGTGCTTTGGAACCACACGATTAGACTGGAAAGCAATTATTTTTCATTAGCGACTAAACGGCATTCATAATGTGTTTAATACTTTTTCCCTGTGTCATTTCACATTATTACACATAACTTAATTTATGGACATCTGTGGTTTGATTTCTTTGCATGTGTGGAATGCATGGGTTCTGGCTGATATATGGTAACAATTTAATTACAATAGCTCCATTACAAATATATTTTCTGTGAAAAATATTGATGTGTTCAATACTTATTTTACCCGCTGTGTATATGTATATATAAATATATATATATATATATATATATATGTATGTATGTGTGTGTGTGTGTATGTGTATGTGTATATATATATATATATATATATAAAATGTGTGTGTGTGTGTAAATATATATATATATATATATATAATTTCAGTTAGTGTGAAACAGTAGCACCATCTAGTGTCAAAAGTTCCAAATCACATCCAAAACGTGACTTAAATACGAATTCCATTCTATTCCAAAAGGACTCCAAAAAGGGAATATTTGTATGTCTCAATCCACAGCAATAAAAAACAATAAAATAAAGTGCATTAGTAAACAAAAAATTGTTTCTGTGTAATTCTTACAGAAACCTTCACCTTTCGATATCACTTTATATGCACATATGTATATTTAAAAATATTGTCTTTTGCAGTAGTACTGCAGGTCCCAGCAAGCATCCCCCGCATACTGGCACTTGGAGAACCACAAGTACCAGCAGGCGGGGCACTAAGGGCCTGCTGGTACCTATAGTACCCCTGCAAAAGAAATATTAAAATAAACAGACACCATTTTTCAAAATATTTTATTTAGCGGGACCTTCATCTGGGGGCGGGAGCCTTAAGCTCTTTTCCATGGCTGCCGCTCCCCCTGGACTTCTGTGGCATCTTCACCTGGAGGGCGACGGCCTTTAAGCTCTTTTTCCTGGCCGTCGCCCATCCAGGGCTCCGGCAGGGTCTTCCCGTTTAGTGGGACCTTCACCTGGGGGGCGGCAGCCTTAAGCTCTTTTCCATGGCTGCCGCTCCCCCAGGACTTTTATGCATCTTCACCTGGAGGGCGACAGCCTTTAAGCTCTTTTTCCTGGCCGTCGCCCAACCAGGGCTTCCGCGGCGTCTTCTGTCTTCGGCAGCTCTTCTCTGCTGCTTCCCCACCGCCGACTGAGTGCACGGAGCTCGTGCTGGCAGTATTTAAGCCAGCCAAGAGGGTGGGGTGGCTCGCGGTGATTGGCTCGTGGTGATTGGCTCGCGGTGGCCATCTTTGAATTTAGAAAATGGCGCTGAAGGAGCTGCCATTCGGGTAGTACTACTAATGTCCATGGGATCGGGTAATTAGGTTTTTTTTTTTGCCAAGACGCAGGATTTGCCTATTTTGGAACGAAGAGGACAGATCTACGCATAGGAGGAGGTGAGTATGGAATTTTTATTACAGGTGCCTACTGGAGAAGAGGACAGATTGGCTTCAGGCATACTAGGTAAGTATGTGAGATAGTGTGTGCATGTGTGAATATATGTGTGTGTGTGTGCATGTATGTTTTAATAAAATTATCCTTTTCTATGGTGTGTGTTGTGTGTTTTCTTTAATATTGCTTTTGTTGTGGAACTACAGCTGCCAGCACGCCCGTAATGCCCCGCATGCTGGTACTTGTGGTTTTCCAAGTACCAGCATGTGGGGGAGGCTTGCTGGGAACTGTAGTTCCACAGCAAAAGCCAGTATTTAGATTTTCAAATGCACCACACATAATCAACCCAGCACCCACCGCCCAGGGGTGCTGGGGATAGCCCCGGGCTATCATCCTGGGCCTCGGGTGCCCTGAGGAAGGGGACACCTTTATTGGGGGGGTCCCCAACTCCCCAGGGATCCCCGGCCTGTGCTGACAAGCGGTCAGGGGCAATGCTGTGGCTGGGGGACACGGTGAAAGGGCTCCCCTGGCTGTGGCATCACCCCCCCTGCTAGAAGGAGTATGGTGCTGGTTCTGGGAAATACAGGGAGGCCCTATGCATATTTTCCCCCTGTATTTCCAGAACCTGGACCGGCTCAGAGCTCTGTGCTGGTTGCACTAAATACGGGGGACCCCTACGTCATTTGTCCCCTGTATTTTGGCAACCAGGACAGGTTCTGAAGAGCCTGGTGCTAGTTGTGCTTAATACCGGGGGACCGCTACGTCATTTGTCCCCTGTATTTAGCACAACCAGTACTGGGAAGCCCAGAGCTGGTTGTCCTCTAGGTGGCCCTCTGTTGCCCACAGATGCCCCCTTTGCACTGCACCGCTGCCACTGCTCTGCACCACCACTGCTACCGCTACCCCACATGCCTACAGCCGTCTCGCACTCTGCACCTCCCAAACCAACCTCCTGTGTGCTGTCCCCTATTCCACCTGCGTTAGTGTACCATTTTGTTGCCCTTCTCCCCTGTAGGTGGCCCGGTTTGCTCATCCAAACCCTGATAATAAATTTTTAAAAAGCTATGAAATGCCATAGACAAAAAACCTTACGGTTTCACATGACGCCTTAATGGATGTGTTCCTTGCTCAATACAGATATGATAAGCCATCACACCCTGTGGTTAACTGCAGATTCAGCACTCTCACAGAATGAGATTGCTGTCACTCACAAAATGGTGGAGCTGCTAATTCACAGAATTGTGTGCTCATTGCAATACACACATGCAGTCTATGCAACAGAGGTCAAAGCAGTTATGTGGCTCCCACATCCCACTCTGTGCCCACAATCTTCCCATTTGATCACCAAAACAATCTCACTGGCTCCCAACATCCTTCTCTCTGCATACATTTATCTCATTTAGAATACACGTTCAGCTACCTTTATTTTTTAAAATATCATACTGTCTATGCATGTACACTTTCTTCCTCTATATGCCTCCATGCTGCTGTATATTCCACAATCCCTACTGCTGTGTGGCTTCCCAACTGTGATAGTCTGTGTTCCCTCATTCACACCAATGTTTTTCCCCAGCTGCATCGCCCTGCATCCGTGCCTTCTCCACAGCCACGTTGCTGTCTTTCTCTCATCTGTGGCACTCTTCCTTCATCTGCACTACTCTGGTCCACCAAGCATGCAACTCTTGTCTCCCCCCACCACCCGCACCACTCTGTCTTCCTCCCCATCCACACCAATCTTTCTTTCCCAAATCCTACTGCTATGTGGTCTCTGAACTATGGTATTCTATGTTCTCTCATCCGCACCAATCTGTCTTTCTCCATCTGCACCGCCCTGCATCCGTGCCACTCTGTTTCCTTCTGCACCACTGCCTTCCCCTAAGCCACGCCGCTGTCTTCCTTTCCTCTGTGGCACTCTTTCTTCCTCCATCTGCACCACTCTGTGCCCCCCAACTGTGCAACTCTGTCTCCTCCCCCCACCCGCACTACTCTGTCTTCCTACCCATCCACACTAATCTGTCTTCCCAATCCCTACTGTTGTGTGTTCTCTTATTTGTGTTAGTCTGTATTCCCTTATCCGCACCAATCTGTCTTTACCCATCTGCACTGTTCTGTCTTCCCATGTCCATGCCACTCTCTTCTCTCCATCCACGTCGTTGTCCCCCCAAACCGTGCCACTCTGTTTCCCCACATCCACACCACTGTTTTTCACCCATCTACATTACTTTGGCTACCCCCTCCCTCTGTACTGCTTAACCTTCCCTCCTCTACACACCTTTGTGTCTCATCTATCCACGCTGCTGTGTCTCCTCCCCCCATCCACACCACTTTTATCCCATCTGCACAGCTCTATTCTCTGCTTTGACCCCAGTTGCATAGACTGCATGTGTGTATCCAATGAGCACACAATTCTATGAATTAGCAGCTCCACCATTTTGTGAGTGACAGCAATCTCATTCTGTGAGTGCTGAATTTGCAGTTAACCACAGGGTGTAATGGCATACCATATCCGTATTGCGCAAGGAACACGTCCATTAAGGCGTCAGCCCTAATGATCGTAATTTCATTGCTTTTTGAAGTTTGAGTCGCAGAAAATTAATAGGTTTTGTGAATTTTCAGAACATGTCTAAGCAGCCTTAATGGGACATATGAAACTGTAAGGTTTTTTGTATATGGATTGTAGTTATTGTTTGTTACACACCTCAATCTGTCTTTTCTGGTGTAGGTGGCCACAAGTGTAAATTAGGCTTAAATGGAAATGCCACATGAACTGTGCTACAAAGAGTATTTTTGGTGGCTGCAGTTGACTAATGTCCAACTATAAATCAGGACCTATGTCTGAATTAAATGTATAATCACAAGCAATACGTTATCAGTTTAATTTATACTATCTTCTACCATTAAAATAACAAATTAAAATAACAAATTAAAATCCCAAATACAACCAGGTGCGGCTTTGAAGAAGTGGTGAAGAATAGGACTTTGTGAGGTTTAAAAAAAAAAAAAAAAAAACTAGTCCCATCAAATTTGGGGTACATGAAAATGGGTGCAAGCATATTTTGAAGTCCCTAAAGTGATTTTTAAAAATTCTTCAAGAATCCACCTGCCGCAATCACCCGCATTCTAGAAAACACCTGCCGCATACTTGGGAACCCCTCCGGAGTCAATTTCACTAGTTTAGAAGTTTGTACCCCTTTTTTTTTTTTATCGCCCCCCCAAAAGAAAGTAAATTTTTTGGGGTGTCCAGGGGATATTTTTTTAAAATTTGACACAGAGTACCTTTGGTGGACATTCCAAGGGGTGCAGGCTACTTTTTTAAAGTCTGCACCCCAAAACCCCAATTCTGCACTTTTTTCGCCACCTATTCAGTGGTGAAAACTCATCCCCGTTTTTTTACACAGTAAAAAGGGATGTAATTGAATATAGGGATAAGTGAAACTGGAGAAAATTACGTCATAGGCGATAAATTATCGACGATAATGGACTTTTCGCCTCTAATTGAATATGGCCCTATTTG
Source organism: Taudactylus pleione (assembly GCA_031769625.1). Classification (NCBI taxonomy): domain Eukaryota; kingdom Metazoa; phylum Chordata; class Amphibia; order Anura; family Myobatrachidae; genus Taudactylus; species Taudactylus pleione. Next base: position 3,632,299 of record JAUIMM010000079.1, on the reverse strand, counting down.
CATGTAGTGATAGCAGTACAGTGCATTTCTTCCTGCTCTGGTATGCTGCATGGCCACATTGCAGGAATTTGTATAAAATACCAATGAGGAGATGCCGTCTGTCAGTACAGTGACAGCGGCATCCCGATGGTTGGAATCCCAACAGGGGAATGGTGAGTAGAGTTCCCCCGTCCTATTTACCCCTATTTACCCTCTAACAGGGCCGGCTCCAGGGGTCAGAGCACAAAATGGGGGTGTGGCCTAATTACCATAGGCCACGCCCCCTATTATGTGCCATTAATAGGAGGCGTGCCCGCCTCCAAATAACGTCAGGCTCGGGCGAGCTTCACTAGCTGGGCTTCCCCCAGCCCCTCTCCCAGCACTGAATGGACGACGCGCGCATGCGTGCAGCATCCATTCAGAGTCTCCGGTGTCCGGAACCGCCGCACAGCTGCAGCGGTGGGGGTCCTCAACCTCCCAATTTAACCACCTGTGGGCCACTTCGGCCCATGGGTGGAACAGCGGGTCAATACTGTCCTGCTGAAATCAAGATGTTGGGGAGGGGTGTGCCCTCTATGGGCGGCACCCCTGTGCGACCGCACAGGTCGAACACTCCTAGAGACGGCACTGCCCCCTAACCCTAATTTTTTGTACCCTAATACTAGACCTCCCTACACTGCACACTAACCCTAACCCTCCCTTGTAAGTGCCTAAACCTAACCCTCCCCCTTTTGTGCCTAACCCTAACCCTCCCCTCTTAGTGCCTAACCATAACCTCCCCCCGGTGGTGCCTGAGGTAGCTGAATCTAACCCCCTTGTCTGGAGCCTAACCCTAACCTCCCCCCTCCCGCAGCCTAATCCTATATCCCCCTGGGGCAACTAAACCTACCCCCCCCCCCTGCAGCTAATACTTACCTTGTCCCGGTCTCCTTACTGTAGGGATGCTGGCTGCCGGGATTCCGACTTCGGCATCCCCAGTCATTTCAGGATTCCGATGCCAGTGTTCCCTCGGTGATCGGGATTCTGGTGCCGGAATTTCGGCAGTCAGCATGCCGCTCACCAAGATATTAACCGCGTCCCACATTGCATTGTACAGAGCACGTCACTGCTATGAAATCAGCTCTGTTCAGTCTTTTTTCCTGCTTTATAACAAAGCAAAAAATAAATTAGGAGCAGTCGGCTGGGGACTGCAGGTGAACGTTGGCCATTCTATATGTTTCCCACCATCGCACTAGGGGCCTGATTCAGAGCCGCTCGTAAGCGGCCGCTCGTTCGTTCCGAGCGATGTTCGCACATCTGCGCATGCGTATGGGTCATAATGCGCATGCGCCAACCAGTCAGTGTGGTCGGAAATCGTGTGCTCGCAAAATAGCGAATGCCTGCTAATTTTAGTGACAGGATGAGGCGTTTGTGGGTGGTAACAGGGGAAGGTGCTTGAAAACGGGGAGTGGAGATCCGAACGCAGGCGTGCCAAACGGTCAAAACGGGCGTTTTAAGGGTGTGCATAATTAACAAAGCAGCGTCATCGACCACGTCACTTGGTTGTCTTTTAGCCTGAACTGCTCGCATGATTGCGGTAGGAAAATGCTACCACAAGAATAGCGAGCAGTTCATACGCCTTTCGATGTACTCGATTGATCTAATAAATAGCGGAGATGACGTAGGATGCGAGCGGCCAGGGGGCGTCTTTACAAAATAGCGAGCGCATGTTTCGTTCGCTCTTTCAGACATAGAGGCGTCAACAGACCGCAAAAAGCGAGCGCTTAATTTAAATAGCCAGCCCCTTTTTCAGAACGACGGTCCGCAAAAATAGCGTTCGGCTCTGAATCAGGCCCTAGGTACTCACATCATCATAATCTCGGGCATGCTCACTATTAAAGCTGACTTTCTCGCTGTGAGATAGAAGCTTCTACAAATTAGAATACAGGAAGTTCAAGAGACCTCAACTTTGTAACTGTATTGAGAGGAAAAGAAAACTAATGATAGGAACAGTTGTATAATAACCCTGCTATGTACAAACACCATTAGTAAAGCATCACTCAATCCTATGTATGTTATTTATTTATTTTATTGTTATTTTTCAATGACTTTATGCATTTAGTTTTTGTTTAGCTAAGATGGAGGCAATCTGCATTAAAATGCCATAAAATGATGGTGCTGTCTCAGGAATGATTTTGTAACATTATACTTTATATTTATTTATTAATATTTACTTATATTGGGACTGATTCTAAATTGGGAGCAAAGAGAAAAAAGTAACTTGGACAAACTATGTTGTACAAGGGGTGCAGATAAATGTATTATTGTTGTATACAGGGTAAATACTGACTGCATTTACATGTAGTCCATAAATGGAGCGCTTTATTCTTACACTGTAATTTAGATCTGAGTTTGGACACTCCCCTCTCAAGTATAAATCTACCTGCACATTTTACATCTCTAGCACATGCAGTGCAGTGGCGTAACTATGGTCTTTAGGGCCCAGGGCAAGATGAAAAATGCCCCCGTCCCCAACCGCCAACAAAAATGAACGTGGCCACATGCCCCAAGGGGCGTGGCCACTGCTGATGGGAACGTGTCAACAAGACACGCCACCGTTTCTCAACATTCTGGGAACATTACTTTCCATTCCATATGCACCTTAATGCCCCTAGCAGTAGTGCCCCTTATGCAATGCCCCCTGTAGTAATGCCCCTTATGCAATTCCGGCGGCGGTATGTCTGTTTTACTGTGTGTAGTGAATGCACTACACAACTCTGGACCGGACCGCACTGGTCTGGCCGGCAGCCGGCGGACACCTGTTCTCGGCAGGGTCACCCTGACCCTGTGTGGGGGCCCCTCTGTGTGTGGCAGCCCCAGGGCTAGTAGAGGGGAGCCGGATAAAACATAACCACTAACTGTACCTGTAAATGTGTTTAATATTGACGGATGACTGCGGGAATGTAAGCTCACCAGGGATTAACGCCATGTATTACAGCTGCTTCCGCCAGTATAGAGCAATCAGTAACTCTCTGTTGTATCTGCCTACCCTCCAGACTCTTGTGTCAACTAGCCAATGGGGTGGGCTTATACACCTGGGAGGTGCTGATTGCTCTGTCCTGGCGGATGCGGCTGTGATACATGGCGCTGGTCCCCGGTGAGCTCACATTCCCACTGACACCCACCAATATTCAAAAACGTTTACAGGTACAGTTAGTGGTTATGTTTTATCTGGCTCCTCTCTGCTAGTTTTGGTCTTGCTGCAGCCCCAGGTGAACAACCACCACTGACTGGGAACAAAACACTAATAACAGAAGACTGGGTAATAACAAATAGACAAAAATTTTACTTTTTACCCTTTTTCAAGAATTTCTGTGGCACTTCAGTGATCATTTTTATTTGATAAACTAGGTAAGTAAAATGTATTGCAATTAGTTTTTAAAATATTATTATTACCATACATTTAATCAGGCTTGCTAACTCTTGTGCACACTCGCTCACTGCATCATTGCTAATGGTATATCTGAAGTACTCCTCTTTGTTTACTGTTACACTGACATCTATATGCTCAACTTCCTATTTCAGATAACCTGCTCTACATCTCAGTCTCACTATTAGGTGTTTTTACTCAGTATATTTTTTGTCCTGCTCATCCTTTCTCAGTATTGAGGTGTTGTCGAAGTGCTTCGGTTATGTTGTAAAAAAAAGTTTTCTAGGAAAGATAAGATGATTAGTTCTTAGAATTGTCCCCCTGCAGTTTCACAAGTGGTAAGCATGCTTCTGTGCTACATTCATTAAATCAGGCACTGAACATGAATTATGCCAATAGGACATGATTTAAGGCAGTGCTAGATAGCAGTCACACTTCATTAACAACTTGTTTATATTATGATTATACCATATATTATAAAAGATTATAAAAAAGGTTATGACCTCTGCAGCAATAATTTATATCTGCTCGTTTCAGCAGATGAACACAAAGGGCCTGATTCAGAGGCGGACGCAGTGTCAATGCTGCATGTTTTCAGTCTGCGCATGCATCCGAGTCGCACTGCCCATTTGTCCTGATAGTTACCACCTGGAGATGCAGAATGAATTTGGCAGTTGAGAGGCAATATCAGTGGGTAGCAGGGAAGTGGCTAGCCAGACGTGGGCATGTTGTGGGTGTGCTGCGATCAGCAACAAGATACACAGGTGGCAGCCGAAGAAGCGTTATTTACTACCTTATGCCAGGGTTGCCTACCTTTAACATTCTCTTCCCGGGAGAAGCCCGGGTAAGAGATGCAGCAGGGGGCTGACGGGGGCGGGGCTTGACGATTCGTGTCATTAAGCCCCGCCCCCTCGCTGTAAAATTGCCGCGATTGGGCACAATTTACATAGGGGGCGGGGCCAAATGCTGTGATTCATGCAGAATCACAGCTTAAGCCCCGCCCCCTTCACGGAGACCCGCGATTGCCGCGGGTATTCTCCTAATTCTGCCCACTTCACTAGGAAGTGGGCAGAATGCGGGAGAAATGCCTACCCTTCCGGGGGTGCGGGGGGTTACCCGAAAAATCGGGAGCCTCCCGCGAAAACCGGGAGGGTAGGCATGTATGCCTTATGCTAATGCAAATTTTTCATAGGGCTAACTAAATCGGGGGTTCATGCACCTGCGAGCGGAAAGTCGTGCTGCCCATTGATTTTATGCCAGCTGCCACAACCGTCATAATTAGTATCAGCACTTGCACCAGCCCCATGCTAGGTGCAAGAGATCCATCAGAAACAGGCTTCCCATCCCAGCATGCATGACAGAGCTATAGATACACGCCCACAACACTCCCACAAGTGTCATGGGATCGCATTATTGCCTCCCAGTTCCTGCCCTGAAATGCCCAATTGCACGTAAATACATATCCATCCGCCCAAGTTCCATCCAACTCAAAATAGGATGGATATAAGCAAAAATGTGTAAATTCACATCTGAACAAAAACTCACCATTTGCATCTGTGCACAAAGATCTGTCTGACTCAAGCCCTAAATCTGTATAAGCCTATTTAAATGACAAGATGGAAAATTTATATAAAGACGGTATAATGTCTGTTATACGAAACCTATACTGCAAGTTATTATGGGTATTCAAAGTCACCCATCAGTTCAACATTTATCATGTCCATGTGCATAAGGTCGACATGAGGCTGCTTCGGCTGCACTGTTATACAGGCGTGGGCAGCGGTTGTGGGCAGACAGGAGGTTACAGGTGGGGGCGATCCCTGTTCCGAGCATGTAAGAGTAGGTAAGTATGCTCCCCACTATGTCTCCCCAGTCTCATGCCCTCCCTGTGTCTCAGCACCACTCCACATCCCTTAGTCTCTCCAGCCATATCCCCCTGAGTCTCTCTGGTCCCTTCTCTCCCACCTACACCAGGTTTTCTCCAGTCCCCCCTTACCTTCTCTGTCATCTGGCTGATCCTCTGTACGTCTCCTCTTCCCTTCAGACATTGTCAGGTTAAGGCATACATGCCTACCCTCCCGGTTTTCGCGGGAGGCTCCCGATTTTTCGGGTAACCCCCCGCTCCCCCGGAAGGGTAGGCATTTCTCCCGCATTCTGCCCACTTCCTAGTGAAGTGGGCAGAATTAGGAGAATACCCGCGGCAATCGCGGGTCTCCATGAAGGGGGCGGGGCTTAAGCTGTGATTCTGCATGAATCACAGCATTTGGCCCCGCCCCCTATGTAAATTGTGGCCAATCGCGACAATTTTCCTGCGATGGGCGGGGCTTAATGACGCAAATCATCAAGCCCCGCCCCCGTCTGCCCCCTGCTGCATCTCTTACCCGGGCTTCTCCCGGGAAGAGAATGTTAAAGGTAGGCAACCCTGGGTTAAGGTCCACATGGGCCAGGAGTTAAAATTTATGAATGGCCTATTGTGTACCACTACAGGGGGTGTGACCAGAGCTGAAGCGATGTCACCAGTGCTGTGTGGATTTGGTCAGCACAGGGTGCGTGGCCTGTGCCATGGGATATGGCTAGTTCCATGGTGGGCATAGCTAGCTCCTACCTTCAGCCACTTTAATTTATAGGAACAGATTCAATTAGCTGCAGTGTTTACCGCTCGGATATAGCTCCAGACTTAATACCCGGAGCTTTTCAATAATTAAGCATATTACCAGTGCGGTAAACCCACAGCTAACACGTGTTAACCCATAGATTACCCATTAAGGGCCTGATTAAGATTTGGTAAAAAAGTAAGAAAGAGCAAGTAACTGCATCTTGGTAAAACCATGCTACACTGCAGGTGGGGCAGATTTAAAATGTGCAGAGAAATTTAGATTTGGGAGGAGTGTGTCCAAAATGAAATCTAAATTGCAGTGTAAAAATAAAGCTGTCCAGCATTTGTGAGCTAAGGAGCTCATTCAGACCCACTCGCTGAGATGCATACTCTCACTGCTGCCGATAGTATGCATCCAGTGGCGGTTCTAGGAGCGGGCTAACATTGCCGTAGCCCGGAGCGCCGGCCCCTAGAGGGCGCCACTGAGTCCCCAGGAGAGCGGTAAAAAAAAATCTCTGAAAAAAAAACCAGCGCCGCTTTCCCCCCCGCTAGCCGCCATCGCAGGGAAGCTGCATTTGCCGGGCGCCCGCTGATATTTGTTATCAGCAGGCACCCGGCTCCCTCCCTGCAGCGGCAGCCGAAAGCCAGAGCTCACTCCTGATCTCCGGCTTCAGGCAGAGAGCACTATGGGAGGGACGTCATGATGTAATGACGTCTCTCCCATAGATACAAGGTGGAGCCGCGGTCGGACTGGACAGCAGCGGACGCAGGAGCGGGGCTTAAGGTAAGTATTGTGTTTTGGATTTTAATTGTTTTTTTTTTTCAGAAGCACCAGCACTGGGGGCATGGCTACAGGGGGCATGGCTATAGGGGGGCATTGCTACTGGGGGCATGGCTATAGGGGGGCATTACTAGTACGGGCATTACCACTGGGGGCATGGCTATAAGGGGCATTACTACTGGGGGCATGGCTATAAGGGGCATTACTACTGGGGGCATGGCTATAAGGGGCATTACTACTGGGGGCATGGCTATAAGAGGCATTACTACTACAGGCATTACTACTGGGGGCATGGCTATGGGGGGCATTACTACAGGGGGCATGGCTATATGGGGCATTACTACGGGGGCATGGCTATAAGGGGCATTACTACTGGGGCATGGCTATAAGGGGCATGGCTGCAGGGGGCATGGCTATAAGGGGCATTACTACTGGGGGCATGGCTATAAGGGGCATGGCTATAGGGGGGCATGGCTATAAGGGGCATTACTACTGGGGGCATTGCTATAGGGGGGCATTACTACTGGGGGCATGGCTATGGGGGAACATTACTACTGGGGGCATTACAACAGGGGGAATTACTATGGGAGGCACATCTATAGAGGGGGCACTACTATAGGGGACATTACCAATGGGGGCATTAACACTCTGGGCATTACCACTGCTGGCACTACTAATGAGGGCACTGCATGGGGCACCACTACTGGGGTCATTGTGAAAGGGGCACTACTACTGTGGGCATTGTATTAGGGGCACTTCTACTGTGGGCCTTGTGTATAAGGGGCACTAATTTGGGCATTGTGTAAAAGGGGCACCACTGTGTGTCATAACATGAATAAGGGACTTCTGTGTGGCGTATTTCAAATTGGGGATAATGTATTATAAAGGGAATTACTGTGGGGCATAATGTGTTATACAGGACATTACTGCTTGTGGCATAATGTGTTATACAGATTATTACTGCATGTGGCATAATGTGTTATACAGGGCATTACTGCGTGTGGCATAATGTGTTATACAGGGCATTACTGCGTGTGCCATAATGTGTTATAAAGGTCATTACTGCCTGTGGCATAATGTGTTATACAGGGCATTACTGCATGTGGCATAATGTGTTATACAGGCCATTACTGTGTGTGGCATAATGTGTTATAAAGGCCATTACTGTGTGTGGCATAATGTGTTATAAAGGGCATTACTGCATGTGGCATAATGTGTTATAAAGGGCATTACTACATGTGGCATAATGTGTTATAAAGGGCATTACTGGGTAAGACATAGGGGTCTAGCAGTGATAAGAGACACATAGGGGTATTCAATATGGAGCAAAAACTCTGTTTTCGCGATGTTTTCGCACCGATGACGTCATTTTCGCAAATTTTGGTTTTACACCGTATTCAATTTCAAAGACTTTTCGCAGGTTCGAAAAGTCTTTGAAACAAAACGGGGACAACTTTTCACCACTGAATAGGTGGCGAAAAAAAGTGCAGAATTGGGGTTTAGGGGTGCATGCTTAAAAAAAATAGCCTGCACCCCTGGGAATGACATTTTAAAAATAACTGTGTCGAAAAAAGTTTTTTGAAAAAAAATAGGGACACCCCAAAAAATGAATTTAAAAATTGGGGTGAAAAAAAAAAAAAAAAAAAAGGAAAAAGTGTTTAACAATAGGGAAATAGGTTCAGGGTTATTCTGCAAGTATGCGGCAGGTGTTCTCTAGAATAGATTATTAGCGGCAGGTGCATAGTTGCAGAATTTTTTAAAACTTACTTTAGGGACATAAAAATATGCTAGTACCAAATTTGATGGGACCACTTAAAAAAATGAAACAAATAACCTAAGTGCTCTTCTGCAACACTTCTTCAATGTCGGGAAAAAAACACCTGCTGCGGCTATTTAAATCCCCGACTTTAATTTGCAGGCTAAAATGGGGGTACCCATAGTGATCCCACATGTTTTTACAGTTTTAGGGGGGGTCCTACAATTTATTCCAGATAAATTTAATTTTTTTTCACAGATCCCACTTCGCAGGTTCCCGTTTTCGTAAGTTTTATATTGAATACGGGGATAAAAAGGGCACGCGCCCGATACTTTATCCTAGGAAAATCTCCGATGTGGAGCGAAAAGTCCAGCACAGACTTTTTGCTCCCATATTGAATACCCCTGAGAGTGAAAAGTGATAAGTGTGTGAAAAGGTGCCAGCCAATCAGCTCCCAACTGTCATTTTTCAAACAGAGCCTATGTGATGGCAGTTGGGAGCTGATTGGCTGGCACCTTATCACTTACTTATCACTTTTCACTCTGGGCCTGATTCAGACCCACTCGCGAGCGCTGTGCGCTCGCAAGCGGGTCGATGTTGGGCCAGTGCGCATGCGCATGACGGACCCGGCTCCGTTGTGCACATGCGCGAGACCTGGATAGCGATGGACAAGCCGTCGCTATGGGTCTCGTTACAAAGGGGGCGTGCTGTCGATGGTCAGTGACAGCACGCCCCCTTTGGTGGGCGTGCCAGGGGCGTGGCTGCCCAGACGGAGGCGTTCCCATGGGAACGCCTACCGTCTGGGGCCGGCCCCACTGACATCACAAGTGATGTCAGTGGGAGTGCTTTTGGCTCTGATAGAGCCTAAAGCACTCCAGGGCTTGCGGCAGACGAGACCCTACCACAAGGGTCTCGTCGCAAGCCCGATGGTCGCGATGGTCAAGACCATCGCGACCATCTTTTTGGCCACTCGCTATAGCTGTGGGTGGTCACCCACAGCTATGCGAGCGGCCAGGAGGCCGCTCTAAAATTCAGAGGGACGGCCCTGATTCAGAGCGAGCGCTCTGTCAGAGCGTCCGGCTCTGAATCAGGGCCTCTGTCTCTTATCACTGCTTAGTACATAGACCCCATACTGTGTTAGGTGCATTACTGCACATGGCAATTATTCGCCACGAGGGGAGAGCTTGGGGGAAGCCCAGCACCTTCGTGAGTGCTGGGCACGCCCCACAGTGTGATGAATTGGGGGTGTTCCACAAGGACACGTCCCCTTTCCGGAAGCGCCCGCGCTTTCAGCACGTGCAGAGGAATACCATCTAAAAAAAGTTGTTGTTTTTTTGGGAGGGGGGCGCAACTGGGAACTTTCACCCTGAGCTCCACAATGTCTAGAACTGGCCCTGTGTGCATTGCAGTGCGCATGTACATACCGTAGCGAAAATTCACAATGCATTCGCTCGCTGCGCATAGACAGCCCAGCAGAGTAAGTGACAGGGGAAGCCGTTTGTAGGTGGTAACAGGGGCTGGCCATTAAAAATGGGGGAGTGGAGGTGCAAACGCAGGCGTGCCTGAGCAACTCAACAGCGTTTTAGACGTGTGCATAATTAAAAGACAGCATCATAGTACACGTCACCTGGCTTGTTTTTACACTGACGTGCTCGCAGTGCTTGCGACAGGGTATAGTCAACCTCAAGCGCTGCGATAGCATCCGATGTACTGATGGTTGCATACACTTCCTGGACATGACATGCGCAAGTGGACATCTTAAAACAGGCTGGCGGGTGTCTGCATACACTATGTGATCGCTCTCTAAGAAATACTGGGCGTGTTAATGCATTGATGTGTGATAGCACTCCCTACGCAATTTGCATACACATCGTGTGAGCGATCGCATCTAGCTCTGAATCAGGCCCTAAATGCAAAAGCAGCCAGTATTTACTCCACATGCAAAAAAACTAGGGGTGAGCGGGTTCGGATTTCTGAAATCCGAACCCCCACCGAGCCCCCCCGATCCGAGGCCGATCCGAGTCAGACTCGACTTTTCCCGCCTGACTCGGATCTGAAATTGAGGCAAAACGTCATCATCCCGCCTTCCGGGTCTCGCGGGTTTTTGATCCTATATAAGGTACCCGCGTCGGCGCCATTTTCTCATTCGGCTGTGGACAGTGAAGAGGGAAGGTGGGAGTTAGGACTGGCTGGGCTGTGCAGTGTAGTGTAGTGCAGTGCAGTGTAGTGTTATGCTGTGCTGTGCTGCTGTTGTCCATAGGGGCTGTGTCCACTCCTCCAAAGTCCATAGGGGCTGGCTGTGCTGTGCTGCTGTTGTCCATAGGGGCTGTGTCCACTCCTCCAAAGTCCATAGGGGCTGGTTGTGCTGTGCTGCTGTTGTCCATATGGGCTGTGTCCACTCCTCCAAAGTCCATAGGGGCTGGCTGTGTTGTGCTGTGCTGCTGTTGTCCATAGGGGCTGTGTCCACTCCTCCAAAGTCCATAGGGGCTGGCTGTGTTGTGCTGTGCTGCTGTTGTCCATAGGGGCTGTGTCCACTCCTCCAAAGTCCATAGGGGCTGGCTGGGCTGTGTTGTGCAGTCAGTTGTCCATAGGGGCTGTGTCCACTCCAAAGTCCTGTGCAGTGTCCCAGTCCTAAAGGGGTGCTGTAGTGTTGTCCAGGGGGTGCTCCGTCCATCAGGGGTGCTCCCCCAAGTGCAAAAAAAAAGAAAGTAGCGCCAAGCGTGCGCCTGTGTCATAAGTAAAGGGCCGGCTGGCTCGTCCGTTAAAGGGTGCTGTAACCCCCAAAGTGCACTCCAAATAATATTTTTTTTTCTGTTTGTGAATTTTGTGCGCAGTAGCCGCACGTGCATCAACAAAGTAGCGCCAAGCGCGCGCCTGTGTCATAAGTAAAGGGCCGACTAGCTTGACCGTTAAAGGGTGCTGTAACCCCCAAAGTGCACTCCAAACAAAATAAAAAATTATTTTCTGTGTTTGTGAATTGTGTGCACTGTGGCCGCACGGTTATCAACAAAATAGCGCCAAGCGTGCGCCTGTGTCATACGTAAAGGGCCGGCTGGCTTGACTGTTAAAGGGTGCTGTAACCCCCAAACTGCACTCCAAACAATATAAAAAATTATTTTCTGTGTTTGTGAATTGTGTGCACTGTGGCCGCACGGTTATCAACAAAGTAGCGCCAAGCGTGCGCCTGTGTCATACGTAAAGGGCCGGCTGGCTTGACCGTTAAAGGGTGCTGTAACCCCCAAAGTGCACTCCAAAGAAAATAAAAAATTATTTTCTGTGTTTGTGAATTGTGTGCACTGTGGCTGCACGTGCATCAACAAAGGAGCAGTGCAAATCGTGCGCCTGTATCCCATAAGTAAAGGGCCGGCTGGCTTTTCCATTAAAGGGTGCTGTAACCCCCAAAGTGCACTCCAAACAATATAAATAATTATTTTCTGTGTTTGTGAATTGTGTGCACTGTGGCCGCATGGTTATCAACAAAGTAGCGCCAAGCGTGTGCCTGTGTCATAAGTAAAGGGCCAGCTGGCTCATCTGTTAAAGGGTGGTGTAACCCCCAAAGTGCACTCCAAACAATATAAATAATTATTTTCTGTGTTTGTGAATTGTGTGCACTGTGGCCGCATGGTTATCAACAAAGTAGCGCCAAGCGTGCGCCTGTGTCATAAGTAAAGGGCCAGCTGGCTCGTCTGTTAAAGGGTGGTGTAACCCCCAAAGTGCACTCCAAACAAAATAAAAAATTATTTTTTGTGTTTGTGAATTGTGGGCGCAATAGCCGCACGTGCAACAACAAAGTAGCGCCAAGCGTGCGCCTGTGTCATAAGTAAAGTGCCGGTTGGCTCGTCCATTAAAGGGTGCTGTAACTCCCAAAGTGCACTCCAAAAAATATTTTTTTTTCTCTGTGTTTGTGAATTGTGTGCACTGTAGCTGCACGTGCATCAACAAAGGAGCAGCGCCAAGCGTGCGCCTGTGTCCCATAAGTAAAGAGCCGGCTGGCTCATTTCTTAAAGGGTGGTGTAACCCACAAAGTAACCCAAAAAATTATTTTCTGTGTTTGTGTGCGCCTTAGCCGCACGTATATATCAATATAACATAAATGGAGGACCAAACTTTCTCCAATAAAAATAAAATAGGGAAAGATCAAGAACCACTTCCTCCTAGTGCTGAAGCTGCTGCCACTAGTCATGACATAGACGATAACATGCCATCAACGTCGTCTGCCAAGGCCGATGCCCAATGTCATAGTAGAGGGCATATACAATCCCAAATGACAAAGTTCAGGAAAATTGCCTTAAAAAAAACATTTAAATCATCTGAGGAGAAACGTAAACTTGCCAATATGCCATTTACAACTCGGAGTGGCAAGGAACGGCTAAGGTCCTTCCCTATGTTCATGACTAGTGGTTCAGCTTCACATGATGATGGAAGCCCTCATCCCGCTAAAAAAATCAAACGAGTTAAGCTGGCAAAAGCACAGCGAAGAACTGTGCGTTCTAAGAAGATATCACAAGTCCCCAAGGAGAGTCCAAGTGTGGTGGCGGTTGCGATGCCTGACCTTCCCAGCACTGGACGGGAAGAGGTGGCTCTTTCCACCATTTGCACGCCCTCTGCAAGTGCTGAAAGGAGCACCCACAGTCCACTTACTGATATGCAAATTGAAGATGTCACTGTTGAAGTACAACAGGATGAGGATACTGGTGTAGCTGGAGCTGAGGAGGAAGTTGGCTAGGAGGATTCTGATGGTGATGTGGTTTGTTTAAATCAGGCTCCGGGGGAGACAGTTGTTGTCCGTGAGATGAAAAAGCCCATCATGGTCATGCCTGGGCAGAAGACCAAACATTCCACCTCTTTGGTCTGGCAATTTTTCTATCCAAATCCGGACAACAACTGTCTTGCCATATGTACCATATGTAAAGGTGAAATAAGTAGGGGTAGCGACGTTATCCACCTAGGAACATCCTCCCTTATACGTCACCTGCAGCACGTTCATAAATAGTTACTGTCAAGTTCAGAAACTTTGGCTAAGACCGTAAGCAGTCCAGGGACACCTAAATCCCTTCGTCCTGTTGTATCCAAGCACCTGCAAACCACACCGTCAACTCCCTCCTCCTCAATTTCCTCCTTAGTCAGGATCGGAAGTAGTCCTGCAGGCCATGTCACTGGCATGACTGACTCTCCTATCCGGGATTCCTCCGGAGGATCCTGCATTGCTACGCCTACTGATGCCGCTGCTGCTGTTGCTGCTGCTGGGAGTCATTCATCATCCCAGAGATAAACAATTGACCCTCCAACAGTCCTTAGTGAGGAGGATGAAGTACGACAGCAGTCATCCTGAAGCAAAACGTATAACTGAGGCCTTGACTGCTATGTTGGTGTTAGACGTGCATCCGGTATCCGCCATTAGTGCAGTGGGATTTAGACAATTGATGGAGGTAGTGTGTCCCCGGTTCCAAATCCCATCTAGATTCCACTTCACTAGGCAGGCGATACCGAGACTGTACAGAAACGTCAGAAAAAGTGTCCTCAGTGTCCTGAAAAATGCTGTTGTATCCAATGTCCACTTAACCATGGACATGTGGACAAGTGGAACAGGGCAGACTAAGGACTAAATGACTGTGACAGCCAACTGGGTAGATGTATCACCTTATGCAGCAACAACAGCAGCGTCACCAGTAGCAGCCTCTCTGAAACGCCAGCTCATTCCAAGGCAGGCTATGCTGTGTATCACCGGTTTCAGTAAGAGGCACACCGCCGACAACCTCTTAGAGAAACTGAGGGAAATAATCGCCCAGTGGCTTACCCCACTTAGACTCTCCTGGGGATTTGGGATATCTGACAATGCCACCAATATTGTGCGGGCATTACATCTGGGCAAATTCCAGCACTTCCCATGTTTTGCTCACACAATAAATTTGGTGGTGCAGAATTTTCTGAAAAGCGACAAGGGCGTGCTGGAGAAGCTTTGGGTGGCCCGAAAAATTTCTGGCCACTTTTGCCATTCAGCGACTGCGTGCCGAAGACTGGAGCGCCAGCAAACACTCTTGAACCTGCCCCGCCATCACCTGAAGCAAGAGGTTGTGACGCGGTGGAACTCAACCCTCTATATGCTTCAGAGGATGGAGGAGCAGCAAAAGGCCATTCAAGCCTATACATCCACCTATGACATAGGCAAAGGAGGGGGTATGCACCTGACTCAAGTACAGTGGAGAATGATTTCCGTGTTGTGCAAGGTTATCCAGCCCTTCGAACTTGCCACACGTGAAGTCAGTTCAGACATTGCCAGCTTGAGTCAGGTCATTCCCCTCATCAGGCTTTTGCAGAAGCAGCTGGAGAAAATGAAGGAAGAGCTAAGATGGAGCGATTCCGCTCGGCATGTGGGACTTGTGGATGAAGCCCTCATTCGCTTTGCCAGGATTCCAGGGTGGTCAATCTGTTGAAATCAGACCACTACATTTTGGCCACCATGCTTGATCCTAGGTTTAAAGCCTATGTGGTGTCTCTCTTTCCGGCCGACACAAGCCTGCAGAGGCGCAAAGACCTGCTGGTGAAAACACTGTCAGCTGGAGCGGAACGTGACACGTCAACAGCTCCTTCATTTTCTCCCGCAACTGGGGCTGCCAGGAAAAAACTTAGGTATCCTAAGCAACCCTCTGGCGGTGATGCAGGGCAGGCAGGACCAAGTTTGGACATCTGGTCCGGACTGAAGGACCTGACAACAATTTCTGACATGTCTACTGTCACTGCATATGATACTGTCACCATTGACAGAATGGTGGAGGATTACATCGGTGACAGCATCCAAGTAGGCATGTCAGACAGTCCGTACCTGTACTGGTAGGAAAAAGAGGCAATTTGGAGGCCCCTGTACAAACTGGCTCTATTTTACCTGAGTTGCCCCCCCTCCAGTGTGTACTCCGAAAGAGTGTTTAGTGCAGCCGGGAACCTTGTCAGTGAAAGGCATAGGAGGTTGCTTCCACAAAATGTGGAGCAGATGATGTTCATAAAAATGAATTATCAACTCTTCCAGGGAGACCAGCTTCCAGAACGTATAGAGGGACCTGTGGTGGTGGATTCCAGCGGGGACGAATTAATACTTTGTGAGGATGAGGATGTACACAACACTGAAGAGGGTGAGGAATCGGTGGATGAGGAGAATGAGGACGACATCTTGCCTCCGTAGAGCCAGTTTGTGCAGGGACAGATTAATTGCCAGCTTGTTTTGTGGGGGCCCAAACGAACCAATCATTTCAGCCACAGTCGTGTGGCATACCCTGGCGCTGATTGGTTTGTTAAAGTGTGCATGTCCTGTTTATACAACATAAGGGTGGGTGGGAGGGCCCAAGGACAATTCCATCTTGCACCTCTTTTTTTTCTTTGCATTATGTACTGTTTGGGGCCTAGTATTTCAAACTGCCATCCTGTTTTCCACTGCAGTGTCACTCCTAGATGGGCCACGTGTTTGTCCCGTCCACTCGTGTCGCTTAGCATAGTCATCCTGCTACCTCAGTGCAACCTTTTGGACATAAAAACACTATTGTGAGGTGTGAGGTTTTCAGGATAGACTGGAAATGAGTGGAAATTAAGGTTATTGAGGTTAATAATAGCATAGGTGCAGAAAAACCCACAAATTCTGTGATTTTAGCTGTTTTTATGCTTTTTAAAAAAAATAATACAGATCCAAAACACAAAACCCAGAACCCAAAACACAGAAGGGTGGTTTTGGCAAAACCAATCCAGATCCAAAACACGAAGAAAGATCCAGATCCAAAACCAAAACACAAAAAGTGGCCGGTGCACACCCCTAAAAAGAACATGTGTACAATATTTGCATCCTTTGCATTGCAACATGGTTTGCCCAGGTACACAGGGGTCGATTTAGACCCGGATGCTAAGTTGCGTTCTCTCGCTGCCAAAAGGGGATGGGTATGTAAATTCCGCGATCGCACTGTCTGGTGTAAGGATGCCCTCTATGTCTTAGAGAGCTATGGCAGAGTGAGCGCACGCCGGAATTGGGCCCACAGTTACTTGCTCTATCTTACTCTATTCCCAAATCTGAATCAGACCTAAGTGTCTGAAAACTATGAGTTAAACCTTGCATTAAGCCCCAGACAGGGGTGGGCTGGGCCGGGGGCAGAGTGCCATGTGCCCCACGGGCCCCACTGTCACCTAGTGTCCTGGGCCGCCTCCTGCACAAAAAAAAGACTGTGATACTGCCATGCATTGGTGGCCGTATGACAACTGAAGACTGCTATCTGTGGCTGTGCTCACTGCTCAGTGAGTCACAGCTGACAGCCTGAGCACGCCAAGCAGGAGGAGGGGGGAGGGGGGGGTTCACCTGCTGAGCCTAAACACAATCGGAGATCAAGGTTTCCAGACAGGGGGCATGGTATGGGCAGAGCGGCACTCGCGGCTGCGGCCATGCCCACACCAAGCCCCCAGTATGAAGGCACTGATTTCTCAATGTGATGAAGGCTCAGCAGGTGATCACCCCCACAGCTGGGTAAGAGCTATGATAGTGAGAACAGTGATCTATAGTGGCCCATACACATACACGATCAGCATAAGATCAGATTCATCATACGATTTCCCTACGACTCCCCGAAGCTCCCTGGCAGTGCCTGCAGCATGTTTGTTGTTTTTCTTAGCACACGATCTGTCGTAAGATCGATCCTGTGTCTCACAGGCTCATTAGGGAAACAGTCATTGAAATGACTTGAATTTACACACGATGGATCGCATGAACAAAATAAAAGGCACGATCTGCACACGATACAATGGACAAGATGTGCTGCACATCTGATCATAAGATCCGATTATAGGAGCTGCGGGAGTTTGCATCGGATCCTATCTTACTAAAATAATACATGATTTTCACAAGATCCATCTTATGACTCATCGAAAATCGTGCAATCGGCCCTAAATCGTGTAGGTGTATGGGGGCCTTACGATAGTGAGGGAAGGTGATCTGTGTTAGTGGGGGGTATCTGATAGGTGCTGCACTCTATGTGTGTGAACTTGAAGGGGTGATCTGAGTGAATGGGGACAGCTGGGTGGGGGTCTGTGAGGTAGGGGATCTGAGAGAGTGGGGAGATCTGTGAGAGGGGGGATGTGTGCGAGTTGTTTGCTGTATGTGTGTGGGGGAGGGAGCTGTATCTACATTTTTCACTGACATCAAAGCACTGTTGCATGGTATTCAAATAGGTGGTATGATGACCCTTAATATTCCCCTTGGGGTGGGATGCATCAAGGTTATATATATATATATATATATATATATATATATATATATATCGGTATGAACTGCATGGCCGGCGGTTCGATACCCGGCAGCGCCTGGCCGACAATAGCAGAGTTCCCGGCAGCGGAACCCCGACAGCGCTGGAAATCCCGATCGTGGATAGGTAAGTATTCTCTAACCTAACCTAACCCCCTAACCCTCCATAGGGGTGCCTAACCCTAACCTCCCACCTAAGTGCCTAACCCTAATCCCCCCTCTAAGTGCCTAACCCTAACCCCCCCTTCCCCGCTGCCTAAACCTAAGTCCCCTGGGGGGGCCTAACCCTAAGTCCCCCCCCCGGGGGTGCCTAACCCTCCCTCCCCCTAGCCTAACCCTAACCCTCCCGGTATTAAGGCAGCCGGCTTCCCGATTGTATACCATATATATATATATATATATATATATATATATATATATATATATATTACCAGTCAAAAGTTTGGACACACCTTCTCATTTTTGTTTGTTTAAATTATTTTCAACATAGTAGATTAATACTGAAGACATCAAAGCTATGAAAGAACACATGGAATTATGTTGTAAACAAAAAAGTGTTAAATCAAAATGTTTTATATTTTAGATTCCTCAAAGTAGCTCCCTTTTGCGTTGATGACAGCTTTACACACTCTTGGCATTTTCTCAATCAGATTCATGAGGTAGTCTACTGGAATAGTTTTGAATTAACAGGTGTGCCTTGTCAAGAGTCAATCTGTGGAATTACTTGCCGCCTTAAAGTGTTTGAGACCATCAGTTGTGTTGTGCAGGGGTAGGGTTAGTACACAGTGGATACCACTATTTGACTACTGTTGTAATCCATATTATGGCACCAACCACTCAACTCAGTAAAGAGAAACGACAGTCCATCATTACTTTAAGACATGAAGGTCAGTCGATACGAAAAATTTCAAGAACTTTGAATGTATCCTCAAGTGCAGTTGCACAAACCATCAAACGCTATGATGAAACGGGCTCTCATGAGGACCGCCCCAGGAAAGGAAGACCAAGAGTTACCTCTGCTGCAGAGGATAAGTTCATTAGAGTTGCCAGCCTCAGAAACCACTACTTAACAGCACCTCAGATTAGAGGGCACATAAAGTCTTCACAGGGTTCAAGTAGCAGATAAATCTCAAAATCAACTGTTCAGAGGAGACTGCGTGAATCAGGCATTCATGGTTGTATTGCTGCGAAGAAGGCACTACTGAGGATGAACAACAAGAGAATTGTTTGGGCTAAGAAACACAAGGAATGGACATTAGACCAGTGGAAATCTGTACTTTGGTCTGATGAGTACAAATTTGAGATTTTTGGTTCCAACCGCCGTGTCTCTGTGAGACGCAGAGAAGGTGAGCGGACGGTTTCTGTATGTGTGGTTCCAACTGTAAAGCATGGAGGAGGAGGTGTGATGGTGTGGGGGTGCTTTGCTGGTGACACTGTTGGTGATTTATGCTAAATTCAAGGCACACTTAACCAGCATGGCTACCACAGCATTTTGCAGCGCCATGCCATCCCATCTGGTTTGCGCTTACTAGGATCATCATTTGTTTTTCAACAAGACAATGACCGCAAACACACCTCCAGGCTATGTAAGGGCTACTTGACCAAGAAGGAAAGTGATGGAGTGCTGCGTCAGATGACCTGGCCTCCACAATCACCCGACATAAACCCAATTGAGCTGGTTTGGGATGAGTTGGACTGCAGAGTGAAGGAAAAGCAGCCAACAAGTGCTCAGCACCTGGGAACTCCTTCAAGATTGTTGGAAAGCCATTCCAGGAGACTACCTCATGAAGCTGATTGAGAGAATGCCAAGAGTGTGCAAAGCTGTCATCCAAGCAAAAGGGGGCTACTTTGAGGAATCTAACATATAAAATATATTTTGATTTGTTTAACACTTTTTTGTTGACAACATAATTCCATATGTGTTCTTTCATAGTTTTGATGTCTTCAGTATTAATCTACTATGTTGAAAATAATTTAACTAAACAAAAACCATTGAATGAGAAGGTGTGTCCAAACTGTTGACTGGTTCGTATAATCTTTGGGTTAAGCAATACCATGTCTCATTTTGTTTTATAAATATTTGTTGTATGTGGAAACCATTTAAGGATGGGCCGTCACCTATGGGCCAGTGCTCTGCACTTACCCCCCAGGCTAAAAGTTGCCAGCCAGCCCCTGGCCCCAGAGGATGCATTTAACACAGAATTTTACTCGTAGCTCACAGGACGGTAAGGATTAAATTATGTGTGGTGACACCCGGAGTGGCAGTCTGCAGACTTTGCCTTAAGCATGTGCACAAAAGGGTAATCCGAGGGGGTGTCACCCAGTGTGGCCCGCATTCCCTGGTAATGCCACTGCATACACACACACACATACATACTGTACATGTATACACATACTTGCCTTCTTTCCCGGAGAGGATTTGCAGCTGGCCACTGAGGGGGTGGCTGATATTTGTCAGTAGGCAACTCATGATCCCTGGAAATGGATCATGGAAATGGTCAGAAATAGTCAACACATTTTTTTCTGTTTTTCTAAATCTAACCTTTCCCTTTGTGCCTAAACCCCTAAACCTAACTATCCCCCTTGGTGTCTAAACCTAATTAGTAAGTGCCTAAACCTAACCATCCCTTCCACAGCCTAACCCTCACCCTAAAAAAAAAGGCATTGACCATTTCCATGTTGACATTTTGAACCCGTCGGACCTTTTGTGCCTGTTGACCTTCTGTATTGAATACCTTTTGTCATGTCGCACTTCCTCCATGTCAATCTTCTGGTGTCGACCAAATCAATGTCAATCTTTTGTATGGAACCCCCCTGCTACATGGTGAGATACAGGAACTGTGCTTGCTGGCTTGCCTCTGGACTGTTATAAACTTTATGGTTGATGTTAATGAGACTGGTAATCAACTCCAGACCTTTTACCTGCTTAATTGATAATGAAATAATGAGGGAATAGGCCACACCTGTCCATGAAATAGCTTTTGAGTTGATAGTCCCATTACTTTTGGCCCCTTAAAAAGTGGGAGGCACATATAGAAACCGTTGTAATTCCTACACCGTTCACCTGATTTGGATGTAATTACCCTCAAATTAAATCTGAAAGTCTGCAGTTAAAGCACATCTTGTTTTTTTCATTTCAAAGCCATTGTGGTGGTAAATAGAGGCCAAAATATGAAAATTCTGTCAATGTCCCAATATTTATGCACCTGACTGTATATAACACATGTAACTTTGACAAGGAAGATGGACCCCCCCTAAGATCTGGGCCCCATAAGAGCTGCATGCACCCCTTGCATGTGATCATGCTTAGTGCCCACATAGGTGGTAATACCCGCCAACCTCACAGGGACCCATTATGGGGTGTGGCCAGTTACCAATCAGAGATGAGTGACCATTAGTGGGGGACCCATCACGGTCACGTCCCTACTTACCATAGCATTTGGCCAATGCTGCTGAATGTCCACTTTCCCATGCCAGCTGCAGTGGATGCATGGAAGCGCTTACAGGGATCACTCCAATTAGGTGAAAATTGCATAGCGAATTCATTTTGCAATCCAATTAGCAACTTGCACTGAACCAGTCACGCTGAATTCACATTTTTCCATTCACGCCTCCCTGAGGCTTTAAATTTATGTCGGGACACTGTGCTGAACCCCTTGGACACCTCCCTAATAACTAATTAGCCAATTAGAAGTTTCCAATTAGTTTAATTAGTCCATTAATTACATGTAATTTTCTGGGGTAAAAAAAATAAATTCCTCAAATTATCCAAAAAACAACTTTTTCGTTAGTTTAGGTACCCCAAATTTAATTACAATATTTTTTTAATTGAAAATAATTGTGTTTTATCATTCTTTTTATACTTTTCAAGGTGCACTCAAAGTACCCTAAAATCACCTTTTTTCCTACTTTATTTTTGTATATTTTGTTTAATTCGTTTGAGATTGAACGATAAAAGTTTGCTTTTTATAATTTTTTTTGCATTTTTTAAAAAAAGCACAAATCAGCCATTTGACACCATTTAAAAACCTACAGTTCCTTCCTAATGCCCACAAACAGCCTTCTGTATGATCCTGCTAACTGTATAAAATGCACAGTCAGTTTGTAATCCAGAGACACCTCTTTCTGGGCTGAGACTTGTAGTTTAGTGATGGTTTTAAATACACCACTGCTCAGACCCCACTACTAAATTCTAAGACATGCCATCACTGTGTGAGCATCGCACACCTCTTTCTACAGTGCCACAGTGAAGGCACTTACTGATGTGTACCGATTAGAGACATGTTGTACAAGCTCCTAGTGGCACAGCAGTGCTGACATTGCTGCAAGTGTGCGGCATAAAATGCAGTCAGATTGTAATCCAGAGACAGCTCTTTCTGGGCTGAGACTTGTAGTTCAGAGATGGTTTTATACACCACTGCTCAGATCCCACTACTAAATGCTAAGACATTCCTCCAATGTGTGAGCGCCACACACTACTTTCTACAGTGCCGCAGTGACTGGCAGGCCCGCTGAGAGCTGTGGCGGGCCCGGGTAATAGGGGGCGTGGCCTAATCGCGGGAGGCGTGACCACGCCCCCTTCCCGTAAAAAAAAAGATATGCTGCGCCGTGAAGCGGCGCTGCGCGCTGGGGTGAGGGGGCGCTAAGCCCCCTCAGCCCAGCGCAAACCCAGGGGGGGTGGCGGTCAGTGTGATCGCTCCCCCCACAGGCTTAGGAGACTGCTCGTGGCTGCTGCTCAGCAGCCACGAGCAGTCTCCACTGCAGCTCAGCACACGCTGTGTCCTGGGCTGCTGTGAGGGAGGGGGAGCGGCACCGGACCCCTGCCGGGCCCCTCAGGATGCCCGGGCCCGGGTAATCTGTACCCGCTCCCCCCCCTCTCGGCGCCCCTGGTGACTGGCACTTACTGCTGTGTACCGATTAGCAATATGCTGTACAAGCTCCTAGTGGCACAGCAGTGCCGACATTTCTGCAAGTATGTCGCATAAAATGCACAGTCAGTTTGTAACTTAAAGATACCTCTTTCTGGGCTGAGACTTGTAGTTCAGTGATAGTTTTATACAGTGTCCTTCAAACCCAACTGTCCATTTCTAAGTCATGTTATCACTGTGTGAGTGCCACACATCACCTCAGAACAATGTCACACTGACTGGCACTGACTTTTCTAAAATGAGGTGTTATCTTGCTGATACGTGTATCTAGCATAATATACTGTAATTATGATGGCAGAACACATTTATAAATTGTGTTTCAAAAGTGTTCTCAGGACTCACATACCGAATGATTTAGGGCCTGATTCAGAGTGATGAACCGATCGTTCGTTCCGAGCGATGTTCGCACATCTGCGCATGCGTACGGTTTGTAATACGCATGCGCGAACCAGTCAGTGCAGCCGAAAATCGTTAGTTCGCTAAATAGCGAATGCCTGCTATTTTGAGTGACAGGATAAGGCGTATGTGGGTGGTAACAGGGGAAGGTGCTTGAAAACGGGGAGTGGAATTCAGAACGCAGGCGTGCTTAAGGGTCAAAACGGGCGTTTTAAGGGTGTTCATAATTAATACAGCAGCTTCATCGACCACGTCACCTGGTTGTTTTATAGTCAGAACTGCTTGCAATATACTGGTAGGAAAAACCAACCACAAGAATAGCGAGCAGTTCATACGCTGTTCGATGTACTCGATTAATCAAATAAATAGCGGACATGACGTATGGTGCGAGTGGCAAGGGGGCGTATTTTTCTAAATTTCTACCGCAAGTTTTGCTCGCTCGTTTAGACATAGAGGCGTGAACAGACCGCAAAGAGCGAACGGTTCATTTGAATAGCCACCCCTTTTGTTTGAACGAACGACCGCAAATAGCGAGCGGCTCTGAATGAGGTCCTTAATCCTTTATTACACACTCAATTACAGCTCTCGATTTATGACAACTATAGCGTACCAAATGACAGGTTCAGTCAGCCAATCAGTGGGCGGTACTACAGAAATGTAATTGTCTTTTTTTATACAAGTGCAGTGCAGTTTAGGAAAAGCGGCATCTGGTGGACAGTAAGTTGTATTATACTCTCTGGCTTTTCCAGCGCTTCAGTACGTTACAATGCGACTCAATACAACACAGCACAGCGCAACTAGCAGGGCGCGCTACATGGCGTATGGAGCAAAGATGTAGCAGGACACATCTGTACAGGCCTTACACTATCTCTGGCTTTGTTAGTGATCAATTTATTCTCCTCACACACCTGACTCGCCATTCTGTGTCACCTTTGTTCAATAACCCCTCCCATATAGATTATAAAATCTTACAATCTGGGGGCCTCTGCCCTCATGTGCTCTTTCTTTGCTTACCTTTGAGTGCCATAATCTTCCTTAGTATTATTTTGCAATCAGGAGCTCTAAACCCAGGGGTGCAGCTATGCTTCTGTCACTCGGGGCAAAGTCTCATCTTGGTGTCTCCCCCTTTTTAATACATTCTTATATGCCATTAAACCATCCAGATGCTCCTTATATACCACAAGACTCCTTCATATGCCTTTATATGCCATCACACTCTTCCACATGCCCCTTATAAACCATCAGATCCATCAATGGGGGGAATTCAATTCAACGCGAATTGAATAGCGCCAGGAGCGAGCTCCCGGAGCTATTCAATTAAGTGCGCTGTGTGGTCGGAGAATGACGGTTATCGCGCCGTAACAGGGGTGTTAAGGCACGGTAACCGTCATTCTCTGACCAAAGTGCCGGGTGCACGGCTGTTAGCGTCGCGTTATGCAGAAAAACAGCTGCGCGCCTGGCACTTTGGTTGGATTTCTCCTCGCATCCCCAGGGGGGTGCGAGAAGAAATCTTTAGCCCGCCCAAACAGCGTGGTGTATTGAATAGCTTCGGGAGCTCCCTCCCGTCGCTATTCAACATCGCGCTGAACTGAATTCTCCCCAATATATATGCCATCAGATTCCGTCCCCTCCACAGACTCCACCCCCTTCAGAAATGTTCGTCCCAGTTTTCCAAACCAATAAGTGAGCCAGGCAGCAAAGTTGTCAAGGAATTTGGAAACTGGTTATGTGGGAAAATAAATTATAGCAACACATAGGGGCATATTCAATAGGCTGCGAGAAAAGCAAAAAACCTGCACCTGCGAGATTTTTCTTGCAGGTGCGGGTTTTTTGCTATTCTATTAGGTGCGTGGTTTTTTATTAAACACCCGCCGGGAGGTTTTTCCACGCACCTCCTGAGCAAGCGTGATTTTTCCTAAAATCGTTGATTTTAGGTTAAATCACCGACACTTGCTCTGACACCCCCGCAGCACCTCCCTGAGGATTAATTAAGCAATTGGAAGTATCCAATTTGCTTAATTAGTCCTTAATTACTTACCTCCAGCAGTGCTGTCTTCTGCATCATCTTCTTCATCCTGCGTCGGGAGCCGGCTCTTCTGCAGGAGCGGAGAGTATGTTAGTGTGTGTGGTGTATGTGTGTATTAGTGTGTGTGTGCATGAGTGTGTGTGTGTGTCCCGGTGTCAGTGTGCCCCCGCAGTGCTAGTGTGGCCCCCCGGAATGGGCGCTGGGAGAACTACATCCCACCACCAGCCCCCTCTAAAGTAAGAAGAGAGGGGATACCACCGGGAGCCGCGGAGACCCGGGCAGGTAAGTGTCTTTTCTTTCTTTTTTTTTTAATTTACGCGGCGCGTGGTTTTCAGTCATGAAAAGCCCGCGTCCAGTTTATTTTTATTGAATCCCGTGGGTATCGGGAGCACGCATACCTGCGGGACTCTGAAATTGGCCGCGAGGGGCGTGAGGTATTAGCCTCGCTAAACCTCGCGCCCAATTGAATATACCCCATAGGTGGAGAGAATGAGTGGATAATGTGGCCTTTAAAGGAAGAGAAAACAGTCAGTTATGGAGAAAGTAGAACGCCTGCTCCACCACATCTGTTTCAGGTTTTGGAGTGTAACTGATAGAGTTCCTTATAGTAGTTTCAGAAGATGAAGGTGGGATGCACCAAGCAGCATTCCGCAACTCATCGCATGCATGCCAGGATTAATAACACCAGTTTGCATGAAGAGTAAAATCTCAAAGGACAGCTCTCCTGATAAGAGCTTGCGATAGAAGGATTTCCGGGCTTATGACACAGAAGTCCCTCTGCGCATGCATCATATGACGTGCGCGCCGTGGAGGGTGATGACAGGGATCTGTTTGGAGCCCTCTCAAGAGCACATTTCACGAAAGAAGCCCATAAGCTTCTATTGGGCAACGCCAACTGAAGCGTTGCCCACTGTGTCCAAGCTGCAGAAAACTTTGCTTTCTGAAGCTTGCTGCATATGAGAACTGCAGTCAAACCCGGCTTGACCGCATTATTGATGATAGCTATCTGACACTATGGGCGTGATGCACTAAGTCAGGAGTCTCTAATGGAAGGACCCTGAGGGATTTTGAAATGAAAAGACCATGACTGGATACAAGTTTGTTAGTGCTTCTACTAAACATTCCATTGGCAACATTGGTTGGCAGTGGCGTAACCAGGGTATTTGGAGCCCAGGGCAAGTTAAAAAACAGAGCCCCCCCCCAAGTGTGTGTTTGCCAAAAAAGTGGGTGTGGTCACATGTCACAAGGGCCATGACCACTGAAAAATAGGGGCATGTCAATATGACACACCACCATTTCTCGTCACTTTGGGACCTTCCTTTCGATTCCATATGCACCATAATGCCCCCAGTAGTAGTGCCCCTGTTGCAATGCCCACTGTAGTAGTGCCCCTTAAACAGTACTCACAGTAGTGCCCCTTATACAGTGCCCCCAGTAGTGGCCCCCCTATGCAGTGCCCCCAGTAGTGAGCCCCCCTATGAAGTGCCCTTTACACAGGGCCCCCAGTAGTGCCCCCCCTGTGCAGTGCCCCCACTATGCAGTGCCCCTTATACAGTGCCCCCAGTAGTGGTCCCCCCTATGCAGTGATGCTTATACAGTGCCCCCAGTAGTGTTCGCCCTTATGAAGTTCCCCTTATACAGTGCACTCAGTAGTAGTCCCCCTTATGCAGTGTCCCCAGTAGTCCCCCTATGCAGCACCCCTTATACAGTGCCCCCAGTAGTAGTCCCCCCTATGTAGTGCTCCTTATACAGTGCCCCCAGTAGTAGTCCCCCCTATGCAGTGCTCCTTATACAGTGCCCCCAGTAGTAGTCCCCCCTATGCAGTGCTCCTTATACAGTGCCCCCAGTAGTGTTCGCCCTTATGAAGTTCTCATTTTACAGCGCCCTCAGTAGTGGTCCCCCTTATGCAGTGCCCCCAGTAGTCCCCCTATGCAGTACCCTTATACAGTGCCCCCAGTAGTGGAGCCACCTATGCAGTGCCCCTTATACAGAGCCCCCAGTAGTGGTCCCCCTATGCAGTGCCCCCAGTAGTGCCAATAATACAGTGCTCCCAGTAGTGGTCCCCCATGCAGTGTCCCCAGTAGTGCCCATTATACAGGGCCCACAGTAGTGCCCCCAATAGTGGTCCCCCCTATGCAGTGCCCTCAGTAGTAGTCCCCCCTATGCAGTACCCCTTATACAATGCCCCAGTAGTCCCCACTATGCAGTGCCCCCAGTAGTGCCCTTTATACAGTGCCCCAGTAGTGATCCCCCTATACAGTTCCCCCAGTAGTGATCCTTATACAGTGCCTTCAGTAGTGCCCCTTATACAGGGCCCCCAGTAGTGGTCCCCCCTATGCAGTGCCCCAGTAGTGGTCCCCGTATGCAGTGCCCCAGTAGTGGTCCCCTTATACAGTGCCCTCAGTAGTGCCAGTTATACAGTGCCCCCAGTAGTCCGCCTAAACAGTGTCCCCAGTAATGGTCCCACTATGCAGTGCCCCCAGTAGTGTCCCTTATACAGAGCCCTCAGTAGTGCCCCAGTAGTGGTCCCCCCTATGCAGTGCCCCTTATACAATGTCCACAGTAGTAGTCCCCACTATGCAGTACCCCTTATACAGTGCCCCAGTAGTGATTCCCCCTATCCAGTGCCCCCCCAGTAGTGGTCCTATGCAGTGCCCCCAGTAGTGGCCCCCATATGCAGTGCCCCCAGTAGTGGTCCTCCCTATGCAGTGCCCCCAGTAGTGGTCCCTGTATGCAGTGCCCCTTACATATATAGAACAGACACAGAAAAATAAAACACAACACTTCCCTGAATCCCCGCCGCTCCTCCGTCCTCCCGCTCAGCACTATTCATAAGTGAGCTCCAGTCCTGCTCCGGCCGTGGATGTAGCAGCTAAAGAGAGTCTGTCTGACTCTCATTGGCTGCTAAAACAAACACACCGCTGCTGGGTAGTACGAGTGCGATGTGTTTGTTACTGTGTTGTGAGGACCGCACTCCGTGTGGTCCGCACTACACTGACTTGAAATCACTGTCCTGGACTGCGGCCGGCAGTGTCCCCCCACCCCACCGGTAAGACGTGCCCTGCTCGACCTCCCCTGTTACGCTACTGCCGGTTGTGTGCTTTTAGATGATTCAGGGAATTATCCTAAGTGACATTAAGGGAAAAGGAGGAAATGAGTCCTAAAGCAGTTAGTAAGGTCTACTTGTTGATGAAAACAGAAAAAAGCAGTAACGCTGAGGAAATGAGACACTGGTCTCAAGAAAGTTGATTAAAAACATAAGACAAGTTATTAGAAATGTTTTATTTTATTTAAAAAAACAGCTTATCAAATTGTAATAGTTTAAAAAGCCCAATCATTTAATAAATAACTGGAACTGTTGTTTATACATAACAATGCAAATACAGACACAGTAATAGCTTATATTTTTTGTACAGGAAGTTTGCTGTAGCTTCGATCTGAATTGATCTGACTCTGGTCTTCCTGGGTCTCAGATCAATCAGAACACAAAAGGATCCTCAGTAAGTGGGATTTCATTTAAAAACAAACAACATTAGTTAAAGGTACTGGTGGTTGTTTTTAATTTTTTAGTTTCTGCTTAAAGCAAGGAGTTAAAAGTTAAAAGTCATCTGAAACAGTCTGACAAGCTCTTAGCCAAGTATTAAAAATAATTCAGTAAACCAGGGAAAGTTCTCTCATCTCTATTAATGAAGAGATTAAAAGTAAAGACCGTGCAATATGTGACAGTCACTTCCAATAGCACAGTACACAACAACAAAGTAATCAACTGGTATTATTCACCAAAGGGCTGAAAAAGCTGCTTACACATTGCACACCACACTGTAGTGAACTAGACATCAAAGCAATATATACTTCCTTTGAAAATTATTTAGCCAGCTATAAAATAGTTAAATTAGGTGGTGCTATACAAAAGTCTAAACATACACAGTATAATTAATTTGATCGATATAACAGCATTGCATCCTTCAATGTGAAGAGTCTTACTTCAGGACTAAAGAACAGAAACATGTAACAGGTTAAACTTCTAAGTGAAAGTATATACAAACTGAACACTATAAATTCTCTACTTTTTACTGTAATACTTGTAATTAATTTATATGCTTCTGTAATGACTAATGAAAATATATGCTACACTATAAAATGTGTTAGCATCAAATATTTGTTTTTCACTTCAATATCTGTCCAGCCTATACATATATATATTAAAACAAATTATATATATATAAGCTCTGAAAATATTGCTTCTGTAAGGGAATATGGTTCCTTCCAAGAGTGCCATCTGTTAGCTTCTCTCTACAAAAATATTGACTATGCATTTGTATTTTGCTGATTTGTAAGTGATCCACTGACTTTTCAAAACAAACTCGGTGTTGGACACAGGTGAATTAACGGAATCGGTATGATATCCCGGCTGCCGCACGGCCGGGAGTTTGAATCGCGGCAGCCCAACAAAACAGCAGAGCCCGGCAGCGGAAGCCCGTCAGCGCTGGAAATCCCGATCATGGTAAGGTAAGTATCAACTAATCTAACCTAACCCCCCTAACCCTCCTTAGGGGTGCCTAACCCTAACCTCCCCCCCTGCGCCTAACCCTAATCCCCCCTCTAAGTGCCTAACCTTAACCCCCCCTTCCCCGCTGCCTAAACCCCGGAGGGTGCCTAACCCTAAGTCCCCCCCGGGGGTGCCTAACCCTAACCCTCCCTTCCCCTAGCCTAACCCTCCCTCCCCCTAGACTAACCCTAACCCTCCCGGGTGGGTACCTAACCCTAAGTCCCCCCACGGGTGCCCTAAACCTAACCCTTCCCCCTCCGCAGCTGTCCGTTCGCGGCGCCTGGCATCCCTTTGATCGGGATGCCGGGCGCCTGTCTCCCGGCGTCCGTGAAATGAGCGGCGTCTAGAGACGCCGGTCATTTATCCCACGGCGGGATTCCGGCAGCCGGCTTCCCGATTGTATACCGAATTAACTGATTTATTACAGTGTCAACCTTTACATTTTTTCTGTTCCAACTTTAGAGTAATTTCAAGTTGACATACAATAATGTTTTTGAGCAGGTTATTGGATAAAAAAAAATCTAACTATTGCCTTTACCATTTAGGTAAATATCTATATTTTTGTTAGCAGAATTCATATGAAATGTATAGGCTCTGAGCAGCAGAGGTTTAGTTGTTAGCAGGTTTTCCAGCTCAGAAATAATACATGAAATGTAGTTATCAGGGTCCCGTTGCACTCAATAGTAAATTTAGAGTTTTCTATACGTTAAACAGATGGGAACAAGTTACAGCGGACATAGCTGCAACTAACCGGGGCAGTTATAGGCAAAGTTCAAAGGTTCCTTGGCTTTTAATCTATTCCTATGTACTGTGATCGCTGATACATTAATGTTCCAACAATTTAATATGTTAAATATTTCCTATCATTTAATTGAAGTGTACTTAATTGCACTATTGCAGTGGTTTCCAAACTTTCTTGAATCACGGCACCCTAGAGTGCCAGCATTTTGTCATGGCACCCATAGGCCAAAAGTTTCTTATTCGGAGAAAAAAATTAATGAAGTAAATTGTGTTTATCTGTCATCCTTAGGTTCAGATATATTGGAAGTGTACAGGGTTGTGCTTCTGTTTATCCACACATTTTATGATGGCAGCCACTATCACTGGTTTTGCCTATCACAATGACCATACATATCTGATTTGGTTCTGGACCACCAACCTGTGGCATCCCTGCAATTGCCCTACGGCACCCAGTTTGGGAACCACTGCAGTATTGTATTATTTTGGCACCGCTTCAAAACATAATAAGGAATATAACATTCAAAAGAAGAATAAATATTATAAAACTTTGTCAAATTATGGTTATGGGTATAAGATATATCCTCCCTGCACCATTCAAAAAACCGCATTGGCAGGGTATAGGAGTAGAGTTCCAATGCCCTATACTCACTAACATTTTCACTTGCAGTGGGGAGCATATAGACCAGTGTTGGCTAACCTTGACACTCCAGCTGTTGTGGAACTATATATCCCAGCATGCCCTGCCACAGTTTTAGCATGCCCTAATAGCAAAACTGTAGCAGTGCATGCTGGGTTATGTAGTTCCATAACAGCTGGAGTGTCAAGGTTAGCCAACACTGATATAGACTATAGCTACATTTTTCCGAAGCAGAGTTTTCTTGCATTTACCACATGCAAATGCAATGAGGTCAATGGAGTGTTCTTTTACTTAATATTCCACACCACATGCTAAATTAAGTTTCACATGTGGTGTCAATAGCAGTTAATGCAAAGCCAGTGGGTAATGAGCCCATATTGGCTAAATGCAGCCTACACATTTGGATCCGTCTCTTTTGGGGTCTCAGAACAAGTGCCCACTGAAATTTAGGGTTCTGGCTAAAAAAAGGTTCAGTACAACTGCTACAGAATGTACTTACCTTTAATTGAACATGTGTTAAGCAATACATTTGTTCAACATACACAACATGTTTTCTAAAGAATAACATCCTATTCTAATAGACTGACTTTTTTTGTTCTTAGCAACAATTATTATTTCACAAAATAGCTTAATCAGTATTATAAACATAATACATTTCTGTTATAGCAATATATAACTTGTGTGCAAGTTTATTTTATTATATCTTCTGGCAGTGAATAGTTCAGCATGGTCTTCAAAATGTTTGAAGTTTCAAAATTCATATTGCATGTTAACCCATACAACAGGGAGGACGGCATTTACTGCAGACATTTTGAACGTCCTAGCAGAATTAGCATCTATGGCCGATATACAGATATATTCTCCATAATTATATTTTAAGTTCTCATAAGCAGTGCCCTCTGTCCTGTGTTTTTGTCTGCTCCCACCCCGTCCACTTGTGCGTCCTTTTATAACGCCTCTCGCATATTCTGAACACCATTTGTTATACCTTACACATTGTGTTTGGTGCCGAGTTGTAGAGTCGGAGACAATTTGGGTGAAGTAGTATTCACTAAACAGCAGGATGACAAAAAACACCAAAGATCAGCACAGCAGAGTTTGTTCTTTGTTCTGAAAAAAATAGTTTTGTTCAAAACAGAAAAACAGTGGCTGCAAAGTGAAGTTAAAGTTTCCAATGTCCAGACTGATCTGTTTGAGTGTAAGTAACACATAATGGGCGGGATATACTAAGCATGGTATCTGCAATACGGTACATCCCGCCTCTCATCGGGTACATATATGTACCTAGAAATGTGATGAAAATAGAGATGGACAGCTTTCTTGATGAGAGTTGTCCTTTGCGATGTCCTAGCATAGAGGGACTTCCGGGTTACCCACAGGGACGAACACTGTCTACATATGGAAAATGCAGTAAAAACCCCGAACTGCATTTTTGGGGTTTTACCACATTCTTCCCGTTAGTACATCCCGTCCCTGATGATACAAATGATGGTGGTACAGGCCTGGGATGGGTGAGGAGTACAGCAGGGTGCACTCAGAGATTTGCTGATGTCTGTGAGGCTCCCCACCCCCTATTCTAGCTCACAACCCCTCCCCTATTCTAGCTCACAGCAGCGAGGTAATTTTTCCGTTTATGTATTGGGAAGATGGTGGCGCACACCACATAGCAAAGGCCATTTTTCCGGCTATGCATTCAGAAAGATAGCTCTGCACAGCACTTTCTTCTGCACATGTCCCATCTTTCACCATACATAGTCAGTAAAATAGCTGTGCCACTATGAGCTAGAATAGGGAAGGGGGCAGCCGCAGAAATACAACCACCCCAGGGCGCCCCAGAGAAGGTATGGGGAGGGGCACACTGCACAAAGGACCCCATCTCTTAAAACAACTTTGAGCAGGAGTGACGATTAGCAGCACTGTGCATTAGTTACTGGAGCATACTGGACAGTGAAATAATGTATTGGATTTAAATAATTATCTACTGTCATACTCTGTCTACAGTAACTAAAAAGTAAGTAAGCAATTACTTATTGGCAGAAGTGGTCACTACATTTATTGGAGGCATTCAATTATTCCTGTGTATGGCAAAATAATATATTATGGCATTACAATTAATCCTGGTGTCACCTAAGACTAGACTGCAATAATTACCCAATGCTGCTGTCATTCACTACACTGCAATAATTAAGTTACCACATATAGCCGTCACACTGTAATATATTTAACCCATCCTGCTCATATTTTACATGTGTTCTCCTACTATCTCATGTTATAAACTACTATTTGATTATTAATGAAGGCATGTGTTGTACAGATTGAATTACCCTAAAGTCCTTAAAGTTCAAATTGTAGTCTAGATAAAATGCATATAAAATATACATTTGGCATTTATGAAGGAGTCGGACAGTAATAAAATAGAGGAGTTGGAGTTGACGGTTTGGCATACGTACTCCACATCCCTGGTTATGCCTAACTTCTTGCTTTTCTTGCATTTCTAATTCTTGCATGTCCTGTATATAGCCTAATCATCCTCTATTTCTTTGTAATGTGTTCTACTCCCCCACTGTACAGTACTGCAGAATTTTGTGGTGACATAGAAATAAACAATAGTAATTAATAATTTGGGGATGCACAGAGCTATGGAACAGAGTTTTTAGTAGCATGCATGATATATTTCCAGAAGTTGAAATTGAACAAGCAATAATGTGCAATTTTTGGATATCATAACACATGTGTACAGCATACATCTGGTTTTTAAATTTCATGGTCAAGATTGCTTTTGTGTCCACTTTATCTCTCTGGTGGGAAAATTCTTCAGATTTGTATCATAAGTATTTAGGTGTTTCATCCCGTCTAATTAATTATTTCAATGACTGTAACACTCTCTTTCTTCAGATCTCTGAAACAAAAATAAATACTTTAACACATTTCAGAAAGATCACTGAACATACAGTATTTAAATGTTTTGGTGTGGTTATACCTCCATTAGGCTCTGTATTACCAGGTATTTAATTTTCCTTCTAATCGACATCGTAATTATAACAGGGTCACTAGATTTTTAACAAACAATAAAGTTCAAGTATTACTGATCTCTACAGAAACTGGGTACTCTATAAACCAGCCTGCTATAAGGCACAGTGTGAGAACAGGCTTGGGATCACTTACTGCTACTGTACTTATGAGGTACCTCTAACACACAAAAGCGAGGAGGAAACTGTTTAGCTGGAGTAAGAGTGAAGAAGAGGGGCTAATGGTGCATACACACGGTACGATCAGTCAGCGATAACGATATCGCTGACTGATCGTCCTGCACCTTCCCGGTGTCCTGGATAATAGTTATCGTTCATCCAGCACACCACCAACCCACCAACGAGCCAGCGACCGGGGCCCCATGTAGCCTGGTCGATATCGACCAGGTTGGCCTGCATGCAAGAGCGATGGGCGATATCATTATGTTCCATACGTGCCCGCGCATCGCTGGTCGTTTGGCACCAAAAAATGAACGATCTGAACGATAACGATATGGTCGATATCGTTAGCGTTCATATTGTGCATTTTTATTGTACCGTGTGTACGCACCATTAGACTGGACTTGTCTTGCAGAGTTCCAGTGCATGCACCCAGCTAGACCATGCAATATTTTGGTAGCTTTTGGGTGTACTGTACAAAGTTTTATTTTGTTTCTGTTGCATATTTATCTCAGCATTTCTATCTGTATAACTGTTTATTTTACCTATGATAGTACTGTACATACTGAACACTGTTTACCCTTACCTGATTTTTGTCGCTTTAGAAAACTGTGCAATTTGCTAAAGGACAAACAGCACATGAAAGTGCATCAATCAAACCTGCCAAGTGTAATACTGCAATCACGATTTTTCAACCTGGCGGTTACACAAACCTTCCCATTTACTTTAGCATATGCAAGGAAAAATGAATGAAGGTAGTACATCCCCTCAGAGTGCCTTTGCGACATATCTGAAGGAACATCACAGAGAGTTGAATTGTGTCTTGTAAATCAGACTCTTTGTCCCACTCATGTTCTATCAGTCTGTACATTACAGATGTGTACTCTGTAATTGTTGCTGCAATCATGTTAAACAAGCCTTCTTATCGTGGCTAGTCCCCTGCGAATTTACTCATGCCGACCATAGGGCTCTTAAATATGGCTTGCCTCAATCTCTATAGATCCTAAGAGGACACTGACATTTCAAACAGGCTGTACACTAAACACAGTAGTACCTGCTGTGAGGTTCATGATCCATCATCTCCTCTTGTTTATTGTCCAGGCAATAAACTGGGCAAACCCTATGTGATAAACCCATGGCCTGTCATTTGTCCACCAAAAACATGTTATATTAAGCTCATTTATATAAAGCTCATTTTCCATAGAACTCAGTGATTCCTACTTCATTATTCATTAAAACTTTGGTTACCATTCTGTAAACAAAAAATATGAGATATGGAAAGAACTTACCCTTGTTATCTCTATTTCTACGAAGTCCATAGGGTTCCACAGGATACCTTGGGGTATAGGTGATGACGTCAGGCATCGGGCACCATAGAGTTAAGTTTTCAGCCTCCCAGGATGCACTAGGGTCCCCCTCCTATACCTCAGGGTCCATAGGGTATCCACAAGATACCTTGGGGATGTCCCAAAGCAGTATCCTTTAAGGGTGGGGACGCTCCTGTGCTGAAAGGAGAATCCGCCGCCCGAAGGAAGCATCCTGAGAGGCAAAGGTGTCAAACGCATAATACCTCACAAAGGTATGGACAGAGGACCACGTGGCCGCCTTGCAGATCTGGACTGCAGAGGCACCACGTTGAGCTGCCCACGAAGGACCCACAGACCTAGTGGAATGAGCCTTCACAGAAGGAGGAACCGGCAGGCCTTCATGAAGATAAGCTTCTGAATTTGACATACGGATCCAGGCTGCCAAAGTTGCTTTGAAGCAGGCCAACCCTTTTACGGAAGCCATAGAGGACAAACAAGGCGTCCGACTTCCTAAACGAAGAAGTGCAGTCAACATAAGTCCTTAAGGCCCTCACAACATCCAAAGTGGCCTCACCCACTGAAAGGCCAGGTGAGTTAAAAGCCGGTACAACTATTTCCTCGTTAACATGAAACTGGGAAACAACTTTGGGAAGAAATTCAGGACGAGTGTGTAGCACTGCCCTGTTCCCATGAAAAATCAAGAAAGGGGGTCTACAAGAGAGAGCCCCTAAATCAGAAACCCGTCTGGCCGAAGCTATGGCCAGAAGGAAAACAGTCTTAGCTGTTAGCCATTTAAGATCCACTGAGCCCAGTGGTTCAAACGGCGGTCCTTGGAGAGCCCTCAGGACCACAGCCAAGTCCCAAGGCGCCACAGGTGGAACAAACAGCGGCTGAATTCGCAGAACGCCTTGCATAAAGGTGCGCACATCAGGGATTGTAGCAATCCTACGATGAAACCAGACAGACAGGGCAGAAACCTGCACCTTCAAAG
The DNA here is from genome assembly GCA_031769625.1 of Taudactylus pleione. Lineage (NCBI taxonomy): Eukaryota > Metazoa > Chordata > Amphibia > Anura > Myobatrachidae > Taudactylus > Taudactylus pleione. The sequence goes on along the minus strand of JAUIMM010000079.1, from coordinate 3,595,744 downwards.
AAGCAAGGTGAAGCCCATGGTCTAGTCCCGCTTGTAGGAAGGCTAGTACTCTAGACAGACGAAACTCCTGCGGTGCATAACCTCTCGGTCGACACCACTGGAAGAACGTATGCCACACCCGCGATGGTATATTCTCGCGGAAGATGGTTTCCGAGCTCTTAGCATGGTTCGCACTACAGAGCTGGAAAATCCCCTGGACCTCAACATGGCCGTCTCAACAGCCACGCCGTCAAAGACAGCCGAGTCAGGTCCGGGTGAAGATAAGGACCCTGTGACAGAAGGTCCGGTCATAGCGGCAACCGCAGAGGACTGTCCACGGACAGACCATGAAGGTCTGAGAACCAGTGCCGTCTGGGCCATGCGGGAGCTATCAACAGGAGCGTCCCTCCTTCCTGTTTGAATTTCCGGATTACCCGCGGAAGAAGGGCAAACGGAGGAAACAGATAAGCGAACTGGAATGTCCACCGGACGGACAGAGCATCCACCAGAGACGCCTCTTCGTCTCTTGTGCGAGACCCGTACACCGGCAACTTGTTGTTGTGCCGGGACGCCATGAGGTCGATCTCTGGAAGACCCCACCTGTCCACCAGCAGTTGAAAAACATCCGGGTGCAGGGACCATTCCCCCGGATGAACGTCCTGGAGACTGAGAAAGTCTGCTTCCCAGTTTAGCACTCCCGGGATGAAGACCGCTGATATGGCCGGAAGATTGCGCTCCGCCCATACCAGGATCCTGGACACCTCCACGAGAGCCGCCCGACTTCGGGTTCCTCCTTGCCGATTTATGTAGGCCACCGTGGTAGCGTTGTCCGACTGGACCTGCACAGGGTGACCTTGGAGAACCCAATGTGCCTGCTGGAGAGCATTGAAAACCGCTCGGAGTTCCAAGATGTTTATTGGAAGCTCTGTTTCTGCCTGAGTCCACCTGCCCTGGAACAAGTGTGGACCCGAGACTGCACCCCAGCCCCGAAGACTGGCGTCTGTTGTTAACAGGACCCAATTCGCCACCCAGAACGGACGACCCTTGTTGAGATGGGTCGTCTGCAACCACCAGGCTAGGGACAGGCGAACCTCCGGAGTGAGCACCATCGTCTGGGACTTTAGACTCTGAGGCAGTCCATTCCATTTGGACAGGATCAGGTGCTGCAGAGGTCTGGAATGAAACTGGGCATATTCCACCATGTCGAATACCGACACCACGGAGCCCAGCAACCTCATCGCCGAGTGCAGAGACACCCGGCGGCTCTGTAGACAACTGCGCACCCTCAACTGCAAGGCAGAGATCCTTTCCCCCGTCACAAAGATCCTTTCCTGTCCGGAGTCCAATAAGGCTCCGAGGTGCAGAATCCGCTGAGACGGGATCAGGGTGGACTTCTGCCAGTTTATTAACCAGCCGTTCCGTTGCAGTACCGCAATGGTCAGGTCCAAGTGGCGTAGAAGGAGCTCCGGAGATCCTGCCACTAAGAGAAGGTCGTCCAAGTACGGCAACATGCGGACTCCCTGCAGCCGCATGGATGCCGCCATGACCGCCATCACCTTGGTGAAAACACGTGGTGCTGTCGCCAGGCCAAAAGGTAACGCCCGGAACTGAAAGTGGCCGCTGCGGATTGCAAACCTGAGGAACTGCTGATGGCGCGAAAGAATAGGAACATGCAGGTAAGCGTCCTGTATGTCCAATGACACCATGTAGTCCCCAGGTTCCAGCGCCAGAATGATGGACCGTAGGGTCTCCATCCAAAGACCTGTTGAGAGCTTTGAGGTTGCGTATCGGACGAAACGACCCATTGGGTTTCTGCACCAAGAATAGAGATTGGAATAGAAACCCTGGCCCTTCTGGGAGAATGGAACAGGCACTTTAACTCCAGCCTGGAGCATAGTGTGCAAGACCTTCCACAGCTCCGCGGCTTTGTTCCGGTCTGATGGTAGACCCGTGGTGAAGAGTCGAGACGGGGGTCTGTGCCGGAAGGAGAGGGCATACCCGTGTGAGACCACCTCGTGAACCCAAGTGTCTGTCGTGGTGACCGACCAACACCGGGCAAACTGCAGCAGGCGGCCTCCCACCTTGGGATCCCCCAAAGGGAGGCCCGGACCGTCAGGCCGCAGGCTTGTCATCTGGCTTAGGGGCCGGACGTCTGGTACTCCAGGCCTGCTTCCGGGGCTTGGCCGATTTTTTGGGGCCAGCCTATCGGGGAAAGGACTGTGCTTAAGGCCTACCCTGGGCCCTATAAGGCCGAAAGGACGACGTACCTGAACGGAAGGAACTGCAGCAGACGGGAGACATGCCGATTTGGCTGCCGCCAGCGTGGCTACAATTTTGTCCAGGTCCGGACCAAAGAGAACTTCTCCGTTAAAAGACAACGCTTCCAAACCCTTTTTGGAATCAGCGTCCGCCTTCCAAGATCGCAACCACAAGGTGCGACGAGCAGCTACAGCTGCCGAAGAAATTCGAGACGCCAGGATACTAATATCCAAGGCCGCTTCGTTGATATAAGTGGCCGAATCCCGGAGATTTCCGATCAACTCTGTCTGTTCAGCCGAACAGTCGGATTCGAAGGACGCCTCCAACGTATCCGCCCAGCGCTCCATAGCTCTGGCAACCCAGCAAATGGCCATAGCTGGCCGCGCTGCCCCCCCCTCAAGGGAATAAAAGGACTTCAGGCAGATCTCCACCTTGCGGTCCGTAGCATCCTTAAGGGAGGACATGGAGGGCATGGGTAAAGTGGCACTACAGACGAGGCATGTCACATGAGAATCCACCTGTGGAGGGGATTCCCACTTAGAAAAATAATTATCCGCGAACGGATAAGCCACCGCCAAACGCCTCTGCGGCTGGTATCGTTTGCCAGGCTGTTTCCATGCCTCCTCTAAATGGTCCGCCAACTGACCCGAAAGAGGAAAGACTGTGGCGTCACCCTTAACATCCTTAAAAAAAGGCATATTTGGATTTAGACGCCGGAGGAACTTCGTCCTCAATCACCAAAGCTGTGCGGACTGCCCGAATAAGTCCAGGAATATATACCCTGGACCTAGCTTCCGCCTCCTTACTACAGAGAGGTTCCTGGTCGGAAAGATCCAGAATCTCCCCATCATCAGACGTCACTTCGTCATCCTCATAAGGAGCAGACAGAGATGCCACCGGCCGCAACACAGACTCCCCTTGTAACACCTCCGACAAGTGTTGTACAGAACTAGTCAGGGAATTAACCCACGCCGGCTCCTGAGAGATCGGGAGAGGGGAAATAGGGAGACTGCGGGGTACCACCAATTGCCTCGAGAAACCCTGCATGGGTGACGACACCACTGATTGCTGGGACAATCCCATCTGCGAGAACGTGGGCTGCGGAGCTAACTGGCCCACCAAGGTTGTAAGCGCCTGAGCAAAACAAGCCCAGGGCGGCTCCTGTACCGGTGCTGTGACCGTAATTGGCCGCGCCAATAAAAAACACTGCCGGCATAGGCCCTCCACGCTACCCTCCCCCTCCGCTATAGGTACTTTACACATAGTACACTGAAGCTGGAGAGGAAAGTCACTCAGACATAATGGTGGAAAGTATGTGACCCCTCTCACCAATACTTTTAGTATAGCGAGAGACCATCCTGCAGCTCTGCACCGCAAGGGCTTTAGCAGAAAGAGCAGGGACAGTGATAAGGCTGACAGTTAGAAAGTAAAAGTACAGGCAGCAGCGCTAGCACAGTCACATACAATGCAAAGAAAATCAATTCCTGCATTTACAGTGCTGATAAATCAACTACACAGACACAGAGTCTGGTAGGACACAGCGCTGCATACACAGACCTGACCACAGCGGAGGAGAGGTATGCGGGGGGACCCAGACCACAATGCCTCCGATCATAGGCTTCCAGCAGCGTTCACCATGCGTTGGGAAAGATGGCCACCGAGGAGCAAAGAGGAGGCTGGCCTGGGGGAGGGGCGCTGCCACAGGGCCAGTCGGTGTGTGCAGAGAGGGCTGTGTGCAGCGGGGGAGGCGCCGGCTGTGAGACAGTGAAGGCGCGCTCCCCTGGCATGCATTTAACCCCTGGGACGCCGCAGCGCTACCGCTCTGCCGCGGTCCTGCTGTCCCAGGGGGGTAATGGAAGCGCAGGTTAGTACCTGGCTCCACGCTGCAGCCAGTCCCCAGGGAGCCCCCTGCCTGGGGACTCTGGACCATGTATCAGCGAGGACCCACCGCGGGACCCCGCTGCTTACCTGCTGACCCCCTTAAATCCGGCCATGGTCCTAAACATCTGGGGTCACCGCTAGCTGTGACCCCAGATGCCTACCAGCATCCCCGGATCGGTACCGGCGGGGGTGTAGGGAAGACAGCATGGACGTCAGGACTGATTGTCCATGCTGTACTTCCAGATGTGCAGCCACAGCTGCATAGAAGAAAACTTCAGGGGCTCTTCATGGCCCCCCTCTAACAGGTGCAACCGACTCCGGCCGGGCACCAAACTAAACTGAGATGCCTTGGCTCGGGGGCGGGGTATAGGAGGGGGACCCTAGTGCATCCTGTGAGGGTGAAAACTTAACTCTATGGTGCCCGATGCCTGACGTCATCACCTATACCCCAAGGTATCCTGTGGATACCCTATGGACCCTGAAGTAGAAATATGCTTTGTTTCATGCAGCAAACTTGTCAACAGAAATTTCTAAGGTTTAATAATATACTAATGTAATACACCAAGACCTATTCAATTAGATTCCATCTGAACATTGCAAAATGTGCGGCTGCATGTATTTATGGATACTAAAGTAGGTAAAACGTTACTTGTTTTTGATTACCGTACAATGGACACAAGTAAAAACAAGCAAGGTTTTCCTACGCTAATATCCCATTTTACGACCTTGCACAATGTTCTGATTTGTTATCTTTTTGTTTATGGCAATGGAAAACTGCTATTATACTTAAAAACTATTTTTGAGTAATTGACATTTCTTCTTGTCCTTATTTATAATAAAGTATAAAATAGTTAGGAATAATAATACAAAGTAAGTGGTCACAGAGTGAGAGTCCATGCAGGATATACATGCTAATGGCATACATGCCTACTCTCCCGGGAATCGCGGGAGGCTCCGGATTTTTCGGGTAACCCCCCGCGATCCCGGAAGAGTAGGCATATCTCCCGCATCCCGCCCACTTCCTAGTGAAGTGGGCAGGATGTGGAGATTTTACCTGAAATTATCGGGTCCGTCGGGAAGGGGCGCGGCTAAATTAGGCAAATCGCGTCATTTAGCCCCGCCCCCTCCTCACGGACCCGCGAATCACGGGGGTTTTCTGTAAAGGGGGCGGGGCCTAATGCCGTCTATCGTCTGGCCCCACCCCCCGAAGAGGAGAGCAGCAGGTCCCCTCCTGCTGCTCCCGGAAAGCTGCCCAGGAATGTAGGTAAGTATGGCTAATGGTAAGCATAGCAGCATCGTCACCAGCAGTCTTATACGTTATATTAGTTTGGAGTAGTGTTGGTCATGATCATTTCCTTTTCATTGTTTGCCCATTTTGCTGGGAAAACGATTATCTTAAGTTATAAGTGAGTTTCCACATTGACTAGGATAATACAAATGTGATGCCTGACTCAGCATTGCCTTGGCAGGCAAAGGGAAACACTGCTGCAGGTTTAACCTCTCTAATCCGTCAACCCTGGGATTTGGCTAAAGCTGTATTGGATAATGTAAGTATCAGAGACAGTAAGGTATATTGGATAATGTAAGTATCAGAGACAGTAAGGTATATTGGATAATGTAAGTATCAGAGACAGTAAGGTATATTGGATAATGTAAGTATCAGAGACAGTAAGGTGTATTGGATAATGTAAGTATCAGAGACAGTAAGGTGTATTGGATAATGTAAGTATCAGAGACAGTAAGGTATATTGGATAATGTAAGTATCAGAGACAGTAAGGTGTATTGGATAATGTAAGTATCAGAGACAGTAAGGTGTATTGGATAATGTAAGTATCAGAGACAGTAAAGTGTTGGATAATGTAAGTATTAGAGACAGTAAGGTGTATTGGATAATGTAAGTATCAGAGACAGTAAAGTGTATTGGATAATGTAAGTATCAGAGACAGTAAGGTGTATTGGATAATGTAAGTATCAGAGACAGTAAAGTGTATTGGATAATATAAGTTACAGAGACAGTAAAGTGTTGGATAATGTATGTATCAGAGACAGTAAGGTGTATTGGATAATGTAAGTATCAGAGACAGTAAAGTGTGTTGGATAATGTAAGTATCACAGACAGTAAAGTGTATTGGATAATGTAAGTATCAGAGACAGTAAGGTGTATTGGATAATGTAAGTATCACAGACAGTAAAGTGTATTGGATAATGTATGTATCAGAGACAGTAAGGTGTATTGGATAATGTAAGTATCAGAGACAGTAAGGTGTATTGGATAATGTAAGTATCAGAGACAGTAAAGTGTATTGGATAATGTAAGTATCAGAGACAGTAAGGTGTATTGGATAATGTTAGTATCCGAGACAGTAAAGTGTATTGGATAATGTAAGTTACAGAGACAGTAAAGTGTATTGGATAATGTAAGTATCACAGACAGTAAAGTGTATTGGATAATGTAAGTATCAGAGACAGTAAGGTGTATTGGATAATGTAAGTATCAGAGACAGTAAGGTGTATTGGATAATGTATGTATCAGAGACAGTAAGGTGTATTGGATAATGTTAGTATCAGAGACAGTAAAGTGTATTGGATAATGTATGTATCAGAGACAGTAAGGTGTATTGGATAATGTAAGTTACAGAGACAGTAAAGTGTATTGGATAATGTAAGTTACAGAGACAGTAAGGTGTATTGGATAATGTAAGTATCAGAGACAGTAAGGTGTATTGGATAATGTAAGTATCAGAGACAATAAAGTGTATTGGATAATGTAAGTATCAGAGACAATAAAGTGGCAATGATGCACAAGATGATTAAAGTAGGCACACAATTATCATACAGACCAATCACTAAGCACTTCCTCCCACAATGCACGAAAAGAGGGGACTGCAGTGCAGAGAATAGAGGGGAAGTTTGTTGGGCTGCTTAGACATGACTCGATTTGGAATGAAACTAAGAGCCGTATTCAATTTGAGCGGATCCGCAATACTTTTCCGCCTCCCGGACTTTTCGCCTACTTCGCCTGTTTTGCAGGCGGAAAAGTATCATGCGTGCCCACGTATCCCCATATTCAATTTGAAAGTACACGAAAACGGAACCCGGCAAAGCAGAAAGTCATGTCAGATTTGGGGAAATCAGCCTGGCACCCCTCAAAAGATGCTCTGACATTTTTTTCGCCCCCAGATTGAAAGTGATTTTTTGGGGTGTTCTTAAGATTTTTAACATTTTTTTGACCCAATTTTGCACTTTTTTCAGCCTGCTATTCATAGGCGAAACTTTTCCGCCTATTACATTGCATTGACTTTCCGCCTAGGCGGAAGGTCTTTCAAACTGAATACCGCGATACTTTTCCGCCTGGCGAAATTACGTCATCGGTGAAACTTTTTCGCCGATTCCGGCTTTTTGCTCCAAATTAAATACGGGCCATAGTGTTTATTTTTATAACCCTTTTGCATCTACAGTAGTAATAGGAGTTGTGGTGGGTTATCTTCCACCACAGTAATCACAGTATAGTTTACTGGTCTAGCCCGTATTGAAACATCAAGTGCAGAGAAAAGCATTCTTATTTACTTTCTCTGCGTTCTAGGTTGACGTGCGGAGTGAGCAGTATTGTATGGTGGAGCATAAATATTTGTAGTTTGAGGAGGAGGTACAGTATAGAAAATGCACAATCACTTAGAGGTCTATTTACTAAGCCCTGGATGGAGATAAAGTGAACGGAGATAAAGTGCCAGCGCATCAGCTCCTAACTGCCATGTCACAGGCTGTGTTTGAAAAATGAGTTAGGAGCTGATTGATTGGTACTTTAACACCACTCACTTTATCTCCATCCAAGGCTTAGTAAATAGACCCCTTAGTAGGGAAAGATATTCAACAAATTATGGACATGTCAAGGCCAATATGGAGGAAATACCACAACTCAATATTTTCTGCTAGTCAGCTGTCTGTCACTGAACATGGGCGGCATTGTGCTAGTCAGCTGTCTGTCACTGAACATGGGCGGCATTGTGCTAGTCAGCTGTCTGTCACTGAACATGGGCGGCATTGTGCTAGTCAGCTGTCTGTCAGGGAACATGGGCGGCATTGTGCTAGTCAGCTGTCTGTCAGGGAACATGGGCGGCATTGTGCTAGTCAGCTGTCTGTCACTGAACATGGGCGGCATTGTGCTAGTCAGCTGTCTGTCACAGAACATGGGCGGCAGCTGTCTGTCACTGAACATGGGCGGCAGCTGTCTGTCACTGAACATGGGCGGCATTGTGCTAGTCAGCTGTCTGTCAGGGAACATGGGCGGCATTGTGCTAGTCAGCTGTCTGTCACTGAACATGGGCGGCATTGTGCTAGTCAGCTGTCTGTCAGGGAACATGGGCGGCATTGTGCTAGTCAGCTGTCTGTCAGGGAACATGGGCGGCATTGTGCTAGTCAGCTGTCTGTCACTGAACATGGGCGGCATTGTGCTAGTCAGCTGTCTGTCACAGAACATGGGCGGCAGCTGTCTGTCACTGAACATGGGCGGCAGCTGTCTGTCACTGAACATGGGCGGCATTGTGCTAGTCAGCTGTCTGTCACTGAACATGGGCGGCATTGTGCTAGTCAGCTGTCTGTCAGGGAATATGGGCGGCATTGTGCTAGTCAGCTGTCTGTCACTGAACATGGGCGGCATTGTGCTAGTCAGCTGTCTGTCAGGGAACATGGGCGGCATTGTGCTAGTCAGCTGTCTGTCACTGAACATGGGCGGCATTGTGCTAGTCAGCTGTCTGTCACTGAACATGGGCGGCATTGTGCTAGTCAGCTGTCTGTCAGGGAACATGGGCGGCATTGTGCTAGTCAGCTGTCTGTCAGGGAACATGGGCGGCATTGTGCTAGTCAGCTGTCTGTCACTGAACATGGGCGGCATTGTGCTAGTCAGCTGTCTGTCACTGAACATGGGCGGCATTGTGCTAGTCAGCTGTCTGTCAGGGAACATGGGCGGCATTGTGCTAGTCAGCTGTCTGTCACTGAACATGGGCGGCATTGTGCTAGTCAGCTGTCTGTCACTGAACATGGGCGGCATTGTGCTAGTCAGCTGTCTGTCAGGGAACATGGGCGGCATTGTGCTAGTCAGCTGTCTGTCACTGAACATGGGCGGCATTGTGCTAGTCAGCTGTCTGTCAGGGAACATGGGCGGCATTGTGCTAGTCAGCTGTCTGTCAGGGAACATGGGCGGCATTGTGCTAGTCAGCTGTCTGTCAGGGAACATGGGCGGCATTGTGCTAGTCAGCTGTCTGTCAGGGAACATGGGCGGCATTGTGCTAGTCAGCTGTCTGTCACTGAACATGGGCGGCATTGTGCTAGTCAGCTGTCTGTCACTGAACATGGGCGGCATTGTGCTAGTCAGCTGTCTGTCACTGAACATGGGCGGCAGCTGTCTGTCACTGAACATGGGCGGCATTGTGCTAGTCAGCTGTCTGTCACTGAACATGGGCGGCAGCTGTCTGTCACTGAACATGGGCGGCATTGTGCTAGTCAGCTGTCTGTCACTGAACATGGGCGGCATTGTGCTAGTCAGCTGTCTGTCACTGAACATGGGCGGCAGCTGTCTGTCACTGAACATGGGCGGCATTGTGCTAGTCAGCTGTCTGTCACTGAACATGGGCGGCATTGTGCTAGTCAGCTGTCTGTCAGGGAACATGGGCGGCATTGTGCTAGTCAGCTGTCTGTCACTGAACATGGGCGGCATTGTGCTAGTCAGCTGTCTGTCACTGAACATGGGCGGCATTGTGCTAGTCAGCTGTCTGTCACTGAACATGGGCGGCATTGTGCTAGTCAGCTGTCTGTCAGGGAACATGGGCGGCATTGTGCTAGTCAGCTGTCTGTCACTGAACATGGGCGGCATTGTGCTAGTCAGCTGTCTGTCACTGAACATGGGCGGCATTGTGCTAGTCAGCTGTCTGTCAGGGAACATGGGCGGCATTGTGCTAGTCAGCTGTCTGTCACGGAACATGGGCGGCATTGTGCTAGTCAGCTGTCTGTCAGGGAACATGGGCGGCATTGTGCTAGTCAGCTGTCTGTCCCTGAACATGGGCGGCATTGTGCTAGTCAGCTGTCTGTCACTGAACATGGGCGGCATTGTGCTAGTCAGCTGTCTGTCACTGAACATGGGCGGCATTGTGCTAGTCAGCTGTCTGTCAGGGAACATGGGCGGCATTGTGCTAGTCAGCTGTTTGTCACTGAACATGGGCGGCATTGTGCTAGTCAGCTGTCTGTCAGGGAACATGGGCGGCATTGTGCTAGTCAGCTGTCTGTCACTGAACATGGGCGGCATTGTGCTAGTCAGCTGTCTGTCACGGAACATGGGCGGCATTGTGCTAGTCAGCTGTCTGTCACTGAACATGGGCGGCATTGTGCTAGTCAGCTGTCTGTCAGGAAACATGGGCGGCATTGTGCTAGTCAGCTGTCTGTCACTGAACATGGGCGGCATTGTGCTAGTCAGCTGTCTGTCACTGAACATGGGCGGCATTGTGCTAGTCAGCTGTCTGTCAGGGAACATGGGCGGCATTGTGTTAGTCAGCTGTCTGTCACGGAACATGGGCGGCATTGTGCTAGTCAGCTGTCTGTCACGGAACATGGGCGGCATTGTGCTAGTCAGCTGTCTGTCACTGAACATGGGCGGCATTGTGCTAGTCAGCTGTCTGTCACTGAACATGGGCGGCAGCTGTCTGTCACTGAACATGGGCGGCATTGTGCTAGTCAGCTGTCTGTCACTGAACATGGGCGGCAGCTGTCTGTCACTGAACATGGGCGGCATTGTGCTAGTCAGCTGTCTGTCACTGAACATGGGCGGCATTGTGCTAGTCAGCTGTCTGTCAGGGAACATGGGCGGCATTGTGCTAGTCAGCTGTCTGTCACTGAACATGGGCGGCATTGTGCTAGTCAGCTGTCTGTCACTGAACATGGGTGGCATTGTGCTAGTCAGCTGTCTGTCAGGGAACATGGGCGGCATTGTGCTAGTCAGCTGTCTGTCACTGAACATGGGCGGCATTGTGCTAGTCAGCTGTCTGTCACTGAACATGGGCGGCATTGTGCTAGTCAGCTGTCTGTCAGGGAACATGGGCGGCATTGTGCTAGTCAGCTGTCTGTCACGGAACATGGGCGGCATTGTGCTAGTCAGCTGTCTGTCAGGGAACATGGGCGGCATTGTGTTAGTCAGCTGTCTGTCCCTGAACATGGGCGGAATTGTGCTAGTCAGCTGTCTGTCACGGAACATGGGCGGCATTGTGCTAGTCAGCTGTCTGTCAGGGAACATGGGCGGCAGCTGTCTGTCACTGAACATGGGCGGCATTGTGCTAGTCAGCTGTCTGTCACTGAACATGGGCGGCAGCTGTCTGTCACTGAACATGGGCGGCATTGTGCTAGTCAGCTGTCTGTCACTGAACATGGGCGGCAGCTGTCTGTCACTGAACATGGGCGGCATTGTGCTAGTCAGCTGTCTGTCACTGAACATGGGCGGCAGCTGTCTGTCACTGAACATGGGCGGCATTGTGCTAGTCAGCTGTCTGTCACTGAACATGGGCGGCATTGTGCTAGTCAGCTGTCTGTCAGGGAACATGGGCGGCATTGTGCTAGTCAGCTGTCTGTCACTGAACATGGGCGGCATTGTGCTAGTAAGCTGTCTGTCACTGAACATGGGCAGCATTGTGCTAGTCAGCTGTCTGTCAGGGAACATGGGCGGCATTGTGCTAGTCAGCTGTCTGTCACTGAACATGGGCGGCATTGTGCTAGTCAGCTGTCTGTCACTGAACATGGGCGGCATTGTGCTAGTCAGCTGTCTGTCAGGGAACATGGGCGGCAGCTGTCTGTCACTGAACATGGGCGGCATTGTGCTAGTCAGCTGTCTGTCAGGGAACATGGGCGGCATTGTGCTAGTCAGCTGTCTGTCACTGAACATGGGCGGCATTGTGCTAGTCAGCTGTCTGTCACTGAACATGGGCGGCATTGTGCTAGTCAGCTGTCTGTCACTGAACATGGGCGGCATTGTGCTAGTCAGCTGTCTGTCAGGGAACATGGGCGGCATTGTGCTAGTCAGCTGTCTGTCACGGAACATGGGCGGCATTGTGCTAGTCAGCTGTCTGTCAGGGAACATGGGCGGCATTGTGCTAGTCAGCTGTCTGTCCCTGAACATGGGCGGCATTGTGCTAGTCAGCTGTCTGTCACGGAACATGGGCGGCATTGTGCTAGTCAGCTGTCTGTCACGGAACATGGGCGGCATTGTGCTAGTCAGCTGTCTGTCAGGGAACATGGGCGGCAGCTGTCTGTCACTGAACATGGGCGGCATTGTGCTAGTCAGCTGTCTGTCACTGAACATGGGCGGCAGCTGTCTGTCACTGAACATGGGCGGCAGCTGTCTGTCACTGAACATGGGCGGCATTGTGCTAGTCAGCTGTCTGTCACTGAACATGGGCGGAAGCTGTCTGTCACTGAACATGGGCGGCATTGTGCTAGTCAGCTGTCTGTCACTGAACATGGGCGGAAGCTGTCTCTCACTGAACATGGGCGGCATTGTGCTAGTCAGCTGTCTGTCACTGAACATGGGCGGCATTGTGCTAGTCAGCTGTCTGTCAGGGAACATGGGCGGCATTGTGCTAGTCAGCTGTCTGTCACTGAACATGGGCGGCATTGTGCTAGTAAGCTGTCTGTCACTGAACATGGGCAGCATTGTGCTAGTCAGCTGTCTGTCAGGGAACATGGGCGGCATTGTGCTAGTCAGCTGTCTGTCACTGAACATGGGCGGCATTGTGCTAGTCAGCTGTCTGTCACTGAACATGGGCGGCATTGTGCTAGTCAGCTGTCTGTCAGGGAACATGGGCGGCAGCTGTCTGTCACTGAACATGGGCGGCATTGTGCTAGTCAGCTGTCTGTCAGGGAACAGGGGCAGCATTGTGCTAGTCGGCTGTCTGTCACTGAACAGGGGCAGCATTGTGCTAGTCGGCTGTCTGTCACTGAACATGGGCGGCATTGTGCTAGTCAGCTGTCTGTCACTGAACATGGGCGGCATTGTGCTAGTCAGCTGTCTGTCACTGAACATGGGCGGCATTGTGCTAGTCAGCTGTCACTGAACATGGGCAGCATTGTACTAGTCAGCTGTCTGTCAGGGAACATGGGCGGCATTGTGCTAGTCAGCTGTCTGTCACTGAACATGGGCGGCATTGTGCTAGTCAGCTGTCTGTCAGGGAACATGTGCGGCATTGTGCTAGTCAGCTGTCTGTCACTGAACATGGGCGGCATTGTGCTAGTCAGCTGTCTGTCACTGAACATGGGCGGCATTGTGCTAGTCAGCTGTCTGTCACTGAACATGGGCGGCAGCTGTCTGTCACTGAACATGGGCGGCATTGTGCTAGTCAGCTGTCTGTCACTGAACATGGGCGGCAGCTGTCTGTCACTGAACATGGGCGGCATTGTGCTAGTCAGCTGTCTGTCACTGAACATGGGCGGCATTGTGCTAGTCAGCTGTCTGTCACTGAACATGGGTGGCAGCTGTCTGTCACTGAACATGGGCGGCATTGTGCTAGTCAGCTGTCTGTCACTGAACATGGGCGGCATTGTGCTAGTCAGCTGTCTGTCAGGGAACATGGGCGGCATTCTGCTAGTCAGCTGTCTGTCACTGAACATGGGCGGCATTGTGCTAGTCAGCTGTCTGTCACTGAACATGGGCGGCATTGTGCTAGTCAGCTGTTTGTCAGGGAACATGGGCGGCATTGTGCTAGTCAGCTGTCTGTCACTGAACATGGGCGGCATTGTGCTAGTCAGCTGTCTGTCACTGAACATGGGCGGCATTGTGCTAGTCAGCTGTCTGTCAGGGAACATGGGCGGCATTGTGCTAGTCAGCTGTCTGTCACTGAACATGGGCGGCATTGTGCTAGTCAGCTGTCTGTCACTGAACATGGGCGGCATTGTGCTAGTCAGCTGTCTGTCAGGGAACATGGGCGGCATTGTGCTAGTCAGCTGTCTGTCACTGAACATGGGCGGCATTGTGCTAGTCAGCTGTCTGTCACTGAACATGGGCGGCATTGTGCTAGTCAGCTGTCTGTCAGGGAACATGGGCGGCATTGTGCTAGTCAGCTGTCTGTCACTGAACATGGGCGGCATTGTGCTAGTCAGCTGTCTGTCAGGGAACATGGGCGGCAGCTGTCTGTCACTGAACATGGGCGGCATTGTGCTAGTCAGCTGTCTGTCAGGGAACATGGGCGGCATTGTGCTAGTCAGCTGTCTGTCACTGAACATGGGCGGCATTGTGCTAGTCAGCTGTCTGTCACTGAACATGGGCGGCATTGTGCTAGTCAGCTGTCTGTCACTGAACATGGGCGGCATTGTGCTAGTCAGCTGTCTGTCAGGGAACATGGGCGGCATTGTGCTAGTCAGCTGTCTGTCACTGAACATGGGCGGCATTGTGCTAGTCAGCTGTCTGTCACTGAACATGGGTGGCAGCTGTCTGTCACTGAACATGGGCGGCATTGTGCTAGTCAGCTGTCTGTCACTGAACATGGGCGGCATTGTGCTAGTCAGCTGTCTGTCAGGGAACATGGGCGGCATTCTGCTAGTCAGCTGTCTGTCACTGAACATGGGCGGCATTGTGCTAGTCAGCTGTCTGTCACTGAACATGGGCGGCATTGTGCTAGTCAGCTGTTTGTCAGGGAACATGGGCGGCATTGTGCTAGTCAGCTGTCTGTCACTGAACATGGGCGGCATTGTGCTAGTCAGCTGTCTGTCACTGAACATGGGCGGCATTGTGCTAGTCAGCTGTCTGTCAGGGAACATGGGCGGCATTGTGCTAGTCAGCTGTCTGTCACTGAACATGGGCGGCATTGTGCTAGTCAGCTGTCTGTCACTGAACATGGGCGGCATTGTGCTAGTCAGCTGTCTGTCAGGGAACATGGGCGGCATTGTGCTAGTCAGCTGTCTGTCACTGAACATGGGCGGCATTGTGCTAGTCAGCTGTCTGTCACTGAACATGGGCGGCATTGTGCTAGTCAGCTGTCTGTCAGGGAACATGGGCGGCATTGTGCTAGTCAGCTGTCTGTCACTGAACATGGGCGGCATTGTGCTAGTCAGCTGTCTGTCAGGGAACATGGGCGGCAGCTGTCTGTCACTGAACATGGGCGGCATTGTGCTAGTCAGCTGTCTGTCAGGGAACATGGGCGGCATTGTGCTAGTCAGCTGTCTGTCACTGAACATGGGCGGCATTGTGCTAGTCAGCTGTCTGTCACTGAACATGGGCGGCATTGTGCTAGTCAGC
The DNA here is from genome assembly GCA_031769625.1 of Taudactylus pleione. Taxonomy (NCBI): domain Eukaryota; kingdom Metazoa; phylum Chordata; class Amphibia; order Anura; family Myobatrachidae; genus Taudactylus; species Taudactylus pleione. Next base: position 3,580,358 of record JAUIMM010000079.1, on the reverse strand, counting down.
TGTCTGTCACTGAACATGGGCGGCATTGTGCTAGTCAGCTGTCTGTCAGGGAACATGGGCGGCATTGTGCTAGTCAGCTGTCTGTCACGGAACATGGGCGGCATTGTGCTAGTCAGCTGTCTGTCAGGGAACATGGGCGGCATTGTGCTAGTCAGCTGTCTGTCCCTGAACATGGGCGGCATTGTGCTAGTCAGCTGTCTGTCACGGAACATGGGCGGCATTGTGCTAGTCAGCTGTCTGTCACGGAACATGGGCGGCATTGTGCTAGTCAGCTGTCTGTCAGGGAACATGGGCGGCAGCTGTCTGTCACTGAACATGGGCGGCATTGTGCTAGTCAGCTGTCTGTCACTGAACATGGGCGGCAGCTGTCTGTCACTGAACATGGGCGGCAGCTGTCTGTCACTGAACATGGGCGGCATTGTGCTAGTCAGCTGTCTGTCACTGAACATGGGCGGAAGCTGTCTGTCACTGAACATGGGCGGCATTGTGCTAGTCAGCTGTCTGTCACTGAACATGGGCGGAAGCTGTCTCTCACTGAACATGGGCGGCATTGTGCTAGTCAGCTGTCTGTCACTGAACATGGGCGGCATTGTGCTAGTCAGCTGTCTGTCAGGGAACATGGGCGGCATTGTGCTAGTCAGCTGTCTGTCACTGAACATGGGCGGCATTGTGCTAGTAAGCTGTCTGTCACTGAACATGGGCAGCATTGTGCTAGTCAGCTGTCTGTCAGGGAACATGGGCGGCATTGTGCTAGTCAGCTGTCTGTCACTGAACATGGGCGGCATTGTGCTAGTCAGCTGTCTGTCACTGAACATGGGCGGCATTGTGCTAGTCAGCTGTCTGTCAGGGAACATGGGCGGCAGCTGTCTGTCACTGAACATGGGCGGCATTGTGCTAGTCAGCTGTCTGTCAGGGAACAGGGGCAGCATTGTGCTAGTCGGCTGTCTGTCACTGAACAGGGGCAGCATTGTGCTAGTCGGCTGTCTGTCACTGAACATGGGCGGCATTGTGCTAGTCAGCTGTCTGTCACTGAACATGGGCGGCATTGTGCTAGTCAGCTGTCTGTCACTGAACATGGGCGGCATTGTGCTAGTCAGCTGTCACTGAACATGGGCAGCATTGTACTAGTCAGCTGTCTGTCAGGGAACATGGGCGGCATTGTGCTAGTCAGCTGTCTGTCACTGAACATGGGCGGCATTGTGCTAGTCAGCTGTCTGTCAGGGAACATGTGCGGCATTGTGCTAGTCAGCTGTCTGTCACTGAACATGGGCGGCATTGTGCTAGTCAGCTGTCTGTCACTGAACATGGGCGGCATTGTGCTAGTCAGCTGTCTGTCACTGAACATGGGCGGCAGCTGTCTGTCACTGAACATGGGCGGCATTGTGCTAGTCAGCTGTCTGTCACTGAACATGGGCGGCAGCTGTCTGTCACTGAACATGGGCGGCATTGTGCTAGTCAGCTGTCTGTCACTGAACATGGGCGGCATTGTGCTAGTCAGCTGTCTGTCACTGAACATGGGTGGCAGCTGTCTGTCACTGAACATGGGCGGCATTGTGCTAGTCAGCTGTCTGTCACTGAACATGGGCGGCATTGTGCTAGTCAGCTGTCTGTCAGGGAACATGGGCGGCATTCTGCTAGTCAGCTGTCTGTCACTGAACATGGGCGGCATTGTGCTAGTCAGCTGTCTGTCACTGAACATGGGCGGCATTGTGCTAGTCAGCTGTTTGTCAGGGAACATGGGCGGCATTGTGCTAGTCAGCTGTCTGTCACTGAACATGGGCGGCATTGTGCTAGTCAGCTGTCTGTCACTGAACATGGGCGGCATTGTGCTAGTCAGCTGTCTGTCAGGGAACATGGGCGGCATTGTGCTAGTCAGCTGTCTGTCACTGAACATGGGCGGCATTGTGCTAGTCAGCTGTCTGTCACTGAACATGGGCGGCATTGTGCTAGTCAGCTGTCTGTCAGGGAACATGGGCGGCATTGTGCTAGTCAGCTGTCTGTCACTGAACATGGGCGGCATTGTGCTAGTCAGCTGTCTGTCACTGAACATGGGCGGCATTGTGCTAGTCAGCTGTCTGTCAGGGAACATGGGCGGCATTGTGCTAGTCAGCTGTCTGTCACTGAACATGGGCGGCATTGTGCTAGTCAGCTGTCTGTCACTGAACATGGGCGGCATTGTGCTAGTCAGCTGTCTGTCAGGGAACATGGGCGGCATTGTGCTAGTCAGCTGTCTGTCACTGAACATGGGCGGCATTGTGCTAGTCAGCTGTCTGTCACTGAACATGGGCGGCATTGTGCTAGTCAGCTGTCTGTCAGGGAACATGGGCGGCATTGTGCTAGTCAGCTGTCTGTCACGGAACATGGGCGGCATTGTGCTAGTCAGCTGTCTGTCAGGGAACATGGGCGGCATTGTGCTAGCCAGCTGTCTGTCCCTGAACATGGGCGGCATTGTGCTAGTCAGCTGTCTGTCACGGAACATGGGCGGCATTGTGCTAGTCAGCTGTCTGTCACTGAACATGGGCGGCATTGTGCTAGTCAGCTGTCTGTCACTGAACATGGGCGGCAGCTGTCTGTCACTGAACATGGGCGGCATTGTGCTAGTCAGCTGTCTGTCACTGAACATGGGCGGCAGCTGTCTGTCACTGAACATGGGCGGCATTGTGCTAGTCAGCTGTCTGTCACTGAACATGGGCGGCAGCTGTCTGTCACTGAACATGGGCGGCATTGTGCTAGTCAGCTGTCTGTCACTGAACATGGGCGGCATTGTGCTAGTCAGCTGTCTGTCAGGGAACATGGGCGGCATTGTGCTAGTCAGCTGTCTGTCACTGAACATGGGCGGCATTGTGCTAGTAAGCTGTCTGTCACTGAACATGGGCAGCATTGTGCTAGTCAGCTGTCTGTCAGGGAACATGGGCGGCATTGTGCTAGTCAGCTGTCTGTCACTGAACATGGGCGGCATTGTGCTAGTCAGCTGTCTGTCACTGAACATGGGCGGCATTGTGCTAGTCAGCTGTCTGTCAGGGAACATGGGCGGCAGCTGTCTGTCACTGAACATGGGCGGCATTGTGCTAGTCAGCTGTCTGTCAGGGAACATGGGCGGCATTGTGCTAGTCAGCTGTCTGTCACTGAACATGGGCGGCATTGTGCTAGTCAGCTGTCTGTCACTGAACATGGGCGGCATTGTGCTAGTCAGCTGTCTGTCACTGAACATGGGCGGCATTGTGCTAGTCAGCTGTCTGTCAGGGAACATGGGCGGCATTGTGCTAGTCAGCTGTCTGTCACGGAACATGGGCGGCATTGTGCTAGTCAGCTGTCTGTCAGGGAACATGGGCGGCATTGTGCTAGTCAGCTGTCTGTCCCTGAACATGGGCGGCATTGTGCTAGTCAGCTGTCTGTCACGGAACATGGGCGGCATTGTGCTAGTCAGCTGTCTGTCACTGAACATGGGCGGCATTGTGCTAGTCAGCTGTCTGTCAGGGAACATGGGCGGCAGCTGTCTGTCACTGAACATGGGCGGCATTGTGCTAGTCAGCTGTCTGTCACTGAACATGGGCGGCATTGTGCTAGTCAGCTGTCTGTCACTGAACATGGGCGGCAGCTGTCTGTCACTGAACATGGGCGGCATTGTGCTAGTCAGCTGTCTGTCACTGAACATGGGCGGCAGCTGTCTGTCACTGAACATGGGCGGCATTGTGCTAGTCAGCTGTCTGTCACTGAACATGGGCGGCATTGTGCTAGTCAGCTGTCTGTCAGGGAACATGGGCGGCATTGTGCTAGTCAGATGTCTGTCACTGAACATGGGCGGCATTGTGCTAGTAAGCTGTCTGTCACTGAACATGGGCAGCATTGTGCTAGTCAGCTGTCTGTCAGGGAACATGGGCGGCATTGTGCTAGTCAGCTGTCTGTCACTGAACATGGGCGGCATTGTGCTAGTCAGCTGTCTGTCACTGAACATGGGCGGCATTGTGCTAGTCAGCTGTCTGTCAGGGAACATGGGCGGCAGCTGTCTGTCACTGAACATGGGCGGCATTGTGCTAGTCAGCTGTCTGTCAGGGAACAGGGGCAGCATTGTGCTAGTCGGCTGTCTGTCACTGAACAGGGGCAGCATTTTGCTAGTCGGCTGTCTGTCACTGAACATGGGCGGCATTGTGCTAGTCAGCTGTCTGTCACTGAACATGGGCGGCATTGTGCTAGTCAGCTGTCTGTCACTGAACATGGGCGGCATTGTGCTAGTCAGCTGTCACTGAACATGGGCAGCATTGTACTAGTCAGCTGTCTGTCAGGGAACATGGGCGGCATTGTGCTAGTCAGCTGTCTGTCACTGAACATGGGCGGCATTGTGCTAGTCAGCTGTCTGTCAGGGAACATGTGCGGCATTGTGCTAGTCAGCTGTCTGTCACTGAACATGGGCGGCATTGTGCTAGTCAGCTGTCTGTCACTGAACATGGGCGGCATTGTGCTAGTCAGCTGTCTGTCACTGAACATGGGCGGCAGCTGTCTGTCACTGAACATGGGCGGCATTGTGCTAGTCAGCTGTCTGTCACTGAACATGGGCGGCAGCTGTCTGTCACTGAACATGGGCGGCATTGTGCTAGTCAGCTGTCTGTCACTGAACATGGGCGGCATTGTGCTAGTCAGCTGTCTGTCACTGAACATGGGCGGCAGCTGTCTGTCACTGAACATGGGCGGCATTGTGCTAGTCAGCTGTCTGTCACTGAACATGGGCGGCATTGTGCTAGTCAGCTGTCTGTCAGGGAACATGGGCGGCATTGTGCTAGTCAGCTGTCTGTCACGGAACATGGGCGGCATTGTGCCAGTCAGCTGTCTGTCACTGAACATGGGCGGCATTGTGCTAGTCAGCTGTCTGTCACTGAACATGGGCAGGATTTTTGTGCTAGTCAGCTGTCTGTCACTGAACATGGGCGGCATTGTGCTAGTCAGCTGTCTGTCACGGAACATGGGCAGGATTTTTGTGCTAGTCAGCTGTCTGTCACTGAACATGGGCGGCATTGTGCTAGTCAGCTGTCTGTCACTGAACATGGGCGGCATTGTGCTAGTCAGCTGTCTGTCAGGGAACATGGGCGGCATTGTGCTAGTCAGCTGTCTGTCACTGAACATGGGCGGCATTGTGCTAGTCAGCTGTCTGTCAGGGAACATGGGCGGCATTGTGCTAGTCAGCTGCCTGTCACTGAACATGGGTGGCATTGTGCTAGTCAGCTGTCTGTCACTGAACATGGGCGGCATTGTGCTAGTCAGCTGTCTGTCAGGGAACATGGGCGGCATTGTGCTAGTCAGCTGTCTGTCAGGGAACATGGGCGGCATTGTGCTAGTCAGCTGTCTGTCACTGAACATGGGCGGCATTGTGCTAGTCAGCTGTCTGTCACTGAACATGGGCGGCATTGTGCTAGTCAGCTGTCTGTCACTGAACATGGGCGGCAGCTGTCTGTCACTGAACATGGGCGGCATTGTGCTAGTCAGCTGTCTGTCACTGAACATGGGCGGCAGCTGTCTGTCACTGAACATGGGCGGCATTGTGCTAGTCAGCTGTTTGTCACTGAACATGGGCGCATTGTGCTAGTCAGCTGTCTGTCAGGGAACATGGGCGGCATTGTGCTAGTCAGCTGTCTGTCACTGAACATGGGCGGCATTGTGCTAGTCAGCTGTCTGTCAGGGAACATGGGCGGCAGCTGTCTGTCACTGAACATGGGCGGCATTGTGCTAGTCAGCTGTCTGTCAGGGAACAGGGGCAGCATTGTGCTAGTCGGCTGTCTGTCACTGAACATGGGCGGCATTGTGCTAGTCAGCTGTTTGTCACTGAACATTGGCGCATTGTGCTAGTCAGCTGTCTGTCAGGGAACATGGGCGGCATTGTGCTAGTCAGCTGTCTGTCACTGAACATGGGCGGCATTGTGCTAGTCAGCTGTCTGTCAGGGAACATGGGCGGCAGCTGTCTGTCACTGAACATGGGCGGCATTGTGCTAGTCAGCTGTCTGTCAGGGAACAGGGGCAGCATTGTGCTAGTCGGCTGTCTGTCACTGAACATGGGCGGCATTGTGCTAGTCAGCTGTCTGTCACTGAACATGGGCGGAATTGTGCTAGTCAGCTGTCTGTCAGGGAACATGGGCGGCATTGTGCTAGTCAGCTGTCTGTCACTGAACATGGGCGGCATTGTGCTAGTCAGCTGTCTGTCACTGAACATGGGCGGCATTGTGCTAGTCAGCTGTCTGTCACTGAACATGGGCGGCATTGTGCTAGTCAGCTGTCTGTCACTGAACATGGGCGGCATTGTGCTAGTCAGCTGTCTGTCACTGAAAATGGGCGGAATTGTGCTAGTCAGCTGTCTGTCAGGGAACATGGGCGGCATTGTGCTAGTCAGCTGTCTGTCAGGGAACATGGGCGGCATTATGCTAGTCAGCTGTCTGTCACTGAACATGGGCGGGATTGTGCTAGTCAGCTGTCTGTCAGGGAACATGGGCGGCATTGTGCTTGTCAGCTGTCTGTCACTGAACATGGGCGGCATTGTGCTAGTCAGCTGTCTGTCACTGAACATGGGCGGCATTGTGCTAGTCAGCTGTCTGTCAGGGAACATGGGCGGCATTGTGCTAGTCAGCTGTCTGTCACTGAACATGGGCGGCAGCTGTCTGTCACTGAACATGGGCGGCATTGTGCTAGTCAGCTGTCTGTCACTGAACATGGGCGGCATTGTGCTAGTCAGCTGTCTGTCAGGGAACATGGGCGGCATTGTGCTAGTCAGTTGTCTGTCACTGAACATGGGCGGCAGCTGTCTGTCACTGAACATGGGCGGCATTGTGCTAGTCAGCTGTCTGTCACTGAACATGGGCGGCATTGTGCTAGTCAGCTGTCTGTCAGGGAACATGGGCGGCATTGTGCTAGTCAGCTGTCTGTCACTGAACATGGGCGGCAGCTGTCTGTCACTGAACATGGGCGGCATTGTGCTAGTCAGCTGTCTGTCACTGAACATGGGCGGCATTGTGCTAGTCAGCTGTCTGTCACTGAACATGGGCGGCAGCTGTCTGTCACTGAACATGGGCAGCATTGTGCTAGTCAGCTGTCTGTCACTGAACATGGGCGGCATTGTGCTAGTCAGCTGTCTGTCAAGGAACATGGGCGGCATTGTGCTAGTCAGCTGTCTGTCACTGAACATGGGCGGCATTGTGCTAGTCAGCTGTCTGTCACTGAACATGGGCGGCAGCTGTCTGTCACTGAACATGGGCGGCATTGTGCTAGTCAGCTGTCTGTCACTGAACATGGGCGGCATTGTGCTAGTCAGCTGTCTGTCAGGGAACATGGGCGGCATTGTGCTAGTCAGCTGTCTGTCACGGAACATGGGCGGCATTGTGCTAGTCAGCTGTCTGTCACTGAACATGGGCGGCATTGTGCTAGTCAGCTGTCTGTCACGGAACATGGGCAGGATTTTTGTGCTAGTCAGCTGTCTGTCACTGAACATGGGCGGCATTGTGCTAGTCAGCTGTCTGTCACTGAACATGGGCGGCATTGTGCTAGTCAGCTGTCTGTCACTGAACATGGGCGGCATTGTGCTAGTCAGCTGTCTGTCACTGAACATGGGCGGCATTGTGCTAGTCAGCTGTCTGTCAGGGAACATGGGCGGCATTGTGCTAGTCAGCTGTCTGTCACTGAACATGGGTGGCATTGTGCTAGTCAGCTGTCTGTCACTGAACATGGGCGGCATTGTGCTAGTCAGCTGTCTGTCAGGGAACATGGGCGGCATTGTGCTAGTCAGCTGTCTGTCAGGGAACATGGGCGGCATTGTGCTAGTCAGCTGTCTGTCACTGAACATGGGCGGCATTGTGCTAGTCAGCTGTCTGTCACTGAACATGGGCGGCATTGTGCTAGTCAGCTGTCTGTCACTGAACATGGGCGGCAGCTGTCTGTCACTGAACATGGGCGGCATTGTGCTAGTCAGCTGTCTGTCACTGAACATGGGCGGCAGCTGTCTGTCACTGAACATGGGCGGCATTGTGCTAGTCAGCTGTTTGTCACTGAACATGGGCGCATTGTGCTAGTCAGCTGTCTGTCAGGGAACATGGGCGGCATTGTGCTAGTCAGCTGTCTGTCACTGAACATGGGCGGCATTGTGCTAGTCAGCTGTCTGTCAGGGAACATGGGCGGCAGCTGTCTGTCACTGAACATGGGCGGCATTGTGCTAGTCAGCTGTCTGTCAGGGAACAGGGGCAGCATTGTGCTAGTCGGCTGTCTGTCACTGAACATGGGCGGCATTGTGCTAGTCAGCTGTTTGTCACTGAACATTGGCGCATTGTGCTAGTCAGCTGTCTGTCAGGGAACATGGGCGGCATTGTGCTAGTCAGCTGTCTGTCACTGAACATGGGCGGCATTGTGCTAGTCAGCTGTCTGTCAGGGAACATGGGCGGCAGCTGTCTGTCACTGAACATGGGCGGCATTGTGCTAGTCAGCTGTCTGTCAGGGAACAGGGGCAGCATTGTGCTAGTCGGCTGTCTGTCACTGAACATGGGCGGCATTGTGCTAGTCAGCTGTCTGTCACTGAACATGGGCGGAATTGTGCTAGTCAGCTGTCTGTCAGGGAACATGGGCGGCATTGTGCTAGTCAGCTGTCTGTCACTGAACATGGGCGGCATTGTGCTAGTCAGCTGTCTGTCACTGAACATGGGCGGCATTGTGCTAGTCAGCTGTCTGTCACTGAACATGGGCGGCATTGTGCTAGTCAGCTGTCTGTCACTGAACATGGGCGGCATTGTGCTAGTCAGCTGTCTGTCACTGAAAATGGGCGGAATTGTGCTAGTCAGCTGTCTGTCAGGGAACATGGGCGGCATTGTGCTAGTCAGCTGTCTGTCAGGGAACATGGGCGGCATTATGCTAGTCAGCTGTCTGTCACTGAACATGGGCGGGATTGTGCTAGTCAGCTGTCTGTCAGGGAACATGGGCGGCATTGTGCTTGTCAGCTGTCTGTCACTGAACATGGGCGGCATTGTGCTAGTCAGCTGTCTGTCACTGAACATGGGCGGCATTGTGCTAGTCAGCTGTCTGTCAGGGAACATGGGCGGCATTGTGCTAGTCAGCTGTCTGTCACTGAACATGGGCGGCAGCTGTCTGTCACTGAACATGGGCGGCATTGTGCTAGTCAGCTGTCTGTCACTGAACATGGGCGGCATTGTGCTAGTCAGCTGTCTGTCAGGGAACATGGGCGGCATTGTGCTAGTCAGTTGTCTGTCACTGAACATGGGCGGCAGCTGTCTGTCACTGAACATGGGCGGCATTGTGCTAGTCAGCTGTCTGTCACTGAACATGGGCGGCATTGTGCTAGTCAGCTGTCTGTCAGGGAACATGGGCGGCATTGTGCTAGTCAGCTGTCTGTCACTGAACATGGGCGGCAGCTGTCTGTCACTGAACATGGGCGGCATTGTGCTAGTCAGCTGTCTGTCACTGAACATGGGCGGCATTGTGCTAGTCAGCTGTCTGTCACTGAACATGGGCGGCAGCTGTCTGTCACTGAACATGGGCAGCATTGTGCTAGTCAGCTGTCTGTCACTGAACATGGGCGGCATTGTGCTAGTCAGCTGTCTGTCAAGGAACATGGGCGGCATTGTGCTAGTCAGCTGTCTGTCACTGAACATGGGCGGCATTGTGCTAGTCAGCTGTCTGTCACTGAACATGGGCGGCAGCTGTCTGTCACTGAACATGGGCGGCATTGTGCTAGTCAGCTGTCTGTCACTGAACATGGGCGGCATTGTGCTAGTCAGCTGTCTGTCAGGGAACATGGGCGGCATTGTGCTAGTCAGCTGTCTGTCACGGAACATGGGCGGCATTGTGCTAGTCAGCTGTCTGTCACTGAACATGGGCGGCATTGTGCTAGTCAGCTGTCTGTCACGGAACATGGGCAGGATTTTTGTGCTAGTCAGCTGTCTGTCACTGAACATGGGCGGCATTGTGCTAGTCAGCTGTCTGTCACTGAACATGGGCGGCATTGTGCTAGTCAGCTGTCTGTCACTGAACATGGGCGGCATTGTGCTAGTCAGCTGTCTGTCACTGAACATGGGCGGCATTGTGCTAGTCAGCTGTCTGTCAGGGAACATGGGCGGCATTGTGCTAGTCAGCTGTCTGTCACTGAACATGGGTGGCATTGTGCTAGTCAGCTGTCTGTCACTGAACATGGGCGGCATTGTGCTAGTCAGCTGTCTGTCAGGGAACATGGGCGGCATTGTGCTAGTCAGCTGTCTGTCACGGAACATGGGCGGCATTGTGCTAGTCAGCTGTCTGTCAGGGAACATGGGCGGCATTGTGCTAGTCAGCTGTCTGTCACGGAACATGGGCAGGATTTTTGTGCTAGTCAGCTGTCTGTCACTGAACATGGGCGGCATTGTGCTAGTCAGCTGTCTGTCACTGAACATGGGCGGCATTGTGCTAGTCAGCTGTCTGTCAGGGAACATGGGCGGCATTGTGCTAGTCAGCTGTCTGTCACTGAACATGGGCGGCATTGTGCTAGTCAGCTGTCTGTCAGGGAACATGGGCGGCATTGTGCTAGTCAGCTGTCTGTCACTGAACATGGGTGGCATTGTGCTAGTCAGCTGTCTGTCACTGAACATGGGCGGCATTGTGCTAGTCAGCTGTCTGTCAGGGAACATGGGCGGCATTGTGCTAGTCAGCTGTCTGTCAGGGAACATGGGCGGCATTGTGCTAGTCAGCTGTCTGTCACTGAACATGGGCGGCATTGTGCTAGTCAGCTGTCTGTCACTGAACATGGGCGGCATTGTGCTAGTCAGCTGTCTGTCACTGAACATGGGCGACAGCTGTCTGTCACTGAACATGGGCGGCATTGTGCTAGTCAGCTGTCTGTCACTGAACATGGGCGGCAGCTGTCTGTCACTGAACATGGGCGGCATTGTGCTAGTCAGCTGTTTGTCACTGAACATGGGCGCATTGTGCTAGTCAGCTGTCTGTCAGGGAACATGGGCGGCATTGTGCTAGTCAGCTGTCTGTCACTGAACATGGGCGGCATTGTGCTAGTCAGCTGTCTGTCAGGGAACATGGGCGGCAGCTGTCTGTCACTGAACATGGGCGGCATTGTGCTAGTCAGCTGTCTGTCAGGGAACAGGGGCAGCATTGTGCTAGTCGGCTGTCTGTCACTGAACATGGGCGGCATTGTGCTAGTCAGCTGTTTGTCACTGAACATTGGCGCATTGTGCTAGTCAGCTGTCTGTCAGGGAACATGGGCGGCATTGTGCTAGTCAGCTGTCTGTCACTGAACATGGGCGGCATTGTGCTAGTCAGCTGTCTGTCAGGGAACATGGGCGGCAGCTGTCTGTCACTGAACATGGGCGGCATTGTGCTAGTCAGCTGTCTGTCAGGGAACAGGGGCAGCATTGTGCTAGTCGGCTGTCTGTCACTGAACATGGGCGGCATTGTGCTAGTCAGCTGTCTGTCACTGAACATGGGCGGAATTGTGCTAGTCAGCTGTCTGTCAGGGAACATGGGCGGCATTGTGCTAGTCAGCTGTCTGTCACTGAACATGGGCGGCATTGTGCTAGTCAGCTGTCTGTCACTGAACATGGGCGGCATTGTGCTAGTCAGCTGTCTGTCACTGAACATGGGCGGCATTGTGCTAGTCAGCTGTCTGTCACTGAACATGGGCGGCATTGTGCTAGTCAGCTGTCTGTCACTGAAAATGGGCAGAATTGTGCTAGTCAGCTGTCTGTCAGGGAACATGGGCGGCATTGTGCTAGTCAGCTGTCTGTCAGGGAACATGGGCGGCATTGTGCTAGTCAGCTGTCTGTCACTGAACATGGGCGGGATTGTGCTAGTCAGCTGTCTGTCAGGGAACATGGGCGGCATTGTGCTTGTCAGCTGTCTGTCACTGAACATGGGCGGCATTGTGCTAGTCAGCTGTCTGTCACTGAACATGGGCGGCATTGTGCTAGTCAGCTGTCTGTCAGGGAACATGGGCGGCATTGTGCTAGTCAGCTGTCTGTCACTGAACATGGGCGGCAGCTGTCTGTCACTGAACATGGGCGGCATTGTGCTAGTCAGCTGTCTGTCACTGAACATGGGCGGCATTGTGCTAGTCAGCTGTCTGTCAGGGAACATGGGTGGCATTGTGCTAGTCAGCTGTCTGTCACTGAACATGGGCGGCAGCTGTCTGTCACTGAACATGGGCGGCATTGTGCTAGTCAGCTGTCTGTCACTGAACATGGGCGGCATTGTGCTAGTCAGCTGTCTGTCAGGGAACATGGGCGGCATTGTGCTAGTCAGCTGTCTGTCACTGAACATGGGCGGCAGCTGTCTGTCACTGAACATGGGCGGCATTGTGCTAGTCAGCTGTCTGTCACTGAACATGGGCGGCATTGTGCTAGTCAGCTGTCTGTCACTGAACATGGGCGGCAGCTGTCTGTCACTGAACATGGGCGGCATTGTGCTAGTCAGCTGTCTGTCACTGAACATGGGCGGCATTGTGCTAGTCAGCTGTCTGTCAAGGAACATGGGCGGCATTGTGCTAGTCAGCTGTCTGTCAAGGAACATGGGCGGCATTGTGCTAGTCAGCTGTCTGTCACTGAACATGGGCGGCATTGTGCTAGTCAGCTGTCTGTCAAGGAACATGGGCGGCATTGTGCTAGTCAGCTGTCTGTCAAGGAACATGGGCGGCATTGTGCTAGTCAGCTGTCTGTCACTGAACATGGGCGGCATTGTGCTAGTCAGCTGTCTGTCACTGAACATGGGCGGCATTGTGCTAGTCAGCTGTCTGTCACTGAACATGGGCGGCATTGTGCTAGTCAGCTGTCTGTCACTGAACATGGACGGCATTGTGCTAGTCAGCTGTCTGTCAGGGAACATGGGCGGCATTGTGGAGAAGCGAGAGCGCGCTCGGTAATGATATTAATAGGTTCCATACAGCATGTTGTGCCACAACCACAAAATGTATTATCATTAACTGTATATGAAAGGATATCTTAGAACATACACAACTATATAGCAAAAAGGTATCTCAATATATTGCAAGTTGTTTGAAATGTATGCTAGCTTTGGTATCAAGTGTCTGTCAGCCATTACAGCCCCTGAGATTGTTCCATTTTTTTCAATTAGGATGAAGCCAATTAGTCTGAAAAAAAATAACTACCCCATGAATCCCAATATATATAGTTATGCATGTTACTAGTCGCTCCTTCCTATATGGATGTGTTGTCATACACTACGGTTTCAGTCGCGCCAATTAGCCCTCACAGTGCGTCAGGCCCGTGGAGCTTCTTTCTCGCTTAAAATGTGCTTCTTAGTCGCATAAATAAAACAACTGGGAGCGAGAGAAGGATTTCGCTAGATTACACTGATCAATATGGTCATTTGTACATCTGTGTGCGACTGAGTCTGCATCTGTGCATGAAGTGCTGTGATGCATCGGCTGCTGCTTTTTCTCATGCCAAGTTCCCTTGTGCTTCATCTACGACTTTGTATGTGTTTAAATCCCTGTGCAGTTAAAGTCGCAGTCCAGTGTCTCTAGTACACTGTGAGTGGTGTTTCGCTGCACCTGCTATGTGAATAAGATGAATCATTTAAAGAAAAGGACAGAATGCTAGTGCTCTCGGCGCATCTGAGTCACCAAGATGTATTTTAGGCTTAAAAGGGTTGTTTAAAAATGGTTTTATAGAAGACGGACCAACATTTTTCTTTGAAATGTCTGCCTCACCTATTTGGATTGTCATATCTTGAAGGGGAACTCCTCAATAAACCTACGGAGTGCAGGTTGGATAGAGAGACTAGGCAGTCCTTCCCTCCCATATTGATTCACAATGCATCTACGGCAGAGCTGCTGCAAACTGAGAACACGTGTCCTACGCAATGGCTTTGACAGTACTAATTTAATACCATTTTGGCAACACAGAGGATTATGTCTGCTCCTATCCATCACTTGCTCCAGAAGTTTCACCGGGCAATCTGAGTAGAGTTCTCTCAACCAAAACCTTCCTTTGATAAATAGAACCCGAACACTGATCGGGCCAGATTCCATCTTGATGCTGACACTAAACAGGTGGTTGCCTTGAGAGCTGTCACGCACAAGGAAGGTGCCGGCTGTCTCTCTCTGCAGCATGCAGTGGGCCTGAACTGTAGGAAGTGGTCCCCAATAGAAACCACTGGCCTGAAGTGTAACCACAGACTGCTCGACAAGTTGTCTCTCGCTGTCCCGGAACAGACGGTAACGAGATTGGGGCACAAGAAGAGAAGGCGGAGGATAGATAATTTTCTCTGACTCTTGCTGGGGGCAAGTCCCCCCTCCAACCATTTCAAAGGCTCCATGCGTGAAAGGACATCTTCAACTTCCAGAAAAACTGTGTGACCATCCTATGAACACAAATCCCAGAGTTATTTTATGATGTTATGTAAAGTTTTAAATAAAACAATTGTTAGCTCAGACAATCACACTAACCTTCCTGTGCAGAAACAGAAATATATTTAAAACCAATAGCAACAATTCAGAACTGTTACTGCACAGTATGTTACTTCTTATTACCTATTATTAAAGGGTCTATTTATCAAAAGCAGTTAGCAATAATTCCTGTAGAAATGGTCTATTTATCAATCCCCACAGCCAGCGATGGCCAGTTCTGGTGCTTATTACCACATGATTAAGAAGGACAGTGGTGTTACCTGTACCACTGGTTGTCCTCCTATACCAGTGTTTCCCAAACCCGGTCTCTTGGCCCACTCACAGTCCAGGCATTAGGGCTATTCCTGCTTCAGTACAGGGGGGGTTAATAAAACTGTCTCATACATGGATATTCTTAATACCTGGACAGTGAGTGGGCCGCGAAAATCGGGTTTTGGAAACACTGTCCTACACTATTTCAATCCCATGATGGTGATAACAGATATGAGAAATAAGAAAAAATGTTTTATTATTCAAATAAGGCATTTTTTTCTCATTACAAATATAATAATTTTTTTTTTCTTTTTATTATACAAGAGAACAAAATCCAGCGATAATTAGATATAATTATATATAAAATGTTTATCCAAATGCAAAGAAAATAAAGGTCATCACAATGATCATATAAATGAGCAGCAGAAGAACTTGATGTGCTTGTGGAAGCACGTGTATATACCTGGATACCAGGTGTATCTAAAAATATAGAAGAGTGTGGATATCTGCGCTAACATAAATATGTCTCCAAGAGGCTCAATGTGAATGAATCACCACTAACACAAAAATTTTAATTTATAAATATTTTTCCTACTATTTTTAATTCAATTGATTAGTCAATATAAATAAACACTAAATAAAACAATCACAGAAATTAAATTATTAGAAAATTTATAAGCATATTATACCAATATATTTATATATTAAAAAGGATCGCTGGAGGAGGTGGATCCAAACATTTTGTTGTATGGACAATTGTTGTCATCCAATATGAAAACGTAGGTTATTTCGTATATATCCACACCTGCAATTGGTAATCGTTGATCTCACCAGGGATTAAATAAACTATTGTTCAATCGTGACACGCTCCGTAGAGCTGCATGTCCTGGGAGACAATATCATAGGAAGTTAACTTTCGAATTGTTTAGTCCACATCCAGGTAAGTATGAAACCGTGCAGGTGTATGAGGAGGCTGATGCACCCGGAGAGACAGAGGTAAAGTGCTCAAATGGATTTAAGTGTTCCAACGGGTCCAAAGAAAGTACTCTTTGTTCGTTGGAACACTTATATCCATTTGAGCACTTGCCACATTATCTGCAATCCGAGACACGAGACCCGCTATCCCGGTGGACACTTGCTGGCAGTTGGAGTAGAGGTTAGGATCGAGACGTGGCTGGATCAACATCACCTAATTGCAAGGGAGCCGCTTTACCTCTGTCTCTCTGGGTGCATCAGCCTCCTCCTACAACTGCACGGTTTCATACTTACCTGGATGTGGACTAAACAATTCGTAAGTTAACTTCCTATGATATTGTCTCCCAGGACATGCAGCTCTACGGAGCGTGTCACGATTGAACAATAGTATATTTAATTCCTGGTGAGATCAACGATCACCTATTGCAGGTGTGGATATATATGAAATAACCTACATTTTCATATTGGATGACAACAATTGTCCATACAACAACATTTTTTGGATCCACCTCCTCCAGCGATCCTTTTTAATATATAAATATAATACTATATTGGTATAATATGCTTATTAAATTTAAAATGATTTAATTTATGTGATTGTTTTATTTATTGTTTATTTATATTGACCGGTCAATTGAATTAAAAATAGTAGTAAAAATATTTAGAAATTCAATTTTTGTGTTAGTGGTGATTCATTCACATTGAGCCTCTTGGAAACATATTTATATTAGCGCAGATATCCACACTTTTCTATTTTTTTTTAATATAGAATTTTTTTTATTAAAGCAACCCAAGAATGCATTACTGTGTTTTTGTTGACAGCCTCATTATCCATTCTCTTACCCATGGCTAAAGTAGTTAAAAAATAACAAAAAGTGCTTAAAACCATGCAACTGTGCTCAGCATTACTTTATAATTCAGTACTCTTATGGGAAGATCTTTCTTTCAGGAGCCATTAATAAAATGAAAACACCAGTGTGTATGTATGTAGCCTTATTAGTCAAGTTAATAGTAGACTTTGCATTTGAGAGGAGATTTTTATTTCTTGTACTGTTTTGACTTGTATTTTTGTAACCGTTATAAATTGCTTTTAAAAATAGCAAGAGAGTATTTCACTTTGTCAGGGGTAGGAGAATGAGCTACTGCTACTACAAGTTATTGGAGCTATACTTATAAAATAGATAAGAAACAAGAATTCAGGGAAACCTGACCATAAAAATATTCCTGGAATCTGTATGGTTCCAGTAATAAACATTACTTTGAAAGGTTTATTGACAGAAGAAAAGTGTTTATTGTGGCTCTTATGGATATGGACTCTCTTGGTTGTTAAAGATAAAATCAATGGTAGTGTGTCTTTAGCTCACTGTAAAACATGTTCCAATAGGGTTTTACTTAAATGATATGTTTAATTCAGGCTTATTTTTTATAATTTTTTTAATATTGTGCGCCTACATCTAAACCTGTGGATTGGGACACAAAACATGGCTAAACATGCACATTTGATGGTTCAATCATGATGCTATATTTGCATACTGTATTATATTAACAAGTGTGCCTGTTACTAAAAACATTTTTCAGATAATTTTGTTTAACATTATGCTTCAGTAGTATTGCAAAAGCTGGCCCACGGTATCTTCGGGTCAAAGCATAAAAGGTTACAATCTTTGCATTAAACAAAACTGTTACTTATTAGGTTATTTACAGAAGGCAGAGCTGTATGCACGCTCTTGAAATATTGCAAGAGTAATAAAGGAGATCCAACAAAGAATTGATTTAAAAATTATCAACATATCAAAACAAATAATTTGTTTACTTTCTTGGCAATGAAATGAAAACTGGTCAGGAGCTGGACATGACTAAGCACTAAGGGGTATATTTAGGTTTTTTTTTATTGATTTTGATTGATTTAAAATTCTATGAAAATCGATCAATAGATGTTGTGTTTCTGGTGATAAATCACACATTTCCGAACACTGAAAAAACTATTTAAAAAAAATTAGAGATATGGTAAGAACTTACCTTTGTTATCTCCCTTTCTACGAAGTCCATTGGGTCCACAGGGTGATCTTGGGGTATAGGTGATGCTGAGTCATACGGGCACCTTACACAGTAAATTTTTCTTCCAGGATGCACTTGTGTCTCCCTCTATACCCCACCCCCGGGCCAGAGGTACCTCAGTTTCGAAGCAAGCCAAAGGCCGGAGGAGGACAAAAGAGAGAGAAGAAAGTCTGGAACACTCAAGAATCACATTCTCACAAAGAAGGAGATGGAAAACCGGTGACCAGAGTGAAGCCCAACTGAAGCACAGGTGCGTCAGGGTGGGTGCCCTGTGGACCCTATGGACTTCGTAGAAAGAGAGATAACAAAAGTAAGTTCTTACCATATCTCTAATTTTCTACATCAGTGTCCATAGGGGTCCACAGGCTCCTGTGCAGAGAGGAGAATCCACTGCCCGAAGGAAGCATTCTGAGAGGCAAAGGTAACGAATGCATACTACCTCAGAAAGGTCTGGATGGAAGACCATGTGGCCGCCTTACAAAGCTGAACAGCCAAGGTGCCACAGCGAGCTACCCAAGAAGGACCCACAGACCAAGTAGAATGAGCAGTAACAGAGGGCGGCACTGGAAGGCCCTCATGAATGTAAGCCTCAGAGATAGCCATGCAAAGCCATCTAGCCAAAGTTTGTTTATTGGCCCGCCATCCCTTTTTGTAAAAGCCATAGAGGACAAACAAGGAGTCTGACTTCCGAAGGAACTGGTATGGTCCACATAAATCCTGAGGGCACGTACCACATCCAATGAGGCCTCACCCGCCGAAAAGTCTGGAGAAATAAAGGCCGGTACAATAATTTCCTCATTTATGTGGAAACTAGAAACCACCTTAGGAAGGAACCCAGGGCAAGTCCGAAGCACCGCCCTGTCCTGGTGAAAGACAAGAAATGAGGAATGACAAGAGAGAGACCCCAAGTCTGACACTCTTCTGGCGGAAGCAATAGCCAAAAGTAACAGTCTTAGCTGTAAGCCATTTGATATTTACTGAGTCCAGGGGTTCAAATGAAGGGCACTGGAGAGCCCTAAGGACAACAGCAAAATCCCAAGGCGCCACAGGAGGTACAAAGGGAGGCTGAATGCAAAGGACACCTTGTAGGAAAGTGCGGATATCAGTAAGAGAAGCAATCTGTCGCTTGAACCATGCTGAAAGAGCAGAGACATGCACCTTCAGTGAGGCAAGGCGGAGACCAAGATCCAAACCCGCCTGCAGGAAAGCCAAAACTCTGGAGATCCGTAACACCTGGGGGTCGTATCCTTTAGGATGACACCATTGAAAATAAGTGTGCCACACCCTGTGGTAAATCCTAGCAGAGGCTGGTTTACGCGATCTGTGCATGGTGTTAACCACAGAGCCAGAAAAACCCTTGGACCTTAGGAGGGATGTCTCAAGAGCCACAACGTCAAAGACAGACGACCCAGGTCCGGGTAAAGGCAAAGACCTTGAGACAACAGGTCTGGATGTTGAGGCAACAGCACTGGAGTGTCTACGGAGAGACTCTGAAGATCTGAGTACCAGTGATGTCTGGGCCACGCTGGAGCCACCAGCAGGACAGTGCCTCCTTCTTGTTTGAACTTCCGAAGTACTCGTGGAAGATGGGAGATTGGAGGAAACAGGTATGCAAATTGGAAGGTCCACTTGACTGACAGAGCTTCTGCCAAGAGAGCCTTGGCGTCTCTTGTCCTGGACCCGTACACTGGCAGTTTGTGATTGTGTCAGGAGTCCATGAGGTCTACGTCCAAAAGGCCCCAGCTGAAACATGTCTTGGTGAAGAGACCATTCCCCAGGATGCACGTCGTGACGACTGAGGAAGTCCGCTTTCCAATTGAGAACTCCTGGAATGAACACTACCAATATGGCTGGAAGATGACCCATGTCAGAATGCGTGATACCTCTGTCATTGCCGTCTGACTTCGAGTTCCTCCTTGATGGTTGATGTATGCCACTGTCGTGGCGTTGTCTGACTGAACTTGCACGGGCTTTCTGTGAAGTATGAGTCTGGCTTGTTGCAGGGCCCTGAAGACTGCCCGAAGTTCCAATATGTTGATTGGCAGGACATACTTCTCTGCTGTCCACCATCCCTGAAAGGAGTGTGGACCTGTCACTGTGCCCCAACCCCGGAGACTGGAGTCCGTTGTCAGGAGGACCCAGTCCGGAATCCAAAAGAGGCCCGTCTGCAGCCACCAAACAAGAGACAGACGCACCTCCAGAGAGAGCACCATCATTTGTGCCTTTATTCGATGGGGTAATCCGTCCCACCTGGAGAGGATTCATTTCTGTAGGGCCGGGAATGAAACTGGGCATATTCCACCATGCTGAAAGCCGACACCATGGAGCCCAGCAACTGCATCGCTGAGTGAATGGACACTCGGCAACTGTGGAGGCATCTGCGTACTCGCATCTGCAAAGTGGAGATCTTTTCCACAGCAGAAAAATCTTCTGCTGTTGTGAATCCAACAGAGCTCCCAGATGGAGCATCCTTTGAGAAGGGATCAGGGAGGACTTCTTCCAATTGATCAACCAGGTGGTGTTGAAGTACCTCTGGAGACCCTGACAACAGTAAGAGGTCATCCAGGTATGGTAACAGGCGAACCCCCTGCAGCCGCAGATGGGCCACCATTACCGCCATCATTTGGTAAACACCCGAGGTGCAGTAGAGAGGCCAAACGGCAGAGCCCGAAACTGGAAATGTTGTTGCAGTACAGCAAACCTGGTGAGCCGAAACAATCGGAATATGCAGGTATGCATCCTGAATATACAGCAACATCATAAAATCCCCAGGTTCCATAGCCTGTATAATCGAGTGTATGGTTTTCATCCTGAACCGAGGTACCCTGATGAATTTTTTCAGGGACTTGAGATTGAGGCTAGGCCGATAGGATCCGTTTGGTTTCTGAACCAGAAAGAGATTGGAATAATAACCCATTCCCCTTTGGGGCAATGGGACCGGTACAATGACCCCTGCCTGGAGCAAGGATTGTATGGCCTTCTGTATTTGTAAGGCCTTGTCCTTGTTTAACAGAAGGCCTGTGCAGAAAAATTGATGGGGAGGTCTTCTGCGGAAGGAGAGGGCATATCCGTGAGAGACCACTTCTCTTACCCAGGTGTCTGTGGTAGTCTGACACCAGTATTAGGCGAACTGAAGAAGTCGGATTCCCACTCTGGGATCCCCCAAGGAGAGGCCCGTCCAGTCAAGGTGAGGGTTTGTCGTCAGGCTTGGCAGCCGGAAGTCTCACACTCCAAGCTTGCTTCTTGGATTTGGCAGTCTTCTTGGGGACTGAGTGCCTAGGGAAGGACTGAGCTTGAACCTTACCTGGGGCTCGATAGGTACGAAAGGACGAGGTCTGAGACCCAGAGGGAGCAGGGGCAGAAGGCAGACAAGCCGACTTTGCCGGTGCCAACATATCCACAATTTTATCCAAATCAGGGCCAAACAAAACTTTACCGTTATAAGGTAAACACTCTAAGCCCTTCTTGGAGTCCACATTTGCCCTCCAAGAGCATGAGCATAGCCACAGAGAGTGTCGAGCCGCAATAGCCACAGTGGAAATCCTAGCATTCAATAGGCTGATATCCAAGGGAGACCCAAGTGCATCCTGGGAGAAAAATTTACAGCGTAAGGTTCCCGGATGACTCAGCATCACCTATACCCCAAGGTCACCCTGTGGACCCCTATGGACCCTGAAGTAGAAATGTCTGTTAGTAAATGTGTGATTTAGCCACAGAAACACAACATCAATGTTTATTCATTTTGTTCTATTTTAAATTGATCAAAATCCATCTTTAGTAAATATACCCCGTAAGAAGCTGTGGCTATGAACAGGTTCCACAAGTTGGGTCGATTACCAAGAAGTCTAAAACATTTTGGTAAATGGCCCAGCTTGTGGAACGGATAATGTGGATTCTATGGGCCTCATTTATCAACGTATTTTATCATAAGCAACGACTTTTAAAACTTGTTGCATATGATAAATGGTGCTCAAGCCAATCGCCTCCCAATAGTCATTTTTCAAACAGATGACAGGTGGGAGCTGATTGGCTGGAGCATCATTATCATATGCAATGAGTTTTAAAACTTGTTGCATATGATAAAACTCGTTGATAAATGGGCCCCTATGTAACTTATTTTATCTATGCACAGTTGTCAATATAGGATTTCCTACTAATATTAGTTCATACAATGTGTTATTCTGTTCAGAATAATATAGGTCTGTATGTTTTTTTTCATTTTGT
Source organism: Taudactylus pleione (assembly GCA_031769625.1). Taxonomy (NCBI): domain Eukaryota; kingdom Metazoa; phylum Chordata; class Amphibia; order Anura; family Myobatrachidae; genus Taudactylus; species Taudactylus pleione. The sequence goes on along the minus strand of JAUIMM010000079.1, from coordinate 3,558,460 downwards.
TTTAATGGCTGATATTCTGTATAAATAGTTTTTGGGTAAACTAGTAGTAGTTTTCAGTGAACTTTACTTGCAGTGCTGGTGGGCTACATTCAACCAGTATGGACATGGGGCCTGATTCAGAGCCGCCCGCTGCTGGCAAGCGCTCGCTCTGAATCAGGGCGGGGATTTTTTTTTTTACCAGGCCGCTCGATAAGCTGTAGGTGACCACCCACAGCTTTTGCGAGCGGCCTGGAGCCCGTCGCGATTATCGCGACCATCGGGCTTTCGAAGAGGGTCTCAGCTCTCGCAAGCCTGAGTGGACTCCCTGCTCTAATAGAGCAGGAAGTCCACTACTGACATCACGAGTGATGTCAGTAGGGCCGCCCACAAATGCCAGGCTTTCCTAAGGGAATGCCTGCGTTTGTACAGCCACCCCCCCTCCCCGCCTACAAAACAGGGCGAGCTGTCAATCAACATCGACAGCCACCCCGTCTTGTAGCGAGACCCGTAGCGACGGAGCTGCCGTCACTGGACGGGTCTTGCGCATACGCACGCTGGAGGTGCCGCATGCACTTGCGAGCGCTGTGCGCTTTGCGAGCGGGTCTGAATCAGGCCCACAGCCCAGACTAAATATACCACAGGTGCAGGGGGAGCGTGTGATATAGTGCAGGTCTATGTTAAGCTGGGAACACGCTTTTTCGATTGCAGGCTGATCGGGTAATACTGTCCCGATCAGCCGTGCAGTCTGTCACCACACGTGACCCCCTGTCAGCAGCCTGTGAGCCGCGTACATGCTGTGCAGACATAGCACGGTGTGTACGGGCTATATGGGATCGGGAGGTCGAACCGACAAATATTAAACCGTACATAAGATGCGATCTCCCAATCCCGACCATTGCAGGAGAGTTAAAAGTCGTTTATTGGCTAACGCTCCAGCATCGGGCGTACACACCTATGCGATCCAACGGCCATTCTCTCGATATTGGATGAACGGTCCGATGATTGTATAGGTGTGCACCCAGCTTGAGTTGCCTAACATGTTCAGTGTCCCAGTTAATCTGAGGTTGAAGAAATGTCTGACAAGCAGTAGGTCCATTGTTCTCGTGAGAGACTTTTGATTGTGTGAAAAGTCCAACTTTACCTGGACATATCGAATTTATTGATGTAGTGAGTTCTGACACATTATTGATGCCTCCACTTGCAATAAACGTAGGATAATTCAATCCATCCTTTGGACCCTTTGTGCCTAGAGAACCTGTAGGTGCTGAATGTGCTAAGATGACTAGTGTTACATGTTAGGAGTTTTTTGCCCACATTTGGACAACAAGCCCTCTTTCCCAACTTTCCAATTTAGCTGGTAAGACCCCTATTCCCACAAACTCCCATTGTTACCAGTACAAAACCACAGCTGAGTTGGAGACACAGAATGCTGAGACTGGAGATGTGATTTTGGTACCTGCCAACACTGACAATATTCTGCCCTCCATGCTGTTACATGGTGTGCAGTGGATGCCCAGAAGTGGTAAGGGTGTTGTCTCAGATAGGGACCGCCACAGAAGAGTCACTTGTGGAGGGAGGGAGTTTGAGTGGAATTGTATTCAAATGCAGACATGTCTAATGTTTTGATAACCCTTCTCACAGGACTTGTTCTCCTTTTCTATATGAAACATTGTTTTATACATGTAGGAAATTATAGGAAGTAATGGACAGCATGCTGTCATCAAATGTCAGTGAGTGTCTTTTATTAACAATATAAAACAAGAAAAATTTATTAGACAGCAATCTCACCTGTGTTACTAACAAGAGGTCCAATATGTGCCTGTTCCTTTAGGTGTTCATCTACAAATGAAAGTAGAACAATTACAATTATTAACATTTCTAGGGAAAAACCTCACGGGTTAGAAAATGTCTGGAAAAACAACAACAAAATTGGCACATTCCATAATGCATTCAAAAGTAAAGGTGCCCACACATATACCGATGTGCTCACGATACGATTTTATGGCCAATTTCCTCATGAACTTTCACGGGAGCTCCCTTGCCGTCGTGATCACGATTTGGGAAAAAAAGACACCCAATCTGTCTTACGATCTCACGATCTATCGGATCGTACGCATCGTGAGATTGGACATAACAAATCGTGAGTTTAAAAAATAAATAAAACAGGCTCTTGACTATTGGTGGGAAATTTAAATAGCCATAACAATGGGAGGGGCTATCTAGGGAGTATAAACAGCAGGAACCCTTTAAACTCTGTATACATTCTGCTCTGCTACTAGATGAGGCTAGGTGTATTCCTGCTGAATCCTGTACATTGCTACTGTGCTCTTTGTATTTGGCTTGCCTTATACAAAGTTTATTCTACCTGCAAGTGTGTGCTACCTACCTGCATTCTATCCTGTTCCTGAATTCTGTTCTGATGCGTCCCTATCAGTATAAAGTGTTGGTCGCTGAAGCCGGGGTCCGGGAGATTAGGAAGAGGGCCCAGCGAAGAAGGACGAGAGCATGCTGGACCAAGGAGTGGCTGCTACAAAGGGATACCCGCTCTCACATGTCCCTGCTGATAGAGATCAAGGAGAACAACCCGGAGGACTATCGGAACTACCTGCGCATGGATGACGCCAGCTTCCAAGAATTGCTGCATCTGGTGACCCCCCACATCAAGAGACAGGACACAAGGTGGCGGAGGGCAATCCCTGCTGAAGACAGACTGGTGGCTACCCTGAGATACCTGGCTACAGGAAGGTCACTGGAAGACCTAAAGTTTGGGACACTCATCTCACCTCAGTCTTTGGGCGTCATCATTCCAGAGACCTGCAAAGCCATCATAAAAGTGCTACAGTACCAGTATTGCAAGGTAAGTTAAAAAAAAAACACCACACATTGGTTTCTTGTGCAGAGAAAAATTTTTATATTTATTTTTTACTCAACATATAAAGCAAGAAATTGCCTTCTTTTAATACAATGTGCACTGACCTGCAGGCAACTGAAAGTGTGCACTAAACTGTGTGCAAAATACTTTTTTATTACAACTTTACAAAAGAACATTATCACCAAATTTTATGAATCCCAATAGGTAGCCGGCTGTATGTGATAGGGTGGGTCAGACGCCAGTTTGAACAGGCCAATACACACATGGCACAAGTACACATTGTGGCCCCGGCTTCCAGCTATGTGTACTTGTGCCATGTGCGTAGTGACCTTGTTCAAATGGCGTCATCACCACCCTATCCCATGCAGCAAGCACCGATTGGAATTCATAAAATTTGGTGACATTAAATCAAGACAAAAAAACAACCAAATTAAATATCACCAAATTTAATGAATCCCAATAGGTAGCCGGCTGTATGTGATAGGGTGGGTCAGACGCCAGTTTGAACAGGCCAATACACACATGGCACAAGTACACATTGTGGCCCCGGCTTCCAGCTATGTGTACTTGTGCCATGTGCGTAGTGACCTTGTTCAAATGGCGTCATCACCACCTTATCCCGTGCAGCAAGCACCGATTGGAATTCATAAAATTTGGTGACATTAAAATCAAGACAAAAAAACAACCAAATTAAATATCACCAAATTTAATGAATCCCAATAGGTAGCCGGCTGTATGTGATAGGGTGGGTCAGACGCCAGTTTGAACAGGCCAATACACACATGGCACAAGTACACATTGTGGCCCCGGCTTCCAGCTATGTGTACTTGTGCCATGTGCGTAGTGACCTTGTTCAAATGGCGTCATCACCACCCTATCCCATGCAGCAGCACCGATTGGAATTCATAAAATTTGGTGATATTACAATATAGAACAAATTTACATCTCTGTATATTGGGGCGACTCATCTGCTGCATCCAGCAGAGCATTATACAAGGTGGTGCTGGTGCTTGGGGTGCTTGGTGGGGGAGTAATATCTAACTGGGCAGGGGGGGGGCGGACATAACTATTTGGGGCAGGGGAAAATAGCATTGGATCTGCAATGTATGTCGAATTTGAGATATTTTTGCTCATACAGCGACTCAAGAGGTCGTAGTTTAACCGTAAAAATTTTTTTGGGATATCTGCATCCAGATTTCTCAATGTGCTGTTCACCTGAGCTGTGAAATCATCAATTGCATCTGGGGGTTTCTGCAGCAGCCATTCTGCGTTTTGTAAAAAATGGTCCTCTCGTTCTGTAAAATTCTCCTTTCTGCCTTTTTTTTTCTTTTTTTGGGGTTGTTGCGAAGATGAGGGTCCAGGTGGAAGTGGAGTTTCCACTTGTGTGCTATTCTCCGGATCACTGTCGCCACCGAGCAGACTGAGGTCCGGTGTGGATGTTAAATCAGGGTCTTGGGTGGGAGTCTATATAGGGAAAAAAGATATAAAAAATATTATAGTCATGTTTTAACATCTTTTTTCCTATTTTTACAGTTTCCTAACACCGTGGAGGAGTGGACTAGCATCGCGGAAGATTTTGAACAACGTTGGAATTTCCCTAACTGCGGAGGAGCCATCGATGGGAAACACATCCGCATCAACCCACCTGCCAACACCGGATCATATTACTACAACTACAAAGGATTCTTCAGCATCGTTCTCATGGCAGTGGTGAATGCCAACTACGAATTTCTGTTTGTGGATGTCGGCAAGAATGGGCGTGCTTCAGATGGTGGATCCTTCAAAAAGACGGCTTTCTACCAGAGACTCACCAACAAAACCCTCAACCTGCCCTCACTGGACCAGACAAAGCACGGCCTAAATTACGTTTTCGTTGCAGACGAGGCTTTTGCATTACATGAACATGTGATGAAGCCATTTGCACACAGGGGCCTGACCAGAGAGAAAAGGATATACAACTACCGTCTATCCCGGGCACGGCGCATTGTGGAAAATGCGTTTGGAATAATGAGCAACCGCTTCCGCATTTTCCATACCACCATCAATCTACATGTGGAGAAGATAGACTGGGTCGTGATGGCGTGCTGTGTGCTGTACAACTTTCTGCGAAGAAAATCTACTCAACGAGGACCAGTCCCAGCTAGACCAGAAGATGTAGGACCCCTGGAGGACATTGAACATTTGACATCTGTGTCTGCACCAACAACTACAACAACATCCACCGCACGTGCCAAAGAAGTGAGGGAGGAGTACATGACCTATTTCAATGGACCAGGTGCTGTACCATGGCAAGAGGACTATCTGTGAACTACTGACTAAATTAGACATTTGGGATTTAACAACAAAAACTTTAAGGATTTTGGTTTAAACTGTGTCACTACTTACCAAGACTTCTGCAACCTCCTCATCTCCCTCACGCTCAGACATCAAGATGATTGATTCCCTTTGAGGCTCTTGTTCACTGATGAATGACATCATTTGGTAGTACCACAGCGCAGGAGTATATATTTCATCTGTAGCCGCTCCTGATTTTTTGGAGTCATCCACCTTCTTTTTTTCTTTGATGTATACTGTCCTGAGATTTTGTATCTTTTGCCGTACAGTTTTCAGGTCTGCATCAGATATGTATTTTTTTGTATACACCAACAGTTCCTCGAGTGCGGCCAACTTCTGCGACTTATTGTGGTACTTCCGAGAACTGATCTTCCACAGACAGTCTTTCGAGTGCAGGATTTCAATGAATCCTGTAACGAATTCACGTTCAGAATCCATGGACATTATCTATGAATAAGAAAAAAAAGGACATTTAAATATTTGTGTATATAGTTTTGTAAAATGTAATAGTTCACATTTTTAATGTTTTAATATTTTCTTTTTTACAGGTTTTTAAAAGTTTGTTATGGTATTCTAAGCATGTTTTCTTTTACAGGAATGTTATGTGTTTATTGCTTGGTAATATTTCTTTGACAGTATGGGTTTTCCACCTTTGGGCCTGTCGTTGTGGTAGAATGCCCTAAAAATAGTTTCAAAGGTGGGTGGCAGGTCATCCTGGGATCTGTAGTTCCACAACAGCTGGAGACCGAAAGGTAGAAGACCCCCAGCTTGAAATAATGTGTGTTTTTAAATGTAATGTATGGTGTTTTTTTGGAAAAAACGTGTTTATTTATTTATTTGAGGTATTACACACATTGGTGGGCAGTGGGGGAGCTTAATGCATGAATCAGCCACCGCCCGCCTCAATACGGCGGGCGGTGGCTGGGTCATGCATTTATTGCCTGGGGGCACACATTGGTGGGCAGTGGGGGAGCTTAATGCATGACCCAGCCACCGCCCGCCTCAATACGGCGGGCGGTGGCTGGGTCATGCATTTATTGCCTGGGGGCATACATTGGTGGGCAGTGGGGAGCACATATTGGTGGTCAGTGTGGTTGCAAACTGTACAAATACTCACCAAATATCCAACAAAACAAATATCCAGTGTGCAGGCTCCCAAAGTGTGACTGACTTGCTCCATACACGATGCTGCACAAGATGGCGATGGGGCGTGTCCAGGCTTCTGCCAGTCAAATTCTGCATTGTGTGATGAATCGTACGATTCATCGTGAGGAAAAAAACCCTCACGATCGGCGTCGATCGGGTTCATGGTTGGCTAATCTGCCCTACAGCACGGCAGATCAGAAGATGCGATATACGACGAGCGGGGACGCGCATCGGCATCGTGCTCGTGAGTATAAATTCACGATTTGTACTTTTTTTCCCCGATTCGTCGTCACGATTCGTCGAAATCGGCCAAATCATGTAAAATGTCGCTATGTGTGTGGGCACCTTAAGTTTTATCAAGTCATTTACTGTATTCACTAGATTCATACCAGCAGAAAAAAGAAAAATGATTATCAACAATATGAAGCTCTGACAGGTTCACAGGAAAAGCTTTTAGCTGATTTGCAGGCAGAATGTAGTATACAATACCACTAAGTTTCAGCAGAGTTTGGAATGTGCCAGGCCCGGAGCTCAATTACTGGGTCCAGCAGCACTGGTCTCCTGGAGCTGCTGCGTTCCTGCTCTTTTCTGTTAAGAAGAAGGATGGGAGTCTTAGACCCTGTATAGACTACCGAGACCTAAATGCCATGACCAAAGATCGATACCCCCTACAACTGATCTCCAATCATTTAGATCGTATCATGAGGGCTACAGTTTTTTCTAAATTAGACCTTCACGGGGCCTACAATTTAATTATAATCAGATCTGGGAATGAATGGATAATGGCCTTTAACACCAAAGATGGGCATCACTAATACTTGGTCATGCTGTTCGGGTTGAGTAATACACCAGCTGTGTTCCACAAATATAGGAAAAGCATTTTCTGGGACCTTCTATATAAATATGTTGTGTTATATCATGGCTAACAATCTGAGTTTTTCAAATTAAATAAGATCTCACTGCAATCATGTGAACAAAGTCCTGACCCATCTTTGGGCAAATCAGCTAAGCTGGAGAAATGTATTTTTGAGCAGGAGGAAAATGCATTCTTGGGGTATATTATCTCTGGTTACATTCTTCAAATGGACCTTGAAAACTCTCTGCCATTGCCAACTGGCCTCGTCCCTCTGGATTGAAAGCAAATCAGCAAGTCCTGGGATTCTGTCATTTCTACAGGCAGTTTATCAATAATTATTCTTCTGTAGTGGCTCCTATCACAACACTCACTAGGAAGTCACAAAATACTAATGATCGGACTCCTGATGCTGAGAAGGCGTTCTCCCATTTAAAACAGTTCCTCACATCAGTGCCCATTCTGGGACAACCAGATCCTGAACAGCACTTCTTTTTAGAAGTGGATGCCTCCTCTGTTGGAGTCGGAGGTGTTCCCTCACAAAAAAAACAAAGCTGGGAAGTGGTACTTCTGTGGCTTCTTTTCCCAAAAGTTTTCAGCCCCTGAGAATTATTATGCAGTGGGGAATAAGGAGTTGCTGACAATTAAACTTGCTTTGCAGGAAGTCACTTGATGGGAAGGAGATAAATTTCCTCTGAAGGGCTTCACACATCATTAGAATTTGCTATATCTCTAAACAGCTCACTGTCTGAATTATCGTCAGGCCAGGTGGTCATTGTTCTTTGATCGATTTAACTTAGTTATCATGTACTGGCCTGGAAACAAAAATCTCAAGGATTACCTGCGAAAGCAAACCCATTCTGAATCCGACTTCCTTCGTTACAGTGATCAATAAAGTCAAAATTCCTAGTTATCATGGGCTGAGTTTGCCCATGATAACCTCTTCCGCGAAGCCTCAGGGAATTGTCCATTTAAAAAAAAATGGATACCATCCTGTCTTACCCGAACTGCACTGTAATACAGTCAAAACATTTTATCAAGATCTGGAGTGAGGTGAGGAAGAACCTGGGCAAAGCTTCTATACGGTACAAGTTATTTTCCAATAAGAATAGAAGAAAGACTCGCTTGTTGAGGCCTGGTGATAGAGTTGGATCTCAACTTGGCATCTGTGGCTAAAGGTTACCACCTTGAACCTTATTAGATTCTTTAGGCAATTAACCCAGTGGCATTCCGACTGAAGCTTCCAGCCACACTCAGAATACCTAACGTGTTCCATGCTTCCCTCCTTAAACCCGTGGTTCTTAACCGATACTCGACATCCAGTAGTCCTCCTTCTGCCATTCCAGTAGACAACCAGAAAGAGTACGAGGTGAAAAAAATCCTGGATTCCATCATTTTCCAGAGGATCCATTCAGCATTTGGTGGTTTGGAAGGGCTTCGGCCCTGAAGAGAGGTGCTGGGTAAAAGCCTTTGATGTCCATGCCCCTTAGCTCCTTTGCCTATTTCGCAGAAAATTTCCCCATAAAACTTTTATGGGGTGTTTGGTGCCCAAGTGTACAGTCAGCATCCACATTATCCACCCAAGAGTTGTGGCACAGGACTTCATGTGCATATATTCATATTTGGCCTACAACGCCATCTCCTGCCCCATTCGACAAGTCCATGTGCAAATGACAGAATACACAGAAATCTGCATGGGCACGTATGTGTGACCACACACTTCTGGGCATTCGCAGTGTGGATTCATGCAAGATATTTTTAGTTATTACCACTCTAATAATATATCAGCAAGCATAGTAATGTAAGACAATAAAACATTACAAATTATAACAAACAAATCTGTAATTTGAATGTGATGAAACATAAAGCTGAGAAAAGGTAATTCAGAAGGAAATAGATGGGGATGCAGATGAAAGCAAGGAGGGCCACATGAGACTCTAAGCTGCCAGATGTCCATCACTGCCTTAGAAAGTATTCAGTTCTCCATGATGATGAATAACCTAGGTGTTCTACATTTAACACCATACAAAAAACCCTTGAAAATGATACATACCCTTCGCTGCCTTTGTAAGACGCCACGACCCCCCCTTACCTGTCAGCATCCTCTCTCCCCATGCTGCTGTGTGCTGGGCTACAGTAGGGCCAGGGAGGCTGCTGCCGCTGAGCATCAGTCTCCTCTACCTGTACAGGGAACGTCTGACTGATCACCCCTCCCCCCTGGATTTGCTCTTGGTTTAGGGGCACACAGCACCCCCCCCTACACAGTACACTAAAGTAAATATGAAGTCAACAAAACATATTAGTATCATAACGGCAGAAATAATATTATCACACATAAAGATTTTATTTTTAACTCCTTCAGTTCTAAGGCCGTCCCATCAAATGTGCTGAGGAGGAGTCAAGTGCCCTATCTCCCCCATCAGGGCACCAAGAAACTCTTGTTTCAAAGAGTAGTTATTAGTTATTATCTGGTGATAAATGTGGTCACCAGGCAATAACCCCGTACACTACATATATCATTATGAAGTACAGGGATGTGGGACGATATCCCCCATCCTGGCTTCAATAAACTCAGCGGAGCCCTCATTTGAATTAGCGGTGTCCACTCTTTCAAATGGTTATTGTCTGGTGATTTGATAAAATGTTTGGTAGATTTTATTTGCTATATCGGTAGGAATAAGCAAACTAACACTTTTCTGGAAATTCAGTCTTCTGAAAAAAAAAATAATTTGCGTCGGTACTGCATAAAAACATTACTTATATTGATATTGGAATGTGACCAGTGCGTAAAAAGCCAAAATAGCCACAGCACAGAGGTGAGAAAAGACCACACTTGCCTATTTTTGAAATAGCATTTCAGGGAGATTGTGAAAGAAACACCTATGAGCGCAGCGGTAAAGTGGATGTGTACTACTACATCTAAGAGACGTGCCATACAATTAATTTTCATCCAAATGTAAATGATCCCCAAAGCAGTTAGTAAGTTCTATATGTTGATAAAAACACACTGTTACTTTTCAGAATTGCATGTAGCCATAGGGATCATTGGGCCTTATAACCAATGCAGGGAAATGAACCTAATGACCGATTTGAATATATAAATCTCTACATAATGGGAATAAGGTGCAATCGGGGAGATTGATAGACTCTTCAGGGAGCCAGGGAGATTGCTACTAATTCAGGCAGTCTCTCTGACAATCAGGGAGAATTGGCATGTATGGAAAAGATGAATTGGTTAAAATAAGACAAAGACACCAAATCATACATGCCTACCCTCCCGGTTTTCGCGGGAGGCTCCCGATTTTTCGGGTAACCCCCCGCACCCCCGGAAGGGTAGGCATTTCTCCCGCATTCTGCCCACTTCCTAGTGAAGTGGGCAGAATTAGGAGAATACCCGCGGCAATCGCTGGTCTCCGTAAAGGGGGCGGGGCTTAAGCTGTGATTCTGCATGAATCACAGCATTTGGCCCCACCCCCTATGTAAATTGTGCCCAATCGCGGCAATTTTACCGCGAGGGGGCGGGGCTTAATGACGCGAATCGTCAAGCCCCATCCCCGTCGGCCCCCTGCTGCTTCTCTTACCCGGGCTTCTCCCGGGAAGAGAATATTAAAGGTAGGCAACCCTGCACCAAATATTATATATTACAACAGTAATGGTGTAAGGGCCCACCAGATTTTATTTATTACAATAAACAGGGCACCAGAGTTTGTGCATTGCAATAATAAAGGGGCACATTTTATTTGTTATAAAGTAGACCCTCCAACATGTCCCGTTCCATTAGGTACAAAATGCTCTGCTCCTGGACTTCCCTCTTAATTTATGATTGCGGACACCTGTGCTGAAACACCTGTCTTATCAATTACCTAGTTCAACACAGGTGACTGCAGTCATAAATTACATTGGAAGTCCAGGAGCAGAGCATTTTGTACCTGATGGAACGGGTCATGTTGGAGGGTAGTTCATATAATATATTATAAAGGGGGCACACCAGTGGCGGAACAGCCAGAGACAATGAAGTCAGTTGCCGCCGGGCGCCAGCCCTGAAGGGAGCAACTCCTCCATTGTCAACCTTTCCGTGCTGTACCTGCAATGCTGTGGACAGAGGAGCCGCCGCGCTGACTGAGCCCCGATCAGCATCAGCAGCGCTCCTCCTCCGTGGCCTGCCCTGGACTGCACTGGTCGCAGACGTCATATAACATGTGACAGCGACTCTCCCTGAGTCTGCCCGACTGTGGAGCCGTGAGGGAATAAGGGAAGCGGACGGGAGTTGGGAGAGGCTGAGCAGTGGCTACTGTTACTGAAAAACATTATAGTAAGAGCAAGCCCCATGGGGGTGGGGTAGGTTCTAAATAAAGTGATATATTTAAAGAACATTTTTTTTTATCGCTATATCTACAGTATATAAAATGAATTGTATTTTCTTATTTCCATTGCACTGGAGGTGTATTTAATCTATCATAAAGACATTATTACACTATATTTACACTATCTTGCACCAGCGATTGAGTCTGGGGGTAGATCTTTGGTAGAGCAACTTCCCGGCATATGATGCAGTCGGCAGCAGACTGGGCATTTTGTGATTTGTAGTCCCGCCACATAGGCAGTTTAACAGTATCTTGATTTAAACTCCACAATAGGTGGGTTTCCCCTCCATCAGGGGTATCAGGAGGGCTCCCCAGGAGGAGGAATCTGAGCCCCATGCCAATTGCACCATACAGGTCACAATCGTATCTCTGACTAATGCATTCAGATGTGTCCACATACATCTATCCTCCGTGTGACACATAATGCGTGAGCGCAGAGTGGCTCGGTAGCAACGAGCAACTTTTCATGCAAATTTTTACCTTCACATTCGTCTTATTCGCACAGCGATGCAAATAGGGAGTACAGCAGCTTCTGCTGATTAAAATGATCTGCGGCATGCCTATATTCTGTGTGTGACTGAGGCTGTATCTGCATGCAGAATGCTACAGTGTCGGCGGCTGTGACGGGGAGCACCAAATTATGGGGTCTATTTACTAAGCAGTGTTAGGAGACAGAGTGAAAAGTGATAAGAAAGTAATAAGGTGCCAGCCAATCAGCTCCCAACTGTCATTTTTCAAACACAGCCTGTGAGATGGCAGTTGGGAGCTGATTGGCTGGCACCTTATCACTTTCTACTCTGTCTCCTAACACCATACTTATCTACTTTGCTGGGCAGCTTTCTGGGAGCAGCAGGAGGGGACCTGCTGCTCTCCTCTTCGGGGGGCGGGGCCAGACGATAGACGGCATGGCCCCGCCCCTTTACAGAAAACCCCCGTGATTCGCGGGTCCGTGAGGAGGGGGTGGGGCTAAATGACGCGATTTGCCTAATTTAGCCCCGCCCCTTCCCGACGGACCCGATAATTTCAGGTAAAATCTCCCCATCCTGCCCACTTCACTAGGAAGTGGGCGGGATGCGGGAGATATGCCTACTCTTCCGGGATCGAGGGGGGTTACCCGAAAAATCGGGAGCCTCCCGCGATTCCCGGGAGAGTAGGCATGTATGCCTAACACTGCTTAGTAAATAGACCCCTATATATTTTCCTTTGGGCGTCTAGGATAAACTGACGCCACTGGGGCACACCCTTTTTTATTTCTACTCTGGAATCCATCAGCTGAGGCAGCAGGAGGGATTCAAACCACTTAACCCTAGGTGGCGACAGTTTTCCATAAACCACATGTAGAATGGCTTAAGCAGCATGTAAATTAGGGGTTTAAAATCACCATGCATCACAGTCCATTTTAGTTTTAATTCTCCAGACCTCTGCATAATAAATCCAGCAGTTTGGAGGGTTATGTTAAACTCGCTGGCTAAATTCCCTCAATTTGATTTTTCTTTTGGTTAATATCAGACCTATGTACAGGGTCATGAGCCAGCCGGAAAGTATACTACAATCCAGTTGTTTGGCCTAACTTTCAAACAGAGATATGTCTCTGCATTAATGTTATAAGACACATATAGATATAGTTTCATGCATTTGTTTTTAAATCAATATACACTACATTTTCCCCTTTTCCCACTTACCATGAGCCTTATGTGACAAACAATTAAGTCAGTGGTTCTCAAACTCGGTCCTCAGGACCCCACACAGTTCACTTTTTGCAGGTCACCCAGCAGGTGCACAGGTGTATTCATTACTCACTGACACATTTTAAAAGATCTACGGGTGCAGCTGACTATTTCACTAGTAATTATGTGAGGAGACCTGCAAAACATGCACTGTTTGGGTTCCTGAGGACCGAGTTTGAGAACCTGTGAATTAAGTGAAACTGACTATATACTATAGTGCAGTGGTTCTCAAACTCGGTCTTCAGGACCCTACACAGGTCACATTTTCCAGGTCACCCAGCAGGTGCACAGGTGTATTCATTACTTTGACATTGACAGGTGGAGATAATTATTTCACTTGTGATTCTGTGGGGAGACCTGGAAAACATGCACTATTTGGGGTCCTGAGGACCGAGTTTGAGAACCTGCGCTATAGTGCAATGGTTCTCAAACTCCGTCCTCAGGACCCCACACGGTTCACATTTTCCAAGTCATCCAGCAGGTTTACAGGTGAAGTCATTACTCGCGGACACATTTTGAAAGATCCACAGGTGGAGCTAATTACACAGGATTGCGAAATGTAATGGGCCCAATACATCGGAGATGGATTGCCGCGATTCCATGATGCTGCAACCCGGCATCGCAGGATCGCAGAAATCCAACATGTCGGATTTCGAGGATTCAACGATCGCAATCAAAAAATGATCACAATTGTCAAATAGCAGACATTTAACATGTGAAATGTCTGCGATCCGGCGATGGATCGCAGAACATCGATGGTGATCGGAAATTTCTGATCGCAGCCCTGCATCGCGGCGATCCATCGCAGATGTATGGGCACCTTAAGGTATTGAAAGCTTTTTTATAATACTTTTATATTCTTAATTATACTCCTGTGTACATAAAGAAATAGTATATTAAAAAATGACCACATCACATTTACCTATAAGGGAGTTACATACATTTTTAAGAAAAAACAAGAAGTTTACTTGTTTTTGACATATTTATTGTGAAATACAAAGAAGTGTAGATGATATCACTGTGTTTTTGTCTTAATTACATAATAAAATAACAATAAAATCAAACAATAATAGAAACAAAACCATCATTATTATTAAAAAATCGTTAATATCTTGTTTTTTTTGTCTTCAAACTTCGTTTTGTCGCTTTTCGCTTATAAGCTTTTTCTGTGTCGTCTCTGTGTATCATCCAGCAGTAGTCAGCCATCATGCTGACGTCCCAACTACCCTGGTATCTTCTTTCTACATCTTTAACATCTTGGTGGAACCGTTCACCCTGTTCTTCAGTGTAGTCTCCGAGATTATTCGGGAAATGCTCAATATGGGAATTCAAATAATGTACCGTTAGTTTAAACTCATATTACAGCCAAGGTTTCTGTAACTATTAAGCATTTCCCTGACAATTTCTTTGTAGTTTGGATCCTTGACATTGCCTAAAAATGTGGAAATCACTTGTACTGTATGTGTGTAATGTGTACTGTGTGTGTGTAATGTGTACTGTGTGTGTGTAGTGTGTACTGTGTGTGTGTATGTGGTGGTAGGCAGGGGTTAAAATGAGCTGGCACAGGGCAAAACTATGTTGCATCTGTTGTATTTGATTCCACCTTCACCAGCTCACCTTGTAGTTGTTGTTGTGTGTGCAATGTTCCTTTAGACAGTATGGGGTTTAGGCCCTTTGTAAATTTCAGCTCCAGGAACATGTGGACCTTAATCTGGCACTGGACAGGGGGAAGTTTTATGACGAGAACTGAATTGCCACGTTCTATACTACTGACTGAATTAATTTAAGACAATGTTTTGTAATTAATGTAGGCAGAATACATTTATTACTTTGAAGAATATGAAAAAAATGACATTCATAAATACACGTTTTGCAGAAAAACGTGATGTGATACGCAAAATGGGGAATCATTTTCGTGTTCAGAAGCAAAAAATCTATAAGTATCACATAAATTCGTTAAAATAGCTTTTTCATCGCAGACCTGTGTTATTTATCTTGTGATTCTGTGAGACCTGGAAAATATGCACTGTTTGGGGTCCTGAGGACCGAGTTTGAGAACCTGTGCTAAGTGAAACAATTAGCTCCACCTGTGGATCTTTTACAATGTGTCAGTAAGTAATGAATACACCTGTGCATCTGCTGCATGACTTGGAAAAAGTGAACTGTGTAGGGTCCTGAGGACCGAGTTTGAGAATCACTGCTATAGTGCATAGAATTACAGTATACTGCAGCAGTTCTACAGGGAGAATCATTTACAAATCAGAAAGTAACAGCTACAGACTTGGCCTACAGTGTATATGATATTTGCCCCATTCTACATTTTTAAGGTATATCTCACAAGGCACTGTTTGCTACATTTGGAATGTTTGGCCATGGATTTAAATGTCCAAGTCTGCAAAGCTAAATACTGCTTAATAGAACACTGGGATTCCTAGGAAACAGCATGATTTTGTCAAGTATGTCTAAAGCTGCATACACACATAATTTTGTAAATGAACGATTTTAGCAAACGATTTTCGTTAATTTTTTCAAGGGAAAACTTAACAAAAATCGTTTACTAAAATCGTTCATTTACTAAATGTAATGAACAATTTTTTTGAACTACAAACGGTTTTTGCATATTCCCTTAATGAAAATCGTTGAGTTGGACAGTCTGACTGAACTACAAACTACAAACGTGAACGCACATGATCGATAATCGTTCATCGTTTCACTTAGAAAGTGAACGATTTTTTTCAATGATTGAACGATAAACGATATCTTTAACGATAATCGTTGAAAAAATCGTTGTGTGTGTATGCACCTTTAGTACTAAGTGTAAGGTTATTTTTTCATCTTGGTACTTAGGGGGTCATTCAGACCCGCTCGCGAGCGCAGAACGCTCGCAAGCGGGTCGATGTTCCCCCACTGCGCATGCGCACAACGGAGAGAGCTCCGTCGTGCGCATGCGCGAGACCCGGCGAGCGACGGGCTCTCCATCGCTCCGGGTCTCGCACCAAAGGGGGCATGCTGTCGATGTTGATTGACAGCACGCCCCCTTTGGTGGGCGTGCATGCCAGACGGAGGCGTTCCCATGGGAACGCCTACCGTCTGAAGCCGGCCCCACTGACATCACTAGTGATGTCAGTGGGAGTGATTTTGGCTCTGATAGAGCCAAAATCACTCCAGGGCTTGCGGCAGCGAGACCCTACCGCAGGGTCTCCGTAGCAAGCCCGATGGTCGCGATGGTCAAGACCATCGCGACCATCATCATGGACGCTCGCATATGCTGTGGGTGGTCACCCACAGCTATGCGAGCGGCCAGGAGGCCGCTCCATTTTCATGGAGGAGGGCCCTGATTCAGAGCGAGCGCTCTGGTCAGAGCGTTCGGCTCTGAATCAGGCCCACACTACATAACCCACATGTCTTAAATGGCTCATAACAGTCAATAGGACTGGTTCTTAGTAGCACACAATCCACACGCAATGCCGTTGTTCATGTAATTGAGCGATTTTTGCAATTGCGCATGTGCAAAAATTTCTGAAAACCCCTACACTGTATGCGTTACAACGAGGAGTAAACAAGATCCGCACAGACTCCTAATACTCCATCATAATATTGTGATATTGTCCTATCCCTTATAAAGAATTAGCAATTGTTGCGTATCTCACAAAAAGGGGGGTGCACCCAGGAATAAAGTAAATATCCACAAAAGAAAAAAGAGAAAAAAGTATACCTATCATGGGGCACAAATACATAAAATGTTGTTATTTTCACCTAATCACCAGATATAACAACAATAATGACCCATGGAATAAATTTAAAACTTAACTTTTAATCAATCCTTGGATTGGATACAGCGAAATAAATTCTCAGTATATTTTTATTATTTTTTTATCTATATATAAAACCATTAAAATAATAGTGCCACCTTGAAATGTTTAATTAATATTTAATTATGCGGACTAACTACATCAAATTGAGTGTAGTTTAACGTCTGTTATGGGCGTCTGTAGACAATGGACATATATAATATCAGTGTATGCTATATCTCTATTAGTGGAGAACCAATAATGTTGCCTTCACTGTTTTATTCTAAAATACGGCAAATGCAGAGAAGGGATTAAACAATCTACTGCTACATACTGGATACCATATGGATATGATGCACTCAGTATTGCTAACATACCATTGTAGGCTAATATTACTTATTACTCCCTGCTTGTAGATAAGTATTGTTATTAGTGCATTGTATATCTCCTGCTGCAGCTATTACTAGATCATAATCCTGTGCTCAGTTATTAGACATATCTTATAATAAGCTACCATGAAAATATATGGTGCAGTTTTATGTCCAATAAGATCATCCAGTGACTTAATATCATGTATCCCTAGTTGTAACCATCTCATTTGTATCCATTATCCTTAAAATTAAATGAGATCGATATTGTGGATACAAGATGTCCAATTGCACTGGTATATTATTATTATGAGCTTATATGATTCTAGTAGTTCACTAGCTGCAAATTATTCACATCTGCGCTCTCCTATCCCCCATTGGCAGGGGTTAATATTATACTATATTTAATCTTAAAGGTGCAGATGTTAACAATCAGATTGTTTAGCAGAAGATTTAAACAGAGATTTGATTTGCACCTATATAGCTTTGCTACGTTATCTATGCAGGTATCGTAGTTGTATAACAATGTATCCAGTTGTCTCCAACTTGATATCTAACATGAATGCGTTACACAAGATGCTATAGCGATCAGAACAGGCAATATCAGAATTGTTGCAGAAAAGTGATGGGTATTCCTGGGCCGTGACTAGGAAGCGGTTAGTAGTGCAGGCACGTAAATTGGTCAGTTCAGTGGGCGTGCTATGGCATTGTCACGGGCTTGTCATTGCAAGCAGCTGCATTCAAACACACACAGCTGCAGACATAGGAGCATAGTTGCCTATTTTTGAAAAATAATTTCAGGGAGATTGTGAAAGTAACACCTATGAGCGCTGCGGTAAAGTGGACGTGTCCTGCTACATATGAGAGGCGTGCATTCAAATTGTAAACGAGCCCCAAAGCAGTTAAGGTGCATACACACGGTATGATCTGTACCACCAACGACTTGAAAGATATCTTTCAAAGATATTGTTCATAGATATCGTTCAAAGATATCTTTCAGTGGGCGGAATTCAATTGATTCCTGCCCCCATCGCGCCCGACGGAGCTATTCAATTCTTGCTCCTGTCGGGCACGATCAGCTGACAGCGCTACATTTCAGCTCGCAGCCCCGGGGGGCTGAGAGAAGAAATGTGCGAAAAGTGACATGTTTGGGCGCCCAAACATCAGTTTTCGCGATCGCGCCCAGCACTTCGGTCGGGTTTAGCTGCTTTATGCGCCTAAACCCGACCACTTTGGGTGCGATCAGCACGAAAATCTGGAACAATTGCATGGCGGCCCGCGAACTCCTGTCACTTTAGACGGGAGATGCGGGCCGCGAAAACAATTGAATTGCGCCCAGTGAGTCATCCTGCCACATCTCTGAACAGGGAAAATTGATGATATCATCCAAGTTGACCTGCATGCATGGATGATCATAGATATCTTTATCGTCCATTAGGGAACGCGCATCGTTGGTTGTTGGTTGATCATTCACTGCCTAAAAATTAACAATATGAACGATATATCGTTTAACGATATCGGTATCGTTCATGTCGTTCAGGAAAATTGTCCCGTGCAGCATAGATATCGTTGATAGATTTCCCTCCAACTTTCTGTAGTGCAGGTCAAACGATTTTGGTTGTACACACTGATAGATATCTATGATAGATATTTCAGTGAAGCTATCTTTATACAGGCAAATCTTTACAAAATCGTCCAAGTTGGCCTGCATGCATGAAAGACCATAGATATTGTTATCGTTCATGCGGGAACGCGCATCGTTGGTTGTTGGTTGATTGTTCACTGCATAAAAATGAACGATATGAACGATTTATGGTTAAACAATATTATTATCGTTCAGGAAAATCGTCCCATGTGTATGCAGCTTTAGTAAGATCTATTTGTTGATGAAAACACACTGATACTTTTCAGGGCTTACTCATGCATTGTATTTTACAAGTGGTTCCATATAGGTGTCCAAGATAAACCTTATATGAAAATGCATGTAGCCATAGGGATCACTGGGGCTGATACAGACCCGCTTGCAAGCGCTATGCGCTCGCAAGCGGGTTGATGTTTGCTCCCTGCGCCGCCTCCGGCGTGCACATGCGCGAGACCCGGCCAGCGACGGGCGCTCCGTCGCTACGGGTCTCCCACCAAAACGGGGTGGCTGTCCATTGTGATTGACAGCTTACTCCGTTTTGGAGGCGGGCAGGGGAGGTGGCTACACAAATGGAGGTGTTCCCGAGGGAACGCCTGCCGTTTGTGGAAGGCACCACTGACATCACCAGTGATGCCAGTGGTGAGCTTCCTGCTCTATTTTGAGCAGGAAGCTCACTGGGGCTTGCGGGAACGAGACCCTTGTGGCGACCATCACCTGGCCGCTCGCAAAAGCTGTGGGTGGTCATGAAAAAAAAAACGCCCTGATTCAGAGCGAGCACTCTGAAACAGCGTCCGGCTCTGAATCAGGGCCTCTGTCCCCTATAACCAATGCAGGGAAATGGCACTGATTATACCATGTAAATGTATATATCTCTGATCCCCTCCCCCAAGTATATAAAAGCTTCATAATGGGGGTAAGGTGCAATCAAGGCGATTGCTAGACTCTACAGGGAATCAGAGAGATTGCTACTACAGGTTGAGTCTCCCAAATCCAAATATTCAGAAATACGGAATATTTTTAGCATGACTGAGATAGTGGGACCTTTGCTTTTTGATGGTTCAATGTACACAAACTTTATTTGAAATAGCGGTGCGATAACTAGTCAGAGCTGGGACACTGGACCCATATTTGTTATCTGCAGTCACCTGCCATTACCCCAGGAGATCTGGAGAGACTTATACCACACAGCTTAATTGGACGCTCACTCAGCACTGAGGTCGAGGCGGGGATGCAGACGCGATCTACAGGACTCTTCACATATGCAAGGTAGTCGCGGCCCCTGATCCTCCCATTGGAGATATTGCCTCCCTCACATGTACCTATGTCCAGCTTGAGCGGTTATCACTAGCAACATCCACTATTGTTGCCGGATACCTCCCACCGGAGAAGTGACAGTGGCCCTGAATCAGAGCCGGACGCTCTGACAGAGCGCTCGCTCTGAATCAGGGCCGTCCTCCTTGATTTTTAGAGCGGCCTCCAGGCTGCTTGTATAGCTGTGGGTGACCACCCACAGCTATAGCGAGCGGCCAGGAAGATGGTCGCAATGGTCAAGACCATCGCGACCATTGCTCTTGCGACAAGACCATTGCCGCAAGCCCTAGAAACCAGAACCAGACCCCGTTACTTGCCTTTGCGGGGGCATACCCACGGCGTCTACGGCACTCACATAGTGCGGCAGCAGCTCCCTCCTCTCCGGCTGGCTCAGTCGGAATCCTCTCTCCTGCACCCGCAGTCTGCTCCGGCGTCTGTGGGGTTGGACTGCAGCACTCCGGTCCATGGGCGCGGACATGTTGGATTTGCCCATGTGACTCCGCATCCGCCAATCAGCATACAGCAACCTCAATAAATGGATTTCTGCTGCAGTAACTAGTTGCCAGTGCAATAGAACTCTTAGCTAGTCTAGTGAGCTCCCTTACTGTGCTCCATATAGCGTTCCAGCTGACTTTTCAAGTACTACATTGCTGTGTGTATCCAGCCGTCCTCCATTATACCTGGAGTCCAGTTACTCTCCGGTCCTAGCCGGAATACCAGCCGTCCTCCATTGTACCTGGAGTCTAGTTACGCTCCGGCGCAAACCGAGTTCCAGCCGTCCTCCATTATACCTGGAGTCCAGTTACTCTCCGGTCCAAGCCAGAATACCAGCCGTCCTCCATTATACCTGGAGTCAAGTTACCCTTCGGTCCTAGCTGGAATACCAGCCGTCCTCCATTATACCTGGAGTTCAGTACCTCCCGGTCCTAACCGGAGTACCAGTCGTCTCTCAAGTTCCACTCGTAGGATCCTCCTGTGTATTTGTTCCTTCATGCGCAGGAACTTCATCAGACCCAGTCTTCTCCAGAGAGCACCCGAGTCTAACCAAACAGATCCAAGACCCAGCCCGGGAACACTCTGAATCAAGGCCGTCCCTCTTACTTTTTGGAGCGGCCTCCTGGCCGCTCTCATAGCTGTGGGTGACCACCCACAGCTATAGCGAGCGGCCAAAATGATGGTCGCGATGGTCAAGACGATCGCGACCATCGGGCTTGCGAAGAGACCCTTGTGGTAGGGTCTCGTCTGCCGCAAGCCCTGGAGTGCTTTTGGCTCTACCAGAGCCAAAAGCACTCCCACTGACATCACTAGATATGTCAGTGGGGCCGGCCCCAGATGGTAGGCGTTCCCATGGGAACGCCTCCGTCTGGGCAGCCACGCCCCGGCACGCCCACCAAAGGGGGCGTGCTGTCAATCACCATCAACAGCACGCCCCCTTTGGTGCGAGACCCATAACCACGGCTTGGCCGTCGTTATTCGGGTCTCGCGCATGCGCACGACGGAGCCGCCTCCGCCGTGCGCATGCGCACTTGGGCAACATCGACTCACTTGCGAGCACTCAGCGCTCGCGAGCGGGTCTGAATCAATCCCCTTCGCCTGTGACAGTTTGCACTGGTCCGATGGACTCGGCCAGTGGTCAGGGATCTGGAGTGGATTCCTCTCAAGATGTGCTATCTCGTCTGGAAAGACAAGAGACCTCTCAGATACAATTGATTCAATTTATTCAGGATATGTCGTCTCGTTTGGACAGCATTCAGGCCATGCTGTTACACCCTGCTCCAGTTAGTGCTCAAGCAGCTTCTTCTTCAGGTGTGTCATCTGCTCCTCCAACACCACCTTCTGCTCATCTTCTGGGGTTGCCTTCAAGTTCGATGGCAACCCCAGATTATGCAGAGGTTTTCTAAATCAATGCGAGATTAATTTCAAGCTTCAACCTGCCAACTTCCCGATGGCCAGAACCCGAGTAGCCTACATCATCTCTCTGCTCTCTGGTCAAGCACTCGATGGGGCCTCGCCCCTCTGGGAGAAATCGGATCCTTTACTCTCTAACTATCCTGAGATCGTTTCCACATTTTGCAGAATTTTCGGAAGGAGAATCTTTGTATGTATTGTGGATCATCCCAACATTTAATTAGATCCTGTCTCATTTGTCCGGGAAATGCCTCCTCTTAATTTATGAAAGGTTAAGTTAGGAGTTGCCATTGATTCACCTAGGAAGTCGGATTTCACCATCCAGGCTCAGTTGAAGCTTTCCCAAGGTTCCAGAGCTGTACTAGCTCTTTTGGATTTCGGAGCTGCGGGAAATTTTGTGACTTCGAACTTCGGGGGTCATTCAGACCCACTCGCGAGCGGCAGTACGCTCGCAAGTGGGTCGATGTTCCCCACTGCCATCACGACCATCTTTTTGCACGCTCGTATATGCTGTGGGTGGTGACCCACAGCTATACGAGTGTCCAGGAGGACGCTCCATTTTAATGGAGGTGGGCCCTGATTCAGAGCGAGCGCTCTGGTCAGAGCGTCCGGCTCTGAATCAGGGCCTTTGTCCATAAACATCGAATTTCTATTGAAGCTTTGCCTCGTGTCATCACCTTAACTGCCATCGATGGTAGTCACATTACAAGTGGAACCATCACCCATCGTACTATGCCACTTAAACTCACCATAGGGGGTGTTCCATTCCGAGGAATTGTCCTTCACAGTGATTCCCAAAGCTTCTCATTCTCTAGTTCTTGGCCTATCCTGGCTACAAAAACATTCCCCACAAATTGATTTGTCAACTATACAGATAACCTCCTGGAGTTCTTTCTGTTTTGAAAACTGCCTTCAGTGAGTAGTTCCCGTTCGATCTTCTGCTCTACAAATTCCTGAGGGTCTGCCCAAACCCTATTTGGACTTCCAAAATGTTTTCAGCAAACAGAACGCAGAAACACTGCCTCCACATCGAGATTGGGATTGTCCCATAGACCTGATTCCAGGGCAAACCCCCCACAGAGGTCAAACATACCCATTATCCTTACCCGAAACCCAAACCATGTCTAAGTACATCAAGGAACAATTAAGCAAAGGCTTCATTTGACCTTCTACGTCTCCAGCTGGAGCTGGATTTTTCTTCATAAAAAAAATATGCTGGTCTTCGGCCATGTATAGATTATCGAGGACTTAATGACATAAGTTAATAATCGTTACCCACTTCCTCTTATAATCAAACTTTTTGACAGAGTCAAGGGAGCCTCCATCTTTACCAAGCTTGATTTAAGAGGAGCTTATAATCTGATTCGTATACGTGCTGGAGATGAATGGAAAACAGCCTTCAACACTAGGGATGGGCATTACGAATACCTTGTCATGCCCTTTGGTCTTTGCAATGCCCCGGCCGTGTTCCAATTCTTCGTAAATGTAATTTTTCGAGACCTCCTTTACAACTGTGTGGTCGTTTACTTGGATGACATTTTGATTTTTCTTGGGATATGGAGAGTCATCGAGTTCAGGTAAAAGAAGTCCTTCTGAGGCTGCGCTCCAATCAGCTGTTTTGTAAACTGGAGAAATGTCTGTTTGAAGTTTCTAACGTACCATTCCTAGGGTACATAATCTCAGGAACATGCCTTCAAATGGATCCCTCAAAGTTACAAGCCATTCTTGACTGGCCACCTCCTTCTTCTCTAAAATTTATACAACGGTTCTTAGGTTTCGACAACTATTACCGCAAGTTCGTGAAGGGATTTTCCACATTGGTAGCACCTATCACAGCCCTCACCCGCAAGGGAGCAGATCCAACTCAATGGTCCGTAGAGGTTACCTCTGCCTTTCAAATTCTTAAACAGGCGTTCATTTCTGCCCCTGTCCTGAAGCAGCCGGATTTAACACGACCATTCACCCTGGAAGTGGATGCATCCTCTGAAGGTATTGGAGCTATTCTCTCCCAACGATTCGAAGATGAGAAACTTCATCCATGCGGGTTTTACTCTCATAAATTCCTGCCAGCAGAGAGAAACTTTTCAATTGGAGACCAGGAATTGCTCGCCATAAAACTGGCGCTTGAAGAATGGCGATATCTCTTAGAGGGGGCTCAATATCCAATCACCGTTTACACAGACCACAAGAATTTGTTGTATCTAAAGTCGGCAAATTGTTTGAACCCTCGACAAGCTAGATGGGCAATGTTCTTTTCTAGATTCAACTTTAAACTCTCCCATTGTCCTGGATCACAAAATTGCAAATCCAACGTTCTTTCTCGTTCCATGGAGAGTGGTTCTTATCCATCCACAGAACAGTCTCATCCGATTATGAACCCAAATACTTTCGCTACTACCAATTTGTCCACGATGCCTCCTGTTGGAAAAACTTTTGTTAGTCCTAATCTCTGCAAGAAATTACTACAGTGGGCACATGCTTCCTATTTCTCTGGACATTTAGGAATGGACAAAACACTTGAGTTCATCCAGCGATCTTATGGTGGCCTTCAATGAAAGCAGATGTGTCTTCATGTGTCATGTGTGCTCAGCACAAAGTGCCCAGACGGGCTCCGCCTGGACAACTCCAACCACTTGCCATTCAGTTGCAGCCTTGGACGCACTTATCAATGGATTTCATCACTGACCTCCCTCCATTGCATGGCAATATCTGTTTTTGGTTATCATGGACAGGTTCTCTAAAATGGCCCATTTTGTACCCCTTACTCGACTACCGTCTGCACCTTTACTTGCTCAATCCTTCATACGGGAGATTTTCAGATTACATGGCCAACCCCAAGAAATCATCTCTGACAGAGGGGTGCAGTTCATGGCAAAGTTTTGGAGATCACTCTGCTCCGCCCTACGGGTGAAACTAAAGTACTTCACCACATACCATCCCCAAACCAACGGGCAAACCGAAAGGGTCAACCAGTACCTGGAACAGTTTCTTCGCACCTTCATCTCTTCCTCTCAAGATGACTGAATTGAGCTTCTCCCATGGGCTGAATTCGCTCATAACAATCATTATCATACCTCTACTAAATGAACTCCTTTTTTCATGGTATTTGGTCAACATCCCCGAGTTCCAGAGTTTCCTCTACTCCCAGTTTTTGATGTGTCCGCTGCCAAGATATCTCTCCAACAGTTCTCTGACATTTGGAGAAAGGTTCATTCCGCTATGACCAAAGCCTCGGCCCGATACAAGAGGTTCGCTGATCGCAAAAGACGGGCAGTTCCAAGTTTTCAACCTGGAGATATGGTTTGGCTCTCCACTCCCGAGTTCCCTCAATGAAACTGGCTCCACGTTACATCAGTCCATTTCCGATAATCAGAGTCCTAAATCCAGTTGCCTACAAGTTGAGACTGACACAATTCCTTTGTATTCCTAATTCCTTCCACATCTCCTTTCTAAAGCCGCTGATTCTAAACAGATTTCAGAAAGTCCTTCCCAAAACTTCTGGTATTCAAACTCAACGAGGTGAAGAGTTTGAAGTTGAAAGAATCCTAGATTCCTGTTATCGTTTTAATCGTCTCCAATACCTCATTGATTGGAAAGGGTACGGTCCGGAGGAGAGGATCTGGATTAATTTCTCTGATGTCCATGCTCCTCGTCTAATCAAAGTGTTTCATACGAAGTTTCCTCTAAAACTCAAAAAGTGTCCAGAGGCCACTCATCAAAAAGGGTGTACTGTCACACGTCCCCGCAGAGACCCCAGAACCAGACCCCGTTACTTACCTTTGCGGGCGCTCACCTGCGGCGTCTTCAGCACTCACATAGTGCGGCAGCAGGTCCCTCCTCTCCGGCTGGCTCTGTCAGAATCCTCTCTCCTGCACCCGCTCCCTTACTGTGCTCCATATAGCGTTCCAGCTGACTTTTCAAGTACTATATTGCTGTATGTATTGTCAAAACCGGATAATTGGCGAAGACAGAATCTGTTTGCAATTGGAATCTGCGCAATGCTATCTTGTAAAGGGCGACAAGACTCCATCTTAGAAATAAAATCTCACAACACTGTTTTGAAAAAAAGGTACATAGTCAGCCTTCCTCAAACATAGGCAGGCAGTGTTTAGCACATAAACACTAACTTATTAGCATTTGGAATCCTATACAAAGCCCATCCTGGAGAAAATCCCTATACCATAACACGACACAATATACCGTGGTGCTATGAGCATTTTTACATAAGAATATATGAGCTGTGGCAATTGTAATGTAGCCTAGCTATGGAGCTACACAATTGAGTCCATCCCCACAACCAAAACAAGCAGAATAAAGAGTGAGGCTCCGACTGCACTGCTGGAGCCTCCACCCTGTATGAGAACTAAATTCACTGTATAAACACATTTTGCAATTGCAGTTTAAAAACATCAGAAAAATACATGTGTGCTTGTGTGTGTGTGTGTGTGTGTGTATATATATATATATAGTCAGTCAGGTCCATAAATATTGGGACATTGACAGAATCTTCATATTTTGGCCTCTATTCACCACCACAATGGCTTTGAAATGAAACAAACAAGATGTGATTTAACTGCAGACTTTCAGATTTAATTTGAGGGTAATTACATCCAAATCAGGTGAACGGTGTAGAAATTACAACGGTTTCTATATGTGCTTCAACCTTTTTAAGGGGCCAAAATTAATGGGACAAACTAAACAATCCTAAATCTAACTTTCACTTTTTAATACTTTGTTGCAAATCCTTTGCAGGCAATTACAGCCTGAAGTCTGGAACGCATAGACATCACCAGACGCTGGGTTTCATCCCTGGTGATGCTCTGCCAGGCCTCTACTGCAAATGTGTTCTTGGGGCATTTTCCCTTCAGTTTTGTCTTCATCAAGTGAAATGCATGTTCAATCGGATTCAGGTCAGGGGATTGACTTCGCCATTGCATAACATTCCACTTTTTAGCCTTAAAAAACTCTTTGCTTTTGCAGTATGCTTCGGGTCATTGTCATTCTGCACTGTGAAGCGCCGTCCAATGAGTTCTGAAGTATTTGACTGAATATGAGCATATAATATTGCTCGAAACACTTCAGAATTCATTCTGCTGCTTTTGTCAGCAGTCACATCATCAATAAATACAAGGGAACCAGTTCCATTGGCAACCATAAAAATGCCCACGCCATGACACTACCACCACCATGCTTCAATGATAAGGTGGTATGTTTTGGATCATGAGCAGTTCCTTTCCTTCTCTTCTCTTCCCATCACTCTGGTACAAGTTGATCTTTGTCTCATCTGTCCATAGGATGTTGTTCCAGAACTGTAATGGCTTTTTTAGATGTTGTTTGGCAAACTCTAATCTGGTCTTCCTGTTTTTGTGGCTCACCAATGGTTTGCATCTTGTGGTGAACCCTCTATATTCACTCTTGTGAAGTCTTCTTTTGATTGTTGACTTTGACACATATACATCTACCTCCTGGAGAGTGTTCTTGATTTGGCCAACTGTTGTGAAGGGGTTTTTCTTCACCAAGGAAATAATTCTTTTGTCATCCACCACAGTTGTTTTCCGTGGTCTTCCGTGTTTTTTGGTGTTGCTGAGCTCTCCAGTGCGTTCTTTTTAAGAATGTTCCAAACAGTTGATTTGGCCACACCTAATGTTTTTGCTATCTCTCTGATGGGTTTGTTTTGATTTTTCAGCCTAATGATGGCTTGCTTCACTGATAGTGACAGCTCTTTGGATCTCATATTGAGAGTCGACAGCAACTGATTCCAAATGCAAATGTCACACCTAGAATCAACTCCAGACCTTTTACCTGCTTAATTGATAATGAAATAACGAGGGAATAGCTCACACCTGTCCAAGAAATAGCTTTTGAGTTGATAGTCCCATTACTTTTGGTCCCTTAAAAAGTGGGAGGCACATATAGAAACTGTTGTAATTCCTACACCGTTCACCCGATTTGGATGTAATTACCCTCAAATTAAATCTGAAAGTCTGCAGTTAAAGCACATCTTGTTTGTTTCATTTCAAAACCATTGTGGTGGTGAATAGAGGCCAAAATCTGAAAATTCGGTCAATATCCCAATATTTATGGACCTGACTGTATGTATATATATATATATATATATATATATATATATATATATATATATGTGTGTACATGTGGCCCATCATGCATGGACTTACATGTATAATATCACACACAGACTTATATTTGAAAAGTAGCAAAATTCCCTGCAACTCATACACACAATGTTAAATAGAACACAGTCAGCTTTTTAGTGATCCTTCCCAAAATCCTACTGGCATGGCCACACACACACATAGATGCCCTTCCAGCTTAGTGCTGCTCGCTGAGTGCCCCACCGACCCTCAGACGCACAACGCAATTCAGTGCTGTTTCTCCCCGCATACATACATTTAAAAGCAATGGTCCCGTAACGCAAAAAGGATAATTATTACTTGATTTAAACGCAATGTCAGTATATAAAGAAATGAATGTTTTCTGTAACTATGGCTTAGTAAATGACAATTGGACTGTGTTTGGTGCCATACTGATCTACTCTGTTTCAACAGCGTTCCGGTGGCATCGGTGAGAAGATCAGAACATGCGGCTATGAAATATGAATGTTAGAGAGAATAACTTCTTGAAATGTTGTATGCCATAGTTTAGACTAGATTTATTATGCAGCGGGAAAGTGGACACAATCAAGTTGTTGGAGGCTGGGTTGTGTCTTTGCACTGACCTATGAATTGTACCGTAACGGAAGAAGCAAGAAGAGGAACCAATGATAACCTGCCAACGTATTCTATTGTATTGCTTATCCCAGTACGGGTATATATGTGAGTGCTCTGAAACAAGATGCCGGTCTGCAGTGTTCCTGTTATGCTGTTCGACGGAGGTCTCATTATTGATGCCGGTAAATGGTCCCAGAGCGCACGCGTATGTATAGACTGTACCTTATGACCTAATGTTTGTACAATTTATTTTGTGCTCATTTTTAGATCATAGCGTGGTAACATCTGTACTTTTACCTGAATAATAATCTTTAGCGCGTTGGACCACTATTCAACTGTCTTAGAGTTTTATTAATGGTATAATTAAACACAGCGCTAATTAGCGACATCTTGTGGTTTTAGAAGGTATAGGCAGGTTTTGTCTTAGAGGTTCTAGGCAGGAGAACCTTAGAGGTTTATAGGCAGGAATGTACTAAAGGTTTATTTACAGTTTAACAGTTGGGGGCTTGTAGGTTTATCACGTTATCTGATACACGGTAACACTCGGTCAGTTCTCTCTCAGCAAAAGGGTGGAGGCGCCTTTTGAGAGGCGCATTAGTCTTTCATTACCACAGTGTTGCTGAGAGCGTACTGCCGGTTATTGTGTAGAGGAAGCGCTGATCAGAATCCAGGGACAAGAGAGGTAAAAAGTTTTTTTCCTCTGTTGATGGAACCTTACTTTTAGAGGGGTGCCGCAGTATTGAGTACGCGGCTGAGACGCATTTTTGCGTACGCAGTTAAAAAGTCATTATACGGTTGTGTGGTAGTCGCATTATTGTGTATGCGACTGATTGCACAACAGCGTATACGTACTTCCGGTTGTGCTGCCACGTGTTTGAACAAAGCCATTGAGGTTTACATTTTTTTCTATTACCAATATCTGGGTTAAACATGTATTTTTCTGCGCAGGAAAAAAAGTGTGTAACAGTGAATACTTGTTGAACAAAGTTAAAGTTATCGTATGATCCTTAAGGGCTAGGTGCAAGGGTTAGCCTAGCCGCTCGGTAAGCAGCTTTACCGTTCTATACACAGTAGCAGGTGTACATGTTGTCTTTGTTGTATAGAGGTGCTTGAGAGTAGCCGACATATAAACTCTCATAGGTTTGGAAGTTGCCTTACTAAATCTTATCCGGGTGTGGAAGTTGCCTTTTTCAAATCTTATCCAGGTGTGGAAGTTGCCTTACTAAATCTTATCCAGGTGTGTGGGCGCCGCCGACTTAAATCGTCCACAGGTAAGTGAAAGTGTCTTGATTGTCTTTCACTGGCATAAATCTTTATTGAAAAGCGTAGGAGTTGTCTCAGAATGGGAGCCACGCAAACAGTAGCGATGTTAGGCAATGATGTGCTGCTAATGGAGGCTCCGATTGGATCGGCCCGTCGTATTATGCATACTAAGTACGGTACTTATGCAATAAGGTATTTATGGTTTAATATGACGAGGAAGAGTGTTAGACCGTTTCCCAGAATTGGTAGTTTTGATAAAAATGTGTTAGACAATGTCCGGGATCACATCAGTTTGATGCGCTCCCGAGAGAATAAGGTTAAATATTTTGAATGTTTAAAACTGTGGCAGCACGAGGGGGAAATGTGGCTGAAGAATGTACCCGCGACGCAAACAGGCGTCGCGGGCACAGTCTCAGGCAATGCGCCGGTGACGCTAAATAGCGCCACGGATGCATCGCTTGATAGTGCGCACGCACTGCAAGGTAGCATCGCAGAAGGTAGTACAGATGGTTCACGCGCACCACCGCCGCCCTATGCGGATTGGGGTGTAGGTGCAGTCAATGAAAAAAAAACCCATAAAAATGTAACAAGCAACTTGTACCCTCTCTTAAGCAATTATAAAGAAAATGTTTATGATATGGATGATGAGCCTATTGTAATGTCTGCCATTTCCCATGCTGTGCAAATGATAGATGCTGCATCACCACAATCACGGGTGGTGCCGCCATCTCCATCGGTAACAGCAAGGGAAGTGTTAACACACTCTGTAGAGGAAGTTGTTAATACCATACGTAGCAGCAGCAGATTAAACCCCCAGCCAGGTAACCAGGTCAAAGGTAGCAGCGCTACCGGTCTGCATCCCATTCGGACAATAACTGTTCCGAATGGATGCAGACGCAAACGGTATAGTGCCCACGAGGGAAGTAGTAATGCATTGTCCTTGGACAAGAGCAGAACTAAATTCCATCATAAATGATTTCCCCGATCCCAAAAAGGAATTAGCCAAATGTCAAAGATTTTTGAGAAATTTGGGTAGTTCACATGAACCCACTAATAAAGATTGGCGTGTGGTGTTAAGGGCCTGTCTGCCACGCAATACCGACGTGACAAAATTTATCACGGATTGTGTATTGGATGGTGACGTCCCCTTAACAGATCAAGTAAACCAAGGTAACATTTCCCGCATTGTAACTCAATTGGGTATATATTTTCCAGTAGTAGTTAACTGGAACAAAATTTTCACCATTAAACAAAAAGAGAGTGAGACTGCAGAAGATTACTGCGATCAGGCTCTGCAGGGTATCACCCAGTACACTGGGATAGAGGATATTAAAGAGAGCACTCACCACAGGGGGATGATAGTTACGGTACTTGTGGACGGTCTGAAAGAGACTTTAAAAACTCGGGTTCAGACCTCACAGCCTGGCTGGCGGGGACTTACAATAGATACCCTCATAGAAACCGCCATTGAACATGATAAGAACATCTCCAAAAAGAGAGAAGCCCAGAGCGAGAAACTAATGGCTGTCAGTATACAAGCTCTGGAGGGAATGACGGTAACATCACAGCCAACAGACACACTTGCACTTGCACACACACTCGCTTAACAAGTATGTGCTCTCACTAACCCCACTCAACAACAAACACAACTCTATCCCACTAACCCGATGCAACCACAGGTCCCAAGCTATCCACCAACTTCTTATCCCCCACAATACCCTTACCCTCCCTATCCTTACCCATATCCACCACCTTTACCCTCTGCGCAAACCTCACAACACCACATGTCTTCACCCGAAACACGAACCTGTTTTAACTGTAAACAAACAGGACACTTAAGTAGAAACTGTACAGTAAAAGGAGTAGGGATCCCACATCAGGGAAGACCTAGATAACCCCATAAGGGATATGCACAGATGCCAGCAAATGTTCAGCAGGCACCAGCTCCAAGTGTAGCCGTAAATGCATTATTGGAGAATGGTAGCCAACGCTAGGGGTCAGGTCATACCTGTAGTCTACAGATGGTCAGGTTAACGGGAAGTACTAGGGAAGAACCGGTCATGATGGTTGATGTAGCTGGTACTGAATATCCTTTTCTTGTAGACACAGGGGCGACCAGGTCGGTGCTAAAATCTCCCGTTAATTTGCAGGTGACCAACGAGACAGTACCAACCATGGGTGTAACAGGTAAAGTGGAACATTATCCTTTAACAAAGTCCACAGAGGTTACTATTGGGCCGTTGCATACCAGGTATTCTTTTCTCCTGGCTGCTGCGGCTCCTACTAACCTACTGGGCAGAGACTTGTTATGTAAGATGGGATGTGTTATATATTGCACCCCTGATGGTGTATTTTTAGATATCCCAGAGAGAATGGAATACGAGGTGCGGGATATGTTAGACACTCCTCAAAGGATAATGTATCACTCTACAGTTTTAAATGAAACTCCATCACAGGTAGATGAAATGTTGTCCCTAATTCCAGATTCCCTTTGGACTAAAGATGGACAGGACACTGGATTAATGGCAAACGTAAGCCCTGTAATGGTAAATTTAAAAAGCGGAAGGCAAGTCCCAAAAATTCCCCAATACCCACTAAAACAGGAGGTAGAGTTAGGGGTGTATCCCATAATTGAGCGGTTATTGCAGCAGGGAATTTTAGTCCGTACAGCAAGTGTAGCCAACAGTCCCATTTTTCCAGTGAAGAAGGCTGGTGGGAGGGGTTATAGGCTGGTACAAGATTTTAGAGGGGTTAATAAGGTGGTAGAGAGCCAATTTCCCGTAGTGCCGAATCCAGCTGTCATCCTTATGCAAATTCCACCAAATGCAACCCATTTCACTGTCATTGACCTTTGTTCTGCTTTCTTCTCTGTACCTCTTCATCCTGACTGTCAGTACCTATTTGCATTCACATACAGGGGTGTATAATACACATGGACACGATTACCCCAGGGTTTCACAGACAGCCCCAGTATCTTTTCCCAGGCATTACACGTTTGTTTACAGTCTTTTCAACCCGCCAATGGAGCTGTTCTAATTCAATATGTAGACAATTTATTGCTATGTTCTGACTCGTTTATGTCATGTTTGAATGATACTAAACTTTTGTTGCTTCATCTCTCACAAACAGGACACAAGGTTGCTAAGGACAAACTACAGCCGTGCCAATCCAGAGTTAAATACTTGGGACACTGCCTAACCCAGGGGCTGCGACATCTCACTACAGATAGAATCCAGGCTATACAAAACATGACACTGCCACGTAACCAACAGCAAATCCGTACCTTCTTGGGAATGTGTGGATATTGTAGAATGTGGATCCCAGGTTTTTCTATTTTGGGCTTACCTTTACAGGAATTAGTCTCTTCCTCAAAGCCCGATCGTGTCATACACACAGAGGAATCAGAACAGGCTTTCCTTAATCTTAAGGATAGTCTGACAAGAGCTCCTGCATTGGGAATACCTGATTATGAAAAACCTTTTGATTTGTATTGTACGGAAGCTGATGGTTGTGCTGCAGGTGTCCTTACACAAAAACATGGGGATGCCAGTAGGCCCGTAGCATATTACAGTGCACAATTGGACACTGTGGCGAGATCACTCCCAACCTGTTTGAGAAGTGTAGCAGCAACGGCTCTATTGGTCAGCAAAAGTGAGGATGTGGTATTGGGCCATGATAAGATTGTCTATACCCCACATGCTGTGTCTGCCCTGTTGAACTCTGCCCAAACCAGACACGTATCCTCAGCTAGATTCACCAAATGGGAACTAGCTCTAATAGCACCCTCAAACATCACTATAAAGCGGTGTAATACGTTAAATCCAGCAACGTACTTACCGTATGTGCATAAGAATGCACAAAGGGTGGAGGATGAGTCTCTGGTAGAAAGTGAGTTTTGCAAAGGTATTGATACGCATGATTTTATGGATTATCGTAACCAGACCTTTACCGCTAGACCTGAAATACGTGACATACCTTTAGAGAATGCAGATGTGACATTTTACATGGATGGGAGTTGCCATAGACAAACGGACACAGGTGAGTTATGTACAGGTTATGCTGTTGTAGATGACACAGACATCATAGAAGCTGAACCTCTTGGTCCTCCTTACTCAGCCCAAGTGGCGGAGTTAGTAGCACTGAGAAGAGCGTGTGAATTGGCAGCAGGCAAATCTGCCAACATTTACACTGACTCTAGGTATGCGTTCGGGGTGGTTCACGATTTCGGAGCTCTATGGCGTCTGAGAAATTTTATGACAGCAGCAGGCACACCAGTCGCACATTCCAGACACATAAAAGTATTATTAAAAGCAATTCAGTTGCCCAAAATGGTAGCAGTAATAAAGTGTAAAGCCCACACATATGAGGAAGATCCGGTATCATTGGGCAACAACAGGGCGGATGAAGCTGCCAAGTGGGCAGCAGGTTTAAAAACAAATGTACCCATAGAACAAGTAATGGTTTTCCAAACAGTTGACATGCAGAAATTGAGATGCAAAATTTGTGTTCTACCCAAGAGAAAGCAACCTGGAAGTCTAAGGGATGTGGGCAAGAGCCCTCTGGACTCTGGAGGGACGGACAAGGTAAGCCGGTGGCACCTAACGTGTATTACCCAAGCCTGGCAGAGGCAGGACTGACACACTTGGGAAAACAAGGTATGTGTAAGTTAGTGAAGGCATATTGGTGCGCACCGGGCTTTTCTTCACAAGCAGAAAAGAGAGCAATATCCTGTCTGACCTGTTTGAGGAAGAACATTGGGAAAACGATCCCTACCGAAACATCCCACATTCCCCCGACTGACGGTCCTTTCCAGGTAATACAAATTGATTTCATCCAATTACCACCCTGCAGGAATCTCAAGTATGTGTTAGTTTGTACCGATGTATTTTCTAATTGGGTAGAGGCATACCCAGCGGCCACTAATACTGCTGTATTCACTGCTAAAAGGAATTTGTATGCAGGTATGGTATCCCTAGAATGATTGAAAGTGATAGGGGTACCCATTTCACCGGGGACGTCTTCCAGATAATGTGTAATTGATGGGTATTGATAGCAAACTCCACACCCCATATCGACCCCAAGCCAGTGCCAAGGTGGAGAGAGTGAACGGCACTATTAAAAACAAATTAAGTAAGATCATGGCTGAGTGGACTAGCATGGCCAGAAGCACTACCTTTGGTCCTACATAGCATAAGGACCACTCCTAGGCCTCCACTTAATCTGTCCGAATTTGAAATACTGTTTGGTAGACAACCTCATTTAATTATAAGCCCACAGGAAGACCTGAAGAGTAACAGCGAGGTCACTGTTAAGTATCTTATAACAATGAGCAAACAGTTGCAGCAACAACAGCAGAAATTGAAATTGTTGTCACCCGATATGCCAGAGATAAACTGTCATGATGTAAAACCTGGAGAATATGTTATGATCCGAAATTTTTTACGCTCAGGTTGCCTAATAGATTGATGGGAGGGGCCGTACCAGGTGCTGTTGACGAGTGCCACATCCTTGAAGGTGCCCGAGAGAGATACCTGGGTCCATGCC
Organism: Taudactylus pleione; assembly: GCA_031769625.1. NCBI lineage: Eukaryota > Metazoa > Chordata > Amphibia > Anura > Myobatrachidae > Taudactylus > Taudactylus pleione. Next base: position 3,522,630 of record JAUIMM010000079.1, on the reverse strand, counting down.
ACTCACTGCAGAAAGGTTAATCAACCGGTGGAGAAGCAGGGCAGAGTTGAAGAAGATAATGAGGATCTGGCAATTGCGAACCTGTTTTGGGAAAATTAAAAGGTGACAGTGAGAAACCTGAGCTAAAAGAAAATTGTAGATCAGTGTCACAGCAAAAGAACCGTTCTGCTGTGTTCATGTGTGTACTCTTCTTTCAGAATTTCCATCATGATTGGTTTATCTGGAGATTCCTGGTTCTTGTGACGGAGGATAGATGGAGGAAGCGGGAGCTGATGCTGGTGTAATGGAGTGAAATCGAGAGGAGGAGTGCTATACCAAACCAGGGGAGTGCCGGTCCAATTTCAGTACAGTAAATTGTTGTGAAAATATGAATAACAATACTAAGGAAGAACTGTATTACAATCCTGAGTTATGATGTAGTGTATAACAATGTAGCCTGAGTTTGAGTGGTCGTGCATGGATATAACGTTTATGTTGTTTTAAGTCATCTTAGGTAATGCAGTCTCAATTCCCCTTCAAGACTCTCCTTATAGGATAGGTGCATCTCCACATCTTTCCCATGATCCCTTAAGGATCCGCGGTGTGCGTATAAGGGCAGTTTTATGTCCCTCCCGGAGACGCATTATCTGAATGGTTCAAATGACCACACTGTGTCATACCATAATAACATTGAATGGTATATTTTCATGCATGGCTAAACAGATTCAGAATAGGTTGTTTGGCGCTTGATTGGCTATCAAAGGGTGGACTGTCGAAACCGGATAATTGGCGAAGACAGAATCTGTTTGCAATTGGAATCTGCGCAATGCTATCTTGTAAAGGGCGATAAGACTCCAACTTAGAAATAAAATCTCACAACACTGTTTTGAAAAAAAGGTACATAGGGCCTGATTCAGACCCACTCGCGAGCGGCTGTCCGCTCGCAAGTGGGTCGATGGTGTGCACTGCGCATGCGCACGACGGAGGGAGCTCCGTCGTGCGCATGCGCGAGATGCGACGAGCGAAGGACTTTCCTTCGCTCGTTGTGTCTGATCAAAGGGGGCGTGCTGTCGATGTTGATTGACAGCACGCCCCCTTTGGTGGGCGTGCCGGGGGCGTGCCTCCCAGACGGGGGCGTTCCCAAGGGAACGCCTACCGTCAGAGGCCGGCCCCACTGACATCACTAGTGATGTCAGTGGGAGTGATTTTGGCTCTGATAGCGCCAAAATCACTCCGGGCCTTGCAGTTGAGAAACTCAACCGCAGGCTTCGGCTCGCAGTGGCGATGGTCGCGATGGTCAAGACCATCGCGACCATCAACCTGCACGCTCGTATATGCTGTGGGTGGTGACCCACAGCTATACGAGCGTCCAGGAGGACGCTCCATAATTATGGAGGTGGGCCCTGATTCAGAGAGAGCGCTCTGGTCAGAGCGTCCGGCTCTGAATCAGGGCCATAGTCAGCCTTCCTCAAACACAGGCAGGCAGTGTTTAGCACATAAACACTAACTTATTAGCATTTGGAATCCTATACAAAGCCCATCCTGGAGAAAATCCCTATACCATAACACGACACAATATACCGTGGTGCTATGAGCATTTTTACGTAAGAATATATGAGCTGTGGCAATTGTAATGTAGCCTAGCTATGGAGCTACACAATTGAGTCCATCCCCACAACCAAAACAAGCAGGATAAAGAGTGAGGCTCCGGCTGCACTGCTGGAGCCTCCACCCTGTATGAAAACTAAATTCACTGTATAAACACATTTTGCAATTGCAGTTTAAAAACATCAGAAAAATACATGTGTGCTTGTGTTTGTGTATATATATATATATATATATATATATGTATGTGTGTACATGTGGCCCATCATGCATGGACTTACGTGTATAATATCACACACAGACTTATATTTGAAAAGTAGCAAAATTCCCTGCAACTCATACACACAATGTTAAACAGAACACAGTCAGCTTTTTAGTGATCCTTCCCAAAATCATACTGGCATGGTCACACACACAGATGCCCTTCCAGCTTAGTGCTGCTCGCTGAGTGCCCCACCGACCCTCAGACGCACAACGCAATTCAGTGGTGTTTCTCCCCGCATACATACATTTAAAAGCAATGGTCCCGTAACGCAAAAAGGATAATTATTACTTGATTTAAACGCAATGTCAGTATATAAAGAAATGAATGTTTTCTGTAACTATGGCTTAGTAAATGACAATTGGACTGTGTTTGGTGCCATACTGATCTACTCTGTTTCAACAGCGTTCCGGTGGCATCGGTGAGAAGATCAGAACATGCGGCTATGAAATATGAATGTTAGAGAGAATAACTTCTTGAAATGTTGATAACCTGCCAACGTATTCTATTGTATTGCTTATCCCAGTACGGGTATATATGTGAGTGCTCTGAAACAAGATGCCGGTCTGCAGTGTTCCTGTTATGCTGTTCGACGGAGATCTCATTATTGATGCCGGTAACTGGTCCCAGAGCGCACGCTTATGTATAGACTGTACCTTATGAATTAATGTTTGTACAATTTATTTTGCGCTCATTGTTAGATCATAGCGTGGTAACATCTGTACTTTTACCTGAATAATAATCTTTAGCACGTTGGACCGCTATTCAACTGTCTTAAGAGTTTTATTAATGGTATAATTAAACACAGCGCTAATTAGCGACAACTTGTGGTTTTAGAAGGTATAGGCAGGTTTTGTCGTAGAGGTTCTAGGCAGGTGAATCTTAGAGGTTTATGGGCAGGAATGTACTAAAGGTTTATTTACAATTCAACAGTATCCAGCTGTCCTCCATTACACCTGGAGTCCAGTTACTCTCCGGTCCTAGCCGGAATACCAGCCGCCCTCCATTATACCTTTAGTTCAGTACCTCCACGTCCTAACCAGAATACCACTCGTCCCTCAAGTTCCACTCGTAGGATCCTCCTGTGTATGTGTTCCTTCATGCGCAGGAACTTCATCAGACCCAGTCTTCTCCAGAGAGTTTAACCAAACAGATCCAAGACCCAGCCCGGGAACAATGGTATTGTAGAGATGAGGGAAAACCGAACACTCCCGAACATAGTGGTTCCCAACGAGTCCAGGTCTTCCCGCCAAGTTCGGATTCCAAAATTAAGCAAAACGTCATCTTCCCGGAGTCGGATCTTGCGTGTTTTGGATTGCATATAAAAGTCTTTACTTCGTGACTGGGCGTCATTTCACACAGGAGATTGGAGGGAGAGGGTGTTGGACTGTAGGCTGAAGCACTGTGTTATAAAAAATGCCATTAGCACGCCATCAGGGTGCAATAAGGGCGCTATTAGGACTTGAGTAGGAGGCTGTGTAGGGCTAGGACAAATACTGTAGTAGTAGGTAGATTGAGTAGGTGCCTGAGAAGGGTTACTGAGGGCATCATTGTCAGTGTATGTGTATCTGCCACGCACACAGACTGCACTCTCACACACTGCAGTACAAACAAACAGGCTACTGTGTGTGGTGCCGTTTATTGTTTTTTGTTTGTTAAAGTGAACCTGCACATTTCTTTTTCTTAATGATATCTATCACTGCAGTATATTGTTTATCTGTCCAAAAAATACTCTACTGTGTCTGAGGCTGAGGCTGCAGAACCACAAAAGGACCTCTTTGCTCTGAGTCTTTTTTTCCTGTTATAAAAAAAATCGCAAAACAATTTTTTTTATTCCTGTTGTCTAAAAAAAACCTGCAGTCCTTTCTAATTCAATTTATAAATATTGTGTCTTTCAACAAGTGTGTGTTGAGATGAGTGATGCAGCGTATTTTACTTTTCTGTGTATGGTGGTACAGGTTGAGTCTTCCATATCCAAATATTCCGAAATACAGAATATTCCGAATTACGGAATAATTTTGGCATGACTGAGATAATAAAACCTTTGATTTTTGATGGTTCAATGTACACAAACTTTGTCTAAGGCACAAATTATTAAAAATATGGTATAAAATTACCTTCAGGCTGTGTGTATAGGGTGTAAATGAAACAAATTTATTTCATGTATGTACACAAACTTTGCTTGAGCCACAAAATTATTGAAAATATTGTATAAAATGAGCTGCAGGCTATGTGTATAAGGTGCATATAACACATATATGCATTCTGTGTGTATATTGGGGTCCCATTCCCAAGATATTTCATTATGATATGCAATTATTCCAAAATACGGAATATTCCGTTATCCAAAATACCCCTGGTCCCAAGCATTTTGGATATGGGAGACTCAACCTGTATCAGCCCATCATCTGCAACCCAAAACAGTTCTCGCAAAGGAGACCTGTTCCTCCTAGTGCGTGAAAACAATTGCCAGCGTTTGTGTGACAACATATCAATTAGAGAGAAATATTGCATAGTGAGTTCTCCTACCAGTGTAAGTGACAGTGTGTGCGGTGGGATTCCCCCTCCCCCTCATCATCTGTACCCCAAAACAATTCTCGAAAAGGAGGTCTGTTCCTTCTGGTGCATGAAAACAATTACCAGTGTTTGTATAAAGGAATTTTGAAAATATTTGCATACAGTAGTGTGTTTTCTAAACATTCTATAGCATCATAAAGTTTATATTAAACTGCCATCCTGTCTGCCACCGCAGTGCCACAATGTTTCCTAGATGTGCTATATATTTTTTTAAAACTGCCATATGTTTCTGCTGCTGCTCTGTTGCTTAGTTTAGCCAGCCAGCTTGCTGCAGCATTCGGCCAATATTATGAAAACAATATTGTGAGCTGTGAGGTGGTCGGAATTGATTGGAAATTAATATTATTGAGGTTAAAAATACTGTAAGAACAGAAATAGACCCAAATTACATGATTTTAGCTATTTTATAAATTTTTAAGAAATCCAGATCCAAAATCAAAACACTTGTGGGCGATTTTGCCAAAACCAAAACCTTTGAGGGTGGTTTTAGCTAAAGTAAACCCCCGGGGATCCACAAACATCTCTTATTTAAAGATCTTCACATTTAAAAGCTGAGTATTCAATTGTATGCTGTCTTTGTTGACATCACTTCATACTCTCCTACTTTTGAAAATGCATTTCAGGGAGATTGTGAAAGCAGCACCTATGAACGCGGCTGAGAGGCGTGTCATAAAATTGATTTAAATCCAAATGTAAATGAGCCCCAAAGCAGTTAGTAAGAGCTACTTGTTGATGAAACACACTGATACTTTTCAGAAAATGCATGTAGACGTAGGGATCATTGGGCCTTATAACCAGAAATGATACTAATTATCCCAATTTGAATACATAATAACATATACATAATGAGAGTAAGGTGCAATCAGGGAGATTGCTGGACTCTTCAGGGAGACAGGGAGATTGCTACTATTTCAGGGAGTCTCCCTGACAATCAGGGAGAGTTAGCAAGTATGCATCACTTATATGCACCAATAAATTGCATTTTTATACCTTTAAACAAAATTGACTATCACAGTATATTTACAGATTGTCATAGAATCATTTGACTAACACTAATTAAAATAGTGAAGGTTTACAACCCCCTCAGTAGTCCTGCCGGCAGGAGGAGGTAGCGGGAAGGTTGCCATGGAAACCGAGGGACCGGCTGTGTGGCCACAGCCCGGCAGCTGCTGGAAGATTTTCTTGCAGCAGCAGTCAGCAGGCCTGACACGGTCGCATCAGATGCGACCATGTCAGGGAAAGCCTAGCTTGGTGTGGTTGCATCTGATGCGACAACGCCAGGCAAGTGGTGAAGGGCCTCATTTATAAACAAGTTTCATCACCAAAACTAGTGATAAATGTCACTGTGTATGATAAATGGTGCTCCAGCCAATCAGCTCCCAACTGTCAACTGTTAGAAAAATTACAGTTGGGAGCTGATTGGCTGGAGCACCATTTATCATACACAGCGAAATTTACTCGTTTTGGTGATAAAACTTGTTAATAAATGGGGGTCTAAGTCTTCTTGGTCACACAAGGGAATATTTGCCTACTCTCCTGAAAGAACACGCTCACTTCTACAGTGAAGAGGGCGGGGAAGAGTCGTGATTATGCGGTTCGCTGTGTAATGCGTAGTCTTCGTTTGCTGAGTGATGTCACATTTTGAGGCATTGTGCCATGGGAGTAGGGCAGCAATGACACAAAGTTCGGCACCGCACCATTGTACCTCCTACCTTGATATACGCCTTCAAGTCTCCAGTAGAAAGTAGATAAGTACATACAAAGGGTAGCGTATTACTTCTGCATAGCAGCATCAGATCACATCAGAAAATTAGTGCAGCACCATAAACGTCAGGCAGTACAAGTTGTAGGTAAACTTCAAAAAGTTGAGAAGACGGACTTCTAGTGGGCGGACCAAACGACCTGGCCGCGCTTTTACAGGGCTCCCGCAATGGCTACACCAAGCCACACCATTTCGCTGCCGAAGGGGCTTGCTGGACATCCCGAGTCCACTCTGAAGCCCCCGGGATACAGCTGGTAAGAGAGGCACACGCCCCGGCCCCCGCACTGCCCTAGCACCGAAGTACAGCCGCTAAGAATTAGCGGCGCTGCCGGCGCATGCCATCTTAGATCGCGGTCGGGCACATCCCTACCTCTCCCCACTTTCATCAGCGCCAGTCTAAGTACTCACCAGACCTAAGAAGCCAGCGGGACATCCGGCCATCACCTCGGGGTTGACTCCCCGCTGCACAGCTCCCTTCTTACTCTACACACCCCGTGGCCGCCATCTTGAGGCCTGGATAGGATGATATACCCTGCGCTTGCCTCCCTCCACGGTCTCCTCTCCTTATTGCCCACCTTGTAACGTGGTAAAGCTACTTCTCCACACTCAGGGCTCACCTTGCCCATTCCCAGGGTTTAAGGACTGCAATCACATTCCACAATACAGGCTCTGATTCACAGATTCTACATCACTTATAATAGAGATACCTGGAGCTCCCTCTAGTGGCTCCTGACCCAAAAACACATCACATCACTATACCATGGAAAAGTTTGTGGCCAGACCGCAACGTGTGAGCAAAGGTCAATCGGCTAAAGGGAAAGACAAAACTACAATCTCAGCTTCATCCCCTAGCTCTCCCACTGATAACATCCTGGACGGAGTTTCTAACTCGACTCAATTTAGCACTGCTTCGGTTGCTAAAGCTCAGGAAATATCCGAACTCCTCTCCCCCCTGCTAGACAAAAAATTGGCTGGCCTCAAAGAAGCTATAGAATCTGCAGTCTCGCAACTTAGAGAACACGGCCAATGCTTCACAGAGGCAGAACAACGAATCTCCAATGTTGAAGACGAGCTAGCAGAGGCACAAAATGTAATCGGCACACAGGAATCAGCGATCTCTGCTATGCAAGAGAAACTAGAAGACTTAGAGAATAGAAACCGCCGCAACAATCTACGGCTAATAGGCCTGCCGGAATCTGTAAAACAAAAAGATCTCATGGACTTAGTTTCTAGGTAGTTACCCTCTGAACTGAACTGCTCAACCCCCTCCAGCACTCTCATCATAGAACGAGTTCACCGTATAGGCCCTGACCGCGCCTCTGATCAGAGATGAACTCGACCGGTCATAATGAAAATGCTGAAGGCCTTGTATAACAGGGGCACAAATTGTTGTTGTTCCAAGATTTATCACATCAAGTAGTAATGAGAAGAAGAGAGTTTTCCACCAACTGCAAAGCATTATTTGACCTGGGTCTTAGATTTGCATTAATGTATCCTGCAAAACTGAAGGTCCTGTATAACGGCGAACAGCACTTTTTTGATTCTCCAACATCTGCAAAGGTCTTCCTAGACTCTTTAGCTGACAATACTATCCCTCACACTGACGACGCTGATTAAGAAGCTATATCCTGTTGCTCATATCCATATTATAGCATAAACATGGAGAGTCTGCTACTAGAAGTATATACTTTGTTTGTTCTCAAGTTTGTTATTTTTCTTGATAATTGTTGGACACCAACGGCAGAAATTTCAGGATAACCCCTGGTTTATTACTCTTCTCATTCCCTTCTCCCCATCCACCCCTCCTCCTCTTCCCCATCCCTTTTTTGATTTTCTACTTCCCTTCTCCATTTTTCGATACTTTTATATCTCAAAGGGTTTAAATAGGCCTGACGGGCCTTATTTTTTGGTTCTTAAAATGTTTAAAAATTGTAAGTCTGCACTATGGGCCTGATTCAGACCCACTCGCGAGCGGCTGTCCGCTCGCAAGTGGGTCGATGTTATGGACTGAGCATGCGCACGACGGAGGGAGCTCCGTCGTGCGCATGCGCCAGACGCGACGAGCGAAGGAAAGTCCTTCGCTCGTTGTGTCCGATCAAAGGGGGCGTGCTGTCAATGTTGATTGACAGCACGCCCCCTTTGGTGGGCGTGCCGGGGGCGTGCCTCCCTGACGGGGGCGTTCCCACGGGAACGCCTCCCGTCAGAAGCCGGCCCACTGACATCACTAGTGATGTCAGCGGGAGTGATTTTGGCTCTGATAGAGCCAAAATCACTCCGGAGCTTGCGGTTGAAAACCTCACCCGCAGGCTCCGGCTCGCAAATTCGATGGTCGCGATGGTCTCGACCATCGCGACCATCACAATGCACGCTCGTATAGCCTGTGGGTGGTGACCCACAGCTATACGAGCGTCCAGGAGGACGCTCCATGAAAATGGAGCCTGGCCCTCATTCAGAGCGTGCGCTCTGCTCAGAGCGTACGGCTCTGAATGAGGGCCAATGTTTGTTGTTCTCCATATATTACTGCAGGTCATGTTTCTGTGTTATGCATATATCTACGGTAGTACTTTCATTGATTTACTGCAGACGCTCTCTGCGCACTGGGACTGGTTTCTCTAGCTTGGGTCACCCCTTTATTTCACAGGACAGGCATAGCATAATACAGTATGTCTCATTCTATAACTGACTCCACTAAGATACACAAAGATATAAAATTCTTAACATGGAACGTAGAGGGCTTAAACACCCCAATTAAACGCTGTAAAATCTTACAACAACTTAAAAAATTTAAACCTGATATAGCAGTACTACAGGAAACTCATTGGAAACAGGGTGACCCCAATACTCTTAGAGATTCTTGGATAAAGGATTATACAGCTGCATCCTTCACATCCAAGAAAAGAGGTGTGTTAGTAATATTCCATAAATCTTTCAGATACACAATTATAGACTCCATTCTAGACACCGAGGGCAGATTCTTATTTCTTAAATTGACTCTAGAAGGTGAACTAATTACGCTTGTTACTTTGTATGCTCTCACAGGTCACAACAATGCATTCTGCTCGGACCTCTACGCCCGACTTCAGAGTTGGGCGGAGGGCGCCCTTATTTTAGGAGGGGACTTCAACGCCACTCTTTCTCCTAGTCTAGACAGAACAGGAGCATACGGTGAGTATCGATGCAACATCTCCAACACTACAGCTTCTAATTGATTCCCTCACCATAGTCGATCCGTGGAGGCATCTCCACCCCTTAGCACGTGATTATACATTTTACTCACATCCCCCATTATTCCTCAGCTCGATTAGACTTCTGGCTGGTCTCAAGCTCCTTAATCTCTAGGATTCAGACTTCACATATCGAAAACATAGTTATTTCCGACCATGCGCCTACATGGTTTTCATTACAATTATTTACCCCCAAAATATCTTCCTTTAATTGGAGATTCCCATCACACTTATTTACTTCTCCAGATTTCAAAAAATACTTAGAACAACAATTCCTCAATTATAGTAATGATAATGCTTCTCATATTGATAATATATCCTTGTTCTGGGCCGCATCTAAACCGGTGGTGAGAGGGCATATTTTGGGATGTTTCTCATAAACGCCGTAAACTTAATTCACGTTTCACAGAATTGAGTAAAGCTTTATCACAATCATATGCCACTATGCTGCAGTCTAACACTGTGGAGACATGACAGTGCTACCTGAATAACAAGAACCTGTACGACACATTGTGCACTGAGAGAGCCCAATATCATCTTGACTTTCGTTACTTTTGCTGTGGGAATAAAGCAGGCAAGCTTCTGGCTAATATAGTACAAAGTCAGAAAACATCCCATCCCATTATTTCACTTAAAAGCCCCCTAGGACCACTGCATAAAACTGAAGATATTGCAGCCTCATTCTTACAATAGTACACAGACTTATACTCAGCACAAGATGACAACCCTGCTTTACCATCCCTCTCTGAGGAAGCCCGTAATTCCCTAACAACCCCTGTCTCGGAATTGGAGGTTCCCTAGCTATTAAATCTTTAGCCAGTGGAAAGACACCTGGCCCGGATGGCCTTAGTGCCAAATATTACAAAATGCTAAACCCCCCTGTGACTCCTCACTTAGATTCTTTATTTAACTTGATATCGAAGGGGGACACAACACTACCAGATTTTAATCAGGCCCGAATCATCCTTCTCTTGAAATCTGAGAAAGAGCCTACATTGACCCAATCATATAGGCCAATATCCCTACTCAACCAGGACTTTAAAATCTTCACTGGTATTATTGCTCAGCGCCTACAATTAGTATTGCCACACCTTATACACACTGCACAAACTGGATTAATGACAGGAAGACACTCAGTGATCAATGTACGACACTTGATTGCAGTGCTAATCAAAACTCATCAAATGAGAAATAATCAGACGCTCCTTGTCAGCTGTGATGCTGACAATGCTTTTGATCGGGTGTTGTGGTCTCACCTTTTGCGTTTTTTTCAGTTACAAAATTTTGGTGCTGAGTTCATTGCGTTATTCAAGATATTATACCACACCCCTATAGCGTTCCTAACAATAAATGGTCTGAATACTCCATCCCTTAGCCTACATAGGGGCACTCGCCAGGGCTGCCCCCTGTCCCCTTTATTATTTAATTTGGCTATAGACCCTCTTATTCGCACCTTTTTGTTATGTCAACACTGGCAGGGAGTAACCATCGGAAATAACACCTTGAAAGTCTCCGCATACGCAGACGACTTATTGTTGTATTTTAAGAACCCACATTCTGCCATACCTAAACTTCTTCATATGTTGAAGGATTTCCATGTAATCTCCGGCTTTCTGATACATTACAACAAAACGGAGGCCTTGGCCTTACACTCAAATGCCACTAAAGATTGGAAGGACTCTTTTCCCTTTAAATGGGCTAGGACAACTTTGAAATATTTTGGTCTTAACATTCCGGCACATCCCTCAACCCTATACTCAGTCAATTTCCCTGCTCTAATACAACGCACACTTTTAGATTTTAAAAAAAGGAAACACCTCCCACTGTCATATCTCGGTAGATGTCAGTTAATCAAAATTATATCCTTGTTATATTTCTTTCAGATGCTTCCTCTGTTTCCTTTGGAATCTGACCTAAAATTGATTAACAGAGAGATCAGCAAATTAATTTGGGCGGACAAAAAACCCAGGATTTCATTATTCAAACTTAGCCAACCACCCACTTTAGGAGGAATCAATCTCCCTTGCCTAAGATCCTATGCCATAGCGTCAAATTATCGCTACGCAATTGATTAAATCAAAGGAAAAAATGGATTTGCTGACACTCTGGTAGAGCAATCTTTTAACGTTGATGTCCCATTAGTTAGTCTATTACACACACATCCCTCGTCTTTCCCAACTCATGTAATACAAAATCTACTACTTCATACTATGTGCATGGCATGGCGACGTGCCAGAGCTCAAATGAAGGTCCCTCCTAACGTCTCCTTATTCCTTCCCATTGGTCATAACCCGGGGTTTGCTGCTGGTTTTTTAACACAGATTTTTAGCACCTGGAGTGCTCAGGGACTCCGTTACATATATCAATTATTAGATCTATCCACCATGACTATTTATTCCCACAACCAACTACAGGAAAGATTCCCTTGTCTTCAAGTCCCATTATTCGTCTACCTCCAAGTACGCAGCTATATCTCTGCCTTACTCCCTAGAATTCCCATTGCATCTGGGAAAAGTGGTTTGGATGATGTGTTGTCTCGCTGCCCTTCTATGTCATTTTCAACTTCCATATTATATACTTATATACGCCGGGAAATAAATTTGGAGGTGGAGACAGCTGAAATTGCCAAATGGCATTCTACACTCCCTAACATACCCTTTTCCACCATTTTCAAATCTTTTGTTAGACTTAACAAGCAATCAATCTCGGCATCCTGCGCGGAAATGCTATATAAATGACTGCATCGCGTCTATTTCACCCCCAAACTAAGATTTATTACAGGCGCTTCTACAGACTCAAATTGTTTTAAGTGTAGACAACCTGATGCGGATTTAATGCATTGTATGTGGCATTGTGCAGAGGTTCTGGTCCCTAGTACACACATATATATCCACCACGTTGGGAATTAGTTTTGAATTAGCACCTGAGTAGGCCATGTGGGATATTATACCATCATCCGGGTCATCCTGTCCCCCTGGCGGTGCCCATCTACTATTAGCAAAGATTGCAGCAGCTGCAAAGAAAACAATCGTATCCCAATGGATTTCTGCTGACACTTTAACACTCAATCTCCTACAGCCTATCGTATCTATTTAGTATGGATTGGCTAGACCTATCCCTTAATAAAAATAAAGGTGCAGAGAAATTCTTTGACATTTGGCTTCCGTATATTCACACATTAACGCCTCAGGTCAAAGATATGCTTCGTGCTGCAGTCCAACTTACAGCCTGGTATAATGAAGAAACCTTGTCCTCAGGTAGACCCCATTTTAGGTCCTGCAATTCTGCGTTCTTCATGGATCATGTTATAACTTACTGCTGTATACCTATTGATGTCTTGTTACTTTTTGACCAATATGTTGTATTGTTCATTGCAGTCTTACAATAAAATATGTTTAAAAAAAAAAAAAAAAAAAGGTTGAGAAGACATTACTTTCTAATGACCTCATGTCACCCTTCCGAGACATGACACTTGCAGGCTTCTCTGACCTGGGGGTAAAGTTACTTAGGAGCAAGTTTGCAAAAGCGAATTCACATCATAAAACTTGCATACATTGCGTGAATGCTCACAACCAAGAAATGCAAGATTCAATTAGAATTGCCGAGGTTGGGATACTTTTCTACAAAAAGTGACCTGGGAGAGGTATACGATATGAAAATATGAGGAAACCATCCTGGACCACAAAAAAAATGCAACTAGCAGGACCATTTAGAAGGTTGTTAGTGGTCAGAAGCAAAGTACTGAAGGTTCTTAAATGGGGTTGGGTATGATATCCCAGCTGTCGGGATGCCGCTACTCTGAATACCGACAGCGGCATCCCGACAGCCAGAATCCCTACACCCATTGGTCTCCATGGTGAGTAGTTTTCTAACCCCTACCCTAACCCACCCTTCCTGGTGCCTAACCCTCCCCCCTAGTGCCTAAACCTAACCCCTCCCCGCACCCTAAACCTAACACCCCATCTCCTGTGCCTAAACCTAACCCTCCCTCCCTAGTGCATAAACCTAACCTCCCCATCCCCGCACCCTAAATCTAACACCCCCTCCCCGGTGCCTAAACCTAGCCTCCCCCCCTAGTGGCTAAACCTAACCTCCCCCTCCCCGCACCCTAACCCTCCCCCTAGTGCCTCACCCTAACCGCGCTAGCTAAAGCTACCCTCCCTCTGCATCCCGATACTTATCTTTGGGATGCCGACTGCCAGGATATTGGTGCCGGGATCCCATCCTGTTGGGATTTCGGCACCGGTATTAAGGCCGTCAACATCCAGCAAGCCGGGATGCCGACTAGATCCCCTTAAAAGGTGTGAAATGTCTGTTTTTTGCCTTAATAGTGGAAAAATGATGGTAAGTTAGTACTTACAAGGAGGTATACAGAACCATTTTCTTTAACTAAAACTGCTCTGCAATTTCCTACTAAATAGTACTGTATACAAATATGTCATTTGGAATTCCAGAATAATGAGCTAATACTGCAACTGATGCCATAGTCTCACTACTCAGTGCATGACTGTATAAACAGATGCAGTTGTGAAATTATTTGCTTATGATGTCATAAGGCAGACAAATAATTTTAGCATAAACATTTTTCAGTGGTCATCAAGTATCACAACTAATATCAGATAAATGACACAAATTAATATTTAGTTAAAAACACTTAGGGATCCTTTTACTTACTTTTGTAATGAGGCCATTCATTACGAAGGTTATGGAGGAGTTATCATTAATATCTCCTGTTTACCTTTCAGTGCCAATCTGGCATGCTGTCCCCATACAATAGGATGGGGAGCTAAATTCATCAAGATCCAAAAATACTACATTTTTAGAATCTGACAGCTGGAATTGATGCCATCTTCATATGTCAATTAATATCTTAAAATCATCCAATAAAGATTATAATGTGTAAAAAGACGGATACTTACGTTTCAGTTATACTTATTTTTAGGAAACTACAATGGTAAGAACCAATGTTTTAACAGAATATTCCGCTCCTCTTTACCATTAGAGAACACATATTAGTAAGACAGAAAAAAATAAATACAATTCAGATCACCATGTAGTCTCACACATAGGCCCGTATTCAATTAGAAGCGAAAAGCTGAGTACCGCGAAAAAGTATCGCCGATTGTGACTTTTTGCCAGGTGGAAACTTATCTCTGTATTCAATTGCAAACACTTTTCGCGTACGTGAAAACGCAATGCAATGTAATAGGCAAAAAAGATTCGCCTCTGAATAGTTGGAGAAAAAAAGTGCAAAATCGCTATTTTGGGGTGCAAAGGTGGGGAAACCACTCAGCACCCTTGAGACAGCCCCCCAAAGGATAACTGCGTCAAAAAAAATAATTAAAAAAGTGAGGAACACCCCAAAAATGCACTTTGAAAATGGGGGCGAAAAAGTGCAAAGTGGGGGTACAAACCTAAAAACTAGCGAAATAGACTTTTGGAGGGTCTGCAAGTATGGGTAAGGTGTTTTTTGGATTGCAGGTGTTTGCTGAAGGTGCGTTTTTTAAATTTCTTATAACTTCACTTTAGTGACTTTTAAATATGCTAGCACCCATTTCAAGTACCACAAATTTGACTGGACTACTTATTTTCACAAAAAAAACAGCTTAATGCTATTCTTCACTACTTGTGCAAAGACACTAATTAGAGGTAATTGTACCAACTTACGTACCCCAAAAGAGTTTAATTAGGGCAAATTGGGCACTACTACATTGATCCCCGATGTTTCTGCATGGGGGGGGTTTAGGCTGATTTCCCTGATTCTGACACAACTTTTCGCCTGTTCTGACTTCGCGTGTCTCCGTTTTTGCGTCTTTTGGAATTGAATATGGCAAATCGCGGGTACGCGCACGACAAATTTCTGCAGCTAAAATATGCGATGTAGGCGAAAAGTCCGGCATGTGAAACGTTATCGCGTACGCGAGACTAATTGAATACAGGCCATAGTTACAGAAGGAATCGGTATGAAATACCGCCGGCCGCATGGCCAACAGATGAACAGATCCCGGCAACAGCAGCCTGACAGCGCTGGAAATCCCGATCGTCCTCAGGTAATAACTAACCTAACCCCCTAACCCTCCTTAGGGGTGCCTAACCCTAACCTCCCCCCCAAGTGCCTAACCCTAATCCCTCCTGTAAGTGCCTAACTCTAACCCCCCCCTTCCCCGCTGCCTAAACCTAAGTCCCCCAGAGGGGTGCCTAACCCTAACCTCCCCCCCAAGTGCCTAACCCTAATCCCCCCTGTAAGTGCCTAACTCTAACCCCCCCTTCCCCGCTGCCTAAACCTAAGTCCCGCAGAGGGGTGCCTAACCCTAACCTCCCCCCGGGGGTGCCTAACCCTAACCTTCCCTCCCCCTAGCCTAACCCTAACCCTCCCGGGGGGGTGCCTAACACGAAGTCCCCCCCGGGTGCACTAAACCTAACCCCCCCCGCGCGGCTGCCCGCTCGCGGCGCCCGGCATCAGGGAAATGACAGGCGTCTAGATATAGACGCCTGTCATTTAACCCACGCCGGGATAAAGCAGTCGGGAAACCAGCTGTCGGGATCACGTCAGTCGGTTTCCTGACTGCATCCCTTACAGAACATCTTAATTAGAAGCAATAACTATATAAGAAGTAACAGAGTGCAGTGTCCGACTTAACCTCTCATTAGCCCTAGGCAGTGCTCAAGTTTTGAGCTTCCACACTCAGGAGAGTAGTGAGCCGTAACAGGATAAAAAAAAATATTTTTGCCTTGCGTTGGGAGGGGGGCGCTGTGAGCCCTTCAGCCCGGCGCAAAGCCAGAGGAGGGGGCGCGATCAGTGTGAAGAGGGAGGGCGGCACCGGTTCCGGGCCCCTCCAGCAAGCCTGGGCCAGGGTAATTAGTACCCGCTCCCCTTCCCTCTCGGCGCCCCTGCCCACATTACAGGCTTTCCTGTACTTATGTTACTTAAGTTAATTTAATTTGTGAGTTTACATTGTTATTATTAAATCACATACCCTTACTCCAGTACCATTAACATACACGGCAATTTTTGTTGAAGGATTTTACAATAAACAGCTGTGACTCTCCCCAAATTCATCGGATTAAATAACAAAATCCCAACCTTAGATCACTGTAACTTTTAACAAGGTCATATTTGCAACGCTCAATTTTAATAGCGAGGGTCTACCCCAGTGAGGATAGCAGACAGTAAGGGCCTGATGCGGCCATCCAAACATTTACTTGAGGCCCTCAAATCTGTATTGTCAGTTTTGTTTGTTATACTTGTTTAAAATGCTTGCCGATGTTTGGGTGTACACACTGATAGATATCTATGATAGATATTTCATTGAAGTCATGTCTTTACAGGCAAAGCTTGTCAAAATTGTCCAAGTTGGCCTGCATGTACGGTTGACCATAGATATTGTTATCATTCATGGGGGAACCCGCATCGTTGGTCGATCGTTCACTGCATAAAAATGGACGATATGAACGATTTATTGTTGAACGATATCGTTATCGTTGAGGAAAATCGTCCCGTGTGTATGCAGCATTACTTTGATCAGTGTATTGTTTTAACATTTTGTACTAAAAGGGTAATGTGCGGCTTTTTTGAAGGTTAGCAAACTGACCAGCAAGCCAACATCAATTGAATATATGTATACTGCATAGCTAGGGGTAAAATAAAGCATTTTTCCATTGTTAACAAATAAAAAAAAATTATGTTTACAAATGTATTTATTTTCTTCTATCTTTTATTTAGCAGGGAATCTGCTACTGGAATCCAGGCTGGTGGACTGCAAGCCTGGATTCCAGTAATACATTAACTACAATAGGGCCGGATTAACGGCTGGGCGACAGGGGAGGTCATCCTGGTGCCCCCACACACAGGTGGCCCCCACACAGGGTCGGTCTGACGATTGCTGAGACCAGGTGCTGCTCCTGAATGCAAGTTCATACAGAGCGGCTCTTAAGTCCTTTAATTTTGGCTTCACGTTTTTAATACTGAGGCATAATTTTAATAGTAGAGAAGGCGCTGTGGGCATAATATTTATACTGAGGGCATAATATTAATACTGGGGGTACTTGGGGCCATAATATTAATACTTCAGTATTATGTGGCATAGTAGGGGCACTGTGGTGCATAAAATAAATACTGGGGACACTTGGGGGGGCATAATATTAATACTGGGGTCATTGTTTGGGCATTCAGGGGCATGTTATTTAATACTGGGTCATAATATTAATACTAGTGAAGGCACTGTGGGCATAATATTAATACTGGGGACATATAATTTGAAACATAGAAACTGATAAGAACCACTTGGCCGATTTTTTTTACCCTTTGGCAACCTCAACTCTATGTCATCCTCAATTCTTTGTATGGATAGTCTCATGCCTATCTCAAGCATGTTTAAATTGCTCTACCACTTCTGATGGGAGGCTATTCCCGTTATCCACTACCCTTTCCGTGAAATAATTTTTCCTCAAATTTTCTTTGAACTTACCTCCCTCCAGTCTCAGTGCATGCCCTCGTGCTCTAGTACTTCGCTTCTTTTGAAGAAAGTCTCCTTCCTGCACCTTGTTAAAACCCATGATATATTTGAACATTTGTGGGGCCTAATACTGGTGACACTGGGGGACATAATATTTATGCTGGTGGGGGCACTGTGAGGCATAATATTTAATAATGGGGCACTGTGCGGGATAATATTAATACTGGGGGAATTGTGTGACATACTGGGGGAACTGTGGGTTATAATATTAATACTGGGGGCATTATGTGGTATCCTGGGGGTTATTGTTTGGCATAATATTAATACTGGGGGCATTGTGTGGCAAACTGTGGGCACTGTGTGACATACTGGATGCACTGTGTTGCATAATGTTTATATTAGGCAGTGTGGCATAATGAGCATAATGGGGGGACTGTGTAGCATAATGTAATTTTATTGGTAGGGGCCCCCACAAATTAGTTGCCCTGGGGCCCCCGCAATCCTTAATCCTGCCCTGTGCTACAAAATAAAAAATATGTGGCCAAGCAATGCCAGGTCAGGCCAGGCAAGCACAATAGTGACCCTTAGCTGGCAGACAATGCAATAAGTAATATCCTCTTTAAGGGAACTGAGCATAGGCCCCTTAATGAGGATATTACTTTGACAGCAATGCCAATTTCCTTCTTTGGAATCAGTTGCCTAGGGAATAATCAATAGTATAATCAATAGTATGCTAAATTTTTTATAAAAATGTTACAAGCATAAAACATGTACACTATGCAGATTAAACAAATGCTGGTTAACAGAATTTTTATCTTTTATCTTTTTATTTAAAATGTTATGTTTGTAATTTTTTAATATAATAAAAAATATATGAAAGATATAGCCTATACCCAAATAAGTACGAGATAAGCACTGCTGCAGACCTTATGTCCATTAAAAATATTCAATGAAGCCACACAATTATTTTGTATTACACATATCCAATATGTTTCATTAAGCTTAGTAATAGGGCTCTACAGTACAATATAATACTGGAAATGCATCTTCGCTTAGGAAAGTTACTCCACCACTTTATCAAGTGAGGCCTAATAGGCATGGACTACTTTACTATTTCTGTATTACTGTCCTGTACAAAATCATTTAGTCTATATATAATTTCATTCATTTGTATTTATATTTATTTATATATATATATATATATATATAGTTGTTGAAATGTAATGAAAGTAGTTGAAATGTTTGTTATTTGTATAATTTACATTTTACTACAAATAATTGGATTCAACTTTTTTTTACACTAAATTTACCTGAAATAACTAATCAAGAATTGTATATTATGTTATTTTTAGATATACTGTACAAATTGTAGTGATCGCTTTTTGCAACTGTAAATGTTTACTTACTTGCAGGTTTTCCAGCAGTATTATATTCTGTGTACACAACACTGGTAGACAGATCCCCAAATGTGCAATGTGCACACAGTTTTTGAAATGCATGTACCGACACATACAAAAAATTTATATTATAGTAACTATGCATGAACCCCTATGCATATTATCTTTGGATACATTAGTTTTGTATCTCAAAAAATAAACACGGGTCAAGCTTAAAAACACATTTTTGATATTTGGAAAAGACTGTTTTCATGTTAACAAATATTTTTTTTACAAAATATTATAGCAATAACATACACAAAAAATATACGATAATTCTTTGTACATATTATTAAATGGACTGTATACAGCATGCACATTGCAAATACCCCCTTGTGGCGAATTTTAGTGTCATGAAATAAAAACTGAATACAGGATAACACAGAATTTAAGAACAAACTCACAGTTCTAATGAACAATCTGTGCAGCGGCACAATGTATAACCCCCAAACAGCTCCCACATTCCTATAGTGTCATTTACAATAGCCCTCCCCTAGAACACAACATGTCATGGATACAAGTAGGACTTACCCAGCATTGGGAACAAAGGGTGATTTGTTAAACCTAAACTAGTGAACTAAATATATCGGTGAAATGTAAACAGCATAAACTCCCAGGGTAGAAATGTGATCTGCAGGGTCAGTAAATTTACCGGATAGCTCAAGGCTTTCAATAGTAACGTTGTAAATTCCAGAGTTCTTCTGACCACTTCCAATAGAGTAACTTGTAAATCCCAAATTAGCTGAGTCCGTCCGCTTCTTCCTCCATAGATAGGATCAGCTGCTGCTGGCAAGATGTTTTAAAATATGCAACAAATCCAGCGGTCATTAGTAAATGACTCCAGGAATACTGCTGTTGATGGATCGGGCGGCCGCAGCTCCAGAGCTGCCTGTAGAATGTTGGGGTCCAGATCGATGTAAGAATCCAGGAAAGAGGGATAAATATCGCTTTGTACAGAGATGTCCGCAGCAATCACCTTTTCCTTAGTAATTGTATATACTTTGGCTGGAACAATGGATCTCCCTTGCAGACCTCAAAGATCCTTCTTCTACATTTTGTTACTGGCAGAAGTGAACTTAATCCTTGTAGGATGCTTTGAAAAGCAGCGAGCGTACACGCCCTCTCTACGCTGTGATTGGCCGGCACGATGAGTGACAGCTATTTCTTTGGGTTCCCCTTAAACACAAGTAATTGATTGACAGACGAGTTAGGGGAGGGGGGAGGCGGGCTAGACAGAAGAATGCAACGTAGATGCTTGCAACGTGAACGTAGAAGTAGGCGGGGCTGGAGAAGACAGATTAATACAGAACTAACCTCTGGGAATTAGGTATATGCAAACAAGAACACTCGTTTAAGAATATACAGTAGTATAATTGTAGACTTCAAATGTAAGGAGTCTATGGGTGAGATATATGAAGGATCGATATGGAGGTTTAGTAGTATCAGGCTGTGTGCGTTGATACCACTTCTCCACCATGTATAAATGTGGGGTTGGGTGGTAAATAAAAGGGGTGCTATGTGCCCCTGTTATTATTGGCGCTACTATCTATAAGATAGCGCGCCGATATGCTAGGCAATGTATGAACAGTGGTACTGACCATTCAGACGGCTGCAGCTGTCGTTGCCCTATCGCCACAGCAGGGACGGCACTGGCCTTGGTGCCTGCTGGGCTCTGGGCTGCACATGAGCTCTTGCGATGCCTGCGAGATCTGGCACATGCCCTGTGGAGCCGTCCGGGAGGTGAGACAGCGCATTAACACTATGCTGATGCTCTGTGGGCCCGATACAGCAAGGATCACAACTGCGATTATGCACACAATCGGCCGATTGTACCGTTCTGCGTATGCAGTGCGCATGCATGAACCAGCCACTGCGATTGGGACTGCGATCGCAGTAAATACGCAGACACATCACAGTGTGATTGACAGGAAGTACCGTTTGGGGGTGGTGAAGAAAGGGGGTGGTCTGGGAAACGCAGGCGTGCCAGTGCGTTTAAACGTCATTGCAGGGGCGTGTATAAATTATCCACTGCGATGCCATACGCAGCTTGTGTACTCAGCGTGTGACGAGGTTAGCAATTCTTGAGTAAGGTCAGAGCTTGTGCAAGTGCGTGAGGCTGCGATGGTTTTGCAGTCTTGCTAGGCATTACGGATGTGTGTAAGGTAAGATGGGCACCCTTATGTAGTGCTGCAACCACAGCGATCGCAGAGAATGAGCATAATTGCTATTGCATTGGAAGTTGCGATCCGTACTGAATCAGGCCCTCTGTCAGGGATCACCGGAGGAGGGAGTTTTCACTCAGTAAAGAGGCGAAGCAGTCAGAGCAATAGAGGCATGATCCATGGCGCTATAACACATCTCCCCTATGTATCTTGCCTTTTTTTCACAAAATTATGTATAAATTGCAGTAGCTGCATAATTGTATCTATGTACTAAGGGATCTATTTAAAAAAGGAGTTAAAGCGGCATTAAAACATCACCACTTTTTGCTTCCCTTTTATTTCTATATTTCGATTTTTTTTAGGTGCCGGGACAGACCTAGACCCGTATTCAATTTGAAGCGTTAAGTCCGGATCCGCGTTAAGTTACCGCCCATGACGTCATTATCGCCTGTTTTGGTTTTACCCTGTATTCAATTTGAAAGACTTTCCGCCTAGGCGGAAAATCAATGCAATGTAATAGGCGGTAAATATCGCCTATGAATAGCAGGCTGAAAAAAGTGCAGAATTGGGATTTTGGGGTGCAACGTTGCGGGAACCCCCGTGCAGCCTTCAGACAGTCCCCCAAAGGTAATCTGTGTCAAAAAAATTTAAAAAAAACTTAAGCACACCCCAAAAAATTACTTTGAAAAAGGGGGCAAAAAAAAATGTTGGGGTACAAACTTAAAAACTAGCGAACATGACTCTGGGGGGGTCCCCAAGTATGCCCCAGGTGTTTTTTTGATTGCAGGTGTTTGCGGCAGGTGGATTTTTCACAATTTTTTCAACTTCACTTTTTCAACTTTAAATATGCTGACCCCCATTTTGAAGTACCCCAAATTTACTGGGATAAGTTATTTTCTGGAAAAAATACTCCTAAATACTATTCTGCATCAGGTATAGACAAACGCTATTTAGCAGCTATTGAGCCCATTTAAAAACACCAAATACCTTCAGCAAGCCAAATCGGGGGATACCATAGTGAACCCCCATGTCAGAGCATCATTTGGGGGGGTGACAGGCTGATTTCCCCAAAAATGACTACTTTCCGCTTGTTACAGTATCGCCGGGAGCCGTTTATGCGTACTTTGAAATTGAATACGGGGTAAAGCGTGCACGCGCGCTATACTTTAACGCCTACAAAACAGGCGAAGTCGGCATTAACTCCGGGCCGCGTTAAGTTAACACGGTTCGGATCAAATTGAATACGGCTCCTAGTGGTAAAGATCTGTCTTGTGAAGGAGATAATAGAGCACAGTGCGTCTTTCGCCTTTGTGAAAGATGGCATCTACCCTGTGCACATGCGCCTCCCGACCAAAGTGTCCTGGGAGTGCAATGCAGTATGGGAGAGAGCAGGAAAAGAACAGACTCTTCCTACTTATCTCCCCTGAGGACGCACATAACGCCACGCTGAAATGCGTTATGTTACAGAGAGAAGCTTAGTTTCTCTCATATTATAAAATAAATTTTTTGCACAGCCTCCATTTAAACCAAATGAGTTATTTCTCCCAACTTTTCTTTTTTCTAAATAGTGACAAACAAAAGTAGAAGCTTTCTCCAGCAAAAATTATGAAGAAAAGCCTTTATTTTATGTACTACTGTAAATAGACCCTTAATAGCCTAATGCTGGATATTTCACAGAAATATCCTGCAAAAGACTAATTAGCCCTGCAAACCGCAGTCCCAATTATTTTCAATAAGGACTACAGTCTGATCATTGGCATATAATGGATGCAGGGTGTGCAATGCACTCGGGCCCCTGGGTACAGGGGGGCCCACACTGCACCCATAATTATACTTACCTCTTTGGTAGTACAGTACAACAGAAACTGAGAAAATGGTGCTGCAGACATTTACCAGGTGTTTTGCACATGTGCTGTCAAGTAGTTTATCTGGGATCGTGGCATGGGGGTCATGTACCCGTAGACCTGCGTATGTGCAGTAGATTCTAGCACAAAGCCAGAGGCTACTGCATTGCCAGAGAGGAGGGGGGCCCGCACGGAGCCTGCCCAAGGGCCCACTCCTCTCTTAAACCGCCTCTGAGTCTGTATCCTATGTACCAAACTCTAAAAAGCAAAGCTTTTCAGAGTTTGGATCCATTGGGTCAAACTCCGCTCTGGGCTAAACCACAGCCTCTGTCCGGCTCTGGAAACTGACACTGTGTGCAATGTCAGATTCTCAGGAGGAGTCTTTCAAAAAATTGTGCCTGACAACCTGGTGGTCTAGGGAGGGATTAATGAAGGGAAGGCCTCATAGAGGGCCTACCTGTCCAGTGGTAGAGGGTGCAGTGAGGAGCTTCATTAGCTCTTTCTACTTCAGGGTCCATAGGGTATCCACAGGATACCTTGGGGTATAGGTGTGACGTCAGTCGCAGGGCACCAAAGAGTTAAGCTTTCAGCCTCCCAGGATGCACTAGGTCCCCCTCCTATACCCCGCCCCCGGGCCAAGGCACCTCAGTTTAGTTTGGTGCCCGGCCGGCGTCGGGTGCACCTGTCGGAGTGGGGGCTAGAAGAGCCCCTGAAGCTTTCTTCAGTGCAGCTGTGGCTGCACATCTGGATGTACAGCATGGACAGTCAGTCCTGACGTCCATGCTGTCTTCCCTACACCCCCGCCGGTACCAGAACGCCGGTACCGATCCGGGGATGCTGGTGAGCATCTGGGGTCACAGCTAGCGGTGACCCCAGATGTTCCGGACCATGGCCGGATCCAAGGGGGACAAAGGTAAGCAGCGGGGTCCCGCGGTGGGTCCCCGCTGGTCACATGGTCCTAAGTCCCCAGGCAGGGGGCTCCCTGGGGACTGGCTGCAGCGTGGAGCCAGGTACTGAACCTGCGCTTTCCACTACCCCCTGGGACAGCGGACCGCAGCAGCGCTGCGGCGTCCCAGGGGTTAAATGCATGCCAGGGGAGCGCGCCTTCCCTGTCTCACAGCCGGCGCCTCCCCCGCTGCACACAGCCCTCTCTGCACTGTGCTGACTGGTCCTGTGTCAGCGCTCCTCCCCCAGGCCAGCTTCTCTCTGCTCCTCGGCGGCCATCTTCTCTGCAACGCATGGTGAACGCTGCTGGAAGCCTGGAAGGAAGCATCGTGGTCTGGGTCCCCCCGCATACCTCTCCTCCGCTGTGGCTCAGGTCTGTGTATGCAGCGCTGTGTCCTACAAGGCCCTGTGTCTGTGTAGTTGAGTGATCAGCGCTGTTAGTGCAGGAATTGTTATTTCTCTGCATTGTATGTGACTGTGCTAGCGCTGCTGCCTGTAACTTTATCTTCTCAAAACTGTCAGCTTTATTACTGTCCCTGTTCTTTCTGCTAAAGCCCTTGCAGTGCGGTGCTGCAGGGTGGTCTCTCACCTATTTAATACTTAATTGGTGAGAGAGGTCACATACGTGGTGCCATCATGTCTGAAAGTGATTTTCCCCTCCGGCTACAGTGTACCACGTGCAAAGTACCGTTAGCGGAGGGGGAGGGTAGCGCGGAGGGCCTTTGCCGGCAGTGTTTGTCCATGGCGCGGCCTATTACGGTTACAGCACCGGTACAGGAGCCGCCCTGGGCTTGTTTCGCTCAGGCGTTAACAGCTTTAGTGGGCCAGTTTGCTCCGCAGCCCGCGTTTACTCCGATGGGTTTGTCCCAGCAGTCTGTGGTGTCGTCACCCATGCAGGGGTTCCCACGACAATTGGTGGTACCCCACACTCTCCCTATTTCCCCGCTCCCGGGTTCTCAGGAGCCAGCGTGGGTTAACTCCCTGACGAGTTCTGTACAGCACTTGTCGGATGTGTTGCAAGGAGAGTCTGTGATGCGGCCTCATAAAAGGCCGGTGGCGTCTCTGTCCGCTCCTTATGAGGATGACGAAGGGACGTCTGATGATGGGGAGATTCTTAATCCTTACGATCAGGAACCTCTTCATACTAAGGACGCTGATGCTAAGTCCAAAGTATATATTCCTGGACTTATTCGGGCGGTCCGCACAGCCTTGGTGATTGAGGACGAAGTTCCCCCAGCGGCTAAATCTAAGTGTGCCTTTTTCAAAGATGTGAAGGGCGATGCCACAGTCTTTCCTCTTTCGGGTCAGTTGGTGGACCATTTAGAGGAGGCGTGGAAACAACCTGGCAAAAGATACCAGCCGCAGAGACGCCTGGCGGTGGCTTATCCGTTCGCGGATAATTATTTTGCTAAGTGGGAATCCCCTCCACAGGTGGATTCTCACGTGACCCGTCTTGTCCGTAGTGCCACATTGCCGATGCCATCCATGTCCTCCCTTAAGGATGCTACGGACCGCAAGGTAGAAATCTGCCTGAAGTCCGCTTATTCCCTTGCAGGGGGGGCAGCACGGCCGGCTATGGCCATTTGCTGGGTTGCCAGAGCGATGGAGCGCTGGGCGGATTCATTAGAGGCTTCTTTTGAATCCGACTGTCCGGCCGAACAGGCGGAGTTGATTGGCAATCTACGTGATTCGACCACCTACATCAACGAGGCGGCTCTAGACATTAGTACTCTGGTGTCTAGAATTTCTTCAGCAGCGGTAGCTGCTCGTCGCACCTTGTGGCTGCGATCCTGGAAGGCGGACGCAGATTCCAAGAAAGGTCTGGAAGCGTTGCCGTTTACC
Organism: Taudactylus pleione; assembly: GCA_031769625.1. Taxonomy (NCBI): domain Eukaryota; kingdom Metazoa; phylum Chordata; class Amphibia; order Anura; family Myobatrachidae; genus Taudactylus; species Taudactylus pleione. The sequence goes on along the minus strand of JAUIMM010000079.1, from coordinate 3,496,536 downwards.
GGAGAAGTTCTCTTCGGTCCGGATCTGGATAAGATTGTGGCCACGCTGGCGGCAGCCAAATCTGCTTGTCTCCCGTCGGCCGCTGCTCCTTCTGGTTCTGGACCATCATCCTTTCGGTCATCTAGGGCCCAGGGCAGGCCCAAACCACAGTCGTTTCCTCGACAGGCTGGCCCTAAGAAATCGGTCAAGCCCCGGAAACAGGCATGGAGTACCAGACGTCCGGCCCCCAAGCCAGATGACAAGCCTGCGGCCTGACGGTCCGGGCCTCCCTTTGGGGGATCCCAGGGTGGGAGGCCGCCTGCTGCAGTTCTCCCGGTGTTGGTCGTTCACTACGACAGACACTTGGGTTCTGGAGGTGGTCTCCCACGGGTACGCCCTCTCCTTCCGGCACAGACCCCCGGCTCGATTCTTCACCACGGGTCTACCATCAGACCGGAACAAGGCTACGGAGCTGCGGAAGGTATTGCACACTATGCTCCAGGCTGGAGTTATAGTGCCTGTTCCATTCTCCCAGAGGGGCCAGGGTTTCTATTCAAATCTATTTTTGGTACAGAAACCCAATGGGTCATATCGTCCGATTCTCAACCTCAAAGCACTCAACAAGTCTTTGCGGGTCCCGAAGTTTCGGATGGAGACCCTACGGTCCATCATTCTGGCGCTGGAACCTGGGGACTACATGGTGTCATTGGACATACAGGACGCTTACCTGCATGTCCCTATTCTTTTGCGCCATCAAGAGTTCCTTCGGTTTGCAATCCGCAGCGACCACTTCCAGTTTCGGGCGTTACCTTTTGGCCTGGCGACAGCACCACGTGTTTTCACCAAGGTGATGGCGGTCATGGCGGCTTCTCTGCGGCTGCAAGGAGTCCGCATGTTGCCGTACTTGGACGACCTGTTATTGGTGGCAGGATCTCCAGAGCTCCTGTTACACCACTTGGACCTGACCATTGCACTGCTGCAAGGGCACGGCTGGCTAATCAACTGGCAGAAGTCCACTCTAATCCCGTCTCGGAGGATTCTGCATCTTGGAGCCTTATTGGACTCGGGACAGCAAAGGATCTTCGTGACGGAGGACAAGATCTCTGCTTTACAGTCAAGGGTGCGCAGTTGTCTGCACAGCCGCCGGGTGTCCTTACACTCGGCGATGAGGTTACTGGGCTCCATGGTGTCGGTGTTCGACATGGTGGAATACGCCCAGTTTCACTCCAGACCTCTGCAGCACCTGATCCTGTCCAAGTGGAACGGGCTGCCTCAGTCTCTGAAGTTCCAGACGATTGTGCTCACCCCGGAGGTTCGCCTGTCCTTTGCGTGGTGGTTAAAGACGACCCACCTCAACAAGGGACGTCCGTTCTGGGTTCCAAATTGGGTCCTGTTGACAACGGACGCCAGTCTTCAGGGCTGGGGAGCAGTTTCGGGTCCACACTTGTTCCAGGGCAGGTGGACACCGACAGAAGCGGAGCTTCCAATAAATATCTTGGAACTCCGTGCGGTCTTCAATACTCTCCTACAGGCACAGCGGTTTCTCCAGGGTCACCCGGTGCAGGTCCAGTCGGACAACGCTACCACCGTGGCCTACATAAACAGGCAAGGAGGAACTCGCAGTCGGCCGGCTCTCGTAGAGGTCTCTCGGATCCTGGTTTGGGCGGAGCGCAATCTTCCGGCCATATCAGCGGTCTTCATCCCGGGAGTGCTAAATTGGGAGGCGGACTTTCTAAGTCGCCAGGACGTTCATCCAGGGGAATGGTCCCTGCACCTGGACGTTTTTCAACTACTGGTGGACAGGTGGGGTCTTCCAGAAATCGACCTCATGGCGTCCCGGCACAACAACAAGTTGCCGGTGTACAGGTCTCGCACAAGAGACGAAGGGGCGTCTCTGGTGGATGCTCTGTCCGTCCGGTGGACGTTCCGGTTCGCATACCTGTTCCCTCCGGTCTCCCTTCTTCCACGGGTAATCCGGAAATTCAAACAGGAAGGAGGGACGCTCCTGTTGATAGCTCCCGCGTGGCCCAGACGGCACTGGTTCTCAGACCTTCAGGGTCTGTCCGTGGACAGTCCTCTGCGGTTGCCGCTACGACCGGACCTTCTGTCTCAGGGTCCTTGCCTTCACCCGGACCTGACTCGGCTGTCTTTGACGGTGTGGCTGTTGAGACGGCCATGCTGAGGTCCCGGGGGTTTTCCAGCTCTGTGGTGCGTACCATGTTACGAGCTCGGAAACCGTCTTCCGCGAGCATATACCATAGCGTGTGGCATACGTTCTTCCAGTGGTGTCGACCGAGGGGTTATGCACCGCGGGAGTTTCGTCTGTCTCGGATTCTCGCCTTCCTGCAAGCGGGACTAGATCATGGGCTTCGCCTTGCTTCTTTGAAGGTACAGGTTTCGGCCCTATCTGTCTGGTTTCACCGTAGGATTGCTACAATCCCGGATGTGCGCACCTTTATGCAAGGTGTTCTCCGTATTCAGCCGCCCTTTGTTCCACCTGTGGCGCCTTGGGATTTGGCTGTGGTCCTGAGGGCTCTCCAAGGACCGCCGTTTGAACCACTGGGCTCAGTGGATATTAAATGGCTAACAGCTAAGACTGTTTTCCTTCTGGCCATTGCTTCGGCCAGACGTGTTTCTGAGTTAGGGGCTCTTTCTTGTAGACCCCCTTTCTTGGTTTTTCATGGGAACAGGGCAGTGCTCCGCACTCGGCCCGAGTTTCTTCCCAAAGTTGTTTCCCAGTTTCATGTTAACGAGGAAATAGTTGTTCCGGCCTTTAACTCACTGGGTCTTTCCGTGGGTGAGGCCTCTTTGGATGTTGTGCGGGCCTTAAGGACTTATGTTGACCGCACTTCTTCGTTTAGGAAGTCGGACGCTTTGTTTGTCCTCTATGGCTTCCGTAAAAAGGGTTGGCCTGCTTCAAAGCAAACTTTGGCAGCCTGGATCCGTATGGCTATTTCTGAAGCTTATCTTCATGAAGGTCCCTCCTTCTCTGAAGGCTCATTCCACTAGGTCTGTGGGTCCTTCGTGGGCAGCTCGACGTGGTGCCTCGGCAGTTCAGATATGCAAGGCTGCTACGTGGTCTTCTGTCCATACCTTCGTGAGGTATTACAGGTTTGACACCTTCGCCTCTCAGGATGCTTCCTTCGGGCGGCGGATTCTCCTTTCTGCACAGGAGCGTCCCCACCCTTAAAGGATACTGCTTTGGGACATCCCCAAGGTATCCTGTGGATACCCTATGGACCCTGAAGTAGAAAATATGAGATATGGTAAGAACTTACCCTTGTTATCTCTATTTCTACGAAGTCCATAGGGTTCCACAGGACTCCCGCCCTGTCGCACCTGCGCTGCAGATGGGCTTTGCTCTGGTCACCGGTTTTCCATCTCCCTCTGGTGAGAATGTGATTCTTGTATGTGTCCAGATCTTTGTTCTCTCTCTTCCTTCTCCTCCTCCGGCCTATGGCTTGGTAACTAACTGAGGTGCCTTGGCCCGGGGGCGGGGTATAGGAGGGGGACCTAGTGCATCCTGGGAGGCTGAAAGCTTAACTCTTTGGTGCCCTGCGACTGACGTCACACCTATACCCCAAGGTATCCTGTGGAACCCTATGGACTTCGTAGAAATAGAGATAACAAGGGTAAGTTCTTACCATATCTCATATTTTTACTTTCCCATCACTGCAGCACTCTCCGGTCCTCAGCCGCATTCGACGCCGCTGCTGGAGCTCTTTTCTCTTGAGCCCGGAGTCTTCTGGTTTCTGCAGTGGCTCTGGAGCTCTTCTCTCTTGAGCCTGGCTTCATCTGGCCTCTTCCGCAGCCACTGGAGCTCTTCGCATGATGTCCTCGTCCTTCGCCTGCCACCGCCGAACTGACATCAGATGCCGCGGGTGGAGCCAGCCACGGCAAGGCGAGCTGCGATTTGCCAGCGGCGGCTGCTTTCTATTGGCTGCCAGTCCGTGAACTGTGCTCGGTGCACGGCCGGCGCCAAATTCAATTTGTCGCCGCTCTTTATTGGCTGGTGGTCAGCAAGCTGCACCCAGCTCTCACCCGACGCCAAATGTCACACGCTCCTTGTCCGTGACTGGCGCTCGGAACAGACACAAGGTCCCAGCGCCGACCACTGATGTGTGCCGCTGGCCGGGACACATCTCATCAGACTGCAGGACTTCCGGCGCTGGGATCAAACACTTTATCCCCCCCCCCCTGCGGGCCTGTCAGAAGGCGCCCACTACGACAGGGACTGATATGAATGGCCACATATTCACTGTAAAGAACTGCAGAATATGTGTGCACTATATAAATAACTGGTAAATAAATAAACATTACACTGCACATAGTGCCCTTGATTCACATTACACCACATAGTAGTGTCCCTTATTCACATTATGACACACAGTAGTGCCCTTTTACACAATGCCCACAGTAGTAGTGCTTTTACACATAATGCCCACAGTAGTAGTGCCCTCTACACATAATGCCCAGAGTACTGTCCCTTAAACACATAATGCCCACAGTAGTAGTGCCCCTTACTCATAATGCTCACAGTTGTAGTGCCCTTTACACATAATGCCCACAGTAGTAGTGCACCTTATACAATGCCCACAGTAAGTAGTGCCCCTTATACAATGCCCACAGTAGTAGTGCCCCTTATACAATGCCCACAGTAGTAGTGCCACTTACACATAATGCCCACAGTAGCAGTGCTCTTTACACATAATGCCCACAATAGTAGTGCCCCTTGTGTAATGCCCACAGTAGAATTGACCCTTATACAATGCCCACAATAGTAGTGCTTCTTATACAGATGTGTCCATATACATCTTACTTCATTACGAGTTAAACAGCCCTTCTAGTCGCGTGATGCCGTGACGTAACTAGGTAGCTCTGAGCGTCTTTTTTGTGTGACTTTTTACCTTCAAATGCATCAGCGATGCGAATAGGACGCACTGATTACATTGATATGCGGCATGTGTGCGTATCTGTGCGCGAAATGCTACGTTACAGGGTCATAACTGCTGACACTATAATGTAGCATTTCGCATGCAGATTCACCGGCAGTCGCACACAGAATATAGGCATGCCGCATATAATTTTAATCAATAGAAGCTGCTTGTGCGTTCTACCCACATCGTTGTGCGCATACGACACATTAGAAGGTAATAATTTGCATGAAAAAATGGTCTGCACTACCGAGTTGAACGGCGCTCATAAGTTATGTGTAACGCGACTTGTAGCGTACGGAGGTAAGAATATGTGGACACATCTGTACATAATGCCCACAGTAGTAGTGCCCCTTATACAATACCCACAACAGTAGTGTCACTTACACATAATGCCCACCGTAGTAGTGCCCCTTATACAATACCCACAGTAGTGCCCCTTCTGCAATTCCTACAGTAGTAGTGCCCCTTATACAATGCCCACTATAGTAGTATCCCTTACACATAATGCCCACAGTAGTAGTGCCCCTTATAAAGAGCCGGCCCTAACCAATGGCTGGTGCCCCCTAGCAGATAATCCCACCACACTACACTCTACAGACACTCTCCCCCACCTCATCATACATGATACTCAGTTTTCACTTACCTTTTAGGTGTTCTTTCCTTTACTTTTTTTCTCTTCTTTCTTTGTTTAGGAGTCTGGAAGGTGATGGGGCAGGAGGTGACAGGGGCTGGAAGCAGAGCAAGGTGATGGAGGAAGGTGATGGTGCCTGGCAATGAAGGAAGGTGACGGGAGGCTTCTGGGCTGAGGATGGTGATGAGAGGCTGAATTTGAGGAAGGTGATGTGGGGCTGATGACTAAGGATGGCTGGCTGCAGACACCATTCCCCTTACCCCTGAGGCATCCACAGCACTATCATCAAGAAGACCTTGCACAAAAGACGGAAGACAAGAACTACAGCCTGAGAGACAGTGTGGTAAGCCATAGCGTATTTTTACTTTATTTAAAGGCTGGCATATATTTCAGTGTATATATATATATATATATATATATATATATATATATATGTTAATATAGTTTGGTACGTTTTATTTTCAACGTTTCGGGGTTACATTCCCTTCATCAGGATACACACACGGGACGGGAGGCGCAGGGGGGGGGGGTAAAACATATTCTTGCACCTGGGCCCACCACTCTCAAGTTCCGACACTGGGGGGAGGCATTACATGTATGTGGCATAATGCAATATAAAGGGCATTACATGTGTGGCATAATGTATTAGGCATTACATGTGTGTGGCATAATACATTATAAAGGGCATTACATGTGTGGCATAATACATTATAAAGGGCATTACATGTGTGTGGCATAATATATTATAAAATGCATTACATGTGTGACATAATATATTAGAAAGGGCATTACTTGTGTGTGGCATAATATATTAGAAAGGGCATTACTTGTGTGTGGCATAATACATTATAAAGGGCATTACATGTGTGTGGCATAATATATTATAAAATGCATTACATGTGTGACATAATATATTAGAAAGGGCATTACTTGTGTGTGGCATAATATATTAGAAAGGGCATTACTTGTGTGTGGCATAATACATTATAAAGGGCATTACATGTGTGTGGCATAATATATTATAAAATGCATTACATGTGTGACATGATATATTAGAAAGGGCATTACTTGTGTGTGGCATAATATATTAGAAAGGGCATTACTTGTGTGTGGCATAATGTATTAGAAAGGGCATTACTGATTTTGCTCCCTCCCTTTTACCAACTGTCCCTGTCACCCAGTGCTATCACCCTCTCCATGTCATCACCCTCTCCCCGTCACCTACTGCTGTCACCCTCTCCCTGTCATCACCCTCTACCTGTCACCTACTGCTGTCACCCTCTCCCTGTCTTCACCCTCTACCTGTCACCTACTGCTGTCACCCTCTCCCTGTCTTCGCCCTCTACCTGTCACCTACTGCTGTCACCCTCTCCTTGTCTTCACCCTCTACCTGTCACCTACTGAGGTCACCCTCTCCGTCTTCACCCTCTACCTGTCACCTACTGCTGTCACCCTCTCCCTGTCTTCACCCTCTACCTGTCACCTACTGCTGTCACCCTCTCCCTGTTACCAAATGCTGTCACTCTCTCCCTGTCTTCACTCTCTACCTGTCACCTACTGCTGTCACCCTCTCCCTGTCATCACCCTCTACCTGTCACCTACCGCTGTCACCCTCTCCCTGTTACCAACTGCTGTCACTCTCACCCTGCTGTCATCCTATCCCTGTCACCAATTGCTGTCACCCTCTACCTTTCATCAATCATTGCTGTCACCCTCACCCACTGCTGTCACTCTCTCCGTTACCCAGTGCTATCACCCTCTCCCTGTCATCACCTCTTTCCCTGTGACCATCTCCCTGTCGTCACCCTCTCACCACCCTCCCTGTTACCCACTGATGTCACTCCCTCCCTGTTACCAACTACTGTCACGCTCTCCCTGTCACCCAGTGCTGTCACCCTCTCCATGTCGTCACCCAGTGCTGTCATCCTCTCACTGTCACCAAGTGCTGTCACCCTCTCCCTGTTGTCCCCCAGTGCTGTCATCCTCTCCCTGTCGTCACCCAGTGCTGTCATCCTCTCACTGCCACCAAGTACTGTCACCCTCTCCCTGTCGTCACCCGTCAAAAATCCCCGCTGTGCAGGTAAAGGCTGTGCAATTAGATAGCCTTTTTCTATCGCCGAAAAGTCAGGATTATTTCACAAGGGGCGGCAAAATTTATATCCGCTTACCAAAAAAATTAGGCTCGGGCCGGCCCTGAGTGCAGCATGGTTTCACCAAGATGATCAGTTGAGAGAGATATCTCTCTCTATTCCCAACTCTGAATCAGGCCCATAATGCCCACAGTAGTAGTGCTCTTTACACATAATGCCCACAGTAGTAGTGCCCCTTATACAGTGCCCACAGTAGTAATGTCCCTTATACAAGGCCCACAGTAGTAGTGCCCGTTATACAGTGCCCACAGTAGTAGTGCCTCTTACACATAATACCCACAGTAGTAGTGCCCTTTACACATAATGCCCACAGTAGTGGTGCTCTTTACACATTATGAACACAGTAGTAGTGTCTCTTAAGCTTAATGCCTAGCGTAGTAGTGCTCTTTACACATAATGACCACAGTAGTAATGCTCTTTACACATAATGCCCACAGTAGTAGTGCCACTTACGCTTAATGCCTATAGTAGTGCCCTTTACACATAATGCCCACAGTAGTAGTGCCCCTTGTGCAATGCCCACAGTAGAATTGACCCTTATACAATGCCCACAATATACAATGCCCACAATATACAGATATGTCCATATACATCTTACTTCATTACGAGTTAAACAGCCCTTCTAGTCGCGTGATGCCATGGCATAACTAGGTAGCGCTGAGTGTCTTTCTGTGTGACTTTTTACCTTCAAATGCATCAGCGATGCGAATAGGAAGCACAAGTAGTTTCTGCTGATTAAAATGATATGCGGCATGTGTGTATATCTGTGTGCGAAATGCTACGTTACAGGGTCATAACTGCTAACACTATAATGTAGCATTTTGCATGCAGATACACCCACAGTCGTACACAGAATATAGGCATACCGCATATCATTTTAATCAACAGAAGCTGCTTGTGCGTTCTGTTCACATCGCTGTGCGCATACGACACATTTGAAGGTAATAATTTGCATAAAAAGATGGTTTGCACTACCGAGTTGAATGGCGCTCATAAGTTATGTGTAACGCGACTTGTAGCATACGGAGGTAAGAATATAAGTGGACAAATCTGTACATAATGCCCAGAGTAGTAGTGCCCCTTAAACAATGCCCACAATAGTAGTGTCCCTTACACATAATGCCCACAGTAGTAGTGCCCCTAATACAATACCCACAATAGTGCCCCTTCTGCAATTCCCACAGTAGCAGTGCCCCTTATGCAATGTCCACAGTAGTAGTGCCCCTCAGTGCCAGATTAATGTCCACATGGGCCTGGAACTGACATTTTTGAAGGGCCTATTGGTGTGACTAGTGATGGGGGGGCAGTGCTTGTGGGCAGTATCGTAACAAGGTACCACTGCACCACTGTGTTGCCTGCACTGGCGCCAGCTCCAGTAAGTAGAGCCCTGGACCCTGAGGCAGATTTGTTGTAGTGCTAGTGGCTGCAGGGTGCCGTTCCAGGGGGTTGGGTACGGAATGCCGGTGCTCGGAATCCCGGGGATCATAATCCTGACGCAGGCATCCCGACAGGGTTATAATACCGACACTTGTTGGTTAGTATTCTAAAGGTGCCTACACACATAGGAATATTTTACACGATTTGGCCGATTTCGACGAATCGTGACGACAAATCGTGTAAAAAATGCCCAAATTGTGAATGTCCACTCACGATCGCGATGCCAATGCGCGTCTCCACTCGTCGTATATTGCATCTTCAGATCTGCCATGCTGTAGGGCAGATTTGCCAATCCAGGACACGATGTGGTGCCGATCATGAGTACTTTTTACTCACGATGTATCTCACGATTCATCGTACGTCGCATATTTTGAATGACAGAGCCCTGTACACGCCCATTCACCATCTTGTGCAGCATCGTGGATAGAAGGAGAAGGACGCACGATTGAGCCTGCACACATGAAGTCTGGATTTCTGCACTTTGGTGAGTATTGGTACAGTATTGATGCAACCCCACTGCCCACCAATGTGTGCCACCCACCTACCCACCAATGTGTGCCACCCACCTATAAATGCATGACCCAGCCACCACCCGCCAAAATGAGGCGGGCGGTGGCTGGGTCATGCATTAACCTCCCATGTCCACCAATGTGTGCCACCCACCTACCCACCAATGTGTGCCACCCACCTACCCACCAATGTGTGCCACCCACCTATAAATGCATGACCCAGCCACCGTCCGCCGAAATGAGGTGGGCGGTGACTGGGTCATGCATTAACCTCCCATGTCCACGAATGTGTGCCACCCACCTACCCACCAGTGTTTGCCACCCACCTATAAATGCATGACCCAGCCACTGCCCGATGATGAAATGAGGCGGGCGTTGGCTGGGTCATGTATTAACCTCCCATGTCCACCAATGTGTGCCACCCACCTACCCACTCACTGCCCACCAATGTCAAGGGCCACCTAATAAATACCTATAAAATATGAAAACACTACAAATATATTAAAATTTTATAAACAAATATATTACACCAAGATAAATACATTGCAACAACATAAACAATTCTATTACAACAACATAAAATATATTTCAACAGCATAAACAAATATATGACCTTTGTTTATGTTGCTGTAATATATTTGTTTATGATGTAATATAACACCATAAACAAATGTATTGCAAGAACATAAACAAATACATTGCAACAACATAAACAAATCTATTACATCAACGTAAACAAATATATTCAAAATCTGTAAAAAAACATATAAAATACAATTAAAAACAAATGAAAATCCTGTAAAAAAAACATATTACAATACAATTAAAAACACATTACATTCCTGTAGAAAAAAACACATATTAAAATACAATTAAAACACATTAAAATCCTGTAAAAAAAACCATATTAAAACATCCTTAAAACTGTACAAATAAACATTAAAAATCACAAAATAATCCAGAACCTGCGTACGGTCTAGATCAAGGAGAAGAAGAAAGTGGACGATTCAAACAGTAGAATGCGTAAAATGGATGACCCAACAAAGATAAATTTCCAAAGGCTCGTGTATGAGCTATTAATAAGGTCACTAAATAGTAATTTACATGGGTCAACTTACATTACAGACCCACTTCTGTATTCACCTGCCCCAACCGCCTCTGTGAGGCCCCCCCAGCCCAGTTGGAGGTTACTCCCCCACCCAGTACCTCACCCACAAGCCAGACTATTTATACAGCTCTGCTGGAAGCAGAGGATGATTTGCCCCGTTATTTGTAAATGTTAGGTATTTTTTTGCATTATTGTTGCCTGTACTATCACCAAAGTTTATCACTCCCAATAGGTGCTGTATGGTATTCGGTGGTGATGACGCTGATTGGACAAGGTCACTACACACATGGCGCAAGTACAGATTGATGGAAGCCGGGGCCACAATCTGTACTTGTGCCATGTGTGTATTGGCCTGTTCAAACTGGCGTCTGACCCACCATATAACATACAGCAGCCTACTTATAGGGATTGATAAAATTTGGTGATAATGCTGTTTTCTACATTTTATATACATAATGTAAAATAGATATATTTAAAAAAAAACTAAATTTTTTTAAATTTAATACTGTGTAGTGTTGTTGGCACAGTCTTGTTTATGCAGCCTTATTGGCTGTCAACAGAGTTATATAAAGAGTAAAAAAAATCACCCCAAAAAATAAAAACTTTTTTCTTTCACAAGAAACAAATGTGTAGTGTTTTTTTTTCTTACCTTGCAATACTGGTACTGCGGCACTTTAACAATAGCCTTGCAGGTCTCTGGGATGATGACACCCAATGCGATACTCTCTGTATGATAGGTCAGTCGCTGCGATGCTCTCTGTATGATATGTCAGTCGCTGCCATGCTCTCTGTATAATATGTCAGTCGCTGCGATGCTCTGTATATGTCTGTCACTGCGATGCTGTGTATGATATGTCAGTCACTGCCATGCTCTTTGTACGATGTGTCAGTCACTGCGATGCTCTGTGTATGATATGTCAGTCGCTGCGATGCTTTGTGTATGATATGTCAGTCACTGTGATGCTCTGTGTATGATATTCGCTGTTCACAAAATATATCTATATGATATGTAAGTCTCTGCGATGCTGTCTGTATGATATATCAGTCACTGCCATGCTTTCTGTATGATCTGTCAGTCACTGCCATGCTCTCTGTATGATATATCAGTCACTGCGATGCTCTCTATATGATATGTCAGTCGCTCACTGTGATGTGATGCTCTCTGGACCTGATTCAGACCCGCTCGCTAGATGCGTTCACTCGCTAGATGCGTATGCAAATTCTGCAAGGCAGGCGATCGCACGGCAAGGCATTAGCACGTCCACTATGTCTTGGTGTGCGATCTCTTTGTGTATGCAGACTCCCGCCAGCCTGCCTTAAGACGCCCACTTGCGCACGTCATCTCCAGGAAGTGTATGCAACCATCGAGTGCATACGCAGCACTTGTAGTTGACCATACCTTACCGCCCTGATGTGAGCGTTTTCTCACACTTTTGAAACTCGACCAATGTAATAGAGACCGAGAACATACAAACTCGCATGTTTTTTGGAGACAAAAAACTCTTATGATTTAAACTCTCATCCAGATGTTTTCCTATTTTGAAGATACAACTCGACGATTGTAGACAGATGTTACTGCTAAACTCTCACATTTTCTAAACTCTATTACATTTGTCCCAATGTGTTTTTTTCCAGTGGCAGCCAGTGCATGTGTTTTTTTCCCGTGGGGGACAATGGGGGTCATTCAGACCCGGTCGTTAGCGCTGATGCGCTCGGACCGGGTCGATGGCCCCCTACAGAGCATGCGCACGACGGCCCCGGCGTGCGCATGCGCGAGACCTGCTACGACCGACAGCGCCGGTCCTAGCGGGTCTCGATCCAAAGGGGGCGAGCTGTCGATGTTGATTGACAGCTCGCCCCGTTTGGAAGGCGGGCCGTGGGGGTGGCAGCCCAAACGGGGGCGTTCCCATGGGAACAGTGGAGAGCTTCCAGCTCAGACAGAGCCGAAAGCTCTCCGGGGCTTACGACAAGGGAGACCCTACCCTAGGGTCTCGTCGTTAGCCCCGATGGTCTTGACCATCGCGACCATCACCTTAGGCGGTTGTAAGGCTGTGGGTGTTAACCCACAGCCTTACCACAGCAAAGGAGGACGTCTTGAAAATTCAAGACGTCCTCCCCTCATTCAGACCGACCGCACGCTCTGTGCGACCGGCTCTGAATGAGGTCCAATGTGTATGTTTTTCTCCCGTGGGGGACAATGTGTATGTTTTTCTCCCGTGGGGGACAATGTGTATGTTTTTCTCCCGTGGGGGACAATGTGTATGTTTTTCTCCCGTGGGGGACAATGTGTATTTTTTTCCCGTGGGGGACAATGTGTGTGCTTTTCTCCCGTGGGGGACAATGTGTATGTTTTTCTCCCGTGGGGGACAATGTGTATGTTTTTCTCCTGTGGGGGACAATGTGTGTGTTTTTTTCCCAAGTGTTAATTGGCTCAGTGTTAACCCTCAGTCTCCACCTGTCTGAGACATTATCCTTCTTGGGGGCTGATTCAATTGTTTTCTCGCGCCCGCCACTAGATGTAAAAATAAGTAAAACAACCCACCATGGAGAGCAATATCTTTAAAAAGATACGTATAATATTAAAGTCTGTAGAATGTAGGAATCCACAGAAGTTCAAATGCCAAAGTAAATTTTGGTAGAAAGATAACCTCAAAAACAAAAAAATAATGAAATAGAATATAGTGTAATTCTATATGACAATAAACAATCAATGACATATAACATATAGGGGTAAAATTACTACAGTGAGAGTTTTTAGAAGTGAGTTTTAAAAGTGATGTTGCCCATAGCAACCAATCAGATTCTAGTTATTATCTTGTAGGAGGTGCTAGTTAAATGGTAAGTAGAATCTGATTGGTTGTTATGGGCAACATCACTTTAAAAACTCTCACTTTAGTAAATTTACCCCATAGACTCTTACCATATCTCTGAAATCTCCAAGCATGTCAAAAAAATTCTGGGCCTGATTCAGAGCTGCTCGTAAGCGGCCGCTCGTTCGCTCCGAGCGATGTTCGCACATCTGCGCATGCGTATGGGTTGTAATGCGCATGCGCCAACCAGTCAGTGCGGTCGGAAATCGTGTGCTCGCAAAATAGCGAATGCCTGCTAATTTGAGTGACAGGATGAGGCGTTTGTGGGTGGTAACAGGGGAAGTTGCTTGAAAACGGGGAGTGGAGATCCGAACGCAGGCGTGCCAAACTGTCAAAACGGGCGTTTTAAGGGTGTGCATAATTAACAAAGCAGCGTCATCGACCACGTCACTTGGTTGTCTTTTAGCCTGAACTGCTCACATGATTGCGGTAGGAAAATGCTACCACAAGAATAGCGAGCAGTTCATACGCCTTTCGATGTACTCGATTAATCTAATAAATAGCGGAGATGATGTATGATGCGAGCGGCCAGGGGGCGTCTTTACAAAATAGCGAGCGCATGTTTCGTTTGCTCGTTCAGACATAGAGGCGTCAACAGACCGCAAAGTGCGAGCGCTCTATTTAAATATCCAGCCCCTTTTTCTGAACGAGCGAGCGTAAATAGTGTCCGGCTCTGAATCAGGCCCTCTGTCTGGTCAAAGAAGTCAGATATATTCTGCAGGAGACCTCCAGTAAGATTCATCACATCAACCTCATGAGAAATGAAAAACCATCATGGTGCAGTATAACGGAAAGGTGGACAAATGTATTTTTTTACCTAAAAAAGGCCTGATTCAGAGATGGATGCTAATGCCGCCAATGCTGCAAATTTGTACACAGCGCCTGTGCATAAATATTCAAATGCGGCAGTCGGGATTTATATCGAGATGTCCACTGGCTTAAACGACTGCATACAAAGATGCAACATTGGTCGTAGATCAGTTGATAACCCTATGGTTACGCAGAATGGCCGCGGGAACCGAGACACCAGAGTGGTAGTGATATGCATGTGTTTGAGCCGCCACGCCCCCTCATTACCACCCACAAATGGACCCTCCCTTTTAATCAGTTTGCGAATAAATCCTCACTGTGAGCGGGAACAGTAATGTAAGTGCAGTGTGCATCAGCCACAACGTGTATGTGCAGAACTGGTCTTGTGACTTTGGTCACAGTGCCCCAAAAGGTGCAGCATGATTGACATGTTGCTGGTGTTTTGGGGCATCCTGTGGCATACTTTCTGACTTTGGCAATTCTGAACCTGGGAGAGGAGGAAACAAGTGGGTGGAATGGGGCAGAGCACTGCTATACGCATCGTGACCTCTCCCCCTTGATGGTTTGCTGGTATTAATGGTTTTATTTGGGCGGAACATGGCTGAGCAACACGAATGATGTCATCGCAGACCCCCTGCCCCCAGAGATGGTTTGCTGTCATTAATGTCTTTTCAATGCTGGGAACAGGGCCACGATGACATGATCTAGAGTGAATCACATCATCATCACCTACATCTTGCCCACAACATAGTCAGTCGGCGGGATACGGGAGATTTGTCCACTTTACCAGGATCTAATAGACTCTCCCCCAATTTCGGAAGTTTCCTAAAAATTTTCAGAGAGTGGGCAAGTATGACCTGAGGGTTACTCAGAAGTCCGATGTTCATGCAGTTGATCTGATACTGCGTCTACGGAATGCAACAGATCACAGAAACCGGCAGTGGGCAGCTTTTTACTTAAGATGCCTCCTGCAGCTTTTGCATATTTTAGCACAGCCACTGCATACAAAGGCACAATGGCTGTGCCAATATCGTAAATCTCTGATCAGGCCCTATATCTGAGCAATTGACTTATGAGGGCATCCAATTAGACGAGGAGGTTGCAATGGCAATGTTGCATTACCCTACACTAGACTATGATTTCCTAGTAGCAGCTTTAGAGTCATGCACTGCCAAGCTATCAACAGAAATTGTACGAGCCAAGCTACCTGATGAAACTAATGCTGAGAATTCCATTCTGTTGTACAGGGGTATGAAACCTTAAAAGGTCCAAGCTCAAAAGCTTTAAATGTCACAAAATGGGACATAATGCCTCGGAATGTAATGCAAGTAAACCAAGTAGTATTTCATCATTCAACTGTGTTAGAAAGAATGATTTAGCATTGAATGCAACAGACAGTCACTGCAAAGATTGCTGGTACATGGACTTAGGAGCCACAAGGCACTTCAGTTATAATGAAAGTTGGTTCAAGTCACGAAAGCCATGTGAACCTGTAAACGTTAGGGGAATAGGAGATGAAGTGCCTGATTCAGAGGTGGATGCAGTGTCGATGTCAGAAGCAAGTGGCTGATATTTTCAGTGTGTGCATTTGTCTAAGCCGCACTGCGCATGCGTCCCAGTGGTTACTGTAGTAACCTGCAGAATGCATTGGGATGCAGAGAAAGGCAATTTTAGTTGACGTTCCTGGGTGGTAACAGGAGTGGCTAGCCAGATGCAGGAGTGTCTTGGTCAACAACTGCAACTTTTTCTGTAGTTGCAGTGGCCATGTTTAGACAGACAATGGTGTGCTCGATGTGTAACCGATGATGTGTCTCAATAGGCAAAGCAGCAGATTAGCGATACAGCCTGTTGACATCGCTGTACGAATCCCATCGGCTACATCATTAGCAAAAAGACACTAGTGTAAATTTACTAAAAGTAAATTTTGGGTCGATTTTTATGTCTATTAAAGTCACCTTAAGATGCTTATTTGCAAATATTCGATTTAGTTTTTTAGTTCCATTTAGAAAACAAATGCAATTTGAGTCAGTTTTGGGATTTCTAAATGCATTCAATTTTGTGATCCATTTCAAAATAGATTGCAAATAGATCTAAAATAACGAAGCTTAAATCATCTTTAAAAAAAAAAAAAAAGCATACCACTATGATATGTATGCTTCTTAGGGGTTAAAATTAAAAATGTAAAAAAAAAACCAGTGTGTGGTCCTTTTAGCCTGATGTGGTCATGGAAAATTACAGCGTGGTGATCCTCCTATTTTCGTTATCTAGCACCAGGCTGAACCAGCCAGCACATTAATGCCACAGCAGGAGGACACCCAACGTGGGGCCCTTCTGCTGTGGCCGCAACTAGGGGGGAGGCTAGAGGTGCATGTGCACCGGAATGCAGGGGGTGAAAAAGGGCTGACCTGACTCACGGTGGCTGCAGATTGAGAAAACGGGCATCCAAAAATGTCCGCCGCCTAAGAGGAGACAGATCCTAGAGGTCCTTACTGGACCTCTAATGTCTGTCTCCTCCTTGGCGGCGGCCATTTTTGGATGGCCATTTTCAGCAGATTCCATGTGGACTAGCCGTCCGCATTGACTTTGCTGAAAACGGCCATCCAAAAATGGCCGCCGCCGAGGAGGAGACAGACACTAGAGGTCCTGCATCTTCTCCCGTGAAACCCCCTGGCAATGAGCATAAATTCCCTGGCAACGAGCATGAAACCCCCTGGCACCGAGCATGAAAGCCCAGACAAGAAGCATGAAACCCCCTGGCAATGAGCATAAACCCCATGGCAACAAGCATGTAACCCCTGGCAACTAGCATAAACCCCATAGAAATGAGCATGAAACCCCCTGGCAAGGAGCATGAAACCCCCTGGCAAGGAGCATGAAACACCCTGGCAACGAGCATAAACCCCATGGCAACGAGCATGTAACCCCCGGCAACGAGCATAAACCCCATAGAAATGAGCATGAAACCCCCTGGCAACATGCATGAAAGTGCAGACAAGGAGCATGAAACCTCCTGGCAATGAGCATAAACCCCATGGCAACGAGCATGTAACCCCTGGCAATGAGCATTAACCTCATAGCAATGAGCATGAAACCCACTGGCAACGAGCATGAAACCCCCTGGCAACGAGCATAAACCCCCTGGCAACGAGCATGTAATTTTAAAATAATTAGAAGCCTTACTGTGGGGCATAAAATGGTGTCGGGCAAATATGTAAGTGGCACTTTGGTAATAGGCATTACAGTGTGTGGCATAATGTGTAATGGGCATTATGGTATGTGGAATAATGTAAGTCACTATACCAGGGACATTTGACTAGTCCACTGCCTTATGGAGGAGCAAGGACAAAATCCAGGTATGGGAAGGGAGGGGGCGCAAAATTGTTGCCTTGCACCGGGTGACAGATATCCTAGTTTCGCCCCCCCTGCTTCTACCGAAGCATTATGCAGCCCAAAACTGGTCACCCTGGGCTGGCAATCCTAAGAAAGTGCCCCCCCTCCCAAAAAAAAAAAAGGGTCCCCCCTCCCGAACATTAACTGCAGGGCCGGTGCAAGATATCTGGGTGCACTAGGCAACATTTCACCCATCACCCCTGCTCCATCCAATTTATACTATGCCACATAATAGTGATGCTAATTTATAAAATGTCACACAGCAAGCCCCAAAATCATACTGTGCCTCATAACACTGCCCCAAACTCATAATGTTATGTTCTACATATACAGTATGCCACACAGCTGTACCCCCAATTAATAATTATTCTACACATCAATGCCTCCAATGCATAATATGCCACACGCTTATGCCCCAATACATAATATGCCACACATTTGTGCCCCCAATACATATGCCACACAGCTGTGCATCAAAGTTATTGTTTGCCACACAGCCATGAATTATGCCAAACAATGCCCCTAGTACTTATGCCACACATGTGCCCCAAATTCTTATATGCTATAAAGCAGTGCCCCCAATACATTATGCCACACATCCAATCCCCAGTATATTTATGACACACATCTGTGTTCCAATATATGTCAGTACCCATTCCCCCCCCCCCACATACACACTCAACCTGCCACAGGGCCGGATTAAGGTCTGTGGTGGCCCCTGGCAACAAACTTGTGGGGGCCCCTATATACCACCGTTTCTCATCACCCTAGGATTTTTTTTTCTTTCTATTCACCTTAATGCCCTTCTTGCAATGCCCACTGTAGAAGTTCCCCTTAGGCAATGTCCCCAGTAATGGTCCCCCCTATGCAGTGCCCCTTGTAGAAGTTCTCCCTATGCAGTGCCCCCTGTAGTAGTCCTCCCTATGCAGTGCCCCCTGTAGTAGTCCTCCCTATGCAGTGCCCCCTGTAGTAGTGCTTCTTATGCAGTGCCCCCAGTATTGGTCTTCCCTATGCAGTGCCCCTTATATAATGCCCACAGTAGTGGTCCCTCCTATACAGTGCCCCCAGTAGTTGTCCCCCCTATGCATTGCCCCCAGTAGTAGTCCACCCCTATACAGTGCCCCCAGTAGTAATCTCCCCTATGCAGTGTCCTTTATATAGTGCCCCCAGTAGTAGTCCCCTCATGCTCTGCCCCCAGTAGTAGTAGTCCCCTATACAGTGCCCCAATAGTCCCCCCATGCTCTGCCCCCCAGTAGTAGTCCCTTATACAGTGCCCCCAGTAGTAGTTCCCCCCCATGCTCTGCCTTCAGTAGTAGTCCTCCCCTTACAGTGCCCCAGTAGTAGTCCCCCCATGCTCTGCCCCCAGTAGTCCCCCCCTATACAGTGCCCCCACTAGTAGTCCCCCATGTTCTGCCCCCAGTAGTAGTCCCCCAGTATACAGTGTCCCCAGTAGTAGCCCCCGCTATGCATTGCCCCTAGTAGCACCCCCCCCCTATACAGTGCCCTCATGAAGTGGCCCCCCTATCAGGGATGCCTGTAGCGCTCCCCCCTATGCAGTGACAGTGCTGCCCCACACGCACAAAAAAAAAAATAAAATCTTACCTGAATCCCCGCTCCTGACGCGAGTCCCGGCTCTTCTGTTGCACAGATGGGAGAGACGTCAACGTCATGACGTCTCTCCCATCATCACCAGCTGCGGGGGGGGAGCCGGAAGGCGGAGCTCATGAGTAAGCTCCAGCCGGTTCCCTCAGCTGACGAAGCAGCCAATGAGAGTCTGTGTGACTCTCATCGGCTGCTATAACATACACACAGCTGCCGGCGGCTGTGTGTATGTCACTGTGTAGTGTGGCTGCGCTCACTGCGCGGTCTACACTACACTACACTAGCGGAGGGGACACTAGCGGTGGGCACAGACAGCGCACCGCTGCTAGTGGGGGCCTCTCCGTGTGTGGGGGCCCAGGGACGACCGCCCCTGTCGCCCCCCCCCCCCTTAATCCGGCCCTGCCCTGCCAGCACTCATTAAACCTACACACACATAGGGGCATATCCAATTAGCCGCGGGATTTCATTTGCGGCTAATTGACAGGCAAAAGTCCTGCAACGCGGGGTTTAGCTATTCAATTAAATAGCTATTTCCCTGTGTCATTAGACCAGGACTCCCGCGCGAGAACACACTGATTCCGCGAGAACTGCAAGGCCTCATGCTGATTTTACCTCGCACCTACATGAGGTGCGAGGTAAAGTCAATCAGCGGGGACTTGCGCGCAGGGTTTCAGGAACTCCCGCGCGTGGAATCCCCACTAATTGAAACCCCGCAGCTAATTGGATATGCCCCATAGACCAACCCTGTCAGGATTCAATAAAACCACCTTCACACACACTAAACCAACCTGTCTGGGACTAAAAGAGACATCCTTTTTTTGTGTGGACTCAGCGGTGCCCTCCAGTGGCAGACGCCCCAGACAGCCGCCTAAAGCTGCCTAATGGTAGCACCGGCCCTGGGTGGACGCAGGGGTAATTAATTATCTATATAATAATATTGTTCTTCACAATGGAACTACAGGTACCAGCCAGCTTACCATTTGTAGAACTAAAAGTGCCAGCAGGCCGGGGGCACCTGTACCCCCACTGCGAAAAAAATATTTAATAAACCAGAGTACTCACACTCCGAATATTGTACGTCTTTATGCATGCTTCCAAGTTGCACTGCACATGTGTCCCAGTGGTTACTGCTGCAGCCCGAAAAAAGAAAAAGGCATTTCAGTGGGTGTTTCTAGGTGGTAACGGGGGTGACTTGCCAGTCGTGGGGGTTTGTTGCACTGTTTTTGGCAGCCATGTTCAGACGGAGATTCTGCGCCCCCATAGGGCTGGCGTAATGTTTGATGGAGCGACCGATGGTGTTTTCATATTCTCCACCATTATCAGACCTTGACACTTTTATTCTTTAACCTGCCTGGGGGTAACACTAGACTCTTGTATTCTGCAATTTTACTGGTAACTTTAATTTTAGTTTTCAGGAAGTATATGTATGTCATCATAGCATCATCTATAAGTGTCATGAAGTAACAGTTTCCACTCATTGACTCCATCTCCATTGGTCCACACACATCCATGTGCATTATTTCCAATGGTGCTTTAGCTCTGGATGCTGACTTTGACTTTTTTTTCCCTGTCATACTCTAAGCACTAAGAACACTGACAATCAGAACCGTAATAATAATCTCTTCAATATAACATGTCAAGATACCCGAGTCCACGGCAGCTTCTCCCAAGTGCTAGCATTTTTCAAATTTACAGCAAGAATCACCAGCTCTGGATGGTCTCCAGAGCTGAGACCATCCTCAAGATTCTCAGCCAGTGGCCGAGAGCCTTTGGCGTTGGGTCGGAGTCCTCAATGAGTAGAACCGATTTAACGGCCCTGACCAAAGCCTCCACGTCCATCAGAGATAGCGACTCCACATGTACAGGGGAAGCCTCTCCATCTGAGGTGACTGAAACACTAGCTTTGTGGTCAGAGGAAACATCTGAGTCAGACATGGCTGCCAATAAGGGAGTAGAACTGTGTCATCTGGATGGTCTACGTTTGGACATCATATCCCTGTCCAGCAACTGCATCAATCCCTGCACCGACTGCATAAAGGATTGCATCTAAGAGGGTTCCACACCAAACTGCTGGTGGTGAGGGGCGAGGTATGCAGGAGAGGGAGCCGGAGCACGCTGGGAAAAATTTTACTTTTTTTTTTTTTAAATAATCTTTGATTGGCCCTTTTTTTAATGAGATATTTAGTATTTAAAAAAAAAACAACATGAAAATCAGGGGTTCCTGTCACAGACTAAATGCAATGCATCCCACACCCATGCAGGCTGCTGCATGAACATTTGTTCTACCTGCTGAAAGCAATATAAATTGCTTTATTCTGGCTGACTGACCCCCCTCTTCTCCGTCATAAAGCAGCTGTCAGGGTCTGAGTGTTTCTGAAGTCATTGGCATCCTCCAGGATGCGGGTACTGCTGCTCAGCTCCTCCAGTCCACATAGCTTTTCTTCACAGGAATGCCGCAGAGGGAGCGAGCGCATGCGGCATGACGTGACGTCGCATTCAAACAAGGAATGTAAGAGTAGATATGGCCCTCCCGGTTCGGCGCAGGCAATGCAGGACACATAACCTGTTGCTGATCGTGCGGACGCTAATTATATTAATCAATATGGCGGATTGGCGATCAGGCTAATGGGTGGTCCGGTGCACCCCTGGACCAGCCCTTAGTTTTGCCTATGCTAACATAACACCCAGAGCTATTTTTCTGTAAAAATAGATTCAGTAACAGTGGGTGAAGCTAGTGGGGGTGGGGCTATAGAAAACAATTACGTAAATATAGTTGCTCATTGGTCTGTTTGTTTGTCTGTTAGGTTATGCATTCGGACACTCCTGCACCGTTGGGGTGAAACAAATGTGAAGTGGTCCAGTTGGATCCTGGCCAGGTTTTAGGGGGGTTAGGGTCCCGGTCGGACCTCCCGTTGGTGTATGCTGGGCAGAACTTTTACCCAGGGAGCTTGTTCTGAGCCTTCCACTGGATGGATTTGGATGGAAATTTTAGAGTGGTAACATTGGATCTCAGAAGACATATAAGGTGGTTGAGGTCCCGGTTGGACCTCCCGTTGGTGTACGCTGGGCAGATCTGGACCTTCCACTGGATGGATTTGGATTAAAACTTCATAGAGGGGGGGTGGCAGTTGGTCTGGGATGCCTAACTTAATAACTGGCAAAACTTTGACCCGGGGAGTCTCTTCTGGGCCTTCCACTGGATGGATTTGGATAAAAACTTCATCGGGGGAGGCAATTGGTCTGAGATGCCTAACTTACTAATGTGAAGATTCAAACCCAGGCAATGGTGGGTGTTTCAGCTAGTATATTATATATACATATATAGGGATGTGGTTGACATCCCGGCGGTCAGGATGCCAGCACTCAGAATACCAGCGCCAGAATCCCAATGGTAAATGTTAGGGTTAGGCGGAGGTTTAGGTCTAAGGTTAGTCACTAGGGGGAGGGTTAGGGCTAGGCTGCGGGTTTTTAGGCTGGTTGGGGGGTTAGGGTTAGGCTACGGGAAAAGTGGGTTAGGGTTAGGCTACTTACCTTTGTTGGGCATCGGGATTCTGACTGTCAGGATGCTGCTGTCTGTATTCTGTCCGCCGGGCATCCTGACCGCCTGGATCCCATACCCAACCTCATATACAAAAAAAAAAATACAAAAAAAAATATATATATATAAAAGCGAAAATTTGCCCTTCTGTCTTTCTATACAAATCCACAGTTTACAAGCCAAGATTGTGGAATTTTACATACGAGTGTATTAAAACACGGCGTAGGCAACTAAAAAACTTTGAAATCGAAATGAATTAAATACGTTTTTATACGCAGAAAACGGAGTCGCTGTAGATGGTCATCCTGGTATCAGAGCAACAGAAGCTCTTAACCGTGTTTACACTGTACAGCCGACAAATTTTGAATGCTTCTATCTCCCCATCAAATATCAGGATTGCATGGGACAGATCAGCAGGATTACACAGTGCAATTGGCAGATTTGCACAGCAGGATACCAGGATTGCACATTTCAGTTTAGCAGGATCCAGGATTGCACAGTGCAGATTAGCAGGATTGCCCAGCACGATAACAGGATTGCACAGTGCAGGTTTAGCAGGATTACGCAGCAGGATAGCACCATGCAGATTTAGCAGGAGTACACAGCAGAAAAACAGAATTTCATAGTGCAGGTTTAGTAGGCTTACCCAGCAGGATAGAACAGTGCAGATTTAGCAGTAGTATGCAGCAGAAAAACAGAATTGCACAATGCAGATTAGCAGGACTGCCCTATATGATATCAGGACTGCACAGAGCATGTTTTAGTGGAATTGCCCAGCAGGGTAACAGGATAGCACAAGATTCACTATGAAGCACACATTAACAAGCAGCCAAAGTACTGAGGCCTCTAGGAGGAAACGACTTCATGCGCTAGCTGTCGGTCATAATGGGCAAGAAGTGTCAGTCAGCTGAGTTGTCTCTTCTGTTCAAAAAGATACTTATGGGTATTCTATTAACCAAAAATGAAAAAAGAATGGAAAAGCGAAAATTTGTCCTTCTGTCTTTCTATACAAATCCACAGTTTACAAGCCAAGATCGTGAAATTTTACATACAGGCGTATTAAAACACGGCGGAGGCAACTAAAAAAATGTGAAATCGAAATTAATTACTGTTCATTTTTAATTACTTAAAAAAAACACTTTTTGCATAGCATTCGCCCTCTACAGGTCAGGTACGGAATTAGAAAAAGATTTAGCTTATCTACTATTTTTTCACGGCATATGGGTAGGGCCTCAGAGCAAGCGTTTTGTGTTGTCATGTTTTGTCATGATCTTAATGTTTATTATCAAAGAGAGCTTTAGCAGGTTTTGCCAGCATTCTCAGCTCTCTGACTATACCAAATTATGCAACAACATTGACTTCTTTCTTCGAACTGTGTCAAAATGATGACTTTTCAAGGACCCTGCTGTAGTGTGAGCTGCCAAAATATTACACATGGAATGCTTCTCGAAAAGTTTTTATGTGCAGAAAACAGGGAGTTGCTGTAGATGGTCATCCTGGTATCAGGGCAACAGAAGCTCTTGGCCGTGTTTGCACTGTACATCCGACGAATTTTGAATGCTTCTATCTCCGAAATTTGCTTTACACCATTACAGGTCCTACTTCCTTCGAAGACCTTAGGACTGTTGATGGGGAAGTTTGTCACACTTTGGTTGGTTGGAGGATAATGTGTAAACAAACATTCTTAAAATCCTGGGCAACGCTGGGTACTCCAGCTAGTATATTTTTATATATATATATATATATATATACATACACATATATATATATATATATATATACACATATATATATTATATATATAGTATTAAAAAATAAGGCACTCAAAAGAAACTTTAAAATAAAACTTATCTTATGGAAAATACATTTTGGCCCAGGATATTACATCATAGTTAATGAGAGGTTCAGTAGCTGAGTTCCTGCTGAAAAATAGCAGTGATAATACCCAATGAGGATTAGGAGGGTAATAATCAGAGGTTAAGGGAGAATGGCTTCCTAAACCCACAGAAGTGTTTGCTTTCAGAAGTATCTCACCCTCTGAATATAGCAGTGGTGTAATGAGAAAGCTGAACAAGTGGGACAGCCTTATTCCTATTACACAGTGCTTGTTATATTCTGCAGGACAATTTGTGGTATTTGAATCTTTGGATTGAGTCCTTCTTGCACTTATTTGGTCTATGACAATGTTTCACAAACCCAGACCTCAGTCAGTTTGATTTAACCACCTGTGCTGAAGCAGGGATATCCCTAGTGAGTGGGCCATGAGGCCAGGTTTGGTAAAAACTGATCTAGTAGTATTTATTTAAGTGATAAATTGGTACACTTGCCAGTCTCTGCTTTCTCCCCTCCTGTGATAAATATGATACCACATTTCTACAGAAGGCTACTGATTTGTTCAGCTTTGTTGACTGTTCTGGTCTTTCGCCTTGGAGGAATCAGCTACAGATAATCAGTTTGGACTTGTCTTTCTGATGGAGGGTTTGAAGCCACTGGCTGTGCATAAGCTACCTATGGCACATGGCAGTCAGGAACATGCATGGGCAGTCATGGGGGACGGTCACTGTAACAAATCTTCACAAAGAATATTTGATTTGGTTCTGTGTAAGTTGGATCAGCCAATAATATGTATATAGAAACACCATACTATTCCTTTAAACTGGGACAATCATAAATTGTACAGGTGTAATTCATGTGTGTCCCAGTTTAAAGGGATAATATAGTAAGCCCATATATAGGTGGTTTGTGGATTAATGAACTAAGGCCCTCATTCAGAGCCGTACGCTCTGAGCAGAGCGCACGCTCTGAATGAGGGCCGGGCTCCATTTTCATGGAGCGTCCTCCTGGACGCTTGTATAGCTGTGGGTCACCACCCACAGGCTATACGAGCGTGCTTTGTGATGGCCGCGATGGTCGAGACCATCGCGACCATCGAAATTGCGAGCCGGAGCCTGCGGTTGAGGTTTTCAACCGCAAGCTCCGGAGTGATTTTGGCTCTATCAGAGCCAAAATCACTCCCACTGACATCACTAGTGATGTCAGTGGGCCGGCTTCTGACGGGAGGCGTTCCCGTGGGAACGCCCCCGTCAGGGAGGCACGCCCCCGGCACGCCCACCAAAGGGGGCGTGCTGTCAATCAACATTGACAGCACGCCCCCTTTGATCGGACACAACGAGCGAAGGACTTTCCTTCGCTCGTCGCGTCTGGCGCATGCGCACGACGGAGCTCCCTCCGTCGTGCGCATGCTCAGTGCATAACATCGACCCACTTGCGAGCGGACAGCCGCTCGCGAGTGGGTCTGAATCAGGCCCTAAGAGTTTATAAAAGTATTTCACAGTATTTTACTATAATGCTGCTGCCACTTTTGACTCATTTACGTTATAATGAGCTTGTGCAGGAGCTCCAATATTACCATTATCTCAGTGCCATTAGATAGGTACGCATGAGCCAGAAGATTTAGATTTTAAATAGTTCAAAACTAGCTCATATCAAACAAAGAAACATGACTGTAATAGGAGCTAGCAATCTAATTCAAAGAACCTAGCAGTGCATACCTAGCAGTGAGGAAGCTTGAGGTACTGCAACATGTGGGTATAGAATGTCGACACCCACATGCTGTAAGGTGAGATGGGAGTGGGGGAAGGACTATATTATACACTCCCAGTGAATAGACCCCTCACTCTCTCTGCAACTACACACAGATACACCCCTGGCTATTCAAGGTACTCTGTATTAACCTTTTGTCACAAGCTGCTGCGTTGCAAACGCAGGACGAGGTGAACACAGGGCGATCGTTCGCTGAACTCCTCTTACCAGCTGTTCATCATCCCTGGCCCGATCTGGATTGGCTCCTGTGGCTATTTCCTACTAGTGCAAAGGCTGCTCTAATGCCGGTGATAGAGTTTTTGTGTTTCTGGTTCTGGCATTGTCTCCTGTTATCAAGTCGAGCTCCAGTTCTCCTGTCTATATTGTTATACTGCGGTTTGTGTCATCCAGGTGGCACAGTTCGCATACCATCTACCTGCTGTTTGTGTCATCTATGCGGCATGGTCTGCATACCTGTCCTCTGCCGTTCTTGTCTTCCAGGCAGCACGGACAGCACTATGTGTCCAAGAGTGCACAGTCCTGCGTACGCTGCTTGTGTCAACCGGGAAGCACAGGCCGCACTCCAGCGTCAGCTGCTTATGTCAACCCGGCGGCACAGGCCGCACTACAGCGTCCAAAGTATGCAATCCTGCGTACCAATGCCTGTCTCTCTTCTGTGGCAGTAGACCTTCATCTGCCGCATCTAGCCAAGTCATACTAGCCCTCAAGGCTGCTGCACAGCCCAAAGGCCATGTCTTGTCCTATGGCCCACAGGCCACAGCAAGCCAAGACATACCAGCCCTCAAGGCTACTACACGGCCCAAAGACCGCATCTTGTCCTACGGCCCACAGGCCACAGCAAGCCAAGACATACCAGCCCTCAAGGCTGCTGCACAGCCCAAAGACCGCATCTTGTCCTACGGCCCACAGGCCACAGCTAGCCAAGGCATACCAGCCCTCAAGGTTGCTGCACGGCCCAAAAGCCGCACCATGTCTAGGGGCCTACAGGCCCATCAAGCCAAGGCATATCAGCTCTCAAAGCTGCTTCACGGCCACATCTAGTCAAGACATACCAGCCCTCAAGGCTGTTGCTGGACTAATACCCTCAAGAGTCACACATCTGCTACCAAATAACTATCTCTGTAATAACTCTTGCCATGAGGCTCCACCCCATCCCCCACCCATAGCAACACAAAGACACCATCATGGCTACCTTGCCATAAGGCTCCACCCCACCCCCCATACATAGCAACACAAAGACACCATCATGGCTACCTTGCCGTGAGGCACCACCCCACCCCCCACACATAGCAACAAAAAACACACTAATATTTATCTATTTTCTCTCACTATATCCTATACACCACACTTGCTACACACACATGCTTCACATATACACATCCATACACAAATAATTGTTTTCTCTGATAGATTGCCATCCACAATGTATCTATAGATTATCTCGCTGGAAGTGCAAGAGAACATTTATCCCTTAATTATACATACAGTACATCATATCCCCGTACACACACGCATGTACACTTCTCACACTACTTTCAGCCGTGTGCCTTCTTTATCTCACATTCTTATACACACGTACACAGAGAAGAGCAAAATTATGTAATACTTGCCTACACCTTTCTTACTTACACACACATATATATATATATATATATATATATATATATATATATATATATATATATAATCTGCACGTACACCAAGAAGAAGGATTAAATAGAATCTGCATTGATGTTTATTTAGCAACTGCATGGGGTAATTCATTACTGGGATTAAAGTTAGAAATTCACTTCTGAGTTATTTACTGTATACTGTATTATCTCTTTGTATTATTCGCATGTAAACCATCTATTAACTTGCAATTCCCGTTTATGGAGTAAAATTATTTTTATATCATGTACATGGTCTTTAGATAACAGTATGATTTCAAGGTTTAATTAATATGCAATAATACATTATGTTTAAGATAATTAGGTGACTTGATAGATTTGTCATGGGATATTTGGGCGGTTTCGGCCCAGTAAAAGCTTTCATGTTTATCTCACATGGAGCTTTGGTTGTTATGCCTAGCATAACAATGGCAACCCTCTGTCTGGGTTTTCATGATAAGAGATGGAAAAAGTAAGAAGACTGCATGAAAAATGAATAAAGTAATCTAGGGGGTCACAGATTGTATAGCTGTGGGTGACCACCCACAGCTATAGCTAGCGGCCAGGAACATGGTCGCGATGGTCAAGACCATCGCGACCATCGGGCTTGCGACGAGACCCTTGTGGTAGGGTCTCGTTGCCGCAAGCCCTGGAGTGCTTTCAGCTCCTATCAGAGCCGAGAGCACTCCCACTGACATCACTTGTGATGTCAGTGGGGCCGGCCCCAGACGGTAGGCGTTCCCATGGGAACACCTCCGTCTGGGCAGCCACGCCCCCGGCATGCCCACCAAAGGGGGCGTGCTGTCACTCAACATCGACAGCACGCCCCCTTTGTAGCGAGACCCGGAGCGACGGCTTGCCCGTCGCTATCCGGGTCTCGCGCATACGCACAACGGAGCCGCCTCCGTCGTGCGCATGCGCACTGGGCCAACATCGACAAGCTTGGTTAAAGGCAGTTGCACTGCTGTTAGGTTTGCAAGTTGGATTCATAAAGTACTGTGGGCCTGATTCAGAACCGCTCGCGAGCGAAGGACGCTCGCAAGCGGGTCGATGGTGGCCGAATGCACATGACGGAGGGAGCTCCGTCGTGCGCATGCGCGAGACCCGGCGAGCGACGAGGAATACGTCGCTCGGGGTCTCGCACCAAAGGGGGCGTGCTGTCGATGGTGACTGACAGCACGCCCCCCTTGGTGGGCGTGCCGGGGGCGTGGCTGCCAGACGGAGGCGTTCTCATGGGAACGCCTACCGTCTGGGGCCAGCCCCACTGACATCAGTAGTGATGTCAGTGGGAGTGATTTTGGCTCTGATAGAGCCAAAATCACTCCAGGGCTTGTGGCAGCGAGACCCTACCGCAGGGTCCCGTCGCAAGCCCGATGGTCGCGATGGTCTTGACCATCGAGACCATCATCATGGACGCTCGCATAAGCTGTGGGTGGTAACCCACAGCTATGCGAGCGTCCAAGAGGCTGCTCCATTTTTAGGGAGGATTGTTCTGATTCAGAGCGAGCGCTCTGGTCAGAGCGTTCGGCTCTGAATCAGGCCCTATTTTCTGTGATTATGAGACAGCAGAGACACTAAAAATCACTATGGCCCCTATTTGCTGCAATCCTAAATGCAGTTGTAGTGTGATATTTTCAACAGAATTCGCATTGCGAAGTTAGGAAACAGCACATGGATGTGATAATAAATTAAATGAAGCTCTGTCCCTGCGAATCCCGTCTGCACAATTCTCTCTATTTTACGGAAAAAATGTGCACCACCACACCCCGCGCAATCGCCTTCCTCCCCTCCTAACTTTGCTGATCGGTGCTCTGGTCAGCTGGTCTCCGGGCTCCTGCACTGTGACCCTGGTCAGCTGATGTATGCAGCAGCTGACCATGGTCACAGTGCAGGAGCCCAGAGACCAGCTGACCGAAGCCCCAGAGGACCTCACCGGAGCACTGATCACCGGTCCCTGGATGCAGGCATTTTATTTTTACAGTAATCAGCTTGTGGTCTATTTAGACCACAAAGCTGATCACAGGGGGCCGGCTCTGCCTGTCAGAGTAGAGCAGGAGTCGGGGAACTGAGGAAACCCTGGATAACGCCATCTGAAGGTGGAGTTATTATCACAGGGCTTCCTCTGGTATTTTTTCACAATATATTTTTAGTAAATCTGGGCAGATCACATTTCCCATTACAAGCATGGAAAATGTGATCTGTTTACTAAAAATATGTGATAATTAGGGTTTGGAGTAGAATTTTGCAAATTCTACTCCAGTTGCCCTTTAGTAAATTCATTCGATACTAAAATAATGTGAAAAGGGTTTAAACACCCGTTTCACATTTTTTTAAATGTAAAAATAATGGCCCTGATTCAGAGCTCGCTCTGAATCAGGGCCCACCTCCATAAATATGGAGCGTCCTCCTGGACGCTCGTATAGCTGTGGGTCACCACCCACAGCTATACGAGCGTGCAGGATGATGGTCGCGATGGTCTTGACCATCGCCAGTGCGAGCAGAAGCCTGCGGTTGAGTTTTTCAACCGCAAGGCCAGGAGTGATTTTGGCTCTATCAGAGCCAAAATCACTCCCACTGACATCACTAGTGATGTCAGTGGGGCCGGCTTCTGACGGTAGGTGTTCCCTTGGGAATGCCTCCGTCTGGCAGGCACGCCCCCGGCACGCCCACCAAAGGGGGCGTGCTGTCAATCAACATCGACAGCACGCCCCCTTTGATCAGACACAACGAGCGAAGGAAAGTCCTTCGCTCGTCGCGTCTCGCGCATGCGCACGACGGAGCTCCCTCCGTCGTGCGCATGCGCAGTGCACACCATCGACCCACTTGCGAGCGGACAGCCGTTCGCGAGTGGGTCTGAATCAGGCCCAATGTTTATAAATATGCCCCTATATCAGAAAGAAGTGACCAGGAAAGAAACCTATAATGCTGGAGAGAAAAATGTCAAGTACACTCCATTGGCTGACCCGCATAAAATCATTGTACCTCCACTTCACATTAAGTTGGGCCTAATAAAGAATTTTGTGAAGCCCTGGATAAAGAAGGCCAGACTTTCAGTTATCTGAAGAAAACTTTTCCAGAAGTTAAGTGAAGCAAAGCTAAAAGAAGGCATATTTGTTGGCCCGAAATAAGGAAACTGCTTACGGATTAAATATTTAATGCTAAATTGATGGAACTGGGGGCCTGATTCAGACCCGCTCGCGAGCAGGTCGATGTTGGTCCAGTGCGCATGCGCACATCGGAGGCGGCTCCTTCGTGCGCATGCGCGAGACCCGGATAGCGACAGGCAAGCCGTCGCTCCAGGTCTCGCTACAAAGGGACAAAAATGGCAGCTGCTCAATCAATCTAGCAGTACTAATCAGGTGCATGAAAGGGAGGGGTCAGACTAAGTAGAAAAAGGAGGGGGATTTAACCCCCTATTGTACCTCAGCACACTGAATAATACCTGCAACAATATATGAAGACTATATGGTCATAGAAATTCAGAGATATTAGTTGCATGCATTTGCAAATACATGGGAGGCTGCTGGGCCACGTCACGGCTTCTCTGTTACCAGCAGTCCCTAACACTAAGGGGTTCACGTCCGGGGTGCAGTGCACCCCAAAAAACGTCCAGCCCAGGACCCCCCCAGGGCATCACACGAAAATGGAAAAAGAGTGACAGTGCAGTGTAAAGTATAGCTGTGTGTGAGTAATCATTAAGTGTGGAATGAGAGGTTAAAATATATGTGAAAAAATACATGAATAATAAACAAACATAAAAGGTGATGTGAAAAGCAACTATGTGTATTAAGTGGTGATGCCCTGAGGAGGCCCAGCCAGACCAGTCCCAGGGGCCCTACGCCCAAACGCTCACCCCAAATGTAAAATATACCAATTATAAGGCCTCATGATAAAGGCACATATATAATTTTGTCAAATGTAAGGCCTCATGATAAAGGCACATACATAAATGCATCCAAATTGAGAGCCAGCTTACCTGGGAGTCACCCCTGGGAACTCCAACTAGCACTACTAGAACCAGCATGCCCTACTAATGCTGGCTCCTTCATGCAACTCATAACAAACAAACAAAAATGGCAGCTGCTCAATCAATCTAGCAGTACTAATCAGGTGCATGAAAGGGAGGGATCAGACTAAGTAGAAAAAGGAGGGGGATTTAACCCCCTATTGTACCTCAGCACACTGAATAATACCTGCAACAATATATGAAGACTATATGGTCATAGAAATTCAGAGATATTAGTTGCATGCATTTGCAAATACATGGGAGGCTGCTGGGCCACGTCACGGCTTCTCTGTTACCAGCAGTCCCTAACACTAAGGGGTTCACGTCCGGGGCGCAGTGCACCCCAAAAAACGTACATTTGGGGTGAGCGTTTGGGCGTAGGGCCCCTGGGACTGGTCTGGCTGGGCCTCCTCAGGGCATCACCACTTAATACACATAGTTGCTTTTCACATCACCTTTTATGTTTGTTTATTATTCATGTATTTTTTCACATATATTTTAACCTCTCATTCCACACTTAATGATTACTCACACACAGCTATACTTTACACTGCACTGTCACTCTTTTTCCATTTTCGTGTGATGCCCTGGGGGGTCCTGGGCTGGACGTTTTTTGGGGTGCACTGCGCCCCGGACGTGAACCCCTTAGTGTTAGGGACTGCTGGTAACAGAGAAGCCGTGACGTGGCCCAGCAGCCTCCCATGTATTTGCAAATGCATGCAACTAATATCTCTGAATTTCTATGACCATATAGTCTTCATATATTGTTGCAGGTATTATTCAGTGTGCTGAGGTACAATAGGGGGTTAAATCCCCCTCCTTTTTCTACTCGCTACAAAGGGGGCTTGCTGTCGATGTTGAGTGACAGCACGCCCCCTTTGGTGGGCGGGCCGGGGGCGTGACTGCCCAGACAGAGGCATTCCCATGGGAACGCCTACCGTCTAGGGCCGGCCCCAGAGCAAGAAGTCCACTGGGACTTGCGGCAACGAGACCGTACCACGAGGGACTCGACGCAAGTCCGATGGTCTTGACCATCGCTACCATCATCCTGGCCGCTCGCATTAGCTGTGGGTGGTCACCCACGGCTATGCGAGCAGCCAGGAGGCCGCTCTAAAAATACAATAGGCGGGCACTGATTCAGAGCGAGCGCTCTGAAAGAGCGTCCGGCTCTGAATCAGGCCCTGAGTCTGGTGCTTGGTCCTCTTTCAATGCTGCTGTTCATAGATTCTAAGGAAACAGAAAATAGATCAACTAGATGTCCATCATGAATGACCTATTGCAGTGGTTTTCAAACTTGGTCCTCAGTTAATTTTTTTCCAGGTCACCCAGAAGGTGCACAGGTGTATTCATTACTCACTGATATATTTTAAAACATCTACAGGTGGAGCTAATTATTTCACTTGTGATTCTGTGAGGAGACCTGGAAATATGGACTGTTTGGGGCCCTGAGGACCGACTTTGAGAACCTGTGACCTATTGGACAACTACAAGAATATGGGATGTAGAATGTCACTTAAAATTAACTTTTTCCCTGACAACCTGGATTAGTGTAAAGGGCCCCATACATCAGCGATGGATTGCCGCGATCCTGCGATGCTGCAACCCAGCATTGCAGGATCGCAGAAATCCAACATGCTAGATTTTCACGCTTTGACGATCACGCTCAACAAATGATCGTGATTGTTTAAATCGGGGACATTTAACATGTAAAATTTTAGCGATCCTGTGACGGATCGCTGAACATCGATGGTGGGCGGTCGGCGTTTCCACCCGGAAGATCGGCATTTCCGATTGCATTGCTACATCGTGACAATCTGTCGCAGATGTATGGGCACCTTAAGTGAAGAACGGGGAATGTTTTCACCAAGACATAATGACAATGGAGCATTGCTACCAACGACGCTGAGACCCTGCAATGATGTGGGACTACTGCTGGAGACCAATGGGACACATTACAAACGGAAAGCGTCAACATCCTATTTCTCTAAAGCAAAGTGACTTTACATTTTATCTTTTATTAACAATTACATTAAGGCTAATTTGGACTGTTAAGAGTTTCTGAAACTTAGTTTCTGCAGTTTTTAAGCGTTTAGTTTTATTAGTATTTTATAAATGAATACAATGAGAATATTTAAATGCTATAGATTAATAAAAATTTTAATTATCTTACTTTTTTCAGATATAGCTATTACCGCTTTTGTTATTTGTGTGTATCGAATATATGTGAAGTGATTGAGAAAATCTGATTTTTTCCACTGAATTCAGCATCCCTAAATTAGATAGAAACACATATTCACATGCCAAATGCAGAGAATGTTTTACATTTTGTCGAATAGTGTTGTAATTTCCTCCCAAACACCAGCTTATTTTTCCAACCGGCAAACTAGTAGGCTGTTTGGAACATTATTATCCTGGTATATAGGCAGCATATGGAGGACATGTATTATTGCTGCACTTAGGAGCTGATTCAGACCCGCTCTCTAAGAAGCGTTCGCACGCAGCCAGCCGATGTTTGCATTCTGCGCATATGTACGCATCGCAATGCGCATGTGCGAACCACTGCAAGAGATCGGGAAGCGTTCGCTCGCCCAGCATAGACAGCCCAGCTGATTGAGTGGCAGGTCAAGCCGTTTGTGGGTGGTGACAGGGGCAGGCCACTAGAGACGGGGGAGTGGAGGTGCAAACGCAGGTGTGCCTATGTGTCTCAACGCTGTTTCAGAGGCGTGCATAATTAACATTCATCGTCATAGTACACGTCACCTGGTTGAAATACACACTGAAGTGATCGCAGTGCTTGCGGCAGGGTATAGTCAACCTCAAGCGCTGCGATCGCATCCGATGGTGCTCGATGTAACAATGGTTTCATGCACTTCCAGGATATGATGTGCGCAAGTGGGCGTCTTATGAATGGTTGGTGGGCTTCTGCATACACAAAGTGATTGCACGCCAAGACTTAGTGGGCATGCCAATGCCTTGCTGGGCGTGCACAGGATTTGCATACGCTGGGTGTGAGCGAACGGGTCTGAATGAGCTCCTTAATTTACTGCTAAACCTCTTCCTTATCGAAGGAAAAGCAGGAAGAGAGAAAATGGCGCATGAGTGAGGATATTGGAGTGGCTGCTTTGTCAGGTACTGCTGGACTCTCTACACATGCCAATATGGAAAGGTATATTTCCCCTTCAGTATTAGTGACATGGAGTGAGGACGGAAATGCGTTTCCATGCCCATACAGTCCACAAAAAAAAAAAACTTGTCCCCTTGCAGTCTCGCTTCGCTCATCACAGGTTTATATTCCCCCTCTATATCCACGTGGATAATAGGGAAAGACTTTGGACAGTAACTGATTACATCAGGGTACAAAAACTGAAGGGGATATATGCACTTCCATACCAATATGTGAACAAAGATCAGAAACAAAAGTTTGCTTATTGATTTTTATTAATAGCTAAATGATTCCCATCACCATAAAACAGTACGGCAGCAACAAAATCGCTAGCGGTTTGCTCTACATTATCTGCTTCCATACATATGTATACTGGATGTAAGGGTGACATAAAGCTTGTTATAGCGCATCTGACACCACTACATTGTACATCTCCCCCTAAATGCTTACAGCTGATTACAAGCTCATGGCCCCAAAATTATAAATTAATTAAAAAAAAAAACAAATTGGATCAATATGCAACATGTCAATAGATGTTGGAAGACTACCAATCCCGACAGAATGAACTAGTACATGATCTGAGGCTGAGCTTACATCTACACCCCTCTGCTGGTGGCCTGAAACATAAACATTCCCGGAACCCTGTACAAAACCCGGTTATTGGCGCCAACGTTTCTCTTTCTATAATAAAATCCACTTCCGCCAGCACATACACCTGATATACATCTCTGCCAGCACATACACCTGATATACATCTCTGCCAGCACATATACCTGATCTCTGCCAGTAGTACCGGTATAATAAACCAACAACAACACGGTGAATATTAAAGTTGGGCAACATCAGGCACAAACCCCGCCCCCTAAGATATAATCACGCGTGACGTCATTTCCTTGCGCCGTGAGACTACACAGCTTTCAAAATGCCTTTGTTGAATGACATCACATCTAATATGGCGCCGTCCACGGAAGAGCCCACGCTTGCAGCACCTGCCGGTTACACAGGTAATATAATGAGGACAGTTATCGGTTTTAGCTCTGATTACTGTACATCAGTACCAGAGGTGTTCTCACATCAGTCTCCTCTCCTGTTTGTTTTATTGGACGTAGGTTATTGTTAGCAAAATGGAACTTCTGGTGGAGCAGTGGTAAAATGTGTTTCATTCGTATCGTGAACTATACGTATATAAAAGTTTATGGTGATCTAATTCCACCTGGAGAGTGTGAATTAAATGATACCTAAGTTAGAATGGAAGACATGGGGGTAGATGTACGAAGCCCAGAAGCGGTATCGGCGCACGTGTGAAGGGGCAATAAGGGGAAGAAGTGCAATCAGTGCACGTTATAAGTGCTGATACCACTTCTCCCCAATGTATTATTGAGGGGTTCTGTGTTACATTACAGGGGCGCTGCTATCTACAAGCTAGCAGCTCCAATGTGCAGTGCAATGCACTGACCGTTCCAACAGCTGCAGATATCGATAGCTACAGCTGATGTTGCCCTGACACCACAGCAGGGACAGCACTGTCCCTGCACCGGCGGCTGCCGGCACTGGGCTGCATGCAAGATTTTGCGATGCTTGCGAGATCCCACACATGCACATTGGAGCCGGCACTAGGCTGATACGCTGTGTGCTCAGGCAGAGATCGCCGGAGGGGGGGGGGAGTTTTCACTCCCCCACTCCAGCAAGTGAGATGTTCATACATATCATCAGTGCTTCCTGCTTCGCCTCGGTAAAGAGGTTTAAGCAGGAATAGGTATAGCGGCACGATCCATTCTGCTATAAGATATCTACCCCAGTGGCACTAATAGTTCATACATTGCCCAGCATATCAGCACTGCATATAACGCCCCTGTCATTTAACAGCGGAACCCACTTTAATACATGGGGGAAAAGTGGTATCAGCGCACATAACGTGTGCTGATAACACTCCTCTCCCATGTCGCCAGGTAATACACCTGCACCAATGTTCTTCAGCAGGTAGGCAGTGCTGGTTTTGCTCATGGGAAGGTGGAAGTGATTAATTCAACAACAGGATATTGGGGAATCAGGCTAATTGTCCTAAATGGCATGTCAAACCAAATATGGGTATGGAACAGGAGGAACTCTGTTAAAAGCACCCACTAATCCCTTGTTCATTTTAATTGTCTTAAAGGTGGTCTGATTTCAGGTTACAAGAGGCACCTGTGTAACAAGTACCGATTTGTCATGTTGGCTTATGAGCTCTGTAAGCCTTCTAAAATTGCATTGCATTGTAAATGTTGTGTCAATACTATGAATTACATATTTATACTTGCTTCCAATGCAATAATTGAAACTTGAAGGATAAAAATCCAGTACAATATATTCAGCTTTGTAATTAACTACACAAATCCTTATTTCCTTATTTAGCCATCCCAGTAAAGTTCTCAGAAGAGCAGAAGGCGCACCACTGCTTGTATGCGAAACAGTACAAAGCTAGAGGGGAACTGGATAAAACACATCCACAGAACCGTACACTATTTGTAATAAACATTCCAGCATACTTGACAGAGGTGAGAATTTAGAGCTATGTTGATTATTGTCTTTATATGACATACTAGTTTTCATTCTAGGCTTTATTTAGAGCAGAGTGCTGATAACTGAGGAGGGCACATTTACATTTTTAAGATAAATATAGCTAAAGCTATACAATGCACAGCACATATATTAACCCATGCAGTTATTATACACATATGTGCCCCTATTGTATTATATAACCCCACATACATATAGGACACCCATATAACACTCCGTATCTGTACCACAAGAAATATATGTTCAGTCTAGTTTAAAGAGAAGCTGTGTCATAATAATAATCATAATAGTATTAATAGTGTCCTTGCTTGCTGTAGCTGGTATAATCTTTAGGATTTTTAAAACAGAAAAGTTTGGCAAAGGGTTAAATTATATCAATAGTTCCCCTTTTCCGAAGGGGAGGGGTGACACAGGTCATTAGGATCACTGCAAAAGACTGTTCCACTGGGGAAATAAGCAGTTTATACTCACTGCTTACCCCATTCTTTTATATTCACACTTTCTCTGAGTGCCGTGTTATATAAGCAGTCGCTGTAGTACTATTATATACGGTCCTTCCTCTGGGATGCTGTTTGGCCAGGGCAATGTCTCATAGACACTGTGGGGGCGATTCAATTGTTTACATGGTTGCTATTTTTTTAAGGCGCCCGACGGACCAGTTCAATTGTTGCTCTGTCTGGACGAGATAGCCGCCGCCGCCGCCGCCGGCATGTCTGTTTGCACCCTCAGGAGGGTGCGAGCAAAAATATGTGATAAACTTGTGGTTAGGGTACCCTAACCAGGACTTTAGACGGGTTTAGTAGTTTTACACGTCTATATCCGGTCTAATAGGCCGTGAAGATGGTGATAATTAATGGGCGCCCCGAACAATTGAATTGCAACACTGGGCGCCCATGAAGTATCGCCGTCCAAACAACAATTTAATCGCCCCCTGTCAGACACTTTCAGAGGGGCGGAGAATAAACACAACATTGTAACCTGTGCTGTGCTCCGTCTTCTATATTCCCTTCTTGCAGTGCTATGTTTATCGCAGAAGTTCATGTAATAGAATCCTGCTCAAGAAAAGCGCAGGGCACATTCTTATATTTACAAAAACGAGCAGAGCATGTCGCCTGAACACCAAAATTGTGAAATTGAAGTTTAATCTGAACAGTACTGTGAAAAAACACTACACTGGTGACACATCATACAGTGAAATTTAAGCAAATATTCACAGTTTTATGATAGTTGAATTGTCCTTGTCTTTTGACTTCTGTATTCTTCTAGAAAGAGTTATCTAGAATTTTCAGTCACTATGGCCACGTGCAATCTGTGGAATTGGTTGATAAACCAGGTCCATCGGTAAAAGACCATAAAGTGGTGTCAAAATACTTTCATCGGAAAGCACCAAAGGTAAGGCTAATAAAATCTTCATATTTATATTAAACGTACATTTTATTGAATATATAGACACCGTAAAACAAAAGAAGTAAGAGGGGATTTGTAAATTTCTGTCGAGGTAGGTTAAGGTAATGCTAACTGCAAACTGCTTTGGGTGGGGGTGGTGACAGGAAGAGTCAGACAGCAAAGAACAGAGCTTGGAGAGTAGGAAGACAGAGTTGGAGAAGTTAGACATGTCATAGAGGTAGGAAAAAGCAAAGGCCAATGGAACAGCCATCGTGGTGGGTGGGGGATGACTTCCACTGAGAGGTAAGGTGTTTGAAAGTGGTATATGTGCACATGGATGTAGAAGTTCTAGAGAATAAAAGTGGGCCAGCAAGATGGCAGAGTTGCTGAGGAAGAGTAATGAGGGACCAGAAAGGGAGGAATCGATACCCGCTATGTGGAGATGACGTGAACCTCAAATGAAGAGGATAAAGAATTAAGGGGGATAACAGTGTAGACCTCAGCGGGTTAATGGCAGAGACCATGTTTGTGAGTGCTGACAGAAGTAAAAGGATAGGTCTGGAGAAGGCTTGTGTGCCTGGAGGTGGCAGATAGTGCAGGCACCGTGTCAGAGAGGACAGCAGTTGTCTGAAATGGGATGGCATATTGCAGTCACTGGTTGTTGAGGGGTACCAATGCAAGTTTGAGCATGGTTGACACAGTCAGCAGCAAGTCATGTAGGAGGCCTGGCATCCTGGATGTCTTGTCATAAGCCACAGTCTATGTTGTCTGTACTCCAAGATAGCCATAGGGAAAGCAAAGGATTGCTGGGGCTGAATGGGCAAAAGGGCTACAGGCAGTAGGTGGAAGAAGGCCTGGGAGACAGGACACCAGGGCAGTTCAGGATATGTCAACACATCTAGGATGACTAAGCCAAAGCCACAGTGTAAATTGTGGTTGCGAACTCACCTTGCGGCTGGTGGGCTGTAGAGCGCACCTGAGCTTCACTGGTGATCCAGTGTCCCTGTGGAGAGCTCACTAGGCACACCCACTGAGTGCAGCAGAAGGAAATCCTTAAGCTACGTAGTTAAATGCTTCACACAAAAGATAGTTTAATTCATGATCTAATTAATACAAAACAAAAAAGTAGACTAAACCAAGTATTATTTTAGGAGGAAAAACAGGTTTTTGTTTGAATGAATGGTGGAGAGATCACACTTTGTGAAGTTTATAGTTCTGGACAGTGTCATAAAAATCAATATATAGTATTCTGGCACTTCTAAAAATTATTGCATCCCGCTTACCATAAATAATGTATTCCACACTTTAAACATAGACAAAGCACGTCAAATGGTAAACAATGGCGCTGTAATGATAACAAATATATAATAAAAGTCCAAACAGCTTGAAAATCCCTTCTGGTTCATTCTTCAGCAGCAGCCCTCTTGGTAATTATACTTACAAAGTGTAATGGAGCATACACACGGTCAGATTTGTCAGATCTGTCAGATGAACGATTTTACCAAAGATATGAACGATTTTTGACTGCATTAAAATGAATGGAATCGTCCAAGTCTGACTGCAAACACATCAGATGTCAGATATCGTTGATTCAGCTTGGTTCACAAGGCTGCAATCGCACGCACGCACCCGGCCGCTGCAAATGAATGCAATCGCAGCACTATACAAAGCCGCCCACCACATTATCAAGTCGCCCACGTCCCTTTACTTTCGCAATGCCTTCGCAAGTGTGCAAATTCATCGGACCCATACGAACTGTTGGGGTTGATCATGACTTCACTCACAAATTGTTAAACTTCCTGTTGGTATTTACAGCTCAGGCTGCGTATGCTGCTGCAGGGGCTTAATTATGCACGCCCTGTAACAGAGTTCAAACGCACAGGCACACCTGCGTTCGCCCGACCACCCCAAATGATCACTTCCTGTCAATCACTGTGTCATGGGATTGCGTGCTTACAGTGATCGATTCCCGATTGCATCGGTCGGTTCGCGCACGGCGATGCAGGCGCAGAATGCAAATATCGGCCAACTGCGTGCGAAAGCAGCGAAAGCAGCCTTGCGAACCAACCTGAATCAGGCCCATAATACCAAGAGGGTTTCTGCTATGATGTTGTTTATTTTTGAAGATTAATCCAGAACGGATTTTCTCAATGTCTGGACTTTTTTATGTTATGCTTGTTATTATTACAGCGCCATTGTTTACCATGTTATGTGCTTTGTAGATTTGCACAATGGGAATGATTCAGAGATGGACTCAGTGTGGATCGGTGCTGCGACTTTGTACACAGTAGATCTGAGTATATATGCTAATGCAGCAGGTGGCGTCTTTGTAAAAGGACGCCCACTGCTGGCTTCCACAGATCCAGTGACTATCTCCAAAGACACAGCTCGGATCCACTGCGTGAACATCGGCCAGCCATCTGACATCTGAGTTAGTGTTACCGTTAGGTTTTAGCGGGGCGCCGCGCCCTGCCCTATTTCTAAAGGGCAAAAAAACACCCTTCCCTGTGGCCCAGCGCCCCGCTGAAACAGCCTGTGGTTGCTGTCCCCACCCGCGGGCCGCAGTTTCCCGCGGGTGGGGGAAAACAGGTGTAGCGGTCACCTCCAGTGAATGGATGCCGGGTGCATGTGCCCAGCATTCAATCACACTGAAAGCAGCGCTTGGGGAAGCCCAGCATGTCCGTAAGTGCCGGGCACGCCCCCAAAGTGACGTAGAGGGGACGTGTCTAAAGACACGCCACCTTTTCATTGGCCAATCCCCCTTTTTTGGGTGTGCGCGGCCCTTCCTGGCGCTGGACCTAGAGTGAACACTATGAGTAACCCTCAGGTTACTCAGTATATCCAGCAAACTGCGCCACAGGGCCAATGAAACTGTGACCGAGGACGCAGCCATGGGCTTCGGCACACCAAGAAACTGGGCCAACTCACCACCAGTTTTTCCCCGCCCCCAAATGGCTGCAAGCTGTCACCCGATGTCTGCAGCCGCTACGTCCAACGTCACAGGACCAGATCTGAAAATCGAATTACCGTCCACCTCTGGATCAAACCCAGTGTGCCTACTGCGTACAAAGATTTTTCGACCTGTGTACACTTCTAGCTTGTGAAGGTGTCTCTTTAAGGTGGAGTGAGTGAAGTGTTCTGGGAAGACTATCAAAGTCCACAGTTGCATATGCATATTATGCATTGTGCTCTGAAATTAACTCCTTTTTTTTTTTTTGTTCATGTATTTTGGAACTGGTTTTCATGTCCTGTAAAAATGTTTTTTTCTTCATGTCCTTGACAAAGGTCTTTTTCAAGTTATTTATTCATTGCTATGTGAATGCATGGTAGCCTATTTAAAATGCTGAAATTGTAAATGCTGTATTCAGAGGTTAGAAGTCTATGGTGTGATCCATGTTTTTGAAATTTAAGCTGTTTAGTTTTAATGCTTTTTTCTTCTTCAGGGTCCACAGGGTTGACCTTGGGGTATAGCTGGATCTGGATCCACGGGCACCACACAGTTAAAGCACTGGGTCCATCCTCTATATCCCGCCCCCCGAGGCACAGGCAGCTCAGTTTAAGTTGGTGCCCGGCCGGAGTCGGGTCGCCGTTAGCGCAGGGGGGCTGATTAGCAGCCCCTAAGCTTATTTTATTTTAAGAGTTTTAATTTTATTTTATTTCTTTTTTAACTCTTCAGAGCGGCAGCGTCTGACTGTCCATTGGACGTCCAAGCTGCCGCTCCTACACCACGCCGGCGCCGCAACGCCAGTA
Source organism: Taudactylus pleione (assembly GCA_031769625.1). NCBI lineage: Eukaryota > Metazoa > Chordata > Amphibia > Anura > Myobatrachidae > Taudactylus > Taudactylus pleione. The sequence goes on along the minus strand of JAUIMM010000079.1, from coordinate 3,453,462 downwards.
CAGATCTGGGGTTCGCGGCGGGACCCCAGAGTCTGTACTAGCTGGGCTCTGAAGGAATCCCAGGACTGCTGCCGGATCGCCGGGGAACAGGTAAGATCGCTGAGCACCGCTCCGAGGGTAAATGCAGTCTCTTGCCTTCAGTCTCTGGGGACAGACCGGAGGTGCTAGCAGTGTCGGCGGGCTCTCCCTCTCAGGAGGCATAACCCGCGTGTCCACTAGACCACCAGGGAGTTATGACGGCAGCGGGAGCTGGCGTCCCGGGGGTTAATTGCTAGTCAGGGGGGGCAGCCTTCCCTGTCTAGCGGCTCCTCCCCTCTGCTCAGCGCGCCTTTACGCTCGGGTCTGGCGTCACTGAGCTGCTTCCTCCTTCGGCCACTCCTCCTCTGAGGTCTCCGGTGGCCATCTTCCCTGGCGCAGACCTCTCCATGCAAGTGTGTGGACCGGTCCCCCTGTGTACCCCTCCCCTGCTAGGACAGTGTACACAGCACTATAAGCTCTCCCAGACACTGAATCTGGGCAGGTTGATTGTAGTGTAAAGGTGCAGTGAGTATTGAACAACTTTCTACATTGTATGTGACTTTTGCTAGTGCTGTCTGTGCTTTATTTCTAAATACTGTCAGTCTATTCCTATCCCTTTCCTTCTCTACGGCCCTAGCAGGTGTGTGTGGGAAGGGCTTTTCTCTGATCTAACTTATATAATCTGTAGTATTTGTGAGGTCTGTTACATACAGTTGCGTGCTACACAGTACCATATGTGAACCTGTGTGTTGCATGCTTGTGGGTGTGCCAGGAGTGAATCACTGGACTTCCCAATAGTGTCGAGATATATCTGTGTGTATGTGTGTGTGTGTGTGTGTGTGTGTGTATGTATATATATGTATATATATATATATATATATATGTATGTATATATATAAATTTCTGTTCTCCTGCAGACGCTGTGTCGCAGGGGTGAACAAGGAGGATTTATCACAGGATGGACTGTGTGTGAGGTGCCATCAGTTACCTGGTTCCTCTAACCCCCCAAATTCTGGACAGGACCCTCCTTGGGCGGTATTTTCTCAGGTGCTGACATCCATCGCGGACCATCTGGCGGTCCCGGCTGCTCTCCCCCATATGGGGTTACACCATCCAGCCATCCTCCCCTCTCAGGTTATAACGCAATTATTTCAGTCTTCCCCTGGGCCTTAGACTATTAGTCCATATACGGGGTTACCTGTATAAATTCAGTCTCCTCCAGTGACTCAGCAGTCCGTCATTCCCTTTCAGGGACTCCCTCAAGTGGGTCAACCACCTTGGGTGGATGTGTTCTCCAGTTCAGTCCAGAGTTTGGCGGCTTCATCCTCAGCCTTTCAAACTATGCTACAGAGTGACAAGCCTCAGAAGGCGTCTTAAACGCCCTGTTATGTCGTCTCAGTCTACGCAACTGTCAGACTCTTATGCGTCCTCGGATGATGGGGAATTGCCTGAGGACTCCGACTCGGATTTCCCTGTCCGGGAATTGGAGACTAAATCTTCCATTAATGTGCCGGCTTTGGTAAGGGCGGTGCGATCCATTCTTGATGTAGAGGATGACGCACCGGCCCCTAAATCCCAATACCCAAATTTCAAACAGGCAAAAGTGACTTCGGCTGTTTTTCCTCTATCTGATCAGCTGACTGATCATATGGCGGAGGCCTGGCAGTCACCTAGTAAAAGGTTCCAGCAGCAGAAACGTTTAGTGTCTAGTTATCCGTTTCCTGCAAGTAATTGCAAAAAGTAGGAAACTCCGGCTTTGGTGGATTCTCATGTTACTCGCTTAATCAAGAGTACTACCTTGCCTATGCCTTCCATTTCATCCCTAAAGGATCCCACAGACAGGAAGGTGGAGACTTGTTTAAAATCAATCTAGTCTCTCTCAGGGGAGTTGGCCATCACGTCCATGGCCATCTCTTGGGTGGCTAAAGCCATTGAGAGCTGGGTCAATGTACTGGAAGATACCTTTTTTGAGGAAGCTCCGGAGGTTCAGAGAGCTTTAGTGAGTCAGATGAAGGATGCCGCTTCCTATATTGGCAAAGCGGCTTTGGTTGCTAGTCTTCTGACGCCAGAGTATTGGCTGCAGCTGTGTCTGCTCGCCGGTCTTTGTGGCTACGATCCTGGAGAGCAGATGCGGATTCCAAGAAAGGCCTGGAGACCTTGCCCTTTAATGGAGAGATATTGTTTGGCCCAGACCTGGACAAAATTGTAGATACCCTGGCAAAGTCTAAGTCAGCTTTTCTACCATCGGCGGCTGCGCCTTCTAAGGCTAGGACCTCTGCTTTTAGGTCCTTTCGAACTCAGGGGAAGTCCAAGGGTCAGTCCTTCCTGAGGCAGTCAGCAACCAAGGCTGCCCCTAAACCAAAGAAGCAGGCCTGGAGCGCTAGACGCCCTGCTCCCAAGCTGGAGGGTAAACCTTCAGCCTGATGGAACGGGCCTCCCTCTGGGGGATCCTAGAGTGGGAGGCCGACTTCTTCAATTCGCCCAGTGCTGGTGCACTACCACCACGGATGCTTGGGTACGAGAAGTGGTCTCTGAGTGGTACGCCCTTTCCTTTCGTCACAGACCTCCCCACCAGTTCTTCTGCACAAGTCCTTCTCTGGACGAGACCAACGCCTTGCAGATCCAGGGAGCCATAGAGTCCTTGCTGAAAGCAGGGGTCATTGTTCCAGTTCCACTTTCTCAACGCGGGATGTGTTACTACTCTTCTCCTGTTTCTGGTTCAGACACCCAATGGGTCTCATCGGCCTATACTCAACCTAAAGTCGCTGAACAAGTTCCTCAGAGTGCCCAAATTCAGGATGGAAACTTTACATTCCATCATTCTGGCTATGGAACCGGGGTCTGGGATGCCTACCTCCATGTTCCTATAGCGCCTTCACACCAGCGGTATCTGCGGTTTGCTATACGTCAGCACCACTTCCAATTTCAGGCTCTGCCCTTTGGCCTCTCCAAGGGTATTCACCCAAATTATGGCTGTCATGGCTGCCCATCTGCGGAGCCACGTATCTCGACTACCTCCTATTGCTAGCAAGCTCTCCGGAGGTACTTCTACAACATCTGCACCTGACTATCATTTGCCTGCAAGTGCACAGGTGGCTGATAAACTGGAAAAAGTCCTCCCTGATTCCGTCACAAAGGATGGTTCATTTGGGAGCCCTTCTGGATTCTCGTCAGCAAAGGATCGTCCTGACTCCGGAAAATCTTTCCTCCCTACAACTACGAGTACGCAGTTGCCTGAGGAGTTGTCAGGTGTCTGTCTGTTCACTCGGCTATGAGGGTTCTAGGATCCATGGTGTCGGCGTTCGACACGGTGGAGTATGCCCAGTTCCATTCCAGGCCCCTGCAGGTTACCACACCGGATCCGGACTCGGATGCTGGTGCTGTCTCTGGAGGTGCGCCTGTCGCTAGCTTGGTGGCTTCAGACATCTCATCTCACCAAGGGTCGCCCCTTTTGGATCCCGGACTGGGTTCTGCTCATGACAGATGCCAGTTTCCGGGGTTGGGGTGCAGTGACTGGTCCACTTTCATTTCAGGACCGTTGGAATGTGGAAGAGGCAGTTCTCCCGATCAGCTCTCTGGAACTTCGGGCCGTGTACAGGGCCTTCCATTTGTTGGGTCACGCTCTTCGAGGAAGGGCTGTGCAAGTTCAGTCCAACGCCACCACGGTGACTTACATCAACCATCAAGGGGGGGCTCGCAGTCGAGCAGCGATGTCAGAGGTGTCATGCATCCTGTCTTGGGCGGCGTGCCACCTTCCGGCCATCTCTGCAGTCTTCATCCCAGGAGTCCTCAATTGGGAGGCGGACTTCCTCAGCCGTCATGACGTGTATGTCGGGGAATGGTCGCTTCAGCCAGAGGTGTTTCAACTACTTGTGGACAAGTAGGGACTGCCGGAGGTGGACCTCATGGCCACCCGACACAATCACAAGTTGTCCGTGTACGGGTTCAGGACAAGAGATGCCGACGCAAGCCTGGTGGACGCGTTGTCGGTGAAATGGACCTTTCAGTTGGCGTATCTATTTCCTCCGATATCCCTACTTCATCGGGTCCTTCGGAAATTCGAACAGGACAGCGGCACGCTTCTTCTGGTGGCTCCGACTTGGCCCAGACGTCCTTGGTACTCCGATCTTCGGAGCCTCTCCATCGACGCTCCGTTACTTCTACCTCATCATCGGAACCTGTTGTTTCAAGGTCCCTGCCTTTACCTGGATCTGGGTCATCTGTCTTTGACGGCGTAGCTCTTGAGACATCCGTCTTAAGGTCCCGAGGTTTTTCCAGCTCAGTCATCAGCACGATGCTGCAGACGTGTAAGCCTGCTCCCGCCAGGATTTACCACAGAGTATGGCATACTTATTTTCAGTGGTGTGAGTCAAGAAACTACGATCCTCAGGTGTTTTCTAGGATTTAGCGTTCCTTCAGTCTGGTTTGGACCTAGCCTTACGCCTAGCTGCTTTGAAAGTTCATGTGTCTGCACTATCTGTGTGGTTGCAGCGTAGGATAGCTCAACTGCCAGATGTCCACACATTTTTCCAAGGTGTTCTCAGGATTCAGCCTCCTTTTGTTCCTCCGGTGGCTCCTTGGGATTTGGCGGTAGTACTTCGGGCCCTTCAGAGTACTCCATTTGAACCGCTAGAGTCGGTGGAACTCAAGTGGTTGACTGTTAAGACTATTTATCTCCTGGCGATTGCTTCGGCCAGGAGAGTGTGAGAATTGGGGGTGCTTTCCTGTCGTCCTCCATTTCTGATATTTCACCAGGACAAGGACGGTGCTTCGCACTTGTCTGGGTTTTTTTCTTAAGGTGGTTTCTAAATTCCACATTAATCAGGAAATTGTTGTGCTGGCCTTTCAGACACCTGACCTCTCGGTTGGTGAGGCCTCCTTGGATGTGGTCCGGGCTCTCCGAATTTATGTGGACCGGACTAGTTCCATTCGGAATTCGGATTCCTTATCCTCTTTGGATTTCACAGGAGGGGTTGGCCTGCCAACAAGCAAACTGTGGCAAAATGGCTTAGTTTGGCTATTTCTGACTATGCTTGCCTGATCCAGCCTCTGTCAAGGCTCATTCTACTCAGTCTGTGGGCCCCTCATGGGCAGCTAGCCGTGGCGCCTCGGCTGTTCAGCTGTGTAAGGCGGCCACGTGGTCTTCCGTCCAGACCTTACTGAGGTTCTCTATGCTTTTGCCACCTTCGCCTCTCAGGATGCTTCCTTCGGGCTCTCAATTCAGCACAGGAGCATCCCCGTCCTTAGTTGGACTGCTTTGGGACATCCCCAAGGTCAACCCTGTGGACCCCCTATGGACCCTGAAGAAGAAAATGAGAGATATGGTAAGAACTTACCTTTATCTCTCTTTCTTCAAAGTCCACAGGACGCCCGCCCAGACGCACCTGGCTTCATATGGGCTGTGTGGCTGGTCACCGGTTTTTCGTCTCCCTTTCTGTGAGTATGGTTCTTGTGTGTTCCAGTCTTCCTTCGCTCTGTTTTTCCGCCTCTGGCCTCGGCTACTTACAAACTGAGGTGCCTGTGGCTCAGGGGCGGGTATAGAGGAGGATGGACCCAGTGCATCCTGGGAGCTAAAGCTTTAACTGCGTGGTGCCCGTGGATCCAGATCCAGCTATACCCCGTCAACCCTGTGGACCCTATGGACTTTGAAGAAAGAGAGGTAAATTCTTACCATATCTCTCATTTTCAGGCGTTAACAAATGCAATAAAAGCTCTTTACATGTCACTGGGAGATCTGAAAGTGATAAAATAAGGCAACCAATTATCCAGAAACTATATGTACCACTTTAAGACTGAAACTTAACAGAAGTAACCAAATAAACTCCATGTTTGTTTTAAATGATTACAGTATGTACATCTGAAACCAGCTTTCACAGTTAAAACAAAACCAACAGTAAATTCAATAATTATAAAATGATATGTCAAGCCATATTAATTTATTGTAATTTTTTTTTTTTTTTAACAGGGCTTTAAAGTGGCCTACATAGTGTTTAAAAATGCATCTAGAATTCAAGCGTTTCAGTCTATGAAAGTCCAGACACCGTTGGTTATTTCAGGAAAAGACCATTTAGTAAAAACTGGCATACATAGTGAGTTTGTTCTTTTTACTTCTTCAGTGTGAAAATTACATTATTGTTCTTTCTTTCTTTTCAAGTAGTGAATTACATCATCCGTCTATGGTTCAAACATGAGAATGCAAAGCCAAGAAAAAAGTTAATCTATTGTAGCTCAAAACCATGCTCTGATTGCTTAGTCATGGCAGAGTATCTGAAGCTATGTCTGATGGCAGAATCCCTAGTATCCTCATATTTACCAAGTAGCCCCATATGTCTCTCTAGATATTTTATTAGATCTATCTTTTTCAGGCTCAGTGGCAGCCCTGACATATGGTTTTAATCCTTGGTCAACTGAGTATAGACAGGAAAAAGTTTACAACCCCCTGAAGTTATATTGTGTGACCTTTCATTTCATTTCCTAACCCTTCAGCTGAACAATTTAGGGGTTTTGTTGGAGTAGACTTACCTGGTGCAGAGGATATGGGTGGCCCCGTTGTTGCTTCCAGGCAGACTGCCCACTTGGGTATAGGGTAGCTCCTGGGGACAGTTCTCTGCTACTGGAAGTAGTAGACACGGCCTGAATCAGCAAAGACTGCTGATGCAATCGCGCACGCAGGTCTGCTGCAAAAATATACTAAGGCTTGCAATTGCAAAGCACTCACACGGACAACATGCAGATGTCCACTTCCCCTCTCTTACATCCGTAATACCTTTGCAAACCTCCTCAAACATCGATTACCATTGACCCCTCACGCAGAATTACAGCATCAACGACCTTACTTATAAATTGCTAACCTCGTTGCATGCAGTGAGTACTCAAGCTGCGTATGCAGTCGCAGAGGCTAAATTATGCACGCCCATGCAACGGTGTACAAATAGACAGGTACTCCTGTGTTTTTCCGACCACCCACCCCTGTCACCACCCCCAAACGCTCACTGCTTGTCACTCATACTGTGAAGGCTCTATGTGGTCTCTGTGATTGCAGTGGTACCTTCAAGCACGCACACAGCGATGCATGCGTAATACGCAACAATCGTCCGTCTGCGTATACTTTAGCAATAGCGATCCTTACTGAATCGGGCCCACAGTACAGTAAGTAGATATAACAAGCTTGTGCTATGCAGGTTACTCCAACCCTTGGAGCTTGAAGTTATCCCAGTCCATTCCAACTCTGAGAGGGTCCTCCTCTTTCTGTTGAGATCTGATCTTGCCACCAGTCAAGAGACTTTCTGATGTTCTGTATCAGTCTTAGGACATTGATACAAACGTTTCTGGCTTGCAATACTACTGTCTGAGTACCTCCTAGATACCGATCTCTCAAATGACAACTTGCCCATAAGATAATACCTATGACAGAGGAAAACCTTCATAAGGGCGCATCTGCACAAAAATGCAATACAAGGTTATTGAGTGAAAAGGAATTGAGACTTCATGCAAACATATTGGCGGGGAGAGCAGCGTGATGTGCAATACAACAGTTTGAACTTCCATTACAGCAAAACACATAAAGGTCTTTTTAGATGCCAGGATGGTCGTAGCCTTCATAAAATGACAAGGAGGTTCAAAAGCATGATGATAAAGATAACAAGAATGATGATAAAGTTATCTTTAACTTCATGTAGAAGGAAAGATTAAGTTGTCTCATTACCTCAGTTGATATCAGATCCACCCAGAATGGGAATTGCACTAAAAGACGTTTAAGCATTTTTTTTTAGGATTTTTCAGATAGCCCTGATTGAGAAATCAGAATACCAAATTGGAAACATTCTACTCCCTGTGATTGAACTTTATGTGCTGTAGGTGGCGATGGACTCGATTTACTAAAATGAGCTGGTCCCACAGGACGCGACAAGCTGCAGCCTGTAGAATGTCTGGGTCTATATCGCAGCCAGTGTTGCTGGACAAGAGATGTAACCTTTTCCACTGAATGGTGATTGATGGACAATGTTACATGCAGTCTCTGCTGAGCCTTTCACGGCTCAGTAGACTTCGGGCTCTCTAGCTGCCTTTTACTGCAAATAGCGGTCTGCTGCTTGTTTTACCTGCAGGGCGATTCTCCTGCTGATGCACGGAACAGCTACACGATTTCAAACAACAAACTTTGCAAAAAAAACAGGATTTTAGTGGGTCTTAAGTTATAGGGTAAGGCATTGCTACTAAGCAATTACATTTTCATATAACCACTATTTCTTAACAGACCAGTTTAAAAGGAAAACATTTAAAAGCATGTGATGCACGGGACTCATAGAAAATAATTATTCACTGCCGCTGTTATGTGCCACCAGACTTGTCAGACATTCCTAATCTGTTCTGACACTATAGAAAAAGAGAAAAATACAGTTAGACCTTTTATCCAGACAATTTATGACAATATTCATCCAAGCTCTGAAGAAAATAAGAAGAAGTGATTTGGACAGATAGACCACCTTCAGAGTATATGGTTTTGTTTCTGAAAGAACTCAGTGACAAATTCAACAAGGCGTTTCACTGGAAGTATTCTGCCACCTCACATGGCAAGGGTGTGGTTGATGGCATAGGAGGAAGAGCCAAATCAATTGTGAGGAAACGGTAATGAGCAAAAAGGCCAATGCCCCTATTGTGCAATCTGCAGAACTTGTGAAGTCATTGATGCCAGCCACAAGAGTCTTATACATTGGTGAAAAAGACATTCCACGTAATGATGAGATCTGGAAACATGCAAGTTACATGGAACTAAGGGCCTGATTCAGAGCCGCTCGTAAGTGGCCGCTCGTTCGTTCCTACCGATGTTCGCAGAACTGCGCATGCGTACGGATTTTAATACGCATGCGTGAACCTGTCAGTGCGGCCAAAAATCGTGTGCTCGCTAAATAGCGAATGCCTGCTATTTTGAGTGACAGAATGAGGCGTTTGTGGGTGGTAACAGGGGAAGGTGCTTGAAAACGGGGAGTGGAGATCCAAACACAGGCGTGCTTAAAGGTCAAAACGGGCATTTTAAGGGTGTGCATAATTAACAAAGCAGCGTCATTGACCACGTCACTTGGTGGTTTTATAGTCAGAACTACTCGCATGATTGTGGTAGGAAAAACCAACCACAAGAATAGCGAGCAGTTCAGACGCCTTTTGATGTACTCGATTAATCTAATAAATAGCGGACATGACGTATGATGCGAGCGGCCAGGGGGCGTTTTTTTCAAAATTACGTTAGCATGTTTTGTTCGCTCGTTCAGACAAAGAGGCGTGAACAGACCGCAAAGAGCGAACGGTTCATTTAAATAGCCAGCCCCTTTTTCTGAACGAGCGAGCGCAAATAGCGTCCGGCTCTGAATCAGGCCCTAAATGCACACCAAGTAAAGAAGTACAGGTGTATGCAAATGCAGTTTCATCCAATAATGAATTTCAATTTCAAGTCACTGAAAATGAAATTGATAAAGGAAACTGTTTGTTGGTAACTTACAATGGACAGCAGTATTCTGGGGAGGTGACACAGGTTATTGGGTCTGAAGTTGAAGTTTCAGTAATGATTCAGCACAGTAGAACTAAACAGTGGAAATGGCCAACACAGGATTATAAGGTGTTTTACACCCAGGACAACATTGTAAGAAATACAGCCTCCAGAAGTTGCCTATGCAAGAGGGTATTACTACTTCCCAGATTTAGGTTGATTTGTGTGATGCACGGGACATTTCTGTTTTTCTCTATTTTAGAGCAAAGCTAAACAATTATCTTAATTTGTACATGGATTTTAGTTACATATTCAGACTACAAAGATGAGCTGTGGTGGTTTTATTTTGTGATGATTATTAGTACAGTATGAAAATGTTGCCTTTCGCAGTGATGCATGGGGCGGAGCTACTTAGCATATTTAAATGTTAATATTTCTGTGCATATTTAAGCTATATGGCAGATTTCATATTTAATTTGAAAATACCGCATATTGGGTAGAGTGAACAAAGATAAGGTACTTCCAAACAGTTGCAATTTACAGAACAGTGTGCTATGAAAACTTTGTTATAATTATGATTTGTAACTTCTACATTGGTGTAATGAAAAACCTAAATCTAATCTAAAATGTAGCTTAGGCTGGGTACACACCTAAAGATTTTCTGTCCAACTAGTTGATTGGTTGGAATATAAATCTGGTAAGGAATGGGAGTAACTGATGATCAGCAATTTACTTCTAAATGCCAGAAAACAGATGAAAATGGTCGTCAGACAAGTTTGTTAAATGTTTGAACTAAACAGTTTGTTCAAACAGTTTTTGTCCTTTTTCCGGCGTTTGTGAGCAAATTGCTGATTGTCATTTGCATTCATACGCAGGGCCGTAGGGAGGGTGGTGCGGCCGGTGCCTCCGCACAGGGCGGAATCCTTCCAGGGTCAACGGCCACACAATTTCCGGCTCCGGAGGTCTGTAGGAGTTGACCTCCTGCAGTCGTGCGCGGCGCACCAAGAAAGCCAGCTGGAGGTCCCGTCCACCCTCCTCCCCCTGTATGGAAAGGTAAGCGCTCAGGGGGAGGAGGGGGGCGGGAAGGGAGCGAGAGGGGCGGCAGTGCTGCACAGGGCGCACTGCCGTTCAGCTATGGCACTGTTCATACATTACCAGATTTTCATTCCAACCAATCAACTAGTTGGATGGTTGGACAGAAAGTCTTTCGGTGTGTGTACCCAGCCATATGGTGCATACACACGGTCAGATCTATCAGACGAACGATTAACTACAAACGATGAACGATTTGACAAACTATTTCATGAACTACGAACTATTTTTGACAGTATTAAAATGAATGAAAATCAACCAAATCTGACTGCAAACACATCAAATGTACGATATCATTATCTGACAAATGGGAACGCGCATCGTTCATCATTGCATGGACACATGTCAGATTTGTTTCAGATATGAACGATTGAACGATTTTTAACATTATTGTACAAATCTGAAGGAAAATCTGACTGTGTGTAGTTTCTTATACTTTGGAATGTGTCCATTTAATAAATATAAACAAATTGCTGGTTAGTGAAATTTTATTTTTTGTAGTTTCTGTTCACTTTCTGGAGAATCGCTCTACATCTGGTTAATGAAGAGTCACGCTGGGGCAGTGGCGGATCCGGTCGATGGCGCACCCCAGCCAGTTTACAACAGAGTGGCTGCAATGACATCAGTATGGCCATTGCCCTTTCCCCTCACAGCAGTACAGTGGCTGTGCCTTGCCCTCACCTCTCCTACTATAATGGGTTTGGCTGATGGAACTTAGGGATCTAGTGTATTTTAACAGAATTTATTTAAATGGAGTAAACGCTAGGGTGGAGGGAGGGGTTTCAGGATCTGAGTTTGCTACCAGCCATTGGCGACATGTTTTTGTATTTTAGAAAAAAAACGTACTTCTGCCGAAGCAAGTTCTAGGGAGCGGTATGGTCAAATCGGGTTTTCTGGAAACCAGTGGCATATACAGTAAGGTGCATAAATATTGGGACATTGACAGAATTTTCTAATCACCTGATTTGGATGTAATTACCCTTAAATTAAATCTGAAAGTCTGCAGTTAAAGCACATCTTGTTTGTTTCATTTCAAAACCATTGTGGTGAATAGAGGCCAAAATATGAAAATTCTGTCAATGTCCCAATATTTATGCACCTGACTGTAGATGCGTCCTCATACATCTAGCCTCCATACGCCCCGCAGCGCGACTTGCCTGACGTGAGGCACCATGTCCCATGCTACTCTGCTAGTGTTGAGGGTCTTATTTTGCCAAAAAATGCGTCTTAAGTCGCAATGTGATGCGGCTAGGATGCACCAGCAGACTGGGCTGATTAATTTGATATGGCACTTGTTATGTGAGATTGCACACGGTGCCCCTTCTTTCTTAAACCACCAATGTCGGAAACTTATCACCGGAACAGGCCAGTACGTGTTGGGTTAAAGCAGGGGTGGGCAATAAGCGGCCCTCCAGCTGTTGTTGAACTACAAATCCCAGCATACCTTGCAACAGTTTTGGCATGGCCAAATAGCAAAACTGTGGCAGGGCATGCTGGGAAGTGGAGTTCTACAACAACTGTGGGGGGCCACTTATTGCCCACCCCTAGGTAAAAAGGGTTGGCACAGGTGTGCTCTTTGGCCCAGGAAGAGCATGCTGGATGACTGTTATGCTGGGTACACAAAATGTGTATCCAGCACGATATCACCGGCGACGGGACCCTGCATGCGTCAAGTGCATACACACTTGCCAATTCTGGGTCTGACGGGTGGGGTTGCCTGCCATGCAGCATGGCATTGTTAGCGACATCCCCTGTCGGCCCTGCAGTAGGGTCAACGGGCGATGTTGCTAGTGACCCATGGGAGCGCGCATATTATAGTTACACACTAGACTATGAATCCGATATGATGTTCTGATCCGCGGGATCGGACGACATATCGTCTCTTGTGTACTTGGCTTCCGGCTGTAACTCATACAAATCTATTCCTGCCTTCAGGCACTCACAACAGACCAATGTAGATGAATAGAAGTCTGACACACTGTAGAGGACAGATAAAGACTGCATGGCCCATACATTTTATTGTGTATGACAGCTACAAAGCATTTGTCTCCTCCACTGCTAGTGCTCCAGCTGACAAGACACAGCACAGATGGATGAAGAACAGTGTGGTGGTGGGGACTAATAATGTAACTCATAAGTTAAATTACACATTTGTAATGGGTGGGAGCGGGTTACATTTATTGTAAGTGTGGATGTAGGGGGCTTTCTGAGGTGTATATACGGGGTATGTGGAGGATTCTGATTGCAATAATTGGGCATGTATAGGACATAAAAAAGGTAATTGTGGGGAGGTCTGAGGTGCATTACATTGGGACCCAGAAAAAGTGAGCTAGAACCCCTTTTTTTTTTAATGGTGAACACATAATTATGAACTTGGCGCGAACATTGTACGTGTCACTGATACTCAAAAGCAGAAGGAATAGACGTTTTAACAACCTTGTAAATTCAAATATAAAAAAGGAATGTAGCAGAAGTTATAGTAGGGCCTTGCATGTCATGGTTTGCAGTAGCAAATCCTAGAACAACCATAGCAGCTACCTCTTTGACTGAACCTTCTATATTGGGATAGTCCTGCACCCAAATCGAGGTAGCCGTCTCTTATTGTATGGATATTTCTATATTCGTGCAAATTCAAACTGATAAAAGCACCAAATACTAGGATACCTGAAATACTGAACTGACTTGCAGATCGGTCTTGCCTTAGTACGTTTAAAGTAATGATATCGGCACTTATTGTATTATTGGATACAAAATTATTTATAGATCTAGCCAAGAGATTATTTCAAAAGAATTTGCTCTTGTATAAAACCTTTTGTGGCACCTTGGGATCGCATTATTGTTTTAGAACTGTTAACATTATAGGTTTTGAACTGCTAGATAAAGTATGATTCAAGTGGTCTACACTCAGAGTAATAATCTTGGTAGCAATATGCCAGAAAAGTGGGTGAAGTTCATGCTTCATGGTGCAATGAACCATTTCTGAACGTACACTGATATAAAGTCGTGCTGCAAACAAACCTTTTGCCTAAAGTAGTGTCCAAGTTTCAGATCACCAAAAAAATTGTACTTCCGGCCTTGTGTCCAGAATAAATAAGAGGGAAGAAAAATTGTGTACATTTCATCTGGTTAGATAAATATCTTTTAGAGCAAAAAATGCCAGAGAAACATTCGCTTTGTACTTCTTGAAGGTCCACCTCAGGTTTAAGGTCATTACGAAAAGTCCCTAGCAAGATTGATCAGTGAAGTCATCTCACAGGCTTATAAGTGGTAAGGATGTGAGATGCCAGAGATATTGTAAGAGATTGCATTGTACAAGAGCAGCGAGACCACCTGGATTCATAGGGCATAAATGTTAGCAGGTGATCTTTGCAAATCAGCTGGGTAGTCATTGCTTCATATAGTTTCCAGACATCCACTAGATGTGATTACATCAGAAGGCCCTCAGCTTGGAAAAAAATAGTTCAAGGAGTAGGCACAAGAACAAACTAAAATTTTTGTGGGCTGTCTCCTCCCCCTCTAATGCCCATAGTGCAAAACACCTGTTCCTTTTTTTTTGTGTCCAGGGAGTGGGCACCACTTTTAATAAAATGCTGAGTTATTTTGTTTTAGATGTTGGCAGATCATCCTTTGCAACTGCCCATCAAAACCAGATTTACTCAGTCAGCCATGGCCTGTTATTCCATTAGGACTCTGTTGGCTTTGACGCCATAGCTGTTAAAGCCATGATCCACCAAGTGTAGGGCCTCTCTAATTGGGTCATTCAGGCCATGATAAAGGCCAGAAAGCCATCCTCTGCTGCAAATTACAATCGCGTTTGGAGGATTTATATCTGGTGTGAATGGAAGCGCGTCCATACTTATGAATTCAACTTGGCTGTTATTCCTGCAGGAAGGCTTGGACAGTGGGTTGAAACTATGTACTCCGAAAGTTCAGGTTTTGATCCTTTTGAGTCTTTTTCCAAAGCAAGTTGGCTGCCATCCTTCAAGTTCATACTTTTTTTTTCAGGGTGTGCTTCATGTGAAACCAAGCTTTGATCCTATGGTTGTTCTGTGGGATCTCAATTTGATCCTGTCTGCACATCAAAAGCCGCATTTTGAACCTTAGGATGTTGTGAATCTCAACTTTCTGACCAGGAAAGCTTCTATTTTGCTGGCCACTTCATCTGCCAGACAAGTCTTGGAGTTGGCGGGTTTTTCTTACAGGTCACCATTTTTCCCGTCTTTCATCAAGACAGGGCAGACCTTCTTTTCAGCCAAAGGTGGTCTCTTTGCTTCATCTTAACAAGGATTTTGCGATTCCTGCTCTGAGTGATGACTTGTCTTCTGGCAGCAGGGATGCTCTGGGTCTTCTTTATGTTGTTAGAGCCTTGATCTACGTGGAAAGATTTGCGGTATATGGTAATATGGACAACCCCCATGGTGCTCTATGATGCACACAAGAGCGGTTGCTGTGTATTCAGATGAATAATGGTGACCATGTTTCGAGGTGGGTCCCAATCCAGATAGCCAGGAGGCCAATTCTACTAGATTGGAGAGAAGCACCTCTTGTCACGGTGCCTCTGTTGAGCAATTATGCAAGGCAGCCACCTGGTCCTCAAGCCATACTATTACAAAATTCTACAAATGTTATGTGTTTGTAGCAGAGACACCAGTTTTGGGCATAAAGTTTTGTCAGCAGTTGTCCCTAAGGGGGCATCTTTGGAATGTCCCCTTGGTATCCAGTTTGCCCCATATTGGATGTCAGAGAAAATAGGATTTTTGGTACTCGCTGGTAATTCCGTTTCTCTTAATATATCTGGGGAAATCTGCGCTTCCTCCCTTTCTGTGTTACTCTGTTTTCACTCTGTTGATTGAGTGTTCTTGGTATGTGTGTTATCTTGATCTCCTATGGGCTTAAATCAAAATTGAGATACTTTGTACATTAGGATGTAGAGGGGGAGGAGGCAGACCATAAACAAATTTAGTTTGTTCTTGTGCCTGCTCCTTGAAGAGTGCCCTCTACACCCCATGGTATCTCCAAGATGGATTAAGAGAAACAGATTTAACTATGAGTACCAAACATCCTATTTTTTTGCAGGAATTGATCTGTGCTTCATAGGTTGACTTTGATTGCTTTTGTACATCCCATACGTCAGGGCTGACATGTCTGAAAAAATAATTAAGCAATTTATATTATCCGATAGTTGTTTATATTATCTGATAGTTGAAGACAATAAGGGAAAGAGTTGTGCTGCATACCTTCTGCGAGGTATCAACTTTTGTCTACTTAGCTGATCAAGGATTAACCTATACATCAGGTTGCAAAAGAGTGCTTCAAAGTAATGAACTTTAAACCTATTTTTAATGTATCTGGCGTTAATACCCCCTGAATCTGCCTGAGGGAACCGGTATGAAATACCGCCGGGCGGCCTGGCCGACAAAAGCAGAGTTCCCGGCAGCGGAAGCCCGACAGCGCTGGAAATTCCGATCGTCGCTAAGGTAAGTATAAACTAACCTAACCCCCTAACCACCCTTAGGGGTGCCTAACCCTAACCCCCCCCTTCCCCCGCTGCCTAAACTAAGTCCCCCGGGGGCGTGCCTAACCCTCCCGGGGGGGTACCTAACCACCCCGCAGCTGTCTGCTCGCGGCGCCCGGCATCCCTTTGATTGGGATGCCGGGCGCCTGTCTCCCGGCGTAGGGGGAATGACAGGCGTCTAGATATAGACGCTCGGCATTTCACCCTCGCCGGGATATGACAGTCGGGAAGCCAGCTGTCGGTATTAAGGCAGCCGGTTTCCCGATTGTATACCTGCCTGAGGTACATATACCACTAATTCATAAGCCCTGTCTTAACTATATTAGGATATGGATGCTTTTGTCTTACAATCGTATATAAGAAACTAAGCGCTGGAAGGAGTATCTCTTCAATCGCCACTAAATCAGCCGTTAATAGGTAGCCAACCCAGTACTAAAAACAAAGAAAAACTTATACAGCGATGTAGTGGTGAGAAAATGTGTTACAGAATCATTGAATAAGAAGTCTTATTTATTTAAAAAGCAATAGATATCTATATTAGCATCCTACTCAAAAAGAGCAGCTTATTGATATACATGTAGTGATCTTATATATCCTGGATATCCATTTTACAAATGAAATTAGTAAATAATTATATCCAATAATTCCAAGGCTAATATTGTATTTTAATAGTTCTTTTTCAAGCCCACTGTTGTAGGAAACCATGTATATTGTATGTACACATATAATGTCCAGGTCAGCCAATATAATCAAGCCGATTAAAAGAACATCTATTATAATTTTGTGTATAATCACATATATGTAGGGACTAACGGGGCATCTGTATAGATTATATTTGTGGCTCCGATAATTACACCACTTCTCTTGGAAAGTTTGTCCCCACAAATATAGAAAATTGCAGAAATAAATGAAAGTTAATTTGCTAATACAGTCGGCTTGCGACCCGCCATGTACTTCAATGCAGTCACTCACCGCTGGTATCCAAGAACTGTGGTATATTGTGGGGGCCGGCGGAGCTGGCTTGCGACCTGCCAAATGTGGCTTCGATGCGGTTGCACCCCATCCCTTCTGGTGCTGGATCCCTATTGAGCGGGGTATAATAAATATTTAGCAATCTGACGGCATAGCAGTTAATGTCCTCCGGGACAGTAGCGCACAAGTTTGTTCCTCACAAACGTCTTTGAAGAAAAGTATCCAAGGATGTAGCAAAATAATAACAGGTTATCCTTTGTAACTAATCATGGAGCAAAAAGAACTGTGGCCTCCCGAGCAGACCTCCTGACGTGTTTCTTTCGATGAGCCGGAATTTTTCAAAGGAAATAGGTACATGCTGGGTACCTTTCAGATAGTACTTATATGTGTTCCTTGATTGATTTAATGATTATTATTGGATATAATTATTTACTAATTTCATTTGTAAAATGGATATCCAGAATATATAAGATCACTACATGTATATCAATAAGCTGCTCTTTTTCAGTAGGATGCTAATATACAGTAGATACCTACAGTAAGTGGATTTTTTTTTTTAGAATTTTTAAATAAATAAGACTTCTTAGTCAATGATTGTGTAACATATTTTTTCCCCACTATAGCGCTGTATAAGTTTTTATATGCATTTTGTCTTACACCTTATAGTAACCAAACTATTCTTTGATTACATTTTGTGCCAAAATAAATCTGTATTTTACCCTGATTATTTTTCCTCAGAGTGGATAGAAGATTACAAGGAGTCTCTCAGTGACGTTGTAGAGCTCCAAGCTGAAATCGATCAATATATGCAGGAATTCGATAAGCGAGTGGCACAGGTAAGTCAGTTGTTCATAAATCATTTTCTTCAAAGTAGCAAAAACACACACAAAGATCCCCCGGGGGTAAAGAAAAAAAATATGAATTATATAATTAATAAAATATTAATATGTTATAAAAAATACTAATAAATAAAAGTGATAGTTCTGAATAAGGACTAGTGATAAGTTCCTAAATGACTTCCAAGAAAAATATTAATAAATACTAAAGCTGTGGTAATAAAAAAAAATATTACTGATATGCCACAAAAATGAAATGTTATCTAGACACATTTAAGTACAAATCCAATAGCCATGCTGCAGAAATGGTCATTAATCATTGAATTAATAGGACAGTATCCAAAGTGTTCAAAAAGCGGCCATGGAGATAAATATGCTATGCTATGCTGTGCTGTCATTTAAGAACAGTTCTTGGGGAATACAAGTCCCAAGGAATGGTGCACTCGACTGTAACAATGATTAAATCTGGACTACTATAATGGGATGTGTTGTATATTACCAGACGAGTCTCCGCCTCTTTAGACAGTTCCCAGGTCCAGTGCATGGCACAGTGCTCGGGAATCCCCACTGCTGCTAGCAGATATGGTGAGTCACTCTAGCATTGTTGTATACAAACAGAGTGCTCCAATGCCGGCTATGAGATTTTATATGCCAATGGAACTCTACAGCTATCGAACTGTAGAAACTTAGAAGTGTGCCCAAAACCTTAGATACGTTTCGCCCCCTAAACATGTAAGTTTTATTTAAGAGCTGTAGAATATGCATCCGGTCTAAGATACCATTCTATTTATACATTGTAAACATTCAGAGGGTGTATATATAATGTATTCCCTACTGGAAATAAAAAGGATATTAGAGATTGCTCTAGTCATTTTTAATTCTCTTGCCTTTGACGCAGATTCAATTAATCAGCTATGCATGTTAACTGATCTAAGCTGATTTCTACTCGCAACCTGTGGTTGTGGAATACCTTATTTTAGAACAGTGGATCATTTATATCCTTATGTATCTAATGACAAAGAGTTACATCGAGTTTCAAATACTTTTTAAAATTTCCCAACACACAGGTTAAGGATCAAAGGTGCACAGTATCAAAATAGAAATTATAATAAAAAGGCTGCTTCACGCTGATAGGTGAGATTCTCAATGAAGACTTCATGGAAGTGGTAAAATCTTTTCACACATTTGTAAATCGATAAACACCAGCATGTGTTGTAGCACCTCTCACACCTGCCACAGTGCCTTTGGGATGTCCAGTATACCATGATGATGATAGAGGTTAATAAAAATTAGGTTACATTTTCTTTCTAGGCGTACTGTTAGGAACCGAGTACAGCTAACAAAAAGCACTTTTCTCTCCTGGATAGAAAGAGGAAAAAGAAAAGGAAGAAGAAGGGGTGCCAGATGAGGATGGCTGGGTAACGGTGACTAGGAAAGGACGCCGTCCAGGTTTAGCACGGACAGAAACGGTGAATCTTCGGCTGGCGGAAAAAGAAAAAAAGAAAAGAGCCCAGAAGGAACTATTGAACTTCTATGCCTGGCAACACCGTAACAGCAAGAAAGAACGTACGTGTTTATCAGGGTTTCTATGCTCTGCCCTGTCTAAGGCCTTTCTGAATGGGAATGTTGTCTTTCTTACCATCTATGAATATGTTGCTCTTCTTTATAGAGCAATAGAATAGTGCAGTGGTTCTCAGGACCCCACACAGGTCCCCCAGCAGGAGCACAGGTGTATTCATTACTCACTGACGTTTTAAAAGATTCACAGGTGGAGCTAATTATTTCACTTGTGATTCTGTGAGGAGACCTGGAAAAAAAAGCACTGTTTGGGGTCCTGAGGACCGAGTTTGAGAACCTGTGGAATAGTGCAAAACTATTGCTTAGTAATTTAATTAACTTTTGAACCAGTCATCCTAGTTATTAGTGTGCGCTGGCAACATATATATACAACAGCCAATAATTCCTATGCACGCATGTGTATACAGCCAGTGGGCAACTGTAGGGAAACTGATTATGTACATATTCCAAGTCTGCAGGTAGAATGATACAGATTGTATGTTCATGACATTTTATCAGAGATTAGGGGGTCGTTTCAGTTAGGTGCGAGTGGGGCGAAGTGCTCATCCAACATCATGGAAACATCTGCAGCAGCAGCACCTCATCTCACTCCGGCTTGCCAGATTTTTGTATGCAGCCCTATGGAGCTGTGAACATCAATTAATGAGTCTGGGGCTACCATAAGTGTGGCTTATTGCCGCACTTACACTGTGAGCCATCTTGTGTATATGTCATTTCAAATTGTCAGTTTGCAATGGCCAATGTGTAAAGGAAATTCTGGAGCTCTTCCAGAAAGTTTCCCACAAAAAACCCTGTTAAATTAATTTAAAAAGAGTCTGTCCAGTCTGTGTTGTAGCTTACAGTAACCAATTAGCTGTTTTTCTAGTTTAGAAAATGAAATGTAGCAAGTGTGTACATAGCATAGAGGGATAACTTACCTTCATACCTTATCCTTCATGCTGCAGCTGGTAATATCTCACACTTTTTATACTCGGCCAATGTAATAGAGTCCAAGGATGTGCAAACTCATCCAGATGTTTTCCCACTTTGAAGATAAAACTTGACCAATGTGAGAGTTTACTGCTAAATTCTCACATTTTCTAAACTCTCACCCTATTACATTTGGCCCCATATGTTTAACTGCACATATATCCGAGCAGTATTCTAGCTCAACATCCCTCACTTTCCTGTGCACCACTATGCAGTGAGGTAAAATTGGTGATGTTGGTGTTTCTTTCAGACAGCATATCAACAAGATTTCAATCCACCCCACGGAATGTAGAGTAAACAGATATCTGTAGTGTGGGTACATTTTTATTTGTAAAGGTTGAGTTTCCCACTTCCAAAATGCTTGGGCCCAGGGGTATTTTGGATAACTGAATATTCCGTAGTTTGGAATATTTGCATACCATGATGAAATATCCTGGGAATAGGACCCCAATATACACACACAATGCATTTATGTGTTATATACACCTTATACACACAGCTTGCAGATAATTTTACACAATATATTCAATAATTTTGTGGCTCAAACAAAGTTTTGAGTACAGAAATAAAATTAATTTGTTTCATATACACCTTATACACACAGCCTATAGGTCATTTTATACAATATGTCATAATTTCTGCCTTAGACAAAGTTTGTGTACATTGAACCATCAAAAATCAAAGGTTTCTTTATCTCAGTCATGCCAAAAAAAATCCGTATTTCGGAATATTCCGTATTTCAGAATATTTGGATATGGGAGACTCAACCTGTACCAACATTTTGGTCTGCTAATAGATTTTCTCCAAGAGTCAGTGTCCGAAGAAAATGCCACTGTTCATTTTTATTCCACACAAGATTTGTGGGGGAAAAAAATTATTCACATCTGTTGGAACTTAAGTATAGGGGGTAAATTTACTAAAGTGAGAGTTTTTAAAAGTGATGTTGCCCATAGCAAGCAATCAGATTCTAGCTATTATCTTCTAGGAGGTGCTAGTTAAATGTTAAGTAGAATCTGATTGGTTGCTATGGGCAACATCACTTTTAAAACTCACTTCTAAAAACTGTCACTTTAGTAAATTTACCCCTAAATCTACTTTTTGATTTGACCTTGAATGGGCAGTAAACTTATTGCTTCTGTGCATTATCTGAATGGATGTTACCATGGCAAATAACACACCTATATAAATAGTAGCAGTCAGTTTTCATGCAGCAGGAGTGTTTGCGTTTCTACCTACCACAACAAACTAATACTGAAAAATGAAATTCCAAATCCTAGCTGTGCACGCCTGAAATCGGCATATTTTCAAGATATACATTTTTAATATTGATGCACTTACTTACCTTTCGTGATTGAGAGAAATGTTCCCAGTGTATAATTATCTAAGAGGAACAGCGTTGTAAATAAGGTAATTTAAAAAAAATATTATTATAGTAGGGACTAATTATCCTGTCTCTAGAACAAGAAATGATATACAGAAAACAGCTAGTTGAATTTTCTGGTCTTTTTGCAGATCTTGCTGAGCTACGTAAGAAGTTTGAAGAGGATAAGCAGAAGATTGCACTGATGCGAGCTCAGAGGAAGTTCCGCCCTTACTGAAGGACGACTGGCAAAAAATGTTACTGGACACTGTATTCAGCCTGTCATGAATACTATACAAACTGCTGATAGGGCCAAGAGGCCAATAACAACATTGATCTAATTGTTGATGCTGGAGATGTTATAGAAACTTTTAAAGCTTCTACAAAATAACATTTGGTTGTAATTAAATCCTGTTTCTAAAACTACTTCTTGTTTCACAAACTTACTTTTTGTCCAGAGCTCTTAACTTTGTGTCTAGGACATTTGGCTTCACAACCCAATTTAAGTTTTCATTAATAATTTACTTTAAATAGTGCCTACAATACCTATAGTATTGCTTAAATACAGTCTGCTGACTTTTTATTGGTTGTACACAGCATGTTTTGTGTCCCCAGCTATAGTTTTAAAAATGTTTGTACTGTCCCTCCATCTGGGACTCTCCTTCCATTTCCTACCTATTGAATGGCCCACAGCAATGTGTGTGTACCAGAACAGGGGAAAGCCAGCGTTAATCATTGCTTTATTTCACCAAAATATAAATAGTTTTTAATACCAGTGAATGCAGATATTTCATCATTGACCATTTGGAAGCTTTTTTTACTTTCCTACAAAATTATTATAAACAATAATTACAGATATTGAATCAATAATTGAGTAATAAACAACCAACATATTTTTAAGTGTTGTATTTTTGTGTCATAGGGCCAAGTATAAAATCTTTCTCTGTTAATAAAATACTACATATACAAAAAAAGAATGGCATTTCAGAATTGCAGACCACTTGTAGACTAAGATGATGCTGTACATGCACATGTTAAAGTTGCGAGTGAATATATGGTCTGTCAGACAGGCAGTCACTGACTATCTTGAAAATCTTCTCTGGCTCATTCAAGTGAACAAAGTGATTCCCATCCACCACAGTAGATTGAAAACGCTGAAAAGAAATACATGGAGTAAAGTAATAGGACTGCTACAACTAATAGTTCCTTTTACAAGCATAGTGGTATTAATAACTAATAGTGTACATGGCTTCATAGGACTTTAGGCTTTAAATATCTGTGGAAGGAGACAGGTATGACGTTTTAAAATGAACATAAAGTTTTGCATTTGTCTGTCGCAATAAGTACTGCCATGTCTTTGTACATTTAATAACACGGCAACAGGCTCAATATTCTTTTAATATTAACAATCTTGAAGTAAAAGATGATCGGGATAATGTGTGGAATTACCTCCAAGTTTTCTTTGAATCCAAGTATTAAAGCCTGTCCCATATCTGTATAAACTCCTCGCATTAAATCAGCTGCCATTCCTTCATTAGCCCTGTAATAACAGAATGTTCAGGTTACTTTAAAGGTTCCTATACAACACCGTGCAGCTTATCGGACAGATGGTATGATAGTACTTATCTGATACAACTTGCTCCAAGGGGCAGATTTACTAAAGTGTCTAAAACAAATAAGTGGTGGTGTTGCCCATAAGAAACCAATCAGATTCTAGCCTTCATTTCTGTCTTGCATTATAGAAAATAGAAGGATTGGCTGCTATGGGTAACACCATCACTTTTCTGTCTTAGAAGCTTTAGTAAATGTACCCTCAATTCTCCACAAGTTCCTGATGACTAAAATACACAACGGATGAGTTAGTACACATTACAAACGGTTCTACTATCATGTTACATGTTTTTCTGTTAGTAAAAAATGGTTACATTTTCTGCTATGTCCTAAAATTCTTGTGAATTGGGAGAAAGGATATCTGAATATATATTATTTCATGCAGTAACAGAATGGAGTTTTCCTTATGACTAACTGACTTGAGAACGAGAACACTGTGTACTAGATTTGTAATGTATATATTGATAAACCAGACTGGCATGTGCACATGTAATGTTAGGTACACACTTGTCCAATCCACTGCAGATCAGACTGCTTATACAATCCCACTGCAGACCTGCTCGCAGACTCTACATCCAATCCTCGCTACTCGCTTGTCCAATTTCTCAAAGATCTCCAAACTGTAGCTGCTGAAAAAAATGCATTAGACTGTGGAGGAAAGGGGATTTATTAATGAGGAATTTAATTATAATAGTGAAGAGGGGGAGGTTGGGAATTAATAACCTGATTATTGGATGGGAACCGGATTTCAGGTTTCCAAAAAAAAAACAACATACAATGGCGTGGGGTTCCCCTGACACCGGGGCATAACCAGCCCCGGGCTCTTTGAGTTAGTCCTGGTTCAAAAAAATACAGGGACCAAAACATGTAATTTGAACCAGCACCAGGCTCCACTAGCAGGGGGGGGTAATGCCACAGCCATGGGACAGACTTGACTGGGTCCCCAGCCCAAAGCATTCATTCCCCCCCTAAGTAGTCAGCTCAGGGCTGGGATTCCTGGGGAAGTGGGGACCCCTCAATACAGGGGATTCCCCTCTCCATGGCACCCAAGGCCAGGGCTGAAGCCTGGGTCTATCCCCGACACCCCTGGGCTGTGAGTGATGAGTTGATAGTCCATTAGTAACAGTGTAATACTGGTATTGTCTTTTAGAGGTGGAAATACAGGTCCCAGCAAGCCTCCCCTGCATGCTGGTACTTGGGAGAACCACTAGTACCAGAAAGCGGGGCATTAAGGGCTTGCTGGTACCTATAGTACCCCTGTAAAAGAAATCTTAAAAACAAAACACTGAATGTTTTAATAATTTATTTTGCTGCACCTTCACCTGGGGAGAGGCGGCCTTTAAGCTCTTTTGCATGGCCGCCACCCATCCAGGACTTCCCCGGCATCTTTGATCTTCAGGAGTTCTTCTTCGCTCCTCCTCTGCAGTCAGACTGACACTCGCTGCCTTGCGCTGGTTTATATAAGCCAGCATATAGGGGTGGGGTGATGATGCAGCCATTTTGAATTTAAAAAAATGGCACCGCGCTGCCATTTTTGAAATGGGAAGTTGCGCCGTCGCCCGCTGACTAACTCTGCAAGGTAATTACTTAGCAACCTCCCGCTCCGCTGCCATGCCAAACGCCCGTCCCAGGATCTCACCGGATGGTGTGTTGGGCTACCAGGACCGGAGATCAGTCGCCAGCTCCAGTCTCCACAGCCTACAATATTGGTCACCTGGTCGGCAGTCAGGTCTTCTCATTTTTAAACATGCTTAAAAACTAGAAGACCCAGACAGGTGACCAGGATCTGGTCTGTGGATCTGTCGGCATAGGGTACACACTTGTCTAATGTCGGGCAGACTCGTCGGATCTCCCGAAGATTGGACAAGTGTGTACCCAGCTTAAGGGTTGTACAGGAAGGTAAGAGAAGGGAAACAAACCACCTGCAACACAGCTGCAAGAAGCCACACCCTGGGGGAGATGTATTATAGTGGTACGGATTGCGTTGCTATAGCTCTTCCTCCTTCGCCTCTTTACCGAGTGGGGGATTGAAAATTCCCCCCTCTAGCTATTCCTACCAGAGTGCATCAGCCTAGTGTGCTGTGTCTTACCTTGCCCAGCACATAACCACACACATTAATACATGGGAAAAAGCTGTATCTGCAGCACATAATGTGTGCAGATATTGCTTAACCCAGTAACGGAGTATCATACATCTACCCCTATATCTGCTGTGAGTTCATGTTATCTTCCATCTCATGCACCTGCATTCTATGTTGTGTCCCCAACTGAACCCATGCATCTTTTCATTTGCTTTTTGAAGCAGTTTCCACAGCTTTTCTTTAGAGAAACCATGGTGTATAGCTGGGTGCTGGAGGATTTTGGGCACCAAAGTTACTTTTGGGACAGTACAGACTTATTCTGCGCCCTGCCCAGTGCGTCCAGTTTTTCTTTTTTAGTGCCCTAGGTGCTAGGCAAGTTCTTATCAGGTACTAACTCAGCTGTTTTTTTTTTTTTTTATTAATTTGTTTTTTTGTTTTTAATTTTTAACTGGGCTGTCAGCTGAGCTGTTTGTTGCTGGGCATTTCAAAACCATTGTGGTGGTGAATAGAGGCCAAAATATAAATATTCTGTCAATGTCCCAATATTTATACACCTGACTGTATTCTTACATGTAGAATTTGCTGTGAGGACAGTTTTGTTATTACTATCTGTCTGTTTATTCTGTACATCTCTGTTCTTTTCTTTTGAAACCATTC
This sequence comes from Taudactylus pleione, assembly GCA_031769625.1. NCBI lineage: Eukaryota > Metazoa > Chordata > Amphibia > Anura > Myobatrachidae > Taudactylus > Taudactylus pleione. The sequence continues at coordinate 3,427,292 of JAUIMM010000079.1, read as the reverse complement.
ACTCATATTGTAAATCTTTAAGGTATTAGAATTTCACTGCATTACAGTTATCATAGGTACTGTTATCACAACAGTATTGTTAATGTGCTATGCTGGCCATACACTAGTACGATGCAATTCATCATACGTTTTCCCTTGAACTCCCCGGCAGTCCCGATGGCACAATTTGGTGCTTTTTAACACACATGATCTGATTACAAAAGCTATGATGGGCTGCACATCTGATCATACGATACGTTTTAAGAGCGGCGGAAACGCGCATCGGATCGTATCCTCCCTAAATGCTACACGATTTCGACACTATTCATTGTACAGCGTGTTGATAATCAGGCAATCGGCCGGAAATCGCGCTAGTGTGTTATACATGTGCTTCACCCTGCAGCCACCGGGTTTAGTGAGGGGTATGGCAGCCTGTTTCCTCTGGCAGCTGCTTCTCTTTGCTGCCACCAAGTTCAGTGAGGGGGAGGCACAGATGGCAGCCTGTTTGCTCAGCAGCTGTGATTCCCTGCAGCTGCCGGGTTTAGTGAGTGGGAGGTGCAGCTGGCAGAATTTTCCCCGGTGGCTGTTTTCTCTGCAGCTGTCGGGTGAGGGGTGCCTCTGGGCTGCCAATCAGCAGTGATCGGCGCCAGCTGGAACAGGTGCAGACTAGAGGAACCTGGAGGTCCCTGTAAGATGGGTGGCTGCAGGAAGATTAGCTTCCCGCAGCCGCCCATTGGGCGGTTTTGACCCAGGCTGGTGGATAATTTAATAGTGAAAACTATAAACCACAGTGAGGAGGGCTGTGCGGTGCAGGGAACAGCAGTGAGAAGTAGTGAGTAGTGCTTCTCCCTGCAGCCGCTGGGGTTTAGTGAGGGGGAAGCACCGCTGGCAGAATTTTCCCCCGGCAGCTGCCTCTCTCTGCAGCTGTCAGGTGAGGGGTACCATACACCAGACCAACTTTCCTCCAACCATAGTTGGTTGGTTGGAATGAAAATCCAGTAATGTAATTGTCATTGGATAAAATGACAATCAGCAATTTGCTCCCAAACACCAGAAAACACGAAAAAGGTTGTTCAGGCAAGTTGGTTATATCCGTTTGGTTTAAACAACTTGTCTGAACAACAGCTTTCATCCGTTTTTCTGGTGTTTAGGAGCAAATGGCTGATTGTCATTTGCTCCCATACATTAGTTGGATGGTTGGAGGAAAGTTGGTCTGGTGTATGGCCAGCTTTAGTGTTTTAAGTACAGTGCTTTCTCACTACTTTTGATTGTTGTTCTCTGCACCACACAGCCCTCCTCACTGTGGTTTATAGCCTTCACTATTAAATTACCCACTTTCCTAGCATGTTCGCATCAGATGCGGCCACACCAGACTGCGCTTTCCCTGACATAGTTGCATCTCATGCGACCAGTCAGAAACACCCAGTGGGTGGATGCGGGAAGCTAATCTTCCTGCAGCCGCCCATCTTTCAGGTCCCTCTAGTCTGCACCTGCTCCAGCAGATCGGCAGCCCAGAGGCACCCCTCACCCGACGGCTGCAGAGAGATGCAGCTGTAGGGGAGAAATTCTGCCAGCGGTGCCTCCCTCTCACTAAACCCGGCTGCTGCAGGGAATCGCAGCCGCTGGACAAATAGGCTGCCAACGGCGCCTTCCCCCTCACAACCCTGTGGCTGCAGGGAAAAGTAGCTGCCGGGGAAACAGGCTGACAGCGGTGCCTCCCCCACTCACTGAACAGTAATCATGCCACCCTAAGTCTTGGGCAGCCAGAAAAGGTAGTTTCATATCTGTACTCTGCTTAGGGATGGCCATCAATGTTAATTAGTTTGGTTCTCTGCCATCGATGAATGAGAATGTTTTTTTGACTTTGAGTGGTAGGATGGAGTTAGCCACACCCACCGGTGGTCACTAAGTCCTGCCCCCATTTTTGACTGGCCCGCAGCAGAGGTGTCCATCGAGGGGCGCAAACCATCGATAGTAACCATTGATGGACATGCTACCGATGGCCATCCCTAGTGCCTATTTTCCCCAGTCAGTCCCAAACATTTTTACTATCGATTATTCTGATACATCGGAAAAAATTTAGTTTATGCGGAACTCAACAAACATCGATGGTTTAAAACAATCAGCTATTGATGGTACAGGTCGATGGTCATCACTACAATATACCATAAAAAATTGCTATTTTTATGGTATACTTTACAAAAAATTAATTATTTACATCTTTTTTTTTTTTTATAAAATAGTGTTGGATGAGTTGTAACTCTAAAACAATCATAAAAAAAAAATAAAACTATTTCTGAGCGGTTTTTAGAAACAATATTAGCCAGTTAAGTGGTTAAGGGTACCATGGTTTCTAATGAATGCTGGCCATACACCAGCACAACTTTCTTTTAACCATCCAATTAGCTGGTTGGTTGGAATAAAATTCCGCTAATGCATGGGAGCAAATGACAAACAGCCATTTGCTTTCTAACACAGGAAAACTGATGAAATCCGTTGTTCAGCAAGTTGTTTAAATCAAACAGATTTAATCAACTTGTCTGAAAGACCGTTTTCACCTGTTTTCCGGCGTTTGGGAGCAAATGGCTGATTGTCATTTGCTCCCAGACTTTACCAGATATTTAAACCAATCAACCAACTAGTTGGATGGAAGTTGGTCTAGTGTATAGCCAGCTTAAGGGGAACTCCTCCAAGGCTGTCCCAGAGAAGGGTGCTTCTGACCACAAGTCCCTTTTGTGCAAAAAATGCCAAGACAAGAGTGGTAGTGCTCAAGACAAGGGCGGGCTATATGTTTCCCGCTGCGGTGCAGCAGTCGAGGCTCCAGGTATCGGTCCCTTTGCCAGAGTCAGCGTGGGCCTCCACCCTGTCACAAGCCATGTTAGAACTAGCCAGGCAATTAACTTTGTCCAGAACATCCTCTGCAGATCCTTCTGTTCCTGTTATGATCTGTTGCAATACCTCTCTTCCTACAGTCCTGGTGCTATTCCAGTCTTCATCCCTACTGTATCACTTCTGCTGGTGCTCCTAGCACTCCATGTGCTGTCTCTCTGCAGCTGGAGGTAACTGGCTAAAGAGCTGCACCTGTGACTCCTGCTTATTACCTAGCTTCTCTGAGCACTCAGATCATTGGTTCATGCTACCAGAGACTGATCCTAGCTCATGCGGCAAGTGGACAAAGCCTGCTATCTTGTTCTACTGCACTGTAAGCCAAGTCTGTTATCTTGTCATATTGAACTGCAAGCCACGTTGTTATCAGGGACTTATGATGAGGTCAATGAACTGGCTAGTATCAGAGCCAAATTTACACACACACAAACACACATTTTATAATTTTATATATATATATATATATATATATATATATATATATAAAAATAGCGGCCTCATGAGTATTGCCTGGCTCCCCGTCTAGCGGGGTAGCCAGGTTAACATAAAAAGCGGCAGGTAGTGCAGTAAGTAAGCTGAGAGGAGACAGCCAGCATTAAGGCTGACGCTGCTCTCTCTCTCTGTTACTGGTATAAATACTAGCTAAATCCTCTCCTCTACAGACTGCTCCGATTAGCGGGGCAGCCAAAACAAAGACTGCATGTGCCCATGTTAAAAACACTAGCAGCAGCTAGAATAGCAAAGGCGCGCAGACTAATTAAGTTTGGGTGCCATAGCAGGGGGGCGGAGCCTAGCTACGGTGTCCTGGTTCCTCCTCTCGGCCATCAGCGCTTCCCTTGGGGGTGCTGCGGCCATTAAGGCACATGCTCTGTGGCTCAGCTGGACAGGTTCAGTCACCAGAAGGTCCCCGGCACGAATCCAAGCATGGACATACAAATTGAAAAATTAACAAGCAAGACCTGGGTTTAGATCCCAATCAGGTCTAACGCCACTCTTTTATTTTCATTGAAGAGAGGCTTTACTTGCTGCAATACTACTACAGGAAACTGACTGCCTACCTGAGACTGTAAGTAAGGGATTAGGCTGGTCAGGAGACAGCATTTTATGGCACTGCTAGGAGCGCTATTTGGACTCTCTCCTGCCTCTTTGTATATCAGTTTTCTTCTTTTTACCTTGTTCACTACACTTTACTGTTTGTGTGGGGTCTGTATGTATCATGACTAAATAGGACACTAAGGTGTCCCAAAAGTTATTACCTGCAAATAGTCTGAATTTACAAGGGCAGTTATCAAACTCCCTAATGTGTGACACTCCTGTATATCATCTCAGGAACGTCAGATCCACCGTCTTGTATGGCGCAGGTTACCATGCCGGGTTCAGTACCCGGTATCTCCACGTTAACATGGAGGGTGTGGTGGTTGGCATTGCTGCTACACAGCAAGTTGCTTCGATTCACCAGAGTTAATTGTGTGAAGTTTGTTTATTCTTCACGTGATTTAAAAGAGTACCTGATATAAATAAAAATTTATGTCCCATCTTTCTGCTGTGCTGGAGCCTGAGTCAAGCTCCCATTCAGCACCGTCTATACCCCACTGTCTATGCTCTCCAGTGTCCCCTAGTGGATGAAGAATATATATATACTGTATATATATATACTGTATATATATATATATATATAAATATAAAATGAACCTGCCCCACTTGCACAGATCTCCCCTTCACACAAATTCCCGTAGCACAGATCCACCTCTAGCACAGAAAATCCCCCCCTAGCACAATAGATTTCCCCCACACATACACACAGCTCTCCCCCTAGCAGTGGACCCTCCTCACCGTTTTCTCATTTGTGTGTTTCCTCTGTCTGCATATTCCAATTTCCTTCCCTTCCCTATGCTACTGAGCTCTGATGCTCGTACTTCCTGGACTGGTCACCTGATCGTCAGAGGCAGTGGCGGAACTCCCGGAGACAATGGAGTCATTTGCCGCCAGGCGTCAGCCCTGAAGGGGGCACCTGGCTCCATTATCCCCGGGAGCTGCATGGAGAAGGAGCGCCGCTGATCGGCGCTCCACCTCCATTGGCGTAACTACGGAGGGTGCAAGGGGTGCGGTCGCACCCCTGCACCCTCCATTTGCCGGGCGCCCAGCTCCTATCCTCCTGGCGGTAGCCGGAGGACGGAGCTCCCTCCGTCTTCCGGGTCCCGCAGTGTACTATGGGAGTGATGTCATAACGTCACTCCCATAGTGCCGAGGAGCGGACTCCGGGGACGGAGCTCAGGAGTGAGCTCCGTCTTCCGGGTCCCGCAGTGCACTAAGGGAGTGACGTAATGACGTCACTCCCATAGTGCCGATGAGTAGACACCAGGGATGGACGGCAGCAGCACTGGAGCGGGGATAAAGCTAAGTGTTTGTTTTTTTTGTGTGTGTGCACGCGCGGTGGGGGCCATCACTACTGGGGGCAACTACAGGGGCTCACCACTGGCGCAACTACAGTTGCCTCACTACTGGGGGCAACTACAGGGGCCTCACTACTGGGGGTAACTACAGGGGCCTCACTACTGGGGGTAACTACAGGGGCCTCACTACTGGGGGTAACTACAGGGGCCTCACTACTGGGGGCAACTACAAGGGGCCTCACTACTGGGGGCAACTACAAGGGGCCTCACTACTGGGGGCAACTACAAGGGGCCTCACTACTGGGGGCAACTACAAGGGGCCTCACTACTGGGGGCAACTACAAGGGGCCTCACTACTGGGGGCAACTACAAGGGGCCTCACTACTGGGGGCAACTACAAGGGGCCTCACTACTGGGGGCAACTGCAAGGGGCCTCACTACTGGGGGCAACTGCAAGGGGCCTCACTACTGGGGGCAACTACAAGGGGCCTCACTACTGGGGGCAACTACCGGGGGCTCACTACTGGATGTACTGCATAGGGGGACCATTACTGGGGAGCACTACACAGGCGGACCACTACTGGGGGCATTATATAAAAGGAACTGCATAAGGGGGGCGGTGGCAGCTGGGGCTGGCATAGGTGCTGGGTGGTGGTACATTTTAGTTTGGGGGGGGGCACCAACATTTATCTTGCCTCCGGGCACCTGGGATGAAGTTACGCCACTGGTCAGAGGTGTCCACAGTGAGGCATGCCTTCATTAGCTTTTTTTCTCTGTGTTTTATTGGCTGCTTTGTGGCCCAGCTCCAGGCAATGTCTAAGCAATCAGAGGTTAAGCTGAGCTCTACTGCCTCATCTCGTGTCTCTCCCTGTATTTCCAGGGAGTGCTGCAATATTGGTGAGTTTTGACTATAAAAATGATTATAATATTTATATCTTTTTTGTTTTATTCTAATCATTTTTATAGTCAAAACTCTGCAGTCTGACAGGGTGTATGACTGCACGTCTCTGGTTGTTATCCTGTTATCCTACCCTGCAAGTCAAGCCTGCTACAGTATACTGCACTGCCAACTAAAGCTTGCTATTTTCTCTGTTATCTTGTCATATTGAACTGCAAGCCAAAGTTGTTATCCTGCTAACCAACCAAACCTGCCATCTGGTTATCCTGCTCTGCAAGCCAGATCTGCACTCTGTTGCATTGTGTGATCAGTATCCTGATTCTGTTTGTGAACCCTGCACTTAAAGTATATCCAGTGTAACCCTGGTCTGTCTCTCCCACAAGTGTGAAATAAATCAGCTGTTGTTTGATTTCATTTGTGCATTTGCTTCTGTTGAAACACACACACTTGCAATGGCAGTTTGAAATGACTCATGAATTAGTGAGTCCTAACAGTTCCAGGATCTTTCAATTTCTAGCCTCAGTCTGCTCAGTGCAGGTTCTAGTTCAGGTTTCCCAGTCTTTACAAATGCTGGAACCTATGACTCTCAACATCCTTCAAAGCGTCCCCTACCAACCCCACTTCAGTCAGGGAATGAATCGGACTATAAAGTTCTCTCACCTGTTGAAAAAAATTATCAACAAGACTCTAATTTAGAGATATCGTCACTTCAGAAGTAAGACCAGTTAAGTAAATGTGGATGCTTTGATAACCACAGTTAAATCCACGCTGCTTATCAAAGACTCAGAAGACACTCCAGCTCAGGATCCATCTTTGTTTATACAGTACTTAAAAAGAAGAAAACTTTAACCTTTCCTTCCTTCGTACAACTGGAAGAATTTCAAGCTGAACCCTGGACTCTCCCGAATAACTGTTCATAAAGTGTAGAGGGCTAAATGGGAAACCCCACCCCCGGGGGAAGCTACCATTGCTAGACTGGCTAAAGCTACCACTCTTCCTCTTCCTAATATGGCCTTCTTTTAACCACTTAACTAACAATTTTTTGTTTTTCTAAATACCGCTCAGAAATTATCTTTTTTTATGAGTGAATTAGGTGAATAACATGTATTTCAACTTATCTAAAATGATTTCATTTTTAAATACTTGTCAAAACGTTTTTTTCAAACATCGGAACATTAGATCACCACCATCAGAACATTGCGACCATCGTGATTTCCCTTTTCAAAGTGGCTTCAGGCACCAGGTACTCTTTAGGGTGTGAGGGGAGGTTAATCTTTTACCCAGCGGCTGCTTATCTCTGCAGCCTCTGGGTGGGGGGTCCTGCTGTGCTGACCGATCATCAGCAGTGAACGAAAGCATGCAGACACTGGGGGAAGGTGCAGGCAAGAAGGTCTCTCTGAGAGCAGCAGCTGCTGGAAGATTATCTTCCTGCAGCCGCCCTCACTGTTTATCTGACTAGTCGAAATATTGCGACCAGATCAGATAACGCACTGGCTAGTGTGGTCGGAAAAATATGACTATGCCAGGCAAGTGGTTAAAGATGCCATGAACAGAGAACTTTTAAAAACATTTTTAAGGCTATTTTTTCAGAGGATGGTGCATTCATGCGCCCAGCGCTTGCAGGGAGCTTGGATTTCCAAAGCTTTGGAAATATGGGCAGATTTTCTCTATGACGGCCTCCGTTCAGGTACTCTGCGCTCTGAACTATTGTCCACGGTGGATAATATCTGGGAAGCGTCAGCTCATCTTGGTGAAGTGGCCTTAGATTCTAGTCTTCTTTCGGCTAGAGTCGACCGTGAATCCAAAAAAGCTCTCAAATCTCTCCCCTTTAACTTTTGGGGACAAAACAAGATAACATTATCGCATCGAACGCTGCCTTCAAACCTTCCTTGGCCCAAGTCTTACACTGTTCGATCCTTTCGTTCTCATAGATGGCCTCATTTTCAGCCCTCCTTTCGAGAACAAAGTACTTCCTCTCATGAGGCCAGGATCAAAGGTAGACAATCCCAGACTGGTGGCAAAGTGCCTGCAGAAGAACCGTCTGCATGACAGGTTGGACTCCCACCTTGGGAACTCTTACAGTGGGGGGGGGGGGGGGGGGAGCATCTTCAGTTGTTTTACAAGGAATGGTGGTGCGAGGCATTTTAAGAAGCGGTTATGCCCTGACCTTTTGTTTTTTACATCAGGTCTGCCTCGCAACCTCAGCAATGCGGTGGCCTTACAGGATTGTGTCAAATCTGTTCTAGACTCAGGAGTGATCTCCCCTGTGATTATACCTCAAAAAGGTTTCATTTTTTTACTCCAACCTGAGCCAGATGGCTCCTTCTGTCCTATACTGAACCTAATATCTTTGAATGTTCATCTCATGGTCCCCAAGTTTAGGTCCATTATGTATGCTCTGGAGCTAGAAGATTTTCTAGATGTAAAAGATGCTTATTTGTTCATTCTGATTTGGGGCGGTCACCAGAATTTCCTACACTTTGCTGTCCTCTCAAATCACTTTTGGGCCTAGCAATTTGGCTTATCAACAGCCCTTTGTCACCAAAGTAATGTCAGCCGCCCTGTGGTTGCAGGGGTCCCGGATAATGCCTTATCGGGAATATCTACTTGCAGCACAGTTGGCAGACATCCTGCAGGAACACGTCTAGTATACTGAAGCACAGAGGGTTTTCCTCCCTCAGGACAAGATCATCTCCCTTCAGACCTTGGTTTGGTCTCTGCTCCAGTTAAGACAGGTGTCGGTACACCTCTGCATGAGGGTTCTCAGTAAAAGATTCTCGACTCGATATGGTGGAGTTTGCACAATTCCATTCCCAACATCCCCAGGCGGAACTTCAGGCCAGGTGGGACGGAGCTAACGAGCTGATCAAGTTCCAGTTTCTCACTTTGTCATTAGAGACTTGTCTCTCCCTCCTAAAATGGCCACCTGGAAAAGGGTCATCCATTCCTTATTCCAAAACGGACTCTCTTTACGACGAACACCAGCCTCTGGCGTTGGGGAGCAGTCACTCTAGCAATGACATTTCAAGGCAGCTGGGCCATTCAGGAGTCCTGACTCCCCATCAACATATTGGAACTCCAGGCTATTTACAGAGCTTTGTGTCAGGCTTGGGTCCTTTTTCAGTGTTGTCCAGGCAAGGTTTGTTCGGAAAATGGCACTGCCATTACCTACATTAATAATCAGGACAGCACAAGAAGTCTCCAGGCAATGCAAGAGGTGCGCAGGATTCTTTAGTGCGTGGAACGGTTACTCCTGGCTTTGTCTTTGGTCTACATTCCAGGGGTAGACAACCGGAGGCCAACTTCCTAAGACATCAGGATATGAATCCAGGAGAATGGTCTCCCCACCTAGAAGTCTTTCAACAACTGGTGGACCACTGGGGCTATCCATCCATAGATCTGATGGTGTCCCGTCCAAACCGCAAGCTAGCCAATTATGGATCCAGGACTTTTCTGGCGGATACCTTATCAGTTCCTTGGACATTCACTCTCCTGTATATTTTTCCTCTGGTCATTCGGAAGGTAAAGCAGGAAGACTGTACAGCCATCCTGGTTTCTCCGGATTGGCCGCATAGGGTGTGGTGCGCCAATCTCAAGAGTATGTCAGTGAAGCCCCCTTGGCTACTGCCCCTATGACCGGATCTTCTCTCCCAGGAACCGTTCCTTTATCAGGATCTTCCACATCTTGCTTTAATGGGATGTCTATTGAGACAGCCTTCTTGAAGGCCCTAGGTTTCTCAGATGCGGTTGTTCAGACTATGCTTTGTGCCAGGAAATCAGTTTCAGCCAAGCTGTACCAATGGATATGGAAGGCTTACTTCATCTGGTGTGCTTGTCAGAAATACAAGCCAAATGTGTTCTCTTTCCAACGCTCTGTCTTTCTTACAAGACTGATTAGACATGGGCCCCATTTATCTTTTATAAAGGTTCAGGACTCTACCTCCACTATTTACTTTCAGACGTATTTCAGTTCTTATGGCTGTTCAAACTTCCCTACACAGTGTACTTCACATCCACAGATTGCACCCTTGGTTCTTCAAGCCCCCCCCCCTTGATCCTTTAGGCTCAGTTGAATGACATGGAAGACTCTTCCTTTTGGCTGTATCCTCAACCTGTCCGGTCTCAGAGTTGATTGAGTGTTTTATCTCACAGATCTCCATTCCTGGTTTTTAATGCAAACTGGGTGGTCATGAGGACTACTCAAAGTTACCTTGAGCTTGCGTCTCATTTTCATAATAATCAGGAGGAAACTGTGGTGCCATCGTTTTCTGTGGTGACCAGGGGGATTCTTACTTGTTCTTACGTTCTTTGGACGTAGTACAGGCTCTTTGTATCTATGTTTCTAGGTCTCAGAAGTTTTGCTGCACAGACACTTTGTTTGTGCTTTAATATGTGGTCTCCACTCTTACTCATTGGTCCATGGAGCTCATTTGTCAGGCTTACCCTCCTGCTGCCCTTCCAATTCTGGACTTGGTAAGGACCCACTCGACCCAGTCAGTGGGAGCCTCCTGGGTGGCTTGGTGTGGTGCTATGGTGAAGCAGGTTTGCAGGGCCTCCACCTGGTCCTCCATCAAGACCTTCATCAAATTCTATAGCCTTGATACATTCAACTTTAGGGGCGCTAGTTTTGGGAGTAGGGTTCTGCGCTCAGCTCAGGATTGCTCCATACATTAGTGGATAGTTTTGAGATGTCCCCATGGTTTATTCAGTGTCCCCCATGGCTGAAATAAAAAACTAGATTTTGGTTTTCACCTGATAAATCTGTTTCTCTGAGGCCAAGGGGAACACTGGATGCCCTCGCATATGATCCCGGTCTAGTGTGGGGGTGGTGTTCAGGTTGTGGTGCTCCAAGTTTACTGATCCTTCTTTGTGTGTCTGTTGGTGTGCTTGATTTCTTCTCCTCCATCTCTATGTCCTTTTGTCAATAAACTAGCTGCCTTGGGCAGGGGGTGGAGGAGCCACAGCTGTCCCAAAACTTAACTTTTTAGTGCCCAGACTCCTCCAGCACCTAGCTATATCCCATGGCTTATCCATATGCCATATTTAAAAGGGCAATATAGTAAATGCAAAATGAGAGAGAGAACGAGAGAGAGAAGGAGAGAGAAGGAGAGAGAGAATGAGAGAGAGAACAAAATAAATATCTAATTAGAGCAGTTTTGTGTTTAGGTTTTAAACAAATCTCCTGAAGTGTGAGTTCAAATATTGATGGTCAACAAAAATAAAATGTTTTACTCAAGAGAAGTATAATGTCTCTGAGTAATTAGATACTATACATCTCAGTTGTGTGACTAAATCAATATAGTCAGAGTAACCACATATGCAGTTGTGTAAACCAATTATCACAACCCATTTGTGTTTTTAAATCTTCTCTTAAATGAAAACAAAACTAATTCCATTACATCAAACTGATAACAAAAACATTTATTTTCCAAATATTGTTCTTTAAAATGGTTAATAAAAAAAATAGTCTATACTGTCATAGTACTAAATGTGTATATTTAACAAAACAAGAGATATGGTAAGAACTTACCTTTGTTATCTCTGTTTCTACGAAGTCCATAGGGTCCACAGGGTTGACCTTGGGGTATAGCTGGATCTGGATCCACGGGCACCACGCAGTTAAAGCTTTGCTGCTCCCAGGATGCACTTGGGTCCGTCCTCCTCTATACCCCGCCCCCGGCCACAGGCACCTCAGTTGGTAAGCAGCTAAGGCCGGAGGAGGAGACTAAACAGAGAGAAGGAAGACTGGAACACACAAGAAACCATACTCACAGAAATGGGAGACGGAAAACCGGTGACCAGCCACACAGCCCATATGAAGCCAGGTGCGTCAGGGCGGGCGCCCTGTGGACCCTATGGACTTCGTAGAAACAGAGATAACAAAGGTAAGTTCTTACCATATCTCTTGTTTTCTACTTCAGGGTCCATAGGGGGTCCACAGGGTTGACCTTGGGGATGTCCCAAAGCAGTTCAACTAAGGGCGGGGACGCTCCTGTGCTGAAAGGAGTACCCGGCGCCCAAAGGATGCATCCTGAGAGGCGAAGGTGTCAAACGCATAAAACCTCAAAAACGTCTGAATTGAAGACCAAGTAGCCTGAACAGCTGAGGCGCCACATCTAGCAGCCCAAGAGGGACCCACAGAACGAGTGGAATGAGCCTTAACAGAGGCTGGCACAGGTAAACCCTCCTGCACATAAGCCTCACAAATAACTGAACGAAGCCAACGGGCTAACGTTTGCTTGTTGGCAGGCCAACCCCTCTTGTGAAAACCGAAGAGGACAAACAAAGAATCCGACTTCCTAACCGAAGCAGTCCGGTCCACATAGATTCTAAGTGCCCGGACCACATCTAAGGAAGCCTCACCAGCAGAAAGATCAGGTGACTGAAAAGCTGGCACAACAAGTTCCTGATTAATGTGGAACTTTGAAACCACTTTGGGCAAAAACTTCAGGACGCGTGCGGAGCACTGCCCTGTCCTGGTGAAAAATCAGAAAAGGAGGGCGACAGGAAAGCGCCCCGAATTCTGAAACCCTCCTGGCAGAAGCAATTGCCAGGAGAAAAATGGTCTTAAACGTCAGCCACTTGAGCTCCACCGACTCAAAAGGAGGACCCTGCAAGACCCTCAGTACCACCGTCAAGTCCCACGGAGCCACCGGAGGCACGAAGGGAGGCTGGATCCTGAGAACACCTTGGAAAAAGGTGTGAACATCTGGCAGTGTAGCAATCCGTCGCTGAAACCACACGGACAAAGCAGACACATGAACCTTCAGAGAGGCCAGGCGTAAGCCGAGGTCCAAACCTGACTGAAGAAACTCCAAGATTCTGGAAACCCGGAACACCTGCAGATCATAGTTTCTGGATTCACACCACTGAAAGTAAGTGTGCCACACCCTGTGGTAAATCCGCGCGGAAGCAGGCTTGCGTGCCCTAAGCATGGTACCAATGACCGAACTGGAGAAACCCCTAGACCTCAAGACGGCTGTCTCAAGAGCCACGCCGTCAAAGACAGCCGACCCAGATCCGGGTAAAGGCAGGGCCCTTGAGACCACAGGTCCCGACGCTGAGGAAGAAGGTACGGAGCGTCGATGGAGAGGCACCTCAGATCGGAGTACCAAGGACGTCTGGGCCACGCCGGAGCCACCAGCACGAGCGTGCCGCCGTCCTGCTTGAATTTCCGCAGGACCCGAGGAAGCAGGGATATCGGAGGAAACAGATACGCCAGGTGAAACGTCCATTTCACCGACAGAGCGTCTACCAGACAGGCGCCTTGTCCTTGACCCGTAAACGGGCAACTTGTGATTGTGACGGGAGGCCATCAAGTCCAGCTCCGGCAGCCCCCACCTGTCCACGAGTAGCTGAAACACCTCTGGGTGAAGCGACCATTCCCCGGGATGCACGTCGTGACGGCTGAGGAAGTCCGCCTCCCAATTGAGGACTCCGGGAATGAAGACTGCCGAGATCGCTGGAACGTGACACTCCGCCCAAGCAAGAATGCGAGACACCTCCGACATTACTGCCCGACAGCGAGTTCCCCCTTGGTGGTTGATGTACGCCACCGTGGTGGCGTTGTCGGACTGCACCTGAACCGCCCTTCCGTGAAGAGCGGGGCCGGACGACTGCAGGGCCCTGTACACAGCCCGCAGTTCCAGGATGTTGATGGGGAGAAGTGCTTCCTCCGCGGACCAACGACCCTGAAGCGATAATGAGCCGGTCACTGCCCCCCAACCCCGGAAACTGGCATCCGTCGTGAGCAGGACCCAGTCCGGGATCCAAAAGGGGCGCCCCTCGACCAGATGTGCTGTCTGAAGCCACCAAGCCAAAGACTGTCGAACCTCCGGGGACAACACCAGCATCTGAGAGCGGATCCGGTGAGGTAATCCGTTCCATTCTGATAGAATCAGCCCCTGCAGAGGCCGGGAATGGAACTGGGCAAATTCCACCATGTCGAATGTCGACACCATGGACCCCAGAACTCTCATAGCTGAATGGACCGACAGGCGGCAACTGCTCAGGCAACTGTGTATCCGCAGCTGCAGGGAGGAGACCTTCTCCGGAGTCAGGAAAATCCGTTGCTGACGAGAATCCACCAGGGCTCCCAAATGAACCATCCGCTGTGATGGAATCAGGGAGGACTTCTTCCAGTTTATCAACCACCCGTGTGCTTGAAGACAAGCAATGGTCAGGTGGAGATGTCGAAGAAGCACCTCCGGGGAGCTCGCCAGCAGCAGAAGATCGTCCAGGTACGGCAACAGACGTAGACCCTGACCCCGAAGGTGGGCAGCCATAACTGCCATCACCTTGGTGAACACCCTCGGAGCCGTGGAAAGGCCGAAAGGCAACGCCCGAAATTGGTAGTGATGGTTCAGGATAGCAAGCCTCAGATACCGCTGATGTGCCGGTGTTATGGGCACATGGAGATAGGCGTCCTGGATATCGAGGGAGACCATATAATCCCCGGGTTCCATCGCCAGAATGATGGAACGTAACGTTTCCATCCTGAACCTGGGAACTCTGAGGTATCTGTTCAGAGACTTCAAATTCAGGATAGGGTGATGAGAACCATTGGGTTTCTGTACCAGAAACAGAGTAGAATAGTACCCCGTCCCGCGCTGAGACTGCGGAACGGGAACAATGACCCCTGCTTGTAGCAAGGATTCTATAGCTACCTGAATCTGACCAGCTTTGGTCTTGTCCAGAGAAGGACTCGTACAGAAAAACTGGTTGGGCGGACTGAACCGAAAAGACAGGGCATACCCCTGAGAGACTACTTCTCGAACCCAGGCATCCGTTGTGGTATTGTGCCAACACTGGGCGAATTGGAGAAGTCGGCCTCCCACTCTGGGGTCCCCCAGAGAGAGGCCGTCCCCATCAGGCAGCATGTTTATCCTCCTGCTTGGAAGAAGGGCGCCGAGCACTCCATGCTTGCTTCTTGGGCTTGGGTGCGGCCTTGGTTGCCGAATGTCTCGGGAAGGACTGGCCCTTGGCCTTACCCTGAACCCGAAAGGCAGAGCTCCTTACTTTAGCCGGCGCAGAGGCCGAAGGGAGGAAAGCCGACTTGGACTTAGCCAAAGTATCCACTATTTTGTCCAAATCCGGACCAAATAGTAAATCACCATTAAATGGCAAGGCCTCCAGACCCTTTTTTGAATCTGCATCAGCCCTCCAGGACCTCAGCCACAGGGAGCGCCGAGCAGACACCGCTGCAGCCGACACCCTAGAAGTGAGCAGGCTGGCATCCAAAGACGCTTCCCCAATATAGGAAGCTGCATCCCGCATCTGTCCTACTAACGCTCTCAGGATATCCGGAGCCTCATCAGGAAAGGTATCCTCCAAGGCATTGGCCCATGCCTCAATGGCTTTAGCCACCCAGGAGATAGCCATGGACGGGCGAGCCACCGCCCCGGAAAGAGAATAAATGGACTTTAAACAAGTCTCCACCTTCCTATCCGTGGGATCCTTCAAAGAGATAGACGGCAATGGCAGCGTCGCGCTTTTGATCAAGCGGGTAACGTGGGAATCCACCGCCGGCGGAGTCTCCCATTTCCTGCAATGAGCTTCAGGAAAAGGATAGTTCGCCGCTAACCTCTTCTGTGGATGGAACCTCTTACTGGGTAATTGCCAGGCCGCCGCCATATGATCCGATAATTGATCAGACAGGGGGAACACAGTTGAAGTCACCTTGGTCTTTTTAAAATTAGGAAACTTCGACCTAGGAGCCGGCGCATCATCCTCAACATGTAGGATAGCCCGCACCGCCCTAACTAAGGCTGGAACATTAATGGAGGACTTAGCTTCCACCTCCTGCCCCATGGCATCAGAGTCAGAGTCCTCATGGATTTCTCCATCATCTGAGGACACTTCCGAGTCCGACAACTGCGCAGCTAGTGAACTCACCACAGGACGTTTAGACGCCCTTGGTGGCACATCACCTTGCAACATGGACTGAAACGCCGAGGATGAAGCCGCCAGACTCTGTACGGAGCTGGAGAGAACATCCACCCAAGGCGGAGGAGACGTCGGAGCAAAACTCTGCAAAGGCACTACAGACTGACGCGTCCCTGGGGAAGACTGCACATACACAGGCAGTCCCGAGTAAGGACCCACAGTCTGGGCCCCGGGGGGAGACCGCAACATTTGTGGAACACCCGGGGAATGGGGGATGGTGGGCTGCGGCAACGCCCTAGATGGGACCGCTGATGGGACCGATAACCGGTCCGCAATAGACGCCAGCACCTGTGAAAACATCGCCCAAGGAGGGTCCTGTGATACAGGGGGGTTGGAGGGGCCCTGTACCAGCTGGCACCGCCCGCACAGACCATCCTGAGATAAGTCCTCCCCATCAACTCCAGCAGCACAGCGTCTGCAGGAAATTAGCACAGGAGCCACAGAGCGCTCAGTCTCCTCATCAGACATGATACCGTAAATCACAAGAAATAGGTATCACCAGAGGATTACGGTTTTAACACCCGCGCACTCACCAGTATGCGACACAACAGCCCAGATATGGTACTGTGTAGCACACAACAGTATGTGACTGACCCCACTAATACGTGTTTTATATAAGTGAGGGTCTCAGAAACAACGCCCTTCCCCCACACACCTGCCGGGCCGTAGGAGAAGGAAAGGGATAGTTATAAGCTGACAGCAAGGAGAATAAGTCACAGACAGGCAGCACTAGCAATAGTCACATACAATGCAGAAAAGTTAGTACTCACTGCACCTTCCGCTACAATCAACCTCCCAGATTCAGTGTCTGGGAGGGCTATAGTGCTGTGTACACGGTCCTTTAGCAGGGGAGAGGTACACAGGGGGTCCGGTCCACTTGATACCGCCTGGGAGTCTGCGATGTGCCAGTAAAGATGGCCGCCGGAGACCTCAGAGGAGGAGTGGCCGAGAGATAAGAGCAGCTCAGCGACGCCAGACTGCTAGTTGAAAGGCGCGCTGAGCTGAGGGGAGGAGCCGCTAGACAGGGAAGGCTGCCTCCCCTGGCTAGCAATTAACCCCCGGGTTGCCGGTCCCGCTACCAGCCTGCTACCCTGGTGGTCTAGCGGACACGCGGGGTATTCCTCTATAGAGGGGGAGCCCGCCGCCGCCGGTCTGTCCCCAGAGACCGGAGGCTTCTGACTGCATACAAAGTATCCGCGGGCCGCCGCACGCGGCGACCCGCGGCTTACCTGATCCCCGTCGCATCCGGCAGCAGTCAAGGGAGTCCCCAGAGCCCGGCTAGTACAGGCTCTGGGGTCCCGCCGCGATCCCCAGAGCTGTACTGGCG
This sequence comes from Taudactylus pleione, assembly GCA_031769625.1. NCBI lineage: Eukaryota > Metazoa > Chordata > Amphibia > Anura > Myobatrachidae > Taudactylus > Taudactylus pleione. The sequence goes on along the minus strand of JAUIMM010000079.1, from coordinate 3,409,864 downwards.
TCGCGGCGCCAGCGGGGAGAAGGAGCGGCAGCGTGGACAACCTAAAGGACAGTCTAATGCTGCCGCTCTAAAAGTGTAAAAAAAGTAGAAAAAAATAAAAAAATTTCTCTTTTAAAATAAAGCTTAGGGGCTGCTCCTGCAGCCCCACTGCGACAGGGTGACCCGACTCCGGCCGGGCACCAACTAAAACTGAAGTGCCTGTGGCCGGGGTATAGAGGAGGACGGACCCAAGTGCATCCTGGGAGCAGCAAAGCTTTAACTGCGTGGTGCCCGTGGATCCAGATCCAGCTATACCCCAAGGTCAACCCTGTGGACCCCCTATGGACCCTGAAGTAGAAATGTAATTAATGCCTTTGTAATAGAAATGCTCTAGTTCCACTATTTAGAACAGGGTTCAGCAACCCCCAGCACATGGAACTGGCACTCTGGAGGGGACTGCCCTTTCTGTCCTGGAACGATAAGCAGACCCATGGTGTAACACAGATATGAAAGCTGTAACTATAGTTCGGATCCTTTCACTCTCTATGTTCTCAGTTTCTATTGTGACGATCTGACTGCTGCAAGTTGTTTGCATACCAGAAAACTTGTAGCCATGTAGGTAGTTGTAAATCAGACTGGGCAAAATCTTGACACCTATACAGATAGGTGATCCACCTAATAAAGAATGCCCAAGCCAATGTAAAGTGGCTTGGGCATTCTTTATTACGAAGTGCATTACAGTAAACTTGAACAGTTCACATGGAATGAAGAAAGCAGTTTGCTCCTGCACTTCCCTGGTAAGATGGAAAATACCTGCCGATAGCCCTTACTAAAAACAAGGATGTAGAAGTAGGATGCTGCACCCAGTCTGTGTAATAGCTCAGAGAGGTAGTGCTGCATATATAAGCTATCGGTAGCCCATGCAGAACTGCGTGGTACATCTCCTTCTTAGGTACCAACACAGCACTTGATGTATAAAGGTACAAACACCCCCAAGGCCATCATTCATTAGCATGTTATGTATCTTGGGACTCACCCTTTATTAGGATTGCTTTATTGACCAAGACCCCCACCACTCCCCCCCCCACACACAAATGATGAACATGACACTCACATTATAATATGGACTTCAGCCTTAATGTCCTTCATGATCTGCAAACACTGCTCAATGGATAGAGGTGCTGAATTATTCTGAAGAAATATACAAAGGTAGATGTAAGAGCATTGTTTCATGTACAGGTGTTTTACCCCACAAATCATTTCACTATCTCACTGCATCACTACTCTGTGCTGTAAGGAGAACCTGTTCACACTGTGTCTTTTCATCATCAGCACAAATTTGCATCAGCACTATTCTTGAAGCTGGATAGATCTCTGCATATGCTCATATAGCCAGCATTTCTGTCTACACACCCAGGGAACACTTATCTTACATGCAAATGCTAAGTTATACTCGCTCAGCCGCAAGTGGAGATACAACAGAGATCTGTACAACTCTGATTTGCCCATATGCATATGCAAGCTGAGATTCATATACTAAAAACCATGAGATCTGTCCACATGCAACTCCGAATCAGACCCTGTGTCTATAACAGGAGGAAACACTCCATCAATTTGTCACCTATCACTGATGTGCATGATCATTAAGGAAAGAGAAAACTTTGGTACATCACTGTCAGCTAACATTTTATTGCCATCCTTTATGCTGCCAATGTACTGTAATTAACACTTTACTTTGCTGCATAAATATATATTATATAGTACAGGTCTTACCACAGTGATCCTTATATCCCGGCTGAAAATCACACCTATAGCAGAGAGGAAAAATAAATGGCTGTCTAATTTTCAGCAAAAACATCAATCATGTAGCAGGAATTATAATATGTGTAGATGTTAAATTAGTAATAATAGCCACATTTTTCCAATACACCAATTGGCATATAAAAAACATGTTTATCTAACAAGTTTTGTGAACTTTTCATAACGGCTATTATTGAATAAAACATAATACATATTCCTCATTATCACTGGTCAGAGTTTTGGTTTTTATTGTTTTAAAATTATATTTGACACATAACCTTGCGTCATAAGGACAAAATAGTAATGAGCTTTGTCAGCCAAATGGTAACATGCATTTTTTTTCAATTCCGGTTTTTACGTGTCAGTTATGGATTACATCATCCCGTAGGCAAAAAATATTTGGTATACAATCACATATTTATCCAAAAATAGAAATATGGCCTGTGTACATTTTACTGTTAAAATGACCCAAAATGCTCTACAACAATAGATAGTGGGCAAAACAGAGTGTGTGTGTATATATATATATATATATATATATATATATATATATATATATATATATATATACATACAGTCAGGTGCATAAATATTGGGACATAAACACCATGTTTATGGGATTTTTCACCTAAAGTTGGAAGTCCCCTGAGTGCCACCTAATTGACTTGGCTGTATATATATATATATATATATATATATATATATATATACATACATACACAGTTAGGTGCATAAATATTGGGACATTGTCAGAATTTTCATATTTTGGCCTCTATTCACCACCACAATGGCTTTGAAATGAAACAAACAAGGTGTGCTTTAACTGCAGACTTTCAGATTTAGGGCCTGATTCAGAGCTGAACGCTCTGAGGAGGGCTCGCTCTGAATCAGGGCCCTCCTACCTGTTTTAGGAGCGTCCTCATGGACGCTCGCATAGCTGTGGGTTACCACCCACAGCTTATGCGAGCATCCATGATGATGGTTGCGATGGTCAAGACCATCGCGACCATCGGGCTTGCGACGGAGACTCTGCGGTAGGGTCTCGCTGCCGCAAGCCCTGGAGTGATTTTGGCTCTATCAGAGCCAAGATCACTCCCACTGACATCACTAGTGATGTCAGTGGGGCCGGCTTCAGACGGTAGGCGTTCCCATGGGAACACCTCCGTCTGGCAGGCACGCCCCCGGCACGCCCACCAAAGGGGGCGTTCTGTCAATCAACATCGACAGCACGCCCCCTTTGGTGCGAGACCCGGAGCGATGGAGGGCCTGTCGCTCACCGGGTCTCACGCATGCGCACGACGGAGCTCCCTCCGTCGTGCGCATGCGCAGTGGGGGAACATCGACCCGCTTGCGAGCGTACTGCCGCTCACGAGTGGGTCTGAATGACCCCCTTAATTTGAGGGTAATTGCATCCAAATCAGGTGAACGGTGTAGGAATTACAACGGTTTCTATATGTGCCCCCCACTTTTTAAGGGGCCAAAAGTAATGGGACTATCAACTCAAAAGCTATTTCATGGACAGGTGTGGGCTATTCCCTCGTTATTTCATGATCAATTAAGCAGGTAAAAGGTCTGGAGTAGATTCTAGGTGTGACATTTGCATTTGGAATCAGTTGCTGTCGACTCTCAATATGAGATCCAAAGAGCTGTCACTATCAGTGAAGCAAGCCATCATTAGGCTGAAAAATCAAAACAAACCCATCAGAGAGATAGCAAAAAACATTAGGTGTGGCCAAATCAACTGTTTGGAACATTCTTAAAAAGAAAGAACACACCGGAGAGCTCAGCAACACCAAAAGACCCGGAAGACCACGGAAAACAACTGTGGTGGATGACAGAAGAATTATTTCCCTGGTGAAAAAAAAACCCTTCACAACAGTTGGCCAAATCAAGAACACTCTCCAGGAGGTAGGTGTATATGTGTCAAAGTCAACAATCAAGAGAAGACTTCACAAGAGTGAATATAGAGGGTTCACCACAAGATGTAAACCTTTGGTGACCACAAAAACAGGAAAACCAGATTCTAGTTTGCCAAACAACATCTAAAAAAAGCCATTACAGTTCTGGAACAACATCCTATGGACAGATGAGACAAAGATCAACTTGTACCAGAGTGATGGGAAGAGAAGAGTATGGAGAAGGAAAGGAACTGCTCATGATCCAAAACATACCACCTCATCAGTGAGTGCCGCCATTGTTTGTCGCATATATATATATATATATATATATATTTATTTTTTTGACACACACGTTGCAAAACAGAGAAACAGATATAAAAGGGTAGAGAGGAGAGTGCGACAGCAGTGATGGGTATTCTAATGCTGATAATAAAGGTAAGAGTTGGGTAGACTCTAGTAAAGAGGTGGGTTTTCAGAGAGCATTTAATGATTTAAAGCAGAGTTTCCCAAACTCCGCCATTACAGTTCAAGTTTAAAGAATATTTATGCCTAAAGAATATTTATGCCTGAGGTTCTAATTCACCTGTGCTCAATAATGGATGTCCTTAAAACATGGACTGTAATGGCAGAGTTTGAGAAACTTATTTAGAGGCTTGTAGAAGAGTCTGACCAGGTTCATAAGGGATTGCTACCAGTGGGTACCAGCATAGGAAATGTCTAAGAGAGAGGTGGCGACAGACTGAGAAGGCGACTATTTCAAGATGAGGTTTAATATATAAGAAGGGCTAGTATTGAGGTTTCATAGGTAAAGGAGAGTAATTTGAACTGGATTCTGGGGGTATGGGGAGCCAGTATCGAGATTTGTGGAGTGCTTCAGTAGATGTGAAGTGGGAAAGAGGAAGGTTGGTTTTGACTATAAAAATAGAAACAATAAAAGAAAATGCTGTCACTTTTGCAAGCTCGGATCCCATTACATTCCCGTGAATGTCAGCGAGGAAATTAATCCAGTGGTTTAAACGCGTGGGAAAAACCCACTGATTCCGTGGAATTAATGGGTTAGCGCGCGTGAACCCCTGGTTTACCACGCAGGAAAAAGGTTAATTGAATAGCTTTTGCGCATATGGCACAATCAATTAGCTGTGGAGCATATCCCACAGCTAATTGAATTCCCCCGTTTGTGTAAAATTGTATCCATTGTTCATCTAGCTGTGTCTCCATAACTTGTGTCTTATCTAACTAGGGTATATTGTTGGCCATAAACAGACAATTGACCTGATATCACAGTACACATGGTCCAGAACCAAAACTGTTAATGACCCTATTGAAATATACAAAATTATTAATGAGCATGTTAGTAAATGTGGTTGTAAAATGATTGTAGAGGTAAGGTTCAAACACTGAGAATAACAACTGGAGCTGGTTCAATAAGGTTTCTTTATTAACACGCAGATGGTTTGTTCTCACACAGCAAGAACGAACTGACCTAGACAATAGCATGTTAACCCAAATGCGTTGGCAATTGCCTCTGGGCTCTCTTATCTATAATACAGAATACTTACGTACAAAACTAATAGCAACACCTGGCTTATTTAAACAAGCAATGCCAAACTAAATCTCGGTACTATGATTATTCTATTGTTACTAAATAACTGAACAGGTCTCCTCTGGTTACTTTTAGCATGTAATCATCTTCTGACCACATTAACAGGTCATAATGACGGTGCAAGCTCGGATCAGCGTGGCCAGATGTCTTCATTTTTTACTTCCTATGTGTATGGCCAAATTGGACATTAAGCCTAATGCCTGGTGCTTGTGTCTATATCAGAGGTTCCCAAACTCCGCCATTACAGTCCAGGTTTTAAGGATATCCATGCTTGAGCTCAGGTGACTTAATTAGTACTTCAGTCAATTTGATATAACCATCTGGAACCCAGCATGGATATCCTTAAAACCTGGACTGTAATGACAGAATTTGGGAACCTCTGGTCTATATACTAGCAAGAGTAACCTACAAGCATGCACTTTTATTTATATTGTGTGTACATGTGTATGATTGTACCTGCAAGTCTGTTCTGACTATGCAGTTGATTTGTATGCATTCAGCATAATAATGTGCATGAACAAACATAGAAGTGGTCCTGTGAAAATGTGCATGTTCATATGTGTGTCTATTGTGAAGTTTAGATGCAGCTATGTTTATAATACACTGTAAATGACAAGGTAACACAATGCTAGTTTGGTATTTGTTTTATGTTTCACTATTATGGTATATGTGCAAGTTTAACTCTGTATGTGTTATCGTTGCTATCCAAACATAGAAACATCGAATTTGACGGCAGATAAAAACTCCTTGGCCAGGGTTGCACGATTTAAATCGAACGATTTAAATCAAATGATTAAATCATCAGGGTTGCACGATTTAAAACAAACGATTTAAATCAAATTATGTAGCTGTAGCACTGGATCGTGCACAAAGACGCAACTGCACTATCAGTGAGGTCGTACAAGTGTGGAAGAAGCTGTTAAATGATCTTGAAGAGATTGGACACCACAGCAATGTAGTAAAGATGGCAAAGGCAAGAGCTAAAATTGCACTCACAGATGCCCACTTGCTGGCTAATTTACTTGATCCTCGGTACAGGGGAAAAAAGCTTAGTCCTGCTGAAATTGAGTCTGCTATAGAGTTTGCTCATGCCAATAATTGTCAAATTATGCAGGTCATCATCAACTTTCGTGCATCCATTAAACCATTTGCACCATACATGTTTGAAGTGGACACTTTACGCCAAGAATCTCCTTTAGCCTAGTGGATGTCCTACGCAGCTCAACTTCAGTTAGACACTTCTGTAGTAAATCTTCTGAAGCAGATGTTCACCGCAGTTTCAAGTGCAGGAATTGAAAGGATTTTTTCAACGTATGGTTTTGTACAATCCAAAACGAGCAACAGATTGGGAAATGAAAAAGCAGCCAAGCTAGTTGCATGCTACAGAGCCTTTTCTGTTGAGGACAAACGTGAGGACATGGACAAAGACATGTACATGTTTGACTCAGACTCAAACAACTGATTGAGTGAAATTCAGAGCCTAATTGTACTTCTTGATGCAACTGTTTAGTGTGTATATATTCTATTACTGTGTTCATTTTGTTACTGTTCTCACTTCAAAAATTGTTCATTTATTACTAAAACAAAAGTTTAAACATCTAAAATTAAACAGTTTACTTTTACAAAAAAATTTTATAAAAAAATTCTATTGAAATCCAAAAAATCAGATTTAAATCCAATAAATCCAATTTAAATCCAATAAATCCAATTTAAATCCAATAAATAAATTTTTATGCAACCCTGCCCTTGGCCCATCTAGTCTGCCCTTTGAGTTAATGTGTTGGGTTGGGTTGGGTACGAGATGCTGGCGCTCGGGATCCCGGTGGTCAGAATCCCGACACTGGCATCCCAACAGGGTTAGGATACTGACACCTGTCTGTCAGTATCCTAACCCTCCCCCTCTCCCTACCCTCCCTCCCCGCTGCCTAAACATAACCTCCCCCTCCAGTGCCTAAACCTAACCTCTCCCTCCAGTGCCTAAACCTAACCCCCCCCTTTAGTGCCTAACCCTAACCCTCCCCCTAACTGTTGGGATGCTGGCGCCGGGATTCTGACAGGTGTCGGGATTACGGCACCGGCATTCTAAGATCCGGCATCCTGTCGGTATTCCGATTGTATCCCAATGGTTTACCATACGGGAAAAAGGCTAATTAGCTGAATACAATGTGATTGCATTACGATTTCTTAATATGCAACTTTTTTTTTTTTTTTTACTATAATCGGCACAGTTTATCTACTTAATCGTGTGTGTATGCCCTCATATATAAACACGTTGCATGGTAAGCTTGTGCGCTTATGCATGTTATTTTGTGTGTCATTGGACGTGTGGCTATATAAAAGATCTATTTTAAGTTGCTGGATCGTTGCGTACGCTCACCATTGAATAGCCCCAATTCCGTCTACACACCTATAGCACACTTATCAAATGCACCACTGCCACCCAGTTACACCCATTTAGCTGTAAGTGGCTCTGGAGGGCCAGCAGAAATGCGTAAGTACACCTCAGCGGAATACACAATGCAAAAAAATCACAGATGCATGTGAATCTCAATCCCTATATTGCAACAGCAGTTTAATGTTTTCCATATCCAGACTATTAAAGTGAACAAACAAGGTACGTTTATTGCAGTGAGATAAAAGCACCAAAAGTAGTCTGGGGCATGGAAGTGGCCATCTGTCAACCGCATTTACCAACATGCCCCATAATAATCTGATTCTTTTCAAATGGATTATATGGCATCACAGTTGAATTTGGGCTACATACGCTGCTATAATCAGCCCAACAGCACAATAATGGCTCCAGTACTGCAGTGTATGTGGACAGCATTACAATGTAGCCGGTTTGACTAGAGGTAGAATGTCAGTTGTCTGCTTAATATTCAGAGGAATGGCTGTTTTTTTTACCACAACAGCAGACTCTCAAATATTTATCCATATTCTAAAGAAAAGTAAAATCATACACCCTAACATGTTACTTCACACTAACATATAAATAAATAAAAAGACAGACTCCCAAACATACTTGCCAAAACTGTAATGGTGCATACACATGGTCAGATTTTCCTTCATATCTGTACAATAACAATTTTAAAAATCGTTCAGTCGTTCATATCTGAAGGAAAATCTGACTTGTTTGTCAGATGAACGATGCGCGTTCCCGTTTGTCAGATAACGATATCTGACATCTGATGTGTTTGCAGTCAGATTTGGACGATTCCATTCATTTTAATACAGGCAAAAATCGTTCAATCGTTCAAATCGTTGGTAAATTGTTCAATCGTTCATCTGACCGTAAGAAAATACCTTATGCACCATAAGAAAACATACACATTTACAATAAAAACACAAACTTTCGCACACAGTTGTTTACCATTGCTATTAGAATTACTGTAGTAACAATTTTATACTAGTTAATTGTGTCAATTTGCTAGATACATTTGTTTGTGTTTGACATATACACAACATATCATTTTACAGGTTGAGTCTCCCACATTCAGAATGGCATTTTGGATTTCAGAATATTCCGTATTTTGGAATAATTGCATACCATAATGAAATATCTTAGGAATGGGACCCAAATCTAAACACAGAATGCATTTATGTTTTATATACACCTTATACACACAGCTTGAGGATAATTTTAAACAATATTTTCAATAAGTTTGTAACTCAAAGAAAGTTTGTATACATACATGAAATTCATTTATGTTTCAAATATACCTTATACACACAGCATGAAGGTAATTTTATTCAATATTTTTAATAATTTTGTGCTTTAAACATAGTTTGTGTACATTGAACCATCAAAAAAACAAAGGTTTTACTATCTCAGTCATGCTAAAAATAATCCGTATTTTGGAATATTTGGATATGGGAGACTCAACCTGTATATGATTACTTCATTTAAATATTACTTTTGCTCAATAAAGTTATCAATATGCTACATCCCCATAGCAAACTAGGCAATCTGTGGCTTGCCAGCAGATTTTACACTACAAATGCCCTTGGCTGACAGGATGTGCTGGGGCTTTTAGTTTCAAAATAACTGGCGTCAAAGACTGAATAACTTTATGTATCTTACAGTTTATGTGAAAACAGGTTGAGTCTCCCATATCCAAATATTCCAAAATAAGGAATATTTTTAGCATGACTGAGATAGTGAAACCTTTGCTTTTTGATGGTTCAATGTACACAAACTTTGTTTAAGGCACAACATCATTAAAAATATTGTATAAAATCACCTTCAGGCTGTGTGTATAAGGTGTATATGAAACAAATGAATTTCAGGTATGTACACAAACTTTGTTTGAGCCACAAAATTATTGAAAATATTGTACAGGTTGAGTCTCCGATATCCAAAATGCTTGGGACCAGGGGTATTTTGGATAACGGAATATTCCGTATTTTGGAATATTTGCATATCATAATGAAATATCATGGGAATGGGACCCAAATATACACACAGAATGCATTTATACACGTTATACACACAGCCTGCAGGTCATTTTATACAAGATTTTCAATAATTTTGTGGCTCAAAGTTTGTGAACATACATGAAATTCAGTTATGTTTTATATACACTTTATACACACAGCCTGAAGGTAATTTTATACAATATTTGTAATATTTTGTGCCTTAGACAAAATTTGTGTACATTGAACCATCAAAAATCAAAGGTTTAATTTTCTTAGTCAAGCCAAAACAATTCCGTATTTAGGAATATTCCATATTTCGGAATAATTGGATATGGGAGACTCAACCTGTGTAATATTACCTTCAGGCTCTCTGTATAAGGTGTATATAAAACAAATGCATTCTGTGTTTACATTTGGGTCCCTTTCCCAAGATATCTCATTATGGTATGTAAATATTCCAAAATACGGAAAATTCTGATATCCAAAATACTCCTGGTCCCAAGCATTTTGGATATGGGAGACTCAACCTGTATTGCAATAAGATAACTTTTAAATAGATTATGGGGCTGATTCAGAGTTGCAGTCAAGTCGACTGCAGTTGCGTTTGCCTTGTGTGCAGGAAAGTAAATGTGAAAATATGCCGGTATACAGAGTGGCAGGAATCTATGTGGCTTAATGCCCCTATAAATCTGTTTGATGAAATACAGTAGCCGGCATCATTATCACTACGCACTTTTCACGAGTCCTATATCTGGTGCAAGAGATCTGTCTGAAATCAGACAAATCTTTGTGTATAGCCCACAATTCCGCCCAGTGACACCCAAAAAGTCCCTAATCGCCAATAGATGTATGCGTTCATACACGGAACATGCACAGTTTCAAAAGAAAATCCTCTTTGTAGGTAGTTCCCACAAATATGGGTATGTTTAGGGTGATTTTCATTCAAGGAAAAGGAGAGCGGAGTGAGTTTAGGATTTTAACCTTTAGAAGTTTTTTTTTTAATTGTTGTTATTTAATCCTCTATTACCACTGCAAACACTGACTTAATTACAGCATGAACTGTGATTGTTTTTGGAAATATTGTAACCTAATGGAATATTTTTTTCCGGAGTTTGTGTGTATTCCATAAGATACATAATCATAACATATTTTTTAATTATTATAATGTTTTTGGAATCATTGCCACTTTTATGATGTCACTTAGGAGAAGGAAAAGAAGACTCTTTGTTGGAGACACTCTAAAAGTAGTATGAATAAATTAAAACTTAACTTTTATTTTATAAGATTTTAGAATATAAGGGGGAAGAGGTTATTTTTCAACCTCCAATAATATTTAAATACAGCCAATAATTAAAAACAAACATATAAATCTATATAGTTCACTGCCAATTTTTGTTAATACAGGCAAAAGGCGCTTATTGTAAGTGGTTAGTTTCAACACATTATATTTATCTATTATTGATTATTAAAAAAAAACATCCTGTGTTATTGAAAAAAATATACCAAAGAAACCTTCCTTCTAATTTTGAAAAAATATTAGATAAACATATCTACATAGATTCTAGTATACTTGAAGGAGTATTTTGTCAGATGGTTTATCCTGCATATATACTGTTATAGGAGAGATCATTGTATCCATTTTGTACCAATATGTTGCAGTGCAGTTGCTAGCAGAGAGACAATTAGTATCAATATGTTGCAATGCAGCAGCTCAAAAGCTGACAGAGAGACAATTGTTATTCATGTAGCAAAAAACAGAAAAACAAATCCCTACAGTTTTTTTCACTCAGTGGATAGAACACAGTCCTGCTGAAAGAAATATATTGCATGAAATTAATCAGCAGTAGAGATATATTTTAGTCTCAAAAACTGGTAATGCAGAGAGCATTGTAGTCACCACATTTATTAGGTATGTACTAATTGCTCACGGCAGAGCTTCACCCTGCTTAGTGAGCAGGAGGGTCAATATTTTGACCAGAAGGAGGGCATGGCGCAGTGCCCCGCTAAAACAGCCTAGCGGGAACGCTAAATGTGTATAGTTACTGACCTCCAGGCACAGATTTGGTCCCACGTTGCAGGAGTACTTTGGCAGTCTCAGGATTCAGTGATGGGTTGCCATCCAATAATCTGCATAAAACACAATCAGATGATGAAGCTATTTATAATTTAGGGTAGTAACATTTAAAAGGATATTACATAGGAGTAAATGTACACTGCATTTTCTGCCCATTATGAAGCCGTGATCTCTGCTGTAGAATACAATGCACACTGTAGTAAAAGACTGATGCCCTTCCTAAGATTTTGCCCGTGCAGCCCCCCTCTACTGGAATGAGCTTCCTCGCTTGATCAGGCTCTCCCTGACCTTGCAGAGCTTCAAACATGCACTGAAAATCCACCTGTTCACCAAAGCATACCCTTCCACCACATAACCATGTTACCAGGTCTCTGTCCCTCCTGCCTCAGCCATCTCTACCTTGCTTACTTCCTGCACTCAGGTCCCCCTCTGCACATTCATGATTCATGTCATCTGTCTGTCTCCCCTCTCCCCTAGATTGTAAGCTCCTAGGAGCAGGGTCCTCCTCCCCAGTGTCTCACAGCCTTCTTCTCTAGCACTTCTATGACAGCCTTCACCTTCAGAGCTGTACTGTGTATGGAGAATTGTGTTGCTAATTGTTACTTGTGTTCAGTTTATATTTTGGTTACTGTATTGTAATGTCATGTTCTGTGTACTCTTTACTGTATGTACGGCGCTGCGGACCACTTGTGGCGCCCTATAAATAATATGTAATAATAATAATAATATCACAGTTATGTGCTTCAGAGTAGACCACATCACATGCAGCACCATAGCAGAGCAGCTCTATTTCCCCCTAACTATAAAGTATGCAGCATATTTCTTTCTGGAAAACCAATACCTGGAAAAAAGGATTTATATCTGGATAAATGCAGTGGTGGATTTTATGGGAAACCATCTAAGCATAGTGAAGGCAAAATAATGAAATCATTTTTTTTAGAGAGCTACAGCTACAGCAGTGAATTTATTTGGGCCACTACTTTGTTTAAAAAATGCAGCAATTTTGCACCCGAAGAGACTACTTAAAAAAACTGTTGGAGTTGAAATCAATGAACTTTATTTCCAAAGTAGGTGTAGTCAGATGTAAGCCACTTAGCATGCATTCAGATGAGCTCTTTGTAAGAATTTGCTCACATAATGGGCAATGGGCCTGATTCAGCACGGATCGCAATTGCTACCGCGTACGCAGATCGGCTGATTGTTGGGTACTGCGCATGCACCGCATTACGCATGCGTCGCAAACGCACTGTGATTACGCATGTACACAGAAATCCATTGCAGACTGAGTGACAGGCCGTGAGTGTTTGGGGGTGGTGACGGGGGACTGGATGCAGAAACACAAACCTGCCTGCCTGAACGCCGTTACATGGGCATGTATAAATTAGCCACTACAATTGCTTACGCAGCTTGAGTATTCACTGCATGCAATTTCTGCAACGGGTCAGACCTGCTGTAATTGTGCGAGACGGGCCAATGTGTTTCGATATTACCGATGTATACACAGGACTGCGAGGTATTATGGATATGAGAAAGCTGTAGTGGGCGTCTCTATGCTGGTTGAGCTGTGGCAGGCATTAGCATATTTCCACAGCTGCATTGGATGCGATTACGCAGTTGCGAACACAACTGCGATCCGTGCTGAATCAGGCCCAATGTACATGAGAAAAAAAAATCATGTGCGCTGATTAGCAAGATTGTATACCCTGAACAAACAGGCTGCTCACACAGCAGGATTTGCACCTGCTATACCAATTTAGACAGAAAGAAAAGTGGAGCGCTAGTTGGATCCAGTGACCACAATGTTTCCAATGTAGAAAAAGTATTAAACTAACAAATGAGTAAATAAATCTGCATTAGCATCGCATGGATACACTTTTCACACATAAGATGAGTACAATGTAGAAAGGGTATGTGGATCTAAAGGGGCACAATGAGATTGAATACTGAACCTCTGAATAGGTCTCTCTTCTTTATGTGTGGCTCTACTATATCATTCACTCCCTAAAATGAATATCCTCTGGTCATAAAAATTGCATCCTCTATCGCAGGAATAAAAGTTCCTTATTGACAGCAAAGATAGTCAGAGATATGCCCAAATAATTGACGGAGTTTAGTACAGTCACCTGTTACCCTCTATGCTGCTCACGAGATCCCAGGTATCTGCCGCTGGTAGTAGTCCTGGCGGTGCGCCGGGTGCCGCTCCCGTATATTTGTGCGGCTGGGGGCTGAGACACCGTCCGGTGTCTATAGACTACAGTAACTCCTTGTAGGACTGAACTGCTTTTATAAGGTGAAAGTCCTTAGCGCTCCGTATCAGTCTATACTGTCGAAGATGAATAATTGGCTGAGACAAGTAACTCATTGTTATTTTAATACATTTTCTACATTGGAAACATTGTGCTCACTTGATCAAACTAGCGCTCCACTTTTCTTTCAGTCAAATGTACATGAGACTGCCTAAGGTTGGTATTACATGGTTATGTGTTGTGAGAGGTAAAGCACTTATGTGACAAGGGAGTTATCTTTTTCATCAATTACAATGCGTAATGAGAGAGCTGAAAAGTGAGTCAGCCTTATTCCTATTACACATTGCAGTGTTATATTCTGCAGGACGATTTGTGGTATTTGAAACTCTGGATTGAGTCCTTCTTGCACTTATTTGGTCTAGGACAGTGTTTCCCAAACCCAGTCCTCATGGCCAATTCAGTCCAAGTACTAAAATGATCCATGCGTGAGCACAAGTGGCTAATTATTACCTCAGTCAGTTTGAATTACCCACCTGTGAGTTTTTAGAAGTGGAGATATTGCCAATAGCAACCAATCAGATTCTACTTAACATATAACTAACAGCTTCTATAAGATAATAGCTAGAATCTGGTTGCTATGGGCAACATCTCCACTTCTAAAAACTCTTCCTTTAGTAAATGTACCCCTTGGTACACTTGCGGGTCTCTGCTTTCTCCCCTCCTGTCATCAATATGAAGACCTTTTCATACCACATTTCTAAGGAAGGTTACGGATTGGATCAGTTTTGTCGACTGGTCTGGCCTGGTCTTTTGCCACTAAACTTAGCAAAAGCCAAGTTTAGTGCGGATACAAAATTACACAGAGAATTTCTGAATCAAGGGCCTGATTCAGACCCACTCGCGAGCGGCTGTCCGCTCACAAGTGGGTCGATGTTCTGGACTGAGCATGCGCACGACGGAGGGAGTCCTTCGCTCGTTGTGTCTGATCAAAGGGGGCGTGCTGTCGATGTTGATTGACAGCACGCCCCCTTTGGTGGGCGTGCCGGGGGCGTTCCCATGGGAACGCCTCCCGTCAGAAGCCGGCCGACTGACATCACTAGTGATGTCAGTGGGAGTGATTTTGGCTCTGATAGAGCCAAAATCACTCCGGAGCTTGCGGTTGAAAACCTCAACCGCAGGCTCCGGCTCGCAGTTTCGATGGTCGCGATGGTCAAGACCATCGCGGCCATCAAACTGCACGCTCGTATAGGCTGTGGGTGGTGACCCACAGCTATACGAGCGTCCAGGAGGACGCTCCATTTTTATGGAGGGCGGCCCTCATTCAGAGCGTGCGCTCTGCTCAGAGCGTACGGCTCTGAATGAGGGCCCAAGTGTGAAATTCACTTTGAGCTCAATAATTTCCCTACAGAGAAAGCAAATCTTGCGTACATCAGCTCTCTGGCCAGTCATCCCACCTTGTCCACCAGCCCGCTCCATCTGCCGGCCTGCACTCTGCTGTGCTGACAGCCCTGCACTGTCAGCCAATGAGGCACAGGTAAATGCTAAAAAAATTATATTTATTCTTAATATGGGAACCAGTTTGACTTGTTGTTTTTTTTTTTTGTGGGGGGGGGGAATGTGGTAGCAATGTGGCATTTTTTCTGTAGGGGTCAGCCAGTGGTGGTTTTTTTTGTGTGGGGAGCAATGTGGTTTATACTTTTTCTGTGTGGCCAGCCACACAGAAAAAGTTATTCCTGTGGGGGGCAATGTTTTTTTTTTTGTTTTGTTTCTGTGGGGGCCAATGTATGTGTATGCTATTCCTGTGGGAGCCAATGTATGTGCATTTTATTCCTGTGGGGGCCAATGTATGTGTGTGTAGGTGTTAAATGTTCAATCTCTGTCCTCACAGGCTATAAAAATCTTTTATACTTAAAGTCAGCTCAGTGTCTCAATCCAAGGCATGCAAGGTGGGCTTTGTTCTTTTCCAGGTTTGACTTCAAAGCATCCTAACATCCTGGTTCACAGAATTACAAGGTGGATGCCCTCTCTAACTCTGTGCTGATAAAGATCTCTGCCTTTAAAAAAAAAAAAAAAAGTCCAATCATCGATCCTGTGTCCTCTTCTACCACCAACATCATTCCTACTTCACCTCTAGGGAAAATTTTCATAGTTTAAACTCTTCGCAAGAAATTGCTTCAATGGGTCCATGTTTTACGATTTTCTGCATGTTCTGGGATCCAAACAACTCTATTGGTGGCCTAATCTCAAGTAAGACATCCAAGAATTAATTGTCAATTCCCTAACAACCGTGGACTCATCTGTCAATGGACTTTATTGCAGATCTACCAGTTTCTAATGTGTTCAACACTATTTTGATTGTAGTTGACCGATTCTCCAAAATAGCTCACTTTATTCCTCTCACTGGACTACCCTTCGCTTCTAAACTGGCTCAACTGTTCATAAAGGAGATTTTTAGACTCCATGGCTTGCCTTCCGAGATTATCGCTGATAGTGGGGTCCAGTTTGTGGCCAAATTCTGAAGATTCTTGTGTTCAGCTCTCCAAGTAAAGTATTCATCTGCCTATCACCCTCAAACCAACAGTCAAACCGAGTTGAATCAGTACTTGGAAACTTTTCTTCACCTCTTTTTCTCGTCTTCTCAAAACAACTAGAATGAACTTCTACATTGGGCTGAGTTTTCACACAACAACTAGTATCATTCTTCCTCTGGGTCTACTTCCTTTATCACGGTCTATGGACTTCATCCTAGGATACCAGAGTTCCAGCCTCCTCCTTCTGTTATTGTACCTGCTGCAGATAATATGTTTAATCACTTCACTAAAATTTGGAGAGACATGTTTTATTGTAAATGTCAGGCCATCCCCAGTCTCAAACAAGGGGACCGTGTCTGGGTCGCCACTCACAATCTGAGACTCAAAGTACCCTCTATGAAATTCTCTTCTCGCTACATTGGACAATTCCTCAGAGAGTCATCAATCCAGTCATTTACAAGCTCGAACTACATTCATTCCTTTGGATCCCAAACTCCTTTCACATATCTTTGTTGAAGCCTTTATGTGCGCCACTATGTTGGACTCAGTCACCTGCTCTCTCTCAGCCAGTCAGTGTGTCAATCCTGCTCAGTTGACTGCAGCATCCAACCAAAACTCACCAACCACTATAAAAAGCCAGTTGCCAGTGCAACGTTGATTCATCAGATACCAAAATGGTTCACAGCAGTCTGCAGCCCTCATTGGCTTGTTCCTATCTTAGTCAGCGCAGCCTGTAATCTGTTCCCAGTCCAGTCCAGTATTCCGATTCCAATCTGGTTCAACAATCTAGTCTCAGTTCGATCCAGTATTCCGGTTAGAGTCCGGTTTAGCAATCCAGTCTAGTATTCTGGTCCCAGTCCGGCTCAGCATTCAGATCCCAATCCAGTCTAGTATTCCGGTGCCAGTCTGGTTCAGCATTCCAGTTCCAGTCCGGTCTAGTATTCCAGCCCAGTTTAGTAATCCATTTAAAATCCATTGTAGTAATCCGGTTCCTGCATTCCAGTTCTAACCGGCCATTTCCACTAGGCCTGTTCCTCATCATGCTATCCTTGTACTCAAGCTAGCTTCTAGAAGGAACCTAATTAAGCCACCAAGCTTCCTGCACACAGGGGGGTATCCAATTAGCCCAGACATATTTTCGGGGGTGAAAAACAGGTGGTTTTTTTTGCGGATAATGCCAGTTTCTAGACCTTTTTTTTCATCAACGTATCCTATTTGTTCGGCCGAACAAACAGTATTTTTCGGACAAAAATACAAAGGGTCCGTGATAAATTTACGGACTTAAGTGTTTTCGCCATTGCAGAAACGAACACACAGCACTTTTCCGGGGGTATATTTTTCGGGGCACATCAGGTCCCGAAAAAAAATCCACGATACGTGCTGGCGTCAGGCCAGATTTTTAAGACTAATTGGATAGCCCCAGGGGATGTATTAGCTCCCAAATAATGTTCAGGGCTAAATGGATACCACCCAAAGCAACCCAGCTCCTGACATACAACTCAGACCGGGGTTCAGACAAAGCCTCAGGAGTGACAGTGGGAGAAAAGATGTGAAAATTCTGACAATACAGACAACTAAGTATTGATTGACGGTATAAACAATGTACTAAAAGTTAATCATTACAAATTGAAAGGACAGCAAATATCCAAGTATATTGTGAAAATCAAACTGGTTTTTAATAGAGATGGAAAATAAAGTATACTTTTCTCAAAACAACACCTAGTTCACTGCTAGACTAGGCACTAACAAATAAAGAAAAGAAATTGTATGTACAGGGGAGGGGAGTTTAAGTCAGTTACATCATTAGACTTGAATTTTTTTTGTAAAATATCAACATCTTTAGTCAGTCAATTTCAATAAAATATATTTTAAGCGAGCTACAACTATGAATTTTACAAGTGCATAATTTAGTCAGCTCAGGGAAACACTGAAGCTTGTAGACCATAAAAGTGTAATACTGCTGCACACTCATAATATATGGCAAACACATTTCTAGTTTACAAGGCAACCAAAGTAATTAATAAGAATGTATTGGAGGCAATGGGAGATAAAGTGTATTGAAATTATTTAAAATTAAATTAATCAGGTTAGCAGAGACTAAATGGGAAAATCAGATAGCAAGAAATAGAAAGTTTGATCTTTTAAAATTGATCAATTATTGATCTTTTAAACTCATCCGTATTCAGAAGGAAAATACAGGAAACAGACTTTACAAACCATTAAATGTTCCTGGTCTAAGCATGGACTGGATGCCTTTTTTAGAAGGAATTTTATTTAGAATAAATAAATAATCAAGGACAATATGGGCCTGATTCTGAGTCACACCCTATACCGATATGCACGCAAACGGTCAACGTTTTAGGTACAGCACGTGTCTGAGTCGCACCACACATGCGTCTCGACTGTTACTGCACGGAGATGCAGGACGAATCTGGACGCAGGGAGTTTGGATTTTAGTAGGCGTTCCTAGGAGGTAACTGGGTGGCAAGGTAGACGTGGGCATGTAGCAGACATCGGCTGTGACTAAAGGTGCACAACCGCTCACACAGTACTCAGACAGAGAAACTGCACCTGCCATAGGGCTGCTGCAAGTTTTCATGACGCACTGAAACGGATTTGCACCGCCGCAAGTGGCCATCAGTTTTGAAAAAAACGGCTGCGGCATTAGCATAAAGACGCAGATGCGGCTGCGTGCCTCCCAGACCGAGGCCCTATGGGTGAGTGAACAACAGAATCTAATTACACATTTTTGGGCTTGATAATCACTAGAAGAAAACTAAGAGCACGTGCACATAGAGACTCTCTATATATGTACATATATAGGCGTTTTCTGCTATGCACTCTTCTTATGAGCAATGCAAAATATACTTCAAACTCATCAGTTCCTGAATGAGCCATTACTTACTAAATGTTCATTAACCACTTGTTTCAATGAGCACTAAAGGAAAAAACCTCCTTAAATAAAATACCTAATAAATAATGAATATACAGAGATGAAGCAAAAATATCACATATACAAATGAACACATGAAATGCATATAATGATTTTCAGGTAGAATTATAAATATTAACTTACAGCAAGTGTAAAAAACTATCCACTGGTACATACCTCTGCAGGGCTCCTTCAGGTGTATAAACCTTTTCTCCATTTACACCCTCTAACCGAGAATAATGGAGGATTGCTTTTTTCAGGTGGCTTATTAGCAAGTCCTGTCAAGAAGAGATATAAAGTAGGTGTCAAGACTTGGTTTCTGCAGTCATACTGGCTGATTCAATTAGAAGTGATGTGCCACAAAGCAGGGAATCCAGCCATTTCATGCTGTGTACATACCCATATATTTGCCCATTGGGGGAGACTGAACAGCACAAGGTTTCCTGCTCACCTCTATGTGTTGCAAGAAAAAACTAGCGGTGTTACTGATCATGTTGTGCTGTTCCACATTGCAGCCATGCCGCTATAGATTGTCCCTATGCAATCAGAAGACATCAAAAAATGCCATGCCATGCAATATAATAAAAATAAACTTGGCCGGGAGAAACCTGTAATTTCTAGCAACAAAATGTTTCATGAGGGTCACATTTCTCTGTCTGAGGATTTATTTTTGCTGAATTCATCTGGGAATAGTTAATAATAATAAAAAAAACTTTTTAACATCCATTAATAAAGATTGACATGTCGTTTAAGTCAATAATGTGAGAAAATCCTAAACAGATTTCCTCATGGAAACAGGTTTCCTCATGGAATTGGACATGTTTACACGTTATTTAAGCTAAGACTGAGAAGTGGTGCACAAAATGTTGTATTTTTGGTACATGACAACCCTCTAATGCCAACTTTAACACAGTAGATTTAAGCTCAGACTCTCATCATCTGATCCAAAGACTCAGGCAATATTATCACTTTGGTATAGCCTATTTTTGGGTTATTTTTTATACAAATGATCACTTCTGAATCATCTTTTTAGGTGATCGCCTAAAAATCACAAAGGGGCTTAAAAGTCCTTCAATCCATGAGCAGGGGGTGTTTTAAGTGGAATCTCCTGGAATCTTCAAAAAAACACAATGGACTTTGTGTGACAGGATGAGTTTACTTTTATCGGTTATCAGTTCATAGATGTTTTCACTCGACTTGTGCCGCGGGTTGTAGATTATAGTCAACACAAGGCTTCTGTGTTGACGATCCACGATGATACAGATTTGATACTTTGGCGGCTGGGTTTGGTCGCAGGGTCCTGCAAGTTTCTCAACACCTAACCACCCTTGAGGACAGCTTTTGGATGTCCCCAGTCTAACTCCAGTGTCACCCAGTGCATGAAGGTGAAAACTGGATTTTAATATTTACTGATAAATCCCTTTTTCCGATTCCATGGGGACACTGGACTCCCTCCCGGCTATTGTGTTGCCATTTTCTGTGTGTGCTTGCTATTGTCTGCTGTTTGCCAGCGAGTGTGTTTTTACACTTGTGTTCTGCATTTTGGTCCTGTTGGTAATTCTCTCTTCTCTCCGTCTCCACTATGGCTTGGATAATCTTAACTGAGGCCAGCGGAGTATAGAGGGGGAGGAGCCAACTTTAATTCTTGAGAATATTAAAGTGCCAGGCTCCACTCATCACACGTCTATACCCCCAGTGTATCTCCAGTGTTCCCCTTGGAATCGGAGAAAGGGATTTATCGCAAAGTACCAAGTGATACAACTCAATGCTTTGGTTTGCTCTGCAGGGAATGTGTGCACAGGATTCAATCTTGCAGTATTAAATTGACATTTATTAAGATATTTCCATTTTGTAATTATTATAAATGGAAAGGTATGGCTCCTTTTCTTAGCTCTAAACATATTCTGTAATAGTAACTTTTTATTGACTTTCTCAATCTCCATCATTTTATAAATTTGATTTAATTAGACCTACAATAAAGTTTCCTTTGAAACTTCTGCTAATTCCTTACACAAAGAATCTGATAAGTAAGAATCAGTACTCATCACTGCGAAAGAGGAATCTGCCAAAATAGGTCTCCTCCATTTAATTAGTTCTACCATATGTAGATACAAGTGCTGTAGCTCGGTGTCAAATCATGGAAATGTCTTCTTCACTACCGCCAAACAGCACTGCCCAGTCAAATAATTACTATGGACACCTGCAAAGTGGTTTGGGCTTTGATACAGGTCTCAGCCCTCTGATCTGCCCCTGGAAGGAATACTAAACAGAGCCAAAAGAATGCAATCCAAATTAAGCAGAGAGCAGTGCAAAAAGTAACAGAGCAAATCAACAAATCAGGAGCTGGCTTAAGGTAGAACAAGCCGAAGCCAGGAAATACCATAACCAACTTGGAGAAGCACCAGGAAAAGTAGAGGCAAGAAGACACTTAACAGTGAACAGTTTAAATAGTATTTCAGGTTCAAAACTCCCGCCACAGACATTAGTGGTCACATGACTGCAAGTCCATAGAGGGACACAGGAGTACTGTAGCGGTTGGTCCAATTACTGCAATGCAGACACTGATGCTAGATTACAGTATAAATGTAACCAGCCTAAACATCCTTCCGGAAGTTACTTTTTGTTTTTTTGGCCAGAGATTCTCCTTCTTATCATAAGTAACAATGTTCATGCCTTAAAATAATTGAAATCCTGCTTTGGGACACCTTTTCTTCCACTGATGCAGGGCAGTACTGGTGTCCAAAGGCCAGCATACAGAGGATGAACACAGGTGTCTCAGTGGCGTAACACCACGAAGTTGTGCACAGCACACACCCAAGTGTGCCACCTTAAATGTGCCATGTTAAGAAATGGTGAAGTGTGATGGAGGATTTCTCTTTGTAAGACAGTGTCTCTCCAACAGAATCTGGTCCTCACACCTATTCTACGGTTTGTACAAATATGTGAAAGCACCAAGTCTTCCGTATTGGAGTACTTTTCTCCTTCAGCTCCATGTGGTCAGCAATAGTTAGTAGGTAAGTCCTTAAATATGCAAACAACAACTAGCATTATTCTTAGCAAAGGAAAGGAAAGAAGACACAGGTAGGAGGGAACACAGGTAGGAGTGGCCTTATATAACCTCCAGGTGGGTCTTCTATACTGTCGTGACTCAAGTGGAAAGAAGGTTTAACTCTTGATATGTGCTGCCATGGGGGAGGAGGAGGAGGAAAACTTTAATGAAAAGGGTGATTCTAAAATTATATGAGGATGGACTTGTATATGATATTAATATTTTTGTATAGTGCATCTTTTCATATTACCCTTCCTGCAATCCTATGCAAACGTCTAGTATGCAGAGGCATCTCACGAGACTGAAGAGTAGGCGAGCATCTCAAAATGTGTTGGGTACTGGGTCTAGGCACACAGTGAAAAGCCAAGATATGTGGTGCATAATCAGTGTGCTTCAGAAATGATATTCTATTTGACCTTATTTAATCACTTCAAGCTTTCACTTGTGAAAGTGGGCAGAAGAGCAGGACATGTATCAGGTGTATGACAGGAGACAACTGATATTTGCATTGCACTCCCCATTGTTGGTTTTAGGTTTATCCTAAGTGGTTTTAGCAAAGACTTCTTTACATGAAAATATGTGTTCTGCATTGGAGACGGAGCACACTTTCTCTGAGTTTGTCTTTACAAAGTTGCCAGTTAGAATATTGGCTTGTCGGCACACCAGAGAAGAAGCAAAAACACTGCCGATGAACCTACTGAATAGTAAACCTTGCTTAACTCTATTTGTCCAACTATACATAAAATAAACATTCCATTAAAAAGAACAGTTTGTCCAGAGTTATATCTTCTATAACCACTTGTACAATAACACCAGTCAAAAAGGTTTGTGCCTGATAATAGTATTTATAAGTATAGTGCACCCACCTGCTCCAAAAAATTTAATAAAATAATAATAAAAGTGAAACGTTATGCAATAAGAGGATGGGCAGGCAGACCGTGTTTTTACTTTGCAGCTAACAACTACAACACAAATTCATGAGAATTTGTAACAGACCACCTCAAACTCAGGTTTCCCAGGATCCTCCTATTTATTTTTAGTGGTTGATTGTTTCTTGACCGATGCCTGCCACCTGGATTGTATAGCCAAATCATCTGATTAAACTTCTATGTATGTTCCCTTTATATAAAAAAAAAAAAAAAAAAAAAAGTGTACCTCAGTCTCCACTGTCTTAATCATTGATTGTTGAAATTTCAATTATCTATTGTTTATCTGTAACTATTATTATACTATTGTATTGCTGGAATTAGTCAGATACATTACTGGTTTAATGGTTTCTCTTCTCTATTACTGCATTTGCAATACTTTGTCTTGTATTTTCGTTTTGTATGTACTGTAATGCCTCAATAAAAGTAAAAATAAATAATAATAAAAAAAAGTAGTAGCGTATAACACAAAGCGTATTTCTCAGTTATCCAATAGGGACACTGGAAACCATGGCGTATAGCAGGTGCAAAAAGAATATGGGTACTAAGGCGCCCGATGATTAAGTATCCAACTCGCAGTGGGGGATACTTTGCACCAGAGCAATTCATCATTGCTCCGTGTGGGACAGCTCCTCCGAAAAGCAGCTGTCCCCGCGATTAGTAACGCAGCTACATCTGTAGCTGCGTTACTTACCTCTCGGCACATTTATGCATGCGTGACCCAAGGTCACGCATGTGCAAAGCCACTGGGGAGGTAGTGAGGAGGAGGCAAAGGGATCCGCTCGAATCCCTCTTCGCATCCCCAAACTCCTTCCCCACGGGAAGGAGCGGGGATCCGAGAACAAGCGCCATCTGAAGATGATGCTTGTTCTCACAAGCAGAAAGCTGTCGTACCCCTGATGATGAATGGCCCGGTAACCTAAATATGCAGAAACTGCCGTTTCCACATGGTTACTGGGCCATTTATCGTTTGATGAATAAGCCCCTAAATAGTTAACACCTTTGCAGCACAGGCTCCTCCCCCTCTAAACCCCACCCCCTTCCTCTTGACGTCAGTTTTGCTTTAGTGCCTTAAGTTTCTGGGGCGGGCTGTACACTGCGATAGTGTGAGCTGACAGCCCACCTTCGCCATGGGACTGCCAATCCAGAGTCACAGCACTGTAGCCAGACAGTTGCCTTGACTCAGCGGACTCCAGAAGAGACGCAGCACTGCATGGACCCGGGGGCCAGCAGAGGAGTCCCTTGCAGCTTACCCCCACACTGCATCCGCGCCACTTTAAGGTAAGTGGTGTCTGCTGACAGCTGGATGCCATATATGAATAGTGGCTACCCTGCCTCAGTAGTGGAGGATACCAAGTCGGACAGTCGAGTGACAGCCTGGTTTACCGTAGCCCTTAATGGACCACCAAGGATATAAGTTTTTTC
Organism: Taudactylus pleione; assembly: GCA_031769625.1. NCBI lineage: Eukaryota > Metazoa > Chordata > Amphibia > Anura > Myobatrachidae > Taudactylus > Taudactylus pleione. Next base: position 3,384,985 of record JAUIMM010000079.1, on the reverse strand, counting down.
TCATATAGTATATTTAGCAGAACTGGCTGCCGTCTCCCTGACAGCACTGCTCTGGATGGTCAGCCCATGGGAGGGGTTTCTCTCTACCTCTAGGCGTGCTTCTCCTCAGAGATTGCCCGCCCAGCATTCACTCACCAGATGCCATCTTTCAGCCCTCAAGCTTCTGAAGTTGCAGCTCCTGCACTTAAATTCTGGCAGCCAGGTTTTTCTCTTTCAGCCCTCCCTTACACCTCACAATACAGTGGGCTCGATTCAATTCAGCACGATGCTGAATAGCCCTGGGAGGGAGCTTTCGGAGCTATTCAATTCACCGTGCTGTTTGGACCGACAGTTGCCAGTGAAGTAGGAGAACGGCAATTCTCTTGCAACTTGACCTGGGTGTTTAGTTGCAAGAACTGTCATTCTCCAACTAAACTGGCACTTTTGTCTGATTTCTCCTCACACCCTCAGGGGGGTGTAAGAAGGAATCTTTTAGTCGGACTAAACAGCCCGGTGAATTGAATAGCTCCAGGAGCTCCCTCCAGTGGCTATTCAGCACCGCGCTGAATTGAATCGAGCCCATTGTGCAGCTATAGTGTTAGTCTCTGTACAGTCACTAGACTTTTGTAACGTTAGACCTTTTGTGTCTTGCCTTGTCTGCATATGTGATTTATGTGTGTGTGTGACCCATATCATACCCTGTTTAACTTGATCTGGTAAATAGGAGCCAAAAACCCTACAAGTTGTACTATTATCTATTTTACGCACAAATTCATCCACTGCCTCTCATGTCATGTCCTCTCTGACAAGGGAGGGTCTGGACATAAATATTTTTCCTGCAAACAGTTCCTCAACAAACTTCAGGGTGTGGCACAGGATTAGGGGGGGCCTCTGTGAGGCGTGTTTTGCTGGGCAGCAGCGAGCTAGTTTCAGGGTCCCCTTCCGAACAGGCCTGGGCCAATACGCTCTCTAAGGCTATGCTGGAACTATCCCAACAGTTGTCCTTCTCTAGACAACCTTCCACAGGGGCGTCCCAGGGTGCTGCTTCTCAGCCACCCTCGGTAGAATATCCGTGGGTGTCCGGGTTATCCCAGTCTTTCCCGAGTTTAGTACAGGTTTCATCCTCCCTACAGAAGATGTTGGACCTGGCGGTAGTCGAATTCTCAGTTGCAGGGCTATAATTATGAGTCTAACGTATTAACTTTGTAATAACAGCACTTAATGTCTCCTCCCCCGGAGTCGGAGCGCAGATATCGGGGCCAATACGCTGAGAGAAATCTCACAGTGTATGCCCGCGATATCTGCGGGCTGACAGTCTGCCAGATAAAATGTCTGTCGGTCTGACATGCATTTTATCTGGCAACGTATGCCCATCATTATTAATAGTTACATGGGTTCTCAACTCCAGTCCTCAAGTACAACCAACAGCTCATGTTTTGTGGATTTCTGTTATTATACACAGGTGAGTTCATTTATTTTGCTGGGCCAGTAATTGTCCCACCTGCTTCCACAGACAAAATCCTAAATACATAGGATGTGATAAATTCAATAAAATAAGAGGTTAATTAGACTACACTAGACAGGTAAAAATAAATGTGTTATTTCTTACCGAGTGAAGAGGAAAGAATCCATAAGAATCCAGAAGTACTAGGTGCTTGACTAACTCAGGAAATGCAGAGGAAAACTACAAAATATTCAGGAATGTTTAAGCACAGGAACACAAATGGAGACATACTATCTGAACTATCATCATGCATAAGGCCACATTTAGTTACAACTATAAGTGTTACATGTGTCCACTGAATTAAGCATAATCAAATCATTATCAAAGTGCATGATATGTAGTCATTGGGGCTGATGCAGAGGTGGACTATGTCAGTTTCTTGAGGTGGGGACAGGAGAAGGAAGAGGCGATCTAACGTAGACAGTGTACAGTAAGGGCATGTTCTCGAGAGTTTAACCAGATGTATTTAAAAGTATTCTCTTATTGAAGCTCTATAGCAAATGTATATTTTCGTTTACATTTTTTTTTTTTGTCAAACGTGGGTATAAGTTTACAGTATTTTATTAATGCCTGACGTAAAACCTGATGCATATGCTCATGGTGCAGAATTGTACGCATGTGTGAACAATTCATTATTTTTACATAAATGCATCGTATAATGCATCAGCCCCATTGTATTTAAATCACTGCATTGTATTCAAGAACATATAAATAATATAATGCATCACATATTATATATTATGTTATACAGGTCACAGAAACCTGAGGCATAACATACAACAGAAGGTGCAGTATTCCATAAGAATATACATGTTTTCCTAATGAACACTAAATGATGACTATAAAACTCACTGTTAGATTATTTATAGGTGGTTTTACATATATCAATATTTCAGATTCAGTATGTATATACTAGAGTAACAGCACTGATTAACAACAATGAAACTGAATATACACAAAACATATTATCACTATTATTGATTTGTAAGGTCCCACAATGTACACAGGGGGTCATTCAGACCCGCTCGCAAGCGGGTCGATGTTGGGCGAATGCGCATGCGCACGACAGAGGGAGCTCCGTCGTGCGCATGCGCGAGACCCGGTGAGCGACGAGAAATACGTCGCTCCAGGTCTCGCACCAAAGGGGGCGTGCTGTTGATGGTGACTGACAGCACGCCTCCTTTGGTGGGCGTGCCGGGGGCGTGGCTGCCAGACGGAGGCGTTCCCATGGGAACGCCTACCGTCTGGGTCCGGCCCCACTGACATCACTAGTGATGTCAGTGGGAGTGATTTTGGCTCTGATAGAGCCAAAATCACTCCTGGACTTGCGGTCACCGAGACCCTACCACAGGGTCTCGTCGCAAGCCCGATGGTCGCGATGGTCTTGACCATCGCGACCATCATCATGGACGCTCGCATAAGCTGTGGGTGGTAACCCACAGCTATGCGAACGTCCAAGAGGCCGCTCCATTTTTAGGGAGGAGGGCACTGATTCAGAGCGAGCGCTCTGGTCAGAGCGTCCGGCTCTGAATCAGGCCCACTATCCACATATCAGACAATGGGGAAAAACAGGACAGACATAAAACAGGACCATACAAGATAAGACAAATATATGCAGACATGAAAGGGTAGAGATGGCCTAATATTCTAATTGGCAGGGGGCACAGCTGAAACATGAGGAGCACCTGTGGAGATTAGGACATTTGTGTGGGTGCATTAGAGGGTGCACAAGGGCAAGTAGAGTAAGTTCTAATAAAGAGATGGTTTTTCAGAGAGAGTTTAAAGATTTGAAGGCTATGGGACCAGGAATGGTAGGGAATTCTAGAAGGGATAACAATAGGGTATCAGGTCGCGGCCATCAGCTGCTGAACCCTCCGGCTCCCGGCTGCGACCATTAGATGCTGCGCTCCCCAGGTCCCGGCCGCCAGCTGCTGTGGCTCATAGCCTCCAGCGGCGGCTGGCATCCGCTGCATCATATGGCCCCCAGCCACGGCAATCTCCCTCCTTACCTCTCCGCAGTATCCACCAGTGGCTGTCCTCTCCAGGTCCACACTGCGGGTCCAGAAGCTTCTTGCTCAGTTTAGGCTAGGGGTGCCACCATGTTGCCTTGATCACTTGACACTGCAATAACCAATAGCTGGCTAACTATAAGTCAGCTGAAGCATTTCAGCCTATCCCAGTTCAGCAATGGGGTTATATATAGGATCCCTGGACCAAGGAACTTTGCCTTTGCAACATCACTTCTTGTTTGTTACATCCTTAGGCTCCAGCACTCTAGTCTGAAGTTTTCTCTACAGAACGTCTGCTGTTTCTAACAGCTGGACCAGTCGTCACCGAGTCCACCTCGGCAACCAACACCGTTACCAGCCGGTCCGGGTCCCATTCAGCAAGTCTCAGCTGATCCAGCTCACCACTCTGTCTCTATCTAAAACACTGAGTTCATTCCGAGGCTAGCACTCTTGGAATATCCTGCTCATCCCTACTCACTAGTTTCAGCGCAGCATTAGTAACTCTGTGCCTACTGAGAACCACTTATGAGAAGAACCTATATCCGGCCTCCTCAATTCCAACATCCCGCTACTCCTCTCCCAAACCCTGAGCCAGTAAGGGAACCACTTCTCCTAGCTTTGTGACATAGGGGAAAAGGCTTGTAGGCAGGAGTAAGAGGTGGAGACCAGAAACAAGTGCACATCAGACTTAGGTCTAAAAGGCAAGAGGGAGAGTATTTTGAGATTATATTTTAGATGTATGAAGGGTTGGAGTTGTTGAGTGCTTTATATGTAAAGATGAATAATTTAAATTAAATTCTGAAGGATAAAAAGGAGGCCATAAAAGGGATTTGCAAAGTGGTGCAGAGAGAGAAAGATCATTCTGTGGCATTTAAGGTGGATTGAAACGGGGATACATGTGGGAGGGAAATTAAAGACAGGAGGAAGTTGCAATAGTCAAGGTTGTAGATAATGAGAGAATAGAGAACGGATTCTTAGCATCCTGTATACGAAAAAACATTTATAGACCCTTAAGACACAAGCAAACGCTAAATATCCAAAACTGTATTAGGACCTAAAGAGGGGCAGTAGGTGAAGGTCCCTGGTACCACCTTTTTATTTTCAGATCCCAGACAATGGGCATGGTCAAAACTGAAGTAGAGTAACAACCATTTTATTTGTCAAGAGTCTCCTCATGCACCTTACATGCCCATTTATATGCCATCAGACTCCTCCACATGATCATTTAAATTCCATCAGACAGCCCTCACCCTGACATGCCATCTGAGTCCACTCATGCCCCTTTATATGCTATCAGACCTCTCCACAATGCCTTTTATATGCCATCTGTCCACATGGCCCTTTATATGCTATCAGATAATCACATTTTATGGGCTAATCAGAGTTTGGGCTAATAAGCAGGGTAGATAAATGTCAGATGAGGTTTATTGCTGCATATGTTATCGTATTTTGTTTTAATATTTAATGAAATAATTTTACAAAGCTTTATAGAGTCTATGGGAAAATATACTAAAGATTGTTTTTAAAAGGGCAATAGAAATACACTCAAAAACATTTATTATGTGTGTATTACTATTGAGATTATATAGATCTTTGCTTTGGATAATAACATGTAACTGGTTAATCTCCTGCAAAATTTCACACCCACATAGTAAAATGTACATATTGTCTTACCAATCCACCAATAACACCACCTACAGTAAATGTAAAAGTAAAAAAAAAAAAAAAAAAAGAAACAGAAGTTAAAAAATATAATCTTTCGTTCGAAATGATAGCCTGGTCATATGTTGGCTTTTGTAGCGAATGAAATTCTTACCCATGCTGTGTGCTAAAATCGAGAATTTTTTCCATCCTAAAGCTGAGAGGAGATTCAAAAAAAACAAAACAAAAAAAAACAGTATGTCAGGAGTGGGTTCTACAAATCAGGTGTGGGAGGCATGGCATTATGTATGCTCTACAAATATTTGGAGAGCAAGAGCGAAAGGGTGAAAACAAGACAGGAGACAGAACAGGAGCCATCTAGAGCGAAAGAGAGAGTGAGAACTAGAGCGAGAACAAGAGCATGTTTTAACACAGAAGTTTATAAGAAATTATTTGAGGTTTTAAAAAAACTGGTGCCGGTTTGTTTGGGATGACAGGACCACTCTATTTTATCACTTATACCACTGAAAAATAATAAGCCGTACTTACAATTTTTTCTAAAATGAGCACAGCTTCTTCATAATAAATGTATATCTTTATTAGCTCTGATGAATAAGCAAACACAGTGCTGAAAGCCTGCCAATGTACACTCAGTGGACACATTTTTAGGTCCATATTTATTAATGTAATGGGACATCCCCTCTTTTCACCCACAACAGACAGAATTGTTCATGGCATTGAGTGCTGGGAACATTTCTTAAAAGATTCTCCTCCGTGTTGACATAACAGCTTCAGGCAGTTCTTAGAAATGCTACATCCCCCGTTCCACCCAAGAGTGTTTATTCTTAAACTGTTGTCTCTTTATTTACATTTTCCCTTTGTGAACTACAGGTCTCAACTTGCCCAGGCAGCCATTTTTGTCAACCAGGCCTTAAAATCCATTTTTTTTTTTACTATTTCTACCATACAAACTGGCCATCGGGTACAGAGAGTAGCCCTGGTGCTATTGATACCATGGTTGTTTATACCCTCGTGAGAGGCCAGTCTAGAACCATGTTGGTGGGATCCACACACTGCAGGTACCTGCTCTATGGATCCCCCAGACCAGGGTGACAAAGCCCAGTGCTTGCTAGTCTGAAATAAGGGAAAACTGCTCATCAGTTTTTCCCGTGATTTTGGGATAACCCATGGGCTTATCTATAATGGGTGCAGAGTGTGCAATGCACATGGGCTCCTGGGTCCAGGGAGGCCCACCCCACACACCCATACATTAAACTCACCTCTCCAGAGATGATGCCACAGTTAACACTGAAAACATGGTGCGGCCTCCATTTTCCCGAAGATCTGTCCCGAAGGACAAACTTTATCGTCTAGTGACATGTATAAATAGCTTTGTGTGAGACATAGGGACTGATGCAGAGTTGAATACAAGTCCGTTTGCGGATTACATCATATCTTTTGAGAGTGATGCATGTACGTAAATACACATTTTCAGATGTATCTTTTGCACAGAGTATAGAGTTAGTGCACGTGTTCACTGACCAGTATCAAACCAAGTATGCAGATAGGGTAGGCCTGTTTGCAGATACGGGTGAATACACACATTTAGTTCTGTGAATGCAATATGGGAGAAAATAAAGCAGGAATGCATTCAACTCTGTAACAGGCCCATAGTGTAGTATGACACAATTACACAACCTTAACAAGGACACAAAAATATCTAGCTGTAGCTCTGTTTGTTAGGATATCTATAGATCGCCAACCCTAGAGAAAAACTCTAGATGCACCCCAGGAATTGAGTCCTGCTACACCAATACACTTTTTTAGAAACAAGTTTTAATGTGACATGGACTAGTTTGCGTACTTCATGCCTAAATATTTACATAACTAATGGTGACCGCGGTTCTCAAACTATTAATTTCTCAACTTACTTGTCACTACTTTATGTACGTCAGTCACATAGTCCAAATGTTGATACCTAGTCCCATGAGGCAGGTGGGAGGATAGTCCATGCCCTGAGAAATCCAGAGCTACATAGTGATATTCTGCAAAAGAGCCAATTGAATAATGCATTTAATAGTAAAGCTGCATACACACACAACGATTTTGTTACCAACGATTTTATGAACGATTTTCTGTCAGATTTTTTAAAGTGTAATGAACGATTTTTTTGAACTACTAACGATTTTTGCATATTCCCTTAATGAAAATCGTTGAGTTGACAAGTCTGACTGAACTACAAATGTGAACGCGCATGAACGATAATCGTTCATCATTTGACTCAGAAAGTTAACGATTTTTTTAAACGATTATCATTAAACGATATTGTTTAACGATAATCGTTCAAAAAATCATTGTGTGTGTATGCAGCTTAAGGCTTACAACTAAAATTCTTAGTCTAATTGTTGAACATTGTTAATAGAATGTTTAGTTGCACAGTAATAGTATTGCAAGATATGCAGGCTACCACTTTAGGCTTTGATGAAAGCTGCTTGGTCTGACAAGTCTTACATTAACTATTGTTAATAGAAAAAAATTACATATTTTATTCATTCGGTTTAACTTGACATGGCACAGAATACATATGGGCGGTTTGAGTTCAACCAGGGTATTATCTGGGGAATGAATAGGGAGCGCTAATCCTGACTGGATAGAGAATGTGGGAGGAAGTAAAATGCTAAATATGAAATGGACAATAATGTAATATTCTATACGAAGTGTTATAATATAAACAATCACTTCCCTTCAAAGCTGGCTTCTCTCTTGCCAGTCATGTGATGTCAAATTAGTGATAATGCATTTCACTCATATAAAAGACAAAAATATATACAAAATAGCATAAAAAGTTTCAACAATGTATTTCTATTAAAAAGGATATGCCATAATGTGATAAATTCATAACAGCAAAAACTTGAGTAACATTGGTAAAAATTGGTAAAAAATGGAGGCATTACCAGAAATATGTAACTAAGGAGCATGTAGATAGTGTAGAGTTGGAGGCTCCGGAACCTCAGACTCAGCTTCCTCAATGGCACGATTCTGCAGCGCGATAACTATTTCCACCAATGTGGCCAACGTGTATCAAGCTTAGGGCAGTATGATAGGGGTGGGTTGTGGATGACTTGTATAGTTTGGTGAGGCACTATTTCCAGGTCAAAGAGGTCCATCTCTTGGTCATGGAACGCAGGTGAGACTGTATTGGAACGCACAGCATTACGCCAGAAGTAACATCTCCTCTCCGTTCCAATCCCAACCAACAGAGTTTCGGAGGTTTTGTTTGGGTTTTGCTATGGCATCCAATCCAATGCAGTTACTCCGTCCTGTGTTTGGACCGCAACTACTTCCTATGTATGGACCGCAATTTGAAGTGTGGTCCGTACTCGACTGTTATCCTCTATTTGGCTGCAAATAGAGTGTGCAATGATTATATTTGAAATATTAAATAAATATAAATGTTTATAAAAGGTGCTTTATTTGACTATGCCAAGGTAAGTATTGAAGTGATTGAAACGTTCTAAATATCCATTTGGCTGGGTAATATAAAATGGTGAGTATTAAAAACAAGAACCTTCATATACCTCCGTAAAATATGTTTAATATCAACTCTCAATTAGATAAAACATGTGAAATGTATACAAGTATCTCTGATAGCGCCGGGCGTCTTTTTTTACCAAAAATGCGTCCAAGTCGCAATGTGATGCAACTAGGACGCACAAGTGGACTTGTAGTCTGTCTATTAGCCTGAGTCTGTATATTAGCCACTACGGAACTTGGAATGAGAAAAGCTGCGACCACTACATTGTAGCACTTTACATATACAGATTCAGAGATTCAGTTGCACATAGATATACAAGTGTCACATATCAAAATAATCAGAACAGTCTGCTGGTGAGTCCAAGTCGCATCACATTGTGACTTAAGGTACACACTATACAGATACTTTATATATGCAGATCGAGTGATCTGCAGATGATGGTCGTTCATACACACTGAACAGCCATTATCTGTGCCTGGCTGCGGGTCCCGTCCAGTCGATCGCACAATATATCTGTCAGTGTGAACCCAGCTTAAGACACATTTATAGCAAAAAAGACGCAAAAAAATGCCAAGTGCTAGCAGAGTCTCATGGGACCTAATGCACAGAGAGGGGCTTTTTAACGCGACTGCAGCAAAGATGTATAAGGACACATCTGTATAAAGAAAATTCCAGATTGCTTAAAACGCCATGTCGAAGCAATATGATTGGCTGAGACCAGATCTCAAGTTAATATCGGGCGACGCCATTTTATGTTGCCCCTGATGACGCCATCTTGCGTCGTCAGCATGAAACCATTGTGTGCGATGCTAAAATGCTATTATTAGCATCGTGCGACTGCATTGCTACCGCATATTGTTAAAAGTCCAATCATACCCCATACGCACATTAAATCATACATATAAAATATACAAGACGCACAGCGCACAGTTGCGCTGTTTATTAAAACACTATGCACATAAAACGCACCACGCATATTAGCGACTACACGCAATATCCTTACACTTACACATACCAAAACTTATAAAAAGGTTCCCTAAGCATTAAGGTTAATATTAGAGGTTTTATACGTTATCAAGTCTATTGTGAAATACATATATTTGGTATCTAAGGTTTAGTACATGATAAGCAGACCATGTTTGGTGCCATTCTAAACCACTGTTTATTTGCAGACGTCCAGTTCCATCGGCAAGGAAATTGCAACATGCGTTTGCAAGTTATGGATCATAGAGAGATAGGCATTGAAATGTACTCTGTAATGTAATGTTTATTAGTCAGTTTAGACTTGTTCTTCAGTGGGAAAACGCACACAAAGAGCTGTTGGAGGGCTGAACTATTACAATACAAACTGACCTATGAACTGTATCGTAACAGAAGAACCAGGAGGAAGAACCAATGGTATCATGCCAACTCGTTCTATTGTATTGCCTATCTCTGCAAGGGTACATATGCAAGCACTCTAGAACTGGTAGTTAGCATCTTTCTTTCTGTTGGCAGAGGTTTCATAGTTGATGCCAGGAAATCTGGATCCAGAGCGCATGCGTATGTATCGACTGTTTGTAATTTGTATAACCTTTGGGCTACTTGTGTTATAGATCTAGGCGTGCAACTATATGCTTTTATGTGAATAATATCTTTTTGTGCTTTGGAACCACAATCAAAATCTGGAAAACAATTATTTCTTGTGCGTACGTGACATTAGGGTATAAAGATTAATAGGAATTCATAGTTGGGGGCTCGTCCGGGATGAAGTCAAGCTACCACAATTCACACGGTAACACACATTTATCGATCTCTCACCAAGGGGTGGAGGCGCTATACGTAGGAAAGAACACATTACCTTCGAAAACCTGCTACCACTTGATGCTGAGAGACTGCTATCCATTATTGTGTGAGTTAAAGGAGCGCTGACTAGGATCTAGGAACAAGGAAGGAAGAGTTGTTTTCTTTCATTGTTAAAATTTTGTGTTAGAGGGTAAGTCGCACAATAGCGTACGCATATTTCCTGTATTGCTGCCACGTGTTCAAATGGTCATTGTATGTATAGCGTGATTGCTTGTTAAACCTCTGAATTATACCGCTATATTAAGGAAAAAAGGTTTTTATTTTCTGCGCAGAAAAGGTGTATGTAATTGAAACGTGTGATTGCAAAGCGGAGGCTACTGTCTGGTTAAGCCTAAGTGTGAAGTGGAGGCTACTAATTGAAACTCGGTAGGTGCCCGACGGGGCCGTACAAACTACTGGGCCAGTGTACAAAGCAGGTACATTGTGGTTATCGAGAAACTGAGGGATTTCTTGGTCCGGCACCCATTAATCGCAAAGTCCATTGATCAGTTAGATTCTTTGGGCAATGTGATCAAACCGCATGGTTATATAAACTGTGATTGTGAAGTGGGTTGTTGTGGGAGTGAAACTGTTGGCAAGGTCAGGAGTTACTGGAACTTCTAGATGCTACCAGCGGGAGTAAACTCAAAGTAGGAAGCGAGTGGTGAAGCTTGGAGTTAAATTCATCACAAGTAAAATAACTCTCTAGGCGGTTATTTTACTCCTCATTTATGCCCAACGGACTAGATCGCCTAGTGGGGAAAGTGGTGCATAGCGGGAAGGAGCGAGCGGCGGAAACTCGGGTTTAATATCGTTGCAGGTAGAATAATTTTCAATAGGTGGTTATTCTGCACCTCGTTGTGCAAGCCGACTGTAAAGCCAGGCATGCCGACTGTGCATAATGGGAGGGAGTGCGTGAATGTAGCGCACTGAAAATCGTTCACCAATCGAAATTCTCTAGAAATTGCTAAGCGTTTTCTCAGATGGGTGCGAAGCAATCTCTAGTAATGGTCGATGATGTGCTGCTGATGGAAGCGCCGACTGGATTGGCCAGGTATGTTATGTTTAAAAAATATGGTGCGTACTGCGATATATGGGTCAAAATAACCAAGAAATGTAGAACACCTTTTCCTAAGATTTTTAGCTTTGATTCAGAGGTTCTGAACCATGTCAGAGACAATATATGTTTAGTGAAGTCTCTGAAGAAAAGTGTAAAGTTTAGTGATTGCTTGAAGTTGTGGCAGCACAAGGGGAACATGTGGCTTAGTGTTGTGCAAGTGATGCAAACTAGCGTTGCATGCACGATGCAAGGGAGCGCGCATGCAAACAGCGCTGTGTGTGCGCCGCAAAGTAGCGCGCACGCACAGCAAGGTAGTGTTGCAGAAGGTAATGTTAGTAGCGCACATGCACCACCACCGCCTTATGCGGATGGGGGTGAAAGTACAGTCGATCTAAAAAATCATAAAAATGTAACAAGTAACTTGTGCTCTCTCCTAAGAAACTATAAGGAACATGTTTATGATGCAGATGATGAACCTGTTGTGATGTCCGCTCTTTCCCATGTTGCACAAATGTTAAATGTACCACCACAGCAAGCATAGGTAGCTGCCCCGCTAGTACCAGAAATGGAGGTAGCCCCACCAGTGTAGGAAGTATTAACACCCGCTGTAACAGTAGCGGAGATTGCTAATACCATACGTAGTAGCAATAGGCTGAACCCTCAAACAGGTAGTAAGGCCAAAGGTAGCAGTGTGGCAGGCATCCATCCCGTCCGGACAATAACTGTTCCCAATGGGAATCCGGAAGCACATGGTGTAGTGGCCAAAAGGATGTAGCGATGCATTGTCCATGGACAAGAGCAGAACTACTTTCCATAATGACAGATTTCCCCGACCCTAGGAAAGAACAAGCAAAGTGCCAGAGATTTGTAAAGGATTTAGGTAATGCTCATGAGCGAACCAATAAAGATTGGTGAGTGGTATTACGGGCTTGTCTTCCACACAATACTGACGTGAAAAAGTTTAGCACGGCCTGTGTATTGGATGGAGATAGTCCCATAACTGATGAAGGTAATCAGGACAATATAACCCACATTGTCACCCAATTGGCTGTATTTTTCCCATTAATTGTCAACTGGAGTAAAATCTTCACGATCAAGCAGAAAGAGGGAACGCCTCCGTTTGGGCTGCCACCCCCCAGCCCGCCTTCCAAACGGGGCGATCGGTCAATCAACATCGACAGCTAGCTCGCCCCCTTTGGATCGAGACCCGCTACGACCGGCGCTGTCGGTCGTAGCGGGTCTCACGCATGCGCACGACGGCGCCGTCGTGCACATGCTCTGTGGGGGGCCATCGACCCGGTCCGAGCGCATCGGCGCTAACGACCGGGTCTGAATGACCCCCTTAGTCTCTTCCTCAAAGCCCGATCGTGTCATACACAAAGAGGAAACAGAGCAGGCTTTCCTTAATCTTAAAGATAGTCTGACAAGAGCACCTGCATTGGGAATACCGGATTATGAAAAACCTTTTGATTTGTACTGAAGGGAAGCTGACGGTTGCGCAGCAGGAGCCCTCACACAAAAACATGGTGATGCCAGTAGGCCCGTACCATACTACAGTGCACAATTGGACACTGTGGCAAGATCACACCCAACATGTTTAAGAAGTGTAGCAGCAACTGCTCTATTGGTCAGTAAGAGTGAGGATGTAGTATTAGGCCATGAGATGATTATTTATATATATATAAGCCAGTCCTGTGCTGCACACCTGAGCCCGTTCCCTCCCCCTGAGCGCTTGCCCAATAGCGCTAGGAGGCGGGCTCAGGCTGTGCATAACACACGCATCGCCGCCAGCGCTGGCGGCGATGCGTGTGTTAAACAGCAGCCAATGAGAGTCAGATAGACTCTCATTGACTGCTGCAGCACCCACTGCAAGAGCCGGACGGTAATGGGAAAGACGTCATGTGACGTCATGACGTCTCTCCCATTATGCTGAGCGCGCCAGCCCGGGAGGACTGGCGGCGGTGGCGGGAGCGGTGTCGCGGTCCAGAGCAGCAGCGTGGATTCAGGTCAGTATGTTTTTATATATATATTTTTTAAAACCTGTCAGCACTACTGGGGGCACAATGGGGGAGGGGGGTGGCTACTACTGGGGGAACCTCTACTGGGGTGGGGGCACAACGGGGGCTGGTGGCTACTACTGGGGGCACCATTATTGGGAGGACTTCTACTGGGGGGGAGCTATTACTGGGGGCACCATTATTGGAAGGACCTCTACTGGGGGGGCTATTATAGGGGCACTTAATCGGGAGGGGGAACCTCAACTTAGGACCACTAGTTGGGGGGGAACTACTACTGGGGGCATTATAAAAGGGGCCTACTGCTAGGGGCACTGCACTGGGGGGACCACAACTGGGGGCAATAACAGGAAGGACCACTACAGGGACCACTGGATAGGGTGGGTCACTACTGGGTGCCTGCATCAGGGGGACCACTACTGGGGGCACTGCATGGGAGGGGGGGGGGGGACTACTGCTGGGGGCACTATATAAGGGGCTTACTGCTTGGGGCACTGCGGGGACCACTACAGGGGGCACTATATAGGGGTGATCACTACTGGGTGCCTGCATAAGGGGGACCACTACTGGGAAAACTGCATGGGGAGGAACTACTGCTGGGGGCACTATATAAAGGGCAGTGCATAGGGGGGGACTACTACTGGGGGCACTATATAAAGAAAGGGCACTGCATAAGGGGATACCACTACTGGGTGCACTGCATTGTGGGGACTGCTACTGGGGGCACTGCATAAGGGGGAACACTACATAGGGCACTGCATTTGGGGGGACCACTACTGGGGGAACTGAGTAAGGGGAACTAATTGGGGGCTGTATAAGGGGGACCACTACTGGGGATACTGTATAAGGGGCACTACTATGGGCCTGCATAAGAGGGACCACAACTGCATACTGGGGGTACTGTATAAGGGGTACTACTGGGGTTAAGGTGCATATGGATAGGAATGTTCAGCTTGAAAATAAAGGGGTGTGTCATGTTGACACGCCCCATTTTTAAGTGACCACGCCCATTTCTTTTTACATGTGCGCCGAAGGCGCGCATATTTCAGTGTGTTGGGGGGGTGGCTCCCTTTTCACATTTGCCCTGGGCTCCAAATACCCTAGTTACACCACTGCCAGAAATGTCTCCTCAGCTAGGTTCACGAAATGGGAACTAGCTCTAATAGCACCTGCAAACATCACCATTAAACGGTGCAGTACGTTAAACCCAGCAACGTATCTACCATATGTGCCTCCAGATGCACAAAGGGTGGAGAGAGGTGAGTCGCTGATGGAAGGTGAGTTTTGCAAGTATACTGATGCACATGATTATATGGAATATTTAAATTAGACCTTTACTGCAAGACCTGACATACGTGATACACCTTTAGAAAATGTAGATGTTACATTTTACACGGATGGGAGATGCCATAGACAAACTGACACTGGAGAGTTACGTACAGGTTACGCTGTCGTAAATGACGAAGCCATCATAGAAGCCGAACCCCTTGGTCCACCTCACTCAGCACCAAGTTGCGGAGCTGGTGGCACTAAGGAGAGCATGTGAATTAGCAAAAGGCAAATCTGCTAATATCTACACTGACTCTAGGTACGGCTTCGGGGTAGTACATGATTTTGGTGCTCTATGGCGTCTAAGAAATTTTATGACAGCAGCAGGCACACCAGTCGCACACTCAAAACATAGGACTATCGACAGCTATCCAAATGCCTAAGGCAGTGGCCGTCATTAAGTGTAAAGCCCATACATGTGAAGAAGATCCGGTGTTACTGGGCAATAACAGGGCAGACGAAGCTGCCAAATGGGCAGCAGGTTTAAGAGTAAACATGCCAATTAATCAAATGATGATTGTTTTCCAAACGATTGATATGCACAAATTAACTGAGATGCAAAATTTGTGTTCCATTCAGGAAAAGGCAGTCTGGAGATTCTAGGGATGTGAGCAAGAGTCCTCTGGACTCTGGAGAGATGGACAAGGTAAGCCAGTGGCACCCAAGGCATATTACCCAAGCTTGGCTGAGGCAGCGCACGGTCTGACTCACCTGGGAAAGCAAGGTATGTGCAAGTTGGTCAGGGCGTATTGGTGTGCACCAGGTTTCTCTTCCCAAGCTGAAAAGAGGGCAATGTCCTGTTTGACATGCTTGGAAGAACATTGGAAAAACAATACCAACCCAGCCATCCCACGTTCCTCCGACAGACGGACCTTTTCAGGTAATACAAATTGATTTCATCCAATTACCACCCTGCAGCAATCTCAAGTATGTATTAGTTTGTACAGATTGTAGTGTTTTCTAATTGGGTTGAGGCATATCCAGCTGCCACTAATACTGCTGTGTTTACTTCTAAAAAGATTGTTCAGGAGTTTGTATGCAGATACGGTATCCCTAGAATTATTGAAAGTGATAGGGGTACTCATTTTCACAGGTGATGTCTTCAGAACCTGTGTAAGTTGATGGGTATTAACAGTAGACTTCACACCAGCGCCAAGGTGGAGAGGATGAACGGTACTATTAAAAATAAACTGAGTAAGATCATGGCAGAAACTGGACTGGAATAGCCAGAAGCCCTACCACTAGTCCTTCATAGCATCAGGACAACTCCCAGATCCCCTCCTAATCTGTCCCCCTTTGAAATACTGTTTGGTAGACAGCCTCATTTGACATCAAGTCCACAGGAAGATTTGAAAGTAACAACGAGGTAACTGTAAGGTATCTTATAACAATGAGTAAACAGTTGAAGCAGCAACAGCAGAAACTGAAATTGTTGTCACATGATATGCCAGAAACAAACTAACTGTCATGATGTTGAATCTGGAGAATTTGTTATGATCAGAAATTTCTTGGTTGTTTGACCGATCGGTGGGAAGGTCCGTATCAAGTGTTGCTGACGAGTACAACTTCCTTGAAACTGGCAGAGAGAGATACCTGGGTCCATTCCACTCACTGTAAGAAGGTCAACCAACTGGTGGAGAGACAAGACGGGGTCGAGGCAGATAACGTAGACCTATCAATTGCGAGCCTGTTCCGGGAGGGTTAAAAGTTGCAGTGAGACACCTGAGCTAAAGACATTTGTTGATTACTGTCCCAGAAATGGAGTGGTGTGGTGGGGTTACGTTTGTGTCTTCTTCCAGAGTTTTCATCATCCTAGTTTGTTTCGGGATTTCTGGTTTCTGTGACAGAGGACAGATGACGGAGAGAGGAGCTGATGGTGATATTGATGGAGTGGAGTTGGGAGAAGGAGTGCTAAACCAATCGGGGGAGTATCTGACCAAACCCAGTACAGTAACTGTTAAGAGATCTGTTATTTTGGAAACTCAGAGACAGTGTGAAGGTCTATCGTCTGAGGACTATTGTATGTGTGAGTTTTGTGGGTCCCTAGTCGTTGAGAGATGCATCCAACGGTGCCAGCCTAAGTATAACCCGTACTGGAGCGGGTATCCTTTAGAGGATTATCATACCATGGTGGGCAGAGTTTTAAACCAAACTGACTGTTGGGTGTGGTCTGACGTGCCTCAAGGAAAACATAATGTAGGGTTAGTGCCATTCCCATTGAATGTCTCTGAGGTTTTAGAATTGCGAAGAGGGGATACATTGGATGGAAAATTTCTTATGTCCAAACCACCTCATTTTAAACTCCACCAGCACCAAGTAGATAGATCACTTTTGTTTTTGAACATCACCAACTCCAATGAACCAGAAAGTTGGGAGGTGACTGGGAATAACCAGACGATGACCTTCTCACTAAGAGCTGATAATGAACTTATACATTTTGAACTTTTACGCACAATTAGACTAGATGGAAGACACTTCCGGTATAAATATACACTAAGGGCCTGATTCAGAGCCGCTCGCAAGCGGCCGCTCGTTCGCTCCGAGCGATGTTTGCCCACTGCGCATGCATACGGATCGTAATACGCATGCGCGAACCAGTCAGTGCGGTCGAAATTCATGTGCTCGCAAAATAGCGAATGCCTGAAAAATTGAGTGACAGAAAGAGGCGTATGTGGGTGGTAACAGGGGAAGGTGCTTGAAACGGGGAGTGGAGATCCGAACGCAGGCGTGCTTAAAGGTCAAAACGGGCGTTTTATGGGTGTGCATAATTAAAACAGCAGCGTCATTGACCACATCACTGAGTTATTTTATAGCCAGAACTGCTCGCAAGATTGTGGTAGGAAAAACCAACCACAAGAATAGCGAGCAGTTCATACGCTGGTCGATGTACTCGATTAATCTAATAAATAGCGGACATGACGTAGGATGCGAGCGGCCAGGGGGCGTCGTTTTCCAAAAAATGACCGCAAGTTTTGTTCGCTCGTTCAGACCTAGAGGCGTGAACAGACCGCAAAGAGCGAACGGTTCATTTGAATAGCCACTCCTATTTTCTGGACGAGCGAGCGCTAATTGCATCCAGCTCTGAATCAGGCCCTAAGTTCCAAGAGTACCAAAGAAATGGTTGGTAGGGTACCAGAAGGGTATTGTGCCAAGATATTACAACCAGAAACTTGTATGAGTCAAATAGGAGAACCTGAAATAGGATCACTTTCTAGGGAAATGTGTTTGACGATAATGATGTTTACTATCCCTTATGTACTCCCTGATGATGTGTATTTTATATGTGGAAGGAAAGCGTATAAGTGGCTCTCTCCGAGTTCAGAAGGTTTATGCTACCTAGGAAGAGTAGTTCCAGAAGTTATGACCCTTACACATGGTGAAATGCTTGGTATCCATAAAAACACACCATCTCCATATCTTCATACGCATTATGAACATCGTGACAAGAGAAACATGATACCTGGTGATGTACATAAAGCCACACAGTTGATTAGTGAAACAACTGGCTTTCAAGTTTTAGTAGCATTGGATCCCACCAGGATTGCTCGGGGTACTTTAAATTTCAGCTATATTCAAGACCTTGCTAAATTAATAGATAATATCACCGAGATGTATGATGACACGTTTAGGTATACAGGTAGGGAGTTGCAAGCTTATAAAGAAAGAACTTGTGCAACATAGACTAGTGTTAAATTACTTAACATCTGTCACTGGGGGATACTGTGTGACTTTGGCCACCCAATTTGGTGTCAAGTGCTGCACATACATTACAAATAGCACTAGTGATCCCAGGGAGGTAATAGACCGGAAAATGGATGAAATTCTGCAGTTAAAATGGGAATTTCAGAAGAACCATAATGCTTCACCGATTAAAGTAGAGGAGAAGGTAGAAGAGTGGTTCACTTGGTTGAACCCTGTGAAATGGTTCTCCGGTCTAGGAGAATGGGTCCAGGAACTGGTTGCCACTGTGGGTAAGCTCCTGATCCTTATACTGATTGTCATCTTAGTAATTGGCTTAAGTGTCAGGTGTGTTCCTAATGTATTGAAGTGTGGAAAGTGCACAAGGGCGAACCAAGAAACAGAGATGATGGTGATGAGCAATAATATTATGGATACCAAGGTCAAGGAAGAACTGTATTACAACCCTGAACTAGAATGTACCATCAGATGATGTATAGATTAAGCCATGAATGAAATGTATTATTAAATGTTATCTTAAACATCCTAAATAATGTAAGTCCCTATCCCCTTCAAGACTTCCTTTATAGGTTAGGTGCATCCCTACATCAATCCCATGATCTTCCAAGATCCGCAGTGTGAGTATAAGGGTAGTTTTATGTCCCTCCCGGAGACACATTATTGATGGTTTAATAACCACATTGTTCCATCCCATAATATAACATTAGATAATGTGTCACAGTGTAAGACTAAAAATAAATTTAAGACCAGAGTGTGATAGCGTATTGTTTGCTATCAAAGGGTGGACTGTCGAAGCAGGATGATTGGCTGAGACCAGATCTCAAGTTAATATCGGGCAACGTCATTTTATGTTGCCCCTGACGACGCCATCTTGCGTCGTCAGCATGAAACCATTGTGTGCGATGCTAATATGCTATTATTAGCATCGTGCTACCGCATATTGTTAAAAGTCCTACCATACCCCATACGCACATTAAATCATACATATAAAATATACAAGACGCACAGCGCACAGTTGCGCTGTTTATTAAAGCACTATGCACATAAAACGCACCACGCATATTAGCGACTACACGCAATATCCTTACACTTACACATACCAAAACTTATAAAAAGGTTCCCTAAGCATTAAGGTTAATATTAGAGGTTTTATACGTTATCAAGTCTATTGTGAAATACATATATTTGGTATCTAAGGTTTAGTACATGATTAGCAGACCATGTTTGGTGCCATTCTAAACCACTGTTTATTTGCAGACTTCCGGTTCCATCGGCAAGGAAATTGCAACATGCGTTTGCAAGTTATGGATCATAGAGAGATAGGCATTGAAATGTACTCTGTGCCATTTTTTTGCCCCAAAAAAGGCGAGAACACATAGGGCCGCGAGTTTATCGCGGCTCCTATGTGTTAACGGGCGAATTATCCTATTAATTTGCCCGAATTAGTAGGATAGGGATTAAAAAAAATATCGGCAAAAATCAGGGATTATCGGCGAAAAATTCCCGTTTTTTGCTGATCGCAGGGATTAATTAGCGCCCGAACAATGTTCGGGGCTAATTGGATATGGCTCTAAGAATGATGTAGTGTGAACTGGAATGGAGTATAATTCATATCGTATGGATAAGGAGAATCTTCTACAACAACTGAGGGTAATAGGTTGTGTGTCTGTGGCTGGATGGAATAGGGACAGAATGCAGTGTTAATGTTGAGTCTTACGATAAATTCTACATCTACAGGAACCATTTTACTTTGAAGTCCTGGTTTAACACATTAAAATAATGTTTTTAGTCTATAATTACATCACATCTCTGCTTTGGCTAGCATGGCTTCCTCATTTCTGTCTCTCCAATTCTCTTTGATATTTTATACGGCCATTCATTTTTTAATGGCTTTTGTTGAGCAGTCATGTTTATCTTTTAAATGGTTAAACAATGTATATGTGGTGAGACCTCTGAATTCTGCACGGATGTTCACTGATGTGTGTTTTTAGGGCTCTACTCGCGCTTCCAACATATAGTAGTTTGCAACTGCATTCTATTAAGTAAATTAAATTTAAAGGACACAACTGACATCTTATGTAAAATTATTAATATCAATTGGGAAGAACACATGTTGTTGGTAATGTCCGACTTGGCAGCATTATATGCGAACAGTCCACATCAGAAAGGACACTAAGCGGTGAAATGGTTTTTGGACAACAGAGGAGAGAAAAAGAAAAAAAAAGTTATTAATAGAGGGAACCAGTTTTATCCTACAAAATAACTATTTCTTCTTTGATGAATAGTACTACATCCAAAAACCGGAACAGCAATGGGCACCCAGATTGCCCCAAGCTATGCCATCTATTCATGGCATATTGGAAAAACACACAGATTTGAAACAACATAGCCTTTGGTAAAAAGTTGGTAGCCTGGTATCGTTTCACAGATGACATTTTGTTTCTTTGGAAAGGACCAAAAGAGGAGATAAGCATCTTCTGCAAGAATTTGAACAATGATTCTATATTTCACTAAGTTTAGATCTGGAAATTTATATGGAGAATGGAACACTGGAGACCAAATGCTACAGTAAATCGACTGACGCAAATAACTATATTGCTACTAATAGTGAACATCATGTCAGTTGGCCCAACAGTGTTCCTAAGAACCAGGTTAAGGAGAAACTGTAGTAAGGATGTAATTTGTGAAGAGCAAATGTCAATCATGGTGAAAAGAATGAGTGAAAAAGGATACAAAATACACAAGTTGTTGAAAACTCAAAAGGAAAAATCAAGCTGGATAGAAAATCACTATTAACAGAAAATGTCACGAAAAAAAAAGGAAAAAATGATTATGAATGGGCCTTCATTACTCGGTACACGGCCTCCATTCTCTTATAGGGTTCCATCATACAGTGACATTGGCATCTCCTTAAAAATACCCAGTACTAAAGATTATCATTCCAGACAGGCCAAAGTTTTTTTTACAGGAGAACTCCTAACTTAAGAAACAAATTAACAAGTAGTACACTCTCTGTAATCAATACACATACAGTGACGACCAAATGGTTCCATAGGTGTGGAATAATGTGAGGCATTAGAACTCTGAATACTAGTTCTCAGCATGTGCTTAAAAATGAGATTCAACAATTAACCACATGCCACACAAGTAACAATCTACTTAATAGAATGCAGTTGCAATCTACTATATGTTGGATGCATCAGTTGATTCCGAAAAACTCGCCTCAGTGAACATCTGCACAATATTCAGAGAGGTGTCACAACACATTCACTGTCTAATCATTTAAAAAATAAACATGACTGCTCGACGAAAGCCATTAAAAAATGATTGGAATAGAAAATATATTAAAGGGACTTGGAGAGACAGGAATGAGGAAGCCATGCAAGCCAAAGCAGAGATACGTTGAATTCAATTACAAACATTACATCCTAATGAATTAAACCAGAACATCAAAATGAAATGGTTCCTGTAGATGTGAAATTCATCATAGGACTCAAATTAACACTGTATATTATTCTGTCCCTATTCCATCCAGCATCAGACACACAACCTGTGACACTCAATTGTTGTCACACCACATAATTCTTAAGAGTTTTTCTAATTCTTATAGTTTCTTTTCCATCAATGATTATATGAGAGTCCATTACATTATTAGTTTATACATATAGATATGCCTTATCCAGTTCATCCTTTTATTTGATAATTTTATATATATTTATCATGCCTTATTTAGTTGGTTTCATGTCCTGTACATATTACTTGGCTACATGGAGGTTTATACATCTTTATACATCTATGCTTCAGTCGCACTAAAAAGCCCCTCTCGGCGTGCCAGGTCCCATGACACTCTGCTAACGCAGGGCTTTTTTTTTGCCGTCAATGTGTCTAAGGGGTCAATCCAATTCCACGCCGGCAACAGCACTGCATCTCGCACCCCTCATGGCCGGCTCAGAGCCCGAATTCACATAATTTTACTTGGAGCCCTATGGGGCTGCAGTCAAGTGCACCCGTTGTCGCAATGGTTCATGCCTGCGAGTACATTTTGTGGAATTGGTCTGAACCCTAAGTCGCAATGTGATGCAACTTGGACACACAAGCAGACTGTTAAAAAGCAGTATTAAAAAGTGAAAGTTAAATTTAGGATTGTTTAGTTTGTCCCATTACTTTTAGCCCCTTAAAAAGTGGAAGGCACATATAGAAACCATTGTAATTCCTACACCGTTCACCTACTTTGGATGTAATTACCCTCAAATTAAATCTGAAAGTCTGCAGTTAAAGCACATCTTGTTTGTTTCATTTCAAAGCCATTGTGGTGGTGAATAGAGGCCAAAATATGAAAATTCTGTCAATGACCCAATATTTATGCACCTGACTGTATGTCATCCACAAGCCACCCCATCCTACTGCCCTGAGAAAGAGCCTATGATCCATATATATTGCCCTACGACAGGACGACATATCGCCACTGGTGGAAGTGGTTATCACGTTGCAGAATCGTGCCATTAAGGGATTCGAGTCTGGGGTTCTGAAGCCTCCAATTCTATACTATCTACATGCTCTTCAGTTACATCTTTCTAATAATGCCTCGATTTTTTACCAATCTGACTGAAATTTCCACGGTTATGAATTTACCACATTATGGAAAATCCTCGTACATATTGAATTACATCATTGAAACTTTTTAAGCTATTTTGTATATATTTTTAGCTTTCATATGAGTGAAATACCTGATCACTATTTTGACATCACACAACGTGGCAAGAGAGAAGCCAGCTTTGAAGGGACATGATTGTTTATATTGTAACACTAAGTATAAAATATTACATTATTGTCCATTTCATAGTTATCATTTCACTTCCTTCTACATTCAGTCATGATTAGCACCCCATATCTGGTTATCTTTTTGTTCATTTGTATACACGGGTTATAGGGTGTAACCTTAACCAAGATTAAGGCAGCTGTATATCCTGTATGCACCAAGGTTACCTTCCTTAGCTTCTGTTTTGCATTATCATCTGGGGAAGTTTGTAGGATTTCCTAATTTTAATTTCACTTAATGAGGGATATACTAATATAGATACATCTAGCAGTATAACATGTCCTACAGCTTTTCCCAAACTATATTAAATTGCATATATCATCATGTATATTGTTTGCAAATAATCATAGGAGATATCATTGAACAATGTACATTTTTACTTTATTTGTCCATATTCCCTTTGTTATCCAAATAGTATAAAATTATTTTCACTTAACCCCATCGCTGCTGAGCCTATTTTGGGACTATTTAGGCTGGTAACATGCCAACATCAATATCAGTAATAATTATGAAGTATCCGCACAAATTATAGGGTGATTTGTGAGAAGACTGAATTTCCTGAAAATAGCATTACTATACACTTTACTCTCACAATGTAATGATCATCTGCCCAAAATGGCCAATAAAGTGCTTATATATTGAAACGGAGAAACATTGAACAAAACAAATGTACTTTTTTTTCTTTTAACCACCAGCAAGAAATACTTTATGCTTCTTGCTTCGGCATTAATCCCCCTTTCCAAAACTGCAAAAAGCTGGTATCTACATACAATAAAACCTGCACTTGAAATTTATGATGCATTTGTTTTTGTTTTTTTTCGTGTTTGATTGAAATACCTGAGGCCTTATTCTGAGTCAGTCTTAACGTTAATCTTAATTTGCTATTTTTCAAAAAGATCATTACCACATTTTCTGTAAAATCTGTTAAAAGTAATATGTTGATTTTATACTAGTAAATATTATTAAAAAGTAGTGGCTCACAAGCTTTGAACTCACCTTGTGGAAGCAAAGGAATAAGTCTATCGAATGTGTTGGCATTATCTAACCAGCCATGTAGACAGAGAACAGGGCGGCCATTAGGTGGGCCCCAGGCTTTGGCTGCTAGGTGTCCCCAGGGGACTTTGAAGCGCAATTCTGAAACAAGGAATAGAAAAAAAATATATAAAAATGTACACAGTTACTAATGCAGTGATTTAAGTGGAAAAGATGGTAACTAATCTTAACATAAAATAGGAACATCAATTCTATGTGTCTGCATATTGTCACAAAATGTCTAGCAGCACATTTAGAATAAAAGAATAATTGCAATACTATTAACTGCATTATAATAAAAAAATCCTCAATTAATACCAAGGAAACACCTTGATGCAATAAAAAAAATAGGGTTGCTACAATACATCTAATACTCCTTTTCCACTAGCAGCAATAACCCGGGTTATTGCACATGAGTGTGCAGCAACCCAGGTTACTGCGCAATGTGAAAAGGCAGGGATGAAATAAGCCAGGTCGAGTGACCTGGCATTTCAACCCTGGTCAAGAGATGGGTTGAACACATGTTCAACGCTGCTCATTATGCAGTGTGAACGCGTAACCCGGGTTGATGCGACCCGGGTCTCATTCTTTGCTTAGGAAGAGCCAGCGCTTGGAGAGAAGATCATCTCAAAGCACCAGCTCCACATGTGATGCCGATGATGTCATCAACCCGCCATTAGTGCCGGGTCGGGCCACCTTCCTGTATGGGTCTCACCCGAGTGCGACACGCCCATCAGATGGAAAAGAGGTATAAGATGGAAAGCAACACTATTCAGGAACACAGGATATTGTTTCTTTTTTGCACTCCCTTCTTCTGTTGTGGCTTTCCAACTTTATTTCTATTGTACATCCTGGAAGAGAACAGAACTCATCTCTATTCCTACGTACCATCTTATCTGAATGGACTCTGCCTGAAGACAAATCTGACTTCCTTAACCCAAGTCCCTATTATTGCTGGTACTTGGCTTCGCAGAGGCACAAACACTTTGTCCCCAGGTTGAAATAACCAGACCTAGGCCGTATTCAATTAGACACGAAAAGCCGAGATCCACGGAAAAGTATCGTCGGTCTTGACTTTTTGTGTGGCAGAAACTCATCTCCGTATTCAATTCCACCCTCTTTTCGCGTAGGCAAAATATTCGCCTCTGAATAGCAAGAGAAAAGAAGTACAACCTTTTTATTTTGGTGTGCAAAGGTGGGGAAACCTCTCAGAACCCTAGGGACAGCCCCCCACAGGACAACTGTGTCAAAAAATTCGGAAAAAAAAGTTAACACCCTATAAAAGTACTTTCATTTTGGGGGCGAAAAACTAAAAAGTGGGGGGACAAGCATAAAAACTAGCGAAATAGACTTTTTGGGGGTCTGCAAGGATGGGGCAAGTGTTTTTTTGATTGCAGGTCCATGCAGCAGGTGCGGTTTTCACGTTTTATTTTAACTTCACTTTAGAGACTTTAAAATATTATTGCACCCATTTTCAAGTACCCAAAATTTAACAGGACTACTTAATTTCACCAAAAAAACCTGCTATAAGAAGCAACTAAAAAAACTTAAGTACCCCAAATAGCTTTATTAGGGCACATCTACCCCTAATGCTAGTGCATCTTTTTGGGGGATCAGGCTGATTTCCCCATTTCTGACAGCACTTTCCGCCTGTTCCGACTTCGCAGCTTGTTGTTTTCGCGTGGTTTTGAATTGAATAGGGCGAATAGCGTGGACACGTATGATAAGTTTCTGCGTCCAAAACACGCGATGTAGGTGGAAGGTCAGGCAGGCGAAACTTTATCGCGGACGCAAAACTAATTGAATAACGCCCCAACACTGAAATGTCACAGTTCTGCCACTGTTGTTTTGTTCCTCTCCTAGATATTGTTGCACTACAGGAGCTATGCTAAGCAACCTGTATTGCATGTGCATAGCAAACTGAACCAGGTTTCATTAACTTGGTGTCAGTTGCTCCCACAAATCTTTTAACATATCCAACATTCCTCTTGTCTGCATCTCATACAGCAATACAAAAGCTATTATTCTTATAGAAACTTGGTGTACATCTCGTACTGCAAACATTTCATAGGATTGGAGAAATCTAATTTCTTCTGTGCCATCACCTTTCTTAATATGTGTTTCAGTGGTCTACCAAGCCTTCAGCCTTTCATCCATAACAGTTGACACACAATTCATCAACTTAGACATAAATAGTGTACCCTGGTCTGTCTAACCAACTTGGGTATTAGCAAGCATATGAACATCAGTAGCAACTTTAGCTATGGTACTAGAGCACTGGTCTCCAACCTGTAGCTCGCAAGCTACCGGTAGCTCACCTAGCTGCAGTACTGCTGAGTCAACTAGGAGGAAGTGATCTCTGATGTGTGCTCCCCCGTGGCATCGACGCCATGGGTGGAGCCACAGGGAAGCACGTCAGGTGATTGCCGAAGCCTCTACAGCAATCACCTGTTGTGCTTCCCCATGATTCCACCCACGGCGTCTAAGCTGCGAGTGACTCCCACCCTGCCCTGCCGGAAAATCACACAGCAGCCCTGCTTATATCTTTTGCTCCTCTACTGCATGTACCTCCTTGGAGCCGGTAATTAAAATTTAAGCACAGGCACATTTCACTTTTATTTACAAACTACAACAATATCACTGTAATAATTAAATACATTTTTATATTCTATGAAACATTTTTTTTTTTTCATTTTGATTAAATGACCTTCAATTGTTCGGTTATTAGCCAGATTATTTTTTTCAATCAATTTTAGTAGCTTTTCAGGGATGTTTCATTTTTGTAAATGAGCTCACACCTCAATTAATGTTGGAGACCACTGTACTAGAATGTATTTTTTGTAGCAGTACCTTCTCCAGATAGCAGTTGGCATAGTCTACCAGCTGACTTTACCAGTAGATCAAAAGGGTCCATATCAATGTGCTCAAAAGGGACCATGGTATACACAGGCTATAGGTATCAGGGGTAAGCAGTAAAGAAGAGACAGATTGGGAATGCATGGAAATATCTCTTAATTACCTCATATATCCCTGGCCAGAACCTACAAAGCACTCATTTGCTTTTTAAGTCTTCCCCAAAACATTTATGGGAATGTGCCATTTTTTAAGTTGAGAAGTCTTCTTTACCCCATTAACCTCAACAACAGCTATGTTCACTAGCTAAGGCAGCTTCATTGAGCTGGTCTCAGGCAAATTCCTGTAAAATATGGTGCTATCCACACCCTGGCAGCATCACTTCTTACGTCACTTGTTCGAACAGATTTTATGTGGCTTAATCAGGTAGTCTACTGGGGTGTGGTAGAATAGTCCTACATGAAAAAGGTTGACAATGTTTAGATAGACACAAGATGTTAGACAGAAAATAGGTCATCAGGGACAAAAGGTCGACACATTAAAGGTTGACATGTACAAATTGTCAACATGGTCAAAAGGTCGACATAAAATGGTTGACACAAAAATAGTGCCACATGACTTTTTTTTCTAGCCCTTATCTTACCCTAACCCTCCCCTTGGTGCCTAACCCCAACCCTCCCTCCTGGTTCCTAACCGTTGGTGTAGGTGCCTGACCCTAACCGTCCATTCTAGTGTCTAACCCTCCCTCTTGGTGCCTTACTCTAACCTTCGGGTAAGTGCCTAACCCTAACAGTTGGGGTAAGTGCCTAACCCTAAAAAGCAAACAAAAAATATGCCCATTCTGACCCTATCGACCTTCTTTGGTGTGTCAACCTTTTGTCCCTGTTGACCTATTGCCTGTCTAACATCTGGTGTCTATCTTGACATTGTCAACCTTTTTCATGTAGATCTATAGTCTGACATCCAGTCTACTGATAAGGCAGTTTCAACTGAAAAGCTTTCTCTTCCGTCACTTGCTCTCATAGGATCTCCTCAAAGTATGGGAAGCCCCATCGTAAAATAAGGGGAATGCCAGCTTGACACTACAGAGGTTTCTACAGTGAAAGTCTGATACAGGACAGTGATTGGCAATAGAGTTCTTATATAGGTTTCAGTGGTTCCATGTGCCGATGACCCAATGTTTTGGTAGTAGTTTGTTCCCAGCCTTGAGAACCACAATGTTGGAACCAAGGGCAAGTTGATTTCCTGAACTGACTCAAGTGGGAACTACTATCCTGTCCATCATTATGGTCACCAGAAGTAATTGAGACTTTCCTGTAGCCGGATTCATACAGAGATGAACTGGACCAAAGCAGGAAAAGTTACAGTCAGATTAGCCCTGTCCTTTGGACATTGGGCCCATAGATGACCCATATTTCCATATTTGAATCACAGATAAATTAATTTTAAATGCTGAAGCCCTTAAGATCTGTGCATTCTCAGCTGCATCCCCTTTTGGATGTAGTATGGGCTGAGTAGGGAATGCCAGTGATATTTCTCATCAAGTGTGATCACTCCCCCCAGGCACAACGTAATAGCAGCGCGTGTGCTGGGCTGGGGAGAGAGGCTGCTGCAGTCAGTCCACTCTCCCCCTGCCCAAAGTACCGCAGCAGGAGTGCGGGGCTGCAGGAGGAGGGCCCCCAAAAGGACCCTCCAACAGGCCTGGATAAAGAGTATTGTTTTTCAGGGCTTGATGTGGTTAACACTTACTGTAAAACAAAATAAATGCACATTAATAGCAAAAATCCACCAAAACCAGTCCAATGGGAGTCAACTCATAGTCAGCAATGTCTCTCTCTCTGTGAGGTAGATTTTGAAGTAATGAAAAGAGTGGAGAAGTATGCCAGTGGAGAAGTTACCCATGGCAACCAATCAGGTTCTACCTATCAATTTAAATTTACTTGATTAATGCAACATCAAAGCTGATTGGTTGCCATAGGCAACTTCTCCACTGGAACACTTATCCACACTTTTCACTGCTTGTATACATCTACCCCTGTGTAGTTTTTAAACCCTTATCGCATTCTCACATATCAAGGGCTGCCCTTGGACCTCCCCCAACCTACAGCTCACTTGCAGGCACCTCACAAGTGTGTGGCAGCAGCATGTCTGTTAAGCTGCATTTGCAAAGATGCAACAACCAGGATACATATTACAGTACACAACAGTCATGCTTACACAATATTAGTAATGTTGAAGGAAGTTTCCGATGTGCACGAGCGAGACTCCACCGGCAGTACAGACCCACAGTCTCCTCCCTTTTCTTGTGTGTGTCAATATGTCTTCAGCTCCTTGTTTATGACACCCTGCGTTGATATCAGGTGATATGGTGACGTCCGGTTGATACGTGTACTAACACTGACTTACTGTTTACTATCACTGTGAATAAGGGACTTTCTCCCATTCCCACCTCCAAGGTTTTCCCTGTGCTGCTCTCTACCACTGGAACTCTCTCCTACTCTGCAACTCCTAAATACCTGTGTGATTTTATCACTCATTGTTGTATGCATTTTGGATACAGTGATTAGCATGCATATTTTATATTTCTTTTTTTTATCATGGCTGACATCAATTTAATGGGTGCCAGACTGTAGATAGACAGTAATTAGTTAGACACTGTCTAGATCGACCCCAGATGTTAGACAGTCAATAGATCGACAGGTACAAAACGTCGACACACTAAAGGTCGACATGGTCAAAATGTCAACATGAAAACGGTTGACACTAAAATGATCTACACTTTTTTTTTTTAGGTTTAGGTTTACGGTTAGGCACTTAAGATGAGCCAGTGTCCGTCATTCCCTACCATCCAACGTCATTCCCTACCATCCAAGTGGGCATGGAGGGGGAATAAATCCATGCCCGCAGCGTGGCGAGCGAAACGAGCCCGCAAGGGGCCGAATGGTCTTTACGCTAAAAAAATAATAATAATGTGTCGACTATTTTCGTGTCCACCTTTTGACCATGTCGACCATTTGTACATGTCGACCTTTAGTGTGTCGACCTATTGTACCTGTCGATCTATTAACTGTTATAGATCTATTAACTGGGGTCGATCTAGACATTGTCTATCTAATTACTGTCTATCTCTTATACCACACCCGTTTCCTGTATCAATGCAATTTTTACAATGTGTTATTACCATAATTTTGCTGTGACTGCTGGATATTCCTATGAAGATCATCTCTCATAGATTTGATTTATCTTAATATTTTGCCACATGGGAATATATATTCAGGAATTTTCCTGAAGATAACTTCTGGATTTCTGCAATTCCATACGTGTGATTTATGTTGTTTATGTATACACGATTGTGTTCATAAGTCTTTGAATGCCCTAATTTTTACTATGATATAAATAAGTTATATTTTACTATATAGGTTGAGTGCCCCTAAAACCCGAGTGTACCGAATACTTTTTCTTTTGTCGCTTGACAAGATTAGCAGTGTACCATTTACAATGGGCATAAAATGTATATATACATAGTTAACATATAATACAAGGGTGAAGCCTTGGGATTTTGCTTCTACGGGGATACACCAAAAGGGTATAGCTGCGATAATTCAAGAGCTGGTAGTTTGGTAGCGTGCAATTGAGTACATGGATCATTGGTACAGTTTACAATAAGGTACACAGTGGTTTGGGCACTATAGCATGCAACGAGAGGCACTGATGTGTTGGCACTATGGGAACAGCACATAGCATGCAACGAGAGGCTCTGACGTGTTGGCACTGTGGGAGCAGTGCGTAACGTGCAATGAGAGGCTTGATGTGTTGGCACTGTGGGGACAGCGCGTAGCGTGCAATGAGAGGCACGGATGCATTGGCACTGTACACACACATATATACACACCCATACACACACATATACATACACCAGACTGCAGCAGGGGCACACCACGAATTTAAATATGAAAGCTAGTCATCAAACTAACAACAGGTAGTTGTGCCAACGTTTCAAATGCTTTAATGCATTTTTCATCAGGATTAATAGGTATAATTAAGGTGGATGCCAGGATGAACGTGGTCCAGTTAGAGAAGGAGATAGGAACCTCATCAGGATCCATCCACTCGATACTCCACGAAAAGCTTGGCTTGAGCAAAGTTTCTGCACGCTGGGTACCCCATCAGCTGACTCAAGAGCAGAAGGAGGCTCGGGTGACTTGGAGCAGCAACATGCTAGCCAGGTTTAATGGCGGTTGCTCACACTCTGTCTGGGAGATCATCAGTGGCGATTAATCCTGGATCTACAGTTTCCACCCTGAGACCAAACAATAGTCAGCCCAGTGGACCCCAGTTGGAGGTGCACCACCACAGCGCAGCATGGCCAAGCAGATGGTGGCTGTTTTCGTGGCCAGGACCGGTCATGTACCTACCGCACCACTCGTGCAGCAGCGCACTGTCACTGGGGATTGGTACGCCAACCAATGCCTGCTGCAAGCCATTTGCAGGCACCGTCCAAGAACTCGCACTCGTGGCGCCCTTCTCTATCACGACAAGGCACCTGCACACAAGTTCAGGAAAGTGATGGATTTTTTGACCCATGAACGCATCCAAGAGTTTGGTCATCTGCCATAAAATCCAGACCTGACCCCCTGTGACTCCTTCGTGTTTCCGCAAATCAAGCGCAAGATGCATGGGATTTGTTTTGAGTCACCGGAAGCTGTAGTGGAAACCTTCACCAAGATATATCATATATTAAGATCTTGAAAACAGTTTAGTAAAAACTGAAACGTCGATGCACTTTGTCGTCTTATGAGCTGTTTTTATGCCTGAGTGCCGCACCTTCTGTTATACATATATCTATTCGTGAGGACACCAGCAGCAGCTATAGGAAGTCAATGGGAGTGCCAGACCATGGATTGCTTTATACACATACACACTGCCCGATCACTGTGGCCAGCAGTGATGGGGACACATGGGGGCAGAGGTGGAGTTTGCTGCTTCTCTAGTGTAGATTCTGCTGCACAGAGGCCGGTAGAAGGGGGTAGGGGTACCGCCGGCTACCTGATCACTGCTGGCCAGTGATTGGGACAAAGCAGCAGGAGCTATACTCCTGAAGATGTCCCCAACGATTACAGCGGGACGAAGCGCGCTGGTTGTGAGAGACAGATAAGCTGATTATTTTATTTTTCATTGTACAGGTCTTTATTGTTGTTGTTAATTTTATTAAAGTGTGTGTTTTTTGTAATATCACACGATTGGAGACTGTTTCCTTTTTATCCCCCTACTCCTCTACGTACCTATGGCACAAGGGAGACATCTGTGGGAGGTGCAGCATTGTACCTGAATATGATCCAACTAATGTTGGTACAGGTTGAGTCTCCCATATCCAAAATGCTTGGGACCAGGAGTATTTTGGATATTGGAATATTCTGTATTTTGGAATATGTGCATACCATAATGAAATATCTTTGGAATTGGACCCAGATCTAAACACAGAATTAATTTATGTATTATATACATCTTATGCACGCAACCTGCAGGTCATTTTATACAATATTTTCAATAATTTTGTGGCTCAAACAAAGTTAATGTATATACATGAAATTCATTTATGTTTCATATACACCTTATACACACAGCCTGTGTGTTTATTTTTAATAATTTTGTGCCTTAAACAAAGTTTGTGTACAATGAACCATCAAAAAACAAAAGGTTTCACTATTTCAGTCATGCTAAAAAAATTCTGTATTTCAGAATATTGCGTATTTCGGAATATTTGGATATGGGAGGCTCAACCTGTACAAGCATTATAAATGTATTTTTCACTATTTCGTGCAGGTCACCTAAAGGCACGTGTTGTGTGCTAACTACACTCACTAAAGGTGTACAGAAAGGAAAGTTATATTCATTGATTTTTCCCTGTTACTGGTTCACTCTTTTTTTTGCCTGAGAGCACAGATTTATATTGAGTTATCAACATTACACTATTGTGTTTTTTTTTTTCTCCCATTCATCTATATATTCAACACGGGAGCATTATATGAAGATTTTCTGAGGAAACCCTTAAAGTTCATAAGTACATCGGACCTAATAACAAACTTTTGTGATACACCTTTGTGCACAGAAGGCGCTCACTCCTCACCTTATTTCACATATATATATATATATATATATATATATATATATATATAGAGTCAGGTGCATAAATATTGGGACATTGGCAGAGTTTTCATATTTTGGCCTCTATTCACCACCACTATGGCTTTAAAATTAAACAAACAAGATGTGCTTTAACTGCAGACTTTCAGATTTAATTTGAGGGTAATTACATCCAAATCAGGTGAACGGTGTAGGAATTACAACAGTTTCTTTATGTGCCTCCCAGTTTTTAAGGGGCCAAAAGTAATGGGACTATCAACTCAAAAGCTATTTCATGGACAGGTGTGGGCTATTCCCTCGTTATTTCATTATCAATTAAGCAGGTAAAAGGTGTGTAGTTGATTCTAGGTGTGACATTTGCATTTGGAATCAGTTGCTGTCGACTCTCAATATGAGATCCAAAGAGCTGTCACTATCAGTGAAGCAAGCCATCATTAGGCTGAAAAATCAAAACGATCCCATCAGAGAGATAGCAAAAACATTAGGTGTGGCCAAATCAACTGTTTGGAACATTCTTAAAAAGAAAGAACGCACCCGAAAGACCATGGAAAACAACTGTGGTGGATGACAGAAGAATTATTTCCCTGGTGAAGAAAAATCCCTTCACAACAGTTGGCCAAATCAAAAACACTCTCCAAGAGGTAGGTGTATATGTGTCAAAGTCAACAATCAAGAGAAGACTTCACAAGAGTGAATATAGAGGGTTCACCACAAGATGTAAACCATTGGTGAGCCTCAAAAACAGGAAGACCAGATTAGAGTTTGCCAAACATCATCTAAAAAAGCCATTACAGTTCTGGAACAACATCCTATGGACAGATGAGACAAAGATCAACTTGTACCAGAGTGATGGAAAGAGAAGAGTATGGAGAACGAAAGGAACTGCTCATGATCCAAAACATACCACCTCATCAGTGAAGTATGGTGGTGGTAGTGTCATGGCGTGGGCATGTATGGCTGCCAATGGATCTGGTTCCCTTGTATTTATTGATGATGTGACTGCTGTCAAAAGCAGCAGAAAGAATTCTGAAGTGTTTCGGGCAATATTATATGCTCATATTCAGTCAAATGCTTCAGAACTCATTGGACGGCACTTCACAGTGCAGATGGACAATGACCCGAAGCATACTGCAAAAGCAACCAAAGAGTTTTTTAAGGCTAAAAAGTGGAATGTTATGCAATGGCCAAGTCAATCCCCTGA
The DNA here is from genome assembly GCA_031769625.1 of Taudactylus pleione. Classification (NCBI taxonomy): domain Eukaryota; kingdom Metazoa; phylum Chordata; class Amphibia; order Anura; family Myobatrachidae; genus Taudactylus; species Taudactylus pleione. The sequence continues at coordinate 3,350,341 of JAUIMM010000079.1, read as the reverse complement.
CCTGAATCCGATTGAGCATGCATTTCACTTGATGAAGACAAAACTGAAGGGAAAATGCCCCAAGAACAAGCAGGAACTGAAGACATTTGCAGTAGAGGCCTGGCAGAGCATCATCAGGGATGAAACCCAGCGTCTGGTGATGTCTATGCGTTCCACACTTCAGGCTGTAATTGCCTGCAAAGGATTTGCAACAAAGTATTAAAAAGTGAATGTTAGATTTAGGATTGTTTAGTATGTCCCATTACTTTTGGCCCCTTAAAAAGTGGGAGGCACATATAGAAACCGTTGTAATTCCTACACTGTTCACCTGATTTGGATGTAATTACCCTCAAATTAAATCTGAAAGTCTGCAGTTAAAGTACATCTTGTTTGTTTCATTTCAAAGCCATTGTGGTGGTGAATAGAGGCCAAAATATGAAAATTCTGTCAATGTCCCAATATTTATGCACCTGACCGTATATATATATATATATATATATATATATACATACATATATATATATATATACACACACACATATATATATTCCAAGGTGTCCACACTCCAGTATGACAAGAATACCGGCGGGGTGCTCAATTTAAAGGCAGCAGAACTGTCCATTTATATACAGATAAAATAATCGTCACTCACCAGATATATGAAAAAAGACTTATTTATATATGCAAAAACAGGTTTTGAAATACCCATAGCAGCAAGATACAGCGGTTCAGTCCAGTCGACGTTTCGATCCCAATCCAGGATCTTTATCAAGACCTCAGCAACCATGCAACAACAATTCCTAATGAGCAGCCAAGTGCAGGATATACACCATCACCATACTAGCCCTAAATACCCCAAACAATTAACACAAGGTGCCACCCCCAGCCGCACAGCCTGCTGGGTAGCAAAAATAGTACAAACACAATAATACCATTATATTCTTCGAATAGAACCACTCCCTTTAGGTAGAGTGTTCCTAACTGTGTGCAGATCATACAGTAAGACCAGCGCTATGCACACCAGCGCTAAAGGTATATTATTAAAAACCGTGATAACCGGAAGTGACATGCGTTCCACTACCGTGGAACGCACGCCAACACCGGAAGTCACGTGTCCGGTCCACATTAGGAAGCAAAACTCAGGTTAACGGTCATCTTGAAACTAAGGGGACGCGACCACCGGAAGTTACATGCGCTCCATCACCGTGGAACGCATGCCAAAACCGGAGGTCACATGTCCGGACAACATTAATGGTCAAAAGTCAATTTAGACTGTGTGCCATCACATTGGAACGCATAGCCAATGTGTAGCAAGGCCTATATAGGCGCCATCTACTGGATTACCAGCATATTGCACATAAGCAGGGAAGTTTTCTTTATTAATATGTTGCTGATAAATTTGAGATATGGTTAATCATTATGGGTAAATAGCATGGCTATTACTAAACACCAAGTGTATATTAAAAAAACAACAACAATAATAAAACCACAATACTGAAAAAAATAAGAAAAATAGAAAAATTATATAGAAAAACTAAAATGAAAAAGACATACAGATATCAGTATCCTCAAAAGATCAAAAAAATAAAAATAAAAGATTCTTTAAACAAATGCAAAAAACAATATATTACTTCAAAAAAATATTATAAGAGTTGGACTCGTTAAGTCCTCTAGGAGCCAATGTATCAAGGTAGAAAATCCACCTAGCTTCACATTTGCGCAAAGCTAATTCCCGATCTCCGCCCCTAGCAAGGGCTGGTATGTGGTCAATTAACATGCACTTGAGACTTGCCACAGAATGTCCCTGTTCAAGAAAGTGGGTTGCCACTGGCTTGTCTGATTTTTTCTGCTCAAGCGCCATTCTAATCGTGGAGCGATGGTTCGCCATTCGTTCGCTGAAACATCTCTTTGTCATCCCCACACAGACAAATTAGCATATACACTACAAAATTCATCATGAAGTGTAGTCGATGTTTGATCTTGATTCTTTTTCCACTGTGTGGATGAGAGAAGGTACTGCCAGTCAGTAGTGATCTACAAGTAGTGCAGTCGGCACATTTAAAGCAGCCCATTCTCATAGATGGAAACCAAGAAGCTGTAGTTGTTGCTGGTTTTAATGTAGGTCGCATAAGCATATCCTGTAAATTGGGACCGCGTTTGTAGGTGCATATTGGTAGTCTTTTGCCAAGTGCACCCAAATCAGGGTCGGTTGCAATGATCGGCCAATGCTTATTGACTATTTTTCTCGAATAGTTCGAGGTGGCATCAAACTTGCTGGAAAAAAGAATTCTGGTAGGGTCAATTTTAGAACCCCCAACAGACTTGCCGTCTGCGTGCCGTTTAATAGCCTTATGTAGACATCTCTGTATAGTTGTGCTAGAGTATCCCCTGGCCAAAAAACGTTCGGACATCTCAGTATCCGTAGAAATTGAGAGATCGGCAAATTCTCTTTTAGATGACTTGGATGTTGACTACCCGAGTGAAGAAGGGTATTCTGATCAGTGTCCTTTCTATATAGGGTAGTCCCAAGAACATCACCTTCAAGAAACACTGTGACATCCAAAAAATGCATTGTCGTTGGATGAATATTACTAGTGAACTTAATGGGGGTAGCCAAAACCATTAAGATAATGGACCATGTCCATGAACTGGGTTTCTGTACCCGACCAAATCATAAAGAGGTCATCTATAAACCGTCTATAAAATACTATATTGTCAACAAAATTTGGCAAGATATGTGTTTGTTCATACCCCGCCATGTACAAATTGACGTACGCCGGAGCAAGATTCGACCCCATGGCGGTGCCAGTGTTTTGTATATAAAAGCTACCGCCATACTGAAAATAATTATTGGTCAAGACCAAATCAGTGAGTTCAACCAGAAACTCAACTGGTGGGCCACAATGATCAATATTAATCAACGCCTGTCTAATAGCATGCAGTCCACCTTCATGTGGAATTACAGTATACAGCGAAGATACATCCAATGTGGCCAACCAAATTGGTCCTGCAGGTAAACTCACTGATCTCAAATTTTTTAAAAAAATCATCAGTATCTCTTAAATAGCTAGGCATCTGTACTACCGCCACCTGGAGAAAAGAGTCAATAAATTGAGCCACTGTCTGTAATGTTGAATTACGTGCGGAGATTATCGGTCTCCCTGGTGGGTCTACCAGTTGCTTGTGGACCTTGGGAAGGGTGTACAAAATAGGGCACACTGGGTGTTCCACCACCAAGCAACTGGCAACCCTAGCATCAATCCACCCCTGTTGACATGCACGTTTAATAGTTGTATCAACTTTATTTTTTACCGAAAGCAGCGGGTTCACAGCAACTTTAGTGTAAGTAGAAGTATCAGATAGTTGGCGTAGTATCTCATTATTATATGCAGTCCAATCCTGGACCACTGTTGCCCCGCCCTTATCGTCCTGTCTCACAACTATTTTGTCATTTTTGATCAAAGACTAATGCCAATTTCTCAGCAGGGCTCAAATTATCATATTTAGGCTTACTGGTGACAAGCGCCATATCCTGTTCAATGAGTCACAAGAAAGTTTTGATACTAGCATTAGTGCTGAAAGGATCAAAGCTGCTAGGAGATTTAAATAATTGATCTGGTACGGTATTATTATTCCCAAAAAACATACGTAGTCTCATTTTTCTACCAAGTTTATAATGATCAACTGTACATTCAAACCTGTCATGTGCTAGTGTGGGTACAAACGAAAGGCCTAACGATAACACCTCTAACTCAGCATCAGACAACTCATAGCTAGAAAGGTTAAATACTGTATCTAATACCGGCTGCCCCTGCCTCTTCTTCTTCTTGTGTTGCCCTCTCCTCGTAGGAAATCTAGACCTCCTCTGGTAGATCCGGTCACTCTGCCTAAAAAAGAACCACTGGGAGGCCTAGATTCACTGGGATTTCTTTGATTAGGGTCTATAGTTTCACCCTCTGAGTGGGACTGGGATGATGAGGAATCATAGAAGCGGGGTGTCTGTGTATATGCCCTCTGGTGACGTCTAGATCTATTGCCACCCACCTCACTCTTTAGCCATTTGTAAACCTGATGGTTAGCATAATCATAATTGACAGTACTCAATTTTTTCCTCTTAAAGGCTATTAGCTCTTGTTGGAAACCATTAATTTGTTCTGTAATTTTATCATCACTCCAGTTATTTGTTTTGTCAGCAGATAACAGTCGAAGTGAGCTTTCATTAAACACGGCAATTTCTTGACGTATCTTAACCAATTCGGTCCCCACCTCCTCTATGACTAAAACCATCAGGTCTAGTGAGCACTTATTAAGCACTCCGCACCATTTTGTGCAAAATGTTAAATTATTACGGCCTAGGGTAGGTATGTTGTTGACCCTAAAACCTCTAGGGATCTTCTTATTTCTGAAATAGTCAGATAGAAATTGACTGTGTAATAAAAGCTCAATTTCACGTTTCCTAAGCCTTAAGCCTCTATGAAATAAATCCTTAGGGGTTTCATCAGGAAGACAAGAAAATTCCGTGTGATTAAACAAAACTTTATCGGCATCATCGTCAGTCAGTGAAATGACATTAGTCTCAATAGCACTGAACATAGCCTCATCAAGCTCACAACCATGTCCCGATGCCATATTGCTACTCCCAATCCAATATCACACATTATATTCAAAAAACGACAAACAACACAAAAACTACAAACACATACCAACCCAGTTCATGGAGACAGGATAGACATATATTCCAAAGGCTAACCAAAACATGAGACCTTGCACATGAGAGATAACAAAAAATTATATATCAAAATATATTAAAAATAATCCTTAGAAAAAATGTGATGCTGAAATACGTCACTTGGCAGTTCAATGTTCCATATACATGATCAATTTAGTGCATCCATAATAAAACGAGCAGGGTGCCAGACAAAAATCGAAACTTATATTGAAGCCAGGATCAATTGTATATTCCAAGGTGTCCACACTCCAGTATGACAAGAATACAGGCGGGGTGCTCAATTTAAAGGCAGCAGAACTGTCCATTTATATACAGAGAAAATAATCGGCACTCACCAGATATATGAAAAAAGACTTATTTATATATGCAAAAACAGGTTTTGAAATACCCGTAGCAGCAAGATACAGGGGTTCAGTCCAGTCGACGTTTCAATCCCAATCCAGGATCCTTATCAAGACCTCAGCAACCATGCAACAATTCCTAATGAGCAGCCAAGTGCAGGATATACACCATCACCAGACTAGCCAGACTAATACCCCAAACAATTAACACAAGGTGCCACCCCCAGCCGCACAGCCTGCTGGGTAGCAAAAATAGTACAAACACAATAATACCATTATATTCTTCGAATAGAACCACTCCCTTTAGGTAGAGCGTTCCTAACTGTGTGCAGATCATACAGTAAGACCAGCGCTATGCACACCAGCGCTAAAGGTATAATATTATTAAAAAAAACACGATAACCGGAAGTGACATGCCTTCCACCACCGAGGAACGCACGCCAACACCGGAAGTCACGTGTCCGGTCCACATTAGGAAGCAAAAATCAGGTTAACGATCATCTTGAAACTAAGGGAACGCGACCACCGGAAGTTACATGCGCTCCATCACCGTGGAACGCATGCCAAAACCGGAAGTCACATGTCCGGACAACATTAATGGTCAAAAGTCAATTTAGACTGCGTGCCATCACATTGGAACGCATAGCCAATGTGTAGCAAGGCCTATATAGGCGCCATCTACTGGATTACCAGCATATTTGCACATAAGCAGGGAAGTTTTCTTTATTAATATGTTGCTGATAAATTTGAGATATGGTTAATCATTATGGGTAAATAGTATGGCTATTACTAAACACCAAGTGTATATTAAAAAAACAACAACAATAATAAAACCACAATACTGAAAAAAATAAGAAAAATTATATAGAAAAACTAAAATGAAAAAGACATATATCTGGTGAGTGCCGATTATTTTCTCTGTATATACACACTATATATATATATATATATATATATATATATATATATATATATACATACACATGTACATACACACTGTTCGATCACTGTGGCCAGCAGTGATCGGGACACATGGGTAGGCAGAGGCAGAGTTTGCTGCACAGAGGATGGTAGAAGGGTGTGGCTTCCCTCTAATATCTGCGCTGCTAGAAGATTACCTCCCAGGCACGTGGTTAAACAGGGTAAAGTTTAAGAGTAGTTAGGACTGCATTTTTAGTGCTGTGAGATGGGTGTGATATGATTTGCCGATAGTCATAATGTTGACATATATCACATCGACACGAGAATGTCAACATGATCATAACATCGACAATGACCATGTTGACATTCATCATTTAGACACTAATGAAATGTTGGAGAAATGGAATGGTTCCAGCGCTATCTTGAGATCTGTGTTGTTGATAGATTTGATCTTGTTCCCGGTGTATTCCGAAATTTGTAAAAAAAAAATATAAAACTAATATCGTGTGATATTGTTAACTGAAATATGTTATATTCAATGAAATTGAAAATCCACTCAGCATTTGTAGATGGTGTATGAGCGTTGGACCAATTTCCGCCGTGGTCCTACAGTGGTTGCGAGATACAACGTTGATCCGATGTGTTCTTGGATCAGTCAGGAACGGTGTCAGTCATTAGGAAGAAACAAAAGTAACATGCCTCTATAGTGCAAATCAGTAAACCCAAAAGAAGTCCTACACAATTCTGTAGTTTACTCACCTTCTGTGGGGTATGATATAAGCCTTGGACATTTATTTTTAACAACCGATGTCCGTCGGTTATATGGGATTTGTGGTCCTTGGATCCAAAAGACTGATTTATGAAAAAATCTATTTGCTGTATTTTTTTTATAAAAAATACTTTTATTGGTCCATAATTGGTGTAACCTAATTTACATCAATAATCTAAAAGGACATATAAGATACACGATAAAAAAAATATATATTCTAAAAAAAATATATATATATATATAATTTTTTTTTTAAGAAATAAAATATGCTAAAAGAATTAATGAAGGAGTGAAGAGAACCAATGAATGGTTACCTAACAACGCGTTTCGCAGATCCTGTGTCTGCTTCCTCAGGCTGGTAGTAGAGGAATGAACAACCTGGCCTTTAAATAGGGAACTTTAAAGATGCTAATGATTATAGACAGGTTGATCTTAATTGAATGATAGAGAGAGAGAAATTTTTTTTATTAAACACAGAAACTAAAACATGGTGGGATATCGCCACTCTACAGAAGTATCTAGAAGTCAAAGGATACCAAGGGGTTTGAGAATTCAGAAACAAGCCTCCTTTACTCTCGAGGATGATACTGACAATCAATTCAGAGATAACTGGAACAACACTATCAACCAATGTTTCTTCGACCTAATGAAACTGATCAATTACAAAAAAAACATGATTACCTAAGTTAGATAAAGACATCAATGATACCAGAAGTATACTAAATCCCCATGAACACCAAGGAGAGTACCAAAAATTGGAGACAATGACATGGGAAAAAAGTTAAAAAAGCTGAAGAAGACATAAAACAGATAAAAAGGAGAAAATTCCAAAAAGACAAACAAGATTATGAAAATTCAGTTGGGGCTAACAGAGAGATGATTGCAGTGGAAGAGAGTGAGGACAACAACCTGAAATTCAAATTTGATAAGGAATCTATCCATGACTACAACAGAAATAGAGATAAAGGCTTAAGACCATCCTCTTCAACATTTTCACCGGCAGATTGGAGGATAAAACAAAGAAACAAAAGAAATTACAATACCTTCTATCCTACCAATGGGTATAGGACAAGACCTCAATACCAACAGAATGTTCACTTTCAACATAAAGGCGATAGGAACTGGAAGAACTATGGCTATAACCAATATCACCAACATTACAACCCTGGTTGGGTGAATAGAGGATATCAGGAACACACTCGACAGAGGATATACAGAGAATGTATATGATAACCATAGGAAACGACCCACAAGCTCCACCTCTCATTTTTTGGAGGAAGACAGGAGATCCAGCACAAAGATCAGATTCTCACCACTTCAAGAGAAGATAGCAGTAGCATCACCATTAAGAAGAACAATAGAAGAAGAGGGACAAAGGGAAGACACATTTCATCCAAAAAAGATAAAACAGAACACAGGAATTTTCAATTTGAGTGACATGCAACTGAACCCAACACATCTCCCTACTAAACAGAGGATTGGGTTTTGCCCATCACAAAATGTCAATTCCTTTAATGCTTATATCGATGTCCACAAATACACCAGAAATCTTACGTTGAAACGATATTTTCTAAAGAATGACGCTTCTTCTAGAAACTATAATGACAAATTAAAAACTAATATCACAACGGAGGTAGATCTTTTTAAGCACAGTCAACTCAAACCCAAGTCAACATTCAATCCGATATACTGCAAAGGCAATTTTTTAGAAACCTTCAATATCATGGTATTAAAAGATATAGAAGATTTGGAACACATGGATTTTTCAAAGAAAATCAAAAATCTAAATAGAAAAGAAAGAAACACACTAAAAGAGCTAGCTAACAAATAATGAGCAAGTAATAATAAACCCACTGACAAAGGGGGGAGGGTACTGTTATCATGAATACCAAAGACTACTATCAAGAAACTGGAGGTCTTCTAAGGGACACAGCAACCTACAAGGTTTTGGATAGAGACCCAACCATTACCTTTAAATGTGAGCAGTAAACAATTCTGAAAAAAGCATTAGACCAAGGAATATTACAGAAATCAGAATTTTAATATATGTATATAGCTCACCCACATATCCCATATTTCTACAATTTACCCAAAGTACATAAGGACCAAGTACACCCACCTGGTAGACCTATAGTATCGGGTATAGATTCCTTAACATCTGGGCTATCGAAATATGTGGACATTTTGTTTTACAACCCTTAGTAAGTACCCTCCCCTCTTATTTGAAAGATTCCACTGAAATCATCAATATTCTTAAAAACATTACATGGGAGAATGGATACATTTTATGTACGGCGAATGTATCTTCTTTATACACCTGCATTAGACATCAACGAGGTGTATTGTCTACAAAATTTTGTCTTCAAGAAGACAACAAATTGCTTGAAGACCAGGTATCTTTTATTTTGGACAGCATTGTTTTTATTTTAGGTCACAATTATTTTTAACTTTTAAAAGAGTTTTATCTACAGATCCAAGGCACGGCCATGGGGACCAGGTTTGCACCCAGCTACGCTAATTTATTCATGGGTCATTGGGAACACAACAGGATATGGAATAACAAGCCCTTTGGTGCAAACCTGGTCCTGTGGCGACTTTATATTGATGATATTTTTATATGGAAGGGAGATGAAGAAATTTTAACACAATTTTTATCATATTTAAACAACAATTATGTAAATCTGAAGTTTGAAACTACTATGAGCAGGAAGAATATTATTTTCCTAGATCTGGACATATACCAAGAAGGAAAAATAAAAAACAAAACTTATTTTAAACCGGTTGATTCCAACAACTATTTGATGCCTACCAGCTGCCATAATCCCCAATGGATACACAACATTCTCAAAGGTCAATACAGACGCATTAGAAAAAACTGTACAAACCTGGAAGTATATAAACAACAGGCTTCTTTTCTCTCTGAAAGATTTAAAGAAAGAGGCCATCCTAAACCTTTGTTGGAAAAGTGCTTGACTGAATATGAAGCTCAGAACAAACAGGATCTGTTATCAAGTAATACCAACAAAAATACCAAGAAATAATTCTCTATACCTTTTATTAATGGTTACAATGACCAGTCTAGAAAGATCAAGAAAATCATTAATAACCATTGGCCCATCTTGCTCTGTGATCCGATCCTGAAGACTTACCTCCCCAAAAAACCACAAGTAATTTTCAGAAGAGCTCCGAACATCAAAAGTATCCTGGCACCAATAGTACCACCATCTATGAATAAAACTTCATAAAACTGGCTCAATATTCGAAGTAAAGGTTTCTTTCCGTGCATCTCCTGAACCGCATGCAAATATGGACTTAAGACTAATAACTTTATTTTCAATGTCACCAAGAAAGAATACTCGATCAAACAAAACATCAACTGTAATTGTGATTTTGTTATTTACTTGCTGGAATGCTCTTGTAAATTACAGTATATCAGCAAAACTTCAAGAACACAGACGAACAGGATTAAGGAACATATCTTGAATATAAAGAAGTGCCTCTTTACCCACAGTGTCTCTAAGCATTTTCTACATGTCCATTCCAGTAACCCAGAAGGGCTAAAAGTTATTGGTATAGATGGGATCCATCTTGGAATAAGAGGAGGGGACAGACAGAAGAAACTTGCACAAAAAGAAACATATTTGATTTACCAAATGAAGACCCCGTCTCCCCTTGGATTAAACATAGATATTGATCTTGCAGTTTTTCTTTAATCTTCTTGGTCACAGTTTATAGACTTTCCCAGTTATTAGCATCTATATACGACTCTTTACATGTAAAATATATGAACTCTGAACTTTCTTTTCTTCCAGATTGCTGCTATCTTTATGTGATATACTGGGAAATTATTGATTGACATCTCTTTTGTAATATCATCATCAGCAAATGTATTTGATTTTCTCTGCCTTGACATGTCTCAATTGAGAGCATATGCATCTGTCTTTAAGCACTTTCTAAAAGATTGATTGTTAGATTTTGTCCGCAGTTTTATCCCCTTTCAGCACTAATGCACTTTTGAGCATTTGCACATTTTTCCTACATTACTCACACTATCTACATACATTTTCATTACCATATAAAACACATTCTTTACATTAGATCAGCAGCCCTTTTTTCATACTTTTCTCCATTTTAATGCACGTTTCTCCTTGAACATCTGCACACTTTACACTACACTCACTTAACCACACTTTCATCTAACCACCCACATTCTACATCCATTTCCACATCATTGATTTGTTATTATTATCCATATCGACACGCTAGTGACACATTCTTTTATGTCCAAATTACATCACATCATTCCTGACCTGCGTTATCAGCCCAGTTTAAAGCATCTCCCCGACCCGGTCTCTGCTCCGCAATGAGCATCATGGGTCTCCTAGGCAACCTATCCTCATCATATGACCATTCAGTGGAGTTCAGCTGTTAATCACGATGAGGTAAACACAGCCTCACTCAGATTTCATCCCCTTCGCGACTAACTCCTGCTGACAGCTCTGCAGCAGCATTAAAGATCGGCTTCGCACAAATTACTCAAGTAAGTCTGCAATGCTTATCAATGAGCTGGTCCTCCATTTTAAGAACTTGGCACTGAGATGGGATATCACGATCTAATCATCTCCATTCTCTAAACCACGTCCAGAATCAACTCCTCCCATTTAGATTCTTGTCACTTTTTTCGTTTATTTACACATATTATCCTCATTTTTTTTCTAGCAGTCATGCAATTATTAGATGTGCAGTGACAATGAACATAATCATTTCAACATTTTACCAATATTATTTGCTTTTTTTTTCTCTCTCTATCATTCAATTAAGATCACCCTGTCTATCATCATTAGCATCCTTAAAGTTCCCTATTTAAAGGCCAGGTTGTTCATTCCTCTACTACCAGCCTGAGGAAGCGGACAGAAGCTCTGCGAAACATGTTGCTAGGTAACCATTCATTGGTTCTCTTCACTCCTTCATTAATTCTTCTAGTATATTTTATTTACTTAAAAAAAAAAAATTATATTGTAGGACTTATTTTGGGTTTACTGTTTTGCACTATGGAGGCATGTTACTTTTGTTTCTTCCTAATGACTGACACCATTCCAGAGTGATCCAAGAACACATCGGATCAACGTTTTATCTCGCCACCACCGTAGGATCACAGTGGAGATTGGTCCAATGCTCAAATACAACCTACAAATAGTGAGTGCATTTTTAATTTCATTGAATATAACATATTTCAGTTAACAATATCACACAATATTAGTTTTATATTTTTTTACATATTTCGGAATACACCGGGAACAAGATCAAATCTATCTACAACACAGATTTCAAGATAGCGCAGGAACCATTCCATTTCTCCACAATTACTCTCTGGGGGCACTGTTGAAAGGCCCCTGTTGTTCCCAGGTGCACGTCTGAATCTATTGGATCTTACAGGGAATTTTGCGCTAGTCATACACATCTCTACTAATGAAATGTTGATATGTTAGAAAGTCAATATATTGTCTGGTAGCCTAGCGGTGACTTACCTGCAGTAGCTCCAACGTGGCTTCCGTGGCCCAGCGGTCAAGTGAATACCACTTCCAGGTCAGTCCCCATATCCTCCAGCGTTCCAGTATGTATTCCGTAGCCCTCCTGCTACTGCCTAACCCTAACACCTGTGCCCCGAAACTTAACCCTAACCTCTCTGCCAAACCCCAACGCCTGCAGCCTAACCCCAATTTCGGCATTCTGAGAATGTTGACATGTTGACTGTCGACTTTTTAACAATGTCGATATCATAACTATTAACCTTATGAATGTAGCCATTGTAAATGTTGACCTAATGACTATATCACGACTATAACTAATTTATTAGCAATTCACTGCTTAGAAATGTCTCCCAGTATGAATAAATTGCATTTTATCTTAGGGGACAATTCAATTAGGAGGGGGAAGGGGGGAAATTGCAGTTGGAACATAATAGAAACGCTGGCAACGACACAGCAATTTGCCCTCCTCGAGGCCCTCTCTCACCCCACAAATACCGTAAGTGCTTACAGTATTTCGTGGGTGCGAGGATCTCGCACTTATTTGGATTGACCCCTTCGAATTTAACTGCATATTTACAAATAAAGTCTTTATTTTCATTGGAATAAAAAAAAAAATCATGAACAATGACAATGAATGCAGAAATATAAATGCCATTAGTTTTACATGATCCCAAAAACAGGATCAATGACATAAGATATTTACCTTTTAGCAGAGCGGACATGTCTTTGCAGTCTGAGCTGTAAGATGAAACAGCAAAATGTAAGTGTATGAAGTTAATTGTTAATCATATTGTACTTGTCTGACCCTGGATCTGGACTATAACCTACACAATGTGTCAAAATCTGTCAGAATGCAGTCTACATATGTTCATACTACTATACAATATACTATGTTAATTAAATATTCTTTACAATTACAGTGCATTAAGGATTAAATTAATAAATGCATTAAGTATGCAAATTAGCTTTACAACCCAGCTCCAAACAAAATAATATGCAAACTTTATATGTAGTAAACCTCAGTCTCATTTGCTGATTCCCCTAGTTACATGGTAATTGATCTCTTATCTTTTTGACAATTCCACTACACACTGAAGTCTTTATGCAAAAATTATTCTAACTTGTGTAACCATTTTACAGCCATTTGAGGAAATATCTATTCTCCAAATAGATCACATTTTTGTGGCACAGTTTAAATAGGTTTTGTAATTCATAACAAATACATGGGGGCAACACTTACAAATACTGATGCTGTTTGCAGAGCATACGTTAGCACTACACATGCTCCAGAAATGGGCACACAGAAGTAGGGGCTATGTAGAGTAAGACATCCTGAAGGTATTTACACTTATGATGAGAAAGTCGGAACTGGGGTGTGAAGGGGCGGTTTCAAGTAGACAATGTACAGCTAGAAACACAATAAACAATTGCCTTGAGCACTATATTAGGCTTCTGAATCAGTTTGTAATATAGGGTAGCTAAAACTGTGTACAAACATAGCGATGTGTACCCAGCGCCGATGTCGCCGGCATCGTAAAGTGCATACACACTTGCCAATGCCAGGAGCGGAAGCGGGGGGGAAATACTTCCAATCACTCGGAAGTGCATGTCAGCGACGTAGCGGGTACACAATGGCCGATGTGCCTGATATGTCATTTGATCAGCCGGTTTGGACAACATATCGTCTAGTGTGTACCCGACATAAGGCCAGCAGCTGCAAAGTGGGTTGAGTCACGAATAGGTATTCACTATCTAGTGTTACCAGTACATAATTCCAGTTACTACAAAAGCAAAGGCACTGGAAAATGGCGGGGGAGGGGCACCTTGCGACCAGCAATACACAGCTAAAATACTTACAGTGGCAGCATGCAGGTCATTTATGAATATTGGGACTGAGAGACGCTAACAGTACAAGGTTACATACCACATATTTCAGCTAATGAAGGGACCTCATTATAGTAATTGGGAGAAATGCATCTTGTGTCTGAAAGTACAGTAGCTTACTCAGTGAGCGTGATACTGCGGACATGTGTCTGGAAGAGTAGCTAAAGATAGGGATGGCCATCGACGATTCTAAATCATGGCTGATGTTGAATGCTTTTACCATCACTGGCAAAGAGCCAATGGTTCTTAGCCATCGATGGTTATTATTTATTTTCTTGATGAAGCGGAGCTTAGCCCCGCTAAGCCACACACCCATTTTTGATTGGCCTGCGGCCCACCGTTCCCTCAGCAGCGGTGGCTATCGAGGTTTGCAAACCATCCATGGTTTGCCATAGAAGGTTTTTGTGCCATCGATGGTAATTACCGATGGACACCCCACCGATGGCCATCCCTAGCAAAAGAGAAGTGTCTGGGAGTTAGTTATTCCTTTTTTCCACCAAAAAAAATGGGTCCGACCTGGGTTTTCAGACATGGTTCTAACCCAGATCAGACACCGTTTACACAATACCATCGATCTGGGTTATTAACAGGTCAGCCTCGTTCACAATGAACCTCGGTCTGCCCTGCTAAACTTGTGAGGTCATATAAAGTGGGAGGTGACTGACCCACAACCACCAATCAGCTCATTTTAGGCATGACCCAGGTCGGATAACCCAGGTTGCGCCGTTTAAACTGCACCATCAAGTCCATCCTGGGTCCGACCCTGGTAGATACCTGGGTTGGATTGCCAGGTCACTTGACCCGGGTTATTTTTCAGGGACCCTGTTATACTGAGTTGCGACCCGGTAGACCCAGCAATAACCCCGGTATTTGCTCTGGTGTAAAAGGGGTATTAATGACATCTATCACAGTTTGAGAACTCCCAGAGGCGAGTGAGGGTAGTTTGACACTGGCACTTCATATTAGGAAAATAGACATGTCACACGTGGAGCCAGTAGCTGTGGGGAATAGGAGAGTGCCAGAGCAGGAAAAACTGCAGTGTATGGGTAAAAATAAGAAAGATGTAAAGTATGATTGGACCTGGTAGAGGGGAGATAGTTGAGTAAAATAACTTGGGGAGTTCATGCAGGAAGAGGTAATACTGGAGTTTGCTGGTAGAGGTAATTTTCAGGAAAGTCTTGTTGACTGAGGGAGAGCATTCCGCCGAGTAGGTGCAGCTTGGGGAAAGTCCCTTAAGCATGAAAGGCAAGCATAGAGATGCATATCTGGTACAAATGACAGGGATCTAGGTGGGACATAGCAGGAGGTAAATGAGGAGATATAGGTTATTTATTTATTTATTAATTTTTACTTATATATAGCACCAACATATTCCTTTGCACTCTGCAATTGGGAACAAAACATTAACACAACAGTAATAAAACAAGAGACTGGTAATGGCAGACAGACAAGGAGGTAAGAGGGCCCTGCTCACAAAATTACAATCTATAGGTTGGTTGTAGCTTGTTTGATAGCCTTATAAGTAAGCAGCAGTATTTTGTATGGAATTCAGTAAAAGGCACATCCAATCCAGGCACTGACAGAGCAGTAGATCCCAGTTTGTGAAGGACGTCAGCCTCACAGCTGCATTCAGAATAGATTGTAGAGGTAAATAGGAGACTATGGTAGCAATCAAAGTGGGCATAATGGGTGCATAAATGTAAGTTTACTTTTACAGTGTGTTGCGTGCGACATGTGCGGATTCTGGATATGTTCCTTAGAGGTATGTAACACAATTTTTTTTAAGCAAATCAACAGAAATAGAAATGTCAGGTTAGCAACTACAGTTGGCTGGTAGCAATATTATTAACACTGTTTTTAATATTGCATTAACATGGGTTAACACGGATAATGAGAAACCTGGGGAGGATAAGTAAATTTGGTATTATCCACATAAAGAGAATGCTGAAATACAAAAGAGCCGATTCGTTTTCCATGAGAGGTAGTATAGATCGGGAAAGGAAGAGGACGTAGGCCTATCTCCAACCAACAGAGCAGGGGGATCTCAAACCTGGTCCCCAGGACCCCAAACAGTTCATGTTTTCCAGTTCACCTGTGGATCTTTAAAAGGTCACAGTTGGTAATACAGCTGTGCACCCGCTAGGAGGTCTGGAAAATGTGTATACCCTTATGTCCTCAGGACCCCTATGTACTAAGCCTTGAAGAGAGATAAAGTGGACAGAGATTAAGTAACAACCAATCAGATTCTAACTGTCATTATTCAAACACAGCCTGTAAAGTGACAGTTAGGAGCTGAATGGTTGGTACTTTATCTCAGTCCACTTTAACTCTCTCCAAGGCTTAGTACATAAACCTCTGAGTTTGAGAACAACTGCAATAAAGTAAAATACAGAGAATCGAACACTGAAAGAGCAATTTGATAACCAGGATAGGACAAGTGTAAGGCAGCCCTAAAAAATGTAGCTCTTGTATGAGAGGAGAGTTGTCAGCAGGATCAAAAGCAACAAACAGAGCCAAGAGGAAACGAAGCGGGTAATGGCGTTAGACATAGCAGTGATCAAATCACTAATCACTTTAGTCAGTGCAGTCTCTATGGTATGTATAAAACAGATTCTGGACTGGAGTGGGTTTAATAAGCTGACCGTGGTGGATATAGGCAAGTCTTTCAAGCAGCTTACAGGGAGCAGTGTAAAAGGTTATTCATTTGGGAGAGAGATTTTGGGACAGAATTGTGTTGTTTTATTTTTTATTTTTTCCCCAGATTAGGAAGATGCGCTGCATTATGAATATACTACACAGATAACAGTAGAATAAAAGACAATACATATCTTAGGTTAGGTGGAGACGAGCCCTGGACACAGGGCTTGAATGAATTGGGGGAGAGGTGGCAGGGTAGGAAGATAAGAGAGTAGGTACTTTATCTTCACTTGTGGGATCAAATGAGGAGAAGGTGCCAGAATGTTCAAGAAAGGAATTGAGCAGGATGCTGGCTAAGGAAAATTATACAACTACATGGTGGTATCAATTTGGTTCATGATGTAGGGAGCATAATCTTTTGCGCTGATAGTCGGCTTGAAGTGGGAGTGGCAAGAATGTATTGTAAGATGTATTACAAAAGCACTTGGGGTTAGAAGCTTCAGCGTGTGAAAAGGCGGTCATTGCAGTTAATACTGGGGGAGTCAGTCTGGGATATCCTGGGTGGCAGGACCGGTCTTCAGTTTTGTGAAAAGTACAGGATATGGTCAGATATTAAGAGTGTACTGCTAGAGTAGAGCAAAAACAGGGCAGCCTTAGTGTTTTAGCATTACATCAGGACGTAACAATCTGAGTAAGTAAAGTCTTGCGACAGTGAGGCACATGGTTGAAGTTCTTGCAAACGCTCGTGCAGGGACAGCGGTTGCAAGAGCTGCTATCCCTGCAGAAGACATCCTGGCAAAAAGAAACAAAGTTGTCTCTTGGTTTTCGGGAGACACTGCCACAGTTACTGTCAGCTCCCAAAGTCTTTGTTATTCGTCTCCCACAGCCTAAGTTTTTGGGAGTTGACAGGGCACACATGTGGAGTGTCAGTAACTGTGGTAGTGTTTCTCGAAAACAGAGAAATTTGTTTCTTTCTGCAGGGGCAGCAGTTCTTGCAACCGGGTTGGGTATAGGATGCCAGTGCTCGGGATCCCGGCGGTCAGTATACCGACGCCCTAGCCCTCCCCCCAGTGCACAGGTTCTCGAACTCAGTCCTCAGGACCCCAAACAGTGCATGTTTTACAGGTATCCTCACAGAATCACAAGTAAAATAATTAGCGCCACCTGTGAATCTTTTAAAATGTCAATAAGTAATGAATACACCTGTGCACCTACTAGGTGACCTGGAAAACATGAACTGTGTGAGGTCCCGAGGACTGAGTTTGAGAACCACTGCCCTAGTGCCTAACCCTCTCCCTAACCGCAGTACTTACCGTTGGGATGTCAGCATCGGGATTCTGCCAGATGTTGGGATTCCGGCAAAACCATTCTAAGCACCATCATTCCGATTGTCGGGATATTCACCGAATCCCCTTGCAAACGCTGTCCCTGCACAAGACACCATGCGGGCAGCAGCCTAGGGTACCAAGCAGGCATAATACAGTAAAACATCATTCCCAGGCTTATCACCTCTCACAACAGCGGTGTCATGCAGCATAAGGACATCAGTCTTGAATGTAGTGGTCTAGACTGGAGCGAGGGCGTGCTCTTGTTAGACATCATTAATGGTTTGTTCAGTTAGTGCAGAAGGGAGTCTGGCAGTAGTAGATCGCAGTGTGGGGGCTTCGGTCCTCGCGTGGCCAGATGACTTCGTGACGTGGGAAAGCAGTGCGCAAGGCATAGTAACTGGGGAGAGCCAGCAGAGGTTTGCAGAATTACCCCCAGTTAATGGATGCTCACTTGGATCCAGTTTTGGATGGTTGGACCACAAGGGTGGGCGTGCCAGGTATGGATGCCTATGGGACAGGCGGCTGGTTCCTAGGGAGTGCAGTTGCAGTGTCTACCAGGTAGGAAGATCCTGCCCCAATGATTGAAAATGGTTTAAGGATTGTGTAGCCTTTGTCCACTTCTTCATTACTTATTTTAATGATTGCAATAAATAAAACTATGACCTAATTATTTTGCCACATACACGTCTTTCAGTCATTTAAAGTGTGGGTATGCCAGTGTGGCGCATGCAGGTCAGCTTCTGCAAACAATATCCTTTCTGGCATAAGTTCCCCCAATTGAGTAGTTGGATTCATAGCCTGGAATCCATGCAAACATGTCTTATTCTCTGGTACAGCATGTGATAAACTTCATAATGCTGTACCAAATGATCAAGACACGTTTCTATGCATGCCATACTACAAACCTTTAATAAACTATTTATTTTGAAGCAGTGGTACAGACTACTTAATTGGGTGAACTTGCGTCACAAAGGACATTATTTGCATTTGGATTCTGATGAAGAATTTCTGGAATTTTCTTCTCCTTTCAAGGTAGCAGAAACCACCAATCGTTTGGACAAATTCACATTCACATGGAAATTCAAATGAATAAGGCGCTGGTCTGCATATTTCCACTCAGGTCGGCTTCTGCACCTTATTATCAGTTATTGTAAAGTTACTAGGAAGCACTGATTGTTTCATAACTATTTTATAAACTATCTAAAAACAAAAATTGTATATGATGTTGAAAGCAACTCTGATGTTTTTAAATCTCTTACAAATCTAGATGCACTGATACTTATGCAGTAATAACATTTGTATGCTACATACAGTAAGGACGTGTAAACGCATTCAATACAGGCCTGCAGAAATCCACTGTTTGTGGGTGCCACTGGCTGGTGCGAATAGCTGTGCTGATCATGATGACCATAGTAAGGACACCTGCAGTGGCTCTGATTAGGTTAAAAAAATATCCGTATTTTTAATACAGTTAATGAAGATATACAGATATGTAATTCTAAACTGTTCACGTATTTTTTTTTCCTTTCCACTGAATTTGATATATCGACCATTCAAAAACATTTTCTAAATTTTGATGCCTGTGTTGAGTACATGTTGCCACTTAAAACGTTTCATTACAAGTATTCTTTTCAGTCATATCTTTAGTTAATGCCTGTCAGTAAAAATCCAGAAGAACCTACATTCCTCACCAGTGTGGATAAGCCCTATATACTATAAGGGATACATTCCCCAACAGCGGGGATTTTGCCGTTCACAATGCCGACGCCTGAATCCCTACACTTATCGGAATGACCAGCGCCGGGATCCTGATGGTAAGTACTGGTGTTATGGTGAGGATTAGACACTGAGGGGGGAAGGATAGGTTTAGGATTCAAGTGGGGGGTGGATGTTAGGTTTAGGCACTAGGGGGGAGGGAGGGTTAGGTTAGTACAGTGGTACTCACACTTGGCTCAGGACCCCTGGAAAATGTGCACAGGTGCAGTCATTACAGACTGACACATTTTAAAAGATCCACAGGTGGAGCTAATTATTTCATACCCTCTAACATTTCACATCTAGAATCCGGTACAGGGGTGTAGCCATAAAGGGGGCATGTCCACTGGTGCTGTACCAGTGTACCTGGGGTCTGGAGGCAGCCAGCGCGGGTTGGTTTAACTTCTGTACATCATCGCTGGGGTGATTATGGCAGCATCAGTACAGACTGCTTTGCAGAGAACCACGGGGGGAGGAGCAGAGCCACCTGTCACTCAGCAGCGCTAAGGGAGTCCAGTGTCCCTGCAGCGCTGCTAAAAGTATTGAGAACTCGGTACAAACGGTACAGCCCGTTTGCCGGTACAGACCTTTAAAAAACTGTACTGTACTGGTTAAAACGGTAAAGTTGGTTGTTTCACTTGTGATTCTGTGAGGAGACCTGGTAAATATGCACTACTTGGAGTCCTGAGGACAGAGGGTCTCATTCAGACCCGCTCGCGAGCG
The DNA here is from genome assembly GCA_031769625.1 of Taudactylus pleione. Taxonomy (NCBI): domain Eukaryota; kingdom Metazoa; phylum Chordata; class Amphibia; order Anura; family Myobatrachidae; genus Taudactylus; species Taudactylus pleione. The sequence goes on along the minus strand of JAUIMM010000079.1, from coordinate 3,329,744 downwards.
CTGTACGCTCGCAAGCGGGTCGATGTAACCCAAATGCGCATGCACACGACAGAGGCGCCTCCGTCGTGCGCATGCGTGAGACCCGGCGAGTGACGGGGAAGCCGTCGCTCGGGGTCTCGCACCAAAGGGGGCGTGCTGTCGATGGTGATTGACAGCACGCCCCCTTTGGTGGGCGTGCCGGGGCTGTGGCTGCCCAGACGGAGGCATTCCCATGGGAACGCCTACCGTCTGGGTCCGGCCCCACTGACATCACTAGTGATGTCAGTGGGAGTGTTTTTGGCTCTGATAGAGCCAAAAGCACTCCGGGCTTGCGGCAGACGAGACCTTACCACAAGGGTCTCGTCGCAAGCCCATTGGTCGCGATGGTCTTGACCATCGCGACCATCTTTTTGGCCGCTCACATAAGCTGTGGGTGGTCACCCACAGCTAAGCGAGCGGCCAGGAGGCCGCTCCAATTTTAGGTAGGCCGGCCCTGATTCAGAGCGTCCGGCTCTGAATCAGGCCCAGAGTTTGAGAACCTGTGGGTTAGTATATTTACTTACAGCCATCAGGACGGTAACCTGGTCGGGATGCCAGCATCAGGATTCTGTCCGCCGGGATCCCGTACCCAACCCATACTATAATAGCCATGCAAATGTTATTTCTGTCCATTCAGTAGTAGTTACCAGTGAAGGAATATGACTCCGCATCGATGGGAACAAGATAACTACCTAACCCTATGTTGTGGGAGGTGAAAGGTATATCTGACATTTCAGAGTTCACTTCACTAAAGGTCACCTGTGGCCGGGTAAGTCTTAAAGGGATACCATACAGTAAAAGAAAAAGCACTATATGGGGAAATCGTGTGATGCCTGAAAAAGAATCATATAGCTAAAATGGGGAATGATAATCGCACATATTCCTGCACACCCCTGTAAGTATGTATGATCCCATTGTATCTGGGATCTGACTCCCAGTAACAGAGCACAGTAGGGGCGCCGCGCAGTCACACGTACCGGCTTCACTTCTCATCGACTGCGTGACGTAACGTGATGCGCGCGCTACGGTTCCTGACCACAAAACAGCTGGGTACGGTCAATGCAGATACACTTTTGGATCTTCTGACTTGGGGCAGGCAGGAAGAAGTCACGCAGTGGGCGGGATGTGGTCACGGGACCGGGTGACGTTTTTGTGTGTGTACGGAATGTTCGGCAAGGAAGCATAGCAAACTAGGAGATGTTCCACTTGGATGGTAGGGAATGACGCTGGCCACTGGCTGATGACGTCAGGGTCCTCTCCGTGAAGGGGATTTAGACATTACTACCGGTAATGTCTAAATCCCCTTCACGGAGGGGACCCTGACGTCATCAGCCAGTGTCCAACGTCATTCCTTACAATCCAAGTGGCCCTGTAGGGCCACTTGTAACATCTCCTAGGGGCCCATTTATCAAACTGCATTTGAGGTAAAATTCGGGGGTTTAAATCAAATACTAAGTATCCCCCGAATGTATGAAGGAGGGACCGCAGCAGGTATCTCCGATACCTGCTACGATCCCTCCATTGCCGCCGGAAGCCGCCTCCCCCATAGGTTTCTATGGGGGATGCGATGCTGCCAAATGTATCAATATCGGGAATGCAAAGCATTCCCGATATTGGCACCAGGAGCTAACGCCATCTGAAGATAGCGCTAGCCGCTGTGTCCTATGGGCACTTACCCGCATTTCTGCCGGCAGAGGGTTCTTCCAGATCCCTCCTCTGGCAATGGGCGCCGCTCATGTGCAGTCCGCGGGACTGTGCATGCGCAGCAGCCCGGAAAGCGCTCCGGCCACATCGCAGGGACGGGCTCTTTTCGGAGCCCGTATCCCTGCATGTGCCGGGTCATACATTTGGCCGCTATGATTGCATTTTGCAATGCGATTATGGGCGGTACTGCATGCCCTAATCGCATTGCAAAATGCGATCCTTAATAAATTTTCATAACTTATATATTGAGGTCGACTCGATTATGGAGATATGGAGCGTATTCAATTAGGTGCGAGAATAGCACAAATCCCGCACGTGCAGGGTTTTTCCTGCAGGTACTGGAATTTTGCTATTCATTTAGATGCAGGGGTTTTTTTGAGCAGCCCCAAAACGCCAATTTTTCGTAAAATCCATATTTTTAGGAAAATTGGTCAGGGAATGTTCAGGCACCCTGGAAGTTTCCAATTAGCTTTATTAGTACCTTAATTACTCACCTTCCTTCAGCATCAGGAGCCGGATCTTCTGCAGTAGGGTATGTGAGTGTTTGTAATACCCCTTACACCAGAGATAAGACCCAGGTTAACGCAGGGTTAACCCGGGTAGCTCCTTGGTGTAAAAGGGGACAGGGTTGGATTTTTTGGTCGAGTGACCCAGCAATCCAACCCAGGTAACTTGCAGGGTTTAACACGGGAATGACCTGTGAAACCCTGCAGTGTAAACGGCGCGATCCGGGTCACGATGACCTGGAGCACGCCACATGCCAGCTTAAGTGGCGCTTGGAGATGACGTCATCTCCAAGCATCCACTTCCACTCCGGAAGAGCCTGGTCACTGCAGACCCAGCACCGGTGTGAACGGTGCCGACTCGGGAATTTCCTGTGTCGACGCCGGCTAAATTCCAGGGCTGATCTGGTTTGGAACCCTGTTCCAACCTCCGGGTCAGACCCAGAATTTAGGTATAAAAGCAGTATGAGTGTATCAGTGACTCCCAGCAGCCCCCTCCCCAGTGACAAGATGAAGAGGAGGCCACCGGTAGCAGCGTACCACCGGACACCAGTCTGAAAACCCTGCGACCACTTTTTTGTTATTTTTTTTATTATTGGATACAGCGGGAGCACACATAAAATCTGGTTCCTGTGCCCACTTTGCCACCCTATTTCATGCCCAAAACCTTTGTGGGACAAGCACAATACAATTAAAATGTATGTAATAGACACTCCTTTATTGCTTATACAATGTAAGCTTAGCAGTCCAATTTGATTTAATTGTTTTAACATAATTGAACACAACATGTTCTGCATAAGAGGCTGGAGCACAAATAAGACGCTTACTTCAGACTTACGGTTCTGGCTGCATGGCGTGAGCATCTCACACCTGAAGCTCCGCCATTATCCCGACTAGAAAACTCTTATAAAAGCTATTTGATAGCCTCCACTGGGGATCCCCCCTTGCGGTTAACCTCTCCCCTGCTTTATGGAGAGATCCTTCCCTCCCGCGCCCGCTGCTAAGCCGCTCCAGCCGACACAGGAGAAGCGCAGAGCAGGAGATAACATGGCGCCAGACCCTGACACTGAAACAGCCTCCCCAGCACATAAGAGACCTGCGGCTGCAGCGCAAGATGCCCCATAGGTAACAACTAGATCTACCTCTCCTATTTCTTATAATGAAGTGGTTGAAGCTATTAAATCCACTATGGGTCCCCTCCTCACCAAAGCTGTAAGTCACATTACTGTTCAACTGCAACAGCTGTCACACAGAGTGTCAGACACTGAAAACAGAATAGGATCTCTCTCCCATCACATGGCTGAGGTACAAGGCTCCATGATCAAACTGGAAAAAGAAAATCTCAAGCTGAAAAATAAACTTGATGATCTAGAAAATAGATCACAAAGAAATAACAAGGTTAATTATAGCTTAATCCATCAAAGGTCAGGCGTTGGCACAATTTGTCCGTTCCACGCTCCCGTCTATATTCGGCATTGCTGAGGAATGCAAGGATCTCATCATAGAATGGGTGCACAGAGTAGGCCCCTCTCCTAGATCCACAGAAGTGAGACCTAGGGTCAACATTATTCAAATGCTTGAACTACCTTCATAAAATAGCTTTTTGGAGCACCTCGCGGAAGAAGCGAAATATCACCTGGGAGGGCCATAAATTATACCTTTTTCAAGATTTCTCAGTGGAACTGACGTGGGCTCAAAAGGCTTTTTCATCTATTTGCTCTCAATGAATTAAAGATCATAAAAAATTTGCGTTGATCTATCCTGGCAGACTCCGGATATTTGAACAAGACTCTTCTGTAGACTTCACCAACTCAGATGATGCGCAAGCTTACCTCTGGGAAGCGGCTCAGGAACGCGGCAAGGACATTTCGGACCCTGTCTGTTCAATACAGATCTGACTACAACAGTGTATCCTCCCTTTACGACTCCCTGTCATGTCGATGAGGTGAAATGTCTTCATATAGTGACATTTTTCCTAAACATTTGTCTCGACACATGACGGCTTCTCCTACTCACATCTAACGGTTAATTCAGGTCAATAATCCACCTTTTTTCATTTAAATATGTAACCTCCGGTTCATTTATCTTTTAATTTCCGATTATCTACCGTTTTAATTGGATTCCTCCAGTTCGTAATAAATCCACTTCTGTTTGCGTGACACATTTTAGAAGTATAACACTCGTTCATAGAGCGGGTGAGGCCCTTTAGGCTAATTCCCTCAAGATTTTGAATAATCAGGGTAGCGGCTCTGAGCTCAGCCTGGAAACTCCCCAACTTTAGTTTTTTATGTATTGCCCTGTTTACTAGGAAGTCCTACAATTGGGGTATACATACCTACCCTATTTGAGGGATGTTACTTTTACTATTGTTTTGCATTACATTGTTCCCCTTGTCTAGTCTTGTTTGTATCCCTTCCTTATTTTCTTCTCCTTCCCTTCCCTCCCCTGGTCGGTGTGCTCATAATTATGTTCGCAGTGATGCATGGGGAAACTTCTCAGATAGATTAACCTTCCTATTACAGATTCATGAAGTCTCAACTAAACATAGGATTGTGGAATATAGGAGGAGTCAACTCCCATGCCAAAAGGCATAAAAGATTACTATATTTATCTAAACAAAACATAGATATAGCGTTGCTGCAGGAAACGCACCTGACTGCCTCTTAAAAATGTAAATTGAAATGATGCAGTGGTGTCTAGTAGCTTCAGCTCCGCTTACATCGAAAAAGAGAGGTGTTGTTATCTTGGCTAAACGTTCTTTGCAAATAAAGGTTTCTTCTGTCATCTCTTACCGAGGGCAGATATGTTATAGCTGAGATGTCATATAATAGCCTCCCTTTGGTTTTATGTAATGTTTACACCTCCAATATATACTCCAGACAGTTCTTCCAAAAGTTGCTAGCTAAACTTATTACACACAGTAATTCTAGATTGCTAGTGGGAGGAGAATTCAATTTAATATCGTCTGCATGTCTTGATATATAGAAAAATAATAAGAGCGCTATGGGTGTAGGTGGCACTGTAGAATTATACATAATAAAAAATAAATAAGAATAAAAGTAAAATAAAAATAGGGAGAAAGAGAAGAAAAGAGAGAACAGCAGAATATATCAGTTACGATACAAATATGTTTATAGCTCTTTTTAGATGTGTTAGTGGAGACCGGATATTCGATCCTGGTGAGAAATAAAAGTCCAGATACTATCTTTCCCTACCTCTAAGCTGGTAGCGGCAACTTGGTGCCTCCACGCTGATTCTTCTTGTCAGCGTTCCTCTGTAGTGTGACTGGCCTAGCCGGCCGATGGTAAGGTCGCTTTTGCGAGCCGCGGGTGGGTGGTATGCAGGTAGAGCCGCTAGATGCAGTCCTCTTTTGCCGGTCTCCACTGATAGGCTTCCCGTTTTTTTTTTCCAGCTATATCACTGATTGGCTCCTTAACCGATGTCTATATATTGACATGGAACTAGATGCTGCCCTATTCTCCAGCTGCTTTATTGCACTCTCAATGCCAAGATATTGCCCTTCATCTTTTCTCCCATATCATCTTTAAAGTTTGTTATTTATGACTACAGGCAAAATACCTGACTTCATAGGAGTTCCAATTCATCACCCTATATTCCTCTTTGGGGTAATCCCTCATTCCCATCAAATCTGTCTAATTCAACCTTCAGAACTTGGCATGTAAAAGGCCTATCCATTACTGCCAAAGTCTTTGATCCTGGAGGATCCCTACTCCGGTTTCTCTGATCTCAGACAACAATTCAACATACCAAATTCAAATTTTTACAAGACACTTCATTTCTTCTATTCCTCAGGCCACGAAAGAGATGGCCTCAAAAGACCCAATATGCTCACTGCTAAATAATACCCTTATTATACCGTACAAAACCAGATATCTTTATACATTGTTGGTAGACCTTTCTTCCAATACTCAGAAAGAAAGAGCGTTCTCTCTCTGGAAATCAAATTGGCCAGATCTGGGAGATGATGAGGATTTGTTCAGGCACTACGACTCCACCCTGAAAATATTACGCTCCTCATGCCTACAAGAGGTCCATATTAGGACAATCTTCAGAGCCTACATTGCTCCTATTCAAAGACAACATTCTAACACTTCATATTCTGCAGAGTGCCGAAGTGTCATGTATTGGCTGCTGGTTTCCTGCACTACATGTGGGAATGCAGAAGTGTCAAAAACTTTTGGCACAAATTGATAAATTATTTAAACTCAATTTGCTCAATCGCATTGTCCCCAGATCCCAAAGCCTGCATTTGGTCAGATTTTTCAAATTGGGTTTTAGGCACACAAAAGAAACTGTTGATCCCATTTCTCACAGTTAAAGTTACAATAGCAAAGAAAATAATTCTATGTCACTGGACAAAATCCTCCTCCCCTTCAGTTTCTGAAGTTAACATAAAACTTCTCCAATTATTATAGATTGACAGAAGGGACACTTTGCCTGATATATACAGGAGGAGCAGAACAATTTTACTCTAAATTGTGTTATTAATAAAGGTGCATACACACACACAACAATTTAGTTAATGAACAAATTTAGTAAACGATTTTCTACCTTGGAAAAATGAACTAAAATCGTTTACGAAAGTTATTCATTTACTATGTTCAGTTAAATGTAATGAATGATTTTTATGAACTACAAACAATTTTTGCATATTAACTTAATGAAAATCGTTGAGTTGACAAGTCTGACTGAACTACAAACGAGAACGCGTATGAACAATAATCATTCATCGTTTGACTCAGAAAGTGCACGATTTTGTTAAATGATAATCGTTCAAAAAATCGTTTTGTGTGTTTGCACCTATAGACTCGTTAGACCCTGCTTCCCGAACCCACATTCTTAAGATAAATCCATGGATTGGTTCTTATATAGACAACTCTCAGACAATGCGCGTATAGACTTGTAATATGTTTCCTGCACTGTTTATTCCTATTCCACTTAGGACAGATGTAGACATTTCATACATATTTCCTTTGACTATAATTATTTACACGTTTCCATTATTCTCATTGTATTTTTCCAACCTCGGATGGCTGGCTGATTGAAAGTTCTCCAATCACTGTTGTAATCTGCTGTTTTTTTATTGTAATCTCTTCAACACGAGCACATGACCATTTCCTCCCTCCTTTTTTTTCCCTCTCCGTTCTCTTTTCCTTTTGTGTCCTTTCCTTTGTCCCCCCCCCCCCTCCCAAGTCATTTCAATTTGATATCTTTCCAGATCGTATCATTATCAAGATAGATGGGTTTAAGCCAGCACAAGATTTCTATTGTATTCCTTCCATCCCATGACAGCTGTGTATGACTTATGCATTATGATCTCCAGATTAATATCAAATTTGAGATTTGCTCACTTATTGCTGGTCATACATATGTTATCTCTCTACTGTCATAAGTTTTTTTTATAGCCTGAATGTACACTGGCTTAATACATGTCTGCTCACAAATGCTTGTGTTTTTGAAAACTCTCAATACAACAGATTTACAAAAAAAAAAAAAGATGCTAACTTCAGCCTCGTAAAAAATCCTGATCTGCAGCATGAATATCCTTTCCTGGTTCCCAGCGTCTTCATTTCTACTGCGCATGCGTCAGCTTTAAGGGAGGCCTTACCCACACATGTGCAAAAATATCGATCTTGGAGAAAATAATCATTATTTTACTGATTGTCTGAATACAGACATGGCAATGCCATATTGATCTTTAAGATCTATATGGGCAAACCAATTGGCCACTCCTATCCCAAAGTTCACGTTCACAGGCCATGTCTGAGTGGGAGAACAGGTAGCCATGGAAACTTTACTAGCCATTTAGAAGGTTTTTGTGACTTACACATTGATGTACAATAATTCTTAGTTCTTTGCCTATGTCGTGAACAAATTAAAAATATATATATTTTTTCATCAGTAAATACCTTATTTTTTTTTACACTACTTACCCCTTCCTATTCAGTGCGTAACCCACATATACCATACTCAGCACTCTCAATGCCACCACCATACTCCGCTCGTTATCCCAATGCACCCACGTGTAGCAATCCCCACCGGAGAGGCTTATTAGAAGGGGCACCCCCATGCACATCCTCCTCATAATCAGCATTTACCCCATCTTCCCCTTCCTAATCGTACCGCCTCACGCGCTCTTCTATTCAGCTTGCACCCCACCTTTTTGGCTACTAATCCCATGCCCCTACCTAATTATCTTGTAACCCACATATCCGCTCTAAATTAACTTCTTTCCAAAATGTCTCTCAATCAAGTACCCAACGAGACCTCCCTTATAATCGCCTATTCCCCTGTGCCCAATGTTCCTCTCCTAATGAACTGATGTCCCACATGTTACCTTCTTAACAGACTGTACTACACATACCTCTTCTAAATTTAGCTAGTACCCCATATACTCTCTTAATCAGCTAATCACCAACATGCTCAATCCTAATAAACTACCCCACATGCTCCCTCTATAGGCAGCTTGTACATCACATACTCTCCCCTAATCAGCTAGAACCCCACATGACCCTATTAAAGTACACCCTATTTTAATAAGCTTCCTAATCAGATACTAACCCCCAAGCACTCCCTTAAACAGCTGCTACCCCACATGATCCACCACCCCCAATCAGTTAGTACCACACATGCCCTCTGTAAAGTCAGCATATAACTCACATACCCCCTTTAAATTCAGCTTGTAATCCACATACCCGCCCTAATTAGGTTGTACCCTAAATACCTCAGAATCAGCTTATACCCCTCCTATTAATATTGTACCCAACATACCTCCTCCTTATTGGCTGCTACCCTAGTGTCCCTGCTGAAGTCAGATTGTAACCCAAATACTCCTTGTAAAGTAATACCGTATACCCGCTCTTAATTAGCTTGTACCTCAAATCACTTACTACCCCTAAACCCTTAGTATATTATATACCAAACTATATTAAATGTCCAGTGTTTTGAAGTAACTTCATGTGGCTACAAACCCTGTGATGTGTATTTGCACCTTACCATCATCTTGCTAGAACACAAGTGTTCATGCCAATCACCGAAATCCTGTGACGCCAGTCTAAATCACGTGACTACATTTAAGATTTACATTTGGTGAACATAAATCTATATAGCACAGTTGACAATCATACAACATATATATCAGAGCAGAGCCTCCCCTGTCATACTCCTGAGATTTGATATAAAAATGATTAGAATAATACAAAGAAGATATTTTTAATTTATAAACATCTTTGTTTGCTGTAATCATTTTAATAGTTAACACTCACCAGCTTTGTGGAGTTCCCTGGGACTGCAGGGAGACGAGAGATGAGGCAGCAACAGCTCAGCCTTGCTTCTGTATAGTCACTGCTTGCAGTGCTGGGAGCGGGGCCACACTACAGGCAGTAAGCTGCACATAAAGACTTAGTAGAGGCATGCCTCCGAGTTTGGGGACATGCCTTGAGCACTGATTGACACCTTGGATGTGTTATGTGACCAGGAAGTGCACTGCAGTGTTTAGAGATCGAATCTCAGGTCAGCAGAAGCAAGAGAAGACATAGGTAGGAAAATCAATGGCCACTGAAGCTTAGTGTAGTGAGGGAAGAGTTACAGTGAGTAGGGGGAGACACAGGCTCCCATCAGTGAGTAGGGGGAGAGACGGACCCATCTCCATGTGTGCCTCCCCAGCCATTAACCTCATCGCACATCACTCACATACATACAATTGTTTCCTTATGTTACAGTACACACTTAAATCGCCTGGCCCGTATATCGAGCTACCGATTTGGCAAGATTGCACACTTACCAATCGGCCCCTCATATGTTGTCTGGCCATACATTACAACTGGGCGGGCAAATTTGTGAGGTCAGTATCAGTGGTTCAAGCGGCCACAGTACAGCTTCATAAACAAATTATATATATATATACATATACACACACATATACATACACACACTTCTTATCTATAAGTATAGGAATGTTACAACCAAAATACTGTACATTCATATATATGCAATTAGTAGCACCCCTGATCAATCCAGAAAATTTGGAAACGTCCTTAACAACAAAAAGGTCTTTTGCCGACTACAAGGGATCCTTTTTTTTTTCGCTTTGATGCGATGCTATCCGCTAATATATAGGACCCTATGCCAAACGGACGGTAATTATGACCAATACTGTTGGACATCCTCTCTAAAGGCTGCATTACATTATTTTAGGTTATTATAGGAACAGGACTTACCTCACCAGTCATTCTACTTTACAGTAGATTGATCAGGGGGGCTACTAATTGCATATATATATGAATGTATTTTTGTTGTAACATACCTATACTTATATTTTTATCTATTATTTTATAATAATGTCTTATTTTTATTAATTGTGGTACATCAATTTCATTCCTTCCTCAATTTAGCGCTGGTGTTGTGCATATATATATATATATTTATTTATTGCTTGTTGGAGACTATCGCCATTTTTAACAGCTGCTTTAGAATCGCAGCCCTGTGTAGCGCCTGTTTTAGGAAATACTTTGGTTTTCCTATACAATTATACAGTACCGGTTCAGTTGGTGGGTTGCCCGTACACACCGACAGTTGCGTACAATATATTTACAAGATATATCACATCTGCCATTCACAGATATATTGTGTGTACACGATCTGACGCACTTAACGATATATCATTCGTCAGCTGTACAAACAATATATTGCATCGTGTATTACCAACATAAGTTCTACAAGTTCTATTTTATTTTAGATTCTTTTCAGATGTATTTATTTGACAGTTTTTAATTGAAACAGATTAATAGACTTGTTTTGTTTTAATGATAAAAGCTAAATATTTCCTAAAACTCTTCATCTGAGTACATCATAGGAAACTAGTTACTTTTCCCTACCCCATCAGGAATGTTGGAATATACACCTCAGTTGTAATTCTGTGGAAATTATTGCAATAAAGTACACTCACTTGAGAAATTATACTGAATGGACATCTATTATACAATGTATGAGTCTAGCAACTGTGCAGTAAGAAGTAGAAGGGAGGCCCCCTCCCAGCTCTCACAGAAAAGCAGCACATCACTGCCTCACTGACCATAACACATTTCTGACAAAAAAATGTAAAGATATGTCCAAATTATTTCATAACTCAATGACCAGACATTAATCTTCACCAAAGAACTTGAACATGTATCTTACCTAAGTAGCCACTTCAAAATCCAGCACAGTGAGCAGACATGCCAGCCTTGACCCCGAAGGAGCATTAAGCACTTCCTGCCAGTAAAATGCATTGTACAACATATGCTTTCTTTTTAAAATGAGCCACTCTTCTATACGTATGAAGCTCTGGAAAGTGATATAGTGCAGAGTGGCTCCCAACTATCATTTTTCAAACAAACACAGTCTGTAACATGACAGTTGGTAGCTGATTGGTTGGTCGTTTATCACACTGCACTTTATCACTTTCCAGAGCTTCATACATCTGTCCCTCTATTATCTATATACTTTTTTATATTGCTAGGCTTGTCATATCATCCATTTAACTTGGGACACATGAATTACACAGATTCTGTGGCTGGCTGACTTCTAGGGCTCTATTTACTAAGCAGTATTAGGGGACAGAGTGAAAAGTGATAAGGTGCCAGCCAATCAGCTCCCAATTGTCATTTTTCAAACACAGCCTACGAGATGGCAGTTGGGAGCTGATTGGCTGGCACCTTATCACTTTTCACTCTGTCTCCTAATACTGCTTAGTAAATAGAGCTCAAAGTCTCCATTTAACCTGGTTTTAATCAGCCACAGAACCTGTGTAATTCACATGTGTCCCGAATTAAAGGGATGATACAGCCATCATTACCAGTGCTCATTTACACCAGCTCTATCCCTGGTCCAAGAGATCCATTTGAAAACAGACATATATTTGCTATGTAAAAATGAAAGTAAGGGCAGCGCCAAAGGGTGCCCAATCTCTGCAATTTAAGCGCTAGTGGGTTTCCTAATTTAACCCAAAGGAAATAGAACTAAAAAACAGGAGTGCATCTACGGAGCTGATAAGGGTACTTTATATATGAAAACTTCATTGAGACACTTCCGCTATATAAAAGTAGTCCCTTACTCTCCATGAATGGGAGCCAAGCAATATAGGAATGCTAAGATATGTCAACATCCTATTAGCCAATCATGAAATCTGGTCTGTAATTGGCAAAATATAACTTATGTTAAAATTGTGAATTATAAAACTAAGTGATGCGTATAAAAATCCTATGAAATCATAAATAGTGAGTTAATAAAAAAAAATGTATAGTACCAAATGTTATCCTTCTGTATTCAGCCTGTTCATTTCTGCCTAAGGGCCCCCATACATCAGCAATCGATTGTGTATAAAAATCTGCAATGTATGAACTTCACAGATCGAAGATTGCAACCAAAAAGTGATTGGAATTGGTAAATCAGATTGCACATCTCTGCCTAGCTCACACCCTCTCTGAGCTTGACAGACGCTGGATCAGCGTCAAAACACGTAGGTGATCACACCCACATCCTCCAACACACATGGAAAACTGCAGCTCCAGCCACAGTGTGAATCTCTGGGCCTCCGGACAGGTGCACATATTGCCACTTCTCATCATCCCTGTCAGTGTGCTGTCCCTCCATGGCAAAGACCCACCGGGAACGCAGCCCTTGCATGGCTACACTCCCGTTCCCACACATGCTGATAGAGCTAAAGCTGGGCATCCACTATACAATTATCTGTCAGATCTCTGTCCAATCTGGCTGGTTGGAATGAAAACCTGGTAATGTATAGGAGCAAATGAGAGTCGATCATATGGTTTTAAACACTGAAAAAAGGACAAACATAATTGTTCAAATTGGTTATATTTGTGTGTTTTAACCAATTTGTCTGGACAACCATTTTTGTTTTTTTAAATATGTGATACTTGTATTGTTTGTATAGGTAAATTAACCACTTTAATGAATAATAATGAATAAAATATCAAAGTACCGGTAGTTTAAACATAATTTAATTGTTCTAATATTCTGACATTTATTGCACTGGTGTCAGTGCTGTTCTTTTTTTTTAACCTATTTTGATATAGTGGGACTGCCTATCCCACACAGCAGCAGAGGCAGTTGCTAAAATACTCTCACCTGCGCCATTTTTTAATTTCCCCTCTGAACTTTGCCTTTGTGTAAACTTCCAGTTACTACTTGGTTATGTCTTTTCAGCCGCAAGCAGAGATGCATGCTCTTTGCTCTAGATCACAGGTTCTCAAACTCGGTCCTTAGGACCCCAAACAGTGCAGGTTTTCCAGGTCTCCTCACAGAATCACAAGTTAATTAATTAGCTCCACCTGTGGATTTTTTAAAACATGTCAGTGAGTAATGAATACACCTGTGCACCTGCCAGAACTGGAAAATGTGAACGGATTGGGGTCCTGGAGGACCAAGTTTGAGAACCACTAATCTAGATTTACCACACAATGAATTAATGCAAGATCTTTCTGCAAACCTAACTTGCTTTCACTATACATGGGCCCCATTACGTGCAATATGCAATCTCACTTCACAGTATTATAGTGTGTCATCATATATAGCAGATAATACTATGCCAGGAAAAATCAGGCAGAACTTTAAAGCCAAGGCTAGATTATTCATATGGTTAGCCTGAAGAGACTGATGTCCTAAGCTTTCCCCTGCTACTACACACTAACGCTAGTACTGAATAGGGAGATAGGCAGATATCAAGACTCCATTTCATAAGTCTTTACATAGTATGTAGTGAAACTTCCTTTAATGACAAGGGGTTAACATTTCTATTGATTTAAAACAATTGTAGATTTCATGTTATATTTAATGTATTTGTAAGTTAGATTAATGCAAGATGGTACAATTCAAACCCTAATTATAAATAAAAGCAGAAAACATCAACACTGCTGATCTAACATCTGAATATTACCAGACAGCCTAAACAGATAACACAGAACCATTATAATGAAAGTCCGTAAAATAATAAGATAGGGCAACATGTAACCTCCAAAGTGGTTCAAGTAGATTTTTAAAAAAAGAAAAAAAACCAACAACCTTGCTCCATCTTCAAAGACAAAATATTTGTGGTTTACAGATATATAGCAAAGCTTGGAGAGAGATAACATGGAGAGAGAAAGTACCAACCAATCAGCTTCTGTCATTTTATATGCTGGGTTTGATAAATGAATGGTTGATAATTTATCTCTACCTACGTTCTCTCTCTCCAAGGTTTGCTACATCTCCTCCATAGTACTATAACTACTCTGGTTATGTTGCTCTAAGCGTTCCCAGCTTTTATTTTACACTGTATTTTTTTTATAAATGTATTATTATCTACAGTTCGGCACAAGAAAGTCACTTGATAGCAATAATTAGAAAAGAAAGAAATTATCATTTTAATTCTGCTGCTTGCACCAGAGAAGCACAAGAGCATGGTCTATACAAAGTAATTTATACCATTTCAAATGTATCTTTTTTTCCAGATATGTAATATGTTCCGTGTTTTAAACCGTTTTAATTTTACCATCTTAATCTATAATCTGTACATGGAAAAAGTATAGTGTTCATCTAGCTGGTAAACAGTGGCTCATGCTGTGTTATTATGCTTATAGATTTATACTCATCTTCCGCACCTAGAAACAATGAACTCAGATATACACATTTGGAAGGTTTTTTTGTGGCAGTCTGTAACACAATGTACATACATACATACATACATACATACCATGTGCTCTGTGACTTCAGATGTAAAGAAACGCCAAATACTGCTGTTGAACAGTGTCTAACAACAGATCAGTGGCATTTCGCAAACCAAGATGTTCAATTATTTGTGATATCCACATAGAATATCAGAGTTATTGTCACACTGATTAACGAGGATCTCCACCTTCATTTTACCTGTATGATGTGGTAGCATTTACAGAAACTAGTGCAGCAATATTATAATCTCCCCGGCAATTCTCTAGATACACGTGTAATGAAGTTGAGACAGCAGATATAGATATACGCAAACACATACAGACACATACGTGTATGTATATTACATGATATAGATATACGCACACACTGACATGTATACACACACACAGACATATGTGTATGTATTTTACATGAGATAATGCTGTAATCATGATTGGAAGGGGGGCTTCCTGTTAGTAATCTCAATAAAGACACTGCTGCCAAGCACTTTTGTGCAGAAATTGATTTCTTACATTGAATAATAGAATGCACACAGTTACACTGCAAATGCGAGCGACATGGCAAACATCTCAAAATGTGTAAATTTATGGGAATTACTGGCTTTTGTGTAAGGCAATTTGTATTTTAGGTTTCTGGTCCTTTTATGCCAGGGGATGCTGCCCTGTAGTCAGACATTACACTACTTTGCATCCCTCCTAAGCTACATAACATGTCAATCTGTCTAATTTAGAGTCCCAGGAGACACAAATTAATGGCGGAGAAAGGCTACATGCAGGAACACAGCGCAGATGAGTCAAGTTGTATTGACAAAATCACTTGTAATGCACAATACAAAAACCTACCAATAAAATGAAGTTGGATATCCTCTTTAAAGAATATAAACAGCATCAAATTTATAACTGGTAAAAATGTAGTCTTTTCAAATACACTTAAGAACCCCACCTTCTTTGGTGTATCCAGTTGCTCTTTTAAATCCATTGTGGGAGATCACCATATTTTACATTTACTTTAGACAACTCAACAAGTTTTTCTTTTAGTAGAAACAGATTATTGAAGAACTTTAAACACGGTATGCGACTTCCTTTACATTTAGTTGCCCATGATAGGAAAAGTAACCATATCATGCGTTTTAAGAGTCCTTGGGCGAAGGGGAGAACTAGAAATGTGGCTAGTTACCACGGAGGATAAACTATACTATTATGCAGTGAAGAGGCTTGATTGTCCAATACCTACTGCCTACTTCCTTTCAACATGAGCTGATGAGCAGCACTAAACAAAATCTCAGGGAAACAAAATAGTCATTGTGTCCTAGAGTCTCTGGGTCCATCACTGTATTGGTCAAAGACAGAGAATCTCCAAAATCTCTTCTATTGCCACCTCATTTACTGTTGGTCTCATCAGAGCTTTATCTTGAAAGCAGTTGGCTGGACTACTGCCGATGACCCTGATGATTTAAAGAGTGCTTTTAGGATGGTGTCTGGATCCACTTCAGCTGGTGGGTTGGGAGCAGCATTGGAGGACGAGGTGTTATTTCTTCGCATTTCCCCTTCTTTCTTAGCGGTTACAGGTGTGTCACTTAATCGCCTAAAAAGAAAATCACTATAAATACTTAAATCTAAAATGAACCAAAATACAAAATAATGGCGCTCAATAGGTATGTAGCAGCATAGGCCCCTAGCAGCACAGGTCAAATGAGGTGTCCAGCCTCACACAACATGGTAAACATATGAAAAGTAACCATGCACTTTAGGGCTGCTGAAATGGATGACAATATATCAGAGTTGAAACTTATTAAACATACATTGTTGCATCAGTTTCTATATGAACAAAAAAAAAAAAAAGTATAATCTCTGAAAAAAAATAATAATTATTGAACTCATTATGCAGATCTATATACGCAACATAAAAATTCCATCAGATATAGAAGAGAGATAAATTCATAATGTTCATTACACACTATGTAAATGTTCTTACCTGCTAAATCGGTTTCTCTGATCCTATGGGGGACATTGGAGACACCTATTTGGAGGTGTCTAGGCACTAAGGAGTTAATGATTAGGGCAGCTCAGGCTCCTCCTCCTCCTCTATACCCCGCCCCTTGCCCAGGCCAATCAGTTTATATCTAGCAAAATCCCGAAAGGTAGAGAAGTGGAGGAGAAGAAACCAGGCACACAAGCACATTCACAAGTGACCTGGAATAACACAAAACCCGAACACAACCCAGGTAAACCAGGAGTGGACGGGAGGGTCCAGTGTCCCACAGGCATCAGAGTGAAGGAGATTTATGTTCATACCAGGTTAAATCCTTTTCTTCAAGATCCATAGGAAACACGGACAATGCTGGGGAGTAGTTATGTGCAGAAGAACTGGGCACCAAATCATTAACATCTTTGACATCACGGCAGCTCAGCCTCCTTCTCCCCTATACTCCGGCCCCAGCTGCAGGCAGGCCAGTTAATTTAGCAAGTCCAAGGCAGGAGCAAGGATAAAGGAAGACTGGCACACACACAAATCCAAACATACCGAAGAGATGGACATGGGAACCAGAACAAACCCCTCACAAGCCAGGTGCGTCAGGGTGGGCGCACTATGGGCCTGATTCAGACCCAGATGCTAAGTTGCGCTCGCTCTGAGCGATGGTCGCCCGTCTGCGCATGCGTATAAGTCGCAGTGCGCAAACTAGTACAAGCGATGGGATTTTGCTCGCTCGCCCTGAAAAGACTGCCCAGTGGAATGATTGACAGATAGCGCCGTTTGTGGGTAGTAACAGGGGAAGGTCCTTATGAACGGGGGAGTGGTGCTGCGAACGCAGGAGTGTCTAACCGTCAGAACAGAGTTTAATGGGTGTGCATAATTTGCAAAGTAACGTCATTGAACACGTCACTTGGTTATTTTTTACCCTGAACTGCTCGCAGTGCTTGCAGGAGCGTAAGGCTACCTCAAACGCTGCGAACAGTTCCGATGGCTCTCGATGTTACCGATTAATCCTTTAAATACCGGAGATGACGTGTGTTGAGAGTGGCAAGGGGGCGTCTTTGAACACTTGCGAGCGCAATATGTCGTCGCTCGCATAGACATAGAGGCGTCCTTACACTGCAAAGAGCGAGCGCATGATTTGCATAGACGGCCCCTTTTTGACAGTGAGCGGCCGCAAATAGCAACCGGGTCTGAATCGGGCCCCATGTCCCTTATGGATCTCGAAGAAAAGGATTTTAATCAGGTAAGAACATAAATCTCCTTTTCTTCACTTCCATAGGGGACACAGGGACAATGCTGGGATGTCCCAAAGCAATTCCCCTAAGGGAGTAGACGCTCCTGAGCTGCACTGGGAACTCTCCGCCAAAATGCCACGACCGCGGTGGCAAAGGACCAAGAAACTACCTTTGGAACGTAGCCTAACAGTGTTCGAAGAACGATCCGGTCAGAGTGAAAGAGCAGAAATGGAGAGCAACACAACAGCGAGCGCAAGTCCGACACTCTCCGGGTCGACGTGATGGCCAGAAGAAACACTGTTTCCCACGTGAGCCAGCGAATCTCCACCGACTCTAAAGGCTTGAAGAGAGAAGACTGAAGAGCCCTAAGCACTAAAGACAAGTCCCATGGAGCCACCAGTGGACAAAGGGGGGTTGCACATGGATGACTCCCTGAAAGAGGGTTACGAAATAGAAAGAGTACTGAGAGGGCTGAAACCGGAACCTTCAGGGACGAAAGCCGAAGAACCAAATCCAGGCCCTCTTACAGGAAGGAGAACCCAGGAGAGACGAAAGGACCTAGAGTTAAGGCCCCTGGCCGAACACCAAGAGAAGTAAATCCTCAAACCAAGTGATAAATCTTAGCTGAGGCGGGTTTGCGGGCACTGAGAATGGTGCGGATGACAGACCTGGAAAATCCCTTGGCCTTCAGGACAGATGTTTCAAGAGCCACCCTGTCAAAGCAAGACGGGCCAGTTCCGGGTGGAAGCAAGGGTCCTGAGACAATAGATCCAGCAGCAGAGGAGCGTCGATGGAGAGGCCTTGAAGATCCTCGCACCAAGCTCGCCACAGCAAATCGGGAGCTACTAGGATCATGGTGCTGCCTTCCACTTTCAATTTGCGGGAAACCCGCAGAATAAGCAAGAGAGAATATGTATACAAGGCAAAATACCCACTGAACCACTAAGGCGTCCACCAGAAGAGCTCCTGAATCCCTGGTTCCAGGACAGCACCTTGGCAGTTGTGGTTGTGTTGAGACGCCCATCAAGTCGACATCCGGTAGGCCCCAGTGTTGAACCAGAAGCTGAAAGACGTCCGGATGCAGAGCCCACTCGCCCGAGTAGTCTTCTTAACGGCTTAGGAAGTTAGCTTCCCAATTCTGAACCCCTGGAATGAGGACCGCCAACAGAGCCAGAAACTAAAGCTCTGCCCAGATGAAAATGCAACACATCCTTAATGGTGCCACAACTGCGAGTGGCACCCTGATGGTTGATGTAGGCAACGGCGGTTGTGTTGGTGGACTGAGCCTGGACCAGACTATGCTGGAGGAGCAAATTGCGCTAGACACAGAGCCTGAAAGACTGATCGAAGCTCCAGAATGTTGATCGGAAGGTGGCTTTCCTGAACCATCCATCAACCCTGAAAAGACTGCTGGCGAAGCATTCCCGATATTGGAACAAGCAACTAATGCCATCTGAAGATAGTGTTAGCTACAGTAGCCTATGGGGACTTACCGCATGTCAGCCGGCGGAGGGATCTCTCAGATGCCTCCGCCGGCAATGGGCGCCGCTCATGTGCAGTCCACGGACTGCGCATGCGCAGCAGCCTCCGGCCGCATCGCAGGAACCAGTCACCCTGCATGTGCCGGATCATACATTCGGCCGCTATGATTGCATTTTGCAATGCGATCATGGGCGGTACTGTATGCCCTGTTCGCATTTTAAAATTCGATCATTAATAAATGGGCCCCAAAATGTGTTATAACTTTGCATAAACACTTATTTTTGTTTCAGAGATTATACTGGACTTTTTTTTGTTGATCCCAAGAATACAATGTTCTATCAGTAAGTTTCGATTCTAATATATTGTCATCCAGTTCAGTGGTCGCAGAGCGCATGATTACTATAAATATAATTTCTAAATCAGTTTCTTTCCTCTGCGACTGCCAGCCTGGTGTGAGATCAGCACTTCCAATAGGCCTCTACTTGTACCCTCCTCCTTAGGGGCAAGTCTCTATGTTAATCTGCTGCAGGTCCAGTGATCATTTCCTACACTGCCACTCTATGCCATTCTATGACAGTGCTATGTTGAAAGTCAGTGAGCTCATCATTATGACCCATTCTACTGCAAATGTTTGACTATAAGATTGCATTGCTGTATGCTAGCAATGGGTATGGCTGAAATGGCCATACACCAGTTAGATTGTATATAATAAATATGTATATATATATATATATATATATACACATATACACACACACTGCCACCAACCACCTAACTAAACCCAAAACTATTTAGTTGCACTCAAATATATTTAAAGGTCAGTATTGTCTGTTTTACATATGTAGTTGTTTTCCAAGGGGAGCGTGTATCTGCACAAGAGTAAAGACGTGGACAAGTGGAGAAGTTGCCCATAGCAACTAATCAGCTTGTAGCATCAGCATTTACCAAGTATAATTTATAAAGTGACATGTAGAAGCCAATTGGTAGCTATGGCCAACTTGTCCACTCATTAGGTGGTTTGCGAAATATGCCACCTTGTCTCCTTAATAACAAAAATAAAATCACAATACTTACAGCAGAATGGGCTGGTCTGATGTAATAACACTGCCATTCAAATGAAGATTACATTTCATTGGCTGTCCTGAAAACAAAACAAGGAGGTCAGTTAGGCGAGAATCACTATATAGGGGGCAATTCAACTGTCAGTGATGTGTGGTCGCACACATTGTTGAGAATTATAGTAGAGCTCATGCCTATTTCGAAGTGATCGAAACTGCAGCCGGGAGGTGCCATTATTCTGTGTGTTCTGACAGTACATCGCACGCAATTGAATTGCCTCCTCAAATCTTACCCCCTTTTTTTGGAAGTGCAGTTTTCGGGCTATTTATGCATATACTTCTATATCCTCCTACAGATACATAACAGTTTGCCAGCCCTCGGTTTTCATTAAAAAAGCAGAATGTTCAGGCTTGAGGACCATGTGCCTGATTTAGAGTTGGGAATAGAGTAAGAAATAGCAAGTAACTGTGCACCTGGACAAACCATGTTACAATGCAATGAATGCAAATACACACATTTTTTTCTTTGCATGTGGGTAAATACTGGCTGCTTTGGCATAGTGCTCTGTATTAGCTGCCCAGCATTCTAATTATGTAAAACCGCTGGGCAGCGGCGGGGCTGGGAGCCGGGGGATGTGCAGGTGATTACTCACTGCGTGGTCCCCGATGGAGTCTCTCTGCAGTCAGCACTTCTCTTCTTCTTCCATGTTGAGAATGTGCTGTGGCGGTAAGGAGCTGTCAGTGCTTTTCATATAAGCGCTGTGCACTCCTTCCTGCCTTCTATAAGGACAGGGCGCCAGGTACCCAGACCCCACCTTTAGAGAGGTGGCGAAGGGTACCTAATATAGTCTAAAGTGTACAAAATAAATAAACCTAAATAAAAGAAAATAATAAATATATATGTGCTGCTGGATCACAGCAGATTGTGACCAGCTCCATGAGGCACATTTTCTAAACTGAGGGCTGATGGGGCATAGAGGGGGAGGAGCTTCACACTTCTAAATTATTTAAAGTGCTGGCTCCAGTTATCCACGCCTCTATACCCCAGCGTAAGCACCTCCAGTGTCCCCTAGTGGATGAAGAGAAATTTAGATTTCAGTTTCAACACTCCCCTCCCAAAATTTAAATCTCTCTGCACATTTTAAATCTTCCCCACCAAGATACACAGATACTTGCTCTTTCTTACTCTATTCCCAAATCTGAATCAGGCCTTATGATTTACAACTTTTTTTTCTGTACATATCTGTGGAATCCCACAAATGCAAGTGATTAAATTTAACTGTACGACAAAAACTTGCCATAGCTAATAAGTAAAGATGTAATTTGTGTTGAGAAAAACAAAGTATGCATATTGTGGTACATTTTGCAGGAAACTAGGCAAAATCTAATCTTGGAAGATCTAAGTCAGTGCTGTCAAACCTGGGCCCTTCAGCTGCAGTGGAACTACACATCCCAGAGTTTTGCTATTAGGGCATGCTAAAACTATGGCAGGGCATGCTGGGGATATGTAGCAGCAGCTTGAGGGCCAGAGTTTGACACCACTGATCTAGGTAAACTGCAAAGACATTACCTTGCATCAGAAATGCATCATAGGTATATTTTTCTCCAGAGTTCTAAACATTGAAGTGTTCTTGTCCTATAATAGAGGCAGCTACTTTGCAACCTGAACCAGTTTTATGAACAATGAAGCCTATTAATATTAATTCACTAGAATCGTGAAGCACGCAGTGGCACTGAAACAGCTACTCCAAGGCTCGCCTCAGTGGTTTTTACCCAACTTACCATCTAAATATCTGTTGTTGTATTTTTTGTAGGCACCAACTGCATCTTCCTTTCTGACAAACACAACTTCCGCAACACCTGGGCTCAGTAAGCGGGCACGCTTCAGGGCTCCACATACACAGAATAACTCCTATAACCATTAGAAGCACAAATCATTCATTGAATTTGCAAACAAAACAATTGTTGACTTGAAATAAAAAAATATGAGATATGGTAAGAACTTACCCTTGTTATCTCTATTTCTACGAAGTCCATAGGGTTCCACAGGATACCTTGGGGTATAGGTGTGACGTCAGTCGCAGGGCACCAAAGAGTTAAGCTTTCAGCCTCCCAGGATGCACTAGGTCCCCCTCCTATACCCCGCCCCCGGGCCAAGGCACCTCAGTTAGTTACCAAGCCATAGGCCGGAGGAGGAGAAGGAAGAGAGAGAACAAAGATCTGGACACATACAAGAATCACATTCTCACCAGAGGGAGACGGAAAACCGGTGACCAGAGCAAAGCCCATCTGCAGCACAGGTGCGACAGGGCGGGAGTCCTGTGGAACCCTATGGACTTCGTAGAAATAGAGATAACAAGGGTAAGTTCTTACCATATCTCATATTTTCTACTTCAGGGTCCATAGGGTATCCACAGGATACCTTGGGGATGTCCCAAAGCAGTATCCTTTAAGGGTGGGGACGCTCCTGTGCAGAAAGGAGAATCCGCCGCCCGAAGGAAGCATCCTGAGAGGCGAAGGTGTCAAACCTGTAATACCTCACGAAGGTATGGACAGAAGACCACGTAGCAGCCTTGCAGATCTGAACTGCCGAGGCACCACGTCGAGCTGCCCACGAAGGACCCACAGACCTAGTGGAATGAGCCTTCAGAGAAGGAGGGACCGGTAGGCCTTCATGAAGATAAGCTTCAGAAATAGCCATACGGATCCAGGCTGCCAAAGTTTGCTTTGAAGCAGGCCAACCCTTTTTACGGAAGCCAAAGAGGACAAACAAAGCGTCCGACTTCCTAAACGAAGAAGTGCGGTCAACATAAGTCCTTAAGGCCCGCACAACATCCAAAGAGGCCTCACCCACGGAAAGACCCGGTGAGTTAAAGGCCGGAACAACTATTTCCTCGTTAATATGAAACTGGGAAACAACTTTGGGAAGAAACTCGGGCCGAGTGCGGAGCACTGCCCTGTTCCCATAAAAAAAACCAAGAAAGGGGGTCTACAAGAAAGAGCCCCTAACTCAGAAACACGTCTGGCCGAAGCAATGGCCAGAAGGAAAACAGTCTTAGCTGTTAGCCATTTAAGATCCACTGAGCCCAGTGGTTCAAACGGCGGTCCTTGGAGAGCCCTCAGGACCACAGCCAAATCCCAAGGCGCCACAGGTGGAACAAAGGGCGGCTGAATGCGGAGAACACCCTGCATAAAGGTGCGCACATCCGGGATTGTAGCAATCCTACGGTGAAACCAGACAGATAGGGCCGAAACCTGTACCTTCAAAGAAGCAAGGCGAAGCCCATGATCTAGTCCCGCTTGCAGGAAGGCGAGAATCCGAGACAGACGAAACTCCCGCGGTGCATAACCTCTCGGTCGACACCACTGGAAGAACGTATGCCACACGCGATGGTATATCCTCGCGGAAGACGGTTTCCGAGCTCGTAACATGGTACGCACCACAGAGCTGGAAAACCCCCGGGACCTCAGCATGGCAGTCTCAACAGCCACGCCGTCAAAGACAGCCGAGTCAGGTCCGGGTGAAGGCAAGGACCCTGAGACAGAAGGTCCGGTCGTAGCGGCAACCGCAGAGGAATGTCCACGGACAGACCCTGAAGGTCTGAGAACCAGTGCCGTCTGGGCCACGCGGGAGCAATCAACAGGAGCGTCCCTCCTTCCTGTTTGAATTTCCGGATTACACGTGGAAGAAGGGAGACCGGAGGGAACAGGTATGCGAACCGGAACGTCCACCGGACGGACAGAGCATCCACCAGAGACGCCCCTTCGTCTCTTGTGCGAGACCCGTACACCGGCAACTTGTTGTTGTGCCGGGACGCCATGAGGTCGATTTCTGGAAGACCCCACCTGTCCACCAGTAGTTGAAAAACGTCCGGGTGCAGGGACCATTCCCCCGGATGAACGTCCTGGCGACTTAGAAAGTCCGCCTCCCAATTGAGCACTCCCGGGATGAAGACCGCTGATATGGCCGGAAGATTGCGCTCCGCCCAAACCAGGATCCGAGAGACCTCTACGAGAGCCGCCCGACTGCGAGTTCCTCCTTGCCTGTTTATGTAGGCCACGGTGGTAGCGTTGTCCGACTGGACCTGCACCGGGCGACCCTGGAGAAACCGCTGTGCCTGCTGGAGAGCATTGAAGACCGCACGGAGTTCCAAGATATTTATTGGAAGCTCCGCTTCTGTCGGCGTCCACCTGCCCTGGAACAAGTGTGGACCCGAAACTGCTCCCCAGCCCCGAAGACTGGCGTCCGTTGTCAACAGGACCCAATTTGGAACCCAGAACGGACGTCCCTTGTTGAGGTGGGTCGTCTGTAACCACCACGTAAGGGACAGGCGAACCTCCTGGGTGAGCACAATCGTCTGGGACTTCAGAGACTGAGTCAGCCCGTTCCACTTGGACAGGATCAGGTGCTGCAGAGGTCTGGAGTGAAACTGGGCGTATTCCACCATGTCGAACACAGACACCATGGAGCCCAGTAACCTCATCGCCGAGTGTAAGGACACCCGGCGGCTGTGCAGACAACTGCGCACCCTTGACTGTAAAGCAGAGATCTTGTCCTCCGTCACGAAGATCCTTTGCTGTCCCGAGTCCAATAAGGCTCCAAGATGCAGAATCCTCCGAGACGGGATTAGAGTGGACTTCTGCCAGTTGATTAGCCAGCCGTGCCGTTGCAGCAGTGCAATGGTCAGGTCCAAGTGGCGTAACAGGAGCTCTGGAGATCCTGCCACCAATAACAGGTCGTCCAAATACGGCAACATGCGGACTCCCTGCAGCCGCAGAGAAGCCGCCATGACCGCCATCACCTTGGTGAAAACACGTGGTGCTGTTGCCAGGCCAAAAGGTAACGCCCGAAACTGGAAGTGGTCGCTGCTGATTGCAAACCTGAGGAACTGTTGATGGCGCCAAAGAATAGGGACATGCAGGTAAGCGTCCTGTATGTCCAATGACACCAAGTAGTCCCCAGGTTCCAGCGCCAGAATGATGGACCGTAGGGTCTCCATCCGAAACTTCGGGACCCGCAAAGACTTGTTGAGTGCTTTGAGGTTGAGAATCGGACGATATGACCCATTGGGTTTCTGTACCAAAAATAGATTTGAATAGAAACCCTGGCCCCTCTGGGAGAATGGAACCGCCACTATAACTCCAGCCTGGAGCATAGTGTGCAATACCTTCCGCAGCTCCGTAGCCTTGTTCCGGTCTGATGGGAGACCCGTGGTGAAGAAGCGAGCCGGGGGTCTGTGCCGGAAGGAGAGGGCGTATCCGTGGGAAACCACCTCCAGAACCCAAGTGTCTGTCGTAGTGGTCGACCAACACTGGGCGAACTGTAGCAGGCGGCCTCCCACCCTGGGATCCCCCAAAGGGAGGCCCGGACCGTCAGGCCGCAGGCTTGTCATCTGGCTTGGGGGCCGGACGTCTGGTACTCCATGCCTGCTTCCGGGGCTTGACCGATTTCTTAGGGCCAGCCTGTCGAGGAAACGACTGTGGTTTGGGCCTGCCCTGGGCCCTAGATGACCGAAAGGACGATGGTCCCGAACCAGAAGGAGCAGCGGCCGACGGGAGACAGGCAGATTTGGCTGCCGCCAGCGTGGCCACAATCTTATCCAGATCCGGACCGAAGAGAACTTCTCCGGTAAACGGCAACGCTTCCAGACCTTTCTTGGAATCTGCGTCCGCCTTCCAGGATCGCAGCCACAAGGTGCGACGAGCAGCTACCGCTGCTGAAGAAATTCTAGACACCAGAGTACTAATGTCTAGAGCCGCCTCGTTGATGTAGGTGGCCGAATCACGGAGATTGCCAATCAACTCCGCCTGATCGGCCGGACAGTCGGATTCAAAAGAAGCCTCTAATGAATCCGCCCAGCGCTCCATCGCTCTGGCAACCCAGCAAATGGCCATAGCCGGCCGTGCTGCCCCCCCTGCAAGGGAATAAGCGGACTTCAGGCAGATTTCTACCTTGCGGTCCGTAGCATCCTTAAGGGAGGACATGGATGGCATCGGCAATGTGGCACTACGGACAAGACGGGTCACGTGAGAATCCACCTGTGGAGGGGATTCCCACTTCGCAAAATAATTATCCGCGAACGGATAAGCCACCGCCAGGCGTCTCTGCGGCTGGTATCTTTTGCCAGGTTGTTTCCACGCCTCCTCTAAATGGTCCACCAACTGACCCGAAAGAGGAAAGACTGTGGCATCGCCCTTCACATCTTTGAAAAAGGCATACTTAGATTTAGCCGCTGGGGGAACTTCGTCCTCAATCACCAAGGCTGTGCGGACCGCCCGAATAAGTCCAGGAATATATACTTTGGACTTAGCATCAGCGTCCTTAGTATGGAGAGGTTCCTGATCGTAAGGATCTAGAATCTCCCCATCATCAGACGTCCCTTCGTCATCCTCATAAGGAGCGGACAGAGACGCCACCGGCCTTTTATGAGACCGCATCACAGACTCCCCTTGCAACACATCCGACAAGTGCTGTACAGAACTCGTCAGGGAGTTAACCCACGCTGGCTCCTGAGAACCCGGGAGCGGGGAAATAGGGAGACTGTGGGGTACCACCAATTGTCGTGGGAACCCCTGCATGGGTGACGACACCACAGACTGCTGGGACAAACCCATCGGAGTAAACGCGGGCTGCGGAGCTAACTGGCCCACTAAAGCTGTTAACGCCTGAGCGAAACAAGCCCAGGGCGGCTCCTGTACCGGTGCTGTAACCGTAATAGGCCGCGCCATGGACAAACACTGCCGGCAAAGGCCCTCAGCGCTACCCTCCCCCTCCGCTAACGGTACTTTGCACTTGGTACACTGTAGCCGGATGGGAAAATCACTTTCAGACATGATGGCACCACGTATGTGACCTCTCTCACCAATTAAGAATTAAATAGGCGAGAGACCACCCTGCAGCACCGCACCGCAAGGGCTTTAGCAGAAAGAACAGGGACAGTAATAAAGCTGACAGTTTAGAGAAGAAAAGATTACAGGCAGCAGCGCTAGCACAGTCACATACAATGCAGAGAAATAACAATTCCTGCACTAACAGCGCTGATCACTCAACTACACAGACACAGGGCCTGGTAGGACACAGCGCTGCATACACAGACCTGACCACAGCGGAGGAGAGGTATGCGGGGGGACCCAGACCACGATGCTTCCGTCCAGCGCTTCCAGCAGCGTTCACCATGCGTTCTGGAGAAGATGGCCGCCGAGGAGCAGAGAGGAGGCTGGCCTGGGGGAGGAGCGCTGCCACAGGACCAGTCGGCAGCATGCAGAGAGGGCTGTGTGCAGCGGGGGAGGCGCCGGCTGTGAGACAGGGAAGGCGCGCTCCCCTGGCATGCATTTAACCCCTGGGACGCCGCAGCGCTACCGCTCTGCTGCGGTCCGCTGTCCCAGGGGGTAGTGGAAGCGCAGGTTGGTCGCCTGGCTCCACGCTGCAGCCAGTCCCCAGGGAGCCCCCTGCCTGGGGACTTAGGACCATGTGATCAGCGGGGACCCACCGCGGGACCCCGCTGCTTACCTCTGTCCCCCTTGAATCCGGCCATGGTCCGGAGCATCTGGGGTCACCGCTAGCTGTGACCCCAGACGCCCACCAGCATCCCCGGATCAGTACCGGCGTTCTGGTACCGGCGGGGTGTAGGGAAGACAGCATGGACGTCAGGACTGACTGTCCATGCTGTTCATCCAGTTGTGCAGCCACAGCTGCATGAAGAATAAGCTTCAGGGGCTCTTCTAGCCCCCACTCCAACAGGTGCACCCGACTCCGGCCGGGCACCAAACTAAACTAACTGAGGTGCCTTGGCCCGGGGGCGGGGTATAGGAGGGGGACCTAGTGCATCCTGGGAGGCTGAAAGCTTAACTCTTTGGTGCCCTGCGACTGACGTCACACCTATACCCCAAGGTATCCTGTGGATACCCTATGGACCCTGAAGTAGAAAGTATAAGTATTTCCTAAAATACCTTTCAAAAGGGTTGTAATAATAGTAGGCACAATGTAATTCAACCTGCCACATTCCTTCAAAAAGGATGGTTTATTTTAAAAAGATAATCACCCAACCATAGAGGAATCCTATCTGCTTTAGAATCTTAATTGGCAAGTAAATACTATTTGCAATATAGATATCAAAGGCTGTATAGCACCAAGCAGAATTATAAGTATAGACACTTTTTATTTAATTTAATATATGTCCATTGTCTTCTTTCAACCCTCTGAAAAAGGCTGACATGTTAGGAAGGAGGCGGTTCTCTTAACTGAGCAGGCAGAGTGCGAGTGACGGTTTGGCACGCTTGATGTGCAGCAATGCACCATAGGGACTGGTGGATTCAAACACAGCAACTGACATGGCTTCAGGTCTCAGCCTTTAGGCCTATATGGGATCCCATTACCGACACCAGCTCACAGAGTGTGGAGATTTAGTACCTTTTAAAAGAGCTGCAGTGTAAAATCAACTTAAGACTGTACAGCATCTGAAAGTTTTCATTTTGGTGCTTTTAATTTTTTTAACATTCATTTTAAGTAACAAATTGGCTGCTCCAATATGCCATCCACACCACTTCACCTCTTCTGATGATGTCATTGTAGGTTACATGCACAGTTCCACTACAATGGAAGTACTTGGCCATGTGTGATGACATCCTATGCAGAAAGCACCACATATGATTAATGGCATAACAGTTGGAAAAGAATGGTGGTGAACAACAAGCTCATATCTGCATTGTATTGCCCATTGTTAACAGTTACATACAAGCGTGCGGTGTATAAGATGTATGTATATAGTTAGACTGTAAATCTCATGAGCAGGGCCCTCTTGCCTCATGTGCTTTCTTTCCCTCGCTTATACACATCATCTCCTCACTTAACAACGGCACCAGACCTTTGGATTCTGCCACCCTGTCGCCTATTTGGGCATTAAGGCTGCTGATGCAGCAAGGTTTCTAAGCCTTGCCCATGTCCAGCGATGTTTTGTACTATAAGTCACTGTTTTTCTTGTTTTGTTCATACTGTTTTTATATTTTGTAAAGCACTGTGGTCCCCCTGTGGTGCCATATAAATAAAGGATAATAATAAATAATATGTACTTGAAGACATAAATTAATTCTTTGATATATACATACACATATACATGGTGACTTTAGTTAGTTATAAGATATACATATTTGCATACTTACAGTTTTGATACAGTAAGTTTTGAGCAACAGATCTGAGAGTTGTATATTATGTAAATAGTGGAAAAGACTGGCGAATGTGTGATTTTCAAGAAAGTATGTAGAAAGGGGTAATTAACAAAACTAGGAACAGTGTATATATACATAGAATGTATAAAACATATTGAATACATCTCTATTTTGGTACTTGTAGTGGTTCAGTACAATATTTATTTCCACTTTAAAAATGCAAAAACCTCTGGCTATGGCTTTTCAAAGTGAACAATTGTCGGCAGATCCGGCCATTGTATTTAAAATTGTAATCATATTAAATTCAAACTCAGGCACTGCTGACAATTGGTGGCTTTTCCTAGTAGTAAATATACCCTTATATTTCTTTTACATAGCAGTTGTAAGTTATCTATTGATAAGGCAACTTCCGCTTAACACTGGATCATTAGATTGGTCTTGCAAAACAAACATTTCAGCAAACCGCTTTGCAAAGTATGTCTAGGAATTTATACAACAAGCAAAAGGGAGCTGGTTGATGCCCATGACTTAACGGTTTGGTGGCCAATAGTGAATTGTGATGGACCAGAAGTGCCACAAAAGTTACATGAGAAACAGGCTTACTCTGTTTGTAATAAAAACAAACTATGTCTATATATTTGTTTGTGATAAAATGCACCAGCAGTCATATTAACAGTGTTTGTAGTATGTCGAAGCTGGTTTAGTGGCTGAGACAGAATCAGTGTAAAATTAGCTTGGAGCAACGCCATCTTGCGAATGGCAACCAGACTCCATCTTAAAAATAAGAATCTGCAAGACGCCATTTTGCGACCAGCGCCATTTTAAGTTACAACTCACGAGCTAAGTACAGATGGCAATGTTTTTGATAATCTTTTTAGAAGCCATGAAAGGCCCATTCTGGGGAAAACCTTGCATAGAGAAATACCAAAACAAACACAGTATCAGTTAGCAACTAGAAAAACAGCTTCTTGAGAAAAGGAATTGGAAAAAAACAATACACCAGAAACTGTGGGTGTTTTTGCATGTAAAGGGAGAGACCCCACATGTGGATAGGTGTAGCTGCGGCAATTGTAATATGGCCCAGACACTTGAATTTGACTGAATGAACAATGGTAAGAAATCTGCTCTTTTAAACTCACTGTCAGACAGGCTGGCACCAGCACTGTTGGGGGTCTCCACCCTGTTTGAGAGTGAAGCTCACTGCCCATAACACATTTGCATTGCAGTTTAAACAAATGTTAATAAGAAATGAGAAATATATATACAGTCAGGTGCATAAATATTGGGACATTGACAGAATTTTCATATTTTGGCCTCTATTCACCACCACAATGGCTTTGAAATGAAACAAACAAGATGTGCTTTAACTTCAGACTTTCCGATTTAATTTGAGGGTAATTACATCCAAATCAGGTGAACGGTGTAGGAATTACAAAGGTTTCTATACGTGCCTCCCACTTTTTAAGGGGCCAAAAGTAATGGGACTATCAACTCAAAAGCTATTTCATGGACAGGTGTGAGCTATTCCCTCGTTATTTCATTATCAATTAAGCAGGTAAAAGGTCTGGAGTTGATTCTAGGTGTGACATTTGCATTTGGAATCAGTTGCTGTGGACTCTCAATATGAGATCCAAAGAGCTGTCACTATCAGTGAAGCAAGCCATTATTAGGCTGAAAAATCAAAACAAACTCATCAGAGATATCAAAAACATTAGGTGTGGCCAAATCAACTGTTTGGAACATTCTTAAAAAGAAAGAACGCACCGGAGAGCTCAGCAACACCAAAAGACCCGGAAGACCACGAAAAACAACTGTGGTGGATGACAGAAGAATTATTTCCCTGGTGAAGAAAAACCTCTTCACAACAGTTGGCCAACTCAAGAACACTCTTCAGGAGGTAGGTGTATATGTGTCAAAGTCAACAATCAAGAGAAGACTTCACAAGAGTGAATATAGAGGGTTCACCACAAGATGTAAACCATTGGTGAGCCACAAAAACAGGAAGACAAGATTAGAGTTTGCCAAACAACATCTAAAAAAGTCATTATAGTTTTGGAACAACATCCTGTGGACAGATGAGACAAAGATCAACTTGTAACAGAGTGATGGGAAGAGAAGAGAAGGAAAGGAACTGCTCATGATCCAAAACATACCACCTCATCAGTGAAGCATGGTGGTGGTAGTGTCATGGCGTGGGCATGTATGGCTGCCAATGGAACTGGTTCCCTTGTATTTATTGATGAAGTGACTGCTGACAAAAGCAGCAGAATGAATTCTGAAGTGTTTCGGGCAATATTATATGCTCATATTCAGTCAAATGCTTCAGAACTCATTGGACAGCGCTTCACAATGCAGATGGACAATGACCCAAAGCATACAGCAAATGCAACCAAAGAGTTTTTTAAGGCTAAAAAGTGGAAGGTTATGCAATGGCCAAGTCAATCCCCTGACCTGAATCCGATTGAGCATGCATTTCACTTGATGAAGACAAAACTGAAGGGAAAATGCCCCAAGAACAAGCAGGAACTGAAGACTTTTGCAGTAGAGGCCTGGCAGAGCATCACCAGGGATGAAAACCAGCATCTGGTGACGTCTATGCGTTCCAGACTTCAGGCTGTAATTGCCTGCAAAGGATTTGCAACAAAGTATTAAAAAGTGAAAGTTAGATTTAGGATTGTTTAGTATGTCCATTACTTTTGGCACCTTAAAAAGTGGGAGGCACATATAGAAACCGTTGTAATTCCTACACTGTTCACCTGATTTGGATGTAATTACCCTCAAATTAAATCTGAAAGTCTGCAGTTAAAGCACATCTTGTTTGTCTCATTTCAAAGCCATTGTGGTGGTGAATAGAGGCCAAAATATGAAAATTCTGTCAATGTTCCAATATTTATGCACCTGCTGTATGTATGTGTGTATATATATATATATATATATATATATATATATATTATATATATTAAATCCATCATAAATAGAATTACATGACGCACATTAGCGAATGCACAATATCCTGCATGCGAACGCTGTTTATTAGCTGCATGCGTGCACATCTGCCCCAAATCAGATAAACCTAAATAGCGTCTTTTCCCAAACCCCTAATACTTACACAATGCACACTCACATAAAAGGTTCCATAGCTTTAAAGTATAAGATCCAAGTTTTATTCATTTATTACAAATGCTGTGAAATAAAGGCTATTTAGGTATCTAGGGTTTAATACGTGATAAGTAAGCCGTGTTTGGTATTATGCTGAGCTGCACTTTCTCAACAGCTTTCCGGTATCATCGGTGTGAAGATCGCAACATGCATTCTCAACTTATGGACCGTAGAGATATAAAGCACCAAAATGTATTTTGTGAAACTAACAGCTTAGATTTGCATGCAGGGGGAATAGAGGAGACAATAGGCTGTCGGAGGCTGACCTATGTCCATTTGAATCAACCAGTTAAATATCCTGTAACAGATGCACCCGCACTGGGAACCAATGGGATCAGCAACAAACCTCTCTATTGTGTTGTCTGTTTCTGTAAGGGTATAAATGTGTGTGTTGTGACCCCAGTCTGGAGTCTTCTTGCTGATTGACGGAGGTTTCTTGCTGATGCCGGTATCTGGTCCAGAGTGCGTGCGTATGTATAACTGTATCTTGGGTCTGTATAATTCTTTGCTCTAAATTGTACTTAGATCAGCGTGTAACTGATTGTACTTTACTTGAATAATACTTTGTGCTTTGGAAACACATGTTCAAGGTCTAAAGTCTTTATTTTACTGTATGACTGCGTACGCAAATAGCGTAAATTTTAGAGGTTTATAGGCAGGTTTTTAGAAGGTATAGGTAGGAGCGTATAGAGGTTCAAATTCAATATCCTTAAGTATTACAATATTTAGGAAACTAATATAGCCTGCCCTAAGCAGTAAAAGAGGAGATGCAATTTGTTACTTTGGTAAACATTGCGTAAATTGTAGAATTTACACGAATCATTAAAAAAAAAGTAATATTATTGCATATAAGTGTAATGTAGTTCTACTTACCACAATATCTTCCTCTGTGACCCTTGGGTGCAAATTGTTCACTGTCATTTTAGTGCCTTCTAGGGGGCTGAAAGCAGACTTTAAAATAAAATGGATGATAAAAAGGAATCATTCAAAAACGGTTGAGTAAATTCTGCACAGCCCAGCATGCAATTAATAACTCAAAAACAATTAAAACATTATTCAAAAGGAGTACAAATGGATTATTATTAGATTATATTGTGTATGCATGCAAGGCTATCCAGTTTGTTGGTGCAAAATGTTGTTGTATTTTAGCTGGAACATATCACAAAAACCGAACTGCTGTAAGCTGGTAGAAAGTGTTTCGTTTTAGAAGATCTATGTATATCACAGAAAAAAAAAAAAAAAAAAAGACACCAAACACGTTTGGCACAAAACATACCGAATCTAATATATTGAAGCATATAAAACAACGGCAACATCAGAACCTCATTTGCTGGTCTGCAATTTAGAATGTTATTAGTGCCTAAATGTGTAAGTATGAGTGTATTTGTGACACACACCTAGGAAGTATGATCACTCACGGGGGAGATTTGGATTGGAAAATTCATAGCAAAGAATATGGCACATTCTGCATAAAGGTCTATTAGTTATTGGGGGTTGATTTCCACATCTGCCCCTGAAACATTAGTAATCTAATGAGAACACGTACATTCACAACAGCTGGTCTGCATGCTTTACCAGCTGATCAGTGGGAGGGTATGCTGGCACTTGTAGTTGCACAACAGCTAGAGAGCTGTGTTGGCCATGCCTGCTATAGAATAAATAGAGGGAATATGATGTATGGCCTAGGTTATAGTAATAGAACAATAGTCATGAACCATTGATTTGGTGAGGATTGTGCTAGCTGTATAAGTGTATACATAGAACCATTGGTTGTGGCCTCAGACTGCAGCAACTTTGCATTATGAACAACAATTCGGGCACATTTCAAATAACAGGTTATTTCTTGAATATAAATTTAGGAAACATATTTGTGCCCTATATATGTTAGGAACACTGATTACGGACAGAAATGCAGGTCAGTCTCACCTCTGTTGGTGCTGGTACAGCTGGTAGTGCCTCCTTTGTAACAAGAGTCCGTGACATATTGGTCAACGCTTTAGTCCGTAGTAATGGTACTGTTGGAGCGGGCTGTGTAGCACTGGGAGCTGTGTAAGTATCATTCTGTACCACTTTAGTGAGCGGTAATGTTTGACCAAGTGAAAATGAGCTTCCCAAAGCTCCTGGCTATAGGAAATATATAGGAAAGAAAACCCAGTTTTCAGAAGTTACATTAAATACAAATAAATGTAAAAAAAGCGAATCACTACTTAATATTTGTCAACTGGACTGGGTACCTATACCGAATCCCACCAACTCAAATGAGTCAATTTATACGGCACCGAAACCCGGGCAGGAATGTCAAATACCTGAAGGACATTGGTAACCTGTACACACAATTTCACATACAAGAAATGCTGGCATTTGAAGCCAAGTTATTGGGACTGGACTTCTCATACACTCACGACCACTGACATACAAAGCAAAATGAAGTTGACAATCTTGTAACAACGGCACATGACAAGGTCAGGGATATATTATACCCCTTTCAAATCGCTAATGGCGGGTAGCACCCGGAATTTGTGCACGCGTCGATCCCGGGTGCGACCCGCCTGAGAACACTTTCAGACTGGCGGCCGTGTCAATGACATCACCGCCATCGCTGATGAGCCGGTGCTTGGAGAGGAGATCATCTCCAAGCACCGGCTCTCCCTATGCAGTGAACGGGACTCGGGTTATTTCAACTGGCCCCTTTCACACTGCACAGCAACCCGGGTTGCTGCGCGCTCATGTGCAGTAACCCAAGTTATTTGATGGCAGTGTGAAAGGGGTATTAGATGGCAAGTCTGGCATTAGGCAATGAGAGACCCTCTTGTGAAATTACAGACTACAAGGAGTTTATAAGTAGTATCTTAAGATCGGCCCACCAGTGCAAAGAGTAAATAGCACCTATCCTAGGGAGATTTGGAAGTCCAGACATTCAATACTTTCAGAGTGGCTCACTCAAAGTAGTAGATGAACACCCTGCCTTTGGGTTTCTAAAAATGTGGGTAAATTTGTATGTGTGCTTATTATGATGACAATTATGATAAATTAACTATTGAGTAAATAAATCCCTAGCAAACTGTAGTGCCCTTCTATTGAAAACCTGTATTTTTTTCTTAAACGTTGGTCACAATGTACTCTAAGTCACATCACTAGATGTCCTGTGTGGGATGAAGCTGTAGCTGCCCCTGCTCAGTAAGGGGCCTATGTATTAATAATTGCGGCACTGCCATGATTATTAACAGTCAGTATCGCAACGGATAATTTGCGTTTGAATGAAAATATCCTTGTTATGTACAAAGTATAACAAGGACAGCAGTATCGATAAACACTGCCCCTGCGAATTACATTCCTGGAATATATAAAACATTTTTAAAGTCTCCCCCGGGGAAACGGACACTGTGCATGCGCACTGTGAGATGGTCAGGGGCTGCGGGACTACTCCAAATATGCCTCCATAAAAATAAAGCGGTTTAAACCAACAGGGTGACACTTTTGGAGTTTGGTACACAGGGGTCAGATCGTAGTCCCCAATGATAATTATAGGGACTTCAATCTGCTCCGATAGCTTTTTGCAGGAAAATTCTGTGAAATCTCCTGCATAAGGCTATTAGTACATCACAGTGACACGTAACGATATTTTGAACTATTTGTCATTAACGACGTCGTTATCGTTAGAACGATGAACGAAAATCGATCAAGCGCCCTCCAGTTTGTAGTTCATTTCAGACTGTCCAACAGAACGATTTTCATTAAGGGAAGGAACATTTTTTTTTTTTTTTGTAAAAATCGTTCATTACACTTCAAAAAAATCGTTCACTTTTCAAGGGAAAATCTGACAGATAATCGTTGGTTACAAATAGTTACGTGTGTACGCACCTTTATACTTGCAACTTACCCTTTTCTGCAAAGTGTTTGTAGCTGTGATTTTCATCTGTTTGGTAGGAATGGGAGCAATTTCCATCTCATCATCATCGTCGTCATCAACATCATCCTGAGAGGAGGCCTGCTAACAGACATATAAAGCTCTCGAGTAAATGCACAGACCAAGTATAGACAAATGTACATTACAAACCAATAATTTTACAAAATCTACGCAGAGAAAAAAAAAAAAAAAGACATTATGGTTGTGGTGACATGATGTCACACATACATATAATACATTTTTCTCCCTCAGGCATTAGATTGTCAGAGCACCAATGCCCACAAGCACTGCCATTTGTAAAACACCACAACCCACGTATCTCGGTTCAATATATAGAATGTGGTCAATTTACTGTGGGCAGGATGTAATATCAATTATATATTTGAATATCAATTTGTA
The DNA here is from genome assembly GCA_031769625.1 of Taudactylus pleione. Lineage (NCBI taxonomy): Eukaryota > Metazoa > Chordata > Amphibia > Anura > Myobatrachidae > Taudactylus > Taudactylus pleione. The sequence goes on along the minus strand of JAUIMM010000079.1, from coordinate 3,292,411 downwards.
CACCCGCCTCTACCATACTATCACTTACACCAGTGTGGACTATATGGTATTCACTATACACAAAGCTGAGACAGGTTATAACTGGTGCCTGATGATTCCACAGCATTGTGACAACTACTTTAATAAAAGTTTAAGAAAATATTTTAAAGGCTAAATCTCAGAACCCACTATATAGCTAACGGTATAGCTAACGGTATAGCTAACGGTATAGCTAACGGTATAACTAACGGTATAGCTAACGGTATAGCCAACGGTATAGCCAACGGTATAGCCAACGGTATAGCTAACGGTATAGCTAACGGTATAGCTAACGGTATAGCTAACGGTATAGCTAACGGTATAGCTAACGGTATAACTAACGGTATAACTAACGGTAGGCTGTTTTAGCGGGGCACATCACCGTGCCCTGCCCGATTCTAAAGGAACAAAATGTGCCCTGCCCTCTTAGCGGTGCCCCGCTAAAACAGCCTGCGCTCTGCCATTCCCACCTGCGGACTGCAGTGTTCAGCGGATCACCGCCGGCTGAACAGATGCCGTTCGCATGGCCAGTGGGGGTCATTCAGACCCGTTCGCGAGCAAAGGACGCTCGCAAACGGGTCGATGTTGCCCCACTGCGCATGCGCATTACGGAGGGAGCTCCGTCGTTCGCATGCGCGATACCCGGACTGCGACAGCCAAGCTGTCGCTCCGGGTCTCGCACCAAAGGGGGCGTGCTGATAGAGCCAAAATCACTCCAGAGCTTGCGGCAGCGAGACCCTACCGCAGGGTCTCTGTCGCAAGCCCGATGGTCGCGATGGTCTTGACCATCATCATGGACGCTCGCATAAGCTGTGGGTGGTAACCCACAGCTATGCGAGCGTCCATGAGGACGCTCCTAAAACAGGTAGGAGGGCCCTGATTCAGAGCGAGCGCTCTGGTCAGAGCGTTCAGCTCTGAATCAGGCCCAGTGTTCGCAAATACGCGTTATAGCACATAATTTACCCGGGAGTTGAAGGTGGGAGCTCAAAGAAAAATACGCTGTGACCACTCAGCAGCGCTGTCCTGTGCTGTCAATCAGTTTCATGCTCCAATGGTAGAGGAAAGGGAGGAATGAGAGTGTGATTTCCCACCCTCTGCTCTGCAGTCTGCACAGGATTTAGATCGGCATCATGCAGCCTGCTGTGTGTGGCCGGGGGCTAAAAGTGCTAAACTGTGCCCTGCCTCCTTGGACGCGTCCTGGCACCCTGCTCAGCCCGCTGTCCTCGATGGACCAGCGGCGTCCTACCTCCCGGTCAACTGGCTCCCTTCCCGCTGTCAGCTCAATCCGTCTGCCACACACTGATTGGACAGCACGCAATGTGAGTCACTCGCAGCTTGCTTTGAAAGGGTTTAGGTGTTTAGTCTGGAGCGCTCAACGGGCACAAGGTTGTTGGTCCGGAGGTCACTCCAGGCACAGTGTGGCGGCTCTGGGCTGGGCCATGGCGGGAGCTAGCAGGAGGAGAGAGGCGGCAGTGATTAGAAGATGCTGCGCAGCAGCCGGGGCTTGCTGTTCGGTGCCAGAATCCCTGCTGTGCTGCTGTTGTATGGTGTAATGGGGCATACACACGGTCAGATTTTTCTTCAGATCTGAACGATAACGATTTAAGAAATCGTTCAATCGTTCCTATCTGATGGAATATCTGACATATCTGTCAGATGAACGATTTGAACGACGCGCGTTCCCGATGGTCAGATAACGATATCTGACATCTGAGGTGTTTGCAGTCAAACTTGGACGATTCCATTCATTTTAATGCAGTCAAAAATCGTTCATCTGACAAATCTGACCGTGTGTATACTCCATAACTCTCCCTGCAGCAACTGCTCACACCAGATGCAAGCAGCTCCAACTTCAATGAAACCAGCGCCAAGTATGTGTGCTACATCTTCAGCACGGCACCCTGCCCGAAATAGATCCTAGAGTTAACACTAGGGAATTATGCCCGCGGAAGATGCCAGTGGTAGGTGGCGGGACCGGACGTGGCTGGGGGTGGAATAGGATGAGGCTGCAGCCTGCCATGAGCAGGAGTATATACAGAGATGAGTGTATATAGTGCCACTAGGGGTAATGCAGGTCAGTGGGAAGAAACAGAGGGGTAGAGCTGGGGAACTATATATATTGTGTTAAAGAGGTTAATACATGCCTTTGCAGATTACACGGGGAGGGCTGGGACATTATGGCCCCCATTTACTAACGAGTTCTATCACCAAAACGAGTGATAAATGTCACTGTGTATGATAAATGGTGCTCCAGCCAATTAGCTCCCAACTGTCACCTGTTAGAAAATTGACAGTTGGGAGCTGATTGGCTGGAGCACCATTATCATACACAGTGACATGTATCACTCGTTTTGGTGATAAAACTCGTTAGTAAATGAGGCCCTATAAGTGCAATGTCAGTGTGGGTAATACAGGCCACTGGGTAGTAGCAGGAGTAGAGCTGGGGATGTTTATATACATGTGTAATGTCAATGGGGGTAGAAGAAGAAAGTATATGTCAGAGGAAGTAGAGCCAGGGTGGTGTGTGTTTAGAATATAAAGTCTGAGAGCATGTTGTGGATATGATGGCCATATTAACAATATGGGATGGTGTGATGGCATGTGTCAGTGATCTGATGGGCATTAAATAACAATATTGGGACACAGAAAAGATTAAGTAGGACCCCAAAATTTTAAATGATGGGTTCCGGGGACCTGCATAATTTCCGTCTCAGCACGATCACTGATGGCATCTATTCAACATGAGGGGAAAGCTTGGCATGCTCCGTAAGTGCTTGGCATGCCCCAAGTGTGACATTTTGGGGAGTGTCACAAGGACAAGTCCTTCCCCGCTCAGTCACACCCCCTTTCTGGAACACTCACGTCTTCAGTGCGCACAGATAATCAGTCCCCAGACCCTCAGCGTCCTGCCCACAAGCTAGCAGGGACACTATAATGGGATAATATATATATATATATATTATCCAGCTGTCAGCTACAAGTGTGGTAAAAAGCAGAGTGTTAGTCACCTGGGGTGGAAGAATTCCCCGATTCGGTATCAAAGCTCAATGGTGAAGCATTATTTTGCACTAAAGTTACTTCCACAGGCATGTTTCAAACAGGAACAAGTGTTCTGGTTGTCCCTTCCCAGCCAGCTTGCCATAGTAGGGGACAACACTGCTGTCGCTAGCAATATAAAGCAGAGCAGCAATGGAGTATAGGGAGAACTGTACACTTCAGGTAAGTAAATCTCTGTACTAAATTAAGTTTTGGGTGTTATAGTCTCTATAAAAGAAATTGTTGTAATCATAGTGGAGATTTCCATTCTGAATCGATGAGGTTAGGTCAATACCCGATTCCTATGCAGTACTCAGATGCAAACCGTAAACGAAAGTTACCAGTATACAATGGAAATAATAATGCTGAAAATAGTCGTCTTGGGATCCACAGTGCCTCCCAAAGTACAGAGGTGTCCTCATACATTGAGTGTCTTTATGCCATGCGGTGGAAGATGCCCAGTGCGACTGGGGTGCTAAAAACAAGTAGCATATCGTATTTTTCTTTAAAATTTGCATGTTTGTCTCATTGCAGATGCAGCAAAAATAAGATTTTGGTACTTACCGATAAATCTCTTCTATTCCATGGGGGATCCTGGAGTCACACTGGGTATAGATGTGCGATGTGTGGAGCCTAGGACTTTAATTATTTTAAGAATTTGGGTTGGCTCTTCCCCCTCTATACCCCAGTGTCCTCAGTTAAGATTATCCAAGCCCGAGTAGAGACAGAAGGGACCATACCAACTGGGTCCAGAATGAACCCAACCAAAGTTCGCAACAACCACATGTTGCAGAAAAGAAACCTTAAACAAAAACAGGTATGCAGCAGCAAGCTAACACACATCAGCAGTGAACACAACAGTGCCAGGAGGGCGTCCAGTGTCCCACACGGAACCAGAGAATGGAATTTAGCGGTAAGTAACAAAATACTATTTTCTCCTTCATCCGCTGGGGACGTCTCAAAGCTGTCCTCTGGGATGGGAAAATTACCAGCACCCTGCAGCCAAACCTAGCTTACGTGAACGCTTCAGTATTAAACCTATAAAACTTGACGAAAGTGTGGACCGAGGAAGAAGTGGCTGCTTGAAAGAGCTTAACAGCAGAACGCCGCACAGCCCACGAGGCCTCAACCAACAGAGTATAGTGTGGGAAAATAAACCCAGGCCATTAGCGACATAGGCCCCATGGGTGACCATACGGATCCACATGGAAATGGTCTGCTTGGAAGCAAGCCAATACAGATTATAAGCATCATGGATGACGAAAAGATTGCCCGTTTTACATAAGGAAGCGTGCGAGCAATATACACCCTAAGGGCTCGAACCACAGCCAAAGAGTGGGAAGAGGCATCAGCAAACGAAAGGACCGGAACCACAATAGGCTGATGTATGTGGAAACCTGAGACGACCTTAGGTAAAAAGGAAGGCTTCATACAGTGCTCGGCCCGGTCATCATGAAAAAAAAGACAGGGAGAACAGCACGACAGACACTCTCCCCGAGCTGATGCAAGGGTCAAGAGTAATATGGTGTTCCATGACAGATATTTCAGATTCACCTCTTTGAGGGGCTCAAAGACCTCAGACTGTAAAAAAGTAATACTAAGGTAAGGTCCTATGGAGCCGTAGGAGGAACAAAAAGCTGAACATGAAGGACCCCCTGCAGAAATGTTTGAAGCTCCAGAATAAAAGCCAACTGACGCTGAAAAAAGATGAACAATGGCGAAAACTTGCCATTGAAGATCGGGATCCACGCCAGCCTGAAGTAACAGGAGGAGACGGGAAAGAGGTCGTCGGAAACAGTGCTCACACCAAGAGACGTAGAATCGCCAGATACAATGATAACGTACTGCTGATATAGGCTTCCTGGTCCTAAGCATAGTTAGAATCACGACATCTGGAATACCCTTATGCCTTAGAATTGATGCTTCAATAGCCACACTCTTAAATGCAGACAATGTAAGGTGGGGTAAACGAAGGGACCCTGTTGAAGCCGATACGGCTGAAGCGACAACGGCCAAGGATTGTCGACTAGCAGCTGAATACCCGAAAACCAAGCTCAAAAGGGGCCAATCCAGAACCACCAGTATCACACGTGCTCTCGCGCTTGATACGCTTCAAGACCCGAGGAAGAGGAGGAAACGGAAGAAACAGATACACGAGATGGAAGCGCCATGGAATGGACAGTGCATCTGCCGCCACTACCCCCAATCCCGCGATCTGGAACAATAGCGTAGAAATTTGTGATTGTGCCGGGACATCATGAGGTCTATGGGTCAGATTCAGCAGATTCCCAATGGTCGGGAATCTGCATAGGCGACTGACCCGCATGTGCAGAAAGGGTCCTGAATGTTCTTACGCAGACTGCCAGTGATTGACAGTCTGCTGCAGTTTGTAGGCGGGGCAGGAAGAGACCAGGATCTCCGTCGGCTAACTGAGATTTCCTAGCCTCTCTCTCTTATCTGCGGCGGCCGGCTTGCGTGACCCCATGGGTCACTTAGCCAGCCGAGATTCTCAGATTATACGATCCTGCGTTGTACAATGCAGCTAGGATAAATAATGCATGCAGGAGGCGTGATGCCTCTTGCTGCATTACCATAATTGCAAGGATAGAATTGCAAACCTGCTTGCTCGTGCAGCTTTGCAATTCCGTCCTAAGCTGAGTCAGGCCCAAAGTCCAAACTATCCCAACGCCGGACCAGCTGCTGAAACACATCTGAATGAAGGGCCCATTCCCAGGGGTGTAGATCCTGGCGACTGAGATCCACCTCCCAGTTGTCGACCCCGGGAATGAACATTGCAGATATGGCCAGAACGTGCTTTTCTGCCCACTGTAGAATGCGTGAGGACTCTCGTGTGACCAGATGGCTCAGAGTTCCCCCCCTGGTAATTTATATATGCCACAGCCGCTGCAGTGTCCAACTGTAATCATATCAGACAACCTTTGAGAAAATGACATGCTGCTTTTAAAGTAGGTCGCTCTGAGCTCAAGAACATTTATTAGCAGAAGTGCCTACTGGTGAGACCACCGACCCTGAATCGGAGCATGTAGAAACACAGCCCCCCAGCTGGGGTTCGTGGTTACAAGAATCCAATCCTAGACAACAAAAAGATGACCCACCCAGAGGTGATAGGCATTCAACCACCACAGAAGGGAAAGACGAGTCTGAGTGGACAGCCGAACAAACCGGTGTAACTTAAGGTGGGACACTATCCACTGGGAAAGTAAGTCCAGTTGAAATGTTCAAGAATGAAGTCTGCCGAAATGGATTGCCTCAAAAGGAAGCTACCATTTTTCCCAGCAAGCGGATGCAGAAGTGAACGGATACCAAACACTTTCTGAGCACCACCCGGACCAGGGATTGGATTGTTTGTAACTTGTCTGGAGGAAGAAAAACCCTCCGTAAGGGTGTGTCGAAAATCATGCTCAAGAACATAAGCCGCTGGGACTTCGTTAAATTGACAATCTACCCATGGGCAGTTCGAACGCAATGTGTCAGTCAACTGATCCCTCAGAATATACACAGACTGTCTTGAGAAGAAGGTTGTCAAGGTAGGATACCATGGGTTACCCCCAAGGAACGAAGGTGAGCCACTGTCACCGCCATCACCTTTGTTAACATCCAGAATGCCAATGAAAGTCCGAAAAGGAGGGCCTGAAGTTGGAAATGGGAGTCCAGAATTGCGAATCGCAGGAATCCTAGATCTAGATAAGGTACCCAAATCGAAATGTGCAGGTAAGAATCATGAATGTCCAAGGATACCAGAAACTCCCCTGGTTCCATGCCTGCGATCACAGATTAAGATTACATCTTGAACCTTTGAAACAATATTTAAGGATTTGAGATTCAGAAAAGGCTGGATGAACCATTTGGCTTTGGAACCACAAAAATCTTGGAATAAAACTAGAGTTTGCTGATAAACTGGGACTAGGACCACCAGGAAGCAAGGAGTTTGTCCACCGCCTGTTGTAAAGTCTTCTGCTTTTGTGAAAAGGTTGGGAAGCAGGCAATGATAAAATTAGCTATGGGGCAAGGTTAGAACATAACTTGTAACCTTCCTGAAGATTTCAAATCCAAACATCGGAACAAGTTTAAAAACAAACGTCTTTGAAACTAAATAGGCAAGCGCCGACCATAGGAGCCCCCAAGGTGGGACGGAAGAATTTATCCTGGCTTATCCGCAGGCTTGGGATCTGGACGAAAGGATGGACCAGACAGATGACCCCGTAACTTCCCTCCTCTAGCAGCTAACGAAGCTCCTCTTGTCTTGGAGCGAAAGCACAATAAGAGCGAAAAGACAGACCAGGATAGACCAGTTGGGTAGCTGCGCATGAGGGCAAAACGTTACTCTTATCCCCGGCAGCAAGGGCAATAATCTTGTCCAGCTCCCCATGAAATGGAAGTGCCTCCAGAGCGCGTTTGGACTCGGCATCCACCTGCCAAGCTTTGAGCCACAAGGCACTACGACCAGCCACTCCTGAAGCAGAGATCCCTGAACATACCTGTCCCGCATCAAGAGCCACGTCCCCAAGATACATTGCAGATTCTTTGATATGTTCAGCTAAAGGGATCAGCTCAGTCTGGAATACATTAGAACGAAGACTGTAGACTTACTGTTCTGCCCACTTTTTCTACCACTTTGTTAACCCAAGCAGACATCAGGACTGGCCGAGAGCGATCCCAACAACATTGTAAATAGATTTAAGGGTAGATTACAGTTTCCTATCTGATCATCCCAACGGTAAGTGGCACCTTGGACAGGACTAGTCGTCATTTTTGATAGAAGAGAAACGTATGAATCCACCAAGGGCGGAGTTTCCCACTTGGATCAGACGGGAGAGGGTAGAGAACAAGTAATTGCCTGGACATCTGAAACTTTGTATCCAGATGGCAACTGTTCTTCTAAAGGGAAGAGGGAAAAGTCACCAATATCATCTTCCACTTTTTAAAAAGTTAAGTTCCCTAAGATTCCACATTTTTGGAATCGCAGAACTTAAGTACCTGGCGGACAGCCTTTAGCAAGGCTTCCACCCCTTGTGCATCACTAAATTCCACCTCAAGAAAAGAGGCAGCCTTGCAATCAAACGCATCAAGGAATTCGAATAAGAGTTCCTCCTGAATCTAGAACGGAAGGGAGCAGTCTCTTTTGGAATGGCCATCTGGCGGAATTGTTCAGAACCACTAGAGGAGGATTCCAACATCCGCTCCAGAGAGGAAGAACTTGGACTAAACCTTGTACGGAGCGTCCCCGGCGTGATAATTCAGACATCAATCCTGCCAATGTAGACACCCAATACGGCGCGTCCGCTGGCAGAGGAGCACGTGAGCAGAAGCGGACTAACCCCCTGACTCACAGGTGGCATAAACCGCCCCCAATTTGAATGTGCATGTGGGAATTTCATCCTACATTTAGAGCATACAAACACTTTTTGTCCCTTTGCCAGATTGGACAGACAGGTGCTGCAGGACCCTTCCCAGTCATGTTGTGAATAGGGAAGGGACAGTGGACACACATAGCAGGCTCTTCACACCAAATAAATAGCTGGAGACACAATATACAGAAGCTATAGAGAGAGAAGAAAAGGTCACCTTGGGCTATCCCAACTACATTAGAAGGAAAGGCTGAAGCCTAGAATACAAACTAAACAGTGGTCCATACATCCCCACAATCCCCCCAGTACACTCACAGACCCATCCTGCAAAAAGGATGAGCGCCATCAGCAGGTATCCTGACTGGAAAGCTGCCGCACTACTGCTACTGCAAAGTGTCAGGAGGCCATGCCCCTGGAGGAAGAGATGGGAGAGACTTGCTTCTTCCCGGGCTGACAGGCTGGCTGGGAACAATAGAAAATGCCCAGACAGAAGTGAAACCCCTAGGCACCTGAGTGAAGGAAGCCAGATTGGCAGGCAAAGCCACTTAGCCCCACCACCAGCCATAATCCATTGCGGCCAATTTTAAATTATGGCGGGGGACTAGCCTTCTATGCTAAAAGGGGGTCTCTCCACTACAGACAGCACTAAATCCCATCCATGCGCTGCATCCTATATGGATGTGGGCAACCGCGACTTCATTATACTTACCGCTGCCTCTGACTGTCTGTGCGCAGACACCACACAGAGTCCGGTGAGGCTAGGGACCTGGACACACACCGCAGGTGGCTGTGGAGAGTCCCTCCAGTCCCTCCACAATGCAGGCAGACTGCAGGAAAAGGAAAAGGTTGAAACACAGCCCAAACTAACGCCTAGCTCCATCAAGCACAAACTTAGGCCAGCGGGATATAGAGGGGGAGGAGCCAGCTCTAATTCTTAAAAGAATTAGAGTGCCAGGCACCATTCATCACCAATCTATATCCAGTGTCTCTCGGTGGATGAAGGAGAAAAGCTGCTTACAGTGTACTAGAGATGCTTGACTGCAACTTTAATTGCACAGAAATTCGTATAACACGTACAAATTGCAGATGAAGCATGACAGAACGTGGCATAAGGAAAAGTTGGATTCTGGAAACGTGTTCCTGGGAGGAACAAATCACACATCACCATATGGCAGGTTGTCAGATGCCTAGGAAACCCTGTACAGATGTGTATTATTGTCACCTGTAAAGTTGGCAGAATGTAGAGAGAATGATATGAGATCAGTTTTGTTTTTTCAGAATACTTTATTTTGAGTGGTCAGTGAAAATGACAGAAATGAGAATGATAACACTGTGGTATAGAGAAATGAGGCACACATAAAACACAAGGAGAATGTCACTATGCGACGAGGTCTAGGTGGATAAGACCCCTGTGCAAGAGCTTCGGCTGTCCCCGAAAGGTAGGAAGCTGCCTCCCTAACGTGCCCCACCAGATACAAAAACTCTCCTCTGTGGTTACCCGAACTAAGCCTGTCCTCCAATGCATTAGCCCAGTGGCTAACAGCCTTAAACTGGCCATACACGGTGCAAAAGGCACCGTGCGACGCGACGGGGGATCCCACATATAGGACGGTCCTAACACACAATGTGATCGATTGGCCGACCGCCCGATATGCCGGCTCCCCTCTCCCCCACCAGCATAGCGCTGCATGGGATTGCACATCGCATCCCGATTGACTGATCCTGCAGTAAGATCAGGGGGTGCGATGTACGACCCCATGGGTGCACGCTCAGTCCGACATCAGGCCTATACACTGTGCGATATAGCAGCCAAATTGTACCAAACCGTTGGATAGGCTGCTTTATCGCACTGTGTATGGCCCGCTTTAGCCACCCAGGCAGACAATCTGGCAAGACGAGCAATAGCACCAGCATTAATATATATGGTCTTAAAGTTCTCCAGCTTCCTATCCATAGGATCCTTAAGGGAAGCAGTGTTCGAAATAGGGAGAAGAGATGACTTGATGAGACAGGCAATATGGGCATCATCTGGAATAGAAGACTCCCTGGCCTTATCCGCAGCTGGGAGAGGGTAAACGGTAGCAATGTGCTTAGAGACCTGAAAGCGCCTACTGAGGTGAGCCCATGCCTCCGCTAGGAGGTCCTACAGTTGCCCCAAATGAAGGAATTCAGCTACTACCTTCTTCTGACGTTTGAATACCAGGACCTTGGATTTAGTAGGCTGCTCCAAATCCTCAACCAGGAGTACAGATTTAACTTCCCTGATAAGAGCCTCTATATCTGTAAGAGACATAGGGCCTGATTCAGCAAGGAAAGCACGGATGCTGACGCACGCACCCGTCTGCTACGAGAATATGCAAATCAATGCATACGCGGATACCGCAGCACAAGATGCAGACGCCCAGCCCCATGCTATGCCGCCCATCTCCCTTTACTCACAGCCTGATCAGCACGCAAGATAGCGTAAACATCAGTAACATCGAGAACCATCAGACCCATTAACATAATAGTGGTTGACCTGACCTGCCGCAGGATTTTGTCAGCTTCCTGTGTACAGCTTACGGTATGGCTGCGTATGCCACCACACTGCCTTAATTATGCACGCCCCTATAACGCCTGTGTTCGCATGACCACCCCCCGTCACCACATGTCAATAAATATCGTAGGGGTCTGCGTACACACCATGTAGTCTGCGTACTGTAACCCGATTGCACTGGCTAGTTCGCGCACACGCAGTGCGATGCATGCACAGGAAAAACATCAGCCGACCGCGTGCGTTCTCTCCTGTGCGTTCCTTGCTGAATCAGTCCCATAGAATCCTCCGGGGCCGAGGAAGTTTTAACCTCAGAGGTGACAGACGCTAGCCTCATGGTCCATGGAAGAGTCAGAACCTCCCCCTGAGAGTGGTGTAGGGCTCTACCGTCTAGCAGTGCTATCCCTGTCCAGCATCTGTTGGAAAGATGCTGACACTTGTGCCAACCCCTGCACGGACTGAATAGAAGACTGCATTCATGGTAGTTCTACACTAGGTAGCTGTGGAGCTGGGAAAATGTTAGTCTACCTACAGATACGTTCCAGATTACCAACAAGGGGAGCTAGACAAGCAAGCCAGTTAACCAACTGAGACATTACTTGTGTCAACATAAAGCCCAAGCCGGTTCCTGACTGGGACTGAAGGAACTTCCCTGTTGTGGAGCCGTAAAGAAACGACACAAAGGCCATCGTGATCTGGGTCCTGGGGAGAAAGTGGGTTGAGTACGGGATGCTGGCGCTCATGATCCAGTTGGTCAGAATCCTGATGCAGGCATACCGACTGGGTTAGGTAACAGACACCTGTCGGTGAGCATCCTATCCCTACCCCTCCTCCCCCACAGCCTAACCATCCCTCCCTGCTGCAGCCTAACCCTCCCCCTAAGCCCAATACTTACTGTTGAGATGCTGGCATCGGGATTCCGGCGCCGGCATTCTGAGCACAGACATCCCGACAGCCAGGATATAAACTACATCTCGAGAGATAACGTTAACACATTTTTTTACAAGCACCCACCTCCTTAGGAGCTTTATTCTTGGAAGACATATATATATTATATATTATATATATATATATATATATATATATATATACACACATACACACACACTATGTGATGATCTTCTGTGTGCAGTAGGTGCAGCTGTCTTGATGACGGTCCCTGTGTGGACCGAAACGTCGACTATCATTATGGTGATATTTTAGTGAGTTTGTAATAAAGATGCGATTTCTCCTCTACAACTACCTGGTGAGTGCCCTTAGATAGATAGAGATAGATAGATAGGTAGATAGATATATCTCTCATCAACTTACCAGGGGTGTCCCCAAGGTGATCGGTATCAACAGCAGGGCATACAGAAGCAGAGGTAGAAAGTACAAAAAACACTCACACAAGCCACTCAATGCTCTGAACAAGTGGGCAAATAGTGTTCAACAAACCAGCTATAAAACCAGGAAGGAGCTATGGATATAACCTGGCTGCTAGAAGCGAGTTATATGAGAAGGCAGGAGCCCAAGCATCTCTCTCCCTGAGCTGTGGCAGGCAATATAGAAAATGGCCGCTCAGCGTCTCAGAGGAGGTGGAAAGAAAGGAGGCTTAAGCCTGGGACGTGTTGTCTGCAGAGAGGAAACGCACCCATGGTTGGGTGAGGGGTCAACAGGAGGAGCCTACCTCCCCCGCCTGGTGTGGACCCCTAGGGTAATGGCCATCACCGCTATTAAGCAGAGTCCTATTCATCAATATCCTGGTGGTCTAGTGAGAGGCGCAGAGACTACAGGTGCCTCACTACTAGCACCGGCGGTGGTCTCCTGCCGTGAACCGCCGTGAATGCTGCGAATGTGCAGCTCTCTGCCAGCAGGGAGCCCCACTTACCTGCATCCACCAGTATCCAACTGCAGCATGCGGCTCTGGGACCTGTGGAGACCACTGCCCACGTCACTGACCCAGTCGCCTGTGCTGCGGCCACCAGCGCTCGGGTTGATCGAGCAGCGGTGATGGCATTCTATAGGTCGTCGGCTCAGTTAAAATAAAAGGAAATAAAAGTCATAGGCGACCACTTAAAAATAGCCCAGCGTGCCCGCTCCTGCTGGCACCAAGCTCAAACTGGCTGCCAGTGGCTGGGGGCGGGGTATAGGGGAGAGGGAGCCTAGGCTGTTGGAAACTTAAGTTTAACTTCTCTCCGGACTATACCCCAGTGATAGCCCTGTGCCCCCTAGTGGAAGAAAAATAAACATTCCTAGCTCTTGAAAAGGCCAGGTGAAGAACTCCACTGTATCTAAAGCTGGCCATACACACTACAATTATCGGGGCGATCCGTCTGATATCGGCGGATTGCCCCGATAATTGTAGCATGTGGGGGAGCAATCGAGGGTTAAATATTGCTCAGTCGGGCATGCCGGATTGTCCAGCATGCCCGTCCGATACGATATTTACCAGTAAACTGTCGGCCACATCGGGCAGTGTATGCCCAGCTGCGGCCGACAGACAGACATTTCCTGTGTTCCTTCCTAAGGAAGGAAGCGCGGATGTCGGGCTGATACACTGTGAGAGAAATCTCACAGTGGGTGCCGGCGACATCTGCAGCTGGCAGGCTGCCAGATAAAATGTCTGTCGGTCTGACAGACATTTTATCTGGCCGTGTATGCCCAGCATAAGGAAGGCTGCTGGCATTTAACTCCAGGTTAAGAGCCCAAGATGCTACATGAGAGATAAATGGAAGCTATATGCAGTACTGCTTGTAAAAAGGAATGGACCTTTGGTAATAAGGCCAGTTTCTCTGAAAGAAAAAAAACAGTAGTGACCACTGTCCAATATTAAATGTTGAAGGTACACCTTTCGCTGGTGTTCTCTCAACCAAATGAGTGACTGGTTACTCTACACAGATGATCTGATTGGAGAGCCACCAGCGCTGTGTAATGTTTTTAGAGGAACTATGGAATGGCATCTTACAATAGATTACAATTACCATTAATGCAGTTGAGTTCTCCCCTCATCCCCACTAAGTAAATAAATTAAAAAAATATATATATCATACATTATTCATGAAAAACATTTTGGACAAGTGACACACCCTGATGGAAAACTGCATCAATAACACGCACAAGGTCCAAAAGGACACATCCACAACCCCATTTCTCAATGCTCTGTATCCAATGTGCAGTCCCGATAATTCTTCAAGGGAAAAGGGCTTCTGTAGTAGGAACGCAATGCTAATTTATTTTTTTCTATTTTGTTTTAAATTACAGTGTGTTAAATATGTTGTAAAAAAAAAAAAAAAACGGAGGGAAATAGAATGATAAAATTACCTGTTTTACAGGCTGGTGGTTGACCACATTTATTCGCATTCCTTTGACAGAGTTATTTAGACCTGAAGTGGTCTTGTGTTGTGGAATCTGGAAAAGAAGAAAACACTTGATAGGTAAAATGCAGAATCACATTTCATGCAGCAACAATCTACAGTCAAAACTTCTAAAATTCCTCGTGGGATGTAGTCAGCATCCCGGCGTGTGGGATGCAGACGGTCGAAATACCGGCACCAAAATCCCGACAGCGTCCAGCAACAGAATCCTGACCACCGGCATCTTGAGGTAAAGTGTCAGGGGTTAGGGGGGAGGGTGAGGCTTAAGCAGGGAGAGGTTAGGGTTAGGCACCGGCGAGGGGGAGGTTAGGGTTAGGCACAGGGGAGGGAGCGTTAGGGGTAAGGGTGTCGGGATTCTGACAAGCGGCATCTCGACCACCGGGATCCCACACCTAACCCATTCCTCGCAAAGGGAACAGAGAAACCTACGAGAGTTAGAATTACCACTCAGTTTGTCTGGTTTCCATTATTTAGCCCTGATATTACATAAATGTTCTAATCCTACAATTGGAACCATGTGCACATGAATCTACAGTTACATCATGACCAGAGCATGAGAGAGCGGGCGCGAGAAACACAGAGCGAGCGGGCGCGAGAAACACAGAGCGAGCGGGCGCGAGAAACACAGAGCGAGCGGGCGCGAGAAACACAGAGCGAGCGGGCGCGAGAAACACAGAGCGAGCGGGCGCGAGAAACACAGAGCGAGCGGGCGCGAGAAACACAGAGCGAGCGGGCGCGAGAAACAGAGCGAGCGGGCGCGAGAAACAGAGCGAGCGGGCGCGAGAAACAGAGCGAGCGGGCGCGAGAAACAGAGCGAGCGGGCGCGAGAAACACAGAGCGAGCGGGCGCGAGAGCAAATGCTGAAGTGATTATACAGGCTGCGGTCATTATTGTTCCAATGCACAGCATTATTATTAGTGCCAGAGTACTCTGCAGCATCAAAGAGCAGGAAAACAAAATACATGTAGGCATGAAATAGAACTAGTAATAAATAAAATGAATATATTTTGGAGTTGCCTGCTGTTTCAGAGCCTCTTAAGTATTAAATGTGTTCCAACTCACGTGCTAATTGTTCTCCCCTCTATGTACCCTCATTTTAACTCTCTACTATGCTTTCCCGCTCCCTTCCAGTTTTGTACACCCCCAACCAGATTTGAAAACCACTTACTAAAGATTATTGATGTGAATAGAACATGTGAAACGAAGATATAACTGTTTGCAATTTTTCCTGATAAAAGTATCATTGCCCCTGTGACGTGTTATATGCTTACAGTGCCTTGCAAAAGTATTTACCCCACATGGCTTTTTACCATTTTTGTTACATTACAAACTGTTATTTATTTTTTTTAATCTGAATTTTATGTGATGGATCTGCACAAAATAGTGTAATTTGGTGAAGTGAAATGAGAAAAATATATATAAAAAATAATCTTTATAAATAAAATACTGAAAATTGGCATGTGCATATGTAATTACCCCCTTTGCTATGAAGTGCCTCAAAAGTTCTGGTGCAACCAATTACCTTCAGGAGTCACATAATTAGTCCACCTGTGTGAAATCTAAGTGTCACATGATCTGTCAGTATAAATACACCTTTTCTGAAAGGCCCCAGAGGCTGCAACACCACTTATACCCCTTTTACACCGGAGCTAAAACCCGGGTTTTTGAAGGGTTAACCCGGGCAGCTCCCTGGTGTAAAAGGGCAGAGGGTTGGATTGCCGGGTCGAGTGACCCGGCAATCCAACCCAGGTAACTAGCAGGGTTTAACACGGGCGTAACCCGTTAAACCCTGCTATGAGAACAGCGCACGCCGGGTCACGATGACCTGGAGTGCGCTGCTAGCCGGCCGATTGGTCCAGCTTCAGTGGCGCTTGGAGATGACGTCATCTCCAAGCGTCCACTTTCACTCCGCAAAAGCCGGGTCTATGCAGACCCGACTGCAGAACTTTGTTCCAACTACGGGTCAGACCCGGAATTTAGGTGGAACAGGGGTATAAGTAAGAGGCATCACACCATGAAGACCAAGGAGCTCTCCAAACAAGTCAGGGACAAAGTTGTTGAGAAGTACAATTCTGGGTTGGGTTATAAAAAAAAATATCCAAATCTTTGATGATCCCCTGAAGCACCATCAAATCCATCATCATCAAATGGAAAGAACATGGTACCACAACAAATCTGCCAAGAGAGGGCCGCCCACCAAAACTCACAGGCAAGGAGGGCATTAATCAGAGAGGCAGCATAGAGACCAAAGGTAACCCTGAAGGAGCTGCAGAGTTCCACAGCAGAGACTGGTGTATCTGTGCATGTGACCACAATAAGTCGTACACTTCATAGAGCTGGTCTTTATGGAAGAGTGGCCAGAAAAAAGCTATTACTTAGTGATAAAAACAAGAAGACACAATTTGAGTTTGCCAAAAGGCATGTGGGCGACTCCCCAAATGTATGGAGGAAGGTGCTCCAGTCAGATGAGACTAAGATTTAACTTTTCGGCCACCAAGGGAAACGCTATGTCTGGCGCAAACCCAACACACCCCATCACCCCAAAAACACCATCCCCACAGTGAAACATGGTGGTGGCAGCATCATGCTGTGGGGATGTTTTTCAGCAGCAGGGACTGGGAAACTGATTCGAGTCGAGGCAAAGATGGATGGTGCTAAATACAGGGATATTCTTGAGCAAAACCTGTTTCACAGCCTGCCTGCGATTTGAGACTGGGACGGAGGTTCACCTTCCAGCATGACAATGACCCGAAGCATACTGCTAAAACAACACTCGAGTGGTTTAAGGGGAAACATTTAAATATGTTGGAATGGCGTAGTCAAAGCCCAGATCTCAATCCAATTGAGAATCTGTGGTCAGACTTGCAGATTGCTGTTCACAAGCGGAAACCATCCAACATGAAGGAGCTGGAGCAGTTTTGCCTTGTGGAATGGGCAAAAATCCCAGGGGCAAGATGCAACAAACTCATAGAGACTTATCCAAAGCGACTTGCAGCTGTAATCGCCGCAAAAGGTGGCTCGACAAAAAAATTTACTTTAGGGTGGTGAATAGTTATGCACGCTGAAGTTTTCTGTTATGTTGTCCTAAATGTTGTTTGATTCACAATATAAAAAAAAAAACACAACTTCACAGATGTGGGCATGTTCTGTGAATGAAATGATGCACACCTTCACACAATCCATTTTAATTCCAGGTTGTGAGGCAACAAAACATGAAAACTGCAAAGTGGGTGAATACTTTTGCAAGGCACTGTATATATCCGTACTATATGAATGTATAGCAAAATGAAGGAAAAAGGAAAATCTGTACCATGCATGATTTTTAGTCAACATCTAAGAAGTCTGCAGTGGTATTTTCTCTGAATTATATATACACAGATACATACGTACTTTGTTGGGGTGGCATATGCAATGTAACAAGAGTACAATACATATGATTACAAAAGAAATCCAGATTATTGTTTTCTACAAAGTACACCTAAAAATGAATATACAAATTGAGCACATGTACAACAAATATACAGTGTGAAAAAGAACAAGTTTTAAATTAGTTAACGAAACAACATTAGCAAAACTTTTAATTCATATGGTGCCACACCACTTGCCTGAATGGTCTTAGTGATGTTTAATGTGGTTGAACCTTGTGCCATAGGTGACTTAACAGCTACTGTAGGTGCACTCCTCTTTAGACTTATCTTTTCACGAGCGTCCATCACTTTGACGGGCTTGTCTCCTGCCTTGATCTGCTGCTTTCTAGAATTCAGCGTTTCTCGGGCATCTTGCACTTTACCCTTAATGCGGAAGCGGGCATCTTTGGCCACCAACTTTTCACGGGCATCTTTTATCCCTAGTTTTAGACGTGCATCTGTCACACCGATTTTCTGACGAGCATCAAATGTTCTCTGAAAACTGGTGGCAAGGGGACGATTGCTTACAGATGGTTGGAGCCTGGATCTCATACTTCCTATACCTCCCCTGTTACTGACCCTTGGTAGGAAGAGAAACAATTTTATTTAGTTAAAACTTCCACCGATTCACATAACAATACTACTATAATCAATTCCCCGATATCGAGCAGTGTGTGCATTGTCAATAACTGCCCATAATTCCTAGGTTTTCCTGTCACTATAACATCCTCCTTGTGGGCGGACATATCGCACAATCGGTGTACTGGAAAATCAGTAGCTTCTAATAAACAATTGCAAAATGTGTAACACATATTGGAGCTTTCAATTTGGCAAAAAAAAAATAAATCGCTGTTTGTCGACCCAATTAAAAAAAAACCGGACAGAGTGTACCCAGCTTGACTCTCCAATAACTGTATCAAAATATGTTAACTGAATAACATGCATAATAAAGCAGAGGATTGTAGTTTTAAGGAAATATAATTCCACAGTTAATTCCTTGTGTTATATCATTAAAACTCCTCAGATTAATAATTTTAAACATGTAGCGCATTTCCTAAAATCTGCTGTTAATATACAAGCGCATTCAGAAGAGAGAACCACGTCACTCCTTAAAACTGAACAGTTTGGATGCTCTTCAGACAGATTGTGTCCTTTTTAAATAGTAAATGTCTGTCCTTATGGTAAAAATAAAGATCTTCCAATCGTGTGATGGATATATTTTAGCTTCCTTTTATTTTGTCAATGTACACACTTTATAAACGCCATTTCCTATAGTACATGGCACGTTCCTCGGCTCACTGCCCGCATCTGCAGACAGAACTTCCTAAATACCTATAGGAGGTAGATTCTGGCAAGTAATGATCCGGTGAGGTCGGCGTGATGTTATTAGCATAACGCTACTAAATCAGACATTCACCCTGCACTCCACTGAAAGTACAGGGTGCTTCACTCGCTATTAGCCCCAAAGGTTCTCTCATAACTTTTAAAGTAATTGGCGTAATTTAGTGAAATTTGCCCCACCTCGTGTTTGTGTGTTACGTGCCGATATGAACCGGTACACAGCTGAACAATGCATGTTGAACTGAGTTGATAAAGATTCATATCGGCACGTAACATGCAGACACATTGAATGTGGACGCCACAGTACACAACCCCACGGTCAGAAACAGGAATACCTACTGACTAGCAGTGGTGGCTCCAGAGGTGTGGCTGCAGCGCAGTCCAAATTTCATATAGGGAAACCACATCAACTGGCATCCTCACTGGCAGTTGGTGTGACTCCCCTATTTGAATTTTGGACTGCGCTGCTGACTAGGGTGGTAAACAGCTGGCCTGGACGCTAATGGCGAATACTTTCAACACTTGCTATGACTTCCTCATGTTTCTCATAGTCTGTGTAAAATTTCACTAAATTACACCAATTACTTTAAAAGTTATAAGAAAAACTTTGGGGCCACAATCGAATAAAATGGGATGTAGTCAGCATCCCGGCGTGCGGGATGCCAACGGTCTAAATACCGGCGCAGAAATCCCGACAGCTTTGGGATCCCATCTCCGGTGTCCCGACCGCCGGCATCCCAAAGGTTAGTATCGGGGGATAGGTTTCAAGTTAGGGGTTAGGCACTAGGAGGAGGGTTAGGGTTACCCATTAAGGGGGGAGGGTTTTTTTTATGGTGCGGGTAGGGGAGGTTAGATTTAGGCACTGGGGAGGTTAGGTTTAGGCATTAGGGGGAGGTTAGTGCTACTATACTTACATATGGGTGTCAGGATTCTGACTGTTGGGATGGCACTGTCTGTATTCTGACCAGCAGCATCTCGACCGCCGGGAATCCATACCCAACCCAAATGAAGCACTCTGTATAACATCACACAGATTGCTATATTTTTATTGACAAAATAAAATGAACCGATAATTCAACCATCACACAATTGGAAAATCTTTTATTTTTAGCACAAAGACTGATTTAAAAGGGATAAACACAAATCTATGGTTCACATGTGCCTAAAGAAGCACATCCACATGCAGACTAGGGAAAGACAGTACGATTATGACATCGTAATCATACAGTCGTTACCCATCCCCTGCAGTGCCTACACTGAACTATTAGTCATCCCTCATCCCCGAACATGGCCAATCTGTCATTATCGGCAGATTGACCAGCACGTTCAGGTGATGATTGTTGTCGGAGACGACCTGCGGAAGCGCGCATCGCTGGTCGTGTCCGACATTACAGTGCACGATTTGTGCATGATTAATGAGCGATTGCACGATTACAATGTTGTAAAAGCTCATTAATATTGCCTAGTGGATGTGCCCCTTAAGAGCAACCAACCTGTTAATTTATAAGCGTTTCCAAATTCTTACTAGTATCACCTGCTTCAAAGTAGAAAGTCCCTACAATAGTAAATGTGAGTAACATGCTTATTAGGACTAATCTCTCCTTTATGGTGCATACACACAGTCAGATTTAAAGGACGATTTAAAAGATAACGATATCGTTTGCTCGTTTAAATCGTCCTTTTTGCGCCCCCAAACGATGCGCGGGCACAGATCACCGCCCGTGCATGCAGGCCAACCTGGACGCTATTGACCAGGTTAGCCTGGTTACTATAGGGACCCTCAATCGTTGATAGAGAGTAGTTATAGCATTTGGGGGAACGGTGCATGTGCTGGATGTTCGATAACAATCATCCAGCACATGTAGGAAGATCAGACGATAGCTGATCGTTGTCTGATCTGACGTGTGTATGGTCCATTATAGAACTACCGTAGGAGATTATATTAAGATGAACTGACCCTCACGCAAAATAGTAGCATTAGCCACATAGAACCACTGATATGACTATATGAATACAGAGACAACACACACACAGCACAAGGGATAGTTACACACAAACACACCTTAAGGGCTGTATAAAACAGATAGAACTATGGCACTGTAAGTGTTGTAGAACCACCTCCCCCAGCATGCCATTGCAGCGTGCACTATAGGACATGTAGTGCACATCTGAACCATATAAGCAGATCTGTAGTTGACCCCACGGCACCTTGGCAGACCAAACAGGCAGTACATATTATATAGGCCCAATCACTCCCCTACTGAGTGGCAGTACACAGCCACCAATCATCACCCAGCGCTGTGTACACCGACCACTGAGCGGGCAGCACTCCGGACCGCGCCGCCAATAGCATGCCCGGGGCGGCTATAGGAAACGCTGCAATTCGCACCTATGGAGACATGATAGAGTAAGATAAACCCCCCCCCCCTTACCTGCTGTACATCCCGGTGCCCGCGGTCATTCCCCGTTTCCTGATCAGTTCATCCAGCGACACGTCAGCCATATTACTCCCACCACACAGTCCCACACCACCACCGCCGCAGCAACTGGGATGAAGTGGGCGGAAACACGTTAACACGTCATCAAGTACGGTGAGCGTAGCGTTAGTTAGCTACCATCATGCATTTCGTCAAAACATCATTTACATATATTGTGTACACTGTTTATTTAGCAAATAACGCTTTAGTTAATAGCTAATTTATATAAACTAAACAGGGTAACCGAATATCTGACTGTAACATACTGATATAACGCATTGATAATCAATCAGCTCAACTCGCCCTAATATGTGTAACATTGTATAACAGGGTGATACCACGCGTCTGGCGGTGTTGCGGTATGCCTTAAACTAATGAGTAAGGAAAATAACGAGCTGGGGTAACGCCTGGTTCCTCACTACACATGTGAGAAGAATTTTTGAACGGGTATAGGTCGCCCCGTGGAGGACCTGCCTACTTTGCGGGACCTTCAGGTGCTGTGATCTTCCCGATCCCCTGAGCGAGTTAAAAGAAAGATAAATTGAAATGTTTAATCTTATATTTTGGTTGTTGTTTATGCTTAGTAGGTTCATTTTATTTGTGTGATGGTTCTAGGGATCGCCATCGCTGGTGCTACAGAAAAGTCTCCCTGCCCAAATCTCCCACAGTGAGGAGCTGCTGTGTGTTGTCAGGTGGAGCTCAGGGGCAAACAGGATTCTTAAAGGGTGGGTTTATATATATATATATATATATCTAATATCGAAAATGTGTCCTTCTGTCATTCTGTCCTTCTATACAAATCCACAGTTTACAAGCCAAGATCGTGAAATTTTACAAACAAGCATATTAAAACACGGCGGTGGTAACTAAAAATTTTTTCAATCGAAATGAATTACTGTTCATTTTTAATTAATTGAAAAAAAAAAATTTTATGCATAGCACTCGCCCTCTACAGGTCAGGTACGGAATTAGAAAAGGATTTAGCTTATCTGCTATTTTTTCTTTTCTATCTCTACTATCTACTATATAAAAGCCAACAGTTTTGCCTCTGTCTTTCTATACAAATCCACAGTTTACAAGCCACAGTTTACAAGCCAAGATCTCTCATGGTTCTACACCTAAACCACCACACTATTAATGCTCTCACTCCATGCAATCATCTCTAAGACTACTACATCCTTTACTCTCCCTGCAGCTCATCCTTCTGTACATATTGCTGCCTCAGTACTTTCCTCTTCTCTTACAAACACATATGAGCTTTTAACTTATCTAAACACATTGACAATAACATCCACAACCTCTCGCCATAACAAACATTCAGTCAAATCCCACAAATATATTTATATCTCGCTCCTGTTGCTTCTATTAGCTGATGACATATCTCCAAATCCAGGCCCAACCCACATGCCACACCCACAACGAACTATAAATCCAGCTAACCTCATAAACATTGCGTGCCTCCCTTCACCATCCAAGTCACTAAAATGTGCCTTATGGAATGCACGCTCTGTCTGCAACAAACTAACATCCATCCATGATCTCTTTATTTCAACTAACCTCAACCTTCTGGCAATAACAGAAACATGGCTCACACAATCAGACACTGTCTCCCTTGCTGCACTTTCACATGGTGACCTACACTTCTCACACACCTCCAGGCCTGGCAATTGTAAAGGAGGTGGAGTAGGAATATTACTCTCCCAATCTTTCACATTCACAGTTCTCCCACAGGTACCTTCACTCACATTTACATCATTTGAAGTACATTCTATCAGGACTTTCACCCCTTTCTCTCTGCGAGTTGCTGTTATCTATCGCCCGCCTGGGCCACCGCAACAATTTCTGGAACATTTTTCAGCCTGGCTCCCTCACTTCCTATCCTCAGACATCTCCACCATCATTATGGGTGATTTCAATATCCCCATTGACAGTCCACAATCTCCTCATGCCTCCAAACTACTCTCTCTAACCTCCTCTCTTGGCCTCTCCCAATGGACTGACTCCTCTACTCATAAGGAGGGCCACTGCCTTGATCTTGTATTTACCAGACTATGCTCAGTTTCTGATTTCACTAATGCTCCTTTCCCTCTCTCAGATCACAATCTTATCACCTGCACACTTTCCTCCATTACATCAACCTCAATGTCAGTGAAATCAACCAAACCTCCTAAAACCCGCAGAAATATTAATGTGATTAACTTTCAACAACTATCTAACTCTCTACAACAACGACTCTCACCAATTTCTGCACTCACTTCTCCTGAGACTGCTGCATCACAGCTAAACCAGATTCTAGTAAAAGCCCTCGATGAAGTAGCTCCAGCTACCCATCACACTCCGCGTAGACTTAGACGTCAATCGTGGCATTCTAACCTAACAAGGCATCTACAAAAACTCTCACGTAAAGTAGAACGTCAGTGGCGAAAGTCTCGCACTCCAAGTGACTTCCTCACATATAAGTCTATCTACAACTCTTATCGTACTGCTCTGGACACTGCCAAGCAAATATATTTCCAATCTCTTATCTCTGCTCAAGCCTCTAACCCCAAGCGACTTTTTAATACATTTAAACTGCTTCTTACCCCTCCCTCACCCAAGCCACCTGCTGCTATCTGTGCACAAGATCTTGCTTCCTATTTCAAGGACAAGATTGATAATATCCGAAATGAAATGTTATTCTCTTCCACAGCTAGTGACCTACTCAATTCCCTACCTGAACCCTCTGGCACATTCTCTTCATTTGACCCCACAAATGAAGATGAAGTATCTACACTCTTCTCATCCTCCTACTCTATTACCTCTCCTCTAGATCCTATACCCTCACAAATTAGTAAAGCTCTGTCTCCTGTGCTCATCCCAACCCTAACTAAAATCTGTAATCTCTCTCTTTCTACTGGCACCTTTCCATCACTGTCAAGCATGCAGTGATTACTCCCATTCTGAAAAAACAAAATTCTGACCCTAACACTCTCTCTAATTACCGTCCTATCTCCCAGCTCCCATGCCCCTCCAAGCTACTGGAGAGATTTGTCTACACCCGCCTCACACACTTTCTTAACACTCACAACTTATTGGACCAACTTCAGTCTGGCTTCCGTTCCCAGCACTCCACAGAGACAGCCCTGACTAAGGTAGTAAATTATTTGGTCACTGCCAAGGCTAAAGGCCATTACTCGCTTCTAATTCTTCTAGATCTCTCTGCTGCTTTTGACACTGTTGACCACTCTCTTCTCGTACAAACATTACAATCCCTAGGTCTTAAGGACACAGCCCTTTCTTGGTTCTCTTCCTACCTATCTGATCGCTCTTTTTCTGTTCATTTTTCTGATTCTGCCTCCTCTTCGCTACCTCTATCAGTTGGAGTACCGCAAGGCTCTGTCTTAGGTCCTTTGCTATTCTCAATCTATACCACCTCTCTTGGCAAACTAATCCGCTCTTTTGGATTTCAGTACCATCTGTATGTGGATGATACTCAAATCTACCTATCCTCTCCAGATTTATCACCATCTGTATTGGTCCGTGTCACTGAATGTATTTCTGCCATTTCATCTTGGATGTCATCTCGCTACCTGAAACTTAATATTTCTAAAACAGAATTAATTATATTTCCACTGGCCAATAACAGTTACCAATCTGATCTCTTTATCACTGTTGATAACTCAACAATCCACCCCACCCCACAAGCTCGCTGCCTTGGTGTCATCCTTGATTCTGAATTGTCCTTTGTTCCCCACATTCAATCTGTTTCAAAATCATGTTACATACATCTAAAAAACATATACAAAATTCGACCATATCTCACACAAGACACTGCAAAAACTCTAATCCATTCACTCATTATTTCCCGCATTGACTATTGCAATAGTCTCCTTACTGGTCTTCCCAAAAACAGGCTATCGCCATTACAATCCGTTATGAATGCAGCTGTGGGGCTTATCTTCCTTGCCAAACGTTCATCGTCTGCTGCCACGCTCTGTCAGTCCCTCCATTGGTTGCCGGTTTTCTACCGTATTCAATACAAAATACTGTTACTTACACATAAGGCCATTAACCGAATTACACCAACATACATCTCTTCACTCATCTCAAAATATCTCCCAACCCGACCTCTCCGCTCAGCACAAGATCTGCGTCTCTCATCCCCATGCATTACTTGCTCCCATTTACGGTTACAGGACTTTCTTCGGGGCGGCACCCACTCTATGGAATGCCCTACCACACACAATAAGACTTACCTCTACTCTTCAATCCTTCAAGCGTTCCCTGAAAACTCACCTCTTCAGACAAGTTTATCAGATTCCAGAACCTACCACATAACCTTCATAGCTTCCATGTCTTATTAGATCCCCTCTCACAGTCCACACATAACCTCACACATTGTCTTTCTTTCACATACTCCTGACATTCTGCCGACATTCCTGTGTGACTGGATCATGCAGCCCACCAAGAAACTCTGCATTCTGGCCAGACCAAATTGCAATATTTAGCACCTATCCTTGTGTATCAATGCCTATTTCCCTATAGATTGTAAGCTTGCAAGCAGGGCCCTCTTACCTCTATGTCTGTCTGTTATTACCCTGTTTTGTTCTATCAATGTTTCCAATTGTAAAGCGCAGCGGAATATGCTGCGCTATATAAGAAACTGTTAATAAATAAATAAAATAAAGAAGAATAAAAGCATTGTCCTGTTTGGTTTATTGTTAGATGCAGATTTGGACACCATTCTTCTTGGGACATCTGCAAGGTCAATAATAAAAATATTAAAATGTTATTGTTGTTTAATTTCATAATTTGATTTTATAACATGCATTTTGTTACATACTAAGGAATTATGGAATTTTATTCTTTATCATATAATCTAAGTCTCTGAACATCATTTACTATGGCTCTCATGTGGAGTTTACACTACCTTTTAAATGCTGTATGAATTTATAACCACTATTGATTAGGGATGAGCGGGTTCGGGTTCTCCGAGAACTGAACCCACCCAAATTTCGGGGATCCGGGGCGATCCGAGCCAAGCTCGGATCTCCCTGCCTGCCCTGGATCCCTCACCCGAGGCAAAAACCTCGCGATCCCGCTGACGGGTCGCGAGGTTTTGTATTAAGTGGGCTTAACGCTGATTGGCTGAGAGAGCCATCTGTCACGGCTCCTAGCCAATCAGAGTTAAGGCCATTTAATATGCACACCTGAAGCAAAAGAAGATGGTGCCCGCCATCCCCTGCTGCCTGACACCACCGGCACCCCCCGCTGCCGACACCCTGCCGGCAACCCCAGTGGCAGCATCCCCCACTGCCGACACCGCCGCTGCCGACACTCCTGCCCCATGTACTGAGGACACCGTCAGTGACCCCCACACTGCCGACACTGCCAGCATTCCCACACTGAGGACACCACCAGCACCCCTGCACTGCTGACACTGTCAGCACACATGCACTGAGGACACCGCTGGCACCCCCGCTCTGCCAACACCACCAGCACCCTGCCTTGAGAACACCCCTGCAGTGCTGACACAGTCAGCAAACCTGCACTGAGGACACCGCTGGCACCCCCGCACTGCCGATATCACCGATACCCTTCACTGAGGACACTGCCAGCACCGCAGCACTGCCATTCCACATACTGAGGACACCGTCAGCAACTCCCGCACTGCCGACACCGCTGGCATCCCCGCACTGCCAACATTGCCGGTATCCTTCACTAAGGACGGTGTCAGTACCACAGCACTGCCATTCCATGTACTGAGGATACCGTCAGCAACCCCTGCACTGCCGACACTCCCACACTGAGGACACCACTGGCACCCCTGCACTGCTGACACTGTCAGCACACATGCACTACAACAGTATGTCAGATATTACGCACAAGCATAAATTCAATAGTAATGATTTTTTTAGCACAGATCTTAAAACCAAAGACCTACCCGAGAAGGGAAAGGGATTTTGTGCGAAATTTCTAGAATTTGAAAAACTATGTATTTCAGAAACAAAACAGTGGTGGGAGATCACCACCCTTGAGAGATATATTGAATGTGACCTTATACCAAGAGGCCTTCAAATACAAAATAATCCCACTTTTTTACCTATAAATACTCATTTCTATAAGGAATGGAATCAAATACTGGATGAAACATCGACCAGACTAATTAAATTGATTATTAAAGATAGGCGTGAGTCCCTGTCAGATATACAGGAACGAATAAAAAAATATGAGAATGAATTCACACCTGTAAAACTTATGGAGGATTACAAGAAACTAATCAAATTCACTAACAACAAGATAGATCAGCTCGAGGGAGATATAAAGGAACGCAAAAGAAGAAAATTCTGTAGAGACTTGGATGATAAGAAAGCAGATGCCCCACAGTGTGTAGAACCAAGCATACCCCGGAGTTCAAAGCGTCTCCCAATGTAGAAAATCTCAAACGACAGAACAATGTGAAAAGGACCCAGAAGGACCATCTACTGAAAACACCACTGAATCCATCTAAGGACCGAATTTATTTACCCTACAACAAGCTAAATTTTACCTATAGGAATAATAAACAACAGAGGGAGTATTCAAGAACATATAAACCTCAGCTGACACAGAAACCTTTTGAAATGGGCAAAAAAGAGGCCCAAAGACACAATGAACAGGAAGCACTCCAACTGAGACAGAGAATCACCAACTTGGAGAACATCCCTTTAGAATGTGCCAGTCTAAAGAAAAGAACAAGGAACGACTCAACAGAAGATTTTTTAGAATTTCTAGATTCCATGAATGATACAGACACGAGTCCCCAGGTAAAGAAACCACGAAAAAACTCAGAAAGAGAGGAAGAAGAGGAACCGGAGTAGAAAAAAAGAAGAACATTACGACCAGTACAGGGAGTGGAGGAAACACTACTACAGATGAAAAACAAAGTGGGATATTCAACCTAAGCAGTATCCACTTGTCCCATGAACAATGTGAACTTTTAAAAAAAGGATTGAAATTTGCACCGCAGTCACTACCCAACAAATTCAATATGTATATTGACTTGCACAAGTTTATGAGAAAAATCTGTCTTAAGAAATACTTCCAGAAGAATCCGATCATTAGGAATTCTGTAGAAAAAGGGACCCAGGAACAGGTCATTCAGCATACAAATTTTAGACCACCCAGTAATTTTTATCCTAGTCACATGAAAGGTTCGACCTTAGAAACATTCCAGAAACTTGTAGAAAAAGATATCGATGAATTACCTGAAAAACCAAAAATCAAAATGAACTTGAACAAAGAAGAGAAAAAAGCTCTTCAAGAACTCAGAAACAATAAAGAGATCATCATCAAATCAGCAGATAAAGGGGGAGGACTGGTGATTATGGATAAGGAGAAATACCTGCTTGAAAATTAGAGACTTTTATCAGATTCTGCAACGTATGAGAAATTAGAAAGAGATCCCTTGAAAGTATACCAGAGGGAGTTGAATGATCTCCTCAAGGAAGGCTTGGACCTGGGTATTCTTAACAAAAAAGAATATGAATTTCTCAACATAGCAGCACCGAGAACACCAGTTTTTTACCAACTTCCCAAACTACATAAGGACCCAGTTAACCCACCAGGGAGACCCATCATTTCAGTTTTTCAATCACTCACTTCAAATCTTTCTGGTTATGTCGACACTTTTTTACAACCTCTAGTTGTCCAACAGAGAAGCTATATCCAAGACACCACATCTATATTACAACAATTCAGCAATATCACATGGGAGGACTCTTACTATCTGGTAACTTGTGATGTTAAGTCACTGTACACCTGCATCCGACATGCAGATGGCTGTGCTCACACCTATCACTACTTGAATCATCTCTCCAACCTTCCAAATCAGCAAATAAGTTTCATTATGAGCAGCATAGAATTCATACTAGATCATAATTATTTTTGGCACCAAGAGCAGTTTTTCAAGCAAGTAACAGGGACTGCAATGGGTAGTCGTTTCGCACCAAGTTATGCGAATCTGTTTGTAGCGAAGTGGGAGGATGATTACATCTGGCAGAACAACCCATTTCAGACACATGTCAAGCATTGGAGAAGGTACATAGATGATATCTTCTTCATTTGGGATGGAGAAGAAACGACACACAAGATTTTTTGCATATCTCAACAATAACCCATTCAACTTGGAATTTACGCATAACTATAGTAAGAACAGTATACAGTTTCTGGATCTAGAAGTTTACATAAAGGACAACACTGTACAGACCCGGACGTTTTTTAAGAAGGTAGAGTGCAACAATTATCTCCTCTCCTCCAGCAATCATCACCCTAAATGGATAGGTAACATCCCGGGGGGACAACTTCAAAGAATAAAAGAAATTGTACAAATGATAAAGACTTCAAAGAACACAGCGCCTTCCTGAAACAAAGATTTCTAGAGAGAGGCTACTCTGAGAAAGTCATAGATGACAATTACAAGAAAGTGGAGAGACTCAAGAGAGCAGATCTTCTACTATACAATAAAAAGAAGGTTAAGAGTCCGCCAAAGACACTATTCATTACCCAGTATAACAGCTACACTAAAGGATTGACAAACAGCTTGAATAAACATTGGCATCTACTGGAACTTGATCCAGACTTGAAAGACATAGTCACGACCAAACCTAGAATTGTCTATAAAAAAGCGCAAACCCTACAAAGTCTTCTCACGACAAGTTGCATACCCCCAGACCTTCCAACACTCACCAACAAACAGAAGGGTTTCCATTTCTGTTTGGACTGCAAAGCATGCAGAGTAACAAGTAGCCATTCTACCAAACCCATCACCAGTTTTTGTTCCAATACCAACAAGAAAACTTTTGCTATCAAACAAAATTTGAGTTACAATACAGAGGGTGTCATATACCTGTTACATTGTCCTTGCGGCCTCCAATATGTGGGCCGCACTATAAGGAAATTCAAAACAAGAATTGGCGAGCACATTTACAATATACAGAAAGGATTAAACACACACAGTGTTTCGAATCATTTTCTCACACACCACCAGAAGAATCCAAAAGGACTAGGATTCATGGCAATTAGAAAAATTGAAAAAGATTGGAGAGGAGGGCACTTTGTGGAAAAAATCTCAAGATCAGAAACAGAGTGGATTTACAATCTAGGAAACTTATACCCTAAAGAACTTAATGTAG
Source organism: Taudactylus pleione (assembly GCA_031769625.1). Lineage (NCBI taxonomy): Eukaryota > Metazoa > Chordata > Amphibia > Anura > Myobatrachidae > Taudactylus > Taudactylus pleione. The sequence goes on along the minus strand of JAUIMM010000079.1, from coordinate 3,261,722 downwards.
ATTTTGATCTGGGAGCTTTTTTTAAAAATCTAACATCATATTCTCTCTTATATTTCATGCTGCTACCAGTTACCAACACTTATTTCCCCTTTTTTGATTGAATATCTATTTTGTGCATTTACATTCATTTATTATTCAATAAGACCTTTTTCGTCTTGTAGTATACATCTTACGTTCCACTTTATTTTCTGCTGGCACCAGGCACCAGGATTATTTCTACATTTTTAAGTCCAAGAGAATTAGTTTCCCTTTATTAGCGAACAGGACTTCAGCAATAATTGAGACAGAGTAAGAACAATCTGCTGATAATATCATTTAATGTTGTTTGGCAACAATCCGTTTTTTTATCATTTGTTTATTTCCTATTTTTTATTTTTATTTTTTATTCTTTTTTATTTATATTTATGTTTATTTTTATGTTTATTTTTATATTTATTTCTCACATATATTTTGTTATACTTTTAATTTCACACATTTTTTAAGATTTTATATATATGCAATAAAAAATTTTTTTTTATGAGAACACTTTCTCTCCCCACTAAAAACCCTGGCTGCACGCTTGAATGGGACAATTAGTGATTTTGAGTGACAGGAGAATGTAGCCAATTGCAACAGCCCTACAGGGTTAAAAGGAACAACGGGAGCACACCTGAACACACCTTGAAAAAGTCTGTATAGATGAAACGCGTTGGTGTTACTATCCCATTCTCACGTTACCACTTGACGAGTACTGACGAGCACTTGGAGCGGGAGCTGTGATCAAGCGGCGTCCGGAGCCAAGCTGCACAGGAGCACGAGTCATTCAGTGGAACATCATCCCTTCAAGCAGCCGACAGAAACTACCAGCGCCTCCGACAGCGGTAGAACATCAAGAGGTCACCGCGCAGGACACAGGATCGTGCATAGAGAAAGGTAGGGTCAGACCCAAGCCCCGTCCACCCGCATTCGTCCCTCCACGGCTGCCACAAGGATCCTGAGTTTTTTAAACACCACACACCTTATCACGGAAAGTGCTTTTAAACATTATATGTGTTATATGTTTGTTTGTTCGTCTTAGTCCCAACATTGCTGGTCCTGTCATTAGTATTTTCACGCATCACATATAGATCCCACTTTTTTAGTCGGCCACTGTTCTAAATATTTAAAAAAATTTATTTACATGTTGTGCATACCTCTACACATTCTGACTCCAATTTTTCATTTGTTCTACACGCAAGCGCTTCTATCTTAAATAATTCTCTATTGCTGATTGGTCAGTATTCTGACCTTCCATAATAGATAGCTGCTGCATAACACCCTGGGAGCGCTTGATTTTAATTGTTTGGACACATGCACTGAGGATACCGCTGGTACCCCTGCTTTGCCGACACCCTGCACATAGTACACTGCCAGCACCCCCACACTACTGCCCCATGTATTGAGGACTCCATCAGGGACCCCGCACTGCCACTACTCCCACACCGAGGGCATCCCTGCACAGCCGACACTGTCAGCACTCCTGCACTGTACATCCGACACATTTTGAATGCTTCTATCTCTGAAGTTTGCTTTACACCATTACAGGTCCTACTTCCTTGGAAGACCTTAGGACTGTGGATGGGGAAGTTTGTCACACTTTTCGTGAGGCCTGCCTAAGGAGAGGTTTGTTGGAGGATGATATGTAACCAAACATTCTTAAAATCCCAGGCAACACCAAGTACTTCAGCCAGTATATATATATATATATATATATATATATATATACCAAATGTATGACAAAGGGCGCTAATAATGATTTATAATCTGCAAAAGTTGAATAATCTCAGTCTATTCTTTTTGGTGATTCAATCATTTAGTAGAGGAGGATACGATGATGACCCAGAAGTCTTGTTGTCCTCTCTGAAACTGTATGATTCCATGCTGTAACCTTTGTCTGGAAGGAATTTATTCCGTGGATGACCTTTTACTAGAAATGAACCCTCGCACCAAGGGAAGAACACCCAAAATATAATGAATCAACCATTCATATGGACATGAATATATTTATTCCAGTATAAAATCTTTTTTGATAAAAAAAAATTTCTTTACAGGATATTCATCATAACATCAACAATGAAGCACAGCATTTGTTTTACAAATATTTTTTAAAAAAGGTTTCCCCACCTTTGTATTCTTTGGTTCACAAATTGTGGGGACCCAAAAACAAACGTGCCCAAAACTGAACCCAATGCGTTTCGCCCTAAAAAGGGCTTCCTCAGGGGTAGTTTTAACACTATATTATAATAATAAAAATGGGTGTTAGACATAATAGTGCGAGGTAACTATAATAGATTTAAATATTTAAATAATTTATGAAGACGAACATACCATAGGCATAATGCCTCACCAAACAGGTAGATGGAAATGTTCTGAGATCCAGACCTCAAATATTCTGGAATTCAAAACCTTAAAAGGTCTATACAGAGCCTGTAATTTAATAGAAACAATTTCTCAGGCTTGTAATAGTTGAAAATACAGTACTACTTTGTCTGATTTATCAGATACTCAAAAAAAGATTAATTTCCCTGGACAAGATGATACAAATTTTTGATAGTGTATCTATAGGACCATATATTCACCAGATAGATACCTAGAAATAAGTCAATAAGGGTGTATGAGCGACTTCTCTTCTCTTATAGGGTAATATAGATATCATTACTCTCTTGTAATCATTTAATGAAGGAATATACAGATATATAAACAACTCTTCTCCTATAGAATAGTAAAAACAGGCAGTATGGATAGCATTGTTCTCTTATGATTGCTTAGTAAAGGATATATAGATATATAAACAACTCTTCTCCAATAGGATAGTGTAAATAACATTACTCTCCTATAATTACTCATTTTATATGTTCCCAGTATATAGTTTATAATTAGGTAATTATAACCCTTACCACAAAATGGGTTATATATAAATAATTAGCCTGAGTTATAGGTACATTATTTACAGTGTTCACAACATAGTTAAATTATGGGCATTCAAAGATCAGTAATTCCAACATTTATAACATAATATACAACATACATATAATTATTTTAATCGCAAACATTATGAAGAAGCAACTGTGGCCTTACCTGGACCTGTAAATTCAGTCCTGACAGCAGTATTGAGCACATGGTTAGTATAGTGCAAGACTTCCTATTTATTCACCTGAGCTTAGTGACCTCACTTCCTCCAGTAATTAATTCCCAGTGACATTAAATCTAATAAAGTGCTTTATTTCCTATAGTAAGCATATTGCTTTATGTTACTTAACCTAGCTTGCATGTACGCTATATATTTTTCCCTATTGCACTACTCATTCCGATAATGTAAAGTTTGTATTGGCCTAATTGGGTATATTTACCCATCAAGCCTTCCGTGCGTGTCAACCGCTTTCTGTAATTGGCGGCGTGCGTTCCAAGGGAACTAGTCACGTGGTCGCTAGTCCACGATCGTGTTCCCTTGGCACTTAATCACGTGGTCGCTAGTCCGCGATCAGGTGGTCTACCTCGTGTGCTTATGCACACTGCTGCATCATAGAGCTGAAAGCTCTACATGGATGCTAGGGGAAAGACAGGGATTCTCCGTCTGCAGCCATTTTGTATATGACATAATCGTCTTAAGATGATTAAATTCTCCAAGGCGAGGGCTTTATATTAACTGATAATTTAGAAAAAAAAGATTTTTCCTTAATACTGATACACACATAGAGAGAAATTCTCTGTTGTATTGTTATCGAATCAATCTATTGTTGATAAACCTAGATCTTATAACGGCGGCCATTTTATTGGAGATAATGTTATTGTTATTATTGCAACATATGTCATGAGAAATATATTTTCATGACATATACTATATATACATATATGATTCTTCTTATATACTACTGATCTTATCTGAAGGGACAACTATATAACATTACTGATTAAATTTTATATTTGGACCTAATAATGGGCTGGTGAGAATAATAGTGATTATTTTAGTGTTTAAAAATAAATAAATCTCTCTATAACGCCGCTGTGCAACTTATTTAGTGAACTAATATTATCTTTGTTTGATACTAAAAATTAATGAAATGATCCATCACTATATCTCTATTAAATATCCTATGTGTTATAAATTTTCCATTAGTGCTTCACAATTCATTCATTAGTGCCTTTGATTCTTCATAATGCTTATCGATTTTACAATATTTAAATCCCAAAGATATTTTACATAACTATATTTCATATTTTAACATTAGTATATTATATAGTAACAATACTCAGAGTTAGATGTCATTTAATTATTCCTAATTTTTAACTTGACAAGGATCTATTATTCTCCTCGTCACGATATTATTTAAATGTTACCATTGGTATATTTCTCCCTCAACCTCAAGGAGTGTCTGAATTATTCTGGCCTATTTTTTGAAAATAATGTGTTTCAAAATAATAGCTGTTAGATGTATTTCTTATTTATTATTCAGATAAATGCAACCACATCAATATTTTCATTTAGACCCTTGGGGTACAACATGTCTAAAGTGTATATCCAAAAGGATTCACTTTTGGATAACTCTAATTCTCTACTCCCTCCTCTTGTATTAGCCCGAACATGTTCTAAGGCTGTAAAAGTTAGACCTTTTGTATTTGAATGATGCATTTCTTTATAATGTCTAGGTAGACTATGTGTTAGAACCTTATTACGGATATTCCGCAAATGCTCTTGAATGCGGATTTTTAGAGGTCTTTTTGTTTTTCCCACGTATATTTTCCCACAGCTACATGTAATTCTGTATATTACAAATATGGTATCACAAGTAATGACATCTCTGATGGTGTATCTTATATTAGTATTAGTTATATTACATGAGTTTTTCTCCATAAATTTACAACATATACATTTTCCACACGGGAAACATCCTGTTCTTTTCGTAAGGAAATTATTACCTCTATCCGTTTCTTTTTCTACCACTTTTTTTAGTCTACTTGGTGCTATTAGACTTTTCATATTTTTTGCCCTTTTATAGATCATTCTTGGTTCTGGGGGAAGTGCAGGACCCAATACGGGGTCTTTTAATAATATGGTCTAATGGCGTTTGAGGATATTTTTGATTTTGTGGTTCTCTCTATTATACTGAGTGATAAAAGGTCTAGCTTGTAGCTTTATTTCTTTATTTTGACCATTTTTTTCTTGTAGGAGAGTGTTTCTATCTAAATTAGAGGCTTTTTTTATTGCTTCTAATATCTTATCCTTATTATATCCTCTCTCTTCAAATCTTTCTTTTAGCATATTTGACTGTTCCCAAAAAAGACTTTCATCGCTACAATTTTTTCGAATTCTTGCGAATTGGGCATAGGGTACATTATTAAGCCAAGATGGTAAATGGCAGTTTGAAGATGGTATAAAACTATTAGCATCTACTTCTTTAAAAAAAAGTCTTTGTTTCTATTCTTCCATTTGGTTTACCTTCTAAAACTACATCTAAATAATCAATGACTTCTTTATGTTGTTTGTAAGTGAATTTTAAATTGAATTCATTTTCATTTAGATATAATAAAAAAATTTCAACACTAGTTACATCCCCCTCCCAAATGAAGATTAGATCGTCTATGTAACGACGAAAAAAAAATATGTTATTCATTTCAAATTCTGAACCGTAGATGTATTGTCATTCCCACTGTCCCATCAGAATGTTAGCGTATGATGGGACAAATTTTGTGCCCATCGCTGTTCCTTGTTTTTGCAAAAAATATTCTCCCTCGAATTCAAAAAAGTTGTGTTCTAAAATAAATGCGATACTTTTTAGGATAAAATGTCTTTCTTTATGGTCTATCTGTTCTGAAACTTTTAATGTGTCCTCTATTGCTTGTATCCCTTTACAGTGTGGGATTGAGGAGTATAAGGCCTGCACGTCTACTGTGAGCCAAAGATATGATGGTGACCATGTTAGATCTTTCAATCATCTAATCAAGCTTGTAGAATCCTTAAGGTATGATTTTAATTCTCTTACATAGGGTTGTAGCTTTAGATCCAAATAGTGGGATAAATTTGAAGTTAGGGACTCTATGCCCGAAATTATCGGGCGACCTGGTGGTCTCTCCTTATTTTTATGTACTTTGGGTACATGATAAAAAAGAGCCACTTTAGAATCCTTGATATATAAGAAATCGAACTCTTTTTTACAAATAAGGCCATCTTTATATGCTGAAGTTAAAAGTTTGAACATTTCTTCCTGATATTCGTTTGTAGGGTTTATAGCAAGTTTTTCATATGTGTATACATCATTTAAAATTCTGTAAGCTTCTTCTAGATATGCTGATCTATCCTGTAAAACTATAGCCCCCCTTTATCTGCTATTTTAATCACTACATTTGTGTCTTTTTTCAAATGTTTCATAGCAGATTTTTCTTCAGGATTAAGATTACTTCTACTCCCAGTATTAATAGTTTTCATCTTTTTGAAATCTTCTCTAACATTTTCATAGAATATATCTAAAAAACTACCCCTAGACTCTACCGGGTAAAATTTAGAAGGTAATGACACCAATGGTCCAATGGTTCAGAGTTAGGTTTATAATCGAGTTTCGGTATAGGGTTTTTAAGAAAATGTCTTTGTACTGTTAGATTACGAATGAATTTATTTAGATTAATAAATAAATCAAATTTGTCTACATGAGAGTCTGGGGCAAATTTAAGACCCTTTTCTAATAGCGAGGATTGTGATATGGAAAGTGTTTTTTGGGATAAATTGATGATCCCTGTTGTCCGTTTTCCTGGAAATTGGCTCGTCTTTTTTGGGGGGAATTTCCTCCCTCCCCTCTTTCCTCTCCTCCTATTCTTAGGATTCTCTTTACACCCTGTGGAGAATCTATCCTCGTAAATAATTCCTCTTTTCTTTGAGTATTGGGGAATCGGGTTCCTTTTCTCCCCTCTAAAAAGTGGGAACGATATTCATTAAATACTGGGGATGGAGATCTTAAATTTTCAAATCTATTTTTGTGGTTATAGTCTCTATACTTTTCTCTTATAAATTGGGGAGAGGAGTAAGAAGAAGAATTTCTTCTTGATTTCATTTTTATTTGCTGCCATTCAGATCTTCGATGAAAACGTGGTTGTCTTTGTGGAAGACTTTCCCATCTATTTGATGTTCCAAAATGAGTATCTGAATGCCCTAATTGTGGGCCATTTTCACGTAATGTAGAAGATATCCAATTATGGACTTTTCGATTATCATAATCTTTTTTGTCTCTTAGAAATTTTCTTTGTTTAGTTGATACTATATCATTTTCAAGTCTATCTAATTTGTCTTGGAATTCTTCTACATCTCTTTTGAACTCTTCACTTTGTTCAAATTTTGTCACGAATTTTTCAAACTTATTCATATCTTTTTCTATTCTTACTAGGTCTTTTTTCCTCTCTGATATAATCAAACCCATTAATTCTGCTGAACATTTATCCAAAATTCGATACCAGTTTTATAGAAACATTTCGTCTTGAGATCCAAAAGTAGGGGCTTTTGATAGTCTTAAACCTCTTGGTATTCTACCTACTTCTAGATACTTTTCTAGTGTCAAGATATCATACCAGCCTTTTAATTCTCTTATGGCTAATTTTTCCATGGTTGAGAGATACCCTGAGTAATCATTATCATCATACTCTAGTTCTAAAATTTGATCTTCATCTAAAAAAATTGATCTACATTTTTGTGATCTTTTAGTTCGGTCTCGAAAGACAGGCATCACGACCAGCTGCAGTTGAGGCTACTAACAGTAGAATAAACCACACAAAGACAATACCTTCAACTTGCGCTTTAACAATAGAGTGTATAGAAAATAAATACCAGTACTTAAATAAGTTCACAAGCTGCTCCCTTCACAAACTCCCCTGTTAGAAGGATTGGAAAAAACACACCAAATGTATGACAAAGGGCACTAATATGATTTATAATCTGCAAAAGTTGAATAATCTCAGTCTATTCTTTTTGGTTATTCAATCTTTTAGTAGAGGAGGATACGATGATGACCCAGAAGTCTTGTTGTCCTCTCTGAAACTGTATGATTCCACGCTGTAACCTTTGTCTGGAAGGAATTTATTCCGTGGATGACCTTTTACTAGAAATGAACCCTCACACCAAGGGAAGAACACCCAAAATATAGTGAATCAACCATTCATATGGACATGAATATATTTATTCCAGTATAAAATCTTTTTTGATTAAAAAAAATTTCTTTACAGGATATTCATCATAACATCAACAATGAAGCACAGCATTTGTTTTACAAATATTTTTTAAAAAAGGTTTCCCCACCTTTGTATTCTTTGATTCACAAATTGTGGGGACCCAAAAACAAACGTGCCCAAAACTGTAGCCAACGCGTTTTGCCCTAAAAAGGGTTTCCTCAGGGATAGTTTTAACACTATATTATAATAATAAAAATGGGTATTTGACATAATAGTGCGAGGTAACTATAATAGATTTAAATATTTAAATAATTTATGAAGACGAACATACCATAGGCATAATGCCTCACCATGTGTGTGTATATATAGATATAAAATATATCTATATATATATATTTTATATCTATATTATATACACATCTCGGATAGCAATTTTTACCATATTCAGACTCATAATAAGCCTGGCTTAATATCAATACGTAGAGATGTGCGCCGACCCTCAAGTTTTGGTTTTGGTTTTGGATCTGAATCTGGTTTTGGATTTTTTTCCTTTGTGTTTTGTTTTTCGGTTTGGTTTTGGATCTGGATTTTTTCTTAAAATATAAAAACAGCTAAAATCACATACATGGGCCTGTTTTTGTTCCTACAGTATTATTAACCTCAATAGCATTTATTTTCAGTCATTTCCAATCAATTTTGACCACCTCACAATATTATTTTTTTCATCTAGTTAAGGACAAAAGGTTGCATCCAGCTAGCTGGCTGACTAAGCTAAGCGACACAGTGGGTGGCACTAACATGTGGCAGTTCAGCTTCCACGTTCCAACACAGATACAGTGTGTTATACAGTGTGGGTTGGATACACCAATAGTGCACTTACTGTGACATCAGTGTCGGCAGTGCGGGGTTGCTGGCGGTGTCCTCAATGTGAGAGTTCCAGTGGTATCCTCAGTTTTGGCAGTGTGGCGGTGTTGGCAGAGTGGGGGCTCTGGTAGTGTCCTGAGTGCATAGTGCCAGCAGTGTTGGCAGAGCGGGGGTGCCATCGGTGTCCTCAGTGCAGTAGTGCTGACAGTGTAGGCTGTGTAGGGATGCCCTAGGTGTGGGAGTAGCGGCAGTGTGGGGTTGCTGACGGAGTCCTCAATACATGGGGCAGTAGTGTGGGGGTGCTGGCACTGTCCTTAGTGCAGGGTGCCGGTGGTGTCGTCAAAGCAGGGGTACCAGTGTCCTCAGTGTATGTGTGCTGACAGTGTCGGCAGTGTAGGGGTGCCAGTGGTGTCCTCAGTGTGGGAGTGTCAGCAGTGCGGGGGTTGCTGACGGTGTCCTCAGTACATGGGATGGCAGTGCTGCGGTGCTGGCGGTGTCCTCAGTGAAGGGTACTTGCGATGTCGGCAGTGCAGGGGTGCCAGCGGTGTCTTTAGTGCAGGTTTGCTGGCTGTGTCGGCAGTGCAGGGGTTGCTGATAGTGTCCTCAGTATGTGGAATGGCAGTGCTGTGGTGCTGGCAGTGCCCTCAGTGAAGGGTACCAGCAATGTCGGCAGTGCGGGGATGCCAGTGGTGTTTTCAGTGCAGGTTTTCTGGCTGTGTTGGCAGTGTGGGGGTTGCTGACGGTGTCCTCAGTACATGGAATGGCAGTGCTGCGGTGCTGGCAGTGTCCTCAGTGAAGGGTACTGGCAATATCGGCAGTGCGGGGGTGCCAGCAGTGTCCTCAGTGCAGGTTTACTGACTGTGTCGGCACTGCAGGGGTGTTCTCAATGCAGGACGCTGGTGGTGTCGGCAGAGGGGGGGTGCCAGTGGTGTCCTCAGTGCATGTGTGCTGACAGTGTCAGCAGTGCAGGGGTGCTGGTGGTGTCCTTAGTGTGGGAGTGCTGGCAGTGTCAGCAGTGTGGGGGTGACTGACTGTGTCCTCAGTACATGGGGCAGCAGTGCAGGGGTGCTGACAGTGTCGGTGTCGGCAGTGGGGGATGCTGCCAGTGGGTGTGCCGGCGGTGTCCGCAGTGGGGGGTGCCGGTAGTGTCAGGCAGCAGGGGATGGCGGGCGTCATCTTCTTTTGCTTCAGGTGTGCATATTAAATGGCCTTAACGCTGATTGGCTGAGAGCCGTGACAGACGGCTCTCTCAGCCAATCAGCATTAAGCCCGCTCAATACAAAACCTCGTGAACCGTCAGCGGGATCACAAGGTTTTGCCTCGGGTGAGGGAACCGGGGCAGGCAGGGAGATCCGAGCTTGGCTCGGATCGCCCCGGATCCCCGAAATTCGGGTGGGTTCGGTTCTCGGAGAACCGAACCCACTCATCCCTAATCAATAGTGGTTATAAATTCATACAGAATTTAAAAGGTAGTGTAAACTCCACACAAGAGCCATAGTAAATGATGTTCAGAGACTTAGATTATATGATAAAGAATAAAATTCCATAATTGCTTAGTATGTAGCAAAATGCATGTTATAAAATCAAATTATGAAATTAAACAACAATAACATTTTAATATTTTTATTATTGACCTTGCAGATGTCCCAAGAAGAATGGTGTCCAAATCTGCATCTAACAATAAACCAAACAGGACAATGCTTTTATTCTTCTTTGGTGTTTTAGGTGTAGAACCATGAGAGATCTTGGCTTGTAAACCGTGGCTTGTAAACTGTGGATTTGTATAGAAAGACAGAAGAACAGAAGCAAAACTGTTGGCTTTTATATAGTAGATAGTAGAGATAGAAAAGAAAAAATAGCAGATAAGCTAAATCCTTTTCTAATTCCGTACCTGACTTGTAGAGGGCGAGTGCTATGCAAAAAATTTGTTTTTTAATTAATTAAAAATGAACAGTAATTAATTTCGATTAAAAAATTTTTTAGTTGCCTCCGCCGTGTTTTAATATGCTCGTATGTAAAATTTCACGATCTTGGCTTGTAAACTGTATATTTGTATAGAAGGACAGAATGACAGAAGGACAAATTTTCGATTTTATATAGTAGATATATACATACAGTATACACACACAAGCATATACTGTATATATTATATATACACATTCATATAGGTATCCACACACATACATATGTAACAGAAATTACACACACACACACACACAGTTACCTGGCAGCAGCTGCTGGTTGTAGAGATGGGGACGGGACCTGGCACTGTCATTAAGCTCCTCCCGCTAGCGGCAAAATGCTGCGATTTGCGGGTCTAACGGGAAGGGGCGGGGCCAAATGACAAGATTTAAATGAAATTGCATCATATTGGCTCCGCCTCCTCCCGATTGACCCGTGAATCACGGAATTTTGCCGCGAGGGGGTCGGGGCTTAATAATATGGCACTCGCTTGTCTTGTCTTTCAGGGTGGGTTTTTGGGTTCTCAGAAACCCCCCTTGGGTGCGCTACTAGGGCTGGCTGGCTGGCAGGGAGCGGTGCGGTGTGGCGCTGTGTGTACCGTCAGAGTCTGTGGAGTGACACTGGACTGGATGCCAGTTGAGGTAAAGTCCAGACAGTCAGTATCATTCCAAGAGCAATGCCAGCAGCCTGCCCCAGCTCCCAGCCATTACAACTCCTAGGCTGGGTTGTGCTGCTGAATGATGATTAAAGATTATGTATTCATGAAAAATATATACATGTATATATATGTATGTGTGTGTATATATATATATATATATATATATATATACACTCCACAATGAAAGGCGGCACTCAGAGTCTTTGTGAGTCTTTGTGTATCTTTGGTAATGTATAAAATATGGGTACTATGGGGTATGTTGCACACAATTAATTTTTAGTATCCATTTCAATCAGTCCCTCTTGTACTGCTGTTTCAAGTAATAAGTCAAGTTCTATTTTATCCCCTCTCAGTAATTCATAGGTATTTTGATCCCCCAGTTGGCGTTCACACTCTTCAATATAGGTAGTAGTATCCTGGATCACAATAGAACCGCCTTCATCTGCATTTCTAATAATAATGTCCTTTCATTTATTCAAAGAATCCAGTGCTCTCTTTTCTTCTATATGTAAATTGTGGTAGAAAGGGCCCGTGTCTTCTTTAATTGACTCCTCTAATAATCTGTTAAACGTTTTAATTGAAGCATTAGAGCTTTGGGGATGAAACTTTGATTTTTCACCCAATTTAACCACGTTAGCAGGTAGCACGTCTGAAGATTAGAGAGATGGCTGTTTATCAAAGTATTCCTTGAGTTTAAGAGAGCGTTGTAGCTTAAACATCTCAGTTTTCCATTTGAAAGAATTATTTTTATTCGTCGGAATAAAGGACAATCCTCTGTTAAGCACCTTCCGTTCCCACATAGTTAGAGCTGATGAGGACAGATAAAAAATTAGGTCCTCCTGGACCTTGGTGGCCTCCTTGTGCCCTTGAACACTTTGGCCCTGATTCAGAGCCGCTTGCTAGATGCAATCGCTCGCATCCAGCGTATGCAAATTTTTCAAAGTGACGACACGGGAAGCGATCGCCCGCCAAGGCTTAAGCACACCCACTTTGGCTGTGCGAGCGAGCACCATCGGTAGCGAACGCAGCGCTTGTGGTTGCCTTACCCTGCCGCAAGCACTGCGAGGACTTCAGTGTAAAAAACAGGCATGTGACATGTAGTATGACGCTGCCTATTAATTATGCATGCCTTAAAAACGGCGTTGAAACACACCTGCGTTCGCACCTCCACATCCCTGATATTAGTGTCCTGCCCATGTTACCACCCACAACCGGCCTCTCCTGTCTCTCATTTCACTTGGCTGTCTGTGCTGGGCGAGGGAGCGGGCTGCGATCGCACAGAGTAGTTTGCACACGCGCAGAATGAAGCGTGCACATGCGCGTACGCTAGCGAGTGTGTCTGAAAGAGGTCCTATATGTTATGTTGTCCTGAGGAAGGGGTGTCAGACCCCGAAACGTCGTTCTGCACTTGCATGAATAAATCCCTCTGGTGAGGGTATCCGGTTTTCAAGTTTCTGAGTGCCGCCTTTCATTGTGGAGTATATGGAATAGGGGCATTGACCCCATAAGGAAGGCACCAGAGCCAGTTTGGCTATATACCACTTGATATCAGAGTGCCAGAGGAGTATATGGTTTATATATATATATATATATATATATATATACACCCACACTTACATAGGGACATACATACACACCCACACTTACATAGGGACATACATACACACCCATACTTACATAGGGACATACATACACACCCACACTTACATAGGGACATACACACCCACACTTACATAGGGGCATACGTACACACCCACACTTACATTGGGGCATACGTACACACCCACACTTACATAGGGGCATACATACACACCCACACTTACATAGGGGCATACGTACACACCCACACTTACATAGGAACATACGTACACACCCACACTTATATAAATTTAATTAAAACACACACTTACTTTTAGATCCTATCTTGACATGCGGCAGCAGGTTGTTGATGGGGGCAGGGCTGAGCAGTTTCCATTATTAGGCTCCGCCCCTGGAGCATAATCCCGTGATTCACGGGTCTGTGGAAGTGGATGATACCAAGCGGAGTGCATTGTTCCTGGACACAGGCAGAAGGAGGGGTAGGAGCAGAGTGGGAGGTGGGCCCATCAGCAAGGAGCAGCACTCAGTCCCACGGAAACAGGAGGAGGGGGAGGAGCAGAGCCAGAGGTGGGCCTATCAGCCAGCAGCAGCACTAGTCCCTGGAGCAGGAGGAGCAGAGCGGGAGGCCGGCCTATCAGCCAGCAGCATCACTAGTCCCCGGAGCAGGAGGGGGAGGAGCGGGAGGCGGGCCCATCTGCCATCAGCAGCACTCACTTCGATGGAGACATTGCGCAATGTTACTGACTCCCGAGTCCCACTCCCAGAGCCAGAGCAGAGAGGCAAACACGCTAGGGGGGGCGATCGCTCCAATCGCCCCCCCTGGATCTGCCACTGCTCAGGACTCCACATAGTTTACATTTTCCAGGTCACCCAGCAGGTGTACAAGTGTAGTTATTACTCACTGACACATTTTAAAAGATCCACAGGTAAAGCTAATTATTTCACTTGTGATTCTGTGAGGAGACCTAGAAAACATGCACTGTTTGGGGTCTTGAGGACCGAGTTTGAGATCCTGTGCATTAGTCTTTAGACAGAGTATAATAATAATGTATTAATAGTATGGAAAATTATACTAGCGTCCGTTCATTACTGGAGAATATAAAATCGCTAAAATAGAGGCGATCCCCTTGACAGCACCTCTTATAATGCTTTTATACCTAAATTCTGGGTCTGACCCGGAAGGTTGGAACAGGGTTCCAATCCAGATCAGACCCGGAACTTCCCCCGACACCGTCCCAGGATATTCCCGAGTTGGTGCCATTCACACCGGAGCCGGGTCTGCAGTGGCCCAGCTCTTCTGGCGTTGAAGTGGACGCTTGGAGATGACGTAATCTCCAAGTGCCACGGAAGCCGGCCAAACGGCAGGTATGTGGCATGATCCGGGTCATCATGACCCAGCTCGCTCCGTTTACACTGCAAGGTTTCATGTGTCGTTCCCGTGTTAAACCCTGCAAGTTACCTGGGTCGAATTGCCGGGTCACTCGACCCGGCACTCCAACCCTGTTCCCTTTTACACCCAGAAGCAACCCGGGTTAACCCTGCAATAACCCGGGTTTTAGCTCTGTTGTAAAAGGGGTATAAGTTGTACCACGTGGTAAGGCTAACTGCTTTCCTGAGAAATTCTCTAATGGGAGAAGGCAACCAACGTATATAAGGAAGCCAAATGGAGAAAAATTTCTCAGCTCGGGATTCTATGTCTAATGAGCATTCTAACCAATCCACATTTTATGTAAGTACATTAATCTAGATAGCATAAGAGAAATGGGGATGGGATCGGCCTGTATCCATTGAGACAGAGGGCCTAATTCAGCTTTGCGAATAGAGTAAGACACAGCTTCTCAAACTCGGTCCTCAGGACCCCAAACAGTTCATGTTTTCCAGGTCTCCTCACAGAATCACAGGTGAAATAATTAGCTCCATCTGTGGATCTTTTAAAATGTGTCAGTGAGGAATGAATACACCTGTGCACCTGCTGGGTAATCTACAAAATGTGACCTGTGTGAAGTCTTGAGGACTGAGTTTGAGAACCTCTGGAGTAAGATATAGCTAATAACTGTGAACCAGGACAAACCATGTTGCAATGCAAGGGGTGCAAAAACATACATTTTAATTTGCTTGTAGGGTAAACTGGCTGCTTTTGCATTTAGCCCACAAATACTGCACAGATTTATGTTTACACTGCAATTTAAATGTCAGTTTGGACACCCCCCTTCCAAATCTAAAGGCCCCCATACATCAGAGATTGATTGCAGCAATCGTGCAATTTGCAATCAATTATGTATAAAAATCTTTCCCTTTTTCAATCGATTGTGGCAATTCTGCAATCTGCAATCGATTGAAAAAGGGAACGATTTTTATAAACAATCGATTGCAAATTGCACGATTGCTGCAATCAATCTCTGATGTATGGGGGCCTTAAATCTCTGCACATTTTAAATCTGCCCCACCTGCAGTGCAACATGGTTTCACCAAGGTGATCAGTTACATGCTATATATTAAGCTGGCCACACATTAGACCAACTTTCATCCAACCAGCCAACTAGTTGATTGGTTGGAATGAAAATCTGGTAAGGTATGGGAGTAAATGATGATCAGCAATTTGCTCCTAAATGCTAGAAAACAGATGAAAATGTTCGTTCAGACAAATTTGTTAAATGTTTGATTTAAACAATTTGTTCAAACAAAAGTTTTTGTCCATTTTCCGGCGTTTGGGAGCAAATTGCTGATTGTCAATTGCTTTCATCCTTTACCAGATTTTCATTCCAACCAATCAACTAGTTGGATGGTTGGATGTAAGTTGGTCTAGTGTGTGGCCAGCTTTACTCTATTCCCAAAGCTGAATCAGGACCAGTATTGTTTTCTTTGATGCTGCAGCAACACGAGCTAGTAGTAAACGAAGGCCCAGAGACAGAAGATTATTGTCTGTCATGGTATTGTGATCCCATAAGGCCCATGTCATGTGAACCGTAAACGGTATATCTAATTCAATATTTATGTAGTTTTGGACTGCGTCCCAAAAGGTTTTAACTACTGGGCAAAACCACATACAATGAACCAAATCAGCCTCAGGTGCCTGACATTTAAAACAATTAGAGTTATCAGAAATCCCTATAAGAAAACACACTTTATGTGTATAATAAGCGCTATGTAGCAATTTATAGTTCAATTCGGCATAAGAGGAGGAGACCAACTATTTATTCAATTGGAAAACTGTTGTTTTAAATACTGTCTGAATTCTTATATTCATACTCCAATAAATACACACTGGAAACAAAATTAGGAAAATGAAACAGCAACAGCGATGAATACCATGTAGACACACAAACTGTTGTGGAATGGAAATTTGAAATGAATTATCAACAACAGGCACTATTTATTTAATTTTATATTTACAAATAGTCGTGGGACACGACGTGGTGACATAGCACTGCTGTTATTTTCATGGCGGGTGGTTAATATGATGTGTTGAAGTGCAGGACCTTTGCCCACCCAATCAGGAGTCAGTCTCCCAATAATCCGGGCATATCCCGGACATTCTAGGAAGGTAAGCATATACTGTATGGACATAGGACAGGATGATTTGAGAGGCACAGGGCAAGTAATGGAGGTTGCAGTGGGTGAGGCTTGAGAGACAGGGGGGATGGCACTCGAGAGACACGGGGGTGATTCTGGAAAGATGCAGGAGGATATTACTGGAGAGATGAAGAGGAGGATGAGCCTTAAGTGACTCAAGAAGAATGAGGCTGGAGAGATGCATGGGGGGATGGTGCTCGACAGACGCACAGAGGATAATTGGTAAGTATAATGCTGGATGACTCTAGGTGCTTTCTAATGCCAGGTCTTTGGAGATAGTCTCTTAACTTGAAATTTTTTGTTGCTCACCGGTAAGGTGGGATTATAAGAAGGTCCGTTCCTCTCTTCCCAGCCTCCACTTTTTTCTGGAGGGGGCTCTAACTCTAACTTGCCTCTGGGTGACTGGAATGGGAATTGGTATGAAATACCGCCGGCCGCGGCAGCCCGACAGGAGCAGAGTGCGACGCAGCGGAAGCCCGACAGCGCTGGAAATCCCGATCGTGGATAGGTAAGTATTTACTAATCTAACCTAACCCCCCTAACCCTAACCCTCCTTAGGGGTGCCTAACCCTAACTTCCCCCCCAAGTGCCTAACCCTAATCCCCCTCTAAGTGCCTAACCCTAACCACCCCCTTCCCCGCTGCCTAAACCTAAGTCCCCCGGGGGGGTGCCTAACCCTAAGTCCCCCCCAGGGGTGCCTAAGCCTAACCCTCCCTCCCCCTAGCCTAACCCTAACCCTCCCGGGGGGGTGCCTAACCCTAAGTCCCCCCCGGGAGCCCTAAACCTAATCCTCCCCCCCCCCGCGGCTCTCCGCTCGCAGCGCCCGGCATCCCTACGATCGGGATGCCGGGCGCCAGTCTCCCGGCGTCGGGGAAATGCGGGCGTCTACATCTAGACGCCCGGCATTTCACCCTTGCCGGGAAATGACAGTCGGGTAGCCGGCTGTCGGTATTTAGGCAGTCGGCTTCCCGATTGCCTCCCCTGGAATGAACTTACACCCCTGATGCCATATCCTATATTTACATCAAATCTTACAGATACATCATCTAGAGGACAGACACACTGAGTCACCTGCGAACATGCATGACAAAGAAAGTAACAGGGTAAAATAACACAGGGTAAAATAATATGGGCAGCACAGATAGTGTAATGGTTAGCATTACTGCCTCACATCACTGAGGTTGTGGGTTTGTTTCCCACTACAGTCCTAACTGTGTGGAGCTTGTATATTCTCCCTGTGCTTGCGAACTTAGAAATGACAGATGACATTAGCAGGTCTGTAGGGTAAAGGAGACTAGTGTCCTGCATGTGTGATGAGGAGGGATGTGCAATCACCACCGGACTAGGGGGTCTATTTACTAAGCAGTGTTAGGAGACAGAGTGAAAAGTGATAAGGTGCCAGCCAATCAGCTCCCAATTGCCATCTCACAGGCTGTGTTTGAAAAATGACAGTTGGGAGCTGATTGGCTGGCACCTTATCACTTTTCACTCTGTCTCCTAACACTGCTTAGTAAATAGATCAGTAGCTGTCTTATTATTTGTCAGGAGCTGTGAATAAAGAACAGGGGGCACACTACTGGCAGTATGGTGCTGGTGACAGAGATACAGAGAATTAGTGCCATGACTAGTCACTGCCTGCTATAACACATCCTGTGTTCTCGAACAAGCCCAAAATGTCCCGTCAGCTCCAACTTACTGCTCATTCTGCAGTGCCAACACGGCAGGGTGTTCCATGTTGTCCAGTCAGGAGAGAAATAAACAGTCAGAGCAGCCCACCACCCTTCCCTCCTGTTGTAAACTTCACAGGTCAGACGTTAGAACACTCGGACAGGAATACAGTGGACAGACATTGTTACATTGTGCCATCGCACAGCCAATATATTAAATAACATGCGGGAGCTTTGCTTGCCATTGTATTTTGGCAATTGTCAATGTATATCTGGTAAGCTTTGCTATGCATTTTGGAACGGTATACCAGCTTCTCATCAAAATGTCTCAGCATTGAGTTTTAAGGGTTTTTCTATTTTTGAAAGTTTTTATTTTGTGCTGCAACCAAGATGTGAAACAATAGTACATTACCATCTTTTGAACTTCTGTACAGGTCAGGGTTTAAACAACCTAAACTCACACAAGTCTTAAGGGGGGCATCCACTACACGATTTTAGCAGGCGATTGAACGATAACAACGTCGTTATCATTCAATCGTTTAAAAATCGTTTATAAATCGTGCAGTGTTTGGTCGTTAACGATCAACAATGCGCGCTCCTCCTGGTCGTTGATCGTCTCGTCAGTCGACCGAACATGCATGTCAAATTCACTTGATCTATTAAAGATTGTTTGCAAATCGTTTGCAAATCATTCAGACTAAAAGATAAAATTTCAAGGGAAAAAATCAAGGAAAAATCGTTTAGAGATTGGACAGGGAGTAGATCGTCTAGTGGATGTGCCCCTTTAGAGTTACAACATTTATGAATTATTTCATGTCTTTTGATGTTCCCCAGAATGTCTATAATATGGGATTTCTCTATTGGCCATGGGAAAGATCTGTGTGAGGTACTTTTCATTTAAGAGTTCTGTGGACTCCAGAAAATCCAGTTTGTAAACCTTGATGTGGTAATTTATATGACTTGCAGCGAATTATAATGACATTAACAACTACAAAGCTCCGGGAAGGTTTTGTGCCACATAGAGTAATGTTTTCAATATTTGGTTACGAGTCAATAAGGGAGTGTAAGGGAACCACTGAAATAGCCGTGCTTGTCATTGGTCTAGTTACATTGTTTGTGTAGTTACACACGTGGAGATAGTAACATACCTTCAAAAATATGCAGTGACTTCAGTGAGATCCTTCACTTTTCAATTTCCTCCTGTGCCAGAAGCTTTATAACTAATGTAAAATAGTCATTGCTACAGAACCATAAACAAATTCCAGGAGCACAAACAGCAAGAATATAATACAATTCTGATCATATTGGGCTACCAAAAGATTGATAGCGTAGATTGGTATGGGGAGATAAAGAGAACTCTTACTACATCAACGTGTTGTTGTTTTTTTAACAGTATTCACAAAGGAAAAAAAATGCTATGAAATAGGTTGAGTAGTAATTATTGAATGCAATCATTTGCTGCCAGGACATAGAACAGGTGCAGAGCATCCATGCTGGGCTATATCTCACACAGGGCCTCTCTGGCCAGCAGATCACCAGAAACACCTCCCACTCTCAGGATGATCACAATCACATTACTACTTTGCCTGTCTTATATTCTGTGAACGAAGAAGCAGTTCTCCTACACACATGTATGGCACATTAATAATACAAAATATCAGAGATTTTCTTTTAATGAGCTGGTGTCGACCCTGCATCAATGCATATTACCTATGCAGACACTTCAATAACCCAACCCTAAGTTCTATTCACTTCCTTCACAGTAACTGTAACAAAGTCGGTGGATATATGCTATTGACACCGAAACACTCAACCATTATCATGTTAATTTTCTACCACCATGCATTTCACTAAACCAGCTAAATTGCATATATTGTTGGCAACATCTGTTTTAAGGATTAAAGTTTATTTTCAACAATAAAACATCAAAATATACAGGATAGCCAAATGCCTATTAATAATGTGTTTAATAAAGCTCCTAGGGTAATTTAAGTCAGCTCTCCCTTATATGTTTAAGCATGTGTGACAAGGTGATATGACTCATATAACTGTGGAAAAGTATGCCTTAAACTAATGAGTAAGGAAAATAATGAGCTGGGGGTAACACCTGGTTCCTCACTACTCATGTGAGAAGAATTTTTGAGCGGGTATAGGTTGCCCCATGGAGGATCTGCCTACTTTGCGGGACCTCCAGGTGATGTGGTCTACCCGGCCCCTTTTTTATGTTAAAAATAAGAATGGAAGACTGCTGGCTATAGGTGTAGTAGGTATTACCGCCGGACGCATGGCCTGTCTTTCAAATCTTGACTGCCGCAGCCCAGCAAGGGTGAAAATCCTGATCGTCCCTAAGGTAAGTAACGCTAACCTAATTCTACACCCTAACCTCCCCCCAAGTGCCTAACCCAGATCCACCCCTCTAAGTGCCTAAACCCAACCCCCCTTCCCCGCTGCCTAAACCTAATCCCCCCTTCCTCGCTGCCTAAACTTAACCCTCCCGGGGGGAGTACCTAACCCTAAGTCCCCCTGGGAGCCCTAAATCTACCCCCCCCGCGACAACCCGCGCCCGGTGCCCAGAATATCTTCGCTCGGTATGCTGGGCGTCGCTCTTCCGGCGTCTGTTTAATGACAGGCGTAGAGTTTTCGACACCTGTCATTAGTACCACACCGGGATTAGAAAGTCTGGAAGCCAGCGGTCGGCATTTAGGCCATCGGCTTCCAAACTACATCCCCTGGGCATGGCTTTTAAGATTATCTGTATAACCATCCAACTAGTTGGCTGGCTGGAATGTAAATCTGGTAATGTATAGGAGCAAATGACAATTGACAATTTGTTCCCAACCACGGGAAAACGGGCAAAAACGGTCATTCAGACAAATTGGTTAAATCAGACTGCTTAAACCAATTTGTCTGAACTACCGTTTTGGTCTTTTTTACTGGCATTTGGGAGCAAATGGACAATTGTTTTTTTCTCTCATACATTACTGGATTTTCTTTCCAACCAGCTAACTAGTTGGATGGTTAGACAGATAATCTTAAGGTGTATGGCCAGTTTTAACAAGTTGGCTGTTTGGATCAAAAATCTTGCAATGGATGAGAGCAAATGACAATCGGCGATTGTCAATGTATATCTGGTAAGCATTGGTATGGAGCTTTCCCACACAACTTGTGTCTCTTCTTGCAGGGACTCCACCCTATGCATTTTAGAACGGTATGCCAGCTTCTCATCGAAATGACTTAGCATCGAGTTTTAAGGGTTTTTCTATTTTTGAAAGTTTTTATTTTGTGCTGCAACCAAGATGTGAAACAATAGTACATTACCATCTTTTGAACTTCTGTACAAGTCAGGGTTTAAACAACCTAAACTCACAGAAGTCTTAGAGTTACAGCATTGATGAAGTTATTTCATGTCTTTTGATGTTCCCCAGAATGTCTATTATATGGGATTTCTCTATTGGCCATGGGAAAGATCTGTGTGAGGTACTTTTCATTTAAGAGTTCTGTGGACTCCAGAAAATCCAGTTTGTAAACTTTGATGTGGTAATTTATATGACTTGCAGCGAATTATAATGACATTAACAACTACAAAGCTCCGGGAAGGTTTTGTGCCACATAGAGTAATGTTTTCAATATTTGGTTACGAGTCAATAAGGGAGTGTAAGGGAACCACTGAAATAGCCATGCTTGTCATTGGTCTAGTTACATTGTTTGTGTAGTTACACACGTGGAGATAGTAACATACCTTCAAAAATATGCAGTGACTTCAGTGAGTTTCTTCACTTTTCAATTTCCTACTGTGCCAGAAGCTTTATAACTAATGTAAAATAGTCATTGCTACAGAACCATAAACAAATTCCAGGAGCACAAACAGCAAGAATATAATACAATTCTGATCATATTGGGCTACCAAAAGATTGATAGCGTAGATTGGTATGGGGAGATAAAGAGAACTCTTACTACATCAACGTGTTGTTGTTTTTTTAACAGTATTCACAAAGGAAAAAAAATGCTATGAAATAGGTTGAGTAGTAATTATTGAATGCAATCATTTGCTGCTAGGACATAGAACAGGTGCAGAGCATCCATGCTGGGCTATATCTCACACAGGGCCTCTCTGGCCAGCAGATCACCAGAAACACCTCCCACTCTCAGGATGATCACAATCACATTACTACTTTGCCTGTCTTATATTCTGTGAACGAAGAAGCAGTTCTCCTACACACATGTATGGCACATTGATAATACAAAATATCAGAGATTTTCTTTTAATGAGCTGGTGTCGACCCTGCATCAATGCATATTACCTATGCAGGCACTTCAATAACCCAACCCTAAGTTCTATTCACTTCCATCACAGTAACTGTAACAAAGTCGGTGGATATATGCTATTGACACCGAAACACTCAACCATTATCATGTTAATTTTCTACCACCATGCATTTCACTAAACCAGCTAAATTGCATATATTGTAGGCAACATCTGTTTTAAGGATTAAAGTTTATTTTCAACAATAAAACATCAAACTATACAGGTTAGCCAAATGCCTATTAATAATGTGTTTAATAAAGCTCCTAGGGTAATTTAAGTCAGCTCTCCCTTATATGTTTAAGCATGTGTGACAAGGTGATATGACTCATATAACTGTGGCAAAGTATGCCTTAAACTAATGAGTAAGGAAAATAATGAGCCGGGGTAACACCTGGTTCCTCACTACTCATGTGAGAAGAATTTTTGAGCGGGTATAGGTTGTCCCATGGAGGATCTGCCTACTTTGCGGGACCTCCAGGTGATGTGGTCTACTCGGCCCCTTTTTTACGTTAAAAAGAAGAATGGAAGACAGCTGGCTATGGGTGTAGTAGGTATTACTGCCAGACGCATGGCCGGTGGTTGAAATCGCGACTGCGACAGCCGGCAAGGGTGAAAATTCTAATCGTCCCTAAGGTGAGTAACGCTAACCTAATTCTACCGCCTAACCCTAATCTCCCCTCAAGTGCCTAACCCTATTCCCCCCCTCTAAGTGCCTAAACCTAACCTCCACTTCCCCGCTGCCTAAACCTAACCCCCCCTTCCTCGCTACCTAAACCTAACCCTCCCAGTGGGGGGGGGTACCTAACACTAAATCGCCCTGGGAGCCCTAAACCTAACCCTCCCCCCGCAGCTACCCACGCCCGGTGCCCGGCTTACCTTCGCACGGTATGCTGGGCGTTGCTCTTCCGGCGTCTGGTTAATGACAGGCGTCGAGTTTTCGACGCCTGTCATTAGTACCACACCGGGATTAGAAAGTCTGGAAGCCGGCGGTCGGCATTTAGGCCATCGGCTTCCAAACTACATCCCCTGGGCATGGCTCTTAAGATTATCTGTATAACCATCCAACTAGTTGGCTGGCTGGAATGTAAATCTGGTAATGTATAGGAGCAAATGACAATTGACAATTTGTTCCCAACCACGGGAAAATGGGCAAAAACGGTCATTCAGACAAATTGGTTAAGTCAGACTGCTTAAACCTATTTGTCTGAACTACAGTTTTGGTCTTTTTTATTGGCATTTGGGAGCAAATGGACAATTGTCTTTTTCTCTCATACATTACTGGATTTTCTTTCCAACCAGCTAACTAGTTGGATGGTTAGACAGGTAATCTTAAAGTGTATGGCCAGTTTTAACAAGTTGGCTGTTTGGATCAAAAATCTGGTAATGGATGAGAGCAAATGATAATCGACGATTGTCAATGTATTTCTGGTAAGCATTGGTATCAGTGGCGTAACTATGGAGGGTGCAGGGGGTGCGATTGCTATGGAGCCCGGCGGCTTAAGGTGCCCGCCGGCCCAGCGATCGCACCCCGTGCACCCTCCATATGCCGGGCGCCCGCTGACATTGTGTTACCAGCGGACGCCCGGCTCCTAATCAAATCTCCAGTGGCAGCCGGAGGATGGAGCTCACTCCTTCTTCTGGGTCCCGCAGTGCACTATGGGAGTGACGTCGTGACGTCACTCCCATAGTGCCGAGGAGCTGGCGCCGCGGCGGGTGGCGGCTTCGCTTCACAAGAGCAGGGATAATGGTAAGTGTTTTTTTTGTGTGTGTGCGTGCGCGCACTCGGGGTCGGGGGGGGCAGCTACTGGGATCTCACTACTGGGGGCCGCTACAGGGGGCTCACTACTGGGGGCATTACAGGGGACAGCTACAGGGGGCTCACTACTGAGGGCAGCTACAGGGGGCTCACTACTGGGATCTCGCTACTGGGATCTCGATATTGGGGGCAACTACAGGGGCTCACTACTGGGGGCTCACTACTGGGGGCAGCTACAAGGGGCTCACTACTGGGGGCATTACAGGGGGCTCACTACTGGGGGCAGCTACAAGGGGCTCACTACTGGGGGCATTACAGGGGGCTCACTACTGGGGGCAACTACAAGGGGCTCACTACTGGGGGCATTGCAGGGGGCTCACTACTGGGGGCATTACAGGGGGCTCATTACTGGGGCAACTACAGGGGGCTCACTACCGGGGGCACTGCGTAAGGGGCACCATTACAGTGGGCATTTAATGTTTTAGGGGAACTACTACGGTTATTGTGTAAGACCTAAGTTAGGGGGGCCCCTTAAAAATGTTGCTATGGGGCCCAGAAAGTTCTAGTTACGCTCATGATTGGTATGGAGCTTTCCCACACAACTTGTTTGGATCAAAAATCTGGTAATGCATGAGAGCAAATGACAATTGGCGATTGTCAATGTATATCTGGTAAGCATTGGTATGGAGCTTTCCCACACAACTTGTGTCTCTTCTTGCAGGGACTCCCCCCTATGCATTTTAGAACGGTATGCCAGCTTCTCATCGAAATGACTTAGCATCGAGTTTTAAGGGTATTTCTATTTTTGAAAGTTTTTATTTTGTGCTGCAATCAAGATGTGAAACAATAGTACATTACCATCTTTTGAACTTCTGTACAGGTCAGGGTTTAAACAACCTAAACTCACAGAAGTCTTAGAGTTACAGCATTGATGAAGTTATTTCATGTCTTTTGATGTTCCCCAGAATGTCTATTATATGGGATTTCTCTATTGGCCATGGGAAAGATCTGTGTGAGGTACTTTTCATTTAAGAGTTCTGTGGACTCCAGAAAATCCAGTTTGTAAACCTTGATGTGGTAATTTATATGACTTGCAGCCAATTATAATGACATTAACAACTACAAAGCTCCGGGAAGGTTTTGTGCCACATAGAGTAATGTTTTCAATATTTGGTTACGAGTCAATAAGGGAGTGTAAGGGAACCACTGAAATAGCCGTGCTTGTCAATGGTCTAGTTACATTGTTTGTGTAGTTACACACGTGGAGATAGTAACATACCTTCAAAAATATGCAGTGACTTCAGTGAGATTCTTCACTTTTCAATTTCCTCCTGTGCCAGAAGCTTTATAACTAATGTAAAATAGTCATTGCTACAGAACCATAAACAAATTCCAGGAGCACAAACAGCAAGAATATAATACAATTCTGATCATATTGGGCTACCAAAAGATTGATAGCGTAGATTGGTATGGGGAGATAAAGAGAACTCTTACTACATCAACGTGTTGTTGTTTTTTTAACAGTATTCACAAAGGAAAAAAAATGCTATGAAATAGGTTGAGTAGTAATTATTGAATGCAATCATTTGCTGCTAGGACATAGAACAGGTGCAGAGCATCCATGCTGGGCTATATCTCACACAGGGCCTCTCTGGCCAGCAGATAACCAGAAACACCTCCCACTCTCAGGATGATCACAATCACGTTACTACTTTGCCTGTCTTATATTCTGTGGACGAAGAAGCAGTTCTCCTACACACATGTATGGCACATTGATAATACAAAATATCAGAGATTTTCTATTAATGAGCTGGTGTCGACCCTGCATCAATGCATATTACCTATGCAGGCACTTCAATAACCCAACCCTAAGTTCTATTCACTTCCATCACAGTAACTGTAACAAAGTCGGTGGATATATGCTATTGACACCGAAACACTCAACCATCATCATGTTAATTTTCTACCACCATGCATTTCACTAAACCAGCTAAATTGCATATATTGTAGGCAACATCTGTTTTAAGGATTAAAGTTTATTTTCAACAATAAAACATCAAAATATACAGGTTAGCCAAATGCCTATTAATAATGTGTTTAATAAAGCTCCTAGGGTAATTTAAGTCAGCTCTCCCTTATATGTTTAAGCATGTGTGACAAGGTGATATGACTCATATAACTGTGGCAAAGTATGCCTTAAACTAATGAGTAAGGAAAATAACGAGCCGGGGTAACACCTGGTTCCTCACTACTCATGTGAGAAGAATTTTTGAGCGGGTATAGGTTGCCCCATGGAGGATCTGCCTACTTTGCGGGACCTCCAGGTGATGTGGTCTACCCAGCCCCTTTTTTACGTTAAAAAGAAGAATGGAAGACAGCTGGCTATGGGTGTAGTAGGTATTACTGCCGGACGCATGGCCGGTGGTTGAAATCGCGACTGCGGCAGCCAGCAAGGGTGAAAATCCTGATCGTCCATAAGGTGAGTAACGCTAACCTAATTCTACCCCCTAACCCTAATCCCCCCTTTAAGAGCCTAAACCTAACCTCCACTTCCCCGCTGCGTAAACCTAACCCTCCCAGTGGGGGGGGGTACCTAACACTAAATTGCCCTGGGAGCCCTAAACCTAACCCTCCCCTCCGCGGCTACCCACGCCCGGTGCCCGGCTTACCTTCGCATGGTATGCTGGGCGTTGCTCTTCCGGCGTCTGGTTAATGACAGGCGTCGAGTTTTCGACGCCTGTCATTAGTACCACACCGGGATTAGAAAGTCTGGAAGCCGGCGGTCGGCATTTAGGCCATCGATTTCCAAACTACATCCCCTGGGCATGGCTCTTAAGATTATCTGTTTTACCATCCAACTAGTTGGCTGGCTGGAACGTAAATCTGGTAATGTATAGGTGCAAATAACAATTGACAATTTGTTCCCAACCACGGGAAAACGGGCGAAAATGGTCATACAGACAAATTGTTTAAGTCAGACTATTTAAACCAATTTGTCTGAACTACCATTTTGGTCTTTTTTACTGGCATTTGGGAGCAAATGGACAATTGTCTTTTTCTCTCATACATTACTGGATTTTCTTTCCAACCAGCTAACTAGTTGGATGGTTAGACAGATAATCTTAAGGTGTATGGCCAGTTTTAACAAGTTGGCTGTTTGGATCAAAAATCTTGCAATGGATGAGAGCAAATGACAATCGGCGATTGTCAATGTATATCTGGTAAGCATTGGTATGGAGCTTTCCCACACAACTTGTGTCTCTTCTTGCAGGGACTCCCCCCTATGCATTTTAGAACGGTATGCCAGCTTCTCATCGAAATGACTTAGCATCGAGTTTTAAGGGTTTTTCTATTTTTGAAAGTTTTTATTTTGTGCTGCAATCAAGATGTGAAACAATAGTACATTACCATCTTTTGAACTTCTGTACAGGTCAGGGTTTAAACAACCTAAACTCACAGAAGTCTTAGAGTTACAGCATTGATGAAGTTATTTCATGTCTTTTGATGTTCCCCAGAATGTCTATTATATGGGATTTCTCTATTGGCCATGGGAAAGATCTGTGTGAGGTACTTTTCATTTAAGAGTTCTGTGGACTCCAGAAAATCCAGTTTGTAAACCTTGATGTGGTAATTTATATGACTTGCAGCCAATTATAATGACATTAACAACTACAAAGCTCCGGGAAGGTTTTGTGCCACATAGAGTAATGTTTTCAATATTTGGTTACGAGTCAATAAGGGAGTGTAAGGGAACCACTGAAATAGCCGTGCTTGTCAATGGTCTAGTTACATTGTTTGTGTAGTTACACACGTGGAGATAGTAACATACCTTCAAAAATATGCAGTGACTTCAGTGAGATTCTTCACTTTTCAATTTCCTCCTGTGCCAGAAGCTTTATAACTAATGTAAAATAGTCATTGCTACAGAACCATAAACAAATTCCAGGAGCACAAACAGCAAGAATATAATACAATTCTGATCATATTGGGCTACCAAAAGATTGATAGCGTAGATTGGTATGGGGAGATAAAGAGAACTCTTACTACATCAACGTGTTGTTGTTTTTTTAACAGTATTCACAAAGGAAAAAAAATGCTATGAAATAGGTTGAGTAGTAATTATTGAATGCAATCATTTGCTGCTAGGACATAGAACAGGTGCAGAGCATCCATGCTGGGCTATATCTCACACAGGGCCTCTCTGGCCAGCAGATCACCAGAAACACCTCCCACTCTCAGGATGATCACAATCACGTTACTACTTTGCCTGTCTTATATTCTGTGAACGAAGAAGCAGTTCTCCTACACACATGTATGGCACATTGATAATACAAAATATCAGAGATTTTCTATTAATGAGCTGGTGTCGACCCTGCATCAATGCATATTACCTATGCAGGCACTTCAATAACCCAACCCTAAGTTCTATTCACTTCCATCACAGTAACTGTAACAAAGTCGGTGGATATATGCTATTGACACCGAAACACTCAACCATTATCATGTTAATTTTCTACCACCATGCATTTCACTAAACCAGCTAAATTGCATATATTGTAGGCAACATCTGTTTTAAGGATTAAAGTTTATTTTCAACAATAAAACATCAAAATATACAGGTTAGCCAAATGCCTATTAATAATGTGTTTAATAAAGCTCCTAGGGTAATTTAAGTCAGCTCTCCCTTATATGTTTAAGCATGTGTGACAAGGTGATATGACTCATATAACTGTGGCAAAGTATACCTTAAACTAATGAGTAAGGAAAATAACGAGCCGGGGTAACACCTGGTTCCTCACTACTCATGTGAGAAGAATTTTTGAGCGGGTATAGGTTGTCCCATGGAGGATCTGCCTACTTTGCGGGACCTCCAGGTGATGTGGTCTACCCGGCCCCTTTTTTACGTTAAAAATAAGAATGGAAGACAGCTGGCTATGGGTGTAGTAGGTATTACTGCCGGACACATGGCCGATGGTTGAAATCGCGACTGCGGCAGCCGGCAAGGGTGAAAATCCTGATCGTCCCTAAGGTGAGTAACGCTAACCTAATTCTACCGCCTAACCCTAATCTCCCCTCAAGTGCCTAACCCTAATCCTCCCTCTAAGTGCCTAAACCTAACCTCCACTTCCCCGCTGCCTAAACCTAACCCCCCCTTCCTCGCTACCTAAACCTAACCCTCCCAGTGGGGGGGTACCTAACACTAAATCGCCCTGGGAGCCCTAAACCTAACCCTCCGCCCCGCGGCTACCCACGCCCGGTGCCCGGCTTACCTTCGCACGGTATGCTGGGCGTTGCTCTTCCAGCGTCTGGTTAATGACAGGCGTCGAGTTTTCGACACCTGTCATTAGCACCACACCGGGATTAGAAAGTCTGGAAGCCGGCGGTCGGCATTTAGGCCATCAGCTTCCAAACTACATCCCCTGGGCATGGCTCTTAAGATTATCTGTTTAACCATCCAACTAGTTTCCTGGCTGGAACGTAAATCTGGTAATGTATAGGTGCAAATAACAATTGACAATTTGTTCCCAACCACGGGAAAACGGGCAAAAACGGTCATTCAGACAAATTGGTTAAGTCAGACTGTTTAAACCAATTTGTCTGAACTACCGTTTTGGTCTTTTTTTCTGGTATTTGGGAGCAAATGGACAATTGTCTTTTTCTCTCATACATTACTGGATTTTCTTTCCAACCAGCTAACTAGTTGGATGGTTAGACAGATAATCTTAAAGTGTATGACCAGTTTTAACAAGTTGGCTGTTTGGATCAAAAATCTTGCAATGGATGAGAGCAAATGACAATCGGCGATTGTCAATGTATATCTGGTAAGCATTGGTATGGAGCTTTACCACACAACTTGTGTCTCTTCTTGCAGGGACTCCCCCCTATGCATTTTAGAACGGTATGCCAGCTTCTCATCGAAATGACTTAGCATCAAGTTTTAAGGGTTTTTCTATTTTTGAAAGTTTTTATTTTGTGCTGCAACCAAGATGTGAAACAATAGTACATTACCATCTTTTGAACTTCTGTACAGGTCAGGGTTTAAACAACCTAAACTCACACAAGTCTTAGAGTTACAGCATTGGTGAAGTTATTTCATGTCTTTTGATGTTCCCCAGAATGTCTATAATATGGGATTTCTCTATTGGCCATGGGAAAGATCTGTGTGAGGTACTTTTCATTTAAGAGTTCTGTGGACTCCAGAAAATCCAGTTTGTAAACCTTGATGTGGTAATTTATATGACTTGCAGCGAATTATAATGACATTAACAACTACAAAGCTCCGGGAAGGTTTTGTGCCACATAGAGTAATGTTTTCAATATTTGGTTACGAGTCAATAAGGGAGTGTAAGGGAACCACTGAAATAGCCATGCTTGTCATTGGTCTAGTTACATTGTTTGTGTAGTTACACACGTGGAGATAGTAACTTACCTTCGAAAGTATGCAGTGACTTCAGTGAGATCCTTCACTTTTCAATTTCCTCCTGTGCCAGAAGCTTTAGAACTAATGTAAAATAGTCATTGCTACAGAACCATAAACAAATTCCAGGAGCACAAACAGCAAGAATATAATACAATTCTGATCATATTGGGCTACCAAAAGATTGATAGCGTAGATTGGTATGGGGAGATAAAGAGAACTCTTACTACATCAACGTGTTGTTTTTTTTTTAACAGTATTCACAAAGGAAAAAAATATGCTAGGAAATAGGTTGAGTAGTAATTATTGATTGCAATCATTTGCTGCCAGGACATAGAACAGGTGCAGAGCATCCATGCTGGGCTATATCTCACACAGGGCCTCTCTGGCCAGCAGATCACCAGAAACACCTCCCACTCTCAGGATGATCACAATCACATTACTACTTTGCCTGTCTTATATTCTGTGAACGAAGAAGCAGTTCTCCTACACACATGTATGGCACATTGATAATACAAAATATCAGAGATTTTCTATTAATGAGCTGGTGTCGACCCTGCATCAGTGCATATTGTGGTACCCCAGAAATAGGGGAACCAACCAGGGGGGCACAAGAATGCTGGACTGGTGTAAGGAGAATAGGTTGGAGGACTGATCCCTGTTGTGAGGGGAGGACTTGGTCGTGCCCAGTAGAGCACCTGGTAACTTGTGGAGGGGGACACGAGGACAGAATGTACCAAAAGGATAACAGGGGTGGAAGCTGCCCTGTCTGGGCAAGGAGGAGAGATAGGGCACGAGCGGTGAAGGGCCATTGAGGGGAGCGCGGGGAAGGGAGTCTGCCTTAAAAGGGCAGAGTACGCGCGGCAAGTGCGCAGTTGTCCAGGAGAGACAGAGGCAGGGGGATCCGCGCTACATAGTGTCTTACCTGGTGGAGTCGGGAAGTATCAGCCGGTGGTGTAAAGGCGGCCAGAGCAGGAGCAGCCTCCCGAAGGCGTCCGAGAGGAAGGTGGAGACAGCCGGAAACAGTCTGTGGTATTGTCGGCTGAGACGTGGCTCCAGCGGGGGTTCCTTGATTGACGGCTGCCGGGAGGAGCGGAGGTGTGTCCGGAGGCGGGGTTAGTGAGACCCATCGGAGGTGGCTGTTAACCCTGTGGGAGACGGAGACTGCACATTAAGGCTTATCGCGGCGGGGGTAAGAAGCCGATCTGCATCCCTGCCATTTCAATAAATGTATACTCACAGTTGCCCCAAATAGACAAACGAGCAGAACTTATAAGCTTGCCCCCCACATTTGCCACCAGTGCAGGAGAGTCAGGTGGGGTAGCATATGACAGTGCCCACCACAAGCACCCAGAGAATGCGTCAATTAAACTTCCCACATTTGCCACCAGTGCAGGAGAGTCAGGTGGGGTAGTATATTACAGTGCCCACCACGAGCACCCAGAGACTGCGTCAATTAAACTTCCCACCTTTGCCACCAGTGCAGAAGAGTCAGGTGGGGCATCATATTACAGTGCCCACCACAAGCGCCAAGAGACTGCGGCAATTAAACTTCCACACTGTAAAGCAGGCATATGCTACAAAGTCACAGTCGCATTAGCATTGCCAACCTTATTATTGCTGCATCGTTAGACAGGAACAGTAACTTTGTATCAGTATTTGGCAGCTGTCTAGGAGTAAAAGAGGAAATCCAGTGCAGTTAGGAATAACTCAGCCCTGCATTACCTACCAGCGGAGTCAGTTTTGCTACAAACCAGGTTAAGGACAAACCTATTAACCAGCATCCCGGGCAACATAGTGTACACTTAGAAAGACTGGATATTTTAGTAATTTGTTAAGGTGTAGCTTCTGGCCAGTAAGCGTTAAGTTAGTTAGCATATTTAAGGATTCATTCCTAGACTGGCATCCATTATTGGTGCTGTTTCATGATAAGTTGATAACATTCACTGTTGTTATTATATTGCATGCTTTAACCTTTTAAGTTCCTAGGAGCAGCGTGATAATAATCGTAGCCAGGAGGCTAAGTTCCTGCTTAATAAAAAGAAACTCAAGTCATAGTTTAGTTTTATCTGAATTGACATTGTAAAAGTAAATGTTAACGTAATTACCATCTAAAGTGAATCTGTGATTTATACTACCTGAATGTGATGTTGTATAATTTCTTTGTGACAATAAATTAGATTACCTCTTTACCTCTCTGTGTTGAACGAGAACCGAGAAACTCCATTCTTACAAGTGATTAGTTTAGGGTATCACAATTTGGCGTCACTAAGTACAGGATCCAGAGTCCAAAGTGAAGAGGTAGGTGAGAGGTCATTAGAAAAGTGTATAATGTCACAGGAACAAAGAGCAATGGGGGACTCGGCTGGAGCAAGTGGAAGTGGTATTCCGCAAATCAACCCCATAACCCTTCCTTATTACTTCGGTGCTCCCTGGCTGCCTACTTTTAGTGGAGATAGATATGGAGGCGAGGGAAGTAACCTAACGGAATTTCAAAATAAAATAAGATCAATGTTTAGACTATACCCGTTAAACGAACGTCAACAAGTGGAAATCCTGATTTGCCAGTTAAAAGGGGCGGCTCTACGGGAAGTGACATCATGGCCAGCAGAGGAAAGACGTGACGTAGATCAAATCTTTTAGCGACTGGCCGCTACATTTGAAACCAGGACAGTATCAGAACTCAAGACATTGTTCTATGGTCGTAAACAATTCCCAGGGGAGACACTAAGAGATTACGCTCTAAGTTTACAAGAAGCACTTCGGGATATCCGGACTATTGGGAACGAAGAAGTGGGAGATACGGATGAAGTACTTATAGCCCAGTTCATCGAGGGCTCTAATGGAGAAGGCATTAAGTCCCAACTGAAATTGTTAAAAATGCAGATGCCGGAACATTCTTTTCTGGATTTTAAAGAAATGGCTATAAAAATAGTGGGTTCCCAAAGAGGACCCGAGTTAAGTTTTCCAGAGATGCCAGACTTCCAGGAGGGTCATAGTGGGACCAAGACAAGACATATGGGAGAAGGAAATCCTTTGCTTAGAAAGGATCTGGTGAAACAAAGCACTCAGTTACCATCTAATGATCCTCTTGGAACTGTAGAGAAGCAGCTGAAAGAATTAATGTTGGGAATGGCTGAAATTCGTCACGAAATGCGGACTTTGAAGAAAAACAAATCTACCAATTATCAAACATCAAGGTGGAGGAATGATAGAGAACAGAATACAGAGGATTGGTGGGCCCCTCCTAGAAGAACGGGTCGACGGGTTACCGACCAATTTGATACCCAGGAGCGTCCTATTTGTCGACAATGCCAGAGACCAGGACATATCGAAAGGAATTGTTCTCAAGTGGAGAGTTTAAACTCCCAGGCCCCGGGGAGAGAGAACGAACCACGGGGGGAACAATAGTCACAGACCCTAGTATGGGCGAATGGTGGCCCCGTTATGTGGGAAAATGTCCCATGCTCACCATTGATATTAATGGAGTCAAAACCCCTGCAATGATTGACACTGGGTCGCAGATTACAACGATTCAATTTACCCTCTTTCAACAACATTGGGCCGCGGACCAAGTCGTGTTACCCCCACCATCCTGGTTACAATTGATAGCCAGCAATGGGTTAGGCATCAATTGTCTTGGATATTGGGAAGCAGATATTAAAATTGGCAGCAGTTCACTATCTAAACAAGGATGTCTGATTACGCATTCGGAAGATCCCAAGTCGATACCCGTCATACTTGGCATGAATATCCTCCAAAAATGCCCCGATGAATGGATTGCTGCTTTGAAAAAAGAATTATCGCAAGCCATGATGGCAGAACAACGGATTCTGAAAAAAACTATTAAGGTGCTTCAGGGGCATCAGCACCTGGTAAATGCAAAAGGAGAAGTAGGATGGGGACGAATCGGGGATGGCAAACCTGTCAAAATTCCGCCTAACTCGGAAGTGCTCCTATGGGGAAAAGGACCCAGTGGACCCCATGGAGAAAAGTACGAAGCCATAGTGGAACCATGTATGATGCTGAACCGGGGGGAAGTGGCAGTGGCTCATGCTGTTGTCACAGTGGTCCAAGGCCGGGTACCTATTAGGGTATTGAACCCCCATAATAAGACGGTGAAACTGTATCGACACCAACCAGTGGCCAAACTTATTTGGACATCGTTCCAGGATGTTCATAGTCTGGGAATGAAAACTAAGAAAATGGATGGAAGGACGGAAGAGAACATTTCTGAAGAGCTGCCTTGGTGGGAAGAGTTACACATTGGTGGTGAGGAAACGACACCAGCTCAGAAGGAAGGAGCCCTGAGAGTGGTGAGAGAAAATGGCGAAGCTTTTAGTAAGCACCCGGCTGATTTTGGTACAGTAACTCATATCCTACACTGCATTGTAACTGGGGAAGTGCCACCAATTAAGGAAAGATATCGTCCCTTAGCGCCAGCCTTATATCAACCCGTGCGCCGAATGTTGGAATAAATGAAGGCTGCAGGAGTGATCAAAGAGAGCCATAGTTCTTGGGCGGCGACCATTGTACTAGTGAAAAAGAAAAATGGTCAACTGCGGCTCTGCGTTGATTATAGGAAACTCAACCATGTTACACATCGAGATGCCTATCCACTGCCCCGGATAGAAGAGTCGCTGACGGCCTTAAAATCCGCGCAGTATTTCTCTACATTGGACCTGACCAGTGGGTACTGGCAAATTGGAATGGCACCGGGAGATCAGGAAAAGACCGCCTTTACCACCCCAATGGGCTTACATGAATTCTTGAGGATGCCATTTGGACTGTGCAATGCCCCCGCAACATTTCAAAGAGTTATGGAACATTGTTTGGGACATCTGAACTATGAGTTAGTACTCTTATATTTAGATGACATTATCATATTCTCCCGAACTTACGAAGAGCATCTCAAACATCTTCAGGAAGTGTTCCAGCGTTTGATCAAATACGGACTCAAACTTAACCCGGCAAAGTGTCATCTACTAAAACCTGAGGTGAAATATTTGGGACACATAGTGAGTTCAAAAGGGGTGAAGCCTGATACAGATAAAATCCAAGTAATTCAGGAATGGCCCGTGCCCCGAACCATTAAAGACGTGAGGCGTTTCTTGGGATTTGTCGGGTATTATCGACGATTTATCAAAAACTTTGCCAAAGTTGCCTGCCTGTTGCATGAACTACTTAGGGGAGTATCAAAATCAGGAAGAAAAGTGTCCAAGGAAGTAGAGTGGAATGCTCGTCAGCAAGAGGCGTTTGAGCAACTGAGACAGGAACTAATGCAGGCTCCTATTCTGGCCTACCCCGATTACAGTCTTCCTTTCTCCCTGTACACCGATGCAAGCAAACAGGGGTTGGGAGCAGTGCTGGCGCAGAAGCAAGATGGGGACGAGAGAGTTATAGCCTACGCTAGTAGAGGATTAAGAAAGATGGAACGGAACAATTCCAACTACAGTGCCTTCAAATTAGAGTTCTTGGCATTAGTGTGGGCTGTCACTAAGAAATTCAAGGACTATTTAACTATGGCAGTTTTCTCGGCTTACACTGATTGTAATCCACTAGCCCACTTACAGACAGCGCAATTGGGAGCTTTAGAGCAACGCTGGTATTCCCGTCTAGCCAATTTCAGATTTACTATTGCCTATTGGACTGGTAAAAGTAACAGCAACGCGGATGCGCTATCCCGCTTACCAAGTCAGGAAGAACCAGAACACATAGACCAACGGGAAACCATAGAGATTCCAGCTTTCATCAACAGCTTCATACCAAAAAGAAAGGTGGTCTCAGCATGTAGTTCCATTAATTATGAAGTCATCGACTTGGGGTCTGCGGGGGAGTGGCAAAAGTGGCAGCAGGAGTCCCTTATAATGAAACAACTAAAAACCATGTTACAACAAAGGAAGAGACAAAAAAAACAACAGTTACCAGAGGAGTTAACTAAACTCTGGCAGCAAAGGGACCGATTGACTGTACAGGAGGGCATCATCTTAAGACAAAGCGTAAATCCAAAGACGCACCAGCCCCATAGTCAAATTCTAATTCCTAGGGAGAAGTCTGCAGAATTGTTGCAAGCATACCATGACCGGTCAGGACATTTCGGTTACAAAAAAACAGAAGTTAACCTAAGACAGCGGTTCTATTGGGTCGGTCTACGCTTGGATGTAGAGGAGTGGTGCCAGAACTGTATTAATTGTAGCTTGAGAAAACCATCGCTGGGTAACCAAAAGGCCCCCCTACACCCCATCAACAGTACAAGTCCATTAGAATTGGTCACATTGGACCATGTGAAGCTGGAAAGAAGCCATACCAGATTCGAATATGCACTCACTATTGTCGACCATTATACTAAGTTTGCAGTGGTACTACCGGTAAAAGACTTAGCAGCAAAAACCACTGCTGAACTCTTCTGGAGAGCTTTCGTACGCCCTTACGGGTATCCAATGAAGATATTAACAGATCAAGGACCGGCGTTTACTGCGAAGTTGTTCAAAGAGATGTGCACTTTATGTGGGTGTCAAAAGTTGCAAACAACCGCCTACCATCCTCAAGGAAATGGGCTGTGCGAACGGACCAACCAAACTCTAATCCATATGCTTAGAGCATTGTCCATGCAAGAAAGACAAGAATGGCCTATGTTGGTAGCTGAATTAATATATATATATAATAATACTACTCATGACTCAACCGGGCACACGCCATATTATTTGTTGTTCGGAAGATTAGGGCAGCTACCTGAGGATGTTCGTCTTCAATTACCGTTCGCTCGATGGCAAAAATCTACTCCAACCTCCGATTGGGTAACAGAACATCAACAAAGACTTAAAGTCACCCAAGAGATTGTAAAACGGCACATGGACATTGCTCACGAGAGGCAAAAAGAGAACTATGATCTGTCTGCTTGGGCTGAACCACTGAAAATAGGAGATCGAGTTTTAAGAAAAAATAATCAAAGGCATAGTAAAATTGACCCATGGTGGGAACCAACACCTTACCTGATATTGGAATCGGCACATCAAGAGAAAGATGTATATAAAATACAAAAAGAAGATGGAGTTCGTGCCATAGTGGTCCACCGGAACCAACTGAAACTTTGTCCTTATCAAACAGAGAATGTTCCGCAAAGGGAGGATCATGCTAGTAGCATGCCAATGGAGTCAGATACTCAGAATTCTGATGAATGTATGAACATAGTGATGAGTACGTACTGGTCAGTACTGTGGTCCTCCAAACTTTCCGAAACTGAGAGATCGGAAGAGAATGCTGCAGCAATTCCAATGGGAACAGAAGAGAAAGAGTGTCAGCTAAGACGTTCCGAGAAAAGCACAAAAGGACTATTACCACTTAGATATCGGGAATAAGAGTTAATTGTTGCACCTGTTATTGATTAATCAAATTATACAGTAGAATGTTGTAAAGTACTGATAAGAGTTAATTGTTGCACCTGTCATTGATTGATCAAATTATACGGTAGAATGTTATAAAGTAATGTCGGTTTAACTTGTTAAAATGGTGAAATGCGTGAGGACACGCATGCTTCAAGTAGGGAGGAATGTGGTACCCCAGAAATAGGGGAACCAACCAGGGGGCACAAGAATGATGGACTGGTGTAAGGAGAATAGGTTGGATGACTGATCCCTGTTGTGAGGGGAGGACTTGGTCGTGCCCAGTAGAGCACCTGGTAACTTGTGGAGGGGGACACGAGGACAGAATGTACCAAAAGGATAACAGGGGTGGAAGCTGCCCTGTCTGGGCAAGGAGGAGAGATAGGGCACGAGCAGTGAAGGGCCGTTGAGGGGAGAGCGGGGAAGGGAGTCTGCCTTAAAAGGGCAGAGTACGCGCGGCAAGTGCGTAGTTGTCCAGGAGAGACAGAGGCAGGGGGATCCGCGCTACGTAGTGTCTTACCTGGTGGAGTCGGGAAGTATCAGCCGGCGGTGTAAAGGCGGCCAGAGCAGGAGCAGCATCCCGAAGGCGTCCGAGAGGAAGGAGGAGACAGCCGGAAACAGTCTGTGGTATTGTCGGCTGAGGCGTGGCTCCAGCGGGGGTTCCTTGATTGACGGCTGCCGGGAGGAGCGGAGGTGTGTCCGGAGGCGGGGTTAGTGAGACCCATCGGAGGTGGCTGTTAACCCTGTGGAAGACGGAGACTGCACATTAAGGCTTATCGCGGCGGGGGTAAGAAGCCGATCTGCATCCCTGCCATTTCAATAAATGTATACTCACAGTTGCCCCAAATAGACAAACGAGCAGAACTTATAAGCTTGCCCCCCACATTTGCCACCAGTGCAGGAGAGTCAGGTGGAGTAGCATATGACAGTGCCCACCACAAGCACCCAGAGACTGCGTCAATTAAACTTCCCACATTTGCCACCAGTGCAGGAGAGTCAGGTGGGGTAGCATATTACAGTGCCCACCACCAGCACCCAGAGACTGCGTCCATTAAACTTCCCACCTTTGCCACCAGTGCAGGAGAGTCAGGTGGGGCATCATATTACAGTGCCCACCACAAGCGCCAAGAGACTGCGGCAATTAAACTTCCACACTGTAAAGCAGGCATATGCTACAAAGTCACAGTCGCATTAGCATTGCCAACCTTATTATTGCTGCATCGTTAGACAGGAACAGTAACTTTGTATCAGTATTTGGCAGCTGTCTAGGAGTAAAAGAGTAAATCCAGTGCAGTTAGGAATAACTCAGCCCTGCATTACCTACCAGCGGAGTCAGTTTTGCTACAAACCAGGTTAAGGACAAACCTATTAACCAGCATCCCGGGCAACATAGTGTACACTTAGAAAGACTGGATATTTTAGTAATTTGTTAAGGTGTAGCTTCTGGCCAGTAAGCGTTAAGTTAGTTAGCATATTTAAGGATTCATTCCTAGACTGGCATCCATTATTGGTGCTGTTTCATGATAAGTTGATAA
This sequence comes from Taudactylus pleione, assembly GCA_031769625.1. Classification (NCBI taxonomy): domain Eukaryota; kingdom Metazoa; phylum Chordata; class Amphibia; order Anura; family Myobatrachidae; genus Taudactylus; species Taudactylus pleione. The sequence goes on along the minus strand of JAUIMM010000079.1, from coordinate 3,221,833 downwards.
CATTCACTGTTGTTATTATATTGCATGCTTTAACCTTTTAAGTTCCTAGGAGCAGTGTGATAATAATCATAGCCAGGAGGCTAAGTTCCTGCTTAATAAAAAGAAACTCAAGTCATAGTTTCGTTTTATCTGAATTGACATTGTAAAAGTAAATGTTAACGTAATTACCATCTAAAGTGAATCTGTGATATATACTACCTGAATGTGATGTTGTATAATTTCTTTGTGACAATAAATTAGATTACCTCTTTACCTCTCTGTGTTGAACGAGAACCGAGAAACTCCATTCTTACAAGTGATTAGTTTAGGGTATCACAATATTACCTATGCGGGCACTTCAATAACCCTACCCTAAGTTCTATTCACTTCCATCACAGTAACTGTAACAAAGTCGGTGGATATATGCTACTGACACCGAAACACTCAACCATTATCATGTTAATTTTCTACCACCATGCATTTCACTAAACCAGCTAAATTGCATATATTGTAGGCAACATCTGTTTTAAGGATTAAAGTTTATTTTCAACAATAAATCATCAAAATATATAGGCTAGCCAAATGCCTATTAATAATGTGTTTAATAAAGCTCCTAGGGTAATTTAAGTCAGCTCTCCCTTATATGTTTAAGCATGTGTGACAAGGTGATATGACTCATATAACTGTGGCAAAGTATGCCTTAAACTAATGAGTAAGGAAAATAACGAGCCGGGGTAACACCTGGTTCCTCACTACTCATGTGAGAAGAATTTTTGAGCGGGTATAGGTTGTCCCATGGAAGATCTGCCTACTTTGCGGGACCTCCAGGTGATGTGGTCTACCCGGCCCCTTTTTTATGTTAAAAATAAGAATGGAAGACAGCTGGCTATGGGTGTAGTAGGTATTACTGCCGGACGCATGGCCGGTGGCTGAAATCGCGACTGCGGCAGCCGGCAAGGGTGAAAATCCTGATCGTCCCTAAGGTGAGTAACGCTAACCTAATTCTACCCCCTAACCCTAATCTCCCCTCAAGTGCCTAACCCTAATCCCCCCTTCCTTGCTACCTAAACCTAACCCTCCCAGTGGGGGGGTACCTAACACTAAATCGCCCTGGGAGCCCTAAACCTAACCCTCCCCCCTGCGGCTACTCGCGCCCGGTGCCCAGATTACCTAAGCTCGGTATGCTGGGCGTCACTCTTCCGGCGTTTGGTTAATGACAGGCGTCGAATTTTCGACTCCTGTCATTAGTACCACGCCAGGATTAGAAAGTCTGGAAGCCGGCGGTCGGCATTTAGGCCATCGGCTTCCAAACTACATCCCCTGGGCATGGCTCTTAAGATTATCTGCTTAACCATCCAACTAGTTGGCTGGTTGGAACGTAAATCTGGTAATGTATAAGTGCAAATAACAATTGACAATTTGTTCCCAACCACGGGAAAACTGGCAAAAACGGTCATTCAGACAAATTGGTTAGGTCAGACTGTTTAAACCAATTTGTCTGAACTACCGTTTTGGTCTTTTTTACTGGTATTTGGGAGCAAATGGACAATTGTCTTTTTCTCTCATACATTACTGGAATTTCTTTCCAACCAGCTAACTAGTTGGATGGTTAGACAGATAATCTTAAGGTGTATGGCCAGTTTTAAACAAGTTGGCTGTTTGGATCAAAAATCTGGTAATGGATGAGAGCAAATGACAATCGGCGATTGTCAATGTATATCTGGCAAGCATTGGTATGGAGCTTTCCCACACAACTTGTGTCTCTTCTTGCAGGGACTCCATCCTATGCATTTTAGAATGGTTTGCCAGCTTCTCATCAAAATGTCTTAGCATCAAGTTTTAAAGGGTTTTTCTATTTTTGAAAGTTTTTATTTTGTGCTGCAACCAAGATGTGAAACAATAGTACATTACCATCTTTTGAACTTCTGTACAGGTCAGGGTTACTTTAAACAACCTAAACTCACAAAAGTCTTAGAGTTACAGCATTTAATGAAGTTATTTCATGTCTTTTGATGTTCCCCAGAATGTCTATATTATGGGATTTTCTCTATTGGCCATGGGAAAGATCTGTGTGAGGTACTTTTCATTTAAGATTTCTGTGGACTCCAGAAAATCCAATATGTAAACCTTGATGTGGTCATTGATATGACTTGCAGTGAGTTATAATGACATTAACAACTACAAAGCTCCGGGAAGGTTTTGTGTCACATAGAGTAATGCTTTCAATATTTGGTTACGAGTCAATAAGGGAGTGTAAGGGAACCACTGAAATAGCCGTGCTTGTCATTGGTCTAGTTACATTGTTTGTGTAGTTACACACGTGGAGATAGTAACTTACCTTCAAACATATGCAGTGACTTCAGTGAGATCCTTCACTTTTCGATTTCCTCCTGTGCCAGAAGCTTTATAACTAATGTAAAATAGTCATTGCTACAGAACCATAAACAAATTCCAGGAGCACAAACAGCAAGAATATAATACAATTCTGATCATATTGGGCTACCAAAAGATTGATAGCGTAGATTGGTATGGGGAGATAAAGAGAACTCTTACTACATCAACGTGTTGTATTTTTCAAAAGTATTCACAAAGGATAAAAATATAGTAGGAAATAGGTTGAGTAGTAATTATTGAATGCTATCATTTGCTGCCAGGACATAGAACAGGTGCAGAGCATCCATGCTGGGCTATATCTCACACAGGGCCTCTCTGGCCAGCAGATCACCAGAAACACCTCCCACTCTCAGGATGATCACAATCTCATTACTACTTTGCCTGTCTTATATTCTGTGAACGAAGAAGCAGTTCTCCTACACACATGTATGGCACATTGATAATACAAAATATCAGAGATTTTCTATTAATGAGCTGGTGTCGACCCTGCATCAATGCATATTACCTATGCAGGCACTTCAATAACAAAACCCTAAATTCTATTCACTTCCATCACAGTAACTGTAACTAAGTCGGTGGATATATGCTATTGATGCCGAAACACTCAACCATTATCATGTTACGTTTCTACCACCATGCATTTCACTTAACCAGTTAATTTGCATATATTGTAGGCAACATCTGTTTTAAGGATTAAGGTTTATTTTCAACAATAAAACACCCAAAATATATAATATGAATTCCTAATGATCTATATACCTAAATGTCGCTATTTAGCGTTTTAAGTCGCCCAAGAAATAATTGCTTTCCAGACTTTGAGTGTGGTTCCAAAGCACAGACATAATGTGTATATATTTGAAGTAAACACTCACAGTATCTTTGTGTATTCTTAATTATTTGTCACAGACATATCTACAAGACAAGTCTGTCATCACTGAATATATGAAGTCTTTAAATATATATATTTATTTGTGTATCTGTGCATATGGGGTATGATAGGATTTTAAACAGTATGCAGTGGTAATGCGATCGCACGATGCTAATAATAGCATATTACCATCACACACCATGGTTTCATGCTGACGACGCAAGATGGCGTCGCTTGATAGTAATGCTAAGATCTTCTCTCAGCCAATCATCCGGCTTCGCCAGTCTACCCTTTGATAGCAAACAACACGCTATCACACTCTGGTCTTATTTTGTTTATTTTTAGTCTTACACTATGGGATATTATTTAATGTTATATTATGGGATGGCACAATGTGGTCAGTAAACCATCAATAATGTGTCTCTGGGAGGGACATAAAACTACCCTTATACACACACCGCGGATCTTGGCAGATCATGGGAAAGATGTGGGGATGCACCTAACCTATAAAGGAAGTCTTGAAGGGGAATAGGGACTTACATTATTTAAGATGTTTAAAATAACATTTCATAATTTTATGCATGGCTAAATCTATACATTATCTGATGGTACACTCTAATTCAGGATTGTAATACAGTTCTTCCTTGACCTTGGTATCCATAATATCATTGCTCATCACCATGATCTTGGTTTCTCTGTTCGCCCTTGTACATTTTCCACACTTCAGTACATTATGAACACAATTGACACATAAGTCAATTACTAAGATGACAATCAGTATAAGGATCAGGAGTTTACCCACAGTAGCAACCAGTTCCTGGACCCACTCTCCTAGACCGGAGAACCATTTCACAGGGTTCAACCAAGTTAACCACTCTTCTACCTTTTCCTCAACTTCAATCAGTGAAGCATTATGTTTCTTTCGAAATTTCCATTTCAGCTGCAGAATTTCATCCATCTTCCGGTCTATCACCTCCCTGGGGTCACTAGTGTTCATAATGCGTATGAAGATATGGAGATGGTGTGTTTTTATGGATACCAAGCATTTCACCATGTGTAAGGGTCATAACCTCTGGAAGTATCCTTCCCAAATAACATAAACCTTTGGAACTCGGAGAGAGCTACTTATACACTTTCCTTCCACATATAAAATATACATCATCGGGGTGAACATAAGGGATAGAAAACATCATAATCGTTAAACACACTTCCCTAGCAAGTGATCCTATTTCCGGTTCTCCCATCTGATCAATACATGTTTCTGATTGTAATACCATGGCACAATATCCTTCTGGTACCCTACCAACCATTTCTTTGGTGGAACTTAGTGTATATCGATACCGGGAGTGTCTCCCATTTAACCTAATTGTGCGTAGCAGTTCAAAATCTATAGGCTCATTATCAGCTCTTAATGAGAAGGTCATCGTCTGGTTATTCCCAGTCACCTCCCAACTTCCTGGTTTATTGAAGTTAGTGACGTTCAAACATAAAAGTGATCTATCTACTTGGTACTGGTCGAGTTTAAAATGAGGTGGTTTGGACTTAAGAAATTTTCCATCCAGTGCATCCCCTATTTGCAACCTCAGAGACATTCAATGGGAATGGCACTAACCCTACATTATGTTGTCCTTGAGGCACGTGAGAGCATACCCAACAGTCAGTTTGGTTTAAAACTTTGCCCACCATGGCATGATAATCCTCTAAAGGATACCCACCCCAATATGGGTTATACTTAGGCTGGCACGGTTGAATGGATCTCTCATAAACTAGGGACGCACAAAACTCACACATACAATAATCCTCAGATGATAGACCTTCACAGTGTCTCCGAGTTTCAAGCATAACAGATCTCTTAGCAATTACTGTACTGGGTTTGGTCAGATACTCCCCCGATTGGTTTAGAGCTCCTTCTCCCAATTCCACTCCATCGATATCGACATTAGCTCCCCTCTCCATTATCTGTCCTCCATTACAGAAACCAGAAATCCCGAAACAACCCAGGATGATGAAAACTCTGGGAGAAAACACAAAGATAACCACAGCAGGCCACTCCATTGCTGAAAACAATGATCTACAAATTTCTTTAGGTCAGGTATTTCACTGTAACCTTTAACCCTCCCGGAACAGACTCGCAATTGACAGGTCTACGTTATCTACCTCGATTCCGCCTTGTCTCTCCACTAGTTGGTTGACCTTCTTACAGTGAGTGGAATGGACCCAGGTATCTCTCTCTGCCACTTTCAAGGAAGTTGTACTCGTCAGCAACACTTGATACGGACCTTCCCACCGATCTGCCAAACAACCCGAACGCAAGAAATTTCTCATCATAACAAATTCTCCAGGTTCAACATCATGACAGTTTGTTTCAGGCATATCATGTGACAACAATTTCAGTTTCTGCTGTTGCTGCTTCAACTGTTTACTCATTGTTATAAGATACCTTACAGTTACCTCATTGTTACTTTTCAAATCTTCCTGTGGGCTTATAATCAAATGAGGTTGTCTACCAAACAGTATTTCAAAGAGGGACAGATTAAGAGGGAGTCTGGGAGTTGTCTTGATGCTATGAAGAACTAGTGGTAATGCTTCTGGCCACCCCAGTCCAGTTTCTGCCATGATCTTACTTAATTTATTTTTAATAGTACCATTCATCCTCTCCACCTTGGCGTGGCTTGTGGTCGGTAAGGGGTGTGAAGAACACTATTAATACCCATCAACTTACACATGTTCTGGAAGACATTACCTGTGGAATGAGTACCCCTATCACTTTCAATAATTCTAGGGATACAAACTCCTGAACAATCTTTTTAGCAGTGAACGCAGCAGTATTAGTGTCAGCTGGGTATGCCTCTACCCAGTTAGAAAATACATCTGTACAAACTAATACATACTTGAGATTCCTGCAGGGTGATAATTGGATGAAATCAATTTGTATTACCTGAAAAAGTCCATCTGTCGGAGGAATGTGGGGTGGCTCGGTTGGTATTGTTTCTCCAACGTTCTTCCTCAAGCATGTCAAACAGGACATTGCCCTCTTTTCGGCTTGGGAAGAGAAACCTGGTGCACACCAATATGCCCTGACCAACTTGCACATACCTTGCTTTCCCAGGTGAGTCAGACCATGTGCTGCCTTAGCCAAGCTTGGGTAGTATGCCTTGGGTGCTACTGGCTTACCTTGTCCATCTCTCCAGAGTCCAGAGGACTCTTGCCCACATCCCTTAGATCTCCAGACTGCCTTTTCCTGAATGGAACACAAATTTTGCATCTCAATTAATTTCTGCACATCAATCGTTTGGAAAACCATAATCATTTGATTAATTGGCATATTTACTCTTAAACCTGCTGCCCATTTTGCAGCTTCATCTGCCCTGTTATTGCCCAGTGACACTGGATCGTCTTCACATATATGGGCTTTACACTTAATGACAGCTACTGCCTTAGGCATTTGGATAGCTGTCAATATTCCTTTTATATGTTTTGAGTGTGCGACTGGTGTGCCTGTTGCTGTCATAAAATTTCTTAGATGCCATAGAGCACCAAAATTATGTACTACCACGAAGGCATATCTAGAGTCAGTGTAGATATTAGCAGATTTGCCTTTTGCTAATTCACATGCTCTCCTTAGTGCCACCAGCTCCGCCACTTGAGCCGAGTGAGGTGGACCAAGGGGTTCGGCTTCTATGATGTCTTTGTCATTTACAACAGCATAACCTGTACATAACTCTCCATTGTCAGTTAGTCTATGACAACTCCCATCTGTGTAAAATGTCACATCTACATTTTCTAAAAGTTTATCACGTATGTCAGGTCTTGCAGTAAAGGTCTGATTTAAATATTCCATACAATCATGTGCATCAGTATACCTGCAAAACTCACCTTCCGCCAGCGACTCACCTCTCTCCACCCTTTGTGCATCTGGAGGCACATATGGTAAATACGTTGCTGGGTTTAACGTACTGCACCGTTTAATGGTGATGTTTGCAGGTGCTATTAAGGCTAGTTCCCATTTCGTGAACCTAGCTGAGGAAACATGTCTGGTTTGGGCAGAATTCAGCAAAGCAGATACAGCATGGGGTGTATAAACAATCATATCATGGCCTAATACTACATCCTCACTCTTACTGACCAATAGAGCAGTTGCTGCTACACTTCTTAAACACATTGGGAGTGATCTTGCTACAGTGTCCAACTGTGCACTGTAGTATGCTACGGACCTACTGGCATCACCATGTTTTTGTGTGAGGACACCTGCTGCACAACCGTTAGCTTCCGTACAATACAAATCAAAAGGTTTTTCGTAATCAGGTATTACCAATGCAGGTGCTCTTGGCAGACTATCCTTAAAATTAAGGAAATTCTACTCTGTTTCCTATGTGTGTATGACACGATCAGGATTTGAGGAAGAGACTAACGGCCTGATTCAGAGACGGACGCTCTGAACAAGCGCTCGCTCTGAATCAGGGCGGTTTTTAATTTTTTGTGTTCGGCCTCCTGGCCGCTCGCATAGCTGTGGGTGACCACCCACAGCTATTGCGAGTGGCCAGGTTGATGGTTGCGATGGTCAGGGTCTCATGGCCACAAGCCCCAGAGAGCTTCTGGCTCTAATAGAGCCGGAAGCTTTCCCACTGACATCACTGGTGATGTCAGTGGGGCCGCCCCCAAATGGCAGGTGTTCCTTTGGGAATGCCTCCGTTTGACCAGCCACCCCCCCGTCCACTTACCAAATGGGGCGAGCTGTCAATCACCATTGACAGCTCACCCCCTTTGGTGGGAGACCCGGAGTGATGGAGCACACATCGCTAGCTGGGTCTCGCGCATGTGCACGACGGAGCCAGCTCCGTCGTGCGCATGCCCAGTGGGCAAACATCGACCCGGTTGCAAGCGCTCAGCGCTTGCGACCGGGTCTGAATCAGACCCTAAGTCCTGTAATGGCAAGGCCAAAATAGAAAAACCTGGGCTCCACATTCTGCAGTAACCACACATTCCCAAGAAGGTACGGATTTGCTGCTGGTTACGTGGCAGTGTCATGGTCTGTATGGTCTGGATTCGATCAGTAGTCAGATGTCGTAACCCCTGCGTTAGACAATGTATTAAGTATTTAACCCTGGACTGGCATGCCTGTAGTTTGTCCTTAGCAACCTTGTGTCCTGTTTGCGAGAGATGAAGCAATAAAAGTTTAGTATCATTTAAACATGACATAAATGAATCAGAACACAACAATAAATTGTCCACATATTGTATTAGAACAGATCCAATGGCAGGTTGAAAAGATTGTAAACAGTCGTGTAAGGCCTGGGAGAAGATACTGGGGCAGTCTATGAAGCCCTGGGGAAATCGTGTCCTTGTGTATTGTACCCCCCTGTATGTAAAGGCAAATAGGTACTGACAGTCAGGATGAAGAGGGACAGAGAAGAAGGCAGAACAGAGGTCAATGACAGTAAAATGGGTGGCATTTGGTGGGATGTGCATTAGAATGACAGCTGGATTCTTCACTATGGGGAATTGGCTCTCTACTACCTTATTAACCCCTCTAAGGTCCTGTACCATCCTATAACCCCTCCCAACACTCTTCTTCACAGGAAAGATGGGACTGTTGGCTACAGTCGCTGTACGGACTAAAATTCCCTGTTGTAATAACCGCTCAATTATGGGATAAACCCCTATCTCTACCTCCTGTTTTAACAGGTATTGGGGAATTTTTGGAGCTTGCCTACCACTTTTTAGATTTACCATTACAGGAGCTACATTTGCCATCAATCCAGTGTCCTGTCTATCTTTGGTCCAAAGTGAACCTGGTATTTGAGATAAGAATCCATCTAAGGTAGAGCAGATGTTATCTGAAACAGTAGAGTGAAACATTAACCTTTGGGGAGTGTCCAATATATCCTTCACCTCGTGCGCAACTCTCTCTGGGATATCTAAAAATATACCATCAGGGGTACAATAAATGACACATCCCATTTTACATAACAAATCCCTTCCCAGTAGGTTAGTAGGGGCCGCTGCTGCCAGGAGAAAGGAATGCCTGGTATGCAATAGTAACCTCTGCAGATTTGGTTAAAGGCTAATGTTGCACTTTACCCCATTGCTGGTACTGTTTTGCTGGTCACCTGTAAATTAGATGGAGATTTTATCACTGATCTGGTCGCCCCTGTGTCTACAAGAAAATAATGTTTAGTACCAGCTACATCAGTGTTGGCTAACCTTGACACTCCAGCTGTTATGGAACTACATAACCTAGCATGCACTGCTACAGTTTTGCTATTAGGGCATGCTAAAACTGTGGCAGGGCATGCTGGGATATATAGTGCCACAACAGCTGGGGTGTCAAGGTTAGCCAACACTGAGCTACATCAACTATCATTACAGGTTCTTCTCTACTGTCCCCAGTTAACCTGACTGGCTGTAGACTACAGGTGTGACCTGACCCCTAGAGCTGACTATCTTCTTCCAGCAAAGTATTCACTGCTGTGACGTGAGCAGGTGATGGCTGGAATTGTCTGGACTGCTGTGGGTATCTCGGTGTTCCCTGGTTTGGCGTTTCCCACTTTTTGGCTTTACAGAACTTACTTATGTGGCCCTCCTTGTTACATGTATAACACTTTCGTGATTGACGTGTTGTGAAAGGTTGTTGTTGTGTGGGTTGGGGAAAGAGGAAAGATTGTGGTTGTGTGTAGGGATAAGGGTTTGGAGGTTGTATGGGATGATTGTATTGGGGCTGTGTGTGTTAAGAGTGCTGCGGTGTTATTTGCATTCCTTCCAGAGCTTGAATACTAACAGCCATTAGTTTCTCGCTCTGCATTTCTCTCTCCCTAAAGATGTTTTTGTCATGTTCAATTGCAGATTCCCTGAGTGTGTCTACTGTAACTCCTCTCCAACCAGGAAGCAAGGTCTGAACCCTGGCCTTTAGTGTCCTTAAGACCATCCATAAGCACTGTGAATGTCATTTCCCTGTGATGGGTGTTGTCTTTTATATCCTCTATGCCTGTGTAATGGGTAATAGTCTGCAGCGCTCTGATAAAATAATTTTAAAAATGATTTTACTCCAATTAACAATTAATGGGAAAAATACAGCCAATTGGGTGACAATATGGGTTATATTGTCTTGATTATCTGCATCAGTTATGGGACTATCTCCATCCAATACACTGGCCCAGTAGTTTGTACTGCCCCTTCAGGCACCTACCGAGTTGTTACTGAGGTTTAACAGACAGTAACCTCCACTATTTAGGCTTAACAGACAGTAGCCTTCACAATCACATTTTTCAATTCACATACACCTTTTCTGCACAGAAAACAAATAAAACCTTTTCCTTAAATAAAACAGTATAATTCAGAGATTTTTTTTTTTAAACAAGCAATACAATGACCGTTTGAACATGTGGTAGCAATACAGGAAATATGCGGACGCTATTGTGTGACTTACCTCCTAACACAAAACTTTAACAACAAAGGAAAACACACTTTTCCTTCCTCGTCCCTGGTTCTAATCAGTGCTCCTTGAACTCACACAATAACAGGTAGCGGTCTCTCAGCAACAAAGTGGTAGCAAGTATTCGAAGGCAAAGCGTTCTTTCCTGCTTATGGTTCCGTCTACCCTTTTGGTGAGAAACTGATAAACGGATGTTACCGTGTAAATTGGTAGCGTGATTTCACTCGATGAGCCCCCATTTATAAATTCCTAATGATCTATATAGCTAAATGTCGCTATTTAGCGTTTTAAGTCGCACAAGAAATAATTGCTTTCCAGACTTTGAGTGTGGTTCCAAAGCACAAAAAGATATTATTCACATAAAAAGCATTTCGTTCACACTGTGATCTAAATACAATTATTGCAAAAGGTTATACATAAACAAGGTATAGTCGATACATTACGCAAGCGCACCAGTCCCAGTTACAGTCATCAATCCAGAGGTCTGTGGTCATCCAAGAGAATGAATACTAACTGGGACTGGGACATAGGCTATATAGCCTAACAGATCATGATAACAACAATGTAGACAGACAAACATAATTCCATTGGTTCTTGCTCTTGGTCTTTGTAGTACGCTGTAGTTCATAGGACAGTTCACTAGGGGTATGTCCCAATTGTCCAGATTACATTGTCATTCTTTAATTGATTTAAATTAGATAGAGACACTACATTACAGTGTATACATTCTAACCAATAATTTCCTATATTCCATAACCATCGAACGCAAGATGTGGCACCCTCGCTGATAGGTTGAGATATCTGGAAATAAACAGTGTGTCAGTTTAGTACCAAACATGCCATGTCTATCATGTTGTATACCATAAATATTAAATACATGCATTTTACATAATAATTAATAACTTTAATATAAACCATAATGTGCAGGAACCTTTTATGAGTGCGTGTATATTTATGATTATATGTAAGTATGCGTTGTGTGCTAATATTATACAGAAATGGCGGTTAGTGCTCCTGAAGAGGGGATTGGGTGGCACCACTAGCTGCTATCTCAGGGAATGTCCTATAATTCCCAGAATGAATACAATAACACAAAAAGGAGGGAAGCGCTCTGTGGTGAGTGGTTCAGATCAAGTGATGTGTATGTCTATCTAAAGATATCAATGCAGTAAAGTCAATATGAATGATTATTGAAATAACCGGTCTCCAAAGACTTGGGGCTGAAACTTGGTGGTAATGGTACAGTGTCCCAAACAAGAAGGAATGTCAATATTAAGAGAACTAGTGGGAAATAACTTGTGGCTGAATATTCAATATATATTGAGAGTTCCTATATGAACTTGATATGTAGTGATGTTCATGCTTAACCAGTAAGATTAAGGCTTGGTGGGCAAAAACTTTCGGCTGGGTGTTCAGTAACAGTAAAATAGCCTGGTTGTTATTCATGTTGTTCCTCCTTCCCTCAGCTCACGTCACCTCAGGGGATATGAATGCAGTGTCAGAGTGACAGCGACACTATATAGCAGCGTGGTATAGGTAAGAAATTGTACTTACCAAACAGTGTACCTCTGCTGGTCCGTCACTCTTCCACACGTCCTCCGGTGCATGCATGCATGTGAGTGAGGGTTATTAGGAGTATGTGAGATATGGATAGTGAAGATAATTAATATTAAAGTATTGTTTAATGTAACTCCAGTTTACAAAAATAAAGCGATGTACAAAGTACGGCATAAATGGGATAGGATAAAACAAATGGGTAAAGTCACTGTGTAAACGCGTTTCGTCCCTGATAGGGACTTTTTCAAGGGCAAATGTCTCCTGTTGTCCATTCTCCTGTTAAATAGGGATGCCAATTACGGTTCAAAACTCCGGTGTGCAGTGTAAGAGCCGCATTTCCGGGTATCATGTTTGCGCATGCTCAATGCGACTACAAGTGTAGGAGTCGGTGGACATACCTTATGGTTTGTTGATGCCTGTAACTCTGCAGTTCCTCAATGTGATACGGGCTCTACATTTTGGATTTTTAGACTCCATTCGCGGCGACGGCCATCTTTGGTGAGTCTGCTTGTTACTGTATAATCTGTGACGTCAAGCAGCCATCTTGGTTGTGGTTTCTATCCCTCTAATCTTCAATGCATTCATCTCTAGTTTCAATGTATAAAGCGATCTTACTATGTTTCTTTATTTGCTTGGCTTATATCAATGTGCAGCAAATCAGACATATTGGACACATTAGGTACAGTAATGTACTAGTAGATTAATCAGGTGTTGGTCATTTTAAATGTTTATACTAATCCACCTTTTTATGGAGGATAAAGGAGTGCACTCATTCCTACCTATTGGTGCTGATTTCTTCATAATAAATTTCAGTTTGATTTATTTGATAGTATGGATGAGAGGATGTTGCAATGAATATAGTGATCTTATACGGGACCACTTTGTTAGAGACGTATAGTGATTTTACGTCTATTATTATAAATGAGGTGGTCATGATATGTAGCATCTATAGAATGTTTATCTATATAGATTGCTAGAAATCATGGATGTAAGGGTATAGGCGGATGGAATAACCTTCTATATTAGGGGACTGGTGAGCACAGAATCAATAATATTCATATGAATGACATGGACATGTGGATTGGATGATTATTGCACTTTGGGGGTCATTCAGACCCACTCGCGAGCGGCAGTACGCTTGCAAGTGGGTCGATGTTCCCCACTGCGCATGCGCACGACGGAGGGAGCTCCGTTGTGCGCATGCGCGAGACCCGGGAGCGAAGGACTTTCCTTCGCTCGGAGTGTCTCACCAAAGGGGGCGTGCTGTCGATGGTGACTGACAGCACGCCCCCTTTGGTGGGCGTGCCTGCCAGACGGAGGCGTTCCTATGGGAACGCCTACCGTCTGAAACCGGCCCCACTGACATCACTAGTGATGTCTGTCGGAGTGAGAGCCAAAATCACTCCAGGGCTTGCGGTTGAGATACCCGACCACAGGGTTTCACTCGCAAGTCCGATGGTCGCGATGGTCAAGACCATCGCGACCATCTTGTTGGACGCTCGTATATGCTGTGGGTGGTGACCCACAGCTATATGAGCATCCAGGAGGACGCTCCATATTAATGGAGGAGGGCCCTGATTCAGAGTGTCCGGCTCTGAATCAGGGCCTTTATACCTAATTAGTGTCTGTCATGACTGTTCCTACTAAATATATTTCTTCTCAATTATGGACCTAGTTTTTGATGGTCGATTGTCCTGATTCTCATCCACAACTTGCTATACCCCCTTGGCCTGATCAGAGTGAAAATACAGGCTGCTTATTTGGGGGTACCCTAATTAGCAAACAATAATGGTGGAATGTTAGGAGCAAGAGATTTGAGAGCCAGAATTCTGAATCTCCTATAAAAAGTATAGTCACGTATGAGATGTACAGTTAGGTTTGTATCAGTAGTTATACATTATAATTATTATTAGCCTATGGATCAATGTTTAGACCTTCTGGATGTAATGTCTGTAATTCATAAATCCATCGACTTTCTGTACGGTCAATTCTTTCATTCTTATTTCCCCCTTTCCAATTGAATTGAATTTTCTCTATTGCAATGAATTTAAGATCCTTCGGATTACATTCATGTTTATTCCTAAAATGTTCTGAGACACTATGATTTTCAAAGCCTTTTATAATATTGCGGATGTGTTCTCTAATACGGACCTTCAGGGCTCTGGTGGCCCGTCCTACGTATTGTAGCCCACAAGTGCACTCTAGTACGTAGATTATGTTACTGCTATCACAGGTCAGAGTATCCCTGATCTTGTATTCCCTATTCTTTTGATTGGACTTGAAACTGCATGTGGGTCTTGTACCTCTATAACCTAATGTTTTGCAATTGAGACATCTCCCACAGTGGAAGAAGCCTCCTTTTATTGTTGATCCTTCTAAGGTGGTTTGCTGTATATTATTATCTGTTTTGTAGTGATTATGGACCAGTTTTTTCTTTATGTCTGGGGCTTTTCGGAAGACTATATCAGGTTTGTTTGGCAGCAGTGTGTGTAACATGTCATCCATCTGGAGGATGTGCCAGTGTTTCCCAATGATGTTCCTTACCTTCTGTGCCGTTCCTGTGTATTCTGTGATGAAATACACTTTATCTACCTCTTTCGATGTATCTTGTTTTTTGGAATATGTGAGTAGTGTATCTCTAGGTACTGATTCCATGGTTGTATAAGCTTTATCCACTACCCCCATATTATATTGTTTCTCTTGAAATTTTTGTTTTAAATCGAGACCCTGTGTTTTATAGTCTTCCAAATTGGTACAGTTGCGTCTCAGTCTCGTAAATTGTCCTTTCAGAATACCATTAATCCAACTCGGATGGTGATTACTTTGGGCTAAAATGTAACCGTTGACATTAACATGTTTATATTGGGTTTTGGTCTGAAGCATGGAATCCGCCACAAAGATTTCTAGGTCTAGAAATTCTATTCTCTCTTTACTGTATATAGAGCTAAACCTAAGGTTCCTGTCATTCTCATTAATATAGGACAGAAATGTTTTTAAGAATGTTTTGTCTCCGCGCCAAATACAGAGGACGTCATCTATGTATCTCCTCCAGAGGACCAAGTTCGCCCCGAACCACGCATTGGACCAGATGTTAAGATTCTCCCAATGACTCGTAAAGAGATTAGCGTAGCTCGGGGCGAACTTGGTCCCCATTGCTGTGCCTCTCCGCTGCAAATAGAACTCCTCGCCAAACCACATGTAATTGTGTGTGAGTATAAATCTGATTCCTTCAATAATATAATAGATTTGTTCCTGTTTGAGTTCCCCATCCTTTTCTAGAAAGAATCTTATACTGTTTAAGCCTTGCTGATGGTCTATTACGGTGTAAAGTGAAGCGACATCACTCGTTACTAATCAGAGGTCGTCACTCCACTCCACACCCTGCAAGATGTGTAAAACCTGTGTAGTATCTCTCAGATACGCTTTCTGTTTTGTTACATAATTCTATAAAAAATGGTCTATGTATTCTGAAAGTGGTGAGGTGATGGAATTGCCGGATGTGATTGGTCTACCAGGGGGGTGGGTTGTGTTCTTATGGATTTTTGGTAAGTGATAAAAGACAGGGATAACCGGATGTGGTGTGTTTAGAAAAATGTATTCCTGTTTGTTGAAGATACCTGTTGTTTTTCCCATGTTTAAGAGGGACACTAATTCTCTTTGGAAAGTGCTCGTAGGGTCTCCTCTCAGTTTCTGGTATGTATCTTCATCTTCCAAAATCCTATATGCCTCAGCATCATAATCTATTCTGTTCATGATGACGATTCCACCGCCTTGTCGGCCGGTTTCACTACTATTGCCTTGTGCTTCTCTAGTTGTTTGAGTGCTTCCCATTCCTCCCTAGGGAGGTTAGGTCGTTTGCCTATTGTGTTTGGATCTAATTTTCTGATATCATTCAGAACTGCCTTTTCGAATGTTTGAACATAACTGCCCTTCATATGACTGGGATTAAATGTTGACTTAGGGCGTAATGTTGTATGTTTGTATGCATTCTGTTCCGAATTTTTGATATACTGTTGTTTTTGTCTAAAAAATATTTCTTTAAACTTAGTTTTCTAGTGGAACTTTTAAAATCTAAATATGTATTGAACTTGTCAAGTTTGTTTGTTGGGGCAAATTTAAGCCCCTTGTTCAGTAAAGCAATCTGTGGGTTTGTTAAAATGGTGTCGCTCAAATTAAAGATACCTATGGATTGTGTTTTCTTAGCTTGTACTAAACTGGACTTGGATCTTGTTCTATCCTGCTTATTTTTCTTATCTCCCTTGCATCCTCTCCTAGTGCATCTAGTTTCCTTTTCATGGATGTCTCCACCCTGTGTAGTGGATTGGTTGTATTGTTGCCTAATTCTAAAAAACAGTCTCCCCATTTTAAATCTTGTGTGGGGGAGTCTGGTTGTGTGAGGGTGTTTCCTGTGAGTCCTTGTGTCTCTAGATTGATGGATCTTGTGGTGTTCTTAAGCAAATCTTGCCACCCCTTTTCGAATGATTTGTGTGCTATATCTGACAGGTGTTCGACTTCGTCTTCAGGTTCCTCTAAAGAATAAATAGAAAAACTATCCACTGATGATTGATTGTCAGTTGCTGATAGAGGACTATGAATGGTTAAATCTAAATCTAACAAATTGATACTGGGAGTATTTGGTTGTGTGTCTTGTTTCATATGTAATCTTTTCATATACTGCTGATAGGTAAGATTTAGGCCCTCATTCAGACCCGGGCGCAAGTGGCCGTTCGTACGTTCGGCATACGTAAAAAAATATGTAAATTCAAGCACTCGCTCGTATTTTCGAACGCAGCCAAACATCCTCCCTAAACTCTACCGACCCCTCCTCTAACTAACGAGCGTGCCAAATAGCGAGCGTACATCCCCGAAATGGCTTGAAGGGAACGCACGCACAAGTACAAACCGGAAGCGGGACTGTCAGATTTCGATTAACTGCTCATTTATTCTGCCTACCTCCCTCAATCGTATCATGCCAATCAATATATCAATTAGCTTAATTGGTTTTCTGTTTTTTTTTCACAATGCAATAAACTTTAATCTTGTCCGTGTTTGTGTTTACCCGCAGAATACGTACGGCTTAAACATTCGCTTTTATTTCTCAAAATACATGTTAGAGCCAATTAAACAGTTGTTTTATTTGTTTTTAACCACACATATTTTCCGGGGTTCATTTCTTTATTTAAATTTGCTTACACATGTCACTGCATCAAGCCTATCATAACTCTCAAGAGATTTCTGGCCCTGTCGAACACATGACTAACCAATAGAATTGGTCCTGTTAATTACCCAAATACATTAGCCAATCAAAATTATTTTCGGGTCTTTATTAAAAATGATTTTTAACAAATACACCATTGCCATCATGAGAGCCTCGGCATTCACCAGGCGTGAGCTGCTGGTGTTAACCGAGGTGATGGATAGGCGTATCACCAGCCAGCCTGCACGCATCACAAATCGCGAGAAGCGTTCCGCATATGCGGAGGTACGTGGCCGCCTGCGTTCCTTCGGCTCACGCCGCCAGATCGGCCAGCTGGAGCGCAGGTGGTCGGACCTGCAACGGCGGACGCCCCGCTTGCTGGCATGCTTTCGCATGCAGATCGCTGAAAGTAAGTTTTTGGGACTGTGGTTTTCATGTTTATCTTGTGGGCCCTAACTGCGTGTGCATGTTTTCATGTATGTCCTATTTATTCATTGAACTCATATCTGCATGGCCATGTTTTCATGTATGTCCTTTTTATTCATTGTACTCATATCTGCATGGCCATGTTTTCATGTATGTCCTATTTATTCATTGTACTCATATCTGCATGGCCATGTTTTCATGTATGTCATATTTATTCATTGAACTCATATCTGCATGGCCATGTTTTCATGTATGTCCTTTTTATTCATTGTACTCATATCTGCATGGCCATGTTTTCATGTATGTCCTATTTATTCATTGTACTCATATCTGCATGGCCATGTTTTCATGTATGTCCTATTTATTCATTGTACTCATATCTGCATGGCCATGTTTTCATGTATGTCCTATTTATTCATTGAACTCATATCTGCATGGCCATGTTTTCATGTATGTCCTATGTATTCATTGTACTCATATCTGCATGGCCATGTTTTCCGATTTGTGTTGTTATAAATTAGTGTTTACTCGGTTTTGGTTGAAACTAACCACAATTTGTTTCACATCTTTTAGGGGCACAGCGAAGACTACGGCGTCATCGCCATCCAAGACGGCGCTCTCGTCCACTCTCCCCAACCCCAAGCCAACCCTCCACAACCCCAAATTCCCCTATTTCCCCCTCCTCCCCAGCCTGCCCAGACCCTGTGGAGGATATTTCGGGGCTCCTTCCCCTCCATCCCAATTCCCCCTCTCCTCCAACCACCCCTCTTCTAACTACCCCCTCCCCGGAATCCCAAATCACCCCGCCATGATCTTTGGGGAATGGAGGCACCTCCGAGGAGGACGAGGGAGTGGCTTCAGGAGCGGCCGTTATTTTGAACGGTATGTTTTTTTTTTGCTTGTTTGTTTTTTTTGCGCCACAAACTGTTTGGATGTAATCATGTGTCGTTCCCTTTTTTTGTGTTTTTTTGTCGACTTTTTGGGAGTTTTCGAGTTGTCTTTACCTGTTACTGCTGATTTCACCATACACATATCACACCTGTCTGAATCTGATTTTTGGACTTGTAATTTTGGGGTAGACCATTTTGGGGTTTTTTTCGGTGTAATTCTACTTTGGGCCACAATATTTTCATTTTTGGTTAGCTTGGTTTGGCTTCTTTTTTAATGTGGTTTCATTATTGATGTATTAATCCCCACACTTTTCTAACCCACAGAGGAACAGAGGCGTATGGCTGAATTAGCCGGCTGTGTGGGCCGTATGCGGGAACACATCATCGGGCTGCTGGTGGTCCTTGACCATATGTCGGTCCTCCTTAGGAACCAGTTTTAGGTGGGTTTTTTTTGTCAAAATTTAAATAAATTAATATTTTAAACTTAACGTTCTGTCTCATTCCTTGTTTCAAAATCAGAGATTGTTTACACTGACATAAGTAGACTCTTCCAGCAAGGATTTGCAAGTATTGTCACTAAGATTGTGTGTTGTATTTTTTAGGAAAACAGGCACAAGAAACACCTAACAGTAACAATCTGATTTCCCTTTTTTGGTGTTGTCAAAATTATATATTACTACATTTTACATGTTCCTATTTGGGGGGCAAGCTGCTTAGGCCGATATTACGAAGCCAACTGATTGTACAGGATTCCTTTGGGTGTTGGTTTGGACCCAGAAAACATCTTACATTTTAGCTCAACTTGCGTCATTACTGGATTACCCCTTAGGCAAATGTAACGTGTGTGAACCTGGTTACACTTGCTTGTAATGGGCAAAAAAAGGAACAAAATTACACTCTCAAGACATTTATTCACAACGTAACTAAAATAACAAAGTGGTCACTCACAAAGAAAACACACAGTGATAATCATAAATACAACACATACAAAAAACTTAAAAAAATCACACAATGGTTGACGAAGGACCATGCCAACATGATTCCACAAATGTTGCGTTGCAATATGGGTTCCATAATATATTCCCAAAGTTTCCACATGAAGGTTTTTTAAGGGTAACAGGAAGTAGTCATCGTTGGAGTCCCAAAGATTATGAAAACAAACAGAAGATGGAGAAAAAATAAAACAATTAATTAGATGTTCTCATACAAACCGTACCACATTGGGTCTAAACACTGTTGTTTTGACAATAATTACCTAAAATATCTGGCCACCACATCATCGCGTGTGGCCCCCCCACATACTGACCTCCGACCAACCTCGGGGGGGCCCTTCCTCAGGTAAGGCATCCTCTGGCTGCATTGGGACACCACTCCTTATGGCGATGTTGTGAAATATCCCACACAGGACCACAATTTTCGAAACCATATCCGTCAAATACATGAGCTCGCCACCAGAGCGGTGGAGGCATCTGAATTGGCCTTTTAAAAGGCCGATACAGCGCTCCACCACTTGCCTGGTGGCTGTAAGTGCGGCATTAAAATTACTTTGTGGCCCTGGTGTGGGAGCCAAATAATGAGTGAGCAGCCAGGGCGTGCAAGGGTAGCCACTGTCTCCTGTGAAAAAGAAGTGACAACATCAGGATCACTGTGTATCAAGCTTAACATTGTTATGTACTAAAGGTCTCCACTTACCCAGAAGCCACGCATCACCAGCTTGTAGGTTGATTAATTTGTGCCATATCCCTGATTGCCGGATGACGAATGAGTCATGTGCACTTCCTGGTAAGTTTGCATTCAGGGACAGGATCTGGAGGGAGGCATCACATACCACCATTACATTCAGGGAGTGATAGTGTTTCCGGTTGTGAAATATGGCCTCCAGCCGTGCTGGAGGCTGAAGTGGTATGTGAGTACCATCCACAACCTCTATGATGTGTGGGAAGCCAGCTATTTGGTAAAAATTGGCCTTGGCCACACTAAGGGCACCCATATCCAAAGGCAGTTGAATAAAATGATGGAGGTGCTTGAAAAGTGCCTCCATCACTGCCCTCAGGATCCGGGAAAAGGAGGATTGTGAGATGCCCGCCACTATTCCCACTGTTGTTTGAAACGATCCTGAGGCACAGAAATGTAACACCGCCATAAATTGCGTAAGTGGTGGTATTGCTGTAGGACTGTCAATTTGCCGCTCAAGATCACTCTCTATTAATGAGAGAGTGTCTATGATGATTTTGGGAGGAAGACGGTAGCATCTTAAAACCTCATCATTGGGCATTCCAAAAAGGGTGACACGTGTTTGAAATATCTGGGGCCTTGCACGCCTACGATGCCTACGCCTGGGACGAGATTGAGGTTGGTCGGCTTCCGGGAGCATGGCCAGAACAATCCGACCCAGATCAACCTGAAATGGCAAGATTTGAATGTAAGGCTTTTTAACCCCCCCAAAAAATCGATTTTTACTTAGCTTGATGATACCATCCATTGATGCTTACATGCCGGGGTATTGTCATGATACGTGCAAACTGTAAAGAATCACAATATAAAAATACAACAATTTATGCTGGGCATTTCTGTTTCAAAATTTGGTGCAAGACAAAACATAAAAGGGGAGAAACACACATTTGCCCAAAGAGCAAAACGACATTGCGCAGATTACGTCAAATTGGGGCCAAATGTAAGCAACAAATGCTAAAGGGAAAACACAAACAATTTAACGGGTCTGAATAAGCAGTTAAAAATGCGCTAATTAGTTCGCAAATACCAGTCACAATAGAAATAGATAAAAATGCGCTAATTAGTTCGCAAATACCAGTCACAATAGAAACAGATAAAAATGCACTAATTAGTTTGCAAATACCAGTCACAATAGAAACAGATAAAAATGCGCTAATTAGTTCGCAAATACCAGTCACAATAGAAACAGATAAAAATGCGCTAATTAGTTCGCAAATACCAGTCACAATAGAAACAGATAAAAATGCGCTAATTAGTTCGCAAATACCAGTCACAATAGAAACAGATAAAAATGCGCTAATTAGTTCGCAAATACAAGTTCAAAAATACGCAGCTAGAAAAACACAACATTTTAGAAACATTTCTGACTAAGAAAAACAAAGGTTACAAGTGTAACGTCCAACAAAGTTGCGTAAATACAAACATGAACATTTACTAACCAAGTGAAAAAATGAACTTACCAATAGATAATATATAAGTTTCCGGATCAAAAGGTTTTTGGGACAGAGCCAAAAAAAAACCTAACAAAGATGAAATTACGAAAAAATAACGTTACAAAAAACAGGAAAAGAAGGAGACACAAATTGAACAAAAGATAGACTGCCAAAAACGTACCATATAAAGAAACGCCAAAAACAAAACCACCAGAAAAAATGCGAACGGAAAAACTAAAACCAAATTTAGCAAACAAAAACTACTCCCACCAACGCCAACTCCAAAACCCGCCAACAATCAATTCCGACCAACGTAACCTCCAACAATCAACAAACGCCACCTCGACTCGAGACGCCCCAAGCCATAAATAGTGTTTAGTTTCCCGCACAAATTAAGGAGGGATCATAGGAACGCACAATCAATGATGTGGCCGAAAAATAAGGACGCGTGTATAAATACGTCACGAGCCAAACCAAAAATTCTGGTGTATTTCTTGTTTTGAGCTAAGACATGGCTACAGACCAGGGAAACAATGGGCAACAGTCTGGCGGTAAGTATTTCAGGCATTTGGAAACAATGATTAATTTGAAACATAATATAGTGCAAGTTGTGAAGTTTACAATTCTCAACATTTAAACAAATAGGTGAGGAGGATGACATGGAAGAGGCTGCTGGGCCCAGTATTCCGGCCCAAGCTGGCAAAAAGAAAAGGCAGCCACAATTCACAAGAAAGGAGATGGAGGTTTTGGTTCAGAAGTGTGTGGACATCCTGCCACAGGCAGACAGGAATATGAGTGCAAGCCAGAAGTATAGAATGTGGGAGGAGGTAGCCGTTGCTGTCAATAGGGTGGGTGATTATGTCCGTCTAGCCCGGGATGTCAAACGGCGGTAAGTAAACACTTGACCCCCCCTAAAACCAAAACCCATTTAAAACAAAAGGATAATGGTTCCAATTTCACCCAGAGATGGGCCGACTTCAAATATCGCCTGAAGCAAAAACTGGCGGACAGGGCTAGGCATGCAAGGGGGACAGGTGGGGGTCCCACCCCTGTGTCATTGGAGTTGAATGATTTAGAAGAGCTGGCACAGGGGTATATGCAGGCTGTGGAGGTGTTTGGCGTGTGCAACATGGATACGGACATGCCAGACTTTGCAGCTCCTCATGTTGTCCCAGGTAAATATTGTGATGTCACCAACTCTGAAATGTTATTGTGCCAATATGTAGATTCTAATGTGACTCTTTTCTAATTTTTCCAACAGAGACACAGGTGGATGAGTCTGCTCCAGAGGGGAGCCTTGGCCGCAGAATTTCTGCTGGCTCTGCAGGGGAGGAACCAGTACATCCGGCTGAGCACCCTGCAGAAGCCAGTCCAGGGCAATCCCCCTCGCAGGCAGTGTCCCTCCTCACAGAACTCAATTTTAAATCAGATTTCCATACAGAGATTCTGCAGAGGATGGACGCCAGTCTGGTACGGGTGGCTGAGGCCCTGGAGCAAAATGCTGCGGCCAACGTGACCATTGGTCAGGCCCTGGTGGAAAATACCAGGGCCAACATCCGCATCGCCAATGCCCTGGAGCAGCTCGTTCGCCAGCACATGGTGGAGCCGACCTCCCTTCTGCCGGAACATCAGGATCCTCCACCTCTGGCACAACATCAGCCAATCCTCCAAATGTGCCTAGCCCTGTGCCTAGTCCAGAGGCCACAACATCTGCTTCTGGACAGGCCAGCCCGATGACATCCCGGACTCGGTCTGGCGCCCTCCCTCCCCCAGCCAAACGGGGGAAAAAACGTTGACAGCACTGGCTACTTTTCCCACACTCCTTCTGTGCTTGCCCCATATTCCTTTCTGGCCAAAACTTCCCTCTCCTTTCTTGTGAATTGTTTTTAATTTTTAGCTTTACGTTTCCAAAAACTTTTATGTTTTCACAATTATTAAAAATTTTGGAATGAACACTGCAAAAAATGTTTGTGTAAAATATGTGCATGAAATTGTTTTTTTATAGCAATAAATTTGCAAAAAATGTACGACTTTGTATTCTGACATTATTGTAAAAATGGTTTACATTTAATCCTGGCCCACAAGGCAAAAACGCGCAACAACAACATTTTACATGAAAAAAAAAAAGGCCTCTTTAAGGAACGTTTGAAAATTTACGTAAGGATGCAAATTCACCAGGCAAAAGCAAAATGGCCAAAAAAACACAAACATGATGACATTATTGTTACAATAGGCCAAAAACAAAAAATTAACCCCAAAATAAACCCCCACAAATGTACGCAAATTGATTGTGTAATCCTGACATTAGCAGCTATGATTTCCACCTGCGTACGGTTTTGTGCTAACCCAAAAAACTGATTTCAAAACACATACCAAGCCGGTTTTCAATCCAACACTAATTGTTTTTCTGACAAGCCGTGATTAATCGATGCAACATCGTGGAGTGCCGGGACGGAGGAGAAGGCCATCGCCAATGTGGTCAAGTAATCCAGACCCTAAGCTGTGCGAGCATTTTGAAGGGAAAGAGGATCATCCAGTGACGTATGAGTTGGTACGAACACTTTTGACGTTCGCATCTGATAATGTATGTACGTCCCAAAAACGCCTCGCCACGCCTGCGTTTTTCCATCTCCACCCCCGTCAACGCCCAAAAACGCCCTGTTCTGTCAATCACATTTGACATGTCACTTCCTGTACGCTATTTGACGAACGAGACAAATAAAGCTCGCAATCTGCCGTACGCACATGCGCAGTGGTACACCGACGCATGAGCGGTTACTCAACATCGGAACGCAACGAGCGTACTGCTGTTAACGAGCGGCTCTGAATCAGGCCCCTAGTTTCTTGTATATTGGAGTTCTGACTTGATTCCTCTTGGACCCTATAGTACGTCCCTTCGGTGAACGTATCGGTGTATTGTTCATACGTCCTCTTAAGGATTATAAGGGTTTGGTATGATTAGTGTATTTGTTGGTCTTATTTGTTGTTCCTGATTTGGACTTTGGGGTGTTAGGTTTATTGGTATCAACTCTTTTACGAGCCCTATCTTTTTTTGATTTGATTCCAAATTTGTCTCTTAAGATTTTGGATCTCTTAGTATCAATGATTTGTTTTTCTCCCCTATCTATTCTTGTTTTAATCAGACTTTCTAGATTAGTGTAATCAGGTTCCTGTTTGTATGGTTCCAGATCTTTATCTAGTTAATATGTTTATCTAAATCCTCTAGTTCTGAATTTCTTTCTTTAATAATTAGTTCCATTAGCCCAAAAGAACAATCTGTGAAAATTTTGTTCCATTGTTCCATAAAGTGTTTGTTGTTATTATTGTATGTGGGTGCCTTCTTGATTCTAAGGCCTTTCGGGATCAATTGTTCTTTTTGGTACCAATTAAGAATATGTACATCCCACCATACTCTGGTTTCTCTTGTTAGGGTTTTTTCTAGTTCAGTAAATAGATTAAGGAACTCATGACTATGAGGAGTGAGTGGTATTCCTATACTGATGTTATTCAACAATGAATTTGCCCTATCTAATCTGGATATCCTGGAATCTAATAACCCCATTAGATGTATCCCACCTCTTGTATGCGGCTAACCTGAGGACTGGTAGTTCAATGCTAATATTATACAGAAATGGCGGTTAGCGCTCCTGAAGGGGGGATTGGGTGGCACCACTAGCTGCTATCTCAGATAAATGTCCTATAATTCCCAGAATGAATACAATAACACAAAAAGGAGGGAAGCGCTCTATGGTGAGTGGTTCAGATCAAGTGATGTGTATGTCTATCTAAAGATACCATTACAGTAATGTCAATATGAATGATTATTGAAATAACCGGTCGGCAAAAACTTGGGGCTGAAACTTGGTGGTAATGGTACAGTGTCCCAAACAAGAAGGAATGTCAATATTAAGAGAACTGGTGGGAAATAACTTGTGGCTGAATATTCAATATATATTGAGAGTTCCTATATGAACTTGATATGTAGTGATGTTCGTGCTTAACCAGTAAGATTAAGGCTTGGTGGGCAAAAACTTTCGACTGGGTGTTCAGTAACAATAAAATCGCCTGGTTGTTATCCATATCTCACATACTCCTAATACCCCTCACTCACATGCATGCATACACCGGAGGACGTGTGGAAGAGTGACGGATCAGCAGAGGTACACTGTTTGGTAAGTACAATTTCTTACCTATACCACGCTGCTATATAATGTCGCTGTCACTCTGACACTGCATTCATATCCCCTGAGGTGACGTGAGCTGAGGGAAGGAGGAACAACACGAATAACAACCAGGCGATTTTACTGTTACTGAACACCCAGCCGAAAGTTTTTTCCCACCAAGCCTTAATCTTACTGGTTAAGCACGAACATCACTACATATCAAGTTCATATAGGAACTCTCAATATATATTGAATATTCAGCCACAAGTTATTACCCACCAGTTCTCTTAATATTGACATTCCTTCTTGTTTGGGACACTGTACCATTACCACCAAGTTTCAGCCCCAAGTTTTTGCCAACCGGTTATTTCAATAATCATTCATATTGACATTACTGTAATGGTATCTTTAGATAGACATACACATCACTTGATCTGAACCACTCACCACAGAGTGCTTCCCTCCTTTTTGTGTTATTGTATGCATTGTGTGTCTTCATGCAGCGGAAAAGGTGCGCTGTGTGTTTCTATTTATAATTGCAACTGTATATATATGTGCACGCATTGTGGATACCCAGTGATCGTTTAAGTGTGTGTGTGTATATATATATATACACACACATACATATATATATATATATATATATATATACATTCACATATACATATCCACATATATATATCCTCAAACTTTTTATTATTTATTTTACTTCTGTCTGAACTAAAATAATGACAGACAATGGGGTTTTGTCCTGTTCATGGATGGAGCACGCTTTGGCAAGCAATCTGATAATTTTAACAAAAGGCTCTCCTAATACAACTGTTAGTTCTACTTAAATACATCAGCATTGGATACAAGGCCTACATTTGTTAACAATAGCTACACGTCTGGCAATTGTTTATAAATCCAACATTTCAATTGCCACAGACATACTGTGTATATATCTGAAGTAATCACTCACAGTATCTATGTGTATTCTTGATTATTTGTCACAGACATGTCTACAAGACAAGTCTGTCATCACTGAATATATAAAGTCTTTAAATATATATATTTATATGTGTATCCATGCGTATGGGGTATGATAGGATTTTAAACAGTATGCAGTAATATGCAATCGCACGATGCTAATAATAGCATATTAGCATCACACACCATGGTTTCATGCTGACTACGCAAGATGGCGTCGCTCGATATTAATTTTAAGATCTGGTCTCAGCCAATCATCCGGCTTCGACGATAGGTTATCCAAATACCTATTAATATGTGTTTAATAAAGCTCCTAGGGTAATTTAAGTTAGTTCTCCCTTATATGTTTAAGCATGTGTGACAGGGTGATATGACTCATATAACAGTGGGAAAGTATGCCTTAAACTAATGAGTAAGGAAAATAACAAGCTTGTGTAACACCTGGTTTCTCACTAATCATGCGAGAAGAATTTTTGAGCGGGTATAGGTTGCACCATGGAGGATCTGCCTACTTTGTGGGGCCTCCAGGTGATGTGGTCTTCCTGACCCCTTTTTTTATGCTAAAAATAAGAATGGAAGACAGCTGGCCATGGCTCTTAAGATTATCTGTATAAGCATCCAACTAGTTGGCTGCCTGGAATGGAAATATGGTAATGTATGGGAGCAAATGACAATTGACCATTTGTTCCCAAACACCGGAAAACAAACAAAAATGGTGATTCAGACAAATTGGTTACATCAGATTGTTTAAACCACTTTGTCTGAACTACCGTTTTTGTCTTTCTTACTGGCATTTGGGAGCAAATGGACAATTGTCCTTTGCTCTCATACATTACTGGATTTTCGTTCCAACCAGACATCTAGTTGGATAGTTAGACAGATAATCTTAAGGTGTATGGCCAGCTTTAACAAGTTGGAAAAAATCTGGTAATGGTTGAGAGCAAATGACAATCGGCGATTGTCAATGTACTGTATATCTGGTAAGAATTGCTGTGGAGCTTTCCCCCACAATGGAAAAATAGAAAAATAGGTTGTACTTGCGTCTTCTCATCAAAATGTCTCAGCATCAAGTTTTAAGGGTTGTTTTTCCACTTTTGGAAGTTTTTATTTTGCGCTGCAACCAAGATGTGAAACAATAGTACCTTACCATCTTTTGAACTTCTATACTTGTCAGGGTTTAAACAACCTAAACTAACACAAGTTGGCTAAAGGCTCATACACACTTAATGATTCGCTCCATGAGCAATATCGTTAAGTGTTTGCCGGGCTCAATGTCATTAACGACATTGAGCCTATACACTGAACTATATCGTTAACAGTATTGTTCAGTGACATCACCGGCAGCATCCCTGAACATACACAACCTGACGATATCATCAGGTTGACCTGCATGTTCAGGCGATGAAAGACATCGTTAATGATCCATGGTAGCGATCATTGTTAACAATATCTTGCATACACACTTGCCGATATTGTGAACGATAATGAGAACACTTACTACATCAACGTGTTGTTGTTTTTTTCAGCATAATTCACAAAGGAAAATATGCTGGGAAATAGGTTGTGTAGTAATTCCCTAGGTACCACTGGGGCCCCACTCCCTACTCTAGGGATCAGGTTCCAGACTGTGCAAATTAATTATACATATCTTACATTATACTGCACAGGGATATGGTGTATTTTTACAATACATTACTGTTTTTAATCTGGTACATTTTCATGCATACACTAGCATTATTTACTATATATTTTTAAAGGGACCCAGACCATACACTCTCTAATGGTTACCCAAGCCTCTGTGGGCCCTTCATGCCTCAGACCGACACTGGCTACAGCTCCAAATCATTCTGCAATCAGGGCAGTTATGTGTTATATGCATATTATATATTACCTGTGGGCCAATATCTAATGAGCAAGTCACAAAGACATTCTATTAATATTTATCCCACAACTGCTTGGCCCTTAATGAATGCAATAATTTGCTGCCAGGACATAGCACAGGTGCAGCTCATCCATGCTGGGCTATATCTCACACAGGCCTGTCTGGCCAGATCCAACTTCCAGGATGATTACAATCACATATACTTCTTTGCCTGCATTACATTCTGTGAATAAAGATGCGGGTCTCCTACATGTATGGCACATTGAAGCTCCCAAATTCCAAAAAGTTTCCTTTGAAGAACTCCTTGCACTTGATGTATGCACTTTGATTATTCAACCCTAATTTGTATTCACTTCCATCACAGTAACTAACAAAGTCGGCGAATACATACTATTGACGCCGAAACACTCAACCGTTATCATGTTTATTTGCTACCATCATGCATTTCACAAAACCAGTTAATTTGCATTATATTGTAGGCAACATCTGTTTCAAGGATTAAGGTTTATTTTCAACAATAATAGATAAAAATATGAAGAGTGGTCAAATGTTCCTAGGCTAATTCAAGTCAGCTCTCCCTTGTATGTTTAAGCATGTATGATAGGGTGGTACAACTCGTAAAGTAGGGATGGACAATGGAAGCCCATCACTGAGTGGTGAGACAGGCTTCTGTCATCGAATGTTGCAGTGCAATGGCAGCTAAACATCACACCAAAAGTTTTCAATGGTACACCCATCACAATGGTTTAAGCATGCACAATACCCCTGCAGCAAGGCCAGAAGCAGAGTGGACTGTCTACCACTGGAGGATGTGGCCACCAGTGACCTGAGACTGAGTGACGCCATGGCCAGCACTGACACACCAGCAGCAGCCAGGAAGGAGCCAGGGGCAGCGCAGATCTCAGGATTTAATTTTATTCTTTTTTTACCATCAGAAGATTATTGCTTCATTAGAATTTGATAGCGGCAAACATCGGAACACAGCCATCGAATGGTAAATGTACATCACTAGTCATTCGTCAAAAACACTTAAGGCCATACAAAAGTTCCTCAGCTTTCTAAGCACAACATATACGAATCATCAGGTCATGTTCCACTATTGCAGCAACCATCACTGCTATGATCAAAATCTGATTCAATCCTTTAGAGTGGTTATCTGATTTTGAAAACCTGAATTACCCGTTTCTTTTTGCCCCAATATATTAACAAACTGATCTGAACTTGGAATTTGTAGACACAACATACATAGGTGTTTGAAGGGTCCATTTTCTCAGACTTCTGATATTTAAAGAGAAACTGCCTTCATGTGCAGATCTGTATTCCCCAAGATAATTATTTAATACTGAAAGGAATTATGATATATGCAGCAGAGTTAATAGTCATTACGTTAGTATTGAAGAGTTTGGGCATCGACACCAATGGGCACTCATTCCATCTGTGTTTATATATAGACCATAAATAACCTCTAATGTATTGACTTTAGAAAGAATGAATCTCTGCCAGATGAAGTGGCTGGCTTCTTTTTCATATTCAGCTTACTCTTTCACTTCAAATAGGGTGTCAGAATACAAAAGTGGATAAGCTTTCTCGCAGCTTTTTGCAGGTGCACATTTTAGAGAATGTTCGCATTATATTAAGTCATATTTTTGCTCATCTGTAACTGAGGATGTCAGGCTCACTACTTACTGCTCAAGAGCAAGCTACTGTTTATATGTATGTAAATTGGCCATTTGTACTCCCTTTTTGGATAGGCTGCGCTGAGTGAGGTACATGACAGTCTAAAGCTGCATACACACGTAAAGATTTTCTGTCCAACCATCCAACTAGTTCATTGGTTGGAATGAAAATCTGGTAAAGTATGGGAGTAACTGATGATCAGCAATTTGCTCCTAAATGCCAGAAAACAGATGAAAATGGTTGTCAGACAAGTTTGTTAAATGTTTGATCTAAACAATTTGTTCACACAGTTTTTGTCCTTTTTTCGGCGTTTGGGAGCAAATTGCTGATTGTCATTTGCTTTCATACCTTACCAGATTTTCATTCCAACCAATCAACTAGTTGGCTGGTTGGACAGAAAATCTTTACGTGTGTATGCAGCTTTACAAACGGCTAGCCCTTTTACTACCAAACTATTGTTGAGGGATTTGTGACCTTTTGTGAAGAAACATAGAATTAATTAGTTGTGATATTTGTTCAAGGTACTAATGAGTCAACTTACTGGTAAATTAATTTTCTTTCCAGTGCCCAATAGGCCATGGCACACTTATCTATCACTTTGTAGTGCAATTACCACTTTCAAGAAATAACTATACTATTTGGGTGACTTGACAGATTCAGTAAAATGCTTTAATTTTACCCTTGAAGTGTCTTTCATCTGAGGTCTTAGCTTTTGTCTTTATCCAAAATGTATTCTGAATCCCTGAAATATTCTTTCTGGTAGGGGTTTCTAATTTATTTCAAGATTTTAATGGGGTCTTGTGAAAACCTGGAAATAAAATGTATCATTTTCAAAAGCATCACTCACAAACTAACCGACTGAGCATACTAATCAAACATGGATCAGAAACAGGATTTATCCATAATTACCACCATCCTATTTTTTCCTTTATCCACTAGGGGACACTGGAGTTACACTGGGGATGTCCCAAAGCTTCCCTCCCAGGCAGGAGAGCGCTAAGACACCTGCAAAATCTGAGACTAAGGACCACATCAGAGGCAGCAAAAGTATCAAAACTGTAAAATTGTACAAATGTGTATCATGTGGCCACATGGCAATGCTGAGACGCAGTAGCACCTCTGTGAGCAGCCCAAGATGTACCCACCAAGTGCATAGAAAAGCAGGCCACGTAAGACTGATGAATAGCCCAAAGGATTCACCTGGCGATAGTCTGCTTAGAAGCAGGCCAACCACGTCTGGCAGCATCCTATAGCTCAAAAAGGGATCAGATTTACACAGATTCACTGTACGATCAACATAGATCCGGAAAGTTCAAACCACATCAAGTAATGGAGGCGAAACAATGTCAGCCTACAACACAGAAACCACAATAGGTTGATTAATGTGGAAGGCGGAGACCACCTTGAGTAATAAGGCCGGCGTCATGTGAAGCAAAGCTCTATCATCGTGAAAGACAAGATACGGGAAGCGGCAAGACAAGGCCCCAAGCTACGACACCTTATTAGCCAAAGCCGAAAGAAGAACTGTCTTCCAGGACAGGTACTTGAGGTCCACTTTCTACAGGGGTTCAAACACAGCAGACTGTACAAAGGTCAATACTAGATTGAGATCCCAAGGCACAGTAGTAGGAACAAAAGATGGCTGGACTTTCAGAAAGCCCTGAAAGAAGGTTTGAAGCTCTAGAAGGAAGGCCAAACCACGCTGAAATAAGATGGATAAGGCAAACACATTTGTACCTTCAGCAAACAGAGACGTAGACAAGCATCCAGACCTGCTTGCAGGAAAAGAAGAAGACTTTACATCCGGAAGATGAAGTGGAGAACCCACAGAATTCACACTGAGCCACGTAAGACTTCCAAATACTATGGTGATGTGCAGAGGTCACCGGCTTCTGGGCCCAAAGCATGGTAGGAATAACAGCTTCTGTGATATCCTTGCACCTCAGGATAGTGGTTTCAACAGTCGGTAGAAGAGGAAAGGGAGGAAAAAGGCACACCAGATGATACCACCACGGAACAGCCAGAGCATCCACTGCCTCCGCTGCTGGATCCCGCATACTGGAATAATACCTCGGAAGCTGATGATTCTGTCAGGAAGTTATTAGATCTATCTGAGGCCTCTCTCTCCGGTGGACCAGCTGCTGGAACACCTCTGGATGAAAGGCCCATTCCCCAGGATGGAGATCCTGGCGACTGAGATAGTCTGTCACCCAGTTCTCGAATCAGTGAATGAACATGGTGGATATGGCCACAGCATGTCTTTCCACCCACTGCAGGAGGCGGCTCGAATTCCGCATGGCTGAGGGACTGCGAGTGCACCCCCCTGATGATTTATGTATGCCAAAGCCCATTGGATTGTCCAACTGCACTTGAATTGGCCGTCCCTGCAGAAGAGGAGACGCTGCAAGGAGTGCATCATATACTACTGAGCTCCAGCACATTGATAGGTAGAAGCTCCTTCTGGCACGACCGGTGACCCAAGAAATTGGCTGTTCAGCACCACTACCCCCCCAGATGTGGAAACTGGTGTAAGTGGTTAGGAAAATCCAATTCCTGATGCTGAAGCGGGACCAAAGATGGGCTAACATCACAGCCATTACCTTGGTAAACACCCTGGGGGCAGGTGACAGGCCAAACAGTAGAGCCTGAAACTGGTAAAGGCACCTCAGATGGCAAAATGGAGAAATTCCTGGTGTGGTTCCCAAATCGGAATGTGAATGTATGCATTCCTGATGTCCAGGGATAACAAAAATACCTTGTTCTCCAGGCCCACGATCACCGAATGTAGGGACTCCATCTTGAAATGGTGAGACGTCAAGTAAATATTTAAGGATATGAGATTTAAAACAGGTTTGGAGTAAAAGCCCCAAGTGTGCTGATGCACAGGATCTAAAACTTCAGAGACAAGAGGCTTGTATATTGCTTGTTGCAACACCTTCTGCTTCTAAACAGAGACTAGCAGACCCGTGGTGAAGAACCAAATCGGGGGAAAAGAAAAAGTCTATCTTGAGATTGCAAACACAGACATCCAAACAAGTCTGGAACCAAATGTCCTTGAACCGAAAGAGGCAAGTACCAATTATGGGGGCCCCTAGGTGGGATGGAAGACTGTCATGCTGCAGGCTTGTCTACAGGACCGGGATGACAACTTCTAGATCTTCTGCCTCTAGCCGCAGATTGGGTACCTCTGCTTATAACACAGGTTCCCAAACGCGGTCCTCAGGGCCCCCAACAGTTCTGGCTTTAGAGATATCCATGGTTGAGCACAGATAGTTAAATCAAATTGACTGAGGTACCTGTGGTCAACCTCTAAAACCAGAACTGTTGGGGGCCTTGAGGACCGCATTTGGGAACCTCTGGCTTATGGGAAAAAACTGGGTAGGGGCCCAAAAGGATGGTCCCGAATAGGACCTGAGTCTCCGCTGCTGCCCATTATTAAAATCAGACACCGTGCCCTACTCTCTGGAGCACTAGTTTAGTGCTGCGCTAGCGCATACACCTGGGATGTGGATTATATTTTTTTTAAAAAGTAAAAAGGCTGGAGACAGCCTTAGAAGCACCCGTCTCCTTCGGGCACATTATCTAAACTATGTCCACTGGGGTATAGAGGGGGAGAATCCAACTGCAATTCTTATAAATTATTAAAGTGCCAGGCTCCACTCAGTGTCCCTTAGTGGATGAAGGAAAAATTGCAGATGTTGATGTTTTATTTCTTGTTTACAGTAGCTCAGTCTTCATTCAAACCGTTACCGTTCTTGTGTTTATGAATATAGTTGTGCTCCTTTCCCTGTGGTTGACCCTTGTATATTCCTGAAGTATGGCATCTTTGGGTTGTTTAAAGAGGATTTTTTAAGAAGGTGACATATACCCTTAAAGAGTATTTCTATACAAAATTTTGCAATATAGGAAAATTGGTAGAAAATTTTAAATTGGTGAAATGGTTGCCAACAAAAATGATAAAAATTAGACCGCATTCAGCCAAATTTGGATCAAGGTATATTAGACCTTTCAAGATTTACAGAATCAGAAATCCAGTGGCAGGTCCAACTGGAGTTCGCTCCCTTCCATGAAAATCTCAAGGGACTTATTATGTTACAATAATCAATTTTGAGAAGGTACCTGTTAAAGCCACCCTGTAATTATGGATTACAATGAATAGTATGAAATGTTAATTATTCTTTATTTATTCTAGAGCAGTCCAAATACTTGGTGGGAAAGTAGTGCTGCTCCCTATTATTTCCAAGATGAGATTAAGCTGCCCTTTGGGATAAAAAAAAACAAGGGTCCCCTATAGGCCTGATAAACATTAAAACAATAAGTCAAATACTTTATTACCCCTGGCGCTCAGTCCTTCTTAGATATCCAAAATAATCAAAATTGTTAAAAAACAATGTATATATACAAATAACAGTATTTATTTATAGTTTAGTAAAATACAAGGACTGATTGAAAAGTAATGACTGTTTTTTTTTATTCAGAATCAGATGATTCCACAGGATCTGAGCATTTTTCTTTTTCAAAGTGCGTCCTTCACATTCAATAAATTTTTTGCAGCGTTTCAACACGTGCAGTAGACTGTTTTGTGACATCACTTTTAGTGTTGCAGCTGTGGCATTTTTCACTTCATCTGTTGAGAACTTCTTTCCACACAGCTGTTTTTTCAGGGTTGGTAATGCCCAGAAATCACAGGGCGCTAAGTCCGGGCTATATGGAGGGTGTTCCTGTGCTGTCCCATTAATTTCAGTCAGTGCTGCCAAAGCAACAGCAGCAACATATGGTCGGGCATTGTCTTTGAGCAAAAACTACTGTTTCTTCAGCAAATGTGGTCTTTTCTTCCTCATGGCTCCATGCAAATGGGTTTTCAGGACATTTGCAGAGTAGTCATCATTGTCTGTCCACGGAGAACCCAGTGTTGTAGGATCATACCATGCACATCAAAGAACAGCAGAAGCATGACTTTACACACCGAAGGATCCACACAGAATTTTTTGGGTGGAGGCGAATTTGCGTGTTTCCATACACTGGACTGTTGTTTGGATTCCGGATCATAATGACGAATCCATGATTTGTCACAGGTCACATCGATGTTATGAATCGTGTATCCTCTCCGACATTGCAACGGTTTTCTTGCGCGATTAAATTCGTCATCGCATCTGCTCTTCTATGAGATTTCTGGGTACCCACCTGCCACACACGCAATGCATTTCCAGTTCCTTTAACACAATATGTTGAACCCATTCGAATGAGATGCCAAGTGAAGCTGAAAGGTTGCATAAAGTTATCTTTCTGTCATTTTGCAGCATCTACACAGCTTTGGCAATGTTGACATCTGTAACCTTGGTGGATGGTCTCCCACAACGCGCTTAGTCAGTCACTCGCGTATAGTCCTCTTTGAAGTGCTTCCACCACCGATATACTGCAGCATGGATAATTGTTTCTCCACCGTGTGCTTGCCATAACATTTCATGAGTTTCATTTCCGCTTTTTCCAAGTTTAACACAAAGTTCAATCACACATCTCTGACGTAATCTTACAGACATGTCTTCCTCATCCGCAATGACGAAACATATGAAGATCTTCCACTTGCTGTGACCACACAAAGACGACTACGGCAGGTTCAGACACATTAATGTACGATCTTCACAATAACCAGTATAGCGTTGCCACGTCTACCTATGGGACAGAAAAACAGATGTAGTCTCATTATTTTTCAATCAGCCCTCGTACTTAATCAAATTACAATAAAATAAAATGCTGCGCACAGCAAAAAAAAAGTACAAAGTAGAATACTGTATATGCAAATAGTGAATCGTCTCTAATGATCCACTATGAGGCGAGATTAAGACCTCTACCTCATAGTGGATCATTAGAGATGATTCTGCATAATAATAGTTTAATAAAAGGACTTATATCTATTAGTTTGCTTATACAGCCACTCTATATGTTTTATTTTACTATTTGCATATGTTCTACATTGTAACAAAGTTTTTGCTGTGCACTACATTTTATTTTATTGTAATTTGATATATATCCATTCTTTTATAAACATTTTTGATTATTTTGGACATCCAAGTAGGACTGAGCACCAAGGGTAATACACTATTGGCCTAGAACAGTGGTTCCCAAACTCATTCCTCAGGGAGCACCAACAGTGCATGTTTTCCAGTTCTCTTCACAGAATCACAAGTGAAATAGCTAGCTCCACCTGTGGATCTTTTAAAATGTGACAGCCAGTACTAGGAAAAATGGAAACCATGCACTGTTAGTGCTCCCTGAAGTACTGATTGTGTTTGGGAAACACTGGTCTAGAGCACAAGTTCTCAATCTCTGTCCTCTGGGCCCCAAACAGTTCATGTTTTTCAGGTATCCTCAAAGAATCACAAGTGAAATAATTAACTTTACCTGTGGTGCTTTTAAAATGTGTCAGTGAGTAATGAATACCCCTGTGCACCTGCTAGGTGACCTGGAAAACACGAGCTGTTTGGGGTCCTGAGGACAGAGTTTGAGAACCTTTTTTTGATTTTAGTGTAGCGGACTATCTGCGCATGTCTTGGGTTGGAGCGGGTGAAACAAGTTGCAGCCTGACAAAGCTTACCAGCTTCCTCCGCTGGTGATAACTTAAAAAATAGTATTAGTGCTTCTGGTGCATTCTTTCTAGGAGTTAGATGGATGGAATGGGATAAAAAAGGTAAAAAACAGAAAATAGAGAATGTGGAAATAAGAGAAAGAAATGGATATAATCCACTGTATATAATATAAAATCTTTTTAATAACTTTAATAAAAATGTGTAGATTACATTTTTCTAGAAAAGTGATAAAAAGAGGGAACAATTCTCTGATGAAGCCCCAAGGGGGAGAAACGCATTGATAGGAACCTCATAGAGTACACTGAATAAAAGGTTATGTCTAGACTGTACAGGGCTGATGGCCCTGTGACGTCACACCCACGTGACTCGGCCTGAAAGGGGGAGGGGCGGGGATGGTAACGGGGGACCAAAACTGTCCCTTTGCGGGCTCGCTACGCTCGCCATGCTTCGGGCACAGTGGCTCGCCACAGATATTTATTCCCCCTCTATGCCCTAGTGGATGGTAACGCAGGAGCGGTCCAGCCTCCTGCAGCGGTCACGTGGTGTCTACGTCACAGAGGTCCTTTCTCCAACTTGGAAATAGCAGCAACCCTGAATAAAAAGTTATCGCGGAAACAGGAAGCATGGCCGTGCGCTCCACGCTGCGTTCCAGCAGCAAGGAAGGACGCAGAGACTCCGGCCAGCAAAGGCCAGTCGGCGACAGCGGATTTCCACCACCCTATACCGGACCAGGAAACTTTGGAAATGGGACAGTGGCACTGAAACGCACAAAGAAGAACCAGGGTGAGTGCCGTGAACAGAATGAAGAAGTGAAGTCTTTTCATGAGCTGCATAGTTAACCCTCTATTGCAGCTTTTACACACGTTTGTACTTATCTTAAGCTATACCCTAAACTGAGTGCATGTTTATTTATCAATTGCATTTGAAAGTACCAGCAACTTTAGCTGGGGAGTGACTCTTAGCTGCATCTGACAACTTAATCATAGCCATTTAGGAAGGAGAAGCAGGTCTCTGGACTGTTATATTACACCGATTAGGTGGGACTTGTTTAGCTTATTACCAAACACTGCTGGTTTACAGCAAGCTTTGTTTTATGAAATTGTCAATGTTTTATGCATAAATATTAATAACTAGTGGGGCTAATAATAATTAGAATAAGAATAATTTATTCAGAATTATATGATCAAACAAAATGCATAAACAGCAGCAGTGATTTAGGCTGAGCTGTGGTTGCTCAACTAACGTGGAAACACTCAAAACAAAAAATTATATAAATCACTGCGCTAGTGAAATTGATTTCCTTGAAAGATTGCAGAAATATGGATCAGTCGGAACTCAAATAAATGTAAAATCTATTTACTCAAACTATACCATGTAAAATATAAGTAATAACAAAATTGAAAATACATACATATGATTATTTGTTATATGTATACAAAACATTTTTTTAAAACCAGTATTGAATACCGATGAGGCACTAAAGACCTAATGATGTGATTTTAAAATATCAAAGTGCCAAGAAGCCAATACTTGATCTTTTATTTGTTATATGTGATAATAGGATTTTTGGTCAATTTACCATTGAATCCTTTTCTCTTAAGCAGGTTGGGGAACACTGGACCATGGGACTGTAGGTTGGGCTGGAGCCGCCACTTAATGAAATGTAGCTTTAAATCCTAAGCCCCTCCCCCTGCGACCCCCCAATTCCAGTACTTCTTTAAAAGGGCCCGGAGAGGAGTAGCAGAAACTCTGTGAAACTGTTTAGAACAACTAAACAAACCCGTAGGGAAAAAAGATGGTCAAGAACCAAAACCTCACATGACTCAGCGTGAGTGGGATCGCAGTGTTCCCCAACCTGCTTAAGAGAAAAGGATTCAACTGTAAATTGACCAAAAATCCTATTTTCTCTTGCAAGGCTGGGGAACACTGGACCATGGGACGTTCAAAAGGCACGCACAGGGGAGAGAACACTCAGGCTGCCTGACCGGAGAACTGTACGCCCATAGTGAGTGCCGCCGGAGGCAAAAAAGACTAGATAGCCGCACCTGTGCTGTTGAAGTCCTGCGTCACGCTGGCCATAAGATCACCACCGCTCTAGCAGAAGGCGCTGACACCCAGTCTGATGGCGGTCACGCCACACCAGAATAGGCTTCAGTAATGACCAAGCGGATCCAACGCGCAAGGATCTGCTGAGTAGCCGGCCGACTATGTTCCCACGCATCAAAAAGAACCCACAGAGAACAGTGCGGCATACCAAAGATGACATGTCCAAGGAAATCTGTAGAGCTCAGCCCAAATGGGAATTCCAATCCCGGGAATTTGCTGAAAGAGGATGAACCGAGAGGACAATATCCTGTGTATGTACAAGGCCGAAGCAAGTGTCGGTGGGAACATAAAACCTGTACGGAGCAACTTCACAGTCGTCATGAAAGATAAGAATAGGCAGTTTGCCAACCCCAAACACTGAACTATGCCGAAGGAAGGCAATAGCCCTAGGGAAGACTAGCTTACAAGTAACTAACCGATGATCAATTGAATGCAACAATGCCAATGGAGCCGATGAGACCAGATTAAGATTCCACGGCTCCACCTGCGGATGAAACAGTGGCTAAATACGCAGCACACCTTGTAAAAACAGTTTGGACCCTCAGAAGAAGAGCCAAACGCTGTTGGAAAGAAAATGAAAGGGCCAAAGCATGTATTGTACCAAAACGAAGTCGTCAACCGGCCTCCAAACCCTCCAGAAGGAAGGCCAAGAGACGTGAGAGGTGTAAACACATAACAGGTACACCAGCAGAGGTAGAGTTTCCAAACCCGGAGGCAAGTATGATATGGACACAGAGTCCAGGCTCACAGCCTAGTACAGACCCAGAGAGAAAAACCTGCAGTTTTCTCATTCTCAGAAGTCCTGTCATGAAATTAAAGTTTTACAAATAAAAGAAAAAAAAAGTGCTACCTACAAGGGCTGCATTGCAGCCCATCCAAAACGTACCCTACTCCTCAAGATGACTGGAATTGTGGGATTGCAGGGGGCAGGATGTTAGGATTTAAAGCTACATTTTATTAAGTGCCAGCTCCAGCCCAACCTACAATCCCATGGTCCAGTGTTCCCCAGCCTTGCTGCAAGAGAAATTACTATTAATCATATGTATGTATTTTCAATTTTGCTATTACTTATATTTTACATGGAGTAAATATGTTTTAAATTTGAGTTCCAACTGATACATATTTCTGCCATTTCTCAAGGAAATCAATTTCACTAGCGCAGTGATAATATATAATTTTCTGTTTTGAATGTTTTATGCATGCTGGATGAGATCATATGTGTCCTTATGATCATATGACATTTATTAAGTATTCATTGTAACAATCTCCTATAGAGGAAATTGTACCCTCTATCACTTTTCTAGGAAATTTAAATTTACACGATTTTATTAAAAAGTAATTAAAAAGATTTTATATTATATACAGTGGATTATTTCCATTTCTTTCTCTTATTTCCACATTCTCTACTCTTTTCTGTTTTTTACCTTTTTTATTCTATTCTTTTCCACCCGTCTAGCTCCTAGAAAAAGTGCGCCAGAAGCACTAATACTATTTTTGCATAAGAGTTTGAGAACCACAGGTCTAGTATTTAGTGCATTAGAAGGAATATGGTCCAGAAGAAAAATAAGACTAAAAAGCACCATGTACTCAAGTGCTAAACTACTGGCGGAACCACAACAGGGTCCAGTAACCTTCCTACGTATTAATAATCAAGGAACTGGCATGATTATTAAGAATCCATATTGTAGTAGATATATTTCCATTCCGGCTAGGTACAAAGGGGAACTCGCAGGGACAGTGGTTGTGGTAACAGCTTTCCCTGCGCACCATGAAGATTGTGTAAACCAGAAGTTCCCAAACACGGTCCTCAAGGCTCCCCAACAGTTCTGGTTTTAGAGATATCCATGGTTGAGCACAGGTGAATTAATTAGTATCTCAACCAATTTGATTTAACCACCTGTGCTCAACCATGGATAGTTCTAAAACCTGAACTGTTGGGGAGCTTTGAGGAAACTTCAGTTTCTACATAATATTATGGAGAAAAAAAAGCTTGATAGACCCAATTACTACAGCACTCCAGCTGCTGTGGAACTACACATCCCAGCATGCCCTGCCAGTTTTGCGATTAGGGCATGCTGGGACTTTTAATTCTACAACAGCTGCAGGACTGCATGTTGATTACCCCTACTTACCCTTTGTAGGCAAGTGCTAATGGTGCCTAGTACTGCATTCCTTTTGTCTATACTCCAGGCATGTTAGATAGAGTACTCTGGGTCCATTCACGATCTTGATTTATAATCATGTGGCAGTTTAATTCATTGTCTATAGATAACTAATTAACTAGAACTCGACCATAGGGAGTCCTTGAGAGGGCCTAATCTGGTTTATGACTAGGATTATAAAAATAGAGGTGTGAACTGATATTTACCCTACTTCTCTTTAGGAGCTTGAGCGTTGCTTTAAGGATTATAACATCAGAAACCATTATTATTACTTATCATTTAGAGCAGGGATGGGGAAGCTCAGGCCCGGGGGCCACTTAAGGCCCCCCGTATCATTTGGTGTGGCCCTCTGAGCTTTTTTTCTGCTAGCCTCATCTGGCTAGGAGGGTGCCTAGATTGGCACTCTGAAGCAAAAATATATGCAGCAGTGCCACCTGGAGCACCCTTAGGACTCTTCAGATGTTCACACCGCTGTCCTTATAGCTCTCTGGAGCATCCTCAGGATGCTCCATGCATTGCTGTAACCACTGGCGATTGTGGTCCCGCCCCCGTGCGACATCATATGGAGGGGGCATAGCCTGCACCGGGCCCGCAAATAATGTTATACATGTTAAAATGGCCCTCGGACAAAAAAAAAAAAAAAAAAGCTCCCCATCTCTGTTTTGGATTTTGGGCAATAATTATTCTCCTCAGACAACTAACTCAAAATTAAAATTGGAATTTTGGATGAATGTAATTGTAATGATCTAGCTTGTATTAGAACCAATGACCTTTTGCTGATGGAGTCAGCGCTTTAGCCTTTTGAGCCATAGACTCCAGGCATGTTTGACAGAGAATTTGGGGTTCATTTAAGATCATGATTGATATTGTAGGCCCGTATTCAATTTGGAGCGAAAAGTCCGAGGCCGGCGAAAAGTTATCGTGCACGCGTCCCAGCGTATCAAATTCCAAATCGGCGAACACTGGACCCGGCGAAAAATTTTGAGGAAATCAGCCTGACACCCCCCAAAAGATGCTCTGACATGGGAGTTCACTATGAGAACCCCCAAATAGCCCTGCTAAAGGTATTTTGGGATTTAAAATGGTCTCAATAGGAGCAATTTGGCATCCTTGGTGAAGTGATGGAGAATAGTATTTAGCAACTCTTTTGGGAAAATAAGTATTCCCATCAAATTTGGGGTACAGGAAAATGGGTGCAAGCACCAAAAAACGCACCTTCAGCAAACCCCTGCAATCAAAAATACACCTCCCCCATACTTGCAGACACCCCTAAATGCTATTTTGCTAGTTTTTGAATTTGTACCCCCTTTGTCCTTTGTGTTTTTTTTTTTGCGCTCTTTTTGATGCAGTTAGCGGCAGGGGGGTGTCCAAAGGGTGCAGGGTGGTTCCCGCAACATTGCACCACAAAACCCCAATTCTGTACTTTTTCACCTATTACATTGCATTGAGTTATCGCAACAGCGAAAAGACACAATTGAATAGGGGGATAAGTTGAAACCAGCAAAAATGATGTAATCGTCGAAAAAAAGTATCCCCGAAACTTACTTTTCGCTTCTAATTGAATACTTAATACCCTTAGTCTGTTGCACTTTTGATTGTCTATTTGTATAAGTATTTTTATGTGAATATACTTTGAAGATCAGTGTTTGTCACAGTTAAGTTAAAACACTTGTATATAATTGGCAGACAGTTTGATAGG
Source organism: Taudactylus pleione (assembly GCA_031769625.1). Taxonomy (NCBI): domain Eukaryota; kingdom Metazoa; phylum Chordata; class Amphibia; order Anura; family Myobatrachidae; genus Taudactylus; species Taudactylus pleione. The sequence goes on along the minus strand of JAUIMM010000079.1, from coordinate 3,178,678 downwards.
TCTGTTTTACTAATTACACTGGGGAATAGTCAATCTGTTACCAGGGATTTAAGAGTCGATTCAGATTAATTTTGTGCTCCCGATCATGAATATGCCATGGTTACTTTTCAATTGGCTCTAGTTTTTGAGATATTCATCGGACTTTAATATTTATGAAAAATTAAACCGTTAAAAAGATATTTTTTTTTTTATACTGACTAAATTTGTTTCGTAAATGGTTATAAAAAGACACAGGATAATTACATATATAAGAAGTGTTAGGAAGCTATGAGAACAGTTTCTTGTAGGATTTTCTTTTGTATTCTTGTTGCAGGCAGTCCCTCTGCAGACTCCAACAGTAATCGGCCATCATGTGACGATCCTACTTTCCTTGATATCTTTCTTCCATTACCTGAATATCCTGAAGGAACCATTCCCCCTGTACTTTGCTTAAATCTTCTAGATTGGACGGGAAGTGATAAAAATCAGGATTATTACCGATAAATCCCTTTCTCTGATTCCACAGGGGACACTGGAGTTCAAGACAGTGGGGTATAGACGGTGGTAGAGTCTGGCGCTTTAAATAAATTAGCAGTGTGACTGGCTCCTCCCCCTCTATGCCTCATCAGCCCCAGTTTAAGAACTGAGCCCAAGAGGAGACTGAGGACAACAGGAATAAAGAGAAGACGACCACAGAACGGAACAAGACCGACTGAAGGAGAACAGAGGAACCCACTGCAGGGAACACATGCAGTCACACACCATAAGGACCAACAAAACAGGCAGGTATGGAGCGCTGGGCGGGCGTCCAGTGTCCCCTGTGGAATCGGAGAAAGGTATTTATCGGTGAGTACCAAAATCCTGTTTTCTCCTTCATCCACTAGGGGACACTGGAGTTCAAGACAGTGGGGACGTCCCAAAGCCACCCTCCCAGGTGGGAAGTGCAGAGAACTTGCCGACCCTTCGGCCAAACCAAACCAGGACCGCCCAGAACTGGAGGCCCAATGGAAGGCAAGAGCTTAGGTTCGTGTCGTAGAGCCAATCAGAACTCCTTGCTGAACAGTCACAGAATTTCCACCACTTACAGCGTAACTGAATGGAATAACGGCTAGCGAGTGAAGACCCGCAGATGAGAAGCTTTAGAACACCATAAACTCAGCTGAAAACAGACCAAACCGGACTGTAGGGAGCAGAGAACCCCAACCTGAATCCATAGAAGGGCAGTTCCACACTAACAAAACTCGAAAACACCGTACCAGAGTCTAAAACAGAAAGCTGCAAGTCGCAGACAGCAGAATCCCAGTACTGCTGGATATAATCATATAGATAGAAGTGGAACAGGTTCAAGTATGGAGTCCTGTTGTACGACTTTCTTGTCTCCATTAACTAAAGAACCGCATACAGCGGAGTTTGTGAAGGTCCGGCCGACACCGGGAACACGGGGGGGGGGGGTTCATGGCTCCTGACACGCATAAAAGAGCACCTCTCCTGTTCGAAAGGAGAGGGGCTAACTCACAGGATCACTTGCTCATACAGCGCTGCATCGGGGAGCAGGAGCACAGGGCAGGAGAGTGCGCGGTACACCAGAGCTGTCCGCCATTCCCCTAACCAGAGACCCAAACACTGACCACTGTAATCTATGGTGGGTCTCCTACAGCTCCCGCTAATGGCATGGCATTTAGCGCGCCTACATCACCTGCTCTTGTCAGTAGCGCTGTTGGGCTTAGGGAGGAGGACCCGGACGCAGCTGCAACAGGCCCTTAAGATGTCAGCGTTTGCACTGACTTGTGATCAGCAGGGCGCAACATCTCCTCCTGTGACAAAAGGAGGGAGAGCATGTGCTGTTTCCTGTGTGTGAGAAACTGACACTGCGCAGTTTCTTCCACCACTCCCTTGCTAGTCAGGGGTGATGGTCATATTCACCACTGCTGCAGATGGGAGGCTGGGCAGGAGAGGGCGAGCAGGGGACCTGGACACAAGCCGGTTTCAGCTGTGGCGCGCCCCGCTCAGTCCGATGACTCAATAATTTACAGCCCCCCTTCAGGGACGCTGGACACATGCTGCAGTAGCCGTGGCGGCTCCCAAATAGCAGACTGTCACAGAAAACAGTCTGTCTGCCCTCATTATGATTTTAAAAATATTTGAAAAGGCTGGAGACAGCCTGATGTGCTACCGACTCTCGGGCACATTCTAAAAACTGGGGCTGATGGGGCATAGATGGGGAGGAGCCAGTCACACTTCTAAATTATTTAAAGTGCCAGACTCTACTCTACCACCGCCTATACCCCACTGTCTTGAACTCCAGTGTCCCCTAGTGGATGAAGGTGAAATGTACTTTAATACTCATGTTGGCACCTACTTTTCGAAACATTTTAGCATGTTGTGGACTAATTCATAGTTGTCTGAGTTATGAGTCTGTCATTCAAACATTTTTAGGCAATCACAAGGCAGCCATGCTTCAGATTCGGTTTCAGTCATAGACGTGGTAAAATTTGGATCCTTCACCAGTTTCCGTATCTGTGGGCAGTCAAAAATTCTTGCCTTCAATTTTTCAATACTAAGATGGAAATGTTCGACAAATATACGTGAAACAATCGCCTGACTCGTCCAATGCTTTTACAAATTGTTTCATTAAACCCAGTTTGATACAGAGAGGCAGTTCACTGCTACACTTCCTCCCAGCTTTAGTGAGATTTAAATGTATTATGTGTCTCAAACGTGAATACCAGCTACGTTATCACAAATAAAACAAATTCTTGTTATTGTTGAAAGAGGGTAGTTAACAATCAACTTAGTTTTGCTTTTTTAAGTAAAGCAGGCCTAGACTAGTAAGGTACTTCAAATGGACAAAATAATAGAATTTTATAATTTTTCATTCATTTTAAACTGGAGCCAATTCAGCTATAGCGAAGGTCTAATGCGAAAATAGGACCTGCGAGTACTCTCAAATCGATCTTAAATCCTTGGCAAGAATTTTTTTTTTTTTTGTTCGTTCCCCAGTGTTATCTATCAGATACCATTCAGCTGATAGAATTTCACTCAGGATTATTATATCCAAAGTTTTGATTTAACAAGAGTGATTTAAAAAGGACACATTGAGAAGCCAGTATTATTTGCTCACCTTCTGAAGAAACAGTCAGTACATTTTGAAACATGTTAAGGATGGACGCTTCTTTTTGATACACCACCGTGATACTGATCGCCGAGTCTTCTGGAATGCACAAGGAGACCCTGGTGCTAAAAAGAACAAGCATCATTTAAACCTATTTGTAAGGACGGCTCACTGACCTTTAGTGCTGCCCGAGTATTTTAAGCTGCAGCCACAGCGAGTGTAAAGGTCATGCACCAGTTCCAGCGTAACCTGTGAAGCAGCCGGAGCAGAGGATAAAGGGCCTGATTCAGACCCGCTCGCAAGCGGGTCGATATCGCCCTAGTGCGCATGCGCACGACGGAGGGAGCTTAGTCGTGCGCATGCGAGAGACCCGAATAGCGACGGCCAAGCCGTCGCTATGGGTCTCGCACCAAAGGGGGCGTGCTGTCGATGGTGGGTGACAGCACGCCTCCTTTGGTGGGCATGCCGGGGGCGTTGCTGCCCAGACAGAGGCGTTCCCATGGGAACGCCTACCGTCTGGGTCCGGCCCCACTGACATCACTAGTGATGTCAGTGGGAGTGCTTTTGGCTCTGAGAGCCAAAAGCACTCCTGGGCTTGTTGACCATCGCGACCATCTTTTTGGCCGCTCGCATAAGCTGTGGGTGGTCACCCACAGCTATGCGAGCGGGCAGGAGGCCGCTCCGATAAGAGGGCCCTGATTCAGAGCGAGCGCTCTTGTCAGAGCGTCCGGCTCTGAATCAGGCCCAAAGACCGGACCAGTATTCCCCTATGTGATCTGTCGGGAGGAGGCTGGGTAAATATACCAGGACACTTAAATGCTCACAATCGTGCTGCTGCTATTTGGTCTTAAAACATAATTGGAAGCTTTTTTGCCAACACGCTCTGCAATCCAACTCATCTGGATGTGGGTCTAATACTTTTAGTGCTAATCACAGACTCTGCCTATATGTGGAAGGAAAAATAAAAACTCCCTTTATTTCAGCTAAAGCAAATTATATGCTTATCTATAGAGGAACTTGTATCTACATATCCCTAAATGGAGCCTACAGTATTTCTGTTGATAAATTGTTTCATCATTTCCTCTATTGGAGGTTGATACATTTAGGTGGTGTGTCTTTTTGAAGCATAATTGGCTTTTTATTATATATATTTAATGTATTAATTTTGTGTAATAAAATATATATTGTTAAATAGACACAAATAAAAATAAAATAAGTGCCCCCATTGCTATGACATGTTTACACAGCTGGAATGCATTTTCTTTTTAGGAACCCACGCACTAGACAAGTTAAATAAAAAGATAAATCGCCTAACAAAAAAAAAATGCTTAGAAAAAAATAGACTTAATATTAGTTTTTAATAGACAATATAACCATTGAGTACAGAAAACAAAATCAACTGAACTGTTAAAACACAAATGATTTTAAGCTAGTATTGCTAATGTATATTGATCCATCAAAACCTTCAAAATAGACTATTCTGGTTACAGAAATTGAAGAGAAAAATAAGTGTTTACAATCCTGGCTTTTAAAATCCATACCAGCTAAAAAATTATGCTCTGGCTCCTATGGTAGATACTATACAAGAACATAACAGCAGTAAGCATTTTACCTTGAATATGATGTATTTTATTACAAGGATGTTCTAGGAACCACTTGCACGCATATTGTGTCACATGGTTTCTCTGCACCGATTGTAAACAGTAGAACATGGTTCAAGCACGCAAACTCAACATTTGCTCACATTCAAAAAGGGAGTAAACTTAAAACGCAGCTTGATTCAAAAATAAAAGGCATCTTCTTCTCACAGGTATAGAAGTAAAACATAACATACCATAATAGCAGTTTGATATTTAAATTTTGTACATTTTATTATATATCTCATCTGGGCAGGATCAGGAAAGGTGCTTGTTGGGTCTGATGCGGCCAGGTAAAATATAAACCTCACCCTTCTTGGATCATCTCGTGCCTCCTGTATTGAGTTAAGTTTGGAATGCAGAATAGAGGACGATCATCTGGGATCTCTCTTAAGCTGAGTAAACACCTGGCCAGCAGGTCGGCCGGCTATTCTATCTAATGATTGGCAAGTGCATAGACCAATCTTTCAGACAACAGTCATTAGAATAAACTAGTGACGTCATTCAAATGACTTCTGCGGGTGATATATAGGACAGTCGGCCATACAGACAGCCAGAAGAAAAGATATCTTTTCTAGGTATATAGTTAACGGCCGCCCTGCAGGGCCGATCAGATATGTCTGAACGTCTTCGTTCAGACATATCGGGTATACACCCGTCGATATATCGTTCAAGTGTGTACCCGACGGTACACATACATTTGTGAATGTTATCAATACTCTTTTACATAAAGCAATTTACCTTTTAGATTAAATAATAATTAATTCTGGTCTTTTTTGTTACCTTGATAATGTGATTCATTCTGGTCTTTTTTGTGACCTTGATAATGTATCATTGAACCTTTAACCCAGTCACACTGAAAATTCAAAATCACATTGCGATATTTATAGAGACCACCCATTGCCAGGTTTCATTTGTTTTGGAAATGCACTGGTGGATGTTGTACTTGAGTACATATGCAGAGAGGCTAAAACTTCTATAAGTGTTCTACTATTTTTAAAAGGGGAAACTGCCATTTGGACCAGAAAATAAATAATTCCCCACATTGCTATAGTCAAGACAGCTGATTGACGTGGGAACTTAAATATCAAGAGTGAAAAACTTATGGTAATTGTGATTTTTATGCACACTATTAACATGTTAAGTTGGCCAATTTAATACTTGTTAAATGATAAACATTTATCCATCTTGCTTCTAAAGAATAAAAAAAAAAAAATCTAACGTAAAAACATTGGCAATTACAGCAGTAGAAAGTCTTTCATAAAAACAAAATGTTCTAAGTCTTAAGTTGAATGCAAATAAAAGTACAGAAAAGGCTAATGGGGCATCACTCAGTGAAGACCTTTCCGGACAATTCTTCCAGGGAAAATTAGCATTTATTTTACATAGCGTTTATTGGTGTTCAATTCAACTGTAACAAAAAAAACTGTATGTACAGTCCATTTTGAGGAAACATATACCAAATTTAGGCTTGACTTTACATCTATTCTAGCAGAAGTGGCAGACTTATTTTGTCCCTTTGAATAAACTGTAGACTAAGCCACAGTTTTGAGTGAAAGAAACGTGGACCGTGGACGGTCAGATCTCTCCAGCCTCACGTTCTTCAGAGCTATGCCCCGATTTGCCATTAGCACTTTCATAGCTGCGTTTCTTCTGTTTGCGATCACAGTCTCTAGATCGCTCCCTATCTTTTGATGATCTCTCTTTGTCTCTGGAAGACCTAGATAAAACAAACAATTATTAACATTAGTATATTGACAAATTAGTAAGTTTCATAAACATTTGAATATGTAAGATTTCCATTTTGCCATAATTTTCTAAGTATGTACCAATCCAAGTTAAGCAAATTTATTTTACAACTTTTAAACAATGAGGATCAAATAATAGTTTGAAAACGTATGCACAGTGACTACATAAAGATGTGGCATGGCCGAGTTCTTAGTAAATACTAGAGGTGCATTACTCGATCTGTACACAATATAAAAAAAATGTCATATACAAAGAATTGTGTCTTGACAAACTAATAAATGAAAGTCATATGAAACAAATACAAACAATGCAAATACATTGCAATTAAATACAAAAAACAGTTTTCTGCTTTAATTGGAATAATCTTAAAAACAGCATAAATTCATATAAAATATAAGCCACACTAACAAATGAAGTACCATCAGCCAGAAGGGTGAATCCATAATCAGCAGTGGCTCTATAGCAGTGGTTCTCAAACTCGATCATCAGGGTCCCGCACAGGTCACATTTTCCAGGTCTCCTAGCAGGTGCACAGGTGTGTTCATTTTAAAAGATCCAAAGGTGAAGCTAATTATTTCACTTGATTCTGTGAGGAAATTTGGAAAACATGCACTGTTTGCAGTCCTGAGAACAGAGTTTGAGGACCTGTGCTCTATAGTAATGCTGTGGTTAAGTCCTCTTTTTCGAATTCCACAGGGGACAGGGACTATGCTGGATATAGGGCAGGCAGTAGAGTCTGGGCACCAAACAGTTAAAACTTTCACACTTCAGCAGCCCAGGCTCCTCCTCCTATACCCCGCAACCAGCACCAGGCAGGCCAGTCAAGTTAGAAAGCCCAAGGCAGAACCGGGAAGAAGGAGAAGGAAGACCAGCACACGCACAGATACAAAACACACCTGAAGAGACAGGGAAACCAGAAACCGAGGAAAACCCCGCAAGCCAGGTGAGTCAGGGTGGGTGTCCAATGTCCCCTATGGAATTAGAAGAAAAGGACTTAACCAGGTAAGACATGTCTACTTTTCTTCTTCATTCTCCATAGGGGACACAGAGCTACGCTGGGACATCCCAAAGCAATTCCCCTAAGGGAGGAGACGCTCCTGAGATGCACTGAGTAGCCTTCGCCCAAAAGCCACATCCGCGGAGGTGTCAAGAAAAATAAAAATGGCCAAATGTGTGAGAAGATCACATGGCTGCCCTGCAAAGTTGCTCAGCAGAGGTGCCACAACGAGCTGCCCAAGAGGTACCAATCGACCTGGTGGAATGAGCAGTCACCGCGGCCAGGGCAGGACGGTCCGCCGCCAGGTACGCGTGGCGGATGGTTAAACGGAGCCTTCTGGCCAAGGTCTGCTTCGTAACTGCCCAGCCCCGCTTATGGAAGCCATAGAGGATGAAAAGGGAATTACACTTCCGGATATCCCTGGTACGTTCTACATCGATCCGGAGGGCCCTCATAATATCTAAAGAGGCATCCCCTTCAGAAACCTCCGGAGACTGGAAACCCGGGACCACAATGTCCTGATTGAGGTGAAATCTAGAAACTACCTTCAGAGGGTAGCCTAGCCGAACCGCCCGATCCGAATGAAACACCAGAAAAGGAGAAAGACACGACAGTGCACTCCTCCTTTTGAGCTTTGGACTCTGTGGCCCTTCGTTGGCTCACATGGAAAAGACTGAAGAGCCTGAAGCACAGAGGACAAATCCCACAGAGCCACCGGAGGAACAAACGGGGGCTGCACGTGGATGAATGAAAGTACGGACATCAGGCATCAAGGTAATCTGTCTCTGGAAAAGAACTGAAAGGGCAAAAACCTGCACTTTTGAGGATGAAAGGCGAAGACCCTCTTGTAGAAACGAGAGGACTCGGGAAAGCCTGTAGGATCTGGGGTTAAGGCCCCTGGTAGAACACCAGAAGTACGTACGCCAAACCAGATGATAAATTCTAACGGAGCAGGGTTTTCACGCATTCAACATGGTACGAATGACTGACCGTGAAAACCCTTCAAGCAGGGAGCCGCCTTACCTTTGCTTCTCTGTGTGCTGCGAGGACCCGGTCAAGGTCGCTGACCCTCTCGCCAGAGCTGGTGGAGCGGCAGCGCAGGCGTCCTGTAGGACACCCCGGCGCTGCTTACTCATACTGCCTGCCCTATACTCAGCGTAGTCCCTCTGTCCCCTATGGAGGATGAAGAAGAAATTGCATTTAAAATAAAACTTATCTTATGGAAAATACATTTTTGCCCAGGACATTACATCAAAGTTAATGAGAAGTTCAGGAACGGAGTTCCTGCTGAAAAATAGCAAAATAAATAAATACACACTATATGGACAAAAGTATTTGTTAATTATTGAATTGAGGTGTTTCAATCAGACCCGTTGCCACAGGTGTATAAAATCAAGTACCTAGCCATGCAGTCTCCATTTGCAAACATTTATGATACAAAATGAGCTCAGTGACTTCAAGTGTGGTACTGTAATAGGATGCCACTTTTGCAATAAGACTGTTTGGAATATCCAGCAGGGATGAAAATTCACAGTCAACTGTAAGTGATATTAGAAAGTGGAAGCGTTTAGGAACAGCAACTCAGCCTCGAAGCGGAAGATCATGTAAAATCAGAGCGGGGTAAACGACTGCTAGGGCACATGGTGCGTAAAAGTCGCCAACGCTCTGCTGAATCCATAGCTGAAGAGTTCCAAACTTCCACTGGCATTAAATGTAAGCACAAAAACTGTGCGACGGGAGATAATGGAATGTGTTTCCATTGCCGAGCAGCTACATGCAAGCCTCACATCTTCAAATCCAATGTCAAGCCTCAGATGGGGAGGTGTAAACCACACAGACACTGGACTTTGGAGTAGTGGAAACATGTTCTGTGGAGTGACTAATCACACTTCTCTGTTTGGCAGTCAGATGGGAGACTCTGGGTTTGGCAGATGCCGGGAGAACGTTACATGCCTGACTGCATTGTGCCAACTCTTAAGTTTGGTGGACGAGGGATAATGTTATGGGGCTGTTTTTCAGGGTTTGGGCTAGGCCTCTTATCTTCAGTGAAGGGCAACCTTAATGCTTCAGCATACCAAAACTGGACAATGCTATGCTTCCAACTTTGTGGCAACAGTTTGGGGGAAGGCCCTTTTCTATTCCAGCATGACTGTGCCCCAGTCCACAAAGCAAGGACATGGTTTGATGAGTTTGGTGTGGAAGAACTGGATTAGCCTGCACAGAGCCCTGACCTCAACCCCATCGAGCACCTGTCGGCTGAACAGGAACGAAATTGCAAGCCAGGCCTTCTTGTCCAACATCAGTGCCTGACATCATAAATGCTCCACAGAATAAATCTTGTGGACAGCCTTCCAAGAAGAGTGGAAGCTGTCATAGCTGCAAAAGGAGGGACCAACTACATATTAAAGTATATGTATTTGAATACAATGTCATTACAGTCACACACACACACACACACACACATTGTAAACAAAAAAAGTGTTAAACAAATCAAAATATGTTTTATATTTTTGATTCCTCAAAATAGCCCCCTTTTGCTTAGATGACAGCTTTGCACACTCTTGGCATTCTCTCAATCAGCTTCATGAGGTAGTCTCCTGGAACTGTTTTCCAACAGTCTTGAAGGAGTTCCCAGAGGTGCTGAGCACTTGTTGGCTGCTTTTCCTTCACTCTGCGGTCCAACTCATCCCAAACCAGCTAAATTGGGCTTAGGTCATGTAGTTGTGGAGGCCAAGTCATCTGACGCAGCACTCCATCACTTTCCTTCTTGGTCAAGTAGCTCTGGAGGTGTTTCGGGTCATTGTCTTATTGAAAAACAAATGATGGTCCCAGTAAGCACAAACCAGATGGGATGGCATGGCGCTGCAGAATGCTGTGGTAGCCATGCTAGTTAAGTGTGCCTTGAATTTTGAATAAACCACCAACAGTGTCACCAGCAAAGCACCATCACACCTCCTCCTCCATGCTTCACAGTGGGAACCACAAATGCAGAAACCATCCACTCACCACCTCTGCGTCTCACAAAGACACGGCAGTTGGAACCAAAAATCTAAAATTTGGACTCATCAGACCAAAGTACAGATTTCCACTGGTCTAATGTCCATTCCTTGTGTTTCTTGGCCCAAACAATTCTCCTCTTCTTGTTGTTCATCCTCAGTAGTGGCTTCTTCGCAGCAATACGACCATGAAGGCCTAATTCACGCAGTCTCCTCTGAACAGTTGATGTTGAGATTTGTCTGCTACTTGAACTCTGTGGAGACTTTATGTGGTCTCCAATCTGAGGTGCTGTTAAGTAGCAGTTTCTGAGGCTGGCAACTCTAATGAACTTATCCTCTGCAGCAGAGGTAACTCTTGGTCTTCCTTTCCTGGGGCAGTACTCATGAGAGCCAGTTTCATCATAGCGTTTCAATGTATCCTCAAGTGCAGTTGCGAAAACCATCAAAGTTCTTGAAAAATTGGTGAAAATTATGGACTGTCGTTTCTCTTTACTGAGTTGAGTGGTTGGTGCCATAATATGGATTACAACAGTAGTCAAATAGTGGTGTCCACTGTGTACTAACCCTACCTCTGCACAAACCAACTGATTGTCTCAAACACATTAAGGCGGCAAGTAATTCCACAGATTGACTCTTGACAAGGCACACCTGTTAATTCAAAACCATTCCAGGAGACTACCTCATGAAGCGGATTGAAAGAATGCCAAGAGAGTGTGCAAAGCTGTCATTAAAGCAAAAGGGGGCCACTTTGAGGAATCTAAAATATAAAACATATTTTGATTTGTCTACAACATAATGCCATATGTGTTCTTTCATAGTTTTGATGTCTTCAGTATTAATCTACTATGTTGAAAGTAATTTAAACAAAAAACATTGAACGAGAAGGTTGTGTGTGTGTGTGTGTGTGTATATATATATATATATATATACACACACACACACACACACACACATATATACACACATATTACTTTTCAATCAGCCCTAGTGTGTGTATATGAGACTGAAAAAGAAATGTTCAGATCCTGTGGAGTCATCAGATTCTGAATAATAATAAAAAAATAAAAAATAAAAATAAAAGTAGCGTCCTTCACATTCACTAAATTTTTTTCAGTGTTTCAAAAATGATTCAAAGAAGTGAAGTAGACTGTTTTGTGACATCACTTTTAGTGTTGCAGCTGTGGCATTGTTTACTTCATAATTAGTTGAAAACTTCTTTCCGCCCAGTTCTTTTTTCAGAGTTGAGAATGCCCAGAAATTACAGGGTGCCATGTCCAGGCTATATTGAGGGTGTTCCAGTGTTCCCCCATTAATTTCAGACAGTGCTGCCAATGCAACAGCAGCAACATGTGGACGGGCATGGTCTTTGAGCAAAAACCACTGTTTCTTTAGCAAATGTGGTCTTTTCTTCCTGTGGCTCCACACAAATGGGTTTTCAGGACGTTTGCATAGTAGTCACCATTAATTGTCTGTCCACAGGGACCCCATTGCTGTAAGATAATACCGTGCGCATCAAAGAACAGCAAAAGCACAATTTCACACACCGAAGGAATCACACAATTTTTTGAACAGAGGCAAATTTGCGTGTTTCCATAGATTGCGAATCATAAGGACGAATCCACGATTCGTCACAATCGATGTCAGGAAATCTGGTATCCTGTCCACATTTGTGCGGTGTTCTTGCACTATTCAAGTCATCGCGTCTGTTCTGTGAGATATCTGGGTACCCCACCTGGCACACACGCAATGTATTTTCAGTTCCTTTGTCACAATATGCTGAACCAGTTTGAATGAGATGCCAAGTGAAGCCGAAAGTTCACGTAAAGTTAACCTGTCATTTTGCAAGATTTCCGCAGCTTTGGCAATTTTATTTATTTTTTTTACTTATGTATGTTTAAAAAATTTTTATAAAATAACTAAATACATACTTTGACTTGGAACTCCGGTCCCTACTCCTGTCACGACTGCGATGGTGACTGCGGCTACGGCTGCGACTATCTGAACGTGATCTATGACGATGACGTTTATCACGGGATCTGGAACGTGTTTTTCTTTTACGGTCCCGGGAAGAAGAACGAGGTTTGCGTCTTTCTCTGGATCTTGACCTGGATGAAACCAAAATGCACCATTCAATAGCTACCAAAAGGCACACATCCCAAAGAAAAGTATGGTGTCTTAACTGGTACACAAAGTAATACATGTACCAATTAACATTAATGCAGTTCAAACAGCTTTAAAAGGTTTTACTCTGTTAACATGATTTCTAATAATGACCTCCATTTCCAATACTGTTACTTAGTGGGGAAGCCTCTTCTTGGACTACCACTATTTACTGGAACCCTGACTATCAACTTTGCTGCTCTGAGAGAACTAAGCAGCGACTGATCAGATGTAGAAGTTCAAAATGAAGGAAAGGTGATAACTGGAGGAAAACCAACTAATTTTCCAACTGGAGAAATACTATCCCATTTCCATTAATAGTGGTGCTTTGTAAGAAACTAGCTTGGCTTTAGCCTCATGTATTCATTTAGCAGCTTCTTTTTGCATTATCCCTTATTGGCTACATAAGCAATTATCTACAAACCAGAGATAATTTCTCAAAGGGTCTATAGAATATACATACATGCTTTTGCAGTCTGTTCCATCTAGGTTATAGAAGGCTTAATGTAAACATTGCATACTTTGGACTACTCTGTTGTTGCAGCTTGCTTATATTTCCTATTTATAATTCTAAAATCGGCAACTGCACTCTTTCTTGTACAGTGTTGTACACAACTGTGGAGGATTATTTCTTCCCCTATATCCACTTCGAATGTCCTCCTCATCCTGATGCTTAAAGATGGAGGTAGCCTTTTGGATCAAGATCTGAAAACCTATACTTTGTGGAGCTTGGTACATAGGGATCAGACTGCAATCCCCATTGACAATAATGGAGACTGCAATCTGCAGTGGTAGTTAGCCTTTTGCAAGATATTTTTGTGAAATCTCCTACATTAGGCTGTTACATAGCAAAGTTTCTGCGTAATTTTATGTATCCCAGCTTTGTTTTCTGTATAATTTTATGAAAAGGCGGCTTGATAAATAAGGCCCTAAAGCTCATTATTAAACATTTTGTTTTATAATAAATATGCTTTCCTTCTCTCCTGTTGTGAGTGTTACATTCTAAAATATAGGGTACCAGTACTTGAGACGTTGCAGACAGTGCTACCTATAATAGCCCTGATAACGCAGTCAGAAAAAAACCTGTGCCTTAAGAATCATGGCTTCCACATCCACACAAATAAACCCTTGATGAGGTGAATGACTCAAGATAAAGAAAGTCGCCTGGAGACTTCTGCCATCCTGAGATTGTCAGTGTACCACGAACTATAAATAATAACATTCTGACTGAAAGACAAAAGTGAAACAAACGTTGCCAATGATTCACCATACTGAACATCTGCTCTGCACTGAGTAATAATAAACTGACAATATACAAACAGACCAAACTGTTAAGATCCTATAACTCCAAGTGACCACTCCTAATCAACACGAGTGACCCAGTGCCCAATCAGGAATTTTTTAATCACATTTTTCTTACTGTCTACACAATGTCTATCATTTTATTTATATAATATTTTTTTCCTTTACAAGATTATATAGATTCTAAAATTAGATACAATAAAGGTTATTTTTTATTAGAAATATAACGAAACAATAAAAATATAATAGCATTTAAAAACACGGCATTAGCGGAACCTTGCTTTTTGCATTTATACTCTTGAGTGTACCCGGTAGTCTCATTGTGTGTTTTTTTCTTCTGCATATTAGTGTACCACAAACTTTGTTAAGTCTGATGCCATCAGAATCGCTTGAATTTAAATTTTCTTCAGCACCAGCGGAGGCATCGCTACCAGAGGGTACAGGTCAATTGTATTAAAATCCCACTGGACCGACAGTCTACTAAACACACGTCGACCAATTGTCATTGTACAGAACTGCACCACCTTGTGATTAAATACAAATGCCATCATGTTAAGATTTGGCTGGCCCCATTTTTACCAAAAATAGCTGAAACCCCTCCAGATGAAATAACCATACTCCATTGGGTTAGGCATGTCTGCTGAGAAAAACTGCTTCCAAGCTCTTCACCTTAATACGAAAAAAGCAGAGATTGGCAAAATTCTCTGTTCTTTCAGGTTGGATCGCAAGGCTGCATTCGCACGCAGCCAGCCGATGTTTGCATTTTGCGGATGCGTATAAAAAGCAGTGCCAGTGCGCGAACCGGCCATTGCTATTGGGAAGCTATCGCAGTGAGCACGCAGTCTCCTCACACAGTGATTGACAAAAAGTGACCGTTTGAGGGTGGTGATGGTGGGTGGTCACAGAAACGCAGCCGTGCCTGGGCGTTTAAACGCTGTTACAGCGGTGTGCATAATTAAGCCCCTGCGATAGCATACGCTGGCAGAAGTCTAGATGGCGAGAGGGGGTTTAGCAGTTTGTCCGGTAGGGTCAGGTCAACCACAGCTGCGGATGGTTCCGATGTTTTCGCTGACTTGCAGATGCAGGTCATTGGAAGTGGGCAGGCTTTATACAGTGGTGGGCGTTTTGGTATAGAGCTGCGGTTGCATGCGAGATTGCATTCATTAGCATATTGTCGCAGCGAGCGGGGTGCGTGCGTACGCAGCCTTGCGAACCAAACTGAATCAAGGCCCAGTTCTCTCACCTCATAGCATGCAAATTATTGGTTAATGCATAATATTTCATGTACTCTACTGCCATGGCATTGTCGGGCTGAATTTTTATGGCATTTTCTCAAAACTGCTCTACTGTCCTCTGAGGTAGAACATTTAACACTTCGTTCTAACACAAATGCTCAGTTAATTGCCCTGAAAACCGTTTGCAGCCATGAGTTTAGGAAACAAAACCTTGGCACTATCATTATGTTGACGGCAAGAGCACAAAACTGAAAAGGCACTGGAAACTCTGCCAGATTGGAACCTGTAAGTACACATTCCTGATGTTCACCAACACAAGGAACTTGAAATTTATCACCGATTTCATGGGCTCCAAGTTGTGATGGAAGTTCTGATTTTTTAAAAAGTTCTAAATAGTAACCCAACCTTTACTGCCATTCTGGGACTGGAATGACGAGGTTCAAGGAAACTAAATATTGAATGTCCTCTTTGCATCTGTTCTCTGGGAAGACATTCTAATGGTGGCTTCACAGGCATAAAATGTAGCCTGGGTCTATGATTCATCCCACCTAAGTATTTAAAGTAGAAGAGAACCATTGAGCCTGATGTGGAGACTGATATTCAACACAGGAGAACCAGTGTGGGCAATGACAACACCATGCTATCTCTGAAGACTTAGCTGACCAAGTCTGTATTCCCTTCTGTTGTCCATCATAGGGAGCAGAATACTGTCCCCAATAGGAATGTTTTGTCTCTTAGTCTTCCCAAAGGTCGAGAGGGCTGCAACTAAGAATTCAATTTAGGAACATTAATTGCGAGGAAAATGCACCTATTTATTCAATAGTAGGGGATATTGAGGGGAGAGTAGTCAGAACTTCAATAAAAATGTCTTAACATGATCCTACTTCACCTCCATACCTCATGGTTACCCATTAAATGTAAGAGAAAAATACTTAAAAAACCTTTTATATTGTTGTAATGCATTTGCAGACACGGGTGATGCACACAATTATTTTACTCTGGCTCCAATATTAAAAGCTTTAATGCATTAAAATTAGTCTCATGGATAAATATGAATACTTTTGAAAAACAAATAGAATTAAAGCAAATTGGATTTCAGCGACTACTTAAAGATTCTTGTCACACCCCCATAGCAGGATTGATTGACACAGTAGCTTGAAAGGAGAAACTTACTAGCCATTACTACAGAAACATCCTCACCTTTTTTTCAGTTTCTCACGCTCCTCCCTATCCCTCTCCTCTCTGCGTTTCAACCGGTCTTGATTCCTTTTCTCCTGCTTTTCTGCCACAATTCTCTATTATAAAATAGATCAAATATAAACACATATAGATTATATATACACACATACGCACACATACATACACACGCTACCATTCAAAAGATTTGGGGTCACTTAAGTGACACATTAACACTTAAAATTTCCTTATTTTTTAAAGAAAAGCACTTTTTTCAATGAAGATAACATTAAATTAATCAGAAATACACTCTATACATTGTTAATGTGGTAAATGACTATACTAGCTGCAAACGTCTGGTTTTTAAAGGAATATCTACATAGGTGTATATAGGCCCATATCCAGCAACCATCCCTCTAGTGTTCTAATGGTACATTATGTTTGCTAAGCGCGTTAGAAGACTAATGGATGTTTAGAAAACCCTTGTGCAATTATGTTAGCACAGCTTAGAGAAGCTATAAAACTGGCCTTCCTTTGAGCTAATTGAGTATCAGGAGCATCACATTTGTGGGTTCGATTATACTCTCCAAATGACCAGAAAGAGAGAACTTTCATGTGAAACTCAGTCTATTCTTGCTCTTCGAAATGAAGGCTATACCAAGCAAGAAATTTCCAAGAAACTGAACATTTCCTACAATGGTGTACACTACTCCCTTCAGAGAACAGCACAAACAAGAAGTGAGAGGCCCCGGTGCACAACTGTGCAAGAAGACAAGTACATTAGAGTCTCTAGTTTGAGAAATAGACACCTCACAAGTCCTCAACTGGCAGCTTCATTAAATGGTACCCGCAAAACGCCAGTATCAATGTCTACAGTGAAGAGGCGACTCCGGGATGCTGGCCTTCTAGGCAGAGTGGCAAAGAAAAAAGCCATATCAGAGACTGGCTGATAAAAGGAAAAGATTAATATGGGCAGAAGAACACAGACATTGGACAGAGGAAAACTGGAAAAAAGGGTTATGGACAGACAAATTGAAGTTTGAGGTGTTTGGATCACACAGAAGAACATTTGTGAGACGCAGAACAGGTGAAAAGATGCTGGAAGAGTGCCTGACGCCATCTGTCAAGCATGGTGGAGGTAATGTGATGGTCTGGGGCTGCTTTGGTGCTGGTAAAGTAGGAGATTTGTACAAGGTAAAAGGGATTTTGAATAAGGAGGGCCATCACTCCATTTTGCAACGCCATGCCATACCCTGTGGGCAGTGCTTGATTGGAGCCAATTTCCTCCTCCAACAGGACAATGACCCAAAGCATACCTCCAGATTATGCAAGAACTATTTAGGGAAGAAGCAGGCAGCTGGTATTCTGTCTGTAATGGAGTGGCCAGCGCAGTCACCAGAGCTCAACCCCATTGAGCTATTGTGGAAGCAGCTTGATTGTATGGTACGCAAGAAG
Source organism: Taudactylus pleione (assembly GCA_031769625.1). NCBI lineage: Eukaryota > Metazoa > Chordata > Amphibia > Anura > Myobatrachidae > Taudactylus > Taudactylus pleione. The sequence continues at coordinate 3,160,880 of JAUIMM010000079.1, read as the reverse complement.
TGCCCATCAAGCCAATCCAACTTGTGGGAGGTGCTTCAGGAAGTGTGGGGTGAAATTTCTTCAGATTACCTCAACAAATTAAGAGCTAGAATGCCAAAGGTCTGCAATGCTGTAATTGCTGCAAAAGGAGCATTCTTTAACGAAAGCAAGAAGGACAAAATGATTATTTCAATTAAAAATAATTATTTCTAACCTTGCCATTGTCTTTACTATATGTTCTATTCATTAAAGAAAGTTTTCATGTAAAACACGAAATTGTCGGGGGGAACCCAAACTTTTGCTTAAAAAAATATGAGATATGGTAAGAACTTACCCTTGTTATCTCTATTTCTACGAAGTCCATAGGGTTCCACAGGATACCTTGGGGTATAGGTGTGACGTCAGTCGCAGGGCACCAAAGAGTTAAGCTTTCAGCCTCCCAGGATGCACTAGGTCCCCCTCCTATACCCCGCCCCCGGGCCAAGGCACCTCAGTTAGTTACCAAGCCATAGGCCGGAGGAGGAGAAGGAAGAGAGAGAACAAAGATCTGGACACATACAAGAATCACATTCTCACCAGAGGGAGACGGAAAACCGGTGACCAGAGCAAAGCCCATCTGCAGCGCAGGTGCGACAGGGCGGGAGTCCTGTGGAACCCTATGGACTTCGTAGAAATAGAGATAACAAGGGTAAGTTCTTACCATATCTCATATTTTCTACTTCAGGGTCCATAGGGTATCCACAGGATACCTTGGGGATGTCCCAAAGCAGTATCCTTTAAGGGTGGGGACGCTCCTGTGCAGAAAGGAGAATCCGCCGCCCGAAGGAAGCATCCTGAGAGGCGAAGGTGTCAAACCTGTAATACCTCACGAAGGTATGGACAGCAGATCTGCAAGGCTGCTACGTGGTCTTAACTGCCGAGGCACCACGTCGAGCTGCCCACGAAGGACCCACAGACCTAGTGGAATGAGCCTTCAGAGAAGGAGGGACCGGTAGGCCTTCATGAAGATAAGCTTCAGAAATAGCCATACGGATCCAGGCTGCCAAAGTTTGCTTTGAAGCAGGCCAACCCTTTTTACGGAAGCCATAGAGGACAAACAAAGCGTCCGACTTCCTAAACGAAGAAGTGCGGTCAACATAAGTCCTTAAGGCCCGCACAACATCCAAAGAGGCCTCACCCACGGAAAGACCCGGTGAGTTAAAGGCCGGAACAACTATTTCCTCGTTAACATGAAACTGGGAAACAACTTTGGGAAGAAACTCGGGCCGAGTGCGGAGCACTGCCCTGTTCCCATAAAAAACCAAGAAAGGGGGTCTACAAGAAAGAGCCCCTAACTCAGAAACACGTCTGGCCGAAGCAATGGCCAGAAGGAAAACAGTCTTAGCTGTTAGCCATTTAAGATCCACTGAGCCCAGTGGTTCAAACGGCGGTCCTTGGAGAGCCCTCAGGACCACAGCCAAATCCCAAGGCGCCACAGGTGGAACAAAGGGCGGCTGAATGCGGAGAACACCCTGCATAAAGGTGCGCACATCCGGGATTGTAGCAATCCTACGGTGAAACCAGACAGATAGGGCCGAAACCTGTACCTTCAAAGAAGCAAGGCGAAGCCCATGATCTAGTCCCGCTTGCAGGAAGGCGAGAATCCGAGACAGACGAAACTCCCGCGGTGCATAACCTCTCGGTCGACACCACTGGAAGAACGTATGCCACACGCGATGGTATATCCTCGCGGAAGACGGTTTCCGAGCTCGTAACATGGTACGCACCACAGAGCTGGAAAACCCCCGGGACCTCAGCATGGCCGTCTCAACAGCCACGCCGTCAAAGACAGCCGAGTCAGGTCCGGGTGAAGGCAAGGACCCTGAGACAGAAGGTCCGGTCGTAGCGGCAACCGCAGAGGAATGTCCACGGACAGACCCTGAAGGTCTGAGAACCAGTGCCGTCTGGGCCACGCGGGAGCTATCAACAGGAGCGTCCCTCCTTCCTGTTTGAATTTCCGGATTACCCGTGGAAGAAGGGAGACCGGAGGGAACAGGTATGCGAACCGGAACGTCCACCGGACGGACAGAGCATCCACCAGAGACGCCCCTTCGTCTCTTGTGCGAGACCCGTACACCGGCAACTTGTTGTTGTGCCGGGACGCCATGAGGTCGATTTCTGGAAGACCCCACCTGTCCACCAGTAGTTGAAAAACGTCCGGGTGCAGGGACCATTCCCCCGGATGAACGTCCTGGCGACTTAGAAAGTCCGCCTCCCAATTTAGCACTCCCGGGATGAAGACCGCTGATATGGCCGGAAGATTGCGCTCCGCCCAAACCAGGATCCGAGAGACCTCTACGAGAGCCGCCCGACTGCGAGTCCCTCCTTGCCTGTTTATGTAGGCCACGGTGGTAGCGTTGTCCGACTGGACCTGCACCGGGCGACCCTGGAGAAACCGCTGTGCCTGCTGGAGAGCATTGAAGACCGCACGGAGTTCCAAGATATTTATTGGAAGCTCCGCTTCTGTCGGCGTCCACCTGCCCTGGAACAAGTGTGGACCCGAAACTGCTCCCCAGCCCCGAAGACTGGCGTCCGTTGTCAACAGGACCCAATTTGGAACCCAGAACGGACGTCCCTTGTTGAGGTGGGTCGTCTGTAACCACCACGCAAGGGACAGGCGAACCTCCTGGGTGAGCACAATCGTCTGGGACTTCAAAGACTGAGTCAGCCCGTTCCACTTGGACAGGATCAGGTGCTGCAGAGGTCTGGAGTGAAACTGGGCGTATTCCACCATGTCGAACACCGACACCATGGAGCCCAGTAACCTCATCGCCGAGTGTAAGGACACCCGGCGGCTGTGCAGACAACTGCGCACCCTTGACTGTAAAGCAGAGATCTTGTCCTCCGTCACGAAGATCCTTTGCTGTCCCGAGTCCAATAAGGCTCCAAGATGCAGAATCCTCCGAGACGGGATTAGAGTGGACTTCTGCCAGTTGATTAGCCAGCCGTGCCGTTGCAGCAGTGCAATGGTCAGGTCCAAGTGGCGTAACAGGAGCTCTGGAGATCCTGCCACCAATAACAGGTCGTCCAAATACGGCAACATGCGGACTCCCTGCAGCCGCAGAGAAGCCGCCATGACCGCCATCACCTTGGTGAAAACACGTGGTGCTGTTGCCAGGCCAAAAGGTAACGCCCGAAACTGGAAGTGGTCGCTGCGGATTGCAAACCGAAGGAACTCTTGATGGCGCCAAAGAATAGGGACATGCAGGTAAGCGTCCTGTATGTCCAATGACACCAAGTAGTCCCCAGGTTCCAGCGCCAGAATGATGGACCGTAGGGTCTCCATCCGAAACTTCGGGACCCGCAAAGACTTGTTGAGTGCTTTGAGGTTGAGAATCGGACGATATGACCCATTGGGTTTCTGTACCAAAAATAGATTTGAATAGAAACCCTGGCCCCTCTGGGAGAATGGAACCGCCACTATAACTCCAGCCTGGAGCATAGTGTGCAATACCTTCCGCAGCTCCGTAGCCTTGTTCCGGTCTGATGGGAGACCCGTGGTGAAGAAGCGAGCCGGGGGTCTGTGCCGGAAGGAGAGGGCGTATCCGTGGGAAACCACCTCCAGAACCCAAGTGTCTGTCGTAGTGGTCGACCAACACTGGGCGAACTGTAGCAGGCGGCCTCCCACCCTGGGATCCCCCAAAGGGAGGCCCGGACCGTCAGGCCGCAGGCTTGTCATCTGGCTTGGGGGCCGGACGTCTGGTACTCCATGCCTGCTTCCGGGGCTTGACCCGATTTCTTAGGGCCAGCCTGTCGAGGAAACGACTGTGGTTTGGGCCTGCCCTGGGCCCTAGATGACCGAAAGGATGATGGTCCCGAACCAGAAGGAGCAGCGGCCGACGGGAGACAAGCAGATTTGGCTGCCGCCAGCGTGGCCACAATCTTATCCAGATCCGGACCGAAGAGAACTTCTCCGGTAAACGGCAACGCTTCCAGACCTTTCTTGGAATCTGCGTCCGCCTTCCAGGATCGCAGCCACAAGGTGCGACGAGCAGCTACCGCTGCTGAAGAAATTCTAGACACCAGAGTACTAATGTCTAGAGCCGCCTCGTTGATGTAGGTGGCCGAATCACGGAGATTGCCAATCAACTCCGCCTGATCGGCCGGACAGTCGGATTCAAAAGAAGCCTCTAATGAATCCGCCCAGCGCTCCATCGCTCTGGCAACCCAGCAAATGGCCATAGCCGGCCGTGCTGCCCCCCCTGCAAGGGAATAAGCGGACTTCAGGCAGATTTCTACCTTGCGGTCCGTAGCATCCTTAAGGGAGGACATGGATGGCATCGGCAATGTGGCACTACGGACAAGACGGGTCACGTGAGAATCCACCTGTGGAGGGGATTCCCACTTAGCAAAATAATTATCCGCGAACGGATAAGCCACCGCCAGGCGTCTCTGCGGCTGGTATCTTTTGCCAGGTTGTTTCCACGCCTCCTCTAAATGGTCCACCAACTGACCCGAAAGAGGAAAGACTGTGGCATCGCCCTTCACATCTTTGAAAAAGGCATACTTAGATTTAGCCGCTGGGGGAACTTCGTCCTCAATCACCAAGGCTGTGCGGACCGCCCGAATAAGTCCAGGAATATATACTTTGGACTTAGCATCAGCGTCCTTAGTATGGAGAGGTTCCTGATCGTAAGGATCAAGAATCTCCCCATCATCAGACGTCCCTTCGTCATCCTCATAAGGAGCGGACAGAGACGCCACCGGCCTTTTATGAGGCCGCATCACAGACTCCCCTTGCAACACATCCGACAAGTGCTGTACAGAACTCGTCAGGGAGTTAACCCACGCTGGCTCCTGAGAACCCGGGAGCGGGGAAATAGGGAGACTGTGGGGTACCACCAATTGTCGTGGGAACCCCTGCATGGGTGACGACACCACAGACTGCTGGGACAAACCCATCGGAGTAAACGCGGGCTGCGGAGCTAACTGGCCCACTAAAGCTGTTACTAAAGCGGAGCTAACTGGCGGCTCCTGTACCGGTGCTGTAACCGTAATAGGCCGCGCCATGGACAAACACTGCCGGCAAAGGCCCTCCGCGCTACCCTCCCCCTCCGCTAACGGTACTTTGCACGTGGTACACTGTAGCAGGAGGGGAAAATCACTTTCAGACATGATGGCACCACGTATGTGACCTCTCTCACCAATTAAGTATTAAATAGGCGAGAGACCACCCTGCAGCACCGCACCGCAAGGGCTTTAGCAGAAGAACAGGGACAGTAATAAAGCTGACAGTTTAGAGAAGAAAAGTTACAGGCAGCAGCGCTAGCACAGTCACATACAATGCAGAGAAATAACAATTCCTGCACTAACAGCGCTGATCACTCAACTACACAGACACAGGGCCTGGTAGGACACAGCGCTGCATACACAGACCTGACCACAGCGGAGGAGAGGTATGCGGGGGGACCCAGACCACGATGCTTCCGTCCAGCGCTTCCAGCAGCGTTCACCATGCGTTCTGGAGAAGATGGCCGCCGAGGAGCAGAGAGGAGGCTGGCCTGGGGGAGGAGCGCTGCCACAGGACCAGTCGGCAGCATGCAGAGAGGGCTGTGTGCAGCGGGGGAGGCGCCGGCTGTGAGACAGGGAAGGCGCGCTCCCCTGGCATGCATTTAACCCCTGGGACGCCGCAGCGCTACCGCTCTGCTGCGGTCCGCTGTCCCAGGGTGTAGTGGAAGCGCAGGTTGGTCGCCTGGCTCCACGCTGCAGCCAGTCCCCAGGGAGCCCCCTGCCTGGGGACTTAGGACCATGTGATCAGCGGGGACCCACCGCGGGACCCCGCTGCTTACCTCTGTCCCCCTTGAATCCGGCCATGGTCCGGAGCATCTGGGGTCACCGCTAGCTGTGACCCCAGACGCCCACCAGCATCCCCGGATCAGTACCGGCGTTCTGGTACCGGCGGGGTGTAGGGAAGACAGCATGGACGTCAGGACTGACTGTCCATGCTGTTCATCCAGATGTGCAGCCACAGCTGCATGAAGAATAAGCTTCAGGGGCTCTTCTAGCCCCCACTCCAACAGGTGCACCCGACTCCGGCCGGGCACCAAACTAAACTGAGGTGCCTTGGCCCGGGGGCGGGGTATAGGAGGGGGACCTAGTGCATCCTGGGAGGCTGAAAGCTTAACTCTTTGGTGCCCTGCGACTGACGTCACACCTATACCCCAAGGTATCCTGTGGATACCCTATGGACCCTGAAGTAGAAAAAATAAATGTGGCTAGAGAATTAAAGTAGGATACACATCATCATTACTTTAAGTTTATAAAATGCCTGCGTAGTCCCCTGTTGGGGATCCGATCACATGGTTGACAGCTACCATGTTGATGTCCATCAATGCCTCAATGTCAACAGGCACCATGTCGACATGTTCACAATGTTGACATCTGAAATGTTGCCATCTGAAATATCGACATTCTGAAAATGCTGCCGGTTCGGAGACACGGAGAGAGGTAGGGCTAGGCCGTTAGGGAAGTTTAAAGTTCGGCTGTGGGTGGCTTGGGGAATGGTGTTTAGGAAGTAGTAGGGGTAAAATACTCACTGGAACGCTGCTCCGTCAGAAGTCTCCGTCGGAAGTGCTCGTCACATGGGCACGAAGACCAGGAAGATGACACTGCTACCGCCAGGAGCAGGTAAGCGACTGCTGGTCCACCATGAACGTTAGTTTGACATTCTATCATGTCAGCAGTGTAGACATGATTGATGTCGACATGCGTCATGTTGACCTAACACATCACAACTCTCCGTTTTATGACAAATGTATACAGAATGGAAGGTAGTAGACATACCTTTAACTCATCTAATTTCTCACGTATCTCAATGAAGCCCAAGTGTAACTTGCCCCCAAAGTGATCAGCCAGTCTTCTGTCATTGTCATGGAGACCCAAATATGCAGAACAAACTTCACATACTCTCAGTTTCTGCTGCTGAAAGCTGGAGGCTGGCATAGAGCTGCGGTAGATCTCCTGTTTGTAAAATAAGTTAAGAGTCTTTGAATAATTATGCATGACATCCTTCTTCTCTAGTCTCTGGGAACAACTCAATTGGTTTTAGCACGGCCAAAGCTCCCGTCTAAAGTAATGCGATTCCAGAGGGCACCCATTACTTCTTGCGCACACTCCTGAGGTGGCGCGAAGAGATCCGCCCAAAGTCGGTCTTTTGGGTGCCCAAACTCAACACGCCCAGCAATTTAAACAGGTTTAGCGAATCCCGTTGCATTTGGCAGCAACATCCGTGATAAATAATGAGTGCCCGTGACATTTGCAATTGAATATCGCCTGCTGGGCATCCATTACTTACGGATGCCTAAAAACAATTGAATGCCTCCCTCTTTGTTCGCACTTATGCTACTGCACTCGCCAATCCCCTAGCCCAATGCTCTGTGCAGGAGCACAATCTTTGAAAAAGAGCACCTATTTTGAACTCTATGGAAAACTAAAAAAAAAAAAAAAAAAAAAAGAAGTAAAAGACTGGCCTCCATATTCTTGCTCTTCAACAATTGCTCCAAATATTATATAACAATGGCAAACATATGGGTCCAAAAGCAAGTGACAAGTCAACACTTTCACCTAAAGCATAGGTTCACACACTTAGTCCTTCGGCCCCCACAGGTCATGTTTTCCAGGTCACCTAGCAGATGCATAGGTGTAGTCATTACTCAGCAACACATTTTAAAAGTTCCACTGGTGGAGCTAATTATTTCACTTGACTCTGAGGAGACCTGCAAAACATGCACTGTTTGGGGCCCTGAGGACAGAGTTTGACAACCTGTGACCTAGAGAAACAATTAGCCTGACAGTTTAACCCAACATTTCCCTTCCCAAAACCGGTTCTCATAGTCCACTCACAGTCTATATACTAAGGATATACAAAAATGGTGGGTTTTTGCCTTCTGGAAAAAAAAATAAAAAGCCTACACAAAAACAAAACCACCACTTTAAATCTCATGGAAAGGAAAACGCCACTTATTGCATTTCTACCATTATATTTTTGATCTGGGGTCAAAAACACGTTCAGGTACAAGACTGAATGTCAGTAATACCTAAACTAACAGAAAGCTTTCATCACAATATCCATTGTCTGACAGAAGTAGCTACAAATAGACATTCCATATACAGAACATTTCTTTAATTACAACAATATAAAGAGAATAATGAAATTTGAGAGCTAAAGGGCACTAACAAACTAATCGCTTTTCAGCAAATAAGATTTAGGTTTTTAAAGTATGAACATAAATTAATGGTGTTAATTATGTACTTTTACGAGTGTAGAATATCCACAAGAACACACAATTTCTTCACAAGAACTACAAACCTCAGCTTCTCTCTTTCGAATTCTGGTATTTTCAACTTCATCCATCACCTTCTGTGACTCTTCAACATTACCCTCTGCTCCTAGTTGCTCAGCTTTGGCCAGCAGCTTTCCAATCTCTTCATTCAACTCATGTACTCTCTCTGCCTAAACAAGGAAAAAAAGATATATATATATATATATACACACACACACACGAATATATATATATATATATATATACACATACATATATACACACACATACATATATATATACATACATATATATATATACATACATACACACGCTCAGGTCAGATCCATGATTTGTCAAAGGCAGTTTTGTACTGTAGTCTCTGAAAGGATTATGATACAGCAAACATGTATTCTATGAAATCTGAGCATATGTTGTCTTTAAAAAAAAAAAAAAAAAAGTTATATTAGCCCTCTCCTACACACATTAACAGAGTATTATTTTTGTTTCTCGCCCTCTTGGCAAGAGCTCTCACAGATGTGAAGCAATAGATGTGCAAGAATGAAAATAGAATCCGTGATAACTGCTTTCATATCGCAATGCCGGGTCGCACCCGGGATTTTGTACACGGGTCCAGCCCGGCTGATTGCCGGGTCGATGTTGTCACCAAAGACATGTGCCAAGCCAGCGCTTTGAGAGGAGATCATCTCCAAATGCCGGCTCTTCCTTTGCTATGGACAGGACCCGGGTTGCATTGTTACCCCATTCACTCTACATCGCAAGCCAGGTTGAAAACATGTTCAACCCTGCTAGTAACCCGGGTTATTTTTATCTGGGCCCTTTCGCACAGCACAGTAAGCCGGGTTGCTACGCGTTCAGGTGCAATAACCCGGGTTATTGCGGACAGTGTGAAAAGGGTATTACATTATCGCTTGGACGCACCCAAAGATCTCCAATTAATTTTGTGCATGGAATATTAGTGCAGAGTGACGGTAGATCAATTGTGACAAACAAATCTTGCAAGTCTGCATATGGGTAGGAATGCAGTGTCCCCCAGATGGATTCAGAAAAAAGGATTTAAAGGGCAAGTACAAAAATCTCATTTTCTCATTCATCCAAATCTGGGGGACACTGCTCAACAAAGAACATTCATAAGCCGGCTGGAGGACAGGGCACATTCAGACAGACAACCAGAGCGCAGAAACTATCGAGCCGAAACGAACATCCATGGATATAAACGCCGTAAACAAAGAAAGGTGGTGAAAGTGTACACAGATTAACAGTCCGCCACCGAGATATTTGCTCCGAAGAAGAAAAGAAAAAAAAAAAAAAAAAAGACAGGTGGCAGAGTGAGCCTAGTACAAGTGGAATCCAAACCATGGGAGTGCAGCAGTGATCCCAAACACCAAGGAACTTAAGGGCACCAGACACTGCAAGACAACAGACATTAAGTATAGATATTATGTATGAATAAAGAAGCATCCTTAAAAGCTCACACTACCACCAAAAGACCCACACAAACCTGTAAACCAGGGATGGGGAACCTCAGGCCCAGGGGCCGTATAAGGCCCCTGGAACCATTTGGTCTGGCCCTCTGAGCTTTTTTCTGCTAACCTCAACTGGCTAGCAGGGTGCCTAGATTGGCACCCTGCAGCCAGAATCTATGCAGCAGTGCTGCATGGAGCACTCTTAGGACGCTTCAGATGGTCACACCACTGCCCTTATAGCTCCTCAGGGCATCCTCAAGATGATCTGGGCATTGCTGTGATCACTGGCGATTGTGGCGTAGCCTCCGTGTGACTTTACACGGAGGGGGCGTGGCCTGCACCAGGCCCGCGAATAATGTTATATATATATCAAAATGGCCATCGGCAGAAAAAAGGTTCCCCACCCCTGCTGTAAACTGAACTACTGAAAAACCAGAAAGACAACGTGCTTAATCAATGTAGACGAAAAAGGGTCAGGAGCCCAGAAAAACCCAGTCAGTCCATGCTCAGTGACAGGAGCATGGACATCAGAGGCAAAAGTCAAGGAACGTTTTTCTGGACCGTAGTCCTTCCAGTCGATCAAGTATTGGAGATGTCCATAACGGATTCTGAAGTCCAGAATCTTTGCCATTTCGTATTTCACTCCACAATGAGTCTCGACTTTGGGTGCCTTTGGAAGTGCTGAATGAAACCGGTTGAGTATGAGTGGTTTCAATAAAGAAATATGGAAGGGATTTGGTATCCTCTGGAAGGGAGGTAGCTTGAGTTTGAATGAAACCGGGGTGATAACACGCTCAATGGCGAATGGCCTAATGTAGTGGGGCGCAAATTTCATGGATGGAACTCAATCGCAGGTTTCCTGTAGAGAGCCAAACCATCTCCTTACTTGAGACTGGGGAATGCTCTCCTCTTCCTGTCAGTGAACTTCTTGTACCGCTCAGAAGACTTCACCGAGGAGAAGTGGATCTCTTTCCAAATCTTGAAAAAGTGCTGCAAGGTGTGTTCAGCACCTGGAACCTGTGAGGCAAGCAGAGGTTGAAACTCAGGTACTCGAGGATGAAGACCATATGTGGCATAAAAGGACGTGGAACCAGATGAAGAATGGTACTGACTGTTGTGACAAAATTCCACCCAAGGAATTCAGGACAGTTGTCCTGCGAGGAGGATACATGTAAACGAAGAAACCACTCCAGATCGTGGTTGACTCTTTCCGTCAGGCCAGGAGACTGGGGGGTGGTAGGCAGTGGAGAAATCAAGCTGGACTTGAAGTTAAGAACACAAGGAATGCCAAAACTTGGCAACAAACTGCACTCGCCAATCAAAGATGATTTCCAGAGACAGTCCAAGGAGTCTCAGATTTCTTGTATGAATAATTGAGCCAAATTGGGAGTTGACGGAAGACAGGTGAGGGGTATAAAGTGAGCCATCTTGGTGAACCGGTCAACTACTACCCAGATGGTGTTGAATTTGTTTGAAACCAGAAGGTCGGCAATGAAGACCATCGACAGATGTGACCACAGTTGATGTGGAACAGAGAGGAAGTAACTGCCCAGCCTAACACTGTCAAGGCACTTTATGCTGGGCGCACTTGTTAAAAGAGGCAATTAGGCCTTGGACGTCTTTTCTGATAGAGGGCCACCAGTAAGACCTGAAAATTTAATCAAAAGGTCTTTTGTATGCCTGCATGACCTGTGAAGCGGGAAGTTTGAGCCAATGTAGCAGTTTCTTATGTAATGCGGGCTTGACAAGAGTTTTCCCAACAGGTGGTGAGGATTTTACTTCGACTGCAGAGAAGGACACTGGATCAATGACGAGATGCTTCTCAGCGGATGTGTACATAACACACTTAGCGGGTGTACGGTATGGTGCAGGTGACCGCGGCTCCCTGCGGACGGCGCGCCAACCTTAGATTTAAAGGGCCAGACACTTCCCTAGTGACATCACAGAAGGCACCTAAACTCAAGCCCTGCCTATAAAAAAGAAGTCCCTGGGAGCATTCTTGTGCCAGAGTATAGGCTTTCAAACCATACTCCAGCATTCCTGTGTATGACCACATTTCTCGTTCCTGACCTTGGCTTTGTCCGTGACCAGATTTAGTCTGCTTCCTGGTAATGTGCTTGGTATTCCGGTTTTGACCTTGGCTATCCTCCATGACCTGAATAAATCTGCTCCCTGGTACAGTCTTGTCCGTTTGGTTCTGACTGCCTGTGGACTATGCTGTACATCTTCAACGTACTGTGCTCCATCCAGAGCTCACCAGCACCTGTATTGGGGAACCCAGAATGACGGCTGAAACCCTGGTGAACACCACCGACTCCACACCTCAGTAATAGGTCTCGCTAATCCCAAATACTGGTTTGCATCCATTACCCACCCGAGAGTTGAGACAGGGTGTAGTCTCATTTTCTAGCTCCATGGAGCGAGAGAGGGCATCAGCCTTTCAGTTCTGGACACAAGACAATTTGAAGTTAAATTGTGAGAAGAGAGCCCATCTGGCTTGTCTCTGATTCAGACAATGGGCTGTCTTAATATACAAGATTTATGTGGTCTATGAGAATAGAAATGGGATGCACAGCTCCTTCCAAAAGAAAGCACTACTCCTCCAAGGCTAACTTAATAGCGAGAAGTTCTTGATCCCCAATAGAGTAGTTGCACTCAGCCAGAGTAAATTTTATGGAGCAAAATCCACAAGGGTAAATACCAACATGAGCGCGTTGAAAAAGCACAGCTCTGACTCCTACGGAAGAAGAGTCAACTTCCAAGATGAATGGCTGTGAGACATCAGGTCTACTTTTACGAATGAGATTATATGCTCCTCGTAAATCCAATTTGGTGAAGATGGTGGCTCCACTGACTCGGTCAAAAAGCTCTGTGATCAGAGGGAGAAGATAGCAGATTTTATTTGTGATGTCACTCAGACCCCTGTAGTCGATGCAGGGGCGCAAACCTTCATCTTTTATTTATTTTTTTTTTACAAAAAAGAAGCCTGCACCAGTGGGAGAGTTGGAAGGGCGGATGAACCCTTTTTCAAAATTCTCTTGGATATAGTCTGTCATGGCCTTTGTTTCTGGGAGCAAGAGAGGATACATTTGCCTCTGGGAGATTTCCCAGGGATTAAATCAATTGGACAATTCCATTCACGGTGAGGAGGAAGAACAATAACACTGGCAAATACTTGATAATAAGGAGTATCATCCAGATGAGACGGTACTGCAGAGCATACTGAAATAACTTTTTGGAGACAAGAACCGAAGCAGGAAGAAACCCAGGCGGTAATTTGTGAGTTTCTCCAGTCGATTTGAGGATTATGCAGACTGAGCCAGGGCAAGCCCAGAACAATGGAATGCAAGGCCCTGGGTATGACAAGAAAAAATAAAAGTTCAGATTACGGAGCACCAATCTTGACTCGCAGAGGTAGAGTCTGAAGGATAATTTTACCCTCTAGGATGTGGCTTTCATCAGCTGCTGTGAAGTAGATAGGATGAAGCAGAGTCTTGGTTAGTAATGCCCACCACTAGACTAATTCGGATGTGACGACGTTGCCAGCTGCACCTGAATCCAACAGCGCAGAGACTTGCTTGAATCGCTTGGCCACTTGAAGAGACACGGAAAGAATGCAATTGGTTCTCTTTGGAAAGGAATGTACTCCTCCTAACTTAGCATCTCCTTGGAGCGGGCATTTCCCAGGCGCTTGGGACATTTGTTAAGATTATGAGGAGGAGCACAGTATAGACAAATTCACATACGGACACAGTCGGTGTTCTTCGTGTGCTAGGTGAGAAAGGTTGATTTGCATCGGTTCCTCATTGGGAGAAGAAACTGACTGAGGCAAGACTGTTGCCCGAGGTTTAGGATGACTGAATCTCCATCTCTCAATAGCTCATTCTGTATAACTTAAGTCCACCTTGGTGCACAGGAAGATCAAGTCATCTAACTAGTCTGGGAGATCACGAGTAACAAGAACATCTCTTAATTTTGTTGGATAAGCTATTCCAGAAGGCTGCATAGAATACTAAATCATTCCAAGAGAGTTCTGATGCCAGTATTTGAAACTGCACCAGATACTGGCCTACAGAATTTGAACCCTGGCGCAGACATAAGGTCTAAAGATGCAGATGAAAGGTGCGAATATTTGGCGGAATGCAGTAACAAATTCCTTGTAAGATGTTAGGATAGGATACGATCTTTCCCATAAGGGTGAAGCTCAGTCTAATGCGGATCCAGATAATAGGGAGATGTAGGAAAATTGCTGGGTAGAAGCTCAAACTGTATTTCACTTTTTTACATGATTTAGGAAACCCCTGCAATTTTTGGGGTTCCCATCAGGAGTAGGAATGTGCCGACGAGGAAACTGAAACCGGAATGGATGAAGCAGCAGCTCCTGAGCCTCTTAAGAGTGGAGTGGATGCTATCCAGCCCGTTAGTCAGTTCTTGTAGGAACTGAACCACCTAACCCTGTGCCACCTCTTGGTTTTCAAAGCGAGCAACAAGATCAGTTGTAAAGTCAGCGGCTTGTGCTGGATTCATTGCTGGATCCATGGGGAGAGTACAAACCTTCATGCCTGAGGTTTAGATCTGGTCAGAACAGGCGTGGGAGGCTAAAGAGACTTGAGAGGCGTGGATGAAGCTGGGTGGCTTGAGGAGTTATTTGAACTCTATAGGATGACCCGAAGGCGAGGACAGTAAAGTATTGCTTCTGAAGAAGCTGGACGTGCCTGGTCCAGCAAAACGCGTTAAGCGGTTTTGATACAATACCACTACACACTTTTGGATGTCACTCCTGTTTTACTGTGGACCTTTGGACTTTTTCTTCATTTATAGACATCACTACATGATTTGGATCTATTATATAGCTACAAGTGAATTGCCTTTTCAGCCCTACCATCTGCGGATCCTCGATGTTCTTGCCTACAAACGACCACTTGGTAAATATTTTCTATTTGCTCAAGTGGCTGTCCTGAAAGCAAGTCCTAATTACCAGTCATTTCAACTTTAATTTAGGAGTTCTCCTAACTGTTGTATTGCAAATATTCAGCGTGCACATTGAGATTTCCTCATGCTGTTATTATGAATTATAATAAATGTGTTGATATATTGTCTATACATCAGTTTCTCACATTTTTAGTTAATATATATTTTACAAGTGCTGGTTCCTATACATATTTTAATTTCACAGTAATAAATGTCTTTATTGAACAGCAGATTGGAATGGGAACTGGATATATAATACTGAAGAAATGGGCAGAATCGGATTAGGACTAATGATGAATTAAAGAACTTGATTGGTTTGAGGCCATCGAATGGAACCGGTATTTGAAGGTATCGGACGGGACTGATTGAGGCAGATAGACACAAGTCTCTGTGGTAAAACCAGACTGGAGTGTAGATGGAATGGAGACTTAGAACCATACTTGGAACTAGAATCACATGGACTGGAACCGTTGAGATACAGAGTACCTGGGAGCTCAGCAAAGAGCTGTAACTTCAGCAGAGGTGAGGTTGTACTGGCAACAGAGGCCAGTCTGGAAATGGAATTTATAGAGGAGGATGCCCAGGGATTGGATGCCACGATCAGCTGGTCTGGAAGCAGCGCTCTGAGTGGAGGAAGAGCGTCAGGTGAAAGTCCAACATGGCTGCGCTCAGACTGTGGTTTAGGAGGGAACTCTATCCAGCATATCACACAAGCTGCATGCCAGACATGTTGTGAGCAAGGGGCTGCTGAGCGCCACATCCATGCTCAGTGACAGAACACTGAGCAGATGGGGCAGGAGCAGCACAGACAGACCTCAGCACCAACCGGGAGTGATGTGCAGCGTGAGCGGATCTACGTGCTATCAGGGAGTGATGCACAGTGAGACAGGACCTCAGCGCTAGCCTGGACAGACACCAGAGAGGTAAGAAAGTGTTTAAGGGCCGGAGCGTGACAAGGAACTTCTGTATAAAAAGCAAGTTTGTATTAAGTACCAGGTCCCCTCCAGCAACCCATGGTGAGCAGTGTTCCCCAGATTGGATGAATGAGAAATGTAATTAATGGGTAGAATCTAACATGAACAAACAACCAGAGTCACACAGGACCTGGCAGCTCACTCACACCAGGAGTCTTGCGTCACATGGCGTATTGAGGCTAGGTTATCAGGACTTCTGTAGGTCTGTTTTCTAGTTATTAAAAGTAATAAAATGTTTTATTATAGTTCTAAATATTACGATGCACATTCATGTTTTGAGTTGTGGCTTCTTAGAATTGAGAACCATATTGTCCATTCTGTACCATGATATTTGCCCTCTTTAAAAGTCCTATATGAAACACTCAAGGTGACTACCGCTGCATTATCAAGACATCTATTTTTAAAAGATCTCCACAATTCATAGCATAGCCACTGCTTTTTCACTCCAAAATCCACATTGCTTGATTATGACTTTTCTCTAATACAAATGACTCTAAAGGACTACAGAGAATTGCTGCACTGTGCAGGTATACCTTGCTAGTTCCAACTTTATGGAGATATGGCCAATATCAGCCTTCTAAAAATTAACTTATTTAGCATAATATTAAATATGGCTAGCAACGGGTACAAGAAGGTTGACCCACTGCTAAGGCTACAGGGTTGGGACTGTGAGCAAGCCTATTATCGGCGAAAGGCGCACCAGACTGACACTTCCGGGTCATGTGATGCGCACACGTGACTCCGGCTCTCCAACTACACACAGCGGCATGCATTGGCACTATTGACAGCACTGCAGACTACAATCCAGGACCGCACGCTGATCAGGTAAGTGGCGTATACCCCCCTGCACTGCCTAGCGCATCAGGGCAGACGGCCACCTAACCTGACAGCTATTTTTATCACTAACACATACAGTATATTGCTGGACTTTGTCTCTATCTGCAGCATGTCATTTATTATTCATGAGGGACAATTGATTGATTGCTCCTATTATACTTGCCATCTATGTACCTTCATGCTATGCAAATGACCAGTAATATTTATTACTAATTTATTTGGAAACATATCTTTATTAATGAGGTCCAGTCTGGTGTTTTTTTGTGCTTTGTGGTGTCAGGTATTTGAAGTTTTTCTATGTGATGTTTATAAATAATATCTATTGTTGGTGTGTATTACACTCCAACTAATTATTTAGTTTAATTCCACACATGGTGTCTGATCTATTTGATATCTCTATGTACTAACTTTAAGTGCATGCAAGCATACACACATGACTATCTCTCATATAAATGATTGGAAATTTATCCTATTATGAGATAGATACTAGCATTAATAGTGATATATTCCTTTGGATATATTATGCCTAGACTGTGAATTAATTGGCAACATATTATATTGTGGCTAAGGGCACGCATTATTTATATCAACGCAGTATTATCTTGCCTGGCTTTTAACAATCCTCAGTGGAGAATGCATCTCCCTTAATTTGTGTATAACTTATTGTTTGTTTAATGATTCTCAGTTGCTCCTTTTTTTAATATATGCTAAATAAAAGTTAATTTTAGGAAGGCTGATATTGGCCGTATCTCCATACCTATAGTGTGCCCCCACCAAGAGTCCCTTTTTGCTTTTCTTTCTGTGGTTTATACGCTATAAACTGACTCTGGGGAGCTCCAAGGACTTACCTATTGACAGGTCTGTTAGACTGTGGTCTTATGATCCATGACAGGAATATTATGACACGTGTACGTGTGTGTATATGTAAAGTCCTTTATAGGTTTACTTAAGAGATACATCACTCATCATATAACAGCAGAATATTTTCAGTGCGGTCCCATTATATATTCTTTGTACCTAGTTACAACTTTAGTCAGGATATACATTTGTATAGCTTTTATTTTGCACCTATGGGACTCCATAGCACCTGTTCATCATCATTCCATTTAGCATCTGTGGCTATCACTAGGATTGAGTCTTACAGGAGTCCTTGAACTAGAAAGACTTTTATATGATTGCTTGAGAAAACTAAGCTATTAAAGCTGTATTGCTGTGAGGTCTTTGAATTCTGTTATTAGTGTTTTGTTTTTTTAAAGATAACCCTTCCTTCTTGTACACTATTATTGGTGTGTTCACTTACTATAAAATTGTACAAACTTGAACCAAAGATACTATTTTTTTCAATTAGTGCCTTAATTAATACAAGCATCAATAAGACTTGTGTCCCTCTACTTTGTTCTTTTGTTGTTTAAATAGCAGGTTTGCTTCCGCATACTGCTGCTTTTGGTATGTAGTCATGGTTAAAGGGCAGCAAGAGCAGCCTAGGTATGGAGGAAATTCGCAGGACATGCACTGGACAGAATGAAATGTTCCTGCAACCTCAGTGGTAAAGAATAAGGAAGCAGATTTTAGCAGGTGTGCCCTACACCCAAGAAAATGGTCCCTTCATACGGAAAGGTTTCTACAGATGTTGACATGATGGCAACTCGACTGAAACACCAGATGCAGTAGTTACGGCTTGAGAACAGGGATCCGATTTCATTAGACCTATGTTGATACTAGGGGTGAGCGGGTTCGGTTCTACTCGGTTCCGTTCGGATTTAAAAACCGAATCTTATTGGCTATCAGCTGTCACGAGTTTTGGATAGCCAATAAGATTCGGTTTTTAAAACCGAACCCGCTCTCCCCTAGTTGATACCATGGAATTTTTATCTAATTTACCGGTCCCCTCCAGTAGAAATGCTTCCACAGGTTTTAAAGATGATAGCTAGCGATTCTTGTAGCACTCAGAAGTTAAATCCGCCATAGCACCAGTAAAAAAAGATTGCATCCAGAATGGAAGCATATTCACATCCTGTGGAGCAATAGACTGTTCTGGATCACACGTATCACATAGGGAATTTCCCTCTGAACGTGCATGTGTAAATTTTTTTCTTGCATTTAGAGCAAGCAAATATATATTTTGTGATGTTTCTCTGTTGCCATCATATTAATTACAGCCAGGCAACACACTTACAGGCAACACAGGCAATTACAGCCCCCCCCCCCCCCCCAGTTCAGGCCTTTGGGGTAAAGAGGTTAGAAAATTTACGGTACCATCGGCAGGGCTGAGACCACCAGGCCTACTGTGGACAAAAACCACTTGGTCATATCACTGAAAAAAAAAAAAAATCACAATGTTGTTACTCCCAAGCTTGGGACTTGAAACCTCAGGCGTCCCGCTGGAATTTTAGGAACTGGCGCAGGACTGTCCGATCAGTAGGGCACACCTACTAACGCCCTGGAAAAAAAAAAAAAAAAGTCAACGAAGCGCGGTGGCGAGCGACCCAGTACAGCCGGACAAGATGTTCACGAATACTGTCGATTGTGGCTGGCTGCTTTACCGGGCCGCCCAATGGCTTGGTCACGACTCATCTGTGTAGTCAACCTGGGGTCGTAAAATAAGGTTCCACAGAGATCTGAACTCAAATGCTGGATTCAGAGCCTAGAGTGCTCACCAGGATACCCTGGAATCTGACTACAGGTTTTGTATTAGACTGCAGCTGTAATACCTACCCCACAGGTTGTCTGCGGCAAAAGAAAAAGTAATCTACACTCAGACACAGCTCATGAGCGTGTAAGACTACATTAACTGTGAAAAATACAACTGGTCAATAACCTGCAGAGCCTTGACAAAGGTCAGGACCAGACCCCCACAGACCAGACACCAAGGGCTAGACTGTCTACACTAAGGGTCTCATTCAGACCAGCTCGCGAGCGCAGGACGCTCGCAAGCGAGTCGATGGTACCCAAATGCACATGGAGGCGGCTCAGTCGTGCGCATGCGCGAGACCCGGCGAGCGATGAGGAAGCAGTCGCTCGGGGTGTCGCACCAAAGGGGGCGTGCTGTCGATGGTGAGTGACAGCACGCCCCCTTTGGTGGGCGTGGCTGCCAGACGGAGGCGTTCCCATGGGAACGCCTACCGTCTGGGTCCGGCCCCACTGACATCACTAGTGAAGTCAGTGGGAGTGATTTTGGCTCTGATAGAGCCAAAATCACTCCAGGGCTTGCGGCAACGAGACCCTACCGCAGGGTCTCGTCGCAAGCCCGATGGTCGCGATAGTCTTGACCATCATCATGGACGCTCGCATAAGCTGTGGGAGGTAACCCACAGCTATGCGAGCGTCCAAGGGGCCACTCCAATTTTAGGTAGCCCGGCCCTGATTCAGAGCGAGCGCTCTGGTCAGAGCGTCCGGCTCTGAATCAGGCCCTAAGTACACATTAGCAGACAGTGCAGCCAAAAGTTACACCTTATACAGGTGTGACCCAGGCAAAGTCCCAATGCTGTAAAGGTTGCACACAAAACACACCAGACAGGTGGACTAAAAGCAATAGCTCGGTCAGGATTGGAAACCAGGCTTCAACGTAGAGCTGAGCTGATGGTCCAGCAGGTGAACCAGATGAACACCCAGGCAGTGTAAAGGCCCTAAAACACTTTTGTTATACAGCAGGCCCCTGACTTAGAGAATGCAGGGTGGGTGCGCACATTATGTAAACCTACCTAAACCCTGGTGATTACCTCCTAGGTACACAGGGCCAGATTCAGACAAGGACGCTATTTGCGGACGCTCGTTCTTAAAAAGGGTCCGGATATTTAAATTGAGCGCTCACTCTTTGCGGTGTGTTAACGCCTCTATGTCTGAGCGAACGTCTGAAAAACGCGCTCGCTATTTTGTAAAGACGCCCCTTTGCATCACACGTCATCTCCGTTTTTAGATTACCGGGAACATCGAAAGGCATCTGAACTGCTCGCAGTGCTTGTGGTAGGATTTACTTCCCGCTATCACTGCGAGCAGTTCAGGCTAAAAGACAACCAAGTGACGTGGTCGATGACGCTCCATACTAATTATGCACTCCCATTAAACGCCGTTTTGACCGTTAGGCACGCCTGCGTTCGGATCTCCACTCCCCCGTTTTCAAGCACCTTCCCGTTACCACCCACAAACGGTACATTCTGTCAATCAAATTAGCAGCCCCTCGTTGTTTTACGAGAGCACGATTTGCGACTGCAATGACTGGTTTGCGCATGCGCATTGCGAACCATATGCATGCGCAGTTGTGCGAACATCGCTCAGAGCGAACGAGCGGCCGCTTACGAGTGGTTCTGAATCAGGCCCACAGTACCATAGCAGACAACCAGAGATAAGGTCTAGGCCATTTAACCGCTTAATCACCTCAATGTCACTGACAGCTGTCAGAACTAAACGTGGGAGCCTGTAAGACAGTAGGCGGAGCCTCAGCAAAGGCCTACCGCCTTTGGTCCCAAATAGAGAGACAGCCAGATACACATCTCTTGAGAGTATCTTTTATCATGGCATCGGTCATAAGTCAGGCTCTAGCATCCATGCCCTGTTGGTAGGGACAGTAGGAATCCCATTCCTTCATTCATGCGAGTTACTAATCCATTTGGCTACCTTGAGAGTCACAGTTACTCCAGTCACTGTACCGACATAAGGACACAGGCAGTCCGAGGAGAGTATGAAATACAAACATCCACTGATGCTCACAAACTCTGAATGAGCATAGCACACTCCACTCTATGACCCCTGTATTAGCCTCAGCCAGTAGGGTAGACCCTGATGAACCACCCAGGGGAGTATGCAGGAGAGACACTATACACCAGAGGAATTAGTTCTGGACACTTTAAGGACATTTTTTAAATTTTGCATTTCGTCATTATTTTTACATTATAATCACTTCTAATTTATATTCCAATCAAAGTATATGTGAGTATAATCATTACTATTTATTTTTAAAGTTGTCATTTGTCAAATTTCCAGTGAAAATTTCAGTAAAACCACAGTTTTACAGGTATGCTTTTATTATGGAAAAAAAAATATTAATTTTGTGTATTGCTGAAATTGCATATTTCGTTGGATATCCTCCGTTTTTGAGAACAGCTTTGATTCAGGTGAAATCACGTGGTACCAGGCCTGGATTATGGCTTCAATCAGCTCTCTTGTTACTTGGATTTTTTTTGTGATACCATCACTTTAAGCCAGAGATGGGGAACCTCAGGCCCAGGGGCCGTATAAGGCACCTGGAATCATTTGGTCTGGCCCTCTGAGCTTTTTTCTGCTAGCCTCATCTGGATGGCAGAGTGCGGCCAGAATCTATGCAGCAGTGCCGTCCGGAGCATCCTTAGGATGCTTCAGACGGTCACACCGCAGCCCTTACAGCTCCCCGAAACATCCTCAGGATGCTCCGGGCATTGCTGTAATCACTGGTGATTGTGGCCCTGTCTCCGTGTGACATAACACGGAGGGTTGATGCCTGCACCGGGCCCGCAAATAATGTTATATATATCAAAACGGCCCTCTGCAGAAAAAAGGTTCCCCACCCCTGCTTTAAGCCTTGACCAAAGATTGTCTATCGGATTTAAATCCGGACTATTTCCTGGCCAAGGCAAGACAGTGATTTGGTGATCACCGAACCACTTCATGGAACTGTTGGCAGTGTGGCATGGGGCTCCATCCTGCTGAAAGATACACTTCCGTGGGTCACCTTCGAACAAATCGATTGTGGGCAACAGTTTCACCTCCAGCACTGCTTCTTGATACATTTTGGCATTGATATTGCCATCAACGACGGCCAAACATCCCACACCATGGCTGGCCATGCTGCCCCAAACCATCACACTCACTGTGTGCTTCATAGTTGCCGTGGTGCACTCGGGCAAAAGATCTTCCCAGGCCGACGCCGTACAAATTTCACTCCATCACTCCCGAAGATGCTGATTTTGATCTAATCTTGTCCCAGTCTTCTTCTGTCCACTCCTTGTGTGCCAGAGCCCAAACTATACGTTTCTGCCTGTTTCTAGTTTAGATAAGGCTTCTTTCTCTGGGTCCTAGCTTGCAAACCACTGTCAAAGTTTTTTCCGTATGGTTCGGTCACAAACTTGGACACCAGATGTTTCATTATGTCGTTGATGGCTTTTTCAGACCTTTGACAGTCCTGCAGGGCCAGGCGACAGATTCTGCGCTCATCTTGTTTTGTAAGAGTGTGCTTTCTCCCAGTTCTTGCGGCTGATTTTGTCGATCCACTGCTTGCAACCCTTATGCAGAGTTTCCTTACACCTGACTTAATTGCCCCACCACCCAACCACTTCGCAAGTTCTTCGTAGGTATAACCCTTCCTCACGAAGCATCATGGCTTTGCCTCTCTTCCCAGACGACCAGTCAACACATTTTGAGGTATTCAGAACCATTTTAATCATTATTTACACTTTGACTAGAGCCGCAACTAGCTTTGAGGATTGTAAGGCTGCCAGAGTCTGGATGAATTGAGTGCTGAACAAAGCACATGAGTTTGCATGGATGCTGTGTGGGACCTGCTCCCGGATCCTGTCGGCATACTGCCTGCTGTGACTGGTGACAGCCTGCATCTTCACCACTGACAGCGGCTGGTAAGTGTATTTCAAAACCACCTCTCTCTCTTTTCTTTCTCCCACTCTCTCTCTCCATCCCCTTCTCTGTTTCCTCTCTTTCTCTCTCTGACAAATCATGTTGAAATATTAAGTAGAAACATCATAGATTAAAATAAAAACATTAAAGTATTGATTTGGTATAGCAGAATATGAATTTTCTGCATAAATATCAAATAAAACTTTTATTGAAAGTGTCCAGAATTCCACTACTGTATATTGGTATTATTATTACTATTACCAGTTATTTATATATATCGCACACATTCCGCAGCGCTAACCCCCTGACAACCCTCGTACTGTAACAGGGGAGCCTAAACCTCCGTGGGCTGGATCTCAGCAGCAAGAAAGTAAGGTGACAAGTCATGCACCCTGGCTCTCTGTCATGTAGGTACTGGGAAAACCCTCAAACGTTACATAGCACATTGAGAGGGAGAGTGCAGCTTGTACACAGACAGCCGCAGACCCCACAAACACTTAACTAAAACCTGCCACAGTCAGTGTAACCTGATCCCTGTTGACTAGGAGCCCAGAGTCTGGACCTGTGGAGGAGGGGGGAGGGAGGAAAAACTCACAAACAGCTCTGCAAAATAAAACCTTCACAGTAATGCAGCTGGGTAACAAGCATCCTTCCTTGCAACCCTTTTCCAGGCAGGGAAGGTTGCTAGTACCACAGGGGGGAGTCAGGGTGTGCAGCCAGCTCCTCCCCTGGCATCACACGAGTGAACTTCCCCTAACAAGGGAAACCATTGCATATAGCAGCATGTTTGCGACTTCCATTGTGCCAGACGTCACGCACATCTTAATGAAGAGGGGAGCCGCGGATCAACCCGCAAGATGGTGGCGCCATGCTGTGGGTCCCAGCGGGCTCCGGTATGGAGACCCGATTAACAACAGTCAGGGGTGAACGCCGTTCACCTCCCTAGTAGTCCAGCAGTAGTCGGGTCTGCATAGACTCGGCTTTCCCGGCGTGAAAGTGGACGCTTGGAGATGACGTCATCTCCAAGCGCCACTGAAGCCAGACCAATCGGCCGGCTTGCAGTGCACTCCAGGTCATTGTGACCCGGAGTGCGCTGTTCTCACAGCAGGGTTTCACGAGCTAAACCCTGCTATTTACCTGGTTTGGATTGCCGGGTCACTCGACCTGGCGATCCAACCCTCTCCCCTTTTACACCAGGGAGCTGCCTGGGTTAACCCTGCAATAAACCGGGTTTTAGCTCTGGTGTAAAAAGGGAATAAGTAGATTAAAAATAAAGTTAATAAAATAAAAACTAAAGTACAGGACTGCAAAGCAGCCCAAAGAAAACAGCCCAGCTTCCCTGGGCACTTAAAACAAACTGGAGACCACGGGTTGCAGTGGGGAGGAGCTCAGAGGGGAGGAGCTACTCCCTTAAAGTTATACTAGTCTAAATAAGTGCCAGCTCCTTCGGTCCCCACAAGCAACCCCCATGGTCCAGTGTCCCCCAGATCGGATGAAAGAGAAAGAGAATACTTCAGGAAACACACTGCTGAGGTAACAGTGCAGGACAGATGAAGCAATTTCTGGTAGGCTCTCCTCCGTTTTCCACATACATACATACCTAACAACAGTGGTACAGTGAACAAACCTATTGCCAAACATTTTGCTGATAGATAAGAGCAACTAGTTTGTGATGTTATAGTGTATGAGGATTACCACCTGTATGATTAAATACGACTTTGCATATTGATACGTTCGACACAGAGGATCCTCATGGAAATGGGTAATCAACTCCATACTAATAACTAATGTTTTGTAATGAGATATTTAATAAGCACAGATGAGTGAAATGTTTGGATGTCCATATACTCATGGCGAAATGCAGCTCTGTGCAGAAGCAACCCATACAATTTGAACACGTTATAGTACTATTTTCCAAATGGAAGGAAAACGAGGGAAGTTTTCATAATATTTAATATTCAAATTAGGTGGGGCGTGGCATGACAGGCAGGAAATAGAGCGCTGAATCTCCTATAAATGGTGCTATGCTGAAGCTCCGGTGATTCTGGATCCTGTGAAATGCTTTTCTCCTCCCCGCCGTTGTTGACTCTGTAGTCGTTGCACAAGTCTAGTTTTCTGTTTTGGAGTCTGTCGGCCTATTGATCCTGGGCTGGACATGGGTGTCATTACCCCTCACTTTTCTGGGTGGGGTGGGTGAGGGGGTTAGGTAGTTAAGTAATTGGGAGGGGCTCAGTTTGGGGATCCAGATATGCCAGAAGTTGGGGGTTTAGCCATATAGGGTGGGGGGAAATGAGGGGTTCTTATAGTTGCTGCCTATGCTGTAGAGACACTGGTTGATGTGACTTATTTACTTTTGTTTTATTCTTATTGATCTGGTACTGGCCTACTCTACAAACGTTTATTTGAGGAGAGTGTGTGGCCTGGTCTAGTATTGGGTACTGAGGCCTTCCCTTTTAGATTATTTTTATTTTTCATAAAGACCTATATTGATCCCCTCTACAGGTTTGAATTTCTCTTTACTCTATTGGTACTCATCTCTCTCAGTTTTATATTTGTGGCATTTTCAGGCACCAGTCTTGTTGCTATTATCCTATTAAGGGTTTTTGCATTTGTGGATTTCCTGTACAGTATATAAGTTATTACCTGCTCTATTTTAACTTTGGTCGCTACTTTAGTTTTTTTTTATTTCCTTTTATATATTCCCTACTTATCCTGCTGTATACTAGGCCATTGCATATGCAAAATTTTAAATATTGGTTATTTTTGTACTGTATTTGATATTGCATATTTAATGACCCCCATTTTTAATGCTCTCTTCACGTATGCCAGTCCTTTTGTAGTTTATTCTGAAACTAAACGTTTGTTTTGTCTCAAGTGTAGTCTGTTATTTTAGGTGTAAAATGTTTGAAAATTCTTCCAAAAATAAACACAATTAAAGAAATATTATTCAAATTAGGTACCTCATTCCTGTCCCAGCCTGTATACCGTGATTGTATTGTCCCCAATTGGATGATCGAGAAAGATTCTTGTGTTTGGATTATTGACTAAATATGAATATGGTAACAGAACATATTTTCTATCTTCGATTCTTTGTTATAGTGTACACTCACATAGACCTTCAAAAAGGACAGACTTACTTTGGCAGCTACTTCTGCGCTTATCTCCTCCTGAGTATCAGCCAATCTTTTTTTCGCAATGTCAGTCCTCCTGTCACAATCTGCAATGAATGACTGCAAGTGGTCCATTGCCTATAGGTAGAGAAATAGTCCTACAATATTAAATTTTTTAGACATATCACTGGAAAGTCAATATGGCAGAGTCTATAATTAAATTTTATTTGAATTCAAGCCTATGCCATTGAGAATGGGTGAAGCATAGATGCGGAATTAAGTTGAAAGCAGGTTAGCTTTTGTGAATGTGTAATACAAAACAGCAGATAAGTGCAAAGAGATATTATTGCTGTCAATTATGCCACATACTTATTTGCATCTGTTCTGTTGAAATGGCACTAGGTGGTTTGCAATGATGACGCTCAAGCACTTCTACACATTCTTTGAAAGTCCCTTATTTTAAATTACCGAGTTTCTGAACTGCCCCCCGGGTGACCTAGTGGGCTATTTACTGAAGCTTGCTCCCGATTCTACCATTTTTCAATTCCAGAGCTCATGTTGCGTTTATTACAGCTCTGCAGGTTGTCAGCACGGCGCATGACGAAAGCCAACTCATGCCATGAGGGGTAGCCCAATAGTGATCGACATAGGAACCTACACCTCCCAGCAGTGGAGAGTCAGCACTGGGTGCAGACATGAAAGCGTTTGGGTAAACAGTAACCTCAACCCATCCTTGTACAGGTTTGTGCCTATGACATTTTTGGTCTAATTCTTTTGAACATTCTGTATGGTGACGGAAACAGATTGTCTGGTTTGCAGGCATGACCACCAGTTTTTGTATACATCTGCTCCGCCTTGTCAGTAGTTTGTGAAGTGAGTGACTGGCTGACTGAATGTTTCCTACTCTCCAACTGACTTTAAAATAAAGCCTGTTTTCTCTGCTCTCATCTCAGCACAGTAGTTCTGTTACATGTTAGGCATTTTTACCAAGATAAGGATGCTTTTTTACAATTTACACTACCATACAGTAGTTGGTGCAAACCTAAATGTGTGAAATCCCCCCACAGTAATTTCATGTGTTTAGTATCTGAATTGCATATGCGAGAAAAACCTATTACTGCAGCTAATTGAAGTGACCCATTCAATTCATGTTAAGTCACTTTCAGTGTTAGGCAAGGTTGATTCATTTAACAGTTTTCAAAAGCAGGCACCATAATTCAGTAAACCAGACACACACACACACACACACACACACACACACACACACACAATAGGAGCAAACGAGAACAAGATGTGAACTGGACCATTCCAATAAACCAGCATTTTAAGGACAAAGGTTGGTTTCATATGAAAAGGAATTGGAGAAGTGTGGAAGACAGCAAGTCAGATAGTTCTGAAAAGTACACATGTATTATGATTAATGATAAGTACATGGTTAAACAAGGTCAGTAATAGTGAACACAACACATGAAATTGATATTACAGGTTGATTAAAGTTTTCTACAGAGTAAAGCAAATGATTGGCAAGTATTTGGAGGTAAAACTCACATCTAGCTCAAAGAAGAAATCTTGCTGTTTGGACGCAATCTCATAATCTGCCCGCAAGGCCAAGTCATGGACTTTCAAGCATTCTCCCAGATCCATCCTCTGCATAAAAGGGATAAGGCAGAGAAACTTTATAAACAAGAAAACAGCAGATATCAAACAGGTATCCGATTACAACTGTCAGTAATTTGTTAAAGGGGAAAAAAAAAAAAAAACATTATCCCTGCATCTGTGTGCTTGGGACTGGAAATATTTTGGCTCTCATATTTTCCCATATTTGGAATATTTGCATACCATAATGAGATATCTTGGGAACGGGACCCAAGTCTAAACACATAATGCATTTGTGTGTTATATACACCTTATACACACTGCTGGATAATTTTATTTAATGTTTCTAATAATTTTGTGTATTAAACAGTTTGTGTACATTGAACCATCAGAATGCAAAGGTGTCACCATCTCAGTCACGCTAAAAAAAACAAAACTGTATTTCGGAATATTTGGATATGGGAGACTGTGTGTGCTGCCCCTTTTCAGGCACCCTGCTGGCATTGTAGCACTGACACCCTGCAGAGCAGTCTCAGCTCGCTACAGCTGTCAGCTCTTCCCAGCTGCATGGCTCACCCAGCGAATGAATAGATGACGCACGCCATCTATTCACACTGCAGGAGAGCTTGGGGGCATCCCAGCACCTCCGTGAGTGCTGGGCACGCCCTCTGCAGGGATGAAAAGGGGGCGTTTCTCAAGGACACCTGTTTTCTAGTAACCACGTCCTTTTTTCAGACGTGCAAGCAAAGTGCCCCTTACTGACAGCCGCCCTGCCCAACCCTAGAAGGAACACTAATATATTGTAAGCTGCACTGAATTCTTAAGCATAGATGTATAAAGAATAATCTATATATTGTGTCGATTATATTTATGTAGTGTGTTTAAATCCGATACCTTCTTTAAACATTTGGATTGTTGTTTTATAAAAGAGTGGAAATAGGTTTCATTTTATAAAGTCCCATTTGAATGGAGCTAGTCATGATAAACTCAAGAGATCAACCGAAGTCAGTGAGGATTCTGCACAGTTACAAAAGAGTTTGTCAGGAGCATATCGAGCAACTCTCAGACAAAAGGCATGGTAAAATCAACCTTTCACTGTTTTACATAGGATTAACAATCTGGGACTATCATTGAGCTCCTATGCGTTTACTGACAGTAACTTTCCTAGCAAATGAGAGGCTCGTACGAACGTTTGAAACTAAGAGTATTTCTCCAATCACTAAACATTCATTAAAGATATGTAAAAAATACATACATACTGGAAAATCTGCACATTTTCAACACAAATTTAAAACACCGTTTAAAAGAATAGCTGGCAGCTAATTTCTATAATATATATATATATACACATACACACACACACTATATATACTGTAGTTAAATTCTTTATTTTGCATTTTCCCAGAGACATGAATAAGTGCAGAGACCTGTGTAAGGCCAGCAAATTATTCAATGATCATATTAGAATACGAGGCGGTCAGTCGATTAGGTTTACAGAAGAATTTAGAAAAAGAGTGTTAGACTGTTCTAATGAAGCCCCACAGAGGTGCAAGTGCCTTATGCTTTTCACTGTTAATGAATGCTCCCGCTATTATATAGTAATCTGTAGCCACAAATCTGGTGATCTAGGTGATGCATTACCTGATTGGACAGTAAAGTCATTGTTTACAGTTTTGCCAGTATCCACAAGACATGAGAGGCTCCAAAAGTGACACAGGGTAGTACCTGCAAAACTACCAGCTTAACTGTGCAATACTGGCAGAGCGTTAAACTTTACTTTCATGTGTCACTACAGAAGCTGGTCAACATTTATGACACTTTTTGGAACTAAAGAATTGCAGCAATTAGTCCATGCTTCAATTCACTGTCCAACAAAATCACCATATCAACACCTATGTTATTATTATTTTTTTACAGTTTTCCTAAATATCAGTGTTACAACTATCCCTATAATTGTTGATTCACATTAAAGCTGCAATTTTCGTGACACACTATCGGGATTTGTTTTACAAGTTAAAAGATACACAATTGTTAACGGTGTTGTACACTTTTGGACAACCCCTTAACTGAGCCTACTTATAGCAACTAGGAAACTGACAGAGCCACCTAGCATGGGATAAACATTACCAGCAAGCTTGTTTCGTCAGACTGCACCTCTCTATTTAGGAAGTCATTGGCAACACAATGAGGTAAATAGTCATTGTACATAATTAACAACTGCATTTGGGACAATGTACACAATGTGTGCTGTGTCTTACCAACTGTATCCTCCAGTGCAATACAAAAATCTCTCACGTGAATTACTTTATGCTTGTAAAAGTACTGTAGTAAAAAAACAATTAATATAGCAGTGGCTAAATAGATTCAAACAGACACAATCAAATACGTTATGTATACATGAATGGAATAGTATTGATCCACATAACAGTTACTAGCAGTTCACCAGTTATGTTCAGATAGATAGCATTTAATCTCTAAGCCAGTGTTTGCTTATTTAGACATTTGTTATTATTACTGCCAGTTACAAAAGTGCATTCACAGTAGTCTGCTGCTTGTCTGGAATGCCAATAGTGTAGCCTCTAGTGAAACAGCCATGAGTAAAATAAAATAAAAAAATATGATATATATTATACATACACACTTATGCTGGGCAGACACTATACAATTATCTGTCAGACATCTGTCCAATCTGGCTGGCTGGAATGAAAACATGGTAATTTACGGACAAAAATGTTTGTTCACATTGTTTAATTCAAACGAATTTAACCAATTTGTTTGAACGATGATATTTGTCCGTTTCCAGTGTTTGTGAGCAAATGGTAGACCATTTGCTCACAAACACTGGAAAACAGACAAAAATCATCGTTCAGACAAATTGTTCAATTCAAACGAATTGAACCAATTTAAACAAAAGTTTTTGTTCGTTTTCCAGTGTTTGGGACCATGTAGTTGAACGTCATTTGCTCCCATAAGTTACCAGGCTTTCATTCCAACCAGCCAGATTGGACATATGTCTGACAGATAATTGTATAGTGTATGCCCAGCAATACAGGTTTGTCTTCACTCATCTTTGCTCCCGTTACGCCAAACTGCCATTCTCTGTGCACTGGGTGTCTTTTACTGCCGAAAATGCTTCCAAGTGGCAATATGATGTGAATAGGACGCACAAGGAGACAGTGCTGATTCATTTGATATACAGCACTTGTATATCTGTGTGCAACAAAGTCTCTCAATCAACATGCGAAGTGCTACGATGCAGTGGCCGCAGCTTTTTCCGTGCCAAGTTCCGTTTACAGTCTAAGTCGCACACAGATATACAAGTGTTGCATATCAAATTATTTAGCACAGTTCTATGGTGCGTCCTACTAGTTGCATTGTGACAGACATTTTCAGCAAAAAAAAAAAAAAAAAAAACACACCGGACACTAGCAGAGTTGCCAGATCCATCACACCAGACATATCGCGCTGCACGGCGTATTGAGGCTAGATGAGCAAGGACACCTCTGCATTTGTGTGAAAATATAAATATATATCATTTTTTTGTTTGTTTGTTTTTGCACACATACATACACGCACAGTGAATAGGTTACACCATGAATGAAACTGTAAATGAACATACCGTTCCAGAGAGGATATCATGGGGACAGCAATTGAGCAGGTGGCTTTTGCACACTCTTTCATCACTGAACTTGATCCGCTGTCTTGTTGTGTCGCCTGCAATAGAAGATCCAGAATATCCCATATTAGAGAATCAAATCCAAGTTGACTGTGCGCTGGAACATTACATTAGACTAACCTGACGACACTGGGCACGTATTAAACAAAACAAAAAAAACCTGCAACTGCTTCATGGACAGTTGGTCAGATTTTCAATATATAAGAATACATTTCAGTGAGAGATTTAAAGAACAGTCTGATTTTCAAAACAGTTTACAGATACTCTAATGTGGAATCATTCAATTTATGTGGATACCAACTGACACTATATCCATTTCTCTTATTCTCCCACTTGTACAAAACTTTGCAGGTAAGCAGTGGTCAACTGAGATTTTTACTGAAGGAGGACAGTTGTTTTCATCACCATGGTTTCAGTGTTCGTAGACCAAATATCAGAATACATTTAACCACTTAATGTCCACCAATAGGTAGATTGTGTCCTCTTCAACAAGTGGGTCTTCAAGTAATTGAATTGTTAAATAATGGTGCTTCAGTGGCATTAACCAAAATAAAAGAAGTATCTAAACATTTGTGATAGGGAAGGATTTAAAGCATTTTAATTGTTATCTGCACATAACCCAAAAGGATGAAAACATGCCCGTTTCTAGGTGGCAGGATAAAAGCTGTCATACTGTTAAACTATGGGGATATTACAGCATGTTCCAAAGCACTAGAAAACAACGCATCATGGACTATGTTATTCCCCTATTTTCTAAAGCAGACCATTAGCATAAAAGGCTTAGGAAACCGCACACTATAAAAGCAGAAATAATTTTCATGATGAGAACCTTGCTACAACCTCAGCCTTATATATGGGGGATAAATTGTTACTAATAGGGGTGGGTTACAATAGGATGCAGGGTAATAATATGCATACAAACCTGAGAAGTACTTACACTAGCCAAGACCCAGGAATACTGTTAGTGTGTAACATTTTACCAACATTACCCATGTCGTGCTCACTGGACTGCCAAAACTTTTCATGATGTGATCAGCTGGAGCCCAGACAGAATTTCCTATGTTTTTGTTTTCTATGTCCTTTGATGTAGATAATTGAAAAGCAAAAGGGCAATATCCAAACTCACCACTCTTAACTAAAGTTTATAGGCTAAACGTATATTACAAAATAGAGTGCTTCCTCATTATAATGCCAGATTACAACATATGGCAGATTAGTCATTATATAAAAATGTGGCATTATAAAGAGGGTAACACAAAGAATTAGTACATTTTAATGCATGTTTATGCAGAGAACACACCAGGTGGCAAGTAAGGGGGAGTTATAAAGTAGTGCTGCCCATCCACGAGAAGACAGGCAAAAGACTGCACGATTACTACATTGTAATCATGCAGTCGTTTGCTCGTTCAGTGCAGGCACAGCAACCATCTGCTAACATGCTCAACCTGACGTTATAGTCAGGTTGTCCAGCATGTTTGCCCGATGATAGATGTCTAAAACGACCATCAGGAGCGCGCATCGCTGGTCATTTTAATGAACGATTGCAAACGATTAATGGGAGATTGAACGATAACGATATCGTTCAATTTAATCGCCTAGTGGATGGGCAAGTTGAGAACGCTGTAGATTTTTACAGAAGAGAATTGCTGTGAACCTCCACCTGAGTAAACAGCTGCACAATGTATCAATTTTTCTCAGCAGCGTTTGCCTTAAACACCAACCATGCTATTTGTGAACAAAAGGCAGTTTTGGGACTAGTTGGGAAAATACAATAACTGCTTCACTAGATAACTATTATACAAGACTAATTATTTTCTGCTTAGATCACTACAAAGCTGCTCCACAAGATCAAATTCCAAGACATAAATATGGTCTTGGTTGGAAGAGTGTGTAAATGTAAAGAAGCTTCACAATACCATTCATTCAACAGGGCACACTTCAGCACAACAACATTGCAAGGCCTGCATATACAATACTAAGGACAGCAATATATCTACTGCAGGCAGGATGCCAAGGTCTGTCAGTGCTCCAAACCACTAAGGAGCGCTAGTGTAGAGGAATGGAGAAGGCACTGGAAACAAAGTCTAGCTAATCAGAAAGTGTCAGATTAAAAAGGCAGCTTTTATTAGTAAGCTTTGTGCCAGCCACTTAACTGGTCCACGTCCACTGTATTTCCAACAACGCATCATTTGCTACACTTAGAAAAAGCAGTGTGTACTGGATAAGTACAGAGAAACATCTGTGGTCCTGATTATATTTAGTGAACAAAGCTACCAATAATATTCACAAACGTAGTACAAGATTTGGGAATCTGTTCGAAATATATACAGGCAAGGTAAGTTCTTATATAGAAAACAATGGGTTTTACAGCCAAGTAAGGTTTCACCATCATTAGAGCACTATATTCAAAATACATTTTTTATTTTTTTTTTAAATACATTTTTCTCCATGCTGCCCATGCCAATCCTCATTAATTGTCATCAGCACTCCTCACGGGGACTGTGGGACAAGTGCCTGATGTTACCACTAAGCAGCAGAGATACCTTATTCATCTTTCTGGTGTTTGGAAATGTCTGTATATTCTGTTTCCAGGTAACATAATCCCATACCCATATATCTAGCGTTTCTCCATGCAATGGATTTTAAAGTTAATTCAGTGAAATATGATTCTTCAAAGATGTACAAAAATTGTACAAAAGTCTCACTTAATTATTCCTGAAAGCAAGTACCACTACAATAGTGTTTATAGGTAGACAGCCAAGCTAATGTAAATGGATCCATTTATTTATTTTCCATCTTTTGGGGGCTTGACTCAATTCAGCACGATGCTGTATGGCTCTGGAAGGTAGCTTCTGGAGCTATTCAATTCAGCGCGGTTTGGACCGACAGTTGAAGCCCGTATTCAATTTGAAGCGAAAAGCCGAGATCTGCGAAAAAGTATCGCCGATTGCGACTTTTCACCAGTTGCAAACTTATGTCCGTATTCAATTGCAAACACTTTGCGCGTACGCGAAAACGCAATGCACTGTAATAGGCGAAAGATTTGCCTCTGAATAGGTGGAGAAAAAAAGTGCAAAATCGCTATTTTGGGGTGCACAGGTGGGAAAACCACTCAGCATACTTGGGACAGCCCCCAAAGCATAACAGTCAAAAAAAAAAAAAAAGTGAGGAACACCCCAAAAAAGCACTTTGAAAAAGGGGTACAAACAAAAAAAAGGCACGAAAGAGACTTTTGGGGGGTCTGCATGTATGGGTGAGGTGTTTTTTTGATTGCAGGCGTTTGCTTTAGGTGTGTTTTTTAAGTTTCTTATAACTTCACTCTATCAACTTATAAATATGCTAGCACCATTTTCAAGTACCACAAATTTGACAGGACTACTTATTTTCTCCTAAAAATACTGCTTTATGCCATTCTTCACCACTTGTGCAAAGACGCTAATTGTGTGAACTCAAGTACGCCAAACTGTTTCATTAGGGCTAAATCGGGCACTACTACATTGATCCCCAATGTTTCCACATTTTTTGGGGGGGTCGGAGGGGGTTTCAGGATGATTTCCCCGATTCTGACACCACTTTTTGCCTGTCCTGCCTTTGTGTTTCTCCGTTTTCGCATCTTTTGGAATTGAATAGTGCATGTACGCGCCCGATAAGTTTCCGCAGCTAAAATATGCTATGTAGGCGAAAACTCCGGCATGCAAAACTATCGCGTAAGCAAAACTAATTGAATACAGGCCTAAGTCGGAGAATGTTGGTTGTCATGACTTAACCTGGGTGTTTAGTCACAAAAAACGCATTCTCCGACTAAAGTACCGGGTACGAGGTTAGCGTTAGAAAACAGCCTTGCTACCGGCACTTTAGTTGGATTTTTCCTCACACCCTCAAGACCAAACAGTGTGCCGAATTGAATAGCTCTGGGTGTTCCCTACCGGGGTTATTCAGCATTGTGCTGATTTTAATTGTGCCCTTTGATTGTATATAGTTTTTAAAGTAAAAAAAAAAACCCTCCAAAATCAAAGTACTAATGTAAATATTTATCTTTTTCATATCATTTGCCTTTAAAAAAATCTGAACAAATTCCATCTTTCATAGGGCACGATTCAATTGAACAGCACCGGGAAGGAGCTCCTAGAGCTATTCAATTCAGCGCGTTGCTTTGATGGAGAATGCCGGTTCTCGCGCCTTAAACATGGTGTTTAGTCGCGAGAACAGACATTCTCCCACTAAACTGTCCGGCGCAATGCTGTTTCCGCGGCACTAAGAGCAGAACAAACCATTGCGCCTGTAGTTTTGTCTGATTTCTGCTCGCACCACAAGAGGGGTGCAAAAAGAAATCCTTAGTAGGGCTAAACAGCGTTCTGAATGGAATACCTCTGAAAGCTCCTTCCCGGCGCTATTCAGTTCGCGTTGAATTGAATTGAGCCCATAGAGGACCAATCGGAACAACAGCTCAACCATACAGCATCTCCAAGTTAGTTTTGGATGGGGGCGCACCAAGTACATCTTATATGATACAATTTGTTCACAAATCAATGAAAGCATAGGTTTACAAAATAGCATTTATTAGGCTCTTAAACGTCCTTCTAAATATTTGGGGCATTTCAATTAGTGGAATTGCACATCGCAGCCACCAACAACCCTAATTTTTCCTCGCAGCCCATAGAGGTGAGCAGGAAATGTAGCAAGGTTGAGTGTAATGTAATAAGCAGATATATACACAGTTGGACCACCGTGGCCCATCACTGCTATTTGAATTGGACCTTAACAGTTTAGCCAGAGTGGAATATTTATTACATAATGAGATAACCTGAGGGATTACTTACAAATGTCTTTGGACATACAAAAAGAATGTACTTTACTGATGTAAATGATACACCTGGATTAAGAAATGCATGTCAGTTCTACAAATGCCCAGCAAGCTATTTATTCTATCAATTTGCTGGCATATTTAAATATAGACTTGGGAGTAATGGTTCCTTCAACTTTAAATAACTGTGAAATTTAACAGAGCCAAACTTGCAGTTATCTAGAGAATATCTGTGTACAGATTTGTCAATCCCACCCTCTGGCATGTTTAGTGATGTCACAAGCACATACACTGCCATACTAGGTTTGATATTTAAGATTTTTGACCTGTAGCAACATTTTTTTACGCATTGTGTAATGGCTGTGGGATGTGAATTAAGGAAAAGGATTCAAAACTAATCAACTTTAAAGAGAACTGCAATGGAAAGTTAATATAAAAATGAAAAGTGTGTTCTATCGTCATGCACAAGAATGTAGGTTATTAGGATAAGGTGGCCTTTCATTTATTTAATCAAATGATTGCTTCATACAAATTTTAACATCCAGCAATCCATAGCTCAGCTTGTAAATTATGATATATATATATATATATATATATAAAAAAACAAAAAACCCTCAAGCAGGGGGGAGGTTTCGAATTAAGAGAATAGCTATTCTACTCAGATGGGAAGTTATTTTTCTTCTTCAGTCTCCATGGCAGCCATTACAGTGGGCTAGTCCTCCAGCTCCCTAATTACAGACAGGAAGTTTTTCCTACAGGGACCTCCCACTTGGGGTACATAAGCTAGCTCCTCCTGTTCTCGTGTCTTTTTTCCTGTCTCTAGACAGAGTAGGGATGTTTGTTATTTTCCGAAGGACTTACCTCTTTTTCATACCCAGCTATGTGACGTTCAAGCCACAGTCTGTGGCAGTGCGGTTCCCCCGGGGATGTGGGACATGTGGCTGGCGTGCCGTTCTCTCAATGTAGCGGCTGCGCCATAGCAGAGTTTACAACAGATTTGTATAGGACACGGCCAGTGGAGGCTGATGACGCGATCAACCAGGAGGCATTGCGGCTCTTACTACGCAGGCATTATTAAGGGCTATTAAAATGGCGCTGTGCACCGGAGAGGCATCCTGTGTTTTTTCTGCCAAGCAGATACTGTAAGTGCAGACATGGAACAGGAGTCTTCCCCCCAACAGCCGAATAACGCCCAGATCGGGTAAGTCCTTATTAGATGGATGCAGATTTCTAATTTAGCCTAGGGTAGATAATAGTATGGTTTTATTATTATTTTTTTCTGCAGTGTGCCCAATTCAGTAGAGCACAAGAAGCAGCTTTCCAAAATGAAACCCATGAATGTTAAATGTGCAGCATGTGAGACAGCATTTTCTGGAAGTCAGGATGTGGCTTTATGTAACGATTGCAAGCATAAATTTCCATCTGTTCAGAATCAGCAAGTTACTCAGATTCAGGATCTTATGGAATGGATGAAAAAGTATTTGGCCTCTAAAGAGGAATTTGTAACCCTTCATGGGTCGAAGATCAAGATCTCAGACAAGTCTTGAATATGAGGAGGCAGAATCCTTTGAACAAAGTGTTATGGAAGGATTGGAACATATATCCAGTGATGAGTCTGGTCAGATTCGGGAGGAAACAAGATCTTTTAATATGGATATTATAGAAATAATGTTGAAAAATATTTATAAATCTCTGAAATATAAGGATGTGCCTGAAGGCAATGAACAGGATTTATTGTTTGAAGATAGAGCAAAAAGAAAAATACTGTTTTGAAATCTTTTCTTCTAAATCCGTGTGCATATTAGCACTCCATAATCTTAAAGCTCTGGACACAGAAGCAATTGCTACACCAGATCTTAAACGAGACAGCTGAGGAAACGTGCCCCTTTTTAAGAGAGATTTCCATTGTATCCTTAAAAGAGACTCCATCCTCTAAAGGAATAGTTGTTTTAGACAACATTTCTGCAACCGGAGCATCCACTTTAGGAATAATGCACCATTTAAGAAACTCATCATCCCTTACAGGATACATACTATCAATTCTGGCCAGACTTCCCTGTCTTTTATCCAGATTCTGACATTCCTTTAACACAATTTCCTTCATGACCTTATGTACAGAAAAAACTATTACTTTTTGCTCTATCTTCAAACAATAAATCCTGTTCATTGCCTTCAGGCACATTCAGATTTCAAAACCGTATTTGTTAAAAAAAAAAATCTGGAGATAATGCAGAGAGCAGTTGAATATTTATGTGAAGCCTTTTTGGATGCGAGACCTTTTACTGCAAGATCCATGGCTGCAAGGAGAGCGTTGTGGCTTTATTCTTGTTCTGCTGATGCTCATTCTAAAAACAGATTAACAAATTTACCATATGGAGAGGTCATTACCGTTTGGAAATAAAATAGAAGCACTGATACAGAGGATAACAGGTGCCCATCCACTAGACGATTAAGTTGAGCGATCTTTATCGTTCGCAAAAAAAAAAAAAGACCAGCGATGCGCGTGCCCCACTGATCGATAAGACATCTATCATTGTGCAAACATGCTGGACAACATGACGATATCGTCAGGTTCAGCATGTTTGCAGATTGATGACCCTGCAATGAACAACTGCTCTTTCAGTGCAGGCTCATCACAGACTGACAAACGACTGCACGATTACAATGTCGTAATCGTGCAGTCGCTTTTACATCTGCAAGTGGATGGGCACCTTAAGTTACCACAAGAAAAGTGGAGGAGATATCTGGTGCAGACCTCTAAACAACAGTTTAAGGAAGCACAAAGTTACAGGCCAAGGAGACCGTACAATAGAAGATACGCTACAGGCATGACAAGACAGTTATTTCGTCAAACCCAGGGTAGACCTTGTGGATGAAGACTGCCTAAATACAGTCCCTCACCAGATTACCAGTAGGGGGCAGACTTAAAATTTGCAGAAATATTGAAAAAGATTACCCAGGACAGATGGGTTTTACATAGATAGAATTCCCCAGACGGGACAGATTTGTGATCTCAAGAACTCCAACCTCAGAATTAAAGATCCTAAAAGAAAGTATAAAGGAGTTAATCAGTTTACAGGCCATAAAACAAGTACCTCAGATGGAAAGAGGGAAGAGCTTTTATTCTCAAATGTTTCTAAGTAAGGAAACCATCGGGACAGTTCAGAACAATATTGGATTTAAAGAGACTCAAACAAGTTTCTTCAGACAAGATGATTTCGGATAGAAACTTTAGAAAATCTCCTCTTCAAAATTGTTTTTAATGTCTTTAGACCTGAAAGATGCTTACTTCCACATTCCAATCTGGCATCAACATCAGAGCTATTTAAGATTTTGTATCCTGAACAATCACTTCCAATTCACATGTCTACCATTCAGTCTGGCTTCATCCCCAAGAACTTTCACAAAGGTCTTGGCAGTACTAACAGCCTATCTACGAAGACAGGGCCCATCAATTTGGCCATATCTCGATGACATCCTGATTTCAGGAAAAACAATACAAGAAATAAAAGGACAGTCGGGACCAAATTTGAAATCCATGCAATTAAGTGGCTGGGTATTAAATTGGAAGAAGAGCAAATTGGTACTAGTTCAACAGCTACAGTTCCTGGGGATAGAGATAAATACTGTTCAATACGAGATCACACTCTCGGAAGACAGATACGAAAAGATTAAAAAAAACTGGTTAAAATTTGTCCTAAAATGCAAAAGAATACAATTACGTACAGCTGTCTCTCTTCTAAGAATAAGGTATTCAATCATAGGGCATACCATGGGCAAGACGGGGGAATGAGAGATCTTCAGTGGAATATACTAAAGTTCACCCGCAGAGGATTACCTCTACATCATTACGTAATGCTGGAACAGCACACAAGGAAGTCCCTAATGTGGTGGTGAACTTTGAAGAGAAATGTGAGATCAACATATTTAGCAGAGCCACAGTACCCAAGACCAACTACAGATGCAAGCTCAACAGGCTTGGGATCACGTCTACTACATCTAATTGCACAGGGACAGTGGTCTCCACAGGAGAGACTACGATCATCAAATCTAAGAGAAACGAAGGCAGTCTGGAATGCAATGTTTTTCGAAGAGCAGATCAGATATTCTTATTTGAAGATTCTGTCAGACAATATCACAGTAGTAGCTTACTTGAATCGCCAAGGTGGCACCAAAGGCCAAAGTCTTATGGAAGAAGTAAAGAACATTATGATTTGGGCAAAGAGGCATCTTCAGTCCATGTCCCAGGGGTAGAAAATGTGAAAACCGATTTTCTGAGTCACAAGGAGATTATAGCAGGAGAATGGGAGTTAAATATGGAAACATTTCAAGAAATAAATGAAGAGATTTGGGGTACCCGAAATATATGTAATGGGAACAAATCTGAATGCAGAATTTCCTCAGCCTTTCTCCAGATACCAGATGAAGGGGACTCAAGCAGTAACGCACTATCGATAAGCTGGAGTTTTCACATAGGTTACATATTTCCACCTTTTCCCTTGATACCTCGAGTTCTGAAGAAAATAAGAGAGGAACAAGTGGAGATAGTAGCAGCGTTACCATATTGGCCAAGAAGAACCTGGTTTCCAACAGCGCTGAGGATGTCCGTAGAGGAGCCTTGGGTATTTCCAGTCAAAGGATCGTCTGAGTCAGAGACCTGTTTTTCATCCAGGAATAGAAGAGCTCAACTTAACGGTATGGAGATTGAGTGGTCGTTATTAAAACAAAAAGGACTTTCAGATCAAGTTATTACAATTCTTCTAGAAGCAAGGACAAGAGTCTCCTCAGAGGTATATTATAAAATATGGAAGACATTTTTGGTCTGGAGAAGGGCAGTAACTGACCCTTTGAACGTAGAGATTCCACAGGTCTTACAATTTTTGTATGACGGTTTTATGAAGGGTCTGGCAGTGGCAACTATTAAGGTGCAGATTTCCACTCTAAGTGTACAAATGGAAAGAAAGTTGTCAGAGGAAACCTTAATTAAGAGGCAATAAAAAAAAAAAAAGATTTGACCACAAATAAGATCTTTGGTAGCCCCTTGGGATTTAAATCTTATACTAAACGCGATGATGGCGGCTCAGTTTGACCCGTTAAAAGAGGTGGCTTTGAAATATGTGACATGGAAGATAGTTTTTCTAATTGAAATGACATCTGCTAGGAGAGTTAGTGAACTACAGGTCTTATGGGCAGAAAAACCTTTTCTTAACATCTTTCCTGACAGAGTGGTGTTGAGAACTAATCCTGCTTTTCTTCCTAAAGTGGTTTCCATTTTTCATTTGAAACAGGAAATTGTTTTACCTAATTTTTTTCCTTAGCCAGAAAATGA
The DNA here is from genome assembly GCA_031769625.1 of Taudactylus pleione. Classification (NCBI taxonomy): domain Eukaryota; kingdom Metazoa; phylum Chordata; class Amphibia; order Anura; family Myobatrachidae; genus Taudactylus; species Taudactylus pleione. Next base: position 3,119,214 of record JAUIMM010000079.1, on the reverse strand, counting down.
AGAAGAAAGGAAACTGCATAAATTGGATTTAGTAAGAGCTCTTACTATATATTTGGAAAGAGTGAAGGATATTAGAAAACCAAAACATCTTTTGGTTGTTCCACTGGCGTCAGGAGAGGCTGTGTGCCAACCAAGCAAACTATTTCCAGAGAAGTAACTGTCTTCATATATAAAAAGGAAGGACGCAGAGTTCCAGAAATCATAAAGGCACACTGTACTAGGACGATGTCAGCATCATGGGCAGGAAAGGCTCAAGCATCAGCAGCGGACAATTGCAAAACAGCAACTTAGTCCTTTATACATACATTTTCAAGACATTATGCTTTACATATTGCGGACCCTCACTTCAAGCAGCCTTAAATAGATTTGCATCAGATTTGGAGTCTTGACTATATTTTTATATAAATATATATGTATATGTATCTGGCCCACCCATTATATAAGCTTGGGTACATCCCACTGTAATGGCTGCCATGGAGACTGAAGAACAAAATTACGAATGATAAAACTTACCGATAATTCAGTTTCTTCGAATGCTCCATGGCAGCCTTAAGATTGCCCTCCCTTGGTTGTGTTTTTTCTACAGAGAAGGTGATGAAGACACCCTCAAAAAGACACAGGGGAACAGGAGGAGCTAGCTTATGTACACCAAGTGGGAGGTCCCTGTAGAAAAAACTTCCTGTCTGTCATTAGGGATCTGGAGGACTAGCCCACTGTAATGGCTGCCATGGAGTATCCGAAGAAACTGAATTATCGGTAAGTTTAATTACATTGTTGTTTTGCCATAATTTAGAAGAGTCTTGCTTTTGGCTACATAATTTGTAGAAATTGGGAGGAGTGTATTTTATATGACATGTACCTTCTTAGGGAGCAATTCAATTGTTTTATCGCGCCCGATCTCCCATCTAACGTAACAGGAGATCTGGGTGCCATTTTCAATTGTTTTGGAAGCCCATGCCTTATCGTGCACATGGTTTCCAAATAGACCGGGTTTAGCCACATAAAATGGCTCAACCCATCTCAGTAGGATGCGAGCAGAAATGTGTCCACCTGCCATTATTTATGCCTTAACGGAGCAACAATTGAAATGCTCCATCGGGTGCCCACTAGTGTCAGCCACAGGTGAAAATAGTTGAATAGCCCCCTTGAAGTGGAAAAAAAAAAAAACTGGTCTGGCAGAGTTAAACGTATTAATCCTCAATCGCGATGAATAAATTGTAATTTTTATGCATTTTTTGTTTTCAGGCAAACATTAGGGCGATTCAATTCAGCAGGAGTTAGTGCTGGAAGGAAGCTCCCAGAAAACATTCACTTAACTGTTTCCCGTCAGAGTAAACATCGCAGTGAAGTCGGAGAACGACAGTACTCGCGACTTAACCTGGGTGTTTAGTCGTGAAAACCAGCATTCACCGACTAAAGTGCCACCCGCAAGGCTGTTAGCGCCACGCTAAACTGGAAAACAGCCTCGAGCACTTTAGTCTGATTTCTCCTCGCACCCCCAGGAGGGTGTGATCAGAAATAGTCAGTCGAACTAAACAGTGCACTGAATTGAATAGCCCCCTAAAATTTCATGTTTTACCAGGATCATCTCACCATTTGTTTAATTTTAAGATTTTTTTTTTACTGCAGGGACAAAAAGGACCGTAAATTAGAAGTTAATTATGCAACAGTTCATCAATTCCTGAAATTAAATGCATACAACCAAATGAGATTACACATGTTAACAGTGTTGCTATGTAGAACTGTTAAGAACTTTTTTTTTTTTTTTTTTTAAATAGTCAGAAGTCTGAAATCCATTGAAGTTCTTTTCCTTGGTAACCCACTCTTGATCAAATGTGTTTACTGAAAGTAAGGCATGTAGACCTGTGTCCTTTTCTGTGTTCAGTTTATATAGATAGTTTAGCTCGGTTTGGGCCAGCAGCTGCAAGAATTAATTTTCCCTTTGGATTACACAACTGCGTTTCGTCCACATTCATTAACACATCTGAAAAGTTTGTTATAACTCACGGCTCGGCGAATGCGGGGCCTTTCTGATACTCCCTTGCGGATTGAAGTAGGCAGGCATAGATACATTGAACCTTTATAAATAAAACAAGGGGGCCAGATTGTTCAGTTTGTATAAAATACATTGCTTCTGCCAGCATTTTAACACAGTATCAAGTACATGTTGATCCAGACTTTATGAAAAACATAAAATAAAATAGCTATAGTTATTCCCTCCTAACCCCATTTTAACAATTTCCAGGCATGTAGTTTCACCAATGGTAGAACTTTCAGTCAATATATTAAATTACAGTTAAAATATTATAGTTGTCAGTTACTAATTTGGTGTAAAGTACAAACATTACTTTTTAAGTCTGAGAGACCGCCAAAAAAAAACAAAACAAAAAAAAACATTACTATAAAAAGACAGTTAAATTTAAAAAATAATAATACTAAAAAAAATATAATGTATTCATTGTTATAGAAAAATAAAATTAACGTTCTGGAGAGGATCTTCATATGCTATAAAGAAAAAAAGACCCAGAGATAGTTCAGTCTTTACTGTGCACACAACCCACATTTGTGAAACTACATACATGGGCATTTACATAAATCATGCATTGATTGACAGTGTGTACACCCTCACAAAATTGTTAAACCCATTTATTAAAGAAAACAGAAGGCAGGAATCACAGCACGAGTTCCAAATCAAAACCAAACCATAAATGATAAAAAGTTACCAACCACCACTGGTAAAGGGCTACATGAAAATAAAAAGGCTTAAGGTGCGTACACACGGTGCGATAAAAATGCACGATATGAACAATATCGATCATATCGTTATTGTTCATATCGTGCATTTTTAGGTGCCTTCCAACCCACCAACGACCTGCGGGCACATATGGACGATAACAATATCGTCCATCAGCCGTGCATGCAGGCCAACCTGGTTGATATCGACCAGGTTACATAGGGACCGAAGGTCGCTGGCCCATCGTTGGTGGTGTGCTGTATGATCGATATCGATCATCCAGCACTCCGGAAAGGTGCAGGGAGATCGTTCAGCGATATTGTTATCGCTGGCGGTCATCCCGTGTGTATGCATCATTCTACAGGGAAATATGAGTTAATAAATCTGTTTCAAGAATTTTCTATGAATAATTAGAAAGCTTTAAAAGGTAACGCCCATCTTGGACATCTGATGAACCACACTCGTGGGCACATAACCACCAAGTTTCTTTCAGTCCTACAACTTTACTGCACTAAATAAAAAACAGGTGAGGTTTGTGAATCTCAGGATGTGGTCTCTGCTGCATGGAAGACACAGGTGTGACACCACTTCAGAGATACTGAAGAGAGAGGGCCATAACCTAAGAATAAGGTAATGCCAATGGAATTGCCATGGTAATCTTTTTAAGGTATGTGCAGACAGGTATTTTGAAGGCGATTAATTTTTCCACTCCTTCCCTTGTCTACACTGGCAATTTCCATGGGCAAATGTCTTGTTTTATTAAATTGATGCTTAGTCTCCTCTGCATTTTATTAGTTTCTGGAAAAACTCTGGCAATAAAACCAGTATTTATTAGATTAGCAGACAAATGTCAACATCTCTTCTGCCTCTAAAACTGGGTACACTCTAAACGATGTGTGCACCCAGCGATGTCGCTGACAATCCCAGCGCCGACATATTGTTCCCTGACCTTACATGCAGTACATAAGATCAGGCGATGAGCCAACAACCACACAGGAGAGCGCACTACACATTTTTAACGATTTGTCATTCCGATGTGTCAGAATCAGTCAAATCATTAAAGATATCGTGTAGTGTGTAGGGGCCTTAAGTCCAACTTTCCTTCAATTCCAACCAACCGTCAATATAGATTACAAACCACCACTACCTAAACATATCTGTCATTAAACAAACAGACATTACAACCAGAATTTCAAGAGAAGATGATCACCTGTTTTTGGACACTAGCAGGGTTTCTATGTGTCACCCTGTACTAATATAACTTTTTAAAACTATAACATCTTCTGAAAGACATACCCAGGGCATCTGGAATGCATCTTCCTTTGTCACAAACTAGATTATATATTAATGTTCACTAGTCAGCACAACAGCAGTGTAAATAGTTATCTCCTACAATGTAAAAAACACATTTATTTGAAGTTAGTTCTGCCAACCTTGTGTACAAGATAACATCTCAATATCAAATGAGGGTTTAAAACATTTTAAAAAAGTGTGAAACTTCAGTTAGAATCAGCTAGGTTAGCCGTTAACAGATATATGCTTGAATACTAACAAATTGCTTTAAAACACAACTTCCAAAAAAAACGTAAGGCTTCATTGGAAGATCCACTACTCAAACACAATGACTCAAGTGCAACAATTGTGGTTTTAACAGCAAACAAAAATTCCACTGGCACACTAATGATATATGGTAGTTACATGTTGTTGCAGTAAATTACACCCGTTTTGCAAAACATACAAATAGTGACAATTTCAAATCATTAACATTAAAGAAGCAAAAAAGGATATTTACTAGACTACCATGTAAATAATGAGGAAGTTCTAACTATGGGAGATATGTATCAAGCCTCCTAAAAGTGGAGAAGTTGCCAATAGCAACCAGCTTCAAGCTAGCATACATTGTTAAAAAAAGGCATATGTAGACGCTGGGGCAACTTCACTGTTTTAGAAGACTTGATTCATCTCCCTGTTATGTTTAGAAATATGAAATTGGAAGAGTAACTGGACACACCATCAAAGTTGGCAGAATCGCATGGAAAACACAAGCACTTGTTTGGGAACAACTGTATGAAGGAACCAGCTACCATTACATTTGTTCTCACTCCTCTACTAAAGAGAACACACTATATACCAGACGTGATAACGCAGATAAGCCCATATGGTTTGGTCGGATGTAGCAGAGCTGTGCTGGTTTCCCACCTTCCTTATCACGGTGATAGACGGGGTTCATGTTTACGTGTTGTGCTCTGGGGCTGCTACAGGGAGCGCCGCACTGTCAGTCACACCCACCCACCGATGACTCCGGAACAGACAGCACACACACAGTAATACAGACAAATGAATGGAAAAGCCACAGACTAGGTGACGCCAGCGTATAACAGGCGGTAACGTAGGCCATGGCTTACCGTCCCTAGAGGTCCCCATCAGCTGGTCCAGCATGGCGCGCATTTGGGCCTGAGCCGACATTATGTGGCGGAAGGGAAGGATCAGTGTCCGACGACAACTTGCTGTTCCGGTCCCCTTTCCTTGTCGGTGGGTCCTCCTATTACCCGCGGGAATAAAACAAGGCTATAGGTAACCGGTCCGCTCCTCACACAGCGGCCGGCGGCGGATACAGGACAGGAATCAGACGACAGCTCCTCTCGCGAGAATATACAAGAGTCATTCGCTTACGGAGCAACACAAGCGTCAGCCATTGGCTGTGGCTCGACTTTGAGTCTGTTCCAGTGAGTGGGCAGTCATTGGTCACTAGGTACATAAAGCCCGCCTCTTTTGTGCTGTGTGAGCGTTCATTGGCTGCTGGATGAGGCGGTGCCCATTTGCTCTGGGTTATTTCTTTTGCAGACTGTACATAGTAGTAGTGAAAGATATATATCCTCTTCAGTATTAGTACAGTGAGGGCGGAAGTATGTTTCCATGCCCAAACAGTCCACCAAAAAAAGAAACTAGTTATAGTTAGGGCAGTGTTTCCCAAATACGGTCCTCAAGGCTCCCTAACAGTTGCAGGTTTTAGAGCTATACATGGTTGAGCACAGGTGTTAAATCAAATTGATTGAGGTACTAATTAAGTCACCTGTTCTCAACAATGGATATCTCTAAAACCTGAACTGTTGGGGAGCCTTGAGGACCGCGTTTGGGAACCTCTGAGTTAGGGCTATTTCACACACACCAGTTTTCACTGACCAGCAAAAAAAACATCCAAAGCCGGCCGTTTTTTTTTGCCAATAATGGGTGCCTTTCACATGTAACGGCTTTAAGCAGTTTTTAATGTTGTGGTTTGTTATTTTAATGTAGGCATGCGCAGCAGCAGCAGTGGATTTGTGAATGGGTACAAGCTCAGAAAAGCCGGTGTGTGTGAAACAAACATAGCAAATTGTGCTTCACTGACTTGCAGTGATGGTACAGACACAGCAGCCGTCCTTGCCAGTGGATATTCATGGCTGTAACACGGTGACCGTGCCGTCTGAAAGGACCCATCTGTTTAAATAAATACTTTATTAAAATTACTACACAGCAAAAAAAGGCAGGTTTTTTGCTGGCCGGTGAAAACCGGCGTGTGTGAAATAGCCCTAAGGCCAGTTTTACACACCACGGTTTACTCCGTCCGGCAAAAAACCTGGTGGGTTTAAACCGTTATTTAACTTCAGTGGATGTATAAAATATATCAGGGCTTCCACGAACACGGCACGGTCACTGTGTAACAGCCGTGAGTACCACTGACTTGGACAGCTGCCTTCCACAGTTTCAGTGTTGTAGATTGAAAAGAGATTTTTAACACATGGAAAAAACATCACACACGGCACAAAACCGTTGTGTGAAAGGGACTTCTCTGGAAAAAAAAACGTCATGTTTTTTTCTGCCCGGAGAAAACTGGTGTTTGAAACTGGCTTTACTGTACAGTATACAGTACACACTCACTGTCTGGGTGAGAAAGCGGACTTCCTTTTCCTTCTCTGGTGGTGTGTACTTTCTAGCAAGCTGAGGCCTTTGCAGCACAACTTTCTACGCTCTTGCTATTGTCAGTTAAAAAAAAATGCTAGAGGTGGATGCATCTGCAATCCGAATGTATAGGTGTACCCTCCAACATTTCACAGCTAGAAAAGGTACACTTGAAACAACAGAAGAGGTGTGTTTTTACCACCCAGGAGCGTGTCAGCTAGAGGAAGCATATCTTTCCCCACCCATGGGTTGTGTCTTTCTCTACTCTCATTTTGGTGTGGCTTGGAGCCGGTAGCAGAAGAAAGTAAACAATCGATGCGGCTTTGAGAGCCGATGGTGCTGCTTGGTGCGGGATGCAGAAGAGAGTACAATCGATGCGGCTTTGGGAGCCGATGGTACGGCTTGGAGCCAGTAACAGAAGGTAGTACACAATTGATGCGGGCTTGGAGCTGGGTGCAGAAGAGAGGACAATCGATGCAGCTTTGGGAGCCGATGGTACGACTTGGAGCCAGTAACAGAAGGTAGTACACAGTTGATGCTGCTTTGAGATCCGATGGTGCGACTTGGAGCTGGTAACAGAAGAAAGTACACAATTAATGCAGCTTAGAACCAGTACACAAGTTTGAGCACTAGTTTGTTTACTAATTAGAGTACTGCGTCCATAAGAGTTAGTACACAAGTTTGTGTACAAGTTAGTGTACTGCGTCCATGAGAGTCGGTACAGAAGTTTGTGTACTAGTTTGTGTGCTGCGGTTACAGAGCTAGTACACAAGTCTTTTGAGAGCCGACGGCAGCACGGAAGCTGCTAGTGTGGCTAGGGAGCCGTAGGAGAGGCAGGAGAGCCGGTAGCAAGGTTATACTGCTGGAATACCCTTCCACAAGGTGATACAGAATGCAGATGTTGCGGCTGAGCCGGAAGGACCTACAGGAACGCTATAGTCGGCGAGGTGCATGCCTCCCAACAATTCATCTTGACTACTCGGGACAAGCGCGCGCTCCCGAAAAGGGGGCGTGGTCTACAAGTAAAGGTGCATGGCCTATCGGCACGCCCAGTGATCATCACTAAGGGGCGTGCCCAGCATCTCAGAGATGCTGGGCTGCCCCCGGGCTTCCCTCTGTACTGTAAATAGATGCTGTGCACATGCGCACAGCATCTATTCTTGCTCTTCATACACGCTGCTCTGCTATGCAGAGCAGCGGTGTATGCTCCACCAACTTCCCCCCCACCGGTGGACACTGCGGCCCTCGTATGGGACAGTCCCATAAAAACGGAACTGTCCCACTGAATGTGGGACAGTTGGGAGGTATGGAGGTGGCAAAAGGCCAGCATCTACAAATAGGAAGACAAACCAATCACGCTGTGCTATGGATAACATGTGACCTCCTGAGAATTGTGCAGATCACCTAGCAACTGAGGGAACCGGAACAACAGCGTCATGAGACGGTAAACTGCTAGAAAGAGACGAGTCGTGGCCGCGATTTGTGCGACCTTGTGGGTGTTACCTCAGCCTGTTATCATCTAGGGTCTCAAAGCTGCAACCCGGCTTTCTAGCTGTACCTCGGCCCACTAGGCCGCAACTCAGTCTGTTACCATCTAGGCTCTCAAAGCCGCATCCCAGCTATCAGCCGCACCTCAGTCTGTTACCATCTAGGCTCTCAAAGCCGCATCCCAGCTATCAGCCGCACCTCAGTCTGTTACTATCTCGGCTCTCAAAATCGCATCCCGGCTGGCAGGCTGCACCACGGCCCACAAGGCTGCATCTCAGTCTGTTACCATCTCGGCTTTCAATGCCACATCCAAGCTGTGTAGCCGCACCTTGACCCACAAGTCCGCACATCAGTCTGTTGCCATATCGGCTCTCAAAGCCGCATCCAGGCGGTCTAGCCGCACCTCAGTCTGTTACCATCTTGGCTCTCAAAGCCGCATGCCATCTGTCTAGCTGCACCACAGACTATGCATCTTAATCTGTATCACCTTGGCTCTCAAAGCCGTATCTCCATCAGTCGCATAACATCTAGTGGCCCTAGGTTAACCGTGCAAGCCTCTACTATCTTGAGTTAAGTCGAGGCAGCCACCTAAGTACCGGTGAACGTTTCCAGTTCTTTGGGAACAGCAGGTGACTGTTATTTCTGAAGACCTCGTCTGAGTGTTTCTAGAGGTCTTGCACAGTGAGTCCTAGGTGACCGTAACAGGAAGTTTGATAGGATGTAAACACCATGAGAAGTTGGTCAGCCTTGTTTGAGGGAATAATATTTTCTATCAATACATCAATCATTGAAGAAGTGGATGTCAATCTAACTTTGGAATCGAAAAAACAGCAGCAGCCTTCAAAACAGGAGCTGGGAACTTTTGTTTCAAGTAATTCTGTGACTTCTCAAAAAATTAGTTCTGAGAATCCAGCAAGATTTTCCTACCTTATCAGCTGAGTTGCAGAGAAACCAATTAATAAAGCTTCATCAGACTTTTGTAAATGTTCAGTGACAATAATATCAAGTAGGTTTCTGCTGTTTTCCACAATAACAGAAGGTTGCATCAAGCATCCAAACAAATCTAGGTAAAGCTTCATTATAGCCGAGTGTAGCCATTGTACCACTAGATGTTCACGTTGAAGCTGTGTGTTAAACTTCTCAAATCTGGGCATAACTGCATGCAAAAACAAAATAAATAATTTATAGACAGGGTTCTTGAAAATCTTTACCAGTCCTCTCTAACTGGCCATAGGGAAAGTCTTTTGTCCATCTTCTGTCATTTGGAAGAAGGGGGTTCATCAGTGTCTTCATCAAAGTGGGTAAAAAAATAGCAGTGAAGTCCATACCAATTGGAAAGGACACGTTCAAGTGTACGAGACATACTTAACCATCGAGTAGACACATTTTAGCAATTTTCTTATCATTTCATTGCAAAATGAAATATCTTCTCTTAGCAACTCCTTTTGGCACTTTTATTAAAATGGTAAGAAACATCTACTAGAAAATCTTGTAGATCAAATGACAAAGCCTTTGCTCCCTGTTTTGCAGCAATATATGAAAGGTGGCAAGTACAGCCTACTTCATAGATCTCTCCACTTGTACGTTTGTCCTGGAGCAATTTAAAGACACCCCTATGCTTGCCTATCATGACTGATGCATTGTCTGATACAAATGCTGCACAATTGCTGAGACTAAGGGCTTAATACACTACGAAATGCAACTGCGATATGCACGCACTTCATCTGCAATAGTATGCTAATTCATTGCGATCTGTTTAGCAAGACTGCAAAAACATTGGTACAATAGAGTACCATCGCAGCCTCTCACACACTTGCACAAGCCCTGACCTTACTCAAAAATTGCTAACTTTTTATTTTTAGATTGTGGAAGGAAAACGGAGTACCCGGAGGAAACCCACACAAACACAGAGAATATACATGCTTCACATAGGGAAGAGTAGCGGCTCAAGAGGTGGAGCTGCGATATAGTTCAAAATTCAAATAGGGGAGTCACACCAACTGCCAGTTAGTCCTGTCCAGCAATGTTTGACAATGTTTGGAATGGCAGTTGGTGTAGCTCCTTTATTTGAATTTTGGACTGAGCTTCAGCCCCCCCTCTATACTCGCCACTGGTCAGGGCCATGGTGGGAATCAAACCCACAACCTCATGGAGGAGATACCCCAAGCAGAAGACTGGGGAGCCGATGAGCACATAGGAGCTTAAGGTTAGTTATAGTGCTATTATAGGTGTCTACAGAGAAAAGGGGGAGAGTTTTGTTTGGAGGGACAGGGGAGTTGGGAAGTGTCAGAAAAAAATAGCAATTCAAATAGTGAGAGTGACATAGGAGAAGATTTATTAACAAGAGGGGTCAGTAATGTAATGAAGGGTATAGAGGGGTCTGTGAGTTGTAGTGTAGTGTACAGAGGGTTCCGTAATATAGTGGTGGGTATAGAGGGGTCAGTAAAATATTAATCCCAAATACTTAGTACACTATTAACTTAAGACACTGAATTACAGGAAAAAGTATACAATCTGGTTAAAAAAAGGAAAGGTCAGAGGTCTGATATGAGTGACCAGCACCATGCCCTGTACATGTATCGTTATGCTTAAACTGCGATATGTTCCATTTTTTGTATGGATGGGTAGGGGCACCAAAGGCAATTTTTCCCCTGAGCTCCGCTTGGTCTAGAACTGGCCCTGTTTAGGGCCTGATTCAGAGACGTACACAAACCTGATGGTTAGCGCACATCTTCGATGTTTTTTACTCTGTGCATGCGCAGGACCTGTTCTGTACATGTGCAGAATGGGTCCGGCGATACCGCACGCAGTTCCCCCAAACCTCTGCCTGATTGACAGGAGCGTATGGGGGGCGGTGCAAAGGCGGGTGAGATCCCAGAAATGGAGGCATGCCGTCCCTGTTTTCTGGATGTGCTGGGGCCAGGGTCTGCGTTCATGAACGCAGACTTCCTGGCCTTGCAAGCCGCCAGGACCCAGGTCAGGCTGCGGTAAACTTCAACTACCACAGCGTGGCCAAAGGGTCAACAATCACAACCGATGGTTGCGATTGTTTCAATGGTGATCCCAGGCTGCGGCCTAGGTCGCAGTGCTGTAATCACGCAGATACAGCAAGGAGGTGTCTGTTTCCTACAGACACCTCCTTCTACATTAGCATTTGAGATGGACGTCATTGCACAGCCGCTTGTGTGCGGCTCTGCAATTCTGTCCATCTCTGAATGAGGCCCTTAGTATTCAGTATTTAAGCATGTCATTGACACACAGGATGCTAAACTTAAAATACAGAAATAAAATTCTCTTATGCACAATCAATCCTTCCTCTCATCATGTTGCAGCCCTGCACATATCCTCCTGCAGACAGAGGGCCTTATTCAGACCCGTTCGCTAAGCTGAGAACGCATGCTATGGGTGATTATCGCACATTTGCGTATGCGTCCAAGTACCATGCGTGAACCAGTCACTGCCGCCGGGAATCGTGCGCTCATAGTACACAGACTGGACGCTACTTTGAGTGACAGCGCCGTTTGTGGGTGGTAACAGGGGAAGGTGCTTGTGAACAGGGGAGTGGTGCTGCAAACGCAGGCGTGTCTGGTCGTCCAAACAGAGTTTTATGGGTGTGCATAATTAACAAAGAAGCGTCATTGTACACGTCACTTGGTTGTATTTCAGCCTGCAGTGATCGCTGTGCTTGCAGTGAGGTAGGGTCTACCTCAAGCGCTGTGTGCAGCTCCGATGGCTCTCGATGTCACCGATTAATCACACACTTCCTGGAGATGAAGTGTGCTATGAACAAAAGGTGGGCGTCGCTCACTGCCGTCACTCTCTACAGCATAGAGGGCGTCGATTCACCAGACAGTGCGATCGCGGCATTTGCATACCCGACCCCTTTTAGCTGCCTGAGAGCGCAGTTTTAGCGTCCGGGTCTGAATGAGCTCCAGAGTTCTAATTAGTGCATGCAAAGGCTACACAAGACACTGCATACATATACGGAGGGGGTTTGCAATTCAATAAGGTGAATGAAAATGGACGCAGTGATTTCTATTTCTATAGAAATCACTGCATCTTTTTTCTCGCACCTCCAGAGCAAGTCTGATTTTTCCTAAAATCGTTAATTTAAGGAAAAATCAGCAGGACTTGATCTGGGACCCCAGCGGCACACCCCTCTGAGCACTAATAAAGCTATTGGAAGTTTCCAATAAGCTTAATTAGTCCTTAATTACTCACCTTCTGAAGCGGTGTCTTCTGCATCCAGGGTCGGTAGCCGGGTCTTCTGCAGCAGGGTGAGTATGTGAGGGAGTGAACCCGGTGTGTGTGATCCCCCCCAGTGACAAGATGGAGGGGAGGCCACTGGGAGCTGCGGAGACCCCCGGACAGGTGAGTACTATTATTTTTTTTTTACGTGCCGCAGAGTTTTCAACTCTGAAAACCTTGCAACCACTTTTTGTTTCTTATTGGATACCGCAGGCATCAGGAGCGTGCATACCCATGGTAATCCAAAATTGGGTGCGATGGGCGCAAGCTTTTTTACCTCGCTAAACCTTGCCCCCAATTGAATATGCCCCGTAGTGGCACAAAATACTCATATCATTATTTACATACACAAACTCCTGCTGTACTCTGGGGTGTAAATTTACTAAAGTGATAACTTTTAAAACTCACATCTAAAAACTATGTTGCCCATAGCAACCAGATTCTAGCTATTATCTTCTAGAAGGTGCTAGTTAAATGTTAATTAGAATCTGATTGGTTTCTATGGGCAACATCACTTTTAAAACTCACTTCTAAAAACTCTCACTAGTAAATTTACCCCTGAGAACTTTCTCCTAACCTTATTTATTTTCTAAGATGAAACTGGTAAAATGTATTTTTCTTTAATGCAGACAGAGTGAGCCTGCAGGTGTTTCTGTTGTAATGCGATCCTGATTTATCTTCCTATTTTTTCCTACCTGTCCTCTCAGACTCTGGTCACTGAATATGATGAATTTTAACTGCAACAGTCACAAGTAAAGTTACATAAACAGTATACACCTCCTTCTGTACACCGGGACGGGCGTCATGACGTCATCACGCAAGTGCAGACTGCAGAGAACCACGGAGGATGGAGCCGCCTGTCACTCAGCATTGCTGATAGAGTCTGTGTTCCCACAGCGCTGGTATAGAAATCGGGATATTGTACACACCCGGTACAAAACGGTACAGCCCCTGTTTGCTGGTACAGACCATTAAAAAACGGTACTGTACAAGCTAAAACGGTATAGTTGGAGGGTATGGTGTAATGTAGAGATGTGGCTTTATAGTGTTACTATTAAATGCGACTTACGCATCACCCTATTTCTACATTATAATAAAGTAACTGAATGTCATAAACAAAAAAGAGAATAGTGCCTTCACAGTTAATGCTAAAGTAGGATAATTAAATACAAACATATTTTGCTTTCTCCTTTAAACATAAAGGCCTGATTCTGAGATGTATGCAATGCTGATGTTAACATAGTTGAGCGATTCTTTGCAAATGAACGTGCGCGATAATTTCTGAAACCCCCCACGGTGCATGAGTTACACAAAGGTGCTGTTCTGATCGATTCAGACAGTATAAGAAATGTGGCCATTCAGTGGGCGTATTTTGGGAGTGTCGCAGGCATGTCAATGAAAATGGCTGCACTCCCAGACGCACAGCCACAGGTATTAGAGGCCATGGTCAGATGGAGAAACTGCACTTGCCATAGCAATGGTGCAGGTTTCGATGGTGCAAACCGATGGTGGAGTAAAATGATGCACCAGTTGGTATTATAGTGTAACAGGGTCGGGGAACTGGTACCATCTACTGGGGTAGATGGCAATGCGCAGCAGCTGAGGAACCACACAAAGGACCTCATTCAGAGCCGCTCGCAAAATGCAAGCGCTCGCTCTGAATGAGGGCGGCCGCTTCTCTGTAAAGAGTCGGCCTCCTGGCCGCTCGCTATGCTGTGGGTGACCACCCACAGCTGTACCGAGCGGCCAGGTTGATGGTCAAGACCATTGCGACCATCGGGGCTTGCAACGAGTGATGTCAGTGGGGCCGCCCCCAAACGGCAGGCGTACCTTCGGGAACGCCTCCATTTGGCCAGCCACCCCCCACCCCGCCTACAAAACGGTGCGAGCTGTCGATCACCATCGACAGCCGCCCCTTTTGTAGTGAGCCCCAGAGCGAGAGAATTTCTCTCTCGCTTCGGGGCTTGCGCACGCTCAGTGCGGCCACTGCGCGTGCACAGGGCCTCAACATCGATCCGCTTGCGAGCGGGTCTGAATGAGGCCCAAAATCCTTTGGTCTGGTGCAACTGGCCTCAGCCAGTTTTATTATGCAGCAAAACAAAAATAAAGAGAAACAAACACCTTGCCGTCTGGCACTAACTAAACACAAAAGTGATCCTAGCTCACTAATAAAACAAGGTACAAGAAGTTTTACCAGACATCGTTCACCTGGTCTCAGCAACCTTTTTCTCTCAGAGAGACACGAAAAGACTTTCCTTTCCCCAGGCAGTGTCTCCCCATACTGATCAGCCTGACAGCCTTAAAACACAGTCACACAGCTGAAAGCCCTAATTAGCCTCCCAAGAAGCTCCTAACACATTCATCTTCCTAGATTTCAAAACACATAGTTCAGGAATCTAGGGCAAATATACCTGCCTTCCACTATGATGCCAGTGACCTTGTGACATATGCCCCTCACCTGTTTCGACCCAGGGGGCAGAACACTTGCAGCCCCCAAACAAAATATGCGGGACAACGCATCTGCACTAGCCAGTTGGGACCCAGATCTATGTTCCACAGTGAACGTAAATTCCTGCAAGGCTAAAAAAAAATCTCGTTACCCTGGCATTTTGGCCTCACTTTACTGACATCCATTTTAATGGGTCATGATCCGTTATGAGCTTAAACCATCTGCCCAAGAGGTAATACCTCAAAGTGTCCAATGCCCACTTAATGGCCAATGCCTCTTTTTCAATAATAGCGTACCTTGAGTTTTCTCGTCAGATAAACAATGGGGTGCTCCTCCCCATCCCAACTTTAGGACAACACTGCTCCTACCCCTACTTCTGAGGCACAAACTCTTTAGAAAAGTCTGGCTTTGTGTACACCGTGTTGAAGTCAAATAATTGAATATGATCACTTAAAATTATTATCTGACAATCTGGTCGTCTATAGTCTGATGTTGAGTAAACCACAACACTACTTTGCGTCGGCACAATCCAATGCGTACAAATGCGAATCCACCACACACATACACTGATGCACATTACGCACACACATAGACATATGCGTACACATAGACACTCGTATGTGTATCCACATGCGTACAGATAGACGCTCACGTGCGTATTCACATACATACATACGAACATTTCCTATTCAATGCATAGACGCACGCATATGTATAAAATGGTTCCTATTCACAATAGTTACTAACCAGAGTTATTAAAAGGTATTATTAATTAATAATGATGATGTAATATGTACTTAAACGAGATCTAAGGTTTAGAACAAGGTGGACATGTCATGTTTGGTATCACACTAAATCCCTGTTTATTTGCAGACTTCCGTTCCTATCGGCAAAGGAGTCGCATCTTGCGTCCGCTAGTTATGGATGATAGGGACTTATTGCATTGAATGTTAGTATCTATATGCAGTGTTGTAGCTAGTATTAACCAGTTGTTCGGTGGGAAACTACACAATGTGATCGTTTGAGGACTAAGACATACCTCTGATACCGTATGAATCAACCAATGACCAGATTATCCTGAAGCAAGAACAAATGGAAACCTGTCAACTAGTTTTTTTGTTAACATAGAACTCTGTAAGGTATATAAGCATTGACCCGACCCCAGTGTACAGACATCCTCTTTGATGATCACAGACTTCTGGATTGATGACTGTATGCTGGGACCAGTGCGCATGCATATGTATCGGCTTGTACTATTATTGATTGCTTTTTACTCTAATTGTTAAATCTTTCATCGTGTTACTTTTTCTTTACATAAATAACTTTTTGTGCTTTGGAACCACATGATTGGACTGGAAAGCAATGCTTTCTTAAGCGACTATTAGGAATCAATACCCGACTGTGTACACAAAGCCACTTTCAATACCTGAAATGCTTCTTCAGCCTCAGGGCCCCATTTCACCAGGTTAGACTGTTTCCCTTTTGTAAGGTCTGTTAGTGGCACTGCTGTGGTGGCAAAATTTGGGATAAACCGTCTGTAGTACCCAGTGATCCCTAAAAAGGCTTTAACTTGTTTTTTGTTTACAGGACGGGGCCAGTTTTGTATAGCTTAAATTTAGTTTAACTGGGGCTTAATCAGGCCTCTCCCTATGTATTGATCCTCTTCCATTGCTAGGCAACATTTCTTAGGGTTGGCTGTTAGGCCGGCCTTCCTAATTCTGTCCAGTACCGCCTGTACTCTGACTAAGTGAGATTTCCAGTCTGGACTGTGGATTACCACATTGTCCAGATAGGCTGCTCCATATTGTCTGTGGGGTTTCGAAATTCTATCCATTGTACGTTGAAACGTTGCTGGGGCACCTAGCAACCTAAAAGGCAATATCTTATACTGAAATAGCCCTTCTGGAAGAGAAAAAGCAGTTTTTTCTTTCGCCCTATCAGTTAATGGTATTTGCCAATAACCCTTTGTCAGGTCCAGTGTGGTGAGATATCTGGCTGTCCCTAGCCTCTCTATCAACTCATCCACACGGGTCATGGGATACGCATCAAATTTGGAAACTGCATTTAATTTACGAAAATCGTTACAGAAGTGTAGGCTGCCATCAGGCTGCGGAATCAGAACTATGGGACTGGACCACTCACTATTAGACTCCTCGATGACACCAAGCTCTAGCATATTCTTATCCTCTTTAGAGACAGCCTCACGCTGTGCTTCAGGAATTCTATATGACTTTAGATTGACCTTAACTCCTGGTTCTGTAATGATATCATGCTTTATTATGGCCGTGCAGACGGGCAGTGCTGAAAACAAATCTCTGTTCCTAATAAACAACTCATTAGCCTCATTCTTTAGAGCGTCTGACAGGGTTTCGGACACTTTTACTTCTGGAATCAAAGGGACTAAAGCTACTGGTGGGCTAGGTTCAGCTAACAGAGCTAACCTATCCTTCCAGGGTTTTATAAGGTTAACATGGTAAATTTGTTCAGGCTTCCTCTTGTCTGGTTGGTATACTTTATAGTTAACCTTACTCACTTTCTCCCTGATTTCATACGGACATTGCCATGTAGCCAAACACTTGCTTTCCACCATGGGTATCAAAACAAGCACTCTGTCCCCAGGGGAAAATGTACGTACCCGTGCATAACGGTTATACACTCTCTGTTGGGCTTGTTGGGCCTGCTCCATATGTTCTTTGACAATGGGCACCACGGCCGCAATCCTATCTTGCATCTGAGACACATGTTCAAATACACTTTTATAGGGTGTGGGTTGTCCTTCCCACATCTCCTTAGCAACATCTAGCAACCCTCTGTAATGTCTTCCATACAACAGATCAAAAGGAGAGAATCCTGTAGAAGACTGTGGTACTTCTCCAATAGACAACATCTAATATGGCAACAAATAATCCCAGTTTTTCCCATCCTTGTCAACAACCTTTTTTTAGCATACTTTTTAAAGTTTTGTTGAACTTCTCTACCAACCCATCTGTTTGAGGATGGTAAACTGAGGTTCTCAATTAAGTAACTTTAAACATTTTGCATAACTCCTTACTAATTCTAGACATAAAGGGGGTACCTTGGACAGTTAAAATTTATTTTGGTATTCCCACCCTGCTGAAAACATGCACCAGCTCTCTAGCTATACCCTTGGTTGACATATTACGCAAAGGGATTGCGTAAGGATATCGAGTAGCATAATCCACTATTACGAGGATATACTGATGTCCCCGAGCAGACTTTAACAAGGGCCCAACCAAATCCATGGCTATCCAGTCAAATGGGACCTCTATAACAGGCATGGACACTAGAGGACTCTTGAAATGGGGTCTAGGAGCATGATACTGGCACTCAGGGCAGGAAGAACAGAACTCAGACACAGCTTTATTCACCCCAGGCCAAAAGAACCTCTGCAAACCCTCTCAATGGTCTTTTCAGCCAGTAGGTGTCCTGTGGTGATATGACCATGAGCAAGGTCCAACACAGTTCTTCTATATGTCTGGGGAACAACAAGCTGTACTATCACATCCCTCACCCCTTTTTGTCACTTGATACAAGAGCTCATTGTTAAGGGCCATGTGTGGAAATGTAAGCCTGCTATCTAGGTCCAACAACCTTCACATTTTCTCTGGCTTTTATCAAGGTAGAGTCCTCTAACTTTTCAGATGCAAACAAATCCCTTCTCACTTCAAGGAGAGGTATGCTTTCAGCCCTGTCTATCACCTCTGCCTCCTCTGGAGGAGGTACCTCACTTTGCTCCTCATGATCTACCACTTCCCCAGCCATACTAACAAAATGGCAAGTGTCTGAGGGTTCCCGGGTCATGCCTGCAGCCAGCGTATCACCAGGACGGTCCACTGGCTCTATGCTGTTCACCTCTGTGACCACACGGGACTTCCAGAATTTCCAAAAATGGGGAAAATCTCTCCCTATTATAACATCATGTACTAAGGAAGGGATCATTTCCACATTATCCATAGCTGAACCACAAGGGGTCTCAATATTCACTTCAGCAGTGTTATAATAACGGGTGTCACCAGGTATGCAAGTTACACCAACAGTTGTTCACTGGCCCTTTAATGCATTTACCAACCCATCTTTCACAAGGGTGATTACACTTCCTGAGTCCAACAATGCCTTTATCCGGTTACCTCCCATAGCAATCTTGCACATTTGTTTTTTGGACTCAGCTGAAGGTGCAACTGTACAGGCTAACCTGGCAAAGAAAGACATTCTGCGCCGTTCAAAGACAGCATTACATTGCATAGGTTCCTGGCATACCACACCTAAAACATTTAATCACATAACTGTTAAGTCTTTTAGGCATGTGAAACCTTTCTGGCCCCACTGACCCATCTTTGAACTGAGCACTTTCAGTCTCTTCAGTTTTAAGTTCTCTTAAACGTCCAGGGACCATTTTCCCATGGAACAGTCTTACCAGGTTTCACCGAAGTGCACTGTTGTGGATCTAGGGGCCGCTGAGGTATAGCCAATAGTTCCTCGGTTGCCAGATACTTTTCCACCATCTCCACTATCTGGTTAGCTGTCTTAGGATCCCTGTGACTCACCCACTTGCGTAAAGCCATGGGCAAGGACCTAAAGTAACGGTCCATGATAACTCAACCATCTGGGGTCCGGTTAAAGTCTCGGGTTGTAACCATTTTTTGGTCAGATGGATTAGGTTGTGCATTTGTGAGCGGAGAGGTTTATCCATGTAGTACACCTAGCGATGCACACGTTGCGCTCGGACCGAAAATGTAACTCCCAGGCAAGTCAGAATTTCTGCTTTTAGCTTTTCATAGTCCAAAGCATCTGTCATGCTTAAGTCAAAGTATGCTTTTGAGGCTTGCCCACTTGCGTAAAGCCATGGGCAGGGACCTAAAGTAACGGTCCGTGACAACTCAACCATCTGGGGTCCGGTTAAAGTCTCTGGTTGTAACCATTTTTTGGTCAGGTGGATTAGGTTGTGCATTTGTGAGCGAGGAGGTTTGTCCATGTAGTACACCCAGCGATGCACACGTTGCACTTAGAACAACAATGTAACTCCCAGGCGAGTCAGAATTTCTGCTTTTAGCTTTTCATAGTCCAAAGCAACTGCCATGCTTAAGTCAAAGTATGCTTTTGAGGCTCGCAATCCAGCTCACTGATCCTTAGGCCAACTCTCCCGCTCGGCAGTCCTCTCAAAGGTAGTCAAGTATGCCTCCACATCATCAGTCTCTGTCATTTTTTTAAGGAAATGGCTTGCCCTTATGGAGCTGGAGGTGTTTTGAACATTTGGGGAAGCATTTAGAGGCCATGCTAAAAAATGCTGCACCACCTCTTTTAGAACCTCACTGTCCTCGTCCTGTCGCCGCCGTGCCTCCTCAACCTCTAGTTGATGTTGCCGCCGTATCTCCTCAATCTCCAGTTGCTGTACCCTAGAGGCTTCTTGCTGTACTGCTGTTGCTTGTAGCAAGGCCTTGACAATATCCTCCATGTTGTTGGGTTTATCCAGCAATTTTATAGCCACTTTCACCCAGGACATGTATCAGTACTGGTTTCCAGAAAAAAGGAAGGTCTGGCCCTTTAACTGAACCAGATTCCACAACTCTGCAGGCAAATCACCACCTGGACTTGCTTCTGTGTGTAAAGGCCCCCATACATCAGCAATTGATTGCAGCAATCGTGCAATTTGCAATCGATTGTGTATAAAGATCTTAACCTTTTTCAATTGATTGCAGATTGCAGAATTGCCACAATCGATTGAAAAAGGGAAAGATTTTTATACACAATCAATTGCTGATGTATGGGGGCCTTCAGGCACCACAGCTCCCAGTCTATCACACTGTGAAAAAGCCTCTGCAGGGTATTGCACCTGCAGTTTTACTCTATGCCACATTTAATTTCAGTCCAGACAGACACAGACCTGCTTTCTGCAGAACTCTCAAAGATGCTGCTGTCTTCACCTATGCGCAGACCACTGTTGTCCGCATTCTCCACCACATGTAACAGGGTCGGGGAACTGGTACCATCTCCTGGGGTAGATGGAATTGCGCAGCAGCTGGGAACCACACAAAGGGCCTTATTCAGAGGCGGTCATAGGATGCAAGTGGTCGTTCTGAAACAGGGCGGCCGCTTGCATCCTGAACGGCCGCCTCCATGACGGTCGTTAGGCTGTGGGTTAACACCCACAGCTCTAACGACCGACAAGGGTGATGGTCGCGATGGTCAAGACCATCGCGACCATCGGGGCTTATGACGAGACCCTAAGGTAGGGTCTCGTCAACCTTAAGCCCCAGGGAGCTTCCTGCTCTGATCGAGCAGGAAGCTCCCCACTGACATCACTGATGTCAGTGGGGGCGCCCCCAAATGGCAAGTGTTCCTACTGGAACGCCTCCGTTTGGCCAGGCACGCCCCCGGTCCACCCAGAAAATGGGGCGAGCTGTCACTCATCATCGACAGCTCGCCCCGTCTACGACAAGACCCCTAACGACGGATCACGCGTCGTTAGCCAGGTCTCGCGCATGCGCATGATGGAGCCGGCTCCGTGGTGCGCATGCGCTGTTGGGCAACATCGAGTCGGTCGTGAGCGCTCAGCGCTCACGACCGACTCTGAATGAGCTCCAAAGTCCTTTGTTCTGGTGCAACTGGCCTCAGCCAGTTTTATTATGCAGCAAAACAAAAATAAATAGAAACAAACACCTTGCCGTCTGGCACTAACTAAACACAAAAGTGATTCTAGGGCCTGATTCAGACCCACTCGCGAGCGGCTGTCCGCTCGCAAGTGGGTCGACCATCGCGACCATCACAATGCACGCTCGTATAGCCTGTGGGTGGTGACCCACAGCTATACGAGCGTCCAGGAGGACGCTCCATGAAAATGGAGCCCGGCCCTCATTCAGAGCGTGCGCTCTGCTCAGAGCGTACGGCTCTGAATGAGGGCCCTAGCTCACTAATAAAACAAGGTACAAGAAGTTTTACCAGACATCATTCACCTGGTCTCAGTGACCTGTTTCTCTCAGAGAGAGACGAAAAGACTCTCCTTTCTCCAGGCAGTGTCTCCCCATACTGATCAGCCTGACAGCCTTAAAACACAGCCACACAGCTGAAAGCCCTAATTAGCATCCTGTGAGGCTAACAGCCCAAAAAGCTCCTAACACAATCATCTTCCAGAGCAGTGTTTCCCAACCTCGGTCCTCGAGCCACATCAACGGTCCAGGTTTTAGTGATATCCATGCCTGAGCACAGGTGGTTAAATCAAAATAATTGCAGTACTAATTAACACACTTGTGCTCAAGTATGGCTATCCTTAAAACCTGGACTGCTAGTGTGCCTTTGAGGACCATGGTTGGGAAACCCTGTTCCAGAGGTTTCAAAACAGATAGGTCAGGAATCTAGGGCAAATATACCTGCCTTCCACTATGATGCCAGTGACCTTGTCACAATAGATACTAAAAATGGGCGTCTCAGTCCTTGCACCTTTGGGCAAACAGATGTACACTGGGGAAGGAGATTGTAATGACAATTGCATAAACTCGCAGATGGACGACCGCCAATATACGCTGCTGTGTGCGAGTCAGAATCAGGTTAAACATGGGAATTAGTTCAAATGGTTAAATAATGCGAATAGAAGATATTGTCAGCTGTTGGAGTCCGTATCTAATCAGTCAGAAACAGGGAGATAGTCCTACATCATCATTAAACCAGCACCCACAAGTGATACCTCTTACAAAGCATATTTGCAGATGTGTTCTCATCAAATTGTGTTGCAATGTGAGAAACTCTTATGGTGCATACACACGGTCAGATTTTTCCTTCAGATATGAACGATAACGATTTAAAAATCGTTCAGTCGTTCATATCTGAAGGAAAATCTGACATATCTGACATGCCTGAACGATGGACGATTTACAATGCGCGTTCCCGTTTGTCAGATAACGATATCTGACATCTGATGTGTTTGCAGTCAGACTTGGACGATTCCATTCATTTTAATGCAGTCAAAAATCGTTCAATCGTTCAAATCGTTCAAAACTTTGGTAAAATCGTTCAAATCGTTCAATCGTGACCATGGGGGTCACACACACTGGATAGGGTCACACACACATGACAGGGGGGTCACACACAGACATGATGGGGTCACTAGCTCACACACACACACTGACAGGCATGACAGTGCTCTCACTTAAGCTGGGTACACAGTGACATATATATTGGCCGATCAACTGATCGGCCAATATAATTGGTGCCCGTCGGCCAGTGTGTTCCAGCGATATGGCTGTGAACGACATTTGTCACCTGAAATCCTATAAAACTAGAAATATATAGAGAGGAACAGCACAAAACATATGTGACAAATAAATATATAAAAATATATATAAAGAGAATCCAATAGGGTATTTCTAAAAAGTTATAACATTTATTCACATTAAATATAAAAAGATGTATAATGCGATTACATATCAATAAAATAAATGTAGAAATAAAACCAGTGAATATGAGGACCCGGCCAAAAAGATTGTGAAAGTCTGAGTCACTTGGAAGTTCATATATAACTGTACCTAACCTGCAGGTAGGTGGAATCCATGCATGTTACCGTGTCCAATTTAAATGGCAGTGGGATGCCCGGGGTGTGTTGCTTGTACTTGCAGCTCTGTGTAGTCCCTCCTGGGCATCCAATTTACAATAAATGGCAGTGGGATGCCCGGGGTATGTTGTTTGTACCTGCAGCTCTGTGCAGTCCCTCCTGGGTGACTCCTGTGTACTGCTGTTAGTAATACCTCTTTTCCACCAAAAACCGGGGTCCGACCTGGGTTTTCAGACATGGTTCCAACCCAGGTCAGACCTAGATGAGACACCGTTTACACAGCACCATCGATCTGGGTTATTCTCAGGTCAGCCCCGTTCACACTGAACCTGGGTCTGCCCTGCTAAACTTGTGAGGTCATAAAAAGTGGGAGGTGAAGGCTCCACAACCACCAATCAGCTCATTTTAGGCATGACCCAGGTCGGATAACCCGGGTTTCGGTGTTTATACTGCACCATTACCCAGGTCCATCCTGGGTTCCGACCCTGGTAGCTACCTGAGTTGGATTGCCGGGTCACTTGACCCAGGAAAAACCCAGGTTTTTGCTCTGGTGTAAAAGGGGTATAAGATGGAACTTTAGTCGGTCCAGCTGGTATAGTATTGCAAGATCAGATCACTTTGGTCTATTTTTGTAGCCAATGTTAGGTAATGTCTTGTGATGAAGTCCACAAAATCACATCTCCGTGTATGTGGGAGCAGCATATAACCACAGCTCTATGATGATGTTGGTGAATGTAGCCTAACCATTACAGGCTAGTGAGCACCACTGCATGCTCCAACTTGCTACTGCTGTCCAGGCCAGGGGCTTCCCAATTATCCACCACAGGTGATCGCAGCTTCTGTTTTGTTCTTTTTTGATTGTGTACATTATTGGTTTAGTCCTGTTTTTTGGGCAGGATTATGACAAAATTGGGCTTTTGAAACATACCTCTTTTTTGCGCCATTGATATACTTTACCTTTTGACTGGGTCACCATCAGGGGGGGACAGCCGGGCCCGGAGAGAGAGCAGGGGCATGGATGGTAGCATTGCAGATATGCACCTGCAACCAGAGAGAAACAAACAGCGCTGCCGCTGGCACTTCAGATATATGGCACCAGCCACGAGCAATCACAATTCACGGACCAGTAGCCAATCAGGAGCGGACTGCCGGTCCGCAAGCTGTGAATGGCTTGCGGCTGGCACCATATATCTGAAAATTGCCAACGGCAGCATTGTTTGTTTCTCTCTGGTTGCCGGTGCATATCTGCCCTGCCAGTCCAACCAAGTTGCGATTCTTGCCATGTCCAGTGGTGTACCGGGAGAGCCCCCTGAGCAGCCAGCCCTATACTATGAGGGGGCCACACTGGGAGGGTAACACTGAGGGAGAGAGGTGCGAAGGGGGGAACCACACATACCGATTGGGAGAGGTAGGGGTCACACTGAGGAGGCAGCACGCTTAAGGGAGTGGAGGGTAGAGGGGCAGGGAAGACAGTTATGTGATGAGGGGGCCTGGGGGGGCCCTGCCCTGTCTATTTTGTCAGTACCGGGCCCCATAATTTCTGGTGGTAGCCCTGCCTTTTGATATATTCCCTGCTGTATATCCGCTATGAGTGATTGCATCCAATATCCCCGTTATGCTGCTCCAGCCGCCTATTGCTCCTTCCACCAGCACTCATTCATAGAACGTGTTATTCCTACATTTATTTTATGGACATGCAATTGCATTATACATATTTTTATATTTATTGTGAATAAATGTTGCAACTTTTTAGAAATACCCTATTGGATTCTCTTTATTATATTTTTATATATTTATTTCTCACATATATGTTTGCACTGTTCCTCGTTAATACGATCGCAGCTGCAAAAATATGACAATAGTTGAAAAGCTTACCCAGGCATAGGGACGCTTACCTGGCGAAAACATCAGTAACATCAACGCAGGTCGGGCAGTCATTGCGGCAGGTCTGACCTGTCTCAAATACTGCACCTCTCCTTGCATGCAGAGAGGTCTCATGCTGCGAAAGCAATCACAATGGCTAATTAAGGCGCGCCCATGGAACGGCGTTTAAGTGGTTAGACATGCCTGCCTTCCTCAAATGCTGACCACATGACATTCACTTTGCAAATGATTCCTATGTGCGTACATAATTGCAAAGCGATTGCGACGCGTGTCCAGTGCGACTTACATGTGCAATGGCAAATAATCGCCCGATCTGTGTAAATCGCAGATTTGTATCCGCTTCTGAATCGAGCCCTCAGACACATTTGAGATCTCAATGAGTTCTAATTAAGGGGGTCATTCAGACACGGTCGTTAGCGCCGATGCGCTCGGACCGGGTCGATGGCCCCCCACAGAGCATGCGCACGACGGCGCCGGCGCCGTCGTGCGCATGCGTGAGACCCGCTACGACCGACAGCGCCGGTCGTAGCGGGTCTCGATCCAAAGGGGGCGAGCTGTCGATGTTGATTGACAGCTCGCCCCATTTGGAAGGCGGGCCGGGGGGGTGGCAGCCCAAACGGAGGCATTCCCATGGGAATGCCTACCATTTGGGGGCGGCCCCACTGACATCACTAGTGATGTCAGTGGAGAGCTTCCGGGTCAGACAGAGCCAGAAGCTCTCCGGGGCTTACGACAAGGGAGAACCTACCCTAGGGTCTCGTCGTAAGCCCCGATGGTCTCTGACCATCGCGACCATCACCGGAGCAGTCGTTAGAGCTGTGGGTGTTAACCCACAGCCTAACGACCGCAACAGAGGCTGGCGGTCAGGATGCAAGCGGCTGCCCAGTTTCTGAGCGACCGCTTGCATCCTCCGACCGCCTCTGAATGAGACCCTAAATGTCAAGCCTGTTTTCCTATGTGTGGACTGCTAAACACAAAGAAGTTTTTGTTATTGAAGATCTGCATCGGCAACAGTTTCCAGTATATAACAAATATGAATATCTAATGATCTATACACCCTAAAAGTCGCTATTTAGTGTTGTAAGTCGCACAAGAAATAATTGCTTTCCAGACTTTGATTGTGGTTCCAAAGCACAAAAAGATATTATTCAACAAAAAGCATATAGTTACACGCTGTGATCTAAATACAATTAGCGCAAACAAATTATACAATCACAAGGTACAGTAGATAAATACGCATGCGTTCTGGATCCAGATTTCCCGGCATCAACTATGAAACCTCCGTCAACAGAAAAGAAAGATGACTAACTACCAGATCCAAGGTGCTTGCATATAAACCCTTGCAGAGATAGGCAATACAATAGAACAGTGGTTCTCAAACTCGGTCCTCAGGACCCCACACAGGTCACATTTGCCAGGTCACCCAGCAGGTGCACAGGTGTATTCATTACTCACTGACACATTTTAAAAGATCCACAGGTGGAGCTAATTATTTAATTTGTGATTCTGTGCGTAGACCTGGAAAACATGCACCGTGTGGGGTCCTGAGGATCGAGTTTGAGAACCTGTGCAATAGAACATGTTGGCATAATCCCATTGGTTCTTCCTACTAGTTCTTCTGTTACGATGCAGTTCATAGGTCAGTTTGTATTGTAATAGTTCAGCCCCCAACAGCTCTTTGTGTCCGTTTTACCGCTGAAGAACAAGTCTAAACTGGCTAATAAACATTACATTACAGAGTACATTTCAATGCCTATCTCTCTATGATCCATAATTCACAGAAGCATGTTGCGATTTCCTTGCCGATAGAACCGGAAGTCTGCAAATAAACAGTGGTTCAGAATGGCACCAAACACGGTCTGCTTATCATGTACTAAACCTTAGATCTAAAATACAGTCAATTCATAACGTAATTAATAATGAATATAACCTTGAATATTAACATTAATGCTAGGGAACCTTTCTATGTAAGTATGCAATGTGTAAGTGTAGGGATATTAAGAAAAGACGCTAGTTAGCGTTGTGCGTCTACGTGTTTGTGGAGTACACCATGGTACGTGCTTTGCAGGATTGTTCACATTATGTGTTGTAATATATGTACGTATTTGTATAATGAGGACTTTTAACCTGGGGCACTGGCAGACGCACAACGCTAATAATCATAACAGCCGTACACGGGGTATCGTACAGTCGCAACTATGCATGTTGTGTTTTATGTGCACAGTGCTATAATAAACAGTGCAACTGTGCGCTGTGCATCTTGTATATTATATGAATGTTTTCATGTGCATATGGGGTATGGTGGGAAAACAATATGCGGTAGCAATGTAATCACACAATGCTAATAATAGCATATAAGTATCGCACACAATGGTTTCAGGCTGACGACGCAAGATGGCGTTGTCAGGGGCAACATAAAATGGCGTCGTGCAGATTCTAATTTTACAATTTAGGTCTCAGCCAATCATCCGGCTTCGACAGTCCACCCTTTGATAGCAAACAATACGCTATCACACTCTGGTCTTAAATTTATTTTTAGTCTTACACTATGACATATTATTTAATGTTATATTATGGGATGGCACAAGGTGGTTCTTAAACCATCAATAATGTGTCACTAGGAGGGACATAAAACTACCCTTATACGCACACCGCGGATCTTGGAAGATCATGGGAAAGATGTGGGGATACACCTAACCTGTAAAGGAAGTCTTGAAGGGGGTATGGACTTACATTATTTAAGATGTTTAAAATAACATTTAACAATACATTTCATGCATGACTAAAACTATACATCATCTGATGGTACATTCTAGTTCAGGGTTGTAATGCAGTCCATCTTCCAGTCTATCACCTCCTTGGGGTCACTAGTATCGTTTGTGATGTATGTGCAACACTTTACACCAAATTGGGTGGCTAAGGTCACACAGTACCTTCCAGTGACAGCTGTCAGATAATTTAACACTAGTCTATGTTGCACCAGTTATTTCTTGTAGGCCTGCAACTCCTTACCTGTGTACCTAAATGTGTCATCATACATCTCGGTGATATTATCTATTAATTTAGCAAGATCTTGGATATATCTGAAATTTAGTGTTCCCCGAGCAATCCTGGTGGGATCCAATGTGACTAAAACTTGAAAGCCAGTTGTTTCACTAATAAACTGTGTGGCTTTATGTGCATCACCAGGTATCATACTTCTTTTGTCTTTATGTTCATACTGTGTGTGAAGATATGGTGATGGTGTGTTTTTATGAATACCAAGCATTTCAACATTTGTAAGGGTCATAACCTCTGGGAGTACTCTTACCAGATAACACAAACCTTCAGAACTTGGAGAGAGCCACTTATACACTTTTCTTCCACAAATAAAATATACATCATCGGGGAGAACATAAGGACTAGAATGCATCATAATCATCCAACACATTTCCCCAACAAATTATCCTATCTCAGGTTCTTCCATCTGGCTAACACACATTTTTGGCTGTATAACCCTGGCACAGTACCCTTCTGGTACTCTACCAACCATTTCTCTGATATCACTTAGTGTATACCGATACCGGAAGTGTCTCCCACTCAACCTAATTGTGCGTAACAATTCATAATCAGCTCTTAGTGAGAAGGTCATCATCTGGTTATTCTCAGTCACCTCCCAACTTCCTGGTTTATTGAAGTTGGTGATGTTCAAACATAAAAGTGATCTATCCACTTTGTACTGGTGGAGTTTTAAATGAGGTCGTTTGGACATAAGAAATTTTCCATCTAGCGTCTTCCCTTGTTGTAATTCTAAGACCTCAGAGATGTTTAATGGAAGTGGCACTAATCCTACCTTATGTTGTCCTTGAGGAATGTCAGAGCACACCCAACAGTCAGTCTGGTTTAAAACTTTGCCCACCATAGTATGATAATTCTCTAAAGGAAACACACCCCAATACTGGTTATACTTAGTTTGGCACCGTTGGATGCAATTCTCATCAATTTGGGACCCACAAAACTCACAAATACAATAGTCCTCAGACGATAGACCTTCACACTGTCTTCAAGTTTCAGGCATAACAGATCTCTTAACAATTACTGTACTGGGTTTGGTCAGATACTGCCCTTGTGACTGTATTGCATCTTCTCCCAACTCCACTCCATTGATATCACCCTCAGCTCCCCTCCCCGTCCTCTGTCCTCCGTCACAGAAACCAGAGATCCCGAAACAACCAAGGATGATGAAAACACTGGAGAAAACACAAAGTTAACCATAGCAGGCCACTCCATTGCTGAAAACAATGATCTACAAATTTCTTTAGCTCAGGTATCTCACTGTAACCTTTAACCCTCCTGGAACAGACTCAATTGACAGGTCCACGTTATCTGCCTCGATTCCACCTTGTCTCTCCACCAGTTGGTTAACCCTCTTACAGTGAGTGGAATGGACCCAGGTATCTCTCTCCGCCACTTTCAAGGAAGTTGTACTTGTCAGCAACACTTGATACGGACCTTCCTACCGATATGTCAAACAACCTGAGCGCAAGAAATTCCTGATCCTAACAAATTCATGACAGTTTGTTTCTGGCATATCATGTGACAACAATTTTAGTTTGTGCTATTGCTGCTTTAAGTATTTACTCATTGTTATGAGGTTGTCTACCAAACAGTATTTCAAAGGGGGACAGATTGAGAAGGGGTCTAGGAGTTGTCCTGATACTATGAAGGACAAGTGGTAGTACCACCTCAGTCCCGTTTCTGCCATGATCTTAATTTATTTTTAATAGTACCGTTAATCCTCTCCACCTTGGCACTGGCTTGCGGTTGGTAGGGGGTGTGAAGTCTACTACTAATACCCATCAACTTACACATGTTTTGGAAGACATCACCTGTGAAATGAGTACCCCTATCACTTTCAATAATTCAAGGGATACCGTATCTGCATACAAACTCCTGAACAATTTTCATAGCAGTAAACTCAGCAGTATTAGTGGCAGCTGGGTATGCCTCAACCCAACTAGAAAACACATCAGTGCACACTAATACATACTTGAGATTCCTGCAGGGTGGTAATTGGATGAAATAAATTTGCATTACCTGAAAAGGTCCGTCCACCGGAGGAATGTGGGATGGATTGGTAGGGATTGTCTTCCCAATGTATTTCCTCAAACAGGTCAAACAGGACATTGCTCTCTTTTCCACTTGGGAAGAAAAACCCGGTGCACACCAGTATGCTCTCACCAACTTGCACATACCTTGCTTTCCCAGGTGAGTCAGACCGTGCGCTGCCTCAGCCAGGCTTGGGTAGTATGCCTTGGGAGCTACTGGCTTACCTTGTTCATCTCTCCAGAGTCCAGAGGACTCTTGCCCACATCCCTTGGACCTCCAGACTGCCTTTTCCTGAATGGAACACAAATTTTGCATATCAATTAATTTCTGCATATCAATTATTTGAAACATCATTTGGTTAATTGGCATGTTTATTCTTAATCCTGCTGCCCATTTGACAGCTTCGTCTACCCTGTTATTGCCCAGTGACACCGGATCGTCCTCGCATGTATGGGATTTACACTTAATGATGG
The DNA here is from genome assembly GCA_031769625.1 of Taudactylus pleione. Classification (NCBI taxonomy): domain Eukaryota; kingdom Metazoa; phylum Chordata; class Amphibia; order Anura; family Myobatrachidae; genus Taudactylus; species Taudactylus pleione. The sequence continues at coordinate 3,088,348 of JAUIMM010000079.1, read as the reverse complement.
CAACTGCCTTAGGCAGTTGGATCGCTGTCAGTAGTCCTTTTATATGTCTGGAATGTGTGACTGATGTGCCTGCTGCTGTCATAAAATTTCTCAGATGCAATAGAGCCCCAAAATCATGTACTACCCCGAAGGCGTACCTAGAGTCAGGGGTAGATATTAGCAGATTTGCCTTTTGCTAATTCACACACTCTTATTAGTGCCACCAGCTCCGCCACTTCTGCCAAGTGAGGTGGACTAAGAGGTTCGGCTTCTATGATGTCTTCGTCATTTACAACAGCATAACCTGTACATAACTCTCCAGTGTCAGCCTGTCTATGACAACTCCCATCTGTGTAAAATGTCACATCTACATTTTCTAAAGGTGTATTTCGTATGTCAGGTCTTGCAGTAAAGGTCTGATTCAGATATTCCATACAATCATGTGCATCAACATACCTGCAGAACTCACCTTCCACCAGCGACTCACGTCTCTCCACCCTTTGTGCATCCTGAGGCACATATGGTAAATACGTTGCTGGATTTAACGTACTGCACCGCTTAATGGTGATGTTTGCAGGTGCTATTAGGGCTAGTTCCCATTTCGTGAACCTAGCTGAGGAGACGTGTCTGGTTTGGGCAGAGTTTAGCAAAGCAGATACAGCATGGGGTCTATAGACAATCATATCATGGCCTAATACTACATCCTCAATCTTACTGACCAATAGAGCAGTTGCTGCTACACTTCTTAAACACTTTGGGAGTGATCTTGCCACAGTGTCCAATTGTGCACTGTAGTATGCTACGGGCCTACTGGCATTACCATGTTTTTGTGTGAGGACACCTGTTGCGCAACCATTATCTTCCGTACAATACAAATCAAACAGTTTTTCATAATCTGGTATTCCCAATGCAGGTGCGCTTGTCAGACTATCCTTAAGGTTAAAGAAATCCTGTTCTGTTTCCTCTGTGTGTATAACATGATCGGGCTTTGAGGAAGAGACTAAGAACCCAATTCAGAGGTGGTCGTAACCGGCCGCTCGGTCGTACGCCTAACGACCGAGAATCTGGAAAAGGAAGCAATCGCATGGCCGGTCGGTCGCAACCAAAGTGACGCCCATATGTGAACAATGCACCTCCTCTAGCTAACGAGTGATAGCAGTTAGCGATCTAGTCAGTCGTTGTCAGTCGCTTATTGTTCATTTTCTTCTGATGGTTGCGGCCGCTTGTATTGTGTTGATGCCCACAAAAAATAAAAAAATGCATAGAGAAAGCCATCACTATGAAATTTATTTATTCTTATTATTCGCTAATGCAAATGCAGCTGAATCAATTCCAAGCCAATTAGTGTTATTAGCTTCAACAATCGATTATTAGCTGCTTGCATTGTGTGGCTCAAAATAGAAACATCTTTCCTAACATCAGTTACGTTTGATACTATTGATTGTACTGTGTGGCTTACGGGAGCTCCTACCTACCTTAAGCTGTACAATCAGCCAGCCCTCTAACCTGCTCGCAGAGTGACGTTTTACTACTTCCAGCCTTCTATGTCGGTCGTAGCAGGTCATTTACGTACGCCCCTAAACGTCCTCAAAACGCTGAGGCACGCCTGCATTTTCAGACCACTACCCCCATCAACACCCACAAACTGCCTTTCATGTCAATCAACTCTCGGAAGCCACTTCCTACTCGTAAGCCGTACGATCTACAGCATTTTGGATCGCAAAGCCTTATATGCACATGTGCACAACTAACCGTACGCATGCGTGGTTTGGAAACATCGGATGCGTACGACCGAGCAGCCGCTTACGACCGACTCTGTATGAAGTCCTAAGTCCTGTAATGGGAAAGCCAAAATTGAAAAACCCGGGATCCACATTCTGCAGTATCCACACATTCCCAAGAAGGTACGGATTTGCTGTTGTTCTGCGGCAGTGTCATGGTCTGTATGGCCTGGATTCTATAAGTGGTCAGGTGTTGTAACCCCTGGGTTAGGCAGTGTCCCAGATATTTAACCCTGGACTGGCATGGCTGTAATTTGTCCTTGACAACCTTGTGTCCTGTCTGTGAGAGATGAAGCAACAGTAGTTTAGTATCAATTAAACATGACATAAATGAATCAGAACACAACAATAAATCATCTACATATTGTATTAGTACAGATCAATTGGCAGGTAGAAAAGATTGTAAACAGTCGTGTAAGGTCTGGGAGAAGATACTGGGGCTGTCTATGAAGCCCTTGGGAAATCGTGTCCATGTGTATTGTACCCCCTGTATGTAAATGCAAATATGTACTGACAGTCAGGATGAAGAGGGACAGAGAAGAAAGCAGAACAGAGATTAATGACAGTAAAATGGGTTGCATTTGGTGGGATCTGCATTAGAATGACAGCTGGATTCGGCACTACGGGGAATTGGCTCTCTACTACCTTATTAACCCCTCTCAGGTCCTGTACCATCCTATAACCCCTCCCACCACTCTTCTTCACTGGAAAGATGGGACTGTTGGCTACACTCGCTGTTCAGACTAAAATTTCCTGTTGTAATAACCACTCAATTATGGGATAAACCACTATCTCTACATCCTGTTTTAACAGGTACTGGGGAATTTTTGGAGCTTGCCTACCGCTTTTTAGATTTACCATTATGGGAGCTAAATTTGCCATTAATACAGTGTCCTGTCCATCTTTGGTCCAAAGTTAACCTGGTATTTGAGGTAACATTTGCTCTACCTGAGATGGATTCTTATCTGAAACAGTAGAGTGAAACATTAACCTTTGGGGAGTGTCCAATATATCCCTCACCTCGCGCGCAACTCTCTCTGGGATATCTAGAAATATACCATCAGGGGTACAATAAATGACACATCCCATTTTACATAACAAATCCCTTCTCAGTAGGTTAGTAGGGGCTGCTGCTGGCAGGAGAAAGGAATGCTTGGTGTGCAATGGACCGATAGTAACCTCTGCAGATTTGGTTAAAGGATAATGTTGCACTTTACCTGTTACACCCATTGCTGGTACTGTTTTGCTGGTCACCTGTAAATTAGATGGAGATTTTATCACTGATATGGTCACCCCTGTGTCTACAAAAAAAGAATGTTTAGTACCAGCTACATCAACTAACATGACAGGTTCTTCACTAACATCCCCAGTTAACCTGACTGACTGTAGACTACAGGTGTGACCTGACCCCTAGAGCTGACTGTCTTCTTCCAGCAAAGCGTTCACTGCTGCAACGTGAGCAGGTGATGGCTGGAATTGTCCTGTCTGTTGTGGGTGCCCCCTCTGTGGGTATGTCGGTGTTCCCTGGTTTGGTGATTCCCATTTCTTAGCCTTACAGAACTTACTTATGTGGCCCTCCTTGTTACATCTATAACACCTTCGTCATTGACGTGTTGTGAAAGGTGGTTGTTGTGTGGGTTGGGGAATGAGGAAAGATTGTGGTTGTGTATAGGGATAAGGGTTTGGAGGTTGTATGGGATGAGTGTAGTGTGGCTGAGTGTGATAAGAGTGCTGCGGTGTTATTTGCATTCCTTCCAGAGCAAAGATACTAACAGCCATTAGTTTCTCACTCTGCATTTCTCTCTTCCTAAAGATGTTTTTATCATGTTCAATTGTAGATTCCCTGAGTGTGTCTACTGTAACTCCTCTCCACCCAGGAAGCAAGGTCTGAACCCTGGCCTTTAGAGTGTCCTTAAGACCATCCATAAGCACTGTGATTGTCATTTCCCTTTGATGGGTCTTGTCTTTTATATCTTCTATGCCTTGTGGCCACCACACCATGTGCAACCGGATTCACATTGGGAACAGTTATTGTCCGGACGGGATGGATGCCTGCCATAATGCTACCTTTGGCTTGATTACCTAGTTGAGCATTCAGCCTACTGCTACTATGTATGGTATTAGTAATCTCCGCTACTGTTAAAGCGGGTGTTAATACTTCCTGCACTGGTGGGGCTACCTCCATTTCAGGTACCAGCGGGGCAGCTACCTGTGCTTGCTGTGGTGGTACATTTAACATTTGTGCAACATGGGAGAGAGCGGACATCACAACAGGTTCATCACCTGCATCATAAACATGTTCCTTATAGATACTTAGAAGAGGGTATGTCACACGCCGCCCTGGAGACCCCAGAACCAGACCCCGTCACCTACCTTTGCGGGTGCTGACCCACGCTGTCTTCCGGCTCCCACGCTGTGCGCTGCTTCCCTCTCTCTCTGGCCGGTCTCCGCTGTCCTCTGGAAGGTCCCGCTGCTCTGCTGCTCCCACGCTGGCTCCTGCTGGTCGCTGGTCCCCGCTGACTTCTTCTGAGAAGCGCTGTCCTCCGGTCCATGGGCGCGGCCGTCTTGGATTGCCCATGTGACACGCTACCACCAATGAGGAGTCTTCTCCTTCTCTCTCAGCCTGTCAGCTCCCAGCATCCACTATATAAGGTTCCCCGCTGTCCTCTGGAAGGTCCCGCTGCTCTGCTGCTCCCACGCTGGCTCCTGCTGGTCGCTGGTCCCCGCTGACTTCTTCTGAGAAGCGCTGTCCTCCGGTCCATGGGCGCGGCCGTCTTGGATTGCCCATGTGACACGCTACCACCAATGAGGAGTCTTCTCCTTCTCTCTCAGCCTGTCAGCTCCCAGCATCCACTATATAAGGTTCCCCAATGCTGACACAAGTTGCCAGTGCAACTAGTTTCCTAGTGAGCTTTCCCACTGTGCTCCAGTCACTGCAAGTAGCTTCCCAGCTACCGACATCTACCCCACGGCTATCCAGCCGCTCCACGTAGCCACCCAGCTACCAACGTCTACCCACGGCTATCCAGCCGCTCCACGTAGCCACCCAGCTACCAACATCTACCCACGGCTATCCAGCCGCTCCACGTAGTCACCCAGCTACCAACGTCTACCCACGGCTATCCAGCCGCTCCACGTAGCCACCCAGCTACCAACGTCTACCAACGGCTATCCAGCCACTCCACGTAGCCACCCAGCTACCAACGTCTACCCACGGCTATCCAGCCACTCCACGTAGCCACCCAGCTACCGTCTACCAACGGCTATCCAGCCGCTCCACGTATCCACCCAGCTACCAACGTCTACCCACGGCTATCCAGCCGCTCCACGTAGCCACCCAGCTACCAAACGTCTACCCACGGCTATCCAGCCGCTCCACATAGCCACCCAGCTACCAACATCTACCCACGGCTATCCAGCCACTCCACGTAGTCACCCAGCTACCAATGTCTACCCACGGCTATCCAGCTGCTCCACGTAGCTTCTCAGCTCCTAACGTCCACACAAGGCTATCAAGTCTCCTCCTGCGGGCGTCTGCACCAAGTGATACAGGTCCAAGGCCCAGTCCGGGAACACAGTCTTTAAATCCCACGATTGTGACAGGGTACAAATTACTTGTTACATTTTTATGAGTTTTTAGATTGACTGTACCTTCACCCCCATCCGCAAAGGGTGGTGGTGGTGCGCTTGCACTACTGACATTACCTTCCGCAACGCTAACTTGATGTGCGTGCGCTCTACTTTGCGGCGCGCATGCAACGCTATTTGCGTGCGTGCTGCCTTGTGTCGTGCGCGAGATGCTAGTTTGCGTCGTGTGCACCCCGCTAAGCCAAATATCCTCCTCGTGCTGTCACAACTTCAAGCAATCGTTACACTTTACCCTTTTCTTCAGAGACTTTACTAAACATATACTGTCTCAGAGATTGTTCAGAACCTCCGAATCAAAGCTAACTATCTTAGGAAAAGGTGTTTTACATTTCTTGGTCATTTTGAACCATATGTCGCAATACGCTGTAGCATACGCACCATACTTTTTAAACATAACTGTCGAAGCTGGTTAATTGGCTGAGACAGAATCTGTTTAAAATTAAATCTGCACAACGGTAAATGTAGGACTGCATTACAACCCTGAACTAGAAGGTACCATCATATGATGTATAAGATTTAGACATGAATGAAATGTGTTATTAAAATGTTATTTGAAAACATCTTAAATAATGTAAGTCCCTATCCCCTTCAAGACTTCCTTTATAGGATTGGTGCATCCCCACATCTTTCCCATGATCTCCCAAGATCCGCGGTGTGCGTATAGGGGTAGTTTTATGTCCCCTCCTAGAGACACATTATTGATGGTTTAAGAACCACCTTGTGCCATGCCATAATATAACACCAAATAATATGTCATAATGTAAGCCTAAATTAAATCAATTGTAAAATCCGAGTGTGATAGCGTGTTGTTTGCTATCAAAGGGTGGACTGTCAAAGCTGGATAATTGGCTGAGACAGAGGGCTGTATTCAGAGGCGGCCATACGGTCTATGACCGCACGGCCACCTCGATGTTTGTTAAGTGCGCATGTGCACGAGGGAGCCGGCTCCTTCGTGCGCATGCGTGAGACCCGTTACGACCGACAGCGCTGGTCATAGCGGGTCTCTTTCCAAAGGTGGCAAGCTGTCGATGTTGATTGACAGCTCACCCCGTTTGGAAGGCGGGCCGGGGGGGTGGCAGCCCAAATGGAGGCATTCCCATGGCCTGCCATTTGGGGGAGGCCCACTGACATCACTAGTGATGTCAGTGGAGAGCTTCCGGCTCTGACAGAGCCAGAAGCTCTCCGGGGCTTATGACAAGTGAGACCCTACCCTAGGGTCTCGTCATAAGCCCCGATGGTAGCGATGGTCTCTGACCATCGCGACCATCACCCGAGCGGTCGTTAGAGCTGTGGGTGTTAACCCACAGCCTAATGACCGCATCAGAGGCGGGCGGTCAGGATGCAAGTGGCCGCCCAGTTTCTGAGCGACCGCTTGCATCCTCCGACCACCTCTGAATGAGGCCCAGAATCTGTTTAAAATTACATCTGCACAATGCCATTTTGCGAATGGCAACAAGACGCCATTTTGCGACTGGCTGCCAAGCGCCATTTTAGCGAATCTCACACATTATAAGTACATACGGCAATGCCATTATTTAGCTTCGTGCGATTCCCACACAATAGAAAGATGTTAAAAGTCCCCATTATATAAATACAGATAGTTACTAAAACATATAATATGATCAACCCTACAAAACACGTACTATGGTGTACTCCACAGAACACATAGCCGCACAACGCTAACTAGCATCTTTTCTCAATACCCCAATACTTACACACTGCACACTTACAGAAAAAGGTTCCCTAGCATTAAGGTTAATATTTAAGGTTTTATTCATTATCATTAATGTTGTGAAATGCATGTTATTTGATATCTAAGGTTTAGTATATGATAAGCAGACCGTGTTTGGTGTCATTCTAAACCACTGTGTCTTTGCAGATTTCTGGTTCCATCGAGGAAGAAATCGCAACATGTGTCTGCAAGTTATGGATCATAGAGAGTTAGGGATTGAAATGTTTCCTGTAATGTAGCCAGTCTAATTTGTTATGCAGTGGGAAAATGGACACAGCTGTTGGAGGCTGGAATGTGACCAATTGAATTGACCTATGAACTGTACTGTAACAGAAGAACCAGAAAGAAGAAAAAATTGAATATTGCCAACCTGTTCTATTGTATTGCCTATCTCTGTTAGAGTATATATGTGGGCTCTCTGAAACTAGATGCCAGTCTTCTTGCTTTGCTGTTGACGGAGGTTTCATCTTTGATGCCGGGATCTTGATCCAGAGCGCATGAGTATGTAACGACTGTACCTTGTGACTGTATGATTTATTTTGCGCTAATTGTATTTAGATCACAGCGTGTAACTATCTGTTTCTAATGTGAATAATAACTTTTTGTGCTTTGGAACCACAATCAAAGTCTGAAAGCAATTATTTCTTGTGCGATTCATAACGGTAAACAGCGACAATTTTAGAGTGTATAGATAGGTAGGAATCGTAGTTGGGGGCTCGCAGTGTGAAAACACGCTACAGGTCACATGGTAACATTTGGTCAGCAATCTCTCAGCAAAAGGGTGGAGGGACCATAGCAGGAAAGAACACATTGTGCCTTCGAATACCTGCTACCACTTTGTTGCTGAGAGTCCGCTACCCGTTATTGTGTGAGTTCAAGGAGTGCTGATTAGAATCTAGGGACAAGGGAGGAAGAAGTTTGTTTTCCTTCGTTGATAGAATTTTCATGTTAAAAGGGGAAGTCACACAATAGCATAAGGGTAATAATACGTTTTGTGTATTAGTCACATTATTGTGTATGTAACTAGTCGCACAATAGCGTATACGTATTTCCTGTATTGCTGCCACGTGTTTTAAACAAAGCCGTTGAGATTGCATTGTGATATTGATAGATAGCATTGCTGTAAATATATCTTGATCATTGTTGCCATAATCTTGGAAAATGTTTATTTTTCTGCGCAGAAAAAGGGTATGTAACAGTGAACATTTGTTGGTAGGGGTAACATGTTCCCTAGTTAAGGGTATCATAGGACCCTTAAGTGTTAGGTGCCTGGTGTCGGCCTAGTGGCTCGGTAGTAGATATCGCATGTTATACATATAAGCAGGTGTAGTTGTTGTCTTTGTTGTAGGTATCGGCTCTCAGTGTGATTGCAGTATTCAGTGATCAGTTAGGGTTATTTGAGCATTGTAATTGAACCGCACAGTTGTGGCAAATTGTGATTGTGAACTGAGCAGTGGGTGGACGAAATCACTGAAAAGGGTAGGTGTTATTGGAATGCCTAAATGCTAGCAGTGAAAGGTAGTCAAAAAGGGATTAGGTGCGTGGAAGCAGCCTGGTTATTATTCCATAGGTGTGTGGGCGCATCCTGTTAATATCATCCACAGGTAAGTGAAAGTAGCCTTGACATTCTTTCACCAGTCTAAATCTCTATTGAAAAGCTTAGGGTTATTTTCCCAGGATGGGAGCTAAGCAAATGGTAGAGATGTTAGATGATGTGTTGCTGTTGGAAGCGCCGCTTCTGTCGGCACGGCATATTATGCATACTAGGTATGGTGCTTATGCATCTAGGTACTGTGATGTATGGTTTGCAATGAGGAAGAGTGTTAAACCGTTTCCCAGAATTGGTAGCTTTGATAAGGAGGTATTGAACAATGTCCGAGATAGCATCTGTATGGTGCACTCTCGCATGAAAAAGATAAAATATAACGAGTGTTTAAAGTTGTGGCAGCATGAGGGGGATGCGTGGCTTAAACATGTGCACGCATCACAAACTAGCATCACGAGCACGATGCAGGAGAGTGCACACGCGGCGCTAAACTGCAGTGCGTGTGCACTGCAAAATAGCGCGCACAAACAGCAAGGTAGTATTGCCAGTGGTTCACGTGCACCACCATCGCCCTATGCGGATGGGGGTGGAGGTACAGTCGATGTAAAAACTCATAACAATATAACAGGTAACTTGTACCCTCTTCTAAGTAACTATAAGGAAAATGTTTATGATGCCATTTCCCATGCTGTACACATGTTAGATGCTCCATCACAACAAGCACGAGTGGTGGCCCCATCTTCATCAGTGATAGTACAGGAAGTGTTAACATCCACTGCACCCGTAGAGGAATTTGTTAACAATATTTGTTATGACAATAACTGTTCCAAATGGGAATGTGGATGCGAATGGTGTAGTGCCCACAAGGGAGGTAGCAATGCATTGTCCTTGGACAAGAGCTGAGCTAAATTCCATAATGAATGATTTCCCTGACCCTAAAATGAAATTATCAAAATGCCAAAGATTTTTGAAAAATGTGGGTAATGCTCACGAGCCAACCAATAAAGATTGGCGAGTGGTGTTAAGGACTTGTTTTCCACACAATACCGAAGTGAAAAAGTTTAACACGGATTGCGTATTGGATGGAGATGGTCCTTTAACAGACGAGGGTAACCAAGGTAACATTACCCGCATAATAACTCAATTGGGTGTATATTTTCCAGTAGTAGTTAACTGGAGTAAAATTTTCACCATAAAACAAAAAGAGAGTGAATCTGCAGAGGATTACTGTACCCGAGGTCTGCAGGCTATCACCCAGTACACTGGGATATAAAATAATAAAGATAGCACTCATTACAGGGACATTATCATCACGGTACTTATGGATGGTCTTAAAGACAATCTAAAGACCAGAGTCCAGACCTCACTAGCTGGCTGGGAGTTACTGTAGACACACTCAAGGAATCCGCTATTGAGCATGATAAAAACATCCTCAAGAAGAGAGAGACCCAGAGCGAGAAGCTAATGGCTGTTAGTATTCAAGCTCTAGAAGGAATGAATGTAACATCACAGCCACCAGACACACATGCACCTGCACTGCTACACGCCCTCACCAATCCTGCACCACCACAGCCCTACCCCACTTATCACATACAGCCACAAAACCCATACTATCCACAACCACCATATTACCCTCAAAATCCTTATCCACACCCACAATCTTTCCCTACCTCTCAACCCACACAGCAACCCTTTCACCCACCCCACTCACGAAGGTGCTTTAACTGCAACCAAGTGGGACATGTAAGTAGGAACTTTAAGGTGAAGAAGGTAGGACCCACATAAGGGATATACACAGAGTGCAGGAAATTTTCCACAATCACCAGCTCCAATTGTGGCCTTAAATGTTGTATTGGAGAGTGAAAGTCAGTGCTAAGGGTCAGGTCATACCTGTAGTCTACAGATAGTCAGGTTAACTGGAAGTACTAGGGAAGAACCGGTGATGATGGTTGATGTAGCTGGTACTAAACATCCTTTTATTGTAGACACAGAGGCAACCAGATCAGTGATAAAATCTCCCACTAATTTACAGGTGACCAGCGAGACAGTACCAGCAATGGGTGTAACGGGTAAAGTGCAACATTGTCCTGTAACTAAATCCACAGAGGTCACTATGGTATGACCAGGCATTATTTTCTCCTGGCAGCAGCGGCTCTAACCTACTGGGAAGGGATTTGTTATGTAAGATGGGAAGTGTCATATAATGTATCCCTGATGGTATATTTTTAGATATCCCAGAGAGAGTTGCACACGAGGTGAGGGATATGTTGGACACTCCCCAAAGGATAATGTATCACTCTACCAGTTCAGGTAAAAATCCATCTCAGGTAGATCAAATGTTATCCCAAATTTCCGATTCACTTTGGACCAAAGATGGACAGGACACTGGATTAATGGCAAATGTAGCTCCCATAATGGTAAATCTAAAAAGCGGTAGGCAAGCTCCAAAAATTCCCCAGTACCCATTAAAACAGTAGGTAAAGTTAGGGGTTTATCCTATAATTGAGCGGTTATTACAGCAGGGAATTTTAGTCCGTACAGCAAGTGTAGCCAACAGTCCCATCTTTCCTGTGAAGAAAAGTGGTGGGAGGGGTTATAGGCTGGTACAAGACCTTAGAGGGGTTAATAAGGTAGCAGAGAGCCAATTTCCCGTAGTGCCGAATCCAGCTGTCATTCTAATGCAGATCCCACTAAATGCCACCCATTTCACTGTCATAGACCTCTGTTCTGCTTTCTTCTCTGTACCTCTTCATCCTGACTGTCAGTACCTATTCACTTTTACATACAGGGGTGTACAATACACATGGACACGATTGCCCCAGGGCTTCATAGACAGCCCCAGTATCTTCTCCCAGACCTTACACGACTGTTTACAATCTTTTCAACCTGCCAATGAATCTGTTCTAATACAATATGTGGACAATTTATTGTTATGTTCTGATTCATTTATGTCATGTTTAAATGATACTAAACTTTTATTGCTTCATCTCTTGCAAACAGGACACAAGGTTGTTAAGGACAAATAACAGCCATGCCAGTCCAGGGTTAAATACTTGGGACATTACCTAACCCAGGGGTTACGATATCTGACAATTGACAGAATCCAAGCCATACAGACTATGACACTGCCGCAGAACCAACGGCAAATCCGTACCTTCTTGGGAATGTGTGGATACTGCAGAATGTGGATCCCAGGTTTTTCTATTTTTGCCTTGCCATTACAGGACTTAGGGGGTCATTCAGACCCGGTTGCAAGCACCGATGTGCTTGCAACCGGGTAGATGGGTAGCCCTGCACATGCGCAGCGGCCTCACTGCATGTGCGCAAGCCCTGGAGCGAGAAACTCTCTTGCTCTAGAGCTCACTACAAAAGGGGCGGCTGTCGATGTTGATCGACAGCGCGCCCCTTTTTGTAGATGGGCCGGGGGGTGGTTTCCAAAACGGAGGCATTCCTTAAGGAATGCCTACCATTTTGTGGGCGGCCACACTGACATCATCAGTGATGTCAGTGGGGAGCTTCTTGCTCCATCAGAGCAGAAAGCTCCCTGGGGCTTGTGAGTGCCCAGAACCAACCTTAGAGTCTGGTTGCAAGTCCCGATGGTTGCGATGGTGATCACCATCACGACCATCACACTGGTCGCTAGCTAAGCTGTGGGTGGTAACCCACTGCTTAGCTTGCGACCAGGAGGACGCACCAAAAAAAAATAAGCGCCCGCCCTCATTCAGAGAGAGCGATCGCTTCTTGCGACCGCCTCTGAATGAGGTCCTTAGTCTCTTCCTCAAAGCCTGATCATGTCATACACACAGAGGAATCAGAGCAGGCTTTCCTTAATCTTAAGGATAGTCTGACAAGAGCACCTGCATTGGGAATACCTGATTATGAAAAACCTTTTGATTTGTATTGTAAAAGCAAATGGTTGGGCAGCAGGTGTCCTCACACAAAAACATAGTGATGCCAGTAGGCCCGTAGCATACAACAGTGCACAATTGGACACTGTGGCAAGATCACTCCCAACGTGTTTAAGAAGTGTAGCAGAAACTGCTCTATTGGTCAGTAAGAGTGAGGATGTGGTATTAGGCCATGATATGATTGTCTATACTCCCCATGCTGTATCTGCTTTGCTAAACTCTGCCCAAACCAGACATGTCTCCTCAGCTAGGTTCACAAAATGGGAACTAGCCCTTATAGCACCTGCAAACATCACCATCAAACGGTGCAGTACGTTAAATCCAGCTACGTATTTGCCATATGTGTAACATGATGCACAAAGGGTGGAGAGAGGTGAGTTGCTGGCGGAAGGTGAGTTCTGGAGGTATATTGATGCACATGACTGTATGTAATATCTGAATCAAACCTTTACTGCAAGACCTGACATACGGGATACACCTTTAGAAAATGTAGATGTGACATTTTACACAGATGGGAGTTGTCATACACAAACTGACACTGGAGAGTTAAGTACAGGTTATGCTGTGGTAAATGACGAAGATGTCATAGAGGCCGAACCTTTAGGTCCACCACACTCGGCCCAAGTGGCGGAACTGGTGGCATTGAGGAGAGCGTGCGAATTAGCGGAAGGTAAATCTGCTAATATCTACACTGACTCTAGGTATGCCCTCGGGGTGGTACATGATTTTGGGGCTCTATGGCATCTGAGAAATTTTATAACAGCAGCAGGCACACCAATCGCACATTCCAGATATATAAAAGGACTACTGACAGCGATCCAATTTTCTAAGACAGTGGAAGTAATTAAGTGTAAATCCCATACATGTGAGGATGATCCGGCGTCACTGGGCAACAACAGGGCAGATGAAGCTGCCAAATGGGCAGCAGGGTTAAAAGTAAATGTGCCAATTAACCAAATGATGTTTCAAATGATTGACATGCTGAAATTAATTGAGATGCAAAATTTGTGTTCCATTCAGGAAAAGGCAGTCTGGAGGTCCAAGGGATGTGGGCAAGAGTTTTCTGGACTCTGGGGAGATGGACAAGGTAAGCCAGTGGATAGTAAGGCGTACTCCCCAAGCCTGGGAATTGATCCCTACCGAACCATCCCACATTCCTCCGACCGACGGACCGTTTCAGGTAATACAAATTGATTTTATCCAATTACCACCTGGCAGGAATCTCAAGTATGTATTAGTGTGCACTGATGTGTTTTCTAATTGGGTTGAGGCATACCCAGCTGCCACTAATACTGCTGCATTTACTGCTAAGAAAATTGTTCAGGAGTTTGTATGCAGATACGGTACCCCTAGAGTTATTGAAAGTGATAGGGGTACTCATTTCACAGGTGATGTCTTCCAAAACATGTGTAAGCTGATGGGTATTAATAGTAGACTTCACACCCCCTACCAACCGCAAGTGCCAAGGTGGAGAGGATGAATGGTACTATTAAAAACAAATTAAGTAAAATCATGGCGGAAACTGGACTGGGTTGGCCAGAAGCACTACCACTTGTCCTCCACAGTATCAAGACAACTCCTAGACCCCCTCTCAATCTGTCCACCTTTGAAATACTGTTTGGTAGACAACCTCATTTGATTATAAATCCGCATGAAGATTTGAAAAGTAACAACGAGGTAACTGTAAGGTATCTTATAACAATGAGTAAACAGTTAAAACAGCAACAGCAGAAACTGAAATTGTTGTCACATAATATGCCTGAAACAAACTGTCATGATGTTGAACCTGGAGAATTTGTTATGATCAGAAATTTCTTGCGTTCACGTTGTTTGACTGATCGGTGGGAAGGTCCTTATCAGGTGTTGCTGACGAGTACAACTTCATTGAAGGTGGCGGATAGAGATACCTGGGTCCATTCCACTCACTGTAAGAAGGTCAGCCAACCGGTGGAGAGACAAGGCAGAATCGAGGCAGATAACTTAGACCTGTCAATTTTGAGTCTGTTTCGGGAAGGTTAAAGGTTACAGTGAGATACCTGAGCTAAATAAATTTGTAGATCCTTGTTTTCAGCAATGGATTGGTCTGCTGTGGTTATCTTTGTGTTGTTTCCTATAGTCCTCATTATCTTGGGTTGTTTTGGGATCTCTGGTTTCTGTGATGGAGGACAAAGGACGGCGAGTGGAGCTGATGGTGATTTCAATGAAATTGAGTCGGGAGAAGGAGTGCTAAACCTACCAGGGGAGTATCTGACCAAACCCAGTACAGTAATTGTTAAGAGATCTGCTATTCTGGATACTCAGAGACAGTGTGAAGATCTATCGTCTGAGGATTATTGAATGCGTGTGTTCTGTGGGTCCGTAGTCAATGAGAGATGCATCCAACAGTGCCAACCTAAGTATAACCAGTATTGGGGTGGGTATCTTTTAGAGGATTATCATACCATGGTGGGCAAAGTTTTAAACCAAACCGACTGTTGGGTGTGCTCTCACGTGCTCCACGGACAGCATAATGTAGGATTAGTACCATTTCCATTAAATGTCTCTGAGATTTTAGAATTACAAAAAGGGAAGACACTGGATGGAAAATTTCTTAACACCAAACCACCCGATTTTAAACTCCACCAGTACCAGGTAGATAAAACACTTTTATGTTTGAACATCACCAACTCCAATGAAAAAGAAAGTTGGGAGGTGACTGGGAATAACCAGATGATGACCTTCTCACTAAGAGCTGATCATGAGCCTATGAATTAGGAACTGTTACGCACAATTAGGTGGAAGACACTTCCGTTATAAATATACACTAAGTAACACAAAAGAAATGGCTGGCAGAGTACCAAAAGTGTACTGTGCTAGGGTTATACAACCAGAAACGTGTATTAGCCAGATGGAAGAACTTGAGATAGGATCATTTGTTAGGGAAATGTGCTGGATGATCATGATGCATTCTATTCCTCATGTTCTCCCCGATGATGTATATTTTATATGTGGAAGGGAAGCGTATAAGTGGCTCTCTCCAATTTCCGAAGGTTTGTGTTATCTGGGAAGAGTACTTCCAGAGGTTATGACCCTTACACATGGTGAAATGCTTGGTATTCATAAAAACACACCATCCCCATACCTTCACACACAGTATGAACATAGAGACAAAAGAAATATGATACCTGGTGATGTACATAAAGCCATACAGTTAATTACTGAGACAACTGGCTTTCAAGTTTTGGTAGCATTGGATCCCACCAGGATCGCTCGGGGTACACTAAATTTTAGATATATCCAAGATCTTGCTAAATTAATAGATTATATCACCGAATTGTATGATGACACATTTAGGTACACAGGTAAGGAGTTGCAGGCCTACAAGAAAGAACTGGTGCAACACAGATTAGCTGTCACTGGAGGGTATTGCATAACTTTGGCCACCCAATTTGGTGTAAATTGTTGCACATACATTACAAATAATACTAGTGACCCCAAGGAGGTGATAGACCGGAAGATGGAAATTCTGCAGCTGAAATTGGAATTTCGGAAGAACCATAATGCTTCAGTGGCTGAAGTAGAGGAGAAGGTAGAGGAATGGGTTTCATGGTTGAACCCAGTGAAATGGTTCTCAGGTCTAGGAGAGTGGTTCCAGGAAATTATTGCGAGTATAGGTAAACTCCTGATCCTCATACTGGTTGTCATCATAGTAACTGGCTTATGTGTCACTTGTGTTCCTACTGTGTTGAAATGTGGAAAATGTAAAGATAAGGTAAACCGAAAGAATGAAATTATGATGGTGGTCAGTAGTAACAATATGAATACTGAGGTAAATGTAGGACTGCATTACAACCCTGAACTAGAAGGTACCATCATATGATGTATAAGATTTAGACATGCATGAAATGTGTTACTAAAATATTATTTTAAAACATCTTAAATAATGTAAGTCCCTATCCCCTTTAAGACTTCCTTTATAGGATTGGTGCATCCCCACATCTTTCCCATGATCTCCCAAGATCCACGGTGTGCGTATAGGGGTAGTTTTATGTCCCCTCCTAGAGACACTTTATTGATAGTTTAAGAACCACCTTGTGCCATGCCATAATATAACACTAAATAATATGTCATAATGTAAGCCTAAATTAAATTAATTGTAAAATCCGAGTGTGATAGCGTGTGGACTGTCGAAGCTGGATAATTGGCTGAGACAGAATCTGTTTAAAATTAAATCTGCACGACGCCATTTTGCAAATGGCAACAAGACACCATTTTGCGACTGGCTGCCCAGTGCCATTTTGCGAATCTCACACATTATAAGTACATACGGCAATGCCATTATTTAGCATTGTGCGATTCCCACACAATAGAAAGATGTTAAAAGTCCCCATTATATAAATACAGACAGTTACTAAAACATATAATATGATCAACCCTACAAAACACTTACTATGGTGTACTCCACAGAACACGTAGCCGCGCAACGCTAACTAGCGTCTTTTCTCAA
This sequence comes from Taudactylus pleione, assembly GCA_031769625.1. NCBI lineage: Eukaryota > Metazoa > Chordata > Amphibia > Anura > Myobatrachidae > Taudactylus > Taudactylus pleione. Next base: position 3,071,268 of record JAUIMM010000079.1, on the reverse strand, counting down.
TACCCCAATACTTACACACTGCACACTTACAGAAAAAGGTTCCCTAGCATTAAGGTTAATATTTAAGGTTTTATTCATTATCATTAATGTTGTGAAATACATGTTATTTGATATCTAAGGTTTAGTATATGATAAGCAGACCGTGTTTGGTGTCATTCTAAACCACTGTGTCTTTTCAGATTTCTGGTTCCATCGAGGAAGAAATCGCAACATGTGTCTGCAAGTTATGGATCATAGAGAGTTAGGGATTGAAATGTTTCCTGTAATGTAGCCAGTCTAATTTGTTATGCAGAGGGAAAATGGACACAAAGAGCTGTTGGAGGCTGGAATGTGACCATACGAATTGACCTATGAACTGTACTGTAACAGAAGAACCAGAAAGAAGAACCAATGGAATCATTCTAACCTGTTCTATTGTATTGCCTATCTCTGTTAGAGTATATATGTGGGCTCTGAAACTAGATGCCAGTCTTCTTGCTTTGCAGTTGACAGAGGTTTCATCTTTGATGCTGGGATCTGGATCCAGAGTGCGTGCGTATGTAACGACTGTACCTTGTGACTGTATGATTTATTTTGCGCTAATTGTATTTAGATCACAGTGTGTAACTATTTGTTTTTATTGTGAATAAGAACTTTTTGTGCTTTGGAACCACAATCAGAGTGTGAAAGCAATTATTTCTTGTGCGACTCATAACGCTAAACAGCGACAATTTTAAAGTGTATAGATAGGTAGGAATCGATATAACATACCTGGCCAACCCTAACGACCCTTCCATCTGCAGCACATCATCGACCATTACTAGAGATTGCCTCGCACCCATCTGAGAAAACGCTTGGCAATTTCTAGAGAATTTAGATTGGTGAACAATTTTCAGTGAGCTACGTTCACGCACTCCCTCCCGTTATACACAGCAGACCCGCCTGGCGTTACAGTCGGCTTGTATAGTTACAGTCGGCTTGTATAACGAGGAGCAGAATAACCACCTATTGCAACTTATTCTACTTGCGACGATATTAACTCAAGCTTCCATCGCTCGCTTCCTACTTTGAGTTTACTCCCACTGGTAGCATCTAGAAGTTCCAATAACTCCTACCCTTGCCAGCATTTTAACTCCCACGACAACCCGCTTCACAATCACGGTTTATATAACCATGCGGTCCGATCGCATTCCCCAAAGAACCTAACTGATCAATGGACTTTGCGATTAATGGTTGCCGGACCAAGAAACCCCTTAGTCTCTCGATAACCTAAACCACAATGTACCTGCTTTGTACACTGGCCCAGTAGTTTGTACGGCCCTGCAAGGCACCTACCGAGTTTCCCCGAGGTTTAACAAACAGTAACCTCCACTATTTTAAGCTTAACAGACAGTAGCCTTTACAATCACACACCTTTTCTGCGCAGAAAATAAAAACCTTTTTCCCTTAATACGGCAGTATAATTCAGAGGTTTTAACAAGCAATCATGCTATACATACAATAACTGTTTTGAACACGTGGCAGCAATACAGTAAATGTGCGTATGCTATTGTGCGACTTCACCTTTTAACACTAACCTTTATCAATGAAGGAAAACAAACTTTTTCCTTCCTTGTCACTGGATTCTAATCAGCGCTCCTTGAACTCACACAATAACGGATAGCGGTCTCTCAGCATCAAGTGGTAGCAGGTTTTCGAAGGCACAATGTGTTCTTTCCTGCGTATGGCGCCTCCACCCTTTGCTGAGAGATCAATAGCCGTGTGTTACCATGTAAATTGGCAGCGTGATCTCACTCTACGAGCCCCCAACTATGAATATCTAATGATCTATACACCCTAAAAGTCGCTATTTAGCGTTGTAAGTCGCACAAGAAATAATTGCTTTCCAGACTTTGATTGTGGTTCCAAAAGCACAAAAAGATATTATTCAACAAAAAGCATATAGTTACAATATAGTTACATAGTATAAATACAATTAGCGCAAACAAATTATACAATCACAAGGTACAGTCGATACATACGCATGCGCTCTGGATCCAGAATTCCCGGCATCAACTATGAAACCTCCGTCAACAGAAAAGAAAGATGACTAACTACTAGATCCAAGGTGCTTGCATATAAACCCTTGCAGAGATAGGCAATACAATAGAACAAGTTGGCATAATCCCATTGGTTCTTCCTCCTGGTTCTTCTGTTACGATGCAGTTCATAGGTCAGTTTGTATTGTAATAGTTCAGCCTCCAAAAGCTCTTTGTGTCTGTTTTCCCGCCGAAGAACAAGTCTAAACTGGCTAATAAACATTACATTACAGAGTACATTTCAATGCCTATCTCTCTATGATCCATAATTTACAGGTGCATGTTGCAATTTCCTTGCCGATGGAACCGGAAGTCTGCAAATAAACAGTGGTTCAGAATGGCACCAAACACGATCTGCTTATCATGTACTAAACCTTAGATCTTAAATACAGTCAATTCATAACCTAATTAATAATGAATATAACCTTGAATATTAACCTTAATGCTAGGGAACCTTTCTATGTAAGTATGCAATGTGTAACTGTAGGGATATTAAGAAAAGACGCTAGTTAGCATTGTGCATCTATGTGTTTGTGGAGTACACCATGGTGCGTGCTTTGCAGGATTGTTCACATTATATGTTGTAATAAATGTACGTATTTGTATAATGAGGACTTTTAACCTGGGGCAGTGGCAGAGGCACGATGCTAATAATCATAACAGAGCCGTCCACGGGGTATTGTACAGTTGCTACTATGCGTGTTGTGTTTTATGTGTAGAGTACTTTAATAAACAGCGCAACTGTGCGCTGTGCATCTTGTATATTATATGTATGTTTGTTTTGTATGTATGGGGTATGGTGGGAAAACAATATGCGGTAGCAATGTAATCACATGATGCTAATAATAGCATATTAGTATCGCACACAATGGTTTCAGGCTGACGACGCAAGAAAGGCGTCGTCAGGGGCAACATAAAATGGCGTTGTGCAGATTCTAATTTTAAAATTTAGGTCTCAGCCAATCATCCGGCTTCGACACAAATTTATGCACAATTTCAGCTGAAATAGAAAAGCTTAAGAACGTAAAATGTTTGGTAATAAATAATATGGTACGGCTAGCAATAATGCAGCTTTCATTAGTAACAAGGTTAGTGACGCAGCAGTCATATATATGGCAATAAAGAACTTCAGTGATCAGGAAGCTTGCTGTCATCCATATAATGAAGTCTCAAACATGTGCATGCCTTATATGAAGTCCTGGTAATACGTTTTTGCTGAAGAGTGGTGTCAGCTCACTCCCAAGGTTGTAACATTGTACATTGGTATCCAGGAAAAAGAAAGAGAAGTAGGCTCTCTTAGTGGGGCACTCTTACTTTAGACATATATAAAATGTAACTTTTATTTATAATATTTAAGATAATCCCAAGGTATATGTAAATAACAAACAACACAGAACAACATATATCAACCAAAAAATCTTGATAGAGTGGCTATCATTTCCAATTAGTTAAATCAACAATTTTTCATAATATAAAGACAGGATATGTTTGCCAAGGATTTTGTGCTTATCAAAAACCCTGAATTACCATTCACATCATTCAAATATGATAAAATGTCTTCTAGATGTGTGAATCCCACACTCTATAACAAAAGGGCGAAAGTATTGTTCAGGAATAACGATAATGCTCATATATCAAACCCTATATTGGGTATATTGGGTAAATGATTTTAATATCCCGTATGGCACAGTGCAATTATAAAATATATCACATGTGTACCATGATTCCTATATCAGAAATCATACGTAGACATATTGAGACATTTAGACGCTAGTAATGCTATTCACATGTGATGTGTAGATATCTACACCAATGGTCTCACCTACCACGTACGTTACCATAACCATGAATCACAGAATATATATTCCCTCGACACACATATATATACACATATGGCACCAGTGTCTGCTTAAGGTCAGCAGTGTGTATATGAAAAAATAATCGTAAAATTCTCTCATACTCCCATAAAGACACAGGATACTGTACCGTGTATGCAGAAAGTATAATGGACCCAGAGTTCTAAGTGATATAATACAATATGACAGACACGGAGGTCTGAATAATAAGATATGATATTACCCTTCACCCTAAATCGGGTATATTGGGTAAATAATTACAATATGATATATATCAAGGTGCCGTTTTTAGGGTATATCGTACGTATGCATTTGTACCTATATCGGAATATAATGCATGGATATCCCAGCAGTTTTTAGGAACTAGTGGTGCTGTTTACATATGGTGTGTAGAAATCCACTCCAATAGTTACATCTACCATGTTGATTGCCATAGCCAGGGATCTCAAAATGTGTTGTCCCCTGTACATATATGCCTACACCTAGCACTAGTGTCCGCTTATAATCATCAGTGTGTGGCTAATATAAAGAAATAATTATTGAGCTATCACACAGTCCTATGGGAGCACAAGATACTGTGCCATCTTATGCAGGCAATATAGTAAACACAGTAAATCTGGATGGTAAATTATAGGCAATACAACAGACACGGAGGTCTGAATGGTAGGATACAGTGTTACCCTTTAAATGGGAAGAGCAATCATGGTCGGCCTGTGCACCCGCCTGACCATCCGCCTTGATGTCCTTGGACGCGCGTTTCGCCCGTGGTGGGCTTGTTCACCAACACATACCGAACAGACCAGCTGTTCTCACCTTTTATACATCCTGTCAGCAGGACGTTCCGTTCCCATAGTAACAGAGAGTCCTCATCTATTGGTCCACTAGCTCACGTGACCCCTTACTCTGGGTCACGTGTGTCGGACCAGCCATACATCATTAGGCAGTCTCTGTAAGTAATCATACTACGTACTTAGGTTAAGCGGAATCCCTATGTTTTGTACATTTAACTCCCTCATTGCTGTAATTCCAATAAGCATCATAGGAAGCCGCATAGAATGAACTCCCTTATTGCTGGTATATCTCGACCTGCGCTGTGGGAGGAAAAAAGAACGGGTGATATATAGAAATAGTATCTGCACCCGTAGTTAATCTTAAGGTAAATTCAGATTAGAGAATGAATAGTGTAAGTAAACATACAGACAAAGAATCTCTTGATGTAAGTATCTAATTATAAGAAAGGAACAAAAGAGGGAAATTGTTCTAGATATAACAAAAATACAATGGAGATTAATCTTAGGTAAATAATTAGTGAATAAAGGTAAGTTTGATCGGTAGAACTCCGGTAATCTACCATAGTATAGGTGAATCCAACTAAGTTTGGCCCATTGAGTCATAAGTTAACAGGAATATAAACATGGTACATACATTTGCTCCAACGTTTTATTCTTGTTCTTCTTACATCAATCATGTGAGGATCATTAGAGTTATTTAAGATTAGTTCGTACAGATGGTCTTTAACCTACAATGATAAATGTGTGGCCTATTATATTTGCATGATCGATTAAATTATACTATGTAGGTAATGACCTATAAGAATTTGAGTTCTACCATATGTGGATTCAGTCCACATAGTAAGTATATGTATTATAGGATTTGTCGATCTAAGATAATGTATAAATAATTGAAAAGAGTCCTGAGAACAAATGTGTCCTGTTAGATAGAGTCTTGTATACAGGGGAATATTGGAGGCTAACAAGAAAAACCAGAACAAAAATCATAATGAAGATGAAGATAATAATACTAATACTATGTGTGAATAAAAAAATGAAATAGGAAAAAGAAAATAGAAAATATAGATACGCCCCAAATATGTTACACCCACAACAGCTGCTGCATGTCATTATATAATACATTGAATGACATGTGAGCGTGTCGCGTAATGTGATTATAGGGTGTGAATAAGTACACGGGGTATCTGCTATTACATTGTATCAGCCGAAGGACTCATGATAATATCATTGCAGGAGTCCTTCCTGAAAATTTATAATGAGAGTACCCTTAAGGATATATGGATTACAGATGAGTACAATTAATGATAATCCAAAAGTCTCACTATAGAGGCACTTTTACAAGACATCCATCATATATCCAAGACATTGATGATGAATGAACATTGAAATCATACATAACGTGAGATGAAGAAAAAAGACGAATGTAGTAGCTATATGTGGCAGTACTGGCTGGTTTCAAGCTCTGTTGCGTGGCATTGCAGAGGCTGGAATTCCTGTTTTCCTGTCACTGCTGCATACATGGAAAAAATTATCAATGTTACAGGAGAGATAGAAATAATAAGGTGCATGTAGTGTATCTAATAATCCATCTAATTTATAATGGAGAAAATGTGATAATATAGTGAAAAACTATATGAATTATAATGATTACTAAGTGTATATAAGAACTTGCAGATTGTGCGACAGGAAGAGAAATCTCTGAAAGAAAAAAGTAGGAAAATAAGAGTAAAGATGTAGTGTGAGAGTCCCAAAGAGACATGGTGACAAGTTATTTAAAAAAATAAATAGTGTGTCATCTCTGTTCTAGATCAATGGATGCCTATTAGTGATTAAACAAAAGAATCATCGTAATAAATGTAAAATATTTATTACTCAATGAAGGCGCTATAGTTGATAGTTTCATTAAGGCCTACTGGATTTAATGTTCCCAGTTTATATGTCCAAGCACTTTCTCTCTTAAGCAATTCACGTACCATGTCTCCTCCACATATGCCCAGGCTGATTTTTTCTAAGCCAAAGATTTTAAAATCTGAACTCGATCCTTGATGATGTTTCAGGAAATGTCGGGCTACTGATGTCAATTTCCTGTTTTTCTCCAAATCGGATGATGCATTTCTAATAGATCCAATGTGTTCTAGGATTCGATGTTTGAATGCCCGTGAAGTCATGCCCACATATTTTTTATCACAGCTGCAGATTATGCAATAGATTATTCCTATCGTGTTGCAGTTCATGAAGTTCTTAATATGTAATGTCTGACCAAATTTGTCCTCTATTTTGTTGGTTTTAAGTATATATTGGCATGCTCTGCAGGAACCACATGGGAAAGTACCTGTAAGTTTTGTTGGCCTCGGTGGATTTTTAACGAAATGGCTTTTTACTAGTCCATCCCGTAGATTCTTGGATCGTCTCCAGCTCATGGAGACTTTGTCTCCCAGAATCTCTGCTAGGTCTCTATCTAAATGTAGAGTGTGCCAGTGTTTTTGAATAATTCTCTGTATTACCCTCCATTCTTTGCAGAAATCCCCAACAAAGCGGAGTTTGTCTTGGGCCTTGTTCACCTTTTGATCTTTATTTGGTAATATAAGTAATTCTCTAGCTAAATCAGACGTGTACCTCTTAGCTCTCTTGATGGATCTTTTACTGTATCCTCTTTCCATGAGTCTTACAGTGAGTTCCACACACTTTTCTTCAAAGATCCTTTTATCCGAGCAATTTCGTCTCAGTCTTAGGAATTCGCCCTTGGGTAAATTCTCAATAGTTGGGGGAAAGTGGGCACTTGTTTGATGTAATAAATTATTTGTGGCAGTTTCTTTGTGAAAGAGTTCTGTCTGAATCATATCGGTGGGATCTTTATAGATTTTAAGATCCAGGAAAGGGACTGATTTTCTGCTAATGAGATGTGTCAGTTTGAGATTGATGTTGTTAGTATTCAGAGTTCTAATGAATATCATCAAAGAGTCCTCATCACCCTCCCAGATCATAATGATATCATCTATGTATCTCCACCATGAAGTTATATACTTCGTAAGATTGTCGTTCTCATCACAAAAAAACTATCTCTTTTTCCCACCACCCTAGAAATAGATTAGCATATGTCGGAGCACAAGAAGCTCCCATTGCTGTCCCCCTAATTTGAAGATAGTGGTGGTCTCCAAAAGTGAAGCTGTTTCTGGTTAACACGAATTCCAATAATTCCAAAAGGAATTGGTGGAAAACACTGTATCCTTCCATCATAAGGAAATATTTCACAGCTTTCAATCCCAATTCATGTGTTATGCTAGTGTACAATGATTCAATGTCCAATGTTACCAGGAGATGATGTTCCTCCAGTTTGACATCATTGAGTTTTCGCAGCACATCTGCTGTATCCTGGATGTAAGAAGGTAAACCAAGGACATGATGTCTAAGATGTAAATCAACAAATTTGCCCACCTTCTCTGATACTCCACCTATCCCTGATACAATAGGTCTTCCGGGTGGTTCAGTCATGTTCTTGTGTACCTTGGGAAGAAGGTAAAATGTGGGTGTTTTAGGATGTGATGTTTTCAAATATTCATGCTCACATTTAAGTATTGTACCATTATGAAAAGCTTTATCCAGTATTCTGTTCAAGATGATATTGGAGTTGTCAGTTGGATTGAAGAGAATTCTCTTATAACATTTTTCATCCTCCAATTGACGTAGGGCCTCCTTGATATACATGTCCGTGGGCCAAATTACAATATTACCCCCCTTGTCTGAGGGTTTTATTACTACGTCATGCCAATCATTCATCTTTTTCAGTATTAGTATTTCTTTATTGTTTAAGTTGCCATGGATTCTCTTGTTTTTCATATTGGAAAAACAAGAGAATCCATGGCAACTTAATTGGAGGATGAAAAATGTTATAAGAGAATTCTCTTCAATCCAACTGACAACTCCAATATCATCTTGAACAGAATACTGGATAAAGCTTTTCATAATGGTACAATACTTAAATCTCAAACTGACACATCTCATTAGCAGAAAATCAGTCCCTTTCCTGGATCTTAAAATCTATAAAGATCCCACCGATATGATTCAGACAGAACTCTTTCGCAAAGAAACTGCCACAAATAATTTATTACATCAAACAAGTGCCCACTTTCCCCCAACTATTGAGAATTTACCCAAGGGCGAATTCCTAAGACTGAGACGAAATTGCTCGGATAAAAGGATCTTTGAAGAAAAGTGTGTGGAACTCACTGTAAGACTCATGGAAAGAGGATACAGTAAAAGATCCATCAAGAGAGCTAAGAGGTACACGTCTGATTTAGCTAGAGAAATACTTATATTTCCAAATAAAGATCAAAAGGTGAACAAGGCCCAAGACAAACTCCGCTTTGTTGGGGATTTCTGCAAAGAATGGAGGGTAATACAGAGAATTATTCAAAAACACTGGCACACTCTACATTTAGATAGAGACCTAGCAGAGATTCTGGGAGACAAAGGCCCTCATTCAGAGCCGCACGCTCTGAGCAGAGCGCACGCTCTGAATGAGGGCCGGCCTCCATGAAAATGGAGCGTCCTTCTGGACGCTCGTATAGCTGTGGGTCACCACCCACAGGCTATACGAGCGTGCAGTTTGATGGCCGCGATGGTCGAGACCATCGCGACCATCGAATTTGCGAGCCGGAGCCTGCGGTTGAGGTTTTCAACCGCAAGCTCCGGAGTGATTTTGGCTCTATCAGAGCCAAAATCACTCCCACTGACATCACTAGTGATGTCAGTGGGCCGGCTTCTGACGGGAGGCGTTCCCGTGGGAACGCCCCCATCAGGGAGGCACGCCCCCGGCACGCCTACCAAAGGGGGCGTGCTGTCAATCAACATTGACAGCACGCCCCCTTTGATCGGACACAACGAGCGAAGGACTTTCCTTCGCTCGTCGCGTCTGGCGCATGCGCACGACAGAGCTCCCTCCGTTGTGCGCATGCTCAGTCCAGAACATCGACCCACTTGCGAGCGGACAGCCGCTCACGAGTGGGTCTGAATCAGGCCCAAAGTCTCCATGAGCTGGAGACGATCCAAGAATCTACGGGATGGACTAGTAAAAAGCCATTTCGTTAAAAATCCACCAAGGCCAACAAAACTTACAGGTACTTTCCCATGTGGTTCCTGCAGAGCATGCCAATATATACTTAAAACCAACTAAATAGAGGACAAATTTGGTCAGACATTACATATTAAGAACTTCATGAACTGCAACGCGATAGGAATAATCTATTGCATAATCTGCAGTTGTAATAAAAAATATGTGAGCATGACTTCACGGGCATTCAAACATCGAATCCTAGAACACATTGGATCTATTAGAAATGCATCATCCGATTTGGAGAAAAACAGGAAATTTACATCAGTAGCCCGACATTTCCTGAAACATCATCAAGGATCGAGTTCAGATTTTAAAATTTTTGGCTTAGAAAAAATCAGCCTGGGCATACGTGGAGGAGACATGGTACGTGAATTGCTTAAGAGAGAAAGTGCTTGGACATATAAATTGGGAACATTAAGTCCAGTAGGCCTTAATGAAACTATCAACTATAGCGCCTTCATTGAGTAATAAATATTTTACATTTATTACGATGATTCTTTGTTTAATCATTGGTAGGCATCCATTGATCTAGAACAGAGATGACACACTATTTATTTTTTAGAAGAACTTGTCACCATGTCTCTTTGGGACTCTCACACTACATCTTTACTCTTATTTTCCTACTTTTTTCTTTCAGAGATTTCTCTTCCTGTCGCACAATCTGCAAGTTCTTATATACACTTAGTAATCATTATAATTCATATAGTTTTTCACTATATTATCACATTTTCTCCATTATAAATTAGATGGATTATTAGATACACTACATGCACCTTATTATTTCTATCTCTCCTGTAACATTGATAATTTTTTCCATGTATGCAGCAGTGACAGGAAAACAGGAATTCCAGCCTCTGCAATTCCACGCAACAGAGCTTGAAACCAGCCAGTACTGCCACATATAGCTACTACATTCGTCTTTTTTCTTCATCTCACGTTATGTATGATTTCAATGTTCATTCATCATCAATGTCTTGGATATATGATGGATGTCTTGTAAAAGTGCCTCTATAGTGAGACTTTTGGATTATCATTAATTGTACTCATCTGTAATCCATATATCCTTAAGGGTACTCTCATTATAGATTTTCAGGAAGGACTCCTGCAATGATATTATCATGAGTCCTTCGGCTGATACAATGTAATAGCAGATACCCCATGTACTTATTCACACCCTATAATCACATTACGCGACACGCTCACATGTCATTCAATGTATTATATAATGACATGCAGCAGCTGTTGTGGGTGTAACATATTTGGGGCGTATCTATATTTTCTATTTTTTTTTTCCTATTTCATTTTTTTATTCACACATAGTATTAGTATTATTATCTTCATCTTCATTATGATTTTTGTTCTGGTTTTTCTTGTTAGCCTCCAATATTCCCCTGTATACAAGACTCTATCTAACAGGACACATTTGTTCTCAGGACTCTTTTCAATTATTTATACATTATCTTAGATCGACAAATCCTATAATACATATACTTACTATGTGGACTGAATCCACATATGGTAGAACTCAAATTCTTATAGGTCATTACCTACATAGTATAATTTAATCGATAATTTACAGATCATGCAAATATAATAGGCCACACATTTATCATTGTAGGTTAAAGACCATCTGTACGAACTAATCTTAAATAACTCTAATGATCCTCACATGATTGATGTAAGAAGAACAAGAATAAAACGTGGGAGCAAATGTATATACCATGTTTATATTCCTGTTAATTTATGACTCAATGGGCCAAATTTAGTTGGATTCACCTATACTATGGTAGATTACCGGAGTTCTACCGATCAAACTTACCTTTATTCACTAATTATATACCTAAGATTAATCTCCATTGTATTTTTGTTATATCTAGAACAATTTCCCTCTTTTGTTCCTTTCTTATAATTAGATACTTACATCAAGAGATTCTTTGTCTGTATGTTTACTTACACTATTCATTCTCTAATCTGAATTTACTTTAAGATTAACTACGGGTGCAGATACTATTTCTATATATCACCCGTTCTTTTTTCCTCCCACAGCGCAGGTCGAGATATACCAGCAATAAGGGAGTTCATTCTATGCGGCTTCCTATGATGCTTATTGGAATTACAGCAATGAGGGAGTTAAATGTACAAAACATAGGGATTCCGCTTAACCTAAGTACGTAGTATGATTACTTACAGAGACTGCCTAATGATGTATGGCTGGTCCGACACACGTGACCCAGAGTAAGGGGTCACGTGAGCTAGTGGACCAATAGATGAGGACTCTCTGTTACTATGGGAACGGAACATCCTGCTGACAGGATGTATAAAAGGTGAGAACAGCTGGTCTGTTCGGTATGTGTTGGTGAACAAGCCCACCACGGGCGAAACGCGCGTCCAAGGACATCAAGGCGGATGGTCAGGCGGGTGCACAGGCCGACCATGATTGCTCTTCCCATTTAAAGGGTAACACTGTATCCTACCATTCAGACCTCCGTGTCTGTTGTATTGCCTATAATTTACCATCCAGATTTACTGTGTTTACTATATTGCCTGCATAAGATGGCACAGTATCTTGTGCTCCCATAGGACTGTGTGATAGCTCAATAATTATTTCTTTATATTAGCCACACACTGATGATTATAAGCGGACACTAGTGCTAGGTGTAGGCATATATGTACAGGGGACAACACATTTTGAGATCCCTGGCTATGGCAATCAACATGGTAGATGTAACTATTGGAGTGGATTTCTACACACCATATGTAAACAGCACCACTAGTTCCTAAAAACTGCTGGGATATTCCGATATAGGTACAAATGCATACGTACGATATACCCTAAAAACTGCACCTTGATATATATCATATTGTAATTATTTACCCAATATACCCGATTTAGGGTGAAGGGTAATATCATATCTTATTATTCAGACCTCCGTGTCTGTCATATTGTATTATATCACTTAGAACTCTGGGTCCATTATACTTTCTGCATACACGGTACAGTATCCTGTGTCTTTATGGGAGTATGAGAGAATTTTACGATTATTTTTTCATATACACACTGCTGACCTTAAGCAGACACTGGTGCCATATGTGTATATATATGTGTGTCGAGGGAATATATATTCTGTGATTCATGGTTATGGTAACGTACGTGGTAGGTGAGACCATTGGTGTAGATATCTACACATCACATGTGAATAGCATTACTAGCGTCTACATGTCTCAATATGTCTACGTATGATTTCTGATATAGGAATCATGGTACACATGTGATATATTTTATAATTGCACTGTGCCATACGGGATATTAAAATCATTTACCCAATATACCCAATATAGGGTTTGATATATGAGCATTATCGTTATTCCTGAACAATACTTTCGCCCTTTTGTTATAGAGTGCGGGATTCACACATCTAGAAGACATTTTATCATATTTGAATGATGTGAATGGTAATTCAGGGTTTTTGATAAGCACAAAATCCTTGGCAAACATATCCTGTCTTTATATTATGAAAAATTGTTGATTTAACTAATTGGAAATGATAGCCACTCTATCAAGATTTTTTGGTTGATATATGTTGTTCTGTGTTGTTTGTTATTTACATATACCTTGGGATTATTTTAAATATTATAAATAAAAGTTACATTTTATATATGTCTAAAGTAAGAGTGCCCCACTAAGAGAGCCTACTTCTCTTTCTTTTTCCTGGATATAGCTGTATCTTGGCTCTGGGGAGCACCACCAATAAGAGTGATTTAGAAATTGAAAGATAAAAAATACTTTCTTTGGAACTTACCTGTAGTAATATTGGTTAATGAAATATTTGAGAATATTGAATTTCTGTGCGGAGATCATCTTCTCTTTTTTTTGATTAAACATTGTACATTGGTTAAGGTTTCTCTTGAGCGGCTTACGGAAGCAAGAGGTTCCACTTGGTGTGAATAGTAGAACTGGTGCACTGGTGTTGGTATAATGCTGTGTGTGCTAAAACAGAAACATCTGGATCCTGGTAATTGCTGAGTGTTGAAGCAGGAACAGACATCTGGCTTCTGATGTGATACATTTCTTTAATTGATTATGGGGACTTTTTAAAGACTACAAAAGGGGCAGGAAACTTATATACGTATATATGGGGTCCCAGGTGTCCAAATCCTATAATTATTGATAGCCTTCTGGATGCTGCATTAATTTTAATAAACCTTTATGCTGTAAGAGATTGCATCTGTATACTTTTAAAGGCATATTTATCAATATTTGCAGGATATCCCCACAAAATACCTATTTTCAAGGGTACCTGCAAATATTAAGTATACCCAGAATGTTTCTATGGGGGACCGCAGCAGATATCAGAGATTTCTGCTGCAATCACTCATTTTTGACTGCAAAATCAGCCTCCCTATGGGGATTGCTTTCTTGCTGAATTTTCCAATGCAAAGCCATTGTAGCCTATAGACTACACTCTGCAAAAAGTACTGGGAGAGGGACCCACAGGATCCCTCCCTGGCACTCATCACTCACACATACATGGTCAGCAGACCACACATGCACAGTTGCACGACAGCCACTGGAACTGAAAGTTAAATGATTGCTAATGCGATCCTAGATGGGCCCCAGATGTGAACAATGATACTTGTCAGTGGTACTTCTTTTTTTATTGCCACAAATAGCACCATTGAAACTTACACTAGCCCTATTGCAGGTGCAGTTTGTCTGCCTGAGTATGTCCTCCTATGTGAATGGTGCAGCGTTTTTGTACACAACAGTTTTCAGCAAAACGCATACGACACTCCCATAAGACGCAACATTTTGTGCAACTTTTTAGCCACCACGTTACCTCCCAGTTACCATCCAGGAACGCCACTTACATTTCTGCTAGTGCGTCTCACTTTGTATATCGACTCTGTATACCAAAATCGGGACACATGCATTGTGTAACTCAGAAAAAGAAATCTGCAGACATTCAGGAGCTTCTACTATGCAATGGAAGAATGCAAGAAACTACCAGTCGACAGGAAGCTTATAGATGGCTAAAGGGGTGCAACCAAATATTAAGGAATGGTGCCTTTAATACTGTCAGATCATATTTTCTATATCTTCTTTGACATTATTACATGCAAGTTGAAAATAATTGTGATGATATGAAGATGCACACTTGGGCACCATCGACCCGCTTGCGAGCGCTCGCGAGCGGGTCAGAATCAGGCCCAGTGTTCCTTCATGCATTTGTTTTTTTATTCTTCTGTATGGTGTTATGCATATATAATTGATCTTTCCTGTGTTTGATGTTATACTTTGTTCAGTGTTTTGTCCCACTCTGCAGAGTGATCTCTGCACACTGTTTAGACCTCTCTGCAGTTATTTGCAGTCTCCGTACTGCATATATCTCTTAGGCCTGTGGTCATAATCCAGGCAAGTGAGATGCCGGAATTCAGACACCTGTTAGAATCCCGTTATCAGAGTATTCCAATGTTTTTGGAGGATATCTTGTATTTCACACCATCCTTCACAGTAGGGTCGCACAAACTTTATCTTTCTGTCAATATCTATCTGGGTATTTTTGCTACAGATCAAAGACTCTCTTTTCCTGCTAGTTGCAGCTTTTGTATCCCTTTTTGTTAGTCTTTTTACTATATCCCCTTAGCTCCAATCTATTGTTCTTCCCTGAAACAATTTTGCCGTAATCTGAGGAATTCACTTTTTTGGATCATCTTATGGTGGCTAGGAGATGTGAACTTCCAGAGTGGAGATACTAGTAGTGGCTGTAGATTTTCTATATAAGTCTGTGATCACCTTCCCATCTTCATCTACTTCTATATTGATGTAACTGATGATTGACTCATTTCTGATGTTAGGGCCTGATTCTGTAAGGATCGTAATTGCAAAGCTGCACTCAGGCAGCTTTGCAATTGCGATTCTTTGCAGATATGATAATGCACAGGAGGCATCACACCCCCTGTGCATTACTTAACCGAGAGTGGCAGATGTAAATATAATAATGAATTTATTCACATCATACACAATAAAAAAGGGGGTCTCATGCTGAAGAAACCATGATTAGAATAAAAAATATATAATGAATGAATGAAAGTGAACAATGGCCCTGATTCAGACCCACTCGCAAGTGGGCGTACGCACGTTCGCCGTACGTAAAAAAATATTTAAATTCAAGCACTCGCTCGTTTTTTCCTACGCAGCTAAAAATCCGCCCCAAACTCAGGCGACCCCTCCTCTGACTAACGAGCGTGCCAAATAGCGAGCGTACATCCCCGAAATGGCTTGAAGGGAACGCACGCACAAGTACAAACCGGAAGTGGGACTGTCAGATTCCGATTACCTGCTCGTTTTTTCGGCCTACCTCCCTCAATCGTATCATGCCAATCAATGTATCAATTAGCTTAATTTATTTATTTTTTTCAACACAATGCACTTTAATCTTGTCCGTGTTTGTATTTGCTCGCAGAATACGTACGGCTGAAACCTTCGCTTTTATTGTTCAAAAGACATGTTAGCCCCAATTAAACAAGTGTTCTATTTGTTTGTCTCCCCACAATTTTTCTGTGGTTCATTTCTTTATTTAAATTAGCTTACGCATGTCACTGCATCAAGCCTATCATAACTCTCAAGAGATTTCTGGCCCTGTCGAACACATGACTCATACACTAACCAATAGAATTGGTCCTGTTAATTTCCCAAATACATTAGCCAATCAAATTTTTTTGGGGTGCTTTATTAAAAATATTTTGTCAAAAAAACACCATTGCCATCATGAGATCCGCCGCATTCACCAGGCGCGAACTGCTGGTGCTGACGGAGGTGATGGACAGGAGGATCACCAGTCAGCCTCCACCCATCTCCAATAGGCGCAAGCGTTCCGCATATGCGGAGGTACGTCGACGCCTGCGCTCCTTCGGCTCACGCCGACATATTAGCCAGCTGGAGCGCAGGTGGTCGGACCTGCATCGGCGGACGCCCCGCTTTCTGGCATGCTTTCGCATGCAGATTGTGGAAAGTAAGTGTTCTGGACTGTGGTTTTCAAGTTTATCTTGTGGGCCCTAACTGCGTGTGCATGTTTTCATGTCTGTCCTATTGAGTCATTGTAGTCATATCTGCATGTGCATGTTTTCATGTCTGTCCTATTGAGTCATTGTAGTCATATCTGCATGTGCATGTTTTCATGTCTGTCCTATTGAGTCATTGTAGTCATATCTGCATGTGCATGTTTTCATGTCTGTCCTATTGAGTCATTGTAGTCATATCTGCATGTGCATGTTTTCATGTCTGTCCTATTGAGTCATTGTAGTCATTACTGCATGTGCATGTTTTCATGTCTGTCCTTTTTTTTTTTTTTTTTTAAATTTTTTTTGGTTTCCTGTTGAAACTAACAACAATTTTTTGGTCATTTTTTAGGGGCACAGCAAACACTACGACGGCATCGCCACACAAGACGCCGGTCCCGGCCCCTCTCTCCAACCCCCAATTCCTCTATTCCCCCCTCCTCCCCAGACCCTGTGGCCGATATTTCTGGCCTACTTCCCCTCCAGCCCAATTCCCCCTCTCCTCCATCCGTCCCTCCTCCAAATACCCCCTCCCAGGATCAAGAAAACACCTTGCCCCTTGGGTTGGGGAATGTAGCCACCTCCGAGGTGGTCCAGGGAGTGGCTTCTGGCTCTCTCGGTTTGGAGAACGGTATGTTTTTAAAGTTTATTTTGGACACCACAAACTGTTTGTATGTAATCATGTGTCGTCCCCATTTTTTTTTATTTTTTTTCGCCTTAGGGTATTTTTGGGGGTTGTCTTTACCTGTTCCTGCTGATGTCACCATACACATATCACACCTGTGTGCCTTTTTTTAGGGCCCTTGTATTTTTGGCATACGACATTTTGGGGTTCTGGGTTTTATCCGTGTAATTTTTTTTTGGCCCACAAGCTTGTAAGTTTGTGTTTGCTTGTTTTTTGTTTTTTTACAATGTTGCTTCATTATCGATTTATTAATCCCCAAACTTTTGTCACCCACAGAGGAACAGAGGCGTCGGGAAGAGATTGTGAATTGTGTGGGCCGTATGCGGGAGCAGGTCACCGGGCTAATGCAGGGCCTTGACCATCTGTTGGTCCTCCTAGGAATTAGTTTTTTTTTTTATTTTTTTTAAAATTGTTTCTTAATAAATCTGTTTAAAATCAAGCTCTGTCTCATGCGTTTGGAGTAAATCCAAGATTCTTTACACTGACATAAGTAGACTCTTCAAGCAAGGTTTGCCCCAGAAACTCACTACAGATTGTGTGTTGTATTTTGAATGCAAACAGGCACAAGAAACACCTCCCAGTACCAATGTCATTTTCCTTTTTTGTGGTGGTCAACATGATAGTTTACACCATTTTTCAGGTTCCTATTTGGTGGCCAAACTGCTTAGGACAATCTTACGAAGGCAACTGATTGTACACGATTCCTTGTTGTGTTGGTTAGTACCCCGAAAACATATTACATTTTAGCTCCACTTGCTTCATTACTGGGTTACCCCTTAGGTAAAATTAACGTTTGGGAGTTTGTTTACACTTGCTTCTAACGTGCCCAAAAAGGAAACAAATTACACTCTCCAAATATTTATTCACAACATAAATCAAAATACAAAGTGGTCACTCACAAACAAAACACACAGTGATAATCAGAAAAACTCCACATACCAAAAAAACTAAACAAACACACAACAAATCAAGAACTGGTTGACGAAGGTCCATGCCCACATGATATCAAAAATATGGCGTTGCAATATTGGTGTCAGAATATATTCATGAAGTTTCCACAGAAAGGTTTTGGAAGGGTAGCAGGAAGTAGTCATCGTGGGAGTGCCAAAGATTATGCAAACAAACAGAAGATGGTGCAAGAATTAATATAAAAAAAGATGAACGTTAAAAAAACGGAACACATTGGGTATACACACTGTTGTTTGATCAATAATTACCTAAAATATCGGGCCACCACATCATCGCGTATGGCCCCCCCGCATACTGACCTCCGACCAACCTCGGGGGGGCCATCCTCAGGTAAGGCATCCTCTGGCTGCATTGGAACACCACTCCTTATGGCGATGTTGTGAAATATCCCACACAGGACCACAATTTTCGAAACCATATCCGGCAAATACATGAGCTCGCCACCAGAGCGGTGGAGGCATCTGAATCGGCCTTTTAAAAGGCCGATACAGCGCTCCACCACTTGCCTGGTGGCTGTAAGTGCGGTATTAAACTCACTTTGTGGACCTGGTGTGGGAGCCAAGTAAGGAGTGAGCAGCCAGGGCATGCAAGGGTATCCACTGTCTCCTGTGAAAAAGAATAGACAACATCAGGATCACTGTGTATCAAGCTTAACATTGTTATGTACTAAAGGTCTCCACTTACCCAGAAGCCACGCATCACCAGCTTGTAGGTTGTTTAATTTGTGCCATATCCCTGATTGCCGGATGACGAAGGAGTCATGTGCACTTCCTGGTAATTTTGCATTCAGGGACAGGATCTGGAGGGAGGCATCACATACCACCATTACATTCAGGGAGTGATAGTGTTTCCTGTTTCGAAATATGGCCTCCAGCCGTGCTGGAGGCTGAAGTGGTATGTGAGTACCATCCACAACCCCTATGATGTGTGGGAAGCCAGCTATTTGGTAAAAATTGGCCTTGGCCACACTAAGTGCACCCATATCCAAAGGCATTTGAATAAAATGATGGAGGTGCTTGAAAAGTGCCTCCATCACTGCCCTCAGGATCCGGGAAAAGGAGGATTGTGAGATGCCCGCCACTATTCCCAACGTTGTTTGAAACGATCCTGAGGCACAGAAATGTAACACCGCCATAAATTGCGTAAGTGGTGGTATTGCTGTAGGACTGTCAATTTGCCGCTCAAGATCACTCTCTATTAAAACCTCATCATCGGGCATTCCAAAAAGGGTGACACGTGTTCGAAATATCTGGGGCCTTGCACGCCTACGATGCCTACGCCTGGGACGAGATTGAGGTTGGTCGGCTTCCGGGAGCATGGCCAGAACAATCCGCCCTAGATCAACCTGAAATGGCAAGATTGGAATGTAAGGCTTTGGACCCACCCCAAAAGAAAATTCAAAACAACTTAGCTTGATGATACCATCCATTGCTGCTTACATGCCGGGGTATTGTCATGATACGTCCAAACTGAAATTAATCACAAAAATTATTTGACAAATTTCACTCTGTGCATTTTTGTTTCTAAATTTTGTGCTAGACCAATCTTAAAATATGCGAAACACACATTTGGCAAAAGTGCAAAACGACATTGCACACAGTACATCAAAATGGGTGGAAATGTTTGCACAAAAAGCGAAAGGGCAACCTCAAAAATATTAAAATGATTAATAAGCATTTTAAAAAGCGCAAATTAGTTCGCAAATACAAGTCACAATAGTAAGTAGTAAAAATGCGCTAATTAGTTCGCAAATACAAGTCACAATAGTAAGTAGTATAAATGCGCTAATTAGTTAGCAAATACAAGTCACAATAGTAAGTAGTAAAAATGCGCTAATTAGTTCACAAATACAAGTCACAATAGTAAGTAGTAAAAATGCGCTAATTAGTTCGCAAATACAAGTCACAATAGTAAGTAGTAAAAATGCGCTAATTAGTTCGCAAATACAAGTCACAATAGTAAGTAGTAAAAATGCGCTAATTAGTTCGCAAATACAAGTCACAATAGTAAGTAGTAAAAATGCGCTAATTAGTTCACAAATACAAGATAAAAAATGGACTTACCAAGAGCAAATATATAAGAGTCCAAATCAAAAGGTCTTTGGGTCCGAAATTAATCAAAAGCTAAAATAGATGAAATTAGGGATCAAAAATTAAAAAAAAAGAAGAAACACAATGAAACAACAATTGATCAAAAGTTAGACTTCACAAAACTTACCAAATCAAGAAACGTGGTAAAAAAAAATAAAAAGCAAAAAAGAGAACGGAAAATAAAAACGCAAATCTACCAAACAAAATAATCTCTAACCGCCAACTCCTTTATACGCAAACAATAAACTCCAGCCAAGGTAACCTCCAACAATCCAAAAACGCCACCTCGACTCGAGACACACCAAGCCATAAATAGTGTTTCGTTTCCCACACAAATTAAGGAGGGATCATAGGAACGCACAATCAATGATGCGGCCGCAAAATAAGGACGCATGTATAAATACGTCACGAAAACACATTAAAATTCTGGTGTATTTCTTGTTTGGACCTCAGACATGGCAACAGACCAGGGAAACAATGCCCAAGAGTCAGGCGGTAAGTCTTTCATGCATTTTGTATCAATGTTTAATTTGAAACATAAGATTGGGCAAGTTGTGATTTTGTGAAATCTGAATATTTACACAAATAGGTGAGGAGGATGACATGGAAGAGGCTGCTGGGCCCAGTATTCCGGCCAAAGCTGCCAAAAAAAAAAGGCAGCCACATTTCACAAGAAAGGAGATGGAGGTTTTGATACAGAAGTGTGTGGACATCCTGCCACAGGCAGACAGGAATATGAGTCTAAGCCAGAAGGGGAGAATGTGGGAAGAGGTAGCCGTTGCTGTCAATAGGGTGGGTGATTATGTCCGTCTAGCCCGGGATGTCAAACGGCGGTAAGTAAACACTTGCCCCCCCTAAAAACAAACACCATTTTAAACAAAAGGATAATGGCTTCCATTTTTTCCCACAGATGGGGCGACTTCAAATATCGCCTAAAGCAAAAACTCGCGGACAGGGCTAGGCATGCAAGGGGGACAGGTGGGGGTCCCACCCCTGTGTCATTGGAGTTGACGGATTTAGAAGAGCTGGCACAGGGGTGTGTGCAGCCTGTGGAGGTGTTTGGCGTGTCCAACATGGATACGGACATGCCAGACTTTGCGGCTCCTCATGTTGTCCCAGGTAAATCTTTTGATGTCATCAACTCTGAAATGTTATTGTGCCAATATGTAGATTCTAATGTGAGTCTTTTCTCTTTTTTCCTAACAGAGACACAGGCGGATGAGTCTGCTCCAGAGGGGAGCCTTGGCCGCCGAATTTCTGCTGGCTCGGCAGGGGAGGAACCAGTACATCCGGCTGAGGACCCTGCAGAAGCCAGTCCAGGGCAATCCCCCTCGCAGGCAGTGGCCCTCCTCACAGAACTCAATTTCAAATCGGATTTCCATACGGAGATTCTGCAGAGGATGGACGCCAGTCTGGTACGGGTGGCTGAGGCCCTGGAGCAAAATGCTGCGGCCAACGTGACCATTGGTCAGGCCCTGGCGGAAAATACCAGGGCCAACATCCGCATCGCCAATGCCCTGGAGCAGCTCGTTCGCCAGCACATGGTGGAGCCGACCTCCCTTCCTGCCGGAACATCAGGATCCTCCACCTCTGGCACAACATCAGCCAATCCTCCAAATGTGCCTAGCCCTGTGCCTAGTCCAGAGGCCACAACATCTGCCTCTGGACAGGCCAGCCCGATGACATCCCGGACCCGGTCTGGCGCCCTCCCTCCCCCATCCAAACGGGTGAAAAAACGGTGACAGCAATGGTGACTTTTCCCACAATCCTTCTGTGCTTGGCTCATATTCCTTTCTGGTCAAAACTTCCCTCTCCTTTCTTGTGAAATGTTTTTAAATTTTGGATGTATGTTTATGTGAACAGTTATGTTGGGCCAATTTGTTTGATTTTGGGACATATCTTTGGCAAAAAAAGATGTCCCCAATATTTTAATTTTTTTGTTTGAGCAATAAATTGAAACAAAAAATCTGACATTGTATTGTGAAATTATTGTACAAATGGGTTACATTTAATCCTGGACCAAAAGGCAAAAACTGGCAAAAAACAAGAAAAAAAAAAAAAAAAAAAATGGGCTCTTTAAGGAACGTTTAAAAAATCATATAACGAGACAAATTCAAGAGGCAAAAATAAAATGGTGCGAAAATTAAAACATGATGACATTATTGTTACAATAGACCCTAACCACCAAATTGAGGGCAAAATAAACCCCCACAAATGTACGCAAATTGATTGTGTCATCCTGACATTAGCAGCTCTGAGTTCGGTTTTGTGCTATCCCAAAAAACTGATTTCAAAACACATACCAAGCCGGTTTTCAATCCAACACTAATTGCTTTTCAGCCCTCCCGCGATTAATCGCAACAACATCGTGGAGTCCCGGGACGGAGGAGAAGGCCATCGCCAATGTGGTCGAGTAATCCAGACCCTAAGCTGTGCGAGCATTTTGAAGGGAAAGAGGATCATCCAGTGACGTATGAGTCGGTCCGAACACATTTTACGCTCGCATTTGCTAATGTATGTACGCCCCAAAAACGCCTCGCCACGCCTGCGTTTTTCCATCTCCACCCCCGTCAACACCCATAAACGCCCTGTTCTGTCAATCACATTTGACATGTCACTTCCTGTACGCTATTTGACGAACGAGAGCAAAAAAACTCTCAATCTGCCGTACGCACATGCGCAGTGTTACACCGACGCATGCGTGGTTATTCAACATCGGAACGCAACGAGCGTACTGCTGTTTGCGAGTGGCTCTGAATGAGGGCCAATGTCCCAACAATAAAAAAAAATAATAAAAAATGGGTTTTTCAATAATCAATAAGTCCAAGCGATAGAATATAAGGTGTACATGTGTCCCGGGATTTGGTTGGATTGAAAAAAACACACTGGAATAAAAAAGGATTTTGTAGCCTAACCTGCAGGTAGGTGAATGCCATATATGGTGTCCAATACGTTGCAAAGGTGGTGTCCAAAATAACTTGCAGCTTAGTGCGATCCACTCAGGGTTTCCTATTATTCCTGTGTCCTTTCGGAGGACAAATGGCTAACTTGACAGTGTTCCTGATAATCCAATGTGTGCTTTTAAGAGAAATCTGGGTTCTGGGTACACGGAGTATCTAACATGTTTCCCGGTATCCTACAGCTTCGTCAGAGGCTAAATGACTTGGGGGTCTATTTACTAAGCAGTGTTAGGAGACGGAGTGAAAAGTGATAAGGTGCCAGCCAATCAGCACCTAACAGTCATCTCACATGCTGTGTTTGAAAAATGACAGTTGGGAGCTGATTGGCTGGTACCATCACTGTTCATTCTGTCTCCTAACACTGCTTAGTAAATAGACCCCTTGGTCTCTGTTTCCTTGTAATACGTACCCTCCTGAGTAATTGCAATTATCTGCACATGTTCACATAAGAATTGGTCGATGGTTAGAACTATGCATACATACATATAAACAAAACAGACAAAAATAAACAAGCAAAAAATAAACACATATACATAATAATCTCAAAAGAGATATGTACTCACAGCCCCTTCGATTCTTTGTGGGGAAATGTTTCTATAAGTATACGGAGCCATGTCCGGTGCAGCTTCCCAGTAACTATGGAAACGAGTGATGTATAAGTCACATGGGGAGCTGCCACCAAAAAAGAAAAGTCCGGCCATATCCGGTGCGATCGCTTCCTAATAACTATGGAAACGAGTGATGTATAAGTCACATGGGGAGCTTCCACCAATAAAGAAAAGTCCGGCCATGTCCGGCGTGATCACTTCCTAATAACTATGGAAACGAGTGATGTATAAGTCACATGGGGAGCTTCCACCAATAAAGAAAAGTCCAGCCATGTCTGGCGTGATCACTTCCTAATAACTATGGAAATGAGTGACGTATAAATCACACGGGGAGCTGCAGCCAATAAGGGAAAGTCGATCTATGGGATCGTACGCATCGTGAGATCGGGCGCAATAAATCATGTTAAAAAAAAAAAAAAAAAAGGCTCTTGACAATTGGTGGGAAATTTAAATAGTCATAACAATGGGAGGGGCTAGCTAGGGAGTATAAAAAGCAGGCACCTTTAAACTCTGTGCGCATTCTGCTCTGCTACTAGTGAGGCTAGGTGTATTCCTGCTGAATCCGGTACATTGCTACTGTGCTCTTTGTATTTGGCTTACCTTTTACAAAGTTTATTCTACCTGCAATTGTGTGCTACCTACCTGCATTCTATCTTGTTCCTGAATTCTGTACTGATGCGTCCCTATCAGTATAGAGTGTTGGTCGCCGAAGCTGGGGTCTGGGAGATTACAAAGAGGGCCCAGTAAAGACGGACGAGAGCATGCTGGACTAAGGAGTGACTGCTACAAAGGGATACCCGCTCTCACATGTCCCTGCTGATGGAGAACATGGAGAACAACCTGGAGGATTATCGCAACTACCTGCACATGGATGACGCCACCTTCCAGGAATTGCTGCATCTGGTGACCCCCCACATCTAGAGACAGGACACAAGGTGGCGGAGTGCAATCCCTGCTGAAGAGAGACTGGTGGCTACCCTGAGGTACCTGGCTACAGGAAGGTCATTTGAAGACCTGAAGTTTGGGACACTCATCTCACCTCAGTCCTTGGGCGTCATCATTCCGGAGACCTGCAAAGCCATCGTTAAAGTGCTGCAGTAGCAGTATTGCAAGGTAAGAAGAAAAACACACCACACATTTGTTTCTTGTTTAAAGAAAAACAATTGTTTTTTATTTTTTTTTAAATATTGTTTTAAATTTAACTTTTTAACTGTGCCAATAAGGCAGAAAACTGTGCTGCATAGCAGCCATCTTGTGTAAACAACACTACACAGTAGTAAAGGTTTTTTAAAACATTGGAACAATACAGAGCCACTGTGGCAAAAAAACACTTGCACACTAAGGATCTCATTCAGAGTTGATCGCTTGCTGCAAGCGATCGCTCTGAATGAGGGCGGCCACTTACTTTTTAAAGTGCCACCTTCTGGTCGATCGCTAGGCTGTCGGTTACCACCCACAGCTCTAGCTACCGACCAGTGTGATGGTCGCGATGGTCATCACCATCACGACCATCGGGGCTTACGACCAGACCCTAAGGTTGGGTCTGGGCTCTCGTAAGCCCCAGGGAACTTCCAGCTCTGTTTGAGCAGGAAGTTCCCCACTAACATCATCAATGATGTCTGTGGGGCCGCCCCCAAACGGCAAACGTTCCGACTGGAACGCCTCCGTTTGGCCGGGCACGCCCCCGGCGCGCCCAGCAAACGGGGCAAGCTGTCACTCAACATCAACAGCTTGCCCCATCTGCTACGAGACCCCTAGCGACGGAGCGCCCGTCGCTAGCCGGGTCTCGCGCATGCGCACAACGGAGCCGGCGCCGTCGTGCGCATGCTCTGTGGGGACCATCGACCCGGTTGCGAGTGCATCAGCGCTTGTGACCGGGTCTGAATGAGACCCTATGTCCTCACAAAGTTGCTTTGTTTAATTATTATTAGACAGCAAATATTAGGCTGCATTAACCAAAATTTGCACTGACCTGTAGGCAACCCAAACTGTGCACTGAGCTGTATGCAATATAGATTGCATTATCACCAAATTTTATCAATCCCACTAGGTAGCCTGCTATATGTTATAGGGTGGGTCAGACACAAGTTTGAACAGGCCAATACGCACATGGCACAAGTATACATTGTGGCCCCGGCTTCCATCAATGTGTACTTGTGCCATGTGTGTAGTGACCTTGTCCAAACAGCGTCATCACCACCCTATACCATACAGCCAGCACCTATTGGGAGTCATAAAATTTGGTGATAGTACAGGCAAGAAAAAAAAACAAAATGACCTATCACCAAATTTTAGCAATCCCAATAGGTAGCCTGCTGTATGTTATACGGTGAGTCAGATGCCAGTTTGAACAGGCCAATACACACATGGCACAAGTATACATTGTGGCCCTGGCTTCCATCAATGTGTACTTGTGCCATGTGTGTAGTGACCTTGTCCAAACAGCGTCATTACCACCCTATACCATACAGCCAGCACCTATTTGGTGATAGTAAAAGCAAGAAAAAAAAAAGTAAATAAATTACATGTGTGTATAACGGGGCAATTCATCCGTTGCATCCAGCAGAGCATTAAACATGGTAGTGCTTGTGCTTGGGGTGCTGGGTGGGGGAGTAATCTCTAACTGGGCTGGGGGGGCTGACATTGGTGTTTGGGGCAGGGGAATATAGAATTGGGTCAGCTATATAAGTGGAGTTGTGTAGGTTTTTGCTCATACACCTACTCAATAGGTCATAATTTAGCCTGAGGTAATTTTTCTTAGTATCCTCATCCATATTCCTCATACTACTGTTTTACATGTGCTGTAAAGTCGTCTTGTCACGATCCGGTGCAAGTGTTCCTCTGTGGAGGATGGTGAGCCGGGGGGTTCGGGTGACTATGGGAGTGATTGGACTAGGTCTCCTAGTTGCGGCCGAACCCAGGTTTGGCTAGACCTGCCCAGAGGCACAGAGTCTAACTCACTTGGTGGTTTTCTCCAGTGACCCCTCCAACTGGGATTTGGTTTTCGCCGCACCAAGTGAGCAGGTTGCGGCCCTCTGGACAGGTACCTGGGATTGGCAGACGACCAGAAACTATATACAATGCTAGAACACTGGAGGTGAACACAGAATGCTAGAAAACAGGGGAAAAATCTGGATACTAGAACTTAGGCATGGACTGGAAATAGTTAAATATTCAGGTGCTGATTAGCACAGAAAACACAAACATATACTGGGGATTGCACAGACAAGAGCAGAGTGGACTCAGGGAATATATTGGGAATGCTAGAAATGTGGATGCTGACTGCACAGACAAGACAGGCATATACTGGGAAAGCTAGAAATGCTGGTACTGGACAAAGGCAATTACTGGGAGAGCTAGAAATGCTGGTACTGGATAAAGGCAAAATACTGGGAGAGCTAGAAATGCTGGTACTGGACAAAGGCAAAATACTGGGAGAGCTAGAAATGCTGGTATCGGACAAAGGCAAATACTGGGAGAGTGCTGGGAGGTCCAGCTGTGAACTAACTAGTGATTAGCACAGTGAGACACAGAGAGGTAGACAGGCTGGGAATGCTAAAAGGTGAGCTGGGATCTAATAGTAATAGCAGGTAATTTGACACCTCAGTGACACAGGGTAATAGCCACAGAACTAACAGCACGTAACGAGACACACAGACATAGAAAACATGAGAGACAGGATACTGGGAGAGAACTGATCTCTCAGACTGAGAATAGCATGGAAGCTAATACTGGAAACTTTAGAGAACTGTGAACAGGCTGAGCAACACTCTGAAAGAAATAGCACAGAGCAAAAGTGGTGAGTATCACAGGCACTGGAACAATGAAGTTGAACAGCAGTTACTTGTTCCTGGAGTCAGACTTAGATACCCCTGGGTGCCTGATCATTGGATCAGAGGATCAGCTGAGTGACCACAGGACTATCATTGGGAGAGACTAGTCAGGTGATATGAGCCAACACCCGGAAACCAGGACACACGCATGGAAGCCCTAGCGGACCCCAGGGAGAATACTCAGTCACCACTCACCTTCACTTCCATCGTCTGGACACCTAAGCCCAAAGACACCAGCGCAGAGGTGAGTAGCAGCCGATCCAAGGCTGCATCCTGACACGTCTATAGCATCTGGAGGTTTTTGAAGGAGGCATTCTGCAGAAATATGTCCTCCCGTTCAGTATGAATCTCCTTTTTCCCCTGTTTTTTTTTGGGGTGTTAGGGAAGAGGGTGAGGGTCCGGGTGCAATGGGTGTTGCCAGTTGGGTGGTATTCTCCACATCACTGTCCCCGAGCAGACTGAGGTCCGGTGTGGAGGCCAAATTAGGATCTTGGGTGGGAGTCTATATAGGAAACAAATAAAAAAAAATATTATAGTCATGTGTTAACCCATTTTTTACTATTTTTGCAGTTTCCTAACAACGTGGAGGAGTGGAAGAGCATAACTGAAGAGTTTGAACAACGTTGGAATTTCCCTAACTGTGGAGGAGCCATCGATGGAAAACACATCAGCATCAACCCACCTACCAACACCGGATCATATTACTACAACTACAAAGGATTCTTCAGCATCGTTCTCATGGCAGTGGTGAATGCCAACTACGAATTTCTGTTTGTGGATGTCGGCAAGAATGGCCGTGCTTCGGATGGTGGGTCTTTCAAATAGACTGTTTTCTACCAGAGACTCACCAACAAAACCCTTAACTGGCCCTCACTGGACCAGACAAAGCACGGCCTAAATTACATTTTTGTCGCAGACGAGGCTTTTGCATTACATGAACATGTGATGAAGCCATTTACACAGACGGGCCTGACCAGAGAGAAGAGGATCTACAAATACCGTCTATCCCGGGCACGGCGCATTGTTGAAAATGCGTTTGGAATACTGACCAACTGCTTCCGCATTTTCCACACCACCATCAACCTATGTGTGGAGAAGATAGATTGGGTCGTGATGGCGTGCTACGTGCTGCATAACTTTCTGCAAAGAAAAACTACCCAACGAGGACCAGTCCCAGCTAGACCAGAAGATGTAGGACCTCCGGAGGACATTGGCCCTTTTACATCTGTGTTTGCACCACCAATTACAACAACATTGACCGCACGTGCCAAAGAAGTGAGGGAGGAGTACATGGCCCATTTCAGTGGACCAGGTGCGGTGCCATGGCAGGAAGAATGTCTGTGAACTAACTGACTAAATTGGACATTTGGGATTGAACTCCAAAACAATAAGGTTTCGGTTTATTAACTGTGTCACTACTTATCAGCAGCCACGAGCAGTCTCCCACCGCAGCTCAGCACATGCTGTGTGCTGGGTTGCTGTGTAGGAGAGAGAAGGGAGGGGGGGGAGGCGCCGGGCCCGGATAAACAGTACCCGCTCTCGGCACCCCTGCCTGCATTACTAATAGACTACCTAGCTGCTCATGCCATTTCTAGCTCTTTCCTAGGTAGTCTCATGCCACTGCTACTGGCTCTACCTCGAAGACCCAATATGCTTACAATGTTAATATACACAATACATATAATGCACTTCATTACATAGATTTTACCTTCTGCAGTTATATATTCTTATATATTCGATATGTATTTCCTACCTATATTACAGTGACAATCCTTTCTGCATAAATAACATCTAAACACAAGAGTTTATCCATATATACCTGGAAGTATACACCAAACATACAGATATGTCCACATATGCTTCCCTAAATATTAGCCATATATAAAATATGGCTACATAAATATAGTATATAATCCTATATTGTGGGATACCTCCCAAGTAAAAATATAGGGGTTAACAGTTTGAAATCAGATAATTAAGGAGACACATCTACTGAGTGAATACAACATTTAAACAGACAAATGGGTACAAATATGATGTAATTCTCTTCATACATCAAGTGAGGCGAAATATATGAAACATATACTTAAAATAAACAGTGAACGTGTACACAATTATTATAAAGCTGATAACCACGTTATTGCATATAATGTGTATCACAGATGTTTAATAAACAGAGGCGTCCCTCCCTTCTACCTGGGAGAATAGAAGTAAGTCCTGACTAAATAGTCATGAAAGCAAAAGATGAGTGCACTTACAAGTCAGATTCTGCTTTCCCACATCATACAAGTATCAGACGTGGAATGAGTGCCACTGACATATGGCACATTGGAAAAAGTGCAGGTTGCATCTACTGTTAGTGTACGTGGAGATAGTTTGCTTACTCTCCAGTATTTTCCCGTAGCAAGGAGATTTCTCTCCCGAGTATGTCATTAGTAAATTTGCGAGTGGAAAAAAATGCCCACACTCTCCAGAGATTGCTAACTCAACCATATTTGAATCTTAGTAAATTTACCCCTTAGAGCATAGGAGTAAAGTCTCTTCCCATTCCTGATTTAATTCATCTACCAATTCAAAGGTCGGGAAGACTTTTGGTTGTAGGACTCTTAGGCCCTGATTCAGACCCACTCGCAAGCAGCTGTCCGCTCGCAAGTGGGTCGATGGTCTGCACTGAGCATGCGCACGACGGAGGGAGCTCCGTCGTGCGCATGCGCCAGACACGACGAGCGAAGGAAAGTCCTTCGCTCGTTGTGTCTGATCAAAGGGGGCGTGCTGTTGATGTTGATTGACAGCACGCCCCCTTTGGTGGGCGTGCCGGGGGCGTGCCTCCCTGACGGGGGCGTTCCCACGGGAACGCCTCCCGTCAGAAGCCGGCCCACTGACATCACTAGTGATGTCAGTAGGAGTGATTTTGGCTCTGATAGAGCCAAAATCACTCCGGGGCTGCTCAGAGCTTACGGCTCTGAATGAGGGCCTTAGTGTTAAATTATTTTTATGGTAGCTATCGAACATGGTTTTATTCCAGAATATCTTAGTTTGTTTTAATACATACATGCCTACCCTCCCGGTTTTCGCGGGAGGCTCACGATTTTTTGGGTAACCCCCCGCACCCCAGGAAGGGTAGACATTTCTCCCGCATTCTGCCCACTTCCTAGTGAAGTGGGCAGAATTAGGAGAATACCCACGGCAATCGCGGGTCTCCGTGAAGGGGGCGGGGCTTCAGCTGTGATTCTGCATGAATCACAGCATTTGGCCCCGCCCCCTATGTAAATTGTGCCCAATCGCGGCAATTTTACAGCGAAGGGGCGGGGCTTAATGACACGAATTGTCAAGCCCCGCCCCCGTCGGCCCCCTGCTGCATCTCTTACCCGGGCTTCTCCCGGGAAGAGAATGTTAAAGGTAGGCAACCCTGTTTTAATAGCATATTTTTTCATTCTAATAGCTCATTTGACCAGTCTTCCATTTTAATCTATTGACATTTCTCCAAAGGTTGTTTCCATATTTGTTCTCCACTTCTCGAGGTCTACTGTTTAAGTGTCACGGATGGGTGCGGATTTGGATCCGGAGTGGAATCGGGAGTGGGTTTAAGAACAGCCTTCTGATACTGGAAGAATGCTGGCTTGAGAGGAGTACTGCTCATGAGTGGCCCGTTAGATAGTGAGTATCTCAGATGGCCGTTTACCCAGAAAGGCACATGGGTTACCGACTGTAGGTAACTGGATAGCCGGAGGGGACATTGATGTTGTGGACTTTAGCAGGGATCGCAACTGGGAGCAAAAGCCAGGAGAAGCACTGCTGCACACAGAGGTAAACGATGGTAGCTGGATCCTGAAGCAAGCAGAGTCATAATGGCAACTTAGACTGGAAACACAGCAAAGGAGCACAGAGAACTAGCACCCAGCAAGAGCTGGGAATAATGTTGCACTGGCAATGAAAGGACTGCAGATCAGCCCTTAAATACCCGGAGGAAGTGCAGGATTGGTTGCTAGGACTCCCAGAATTCTCTGCCTGGATTAGCTGGAATGTGTCACATGCTGAAATCCAAGATGGCAGTGCCCATGTCACACTGCACCACTGCCAAACCTGACCCAGACTCCCCACAAGCATTCAGGACAGTATGTCTCTGGAACCCCCTGACATGCAGCGCAGATCTCCAAGTGCCCGCATCTCCACCAGCGGGACCCCACCATAGTGTCCGGACAGGTAAGGTCCGCTGCCCCCGAGCACACACAGCCCCGGTCGTGACATTAAGTCTTGGCTTAAATTAAAGGATGTAATTTCCAAAGCGGATTTGAATATAATCTGATTAATTCTAAATCAGATATAATGTGTATTAATACATATTTAATAGATATAATGTTTAGACTGTGCAGGGATTGTTAGAAAAACTGATAAAGCACCAGTCAATAGATCCAATCTATAGAAATGTCAATTCCGCAGTGGGTCTGGTTCTCTGAGAAACGGACCAACCCGAACTTCCAGATCCGAGGCGAGAACAGAGCTAGGCTCTGGTTTTCCTGCCTGACTCAGATCTCAAAACGAGGCAAAATGTCATCCTCCCGCTGTCAGATTCTCATGGGTTTTGGATTCTATAAAGGTCCCGGTGATCCGCGCCATTTTCACTCTGGGTGTGGATGGTGAACTGAACAGACGTGTTGCTGTCACTGTCTGTGTCAGTGTGTTGTTCAACTTGTCGTGTGGGGGTCTGGGGCTGAAGGCTGCTGCTGTGTTGTCCATAAAGGGTCTGGGGCTGCAGTAAATAAGTAAGTAAATAATGGGCGCTGCAGCTGCTGTGTCACTTGTCCTGTCAATCAAGTGGCTGCTGCTGTGTTATTCATAAGGGCTGCTGCTGTGTTGTCCTGTCCATCAAGGGGCTAGGGCTGCAGTCCATAAAGGGGTGCTGTGTTGTCCAAGGGGGGTGCTCTGCCAATCAGTGGTGCTATTCCCCAGTGTAAAAAAAAATAAAAGTGCTTTTTTTTTTTGTGTGTGTGTGCGTTAGCAACTTAGCTGTGCTATTATTGTTTAGTGACACTGCTGGCCAGACCGCAGTTTATCGTCCACGTATTTGTGACTCTGCACTGCAGGTGGTCTGTCCGCACTCCACAGGGGTGCTTTGTTCTCCATAAAGAAGGGGTGCTGTCTGTGTTCTTCATCAAGGGGCTGCTGCCTCATTCAGGGGTGCTCTTCCCCAGTGTAAAAAAAAAATAAAAGTGCTTTTTTTTGTGAGTACGTTAGGAACTTAGCTGCCCTATTATTTTTTGGTGACACCGCCAGCCAGACCACAGTTAAGTGTCCACGTATTTGTGACTCTGCAGGTGGTCTGTCTGCACTCGGCAGGGATGCTTTGTTGTCCATAAAGAAGGGGTGCTGTCTGTGTTGTTCATCAAGGGGCTGCTATCTCGTTCAGGGGTGTGCTTCCCCAGTGTAAATAAAATAAAAGTTAAAT
Organism: Taudactylus pleione; assembly: GCA_031769625.1. Classification (NCBI taxonomy): domain Eukaryota; kingdom Metazoa; phylum Chordata; class Amphibia; order Anura; family Myobatrachidae; genus Taudactylus; species Taudactylus pleione. The sequence goes on along the minus strand of JAUIMM010000079.1, from coordinate 3,037,801 downwards.
AAACTTATCATTCCTCAAAAAATAAAAAAAAAGATATTTTTTCTTTTTTTTGGTGTGTGTTAGCAACTTAGCTGCGCAGTTATTGTTCGGTGACACTGCTGGCCAGACCGCAGTTTATCGTGACACTATAAGTCATAGCGCAGTGTGTTATTTTTATTCATAAAAAATATTGTGACACTGTAAGTGGTAGCGCAATGTAATATTCATCTTTTCACTTCTTTTTCTCAATAGTGAATAAGGGCTCTATTTACTACAATCCGCATTGGTAATGCAGATTGTAGTGTGATATTACCGACTGAATTCGCATTGCGAATTCAGGCAATATCACAGGGATTTACTACAAATCCCTTGCAGGGACAGAGCTTGCGATAAAGCTCTGTCCCTGCGAATCCCCCTCTGAGCCTTATCACGGTATTTTCACAAAAAATACCGTGATTAAGTGCCCGCGCATGCGCCGACCGGTCGCAACTGCTACCCCCCCACCGGCGCTAAGCCCCGCCCCCATGATCGTGGACCCCCCGTGATCCCCCCTCTCCCCCCCTCCCTTAATAGCACTTACCTGCATGCTCCAGGCCTCCGGTGATGGTCTCCATTTCTCCGGTCAGGTGATCTCCCATACTGCACTGGGGCCCGATCACCTGATGACCTGGCAGCAGTGCACTGTGGGAGACCAGCTGACCGGAGGGGAGACATCACAGGAGCCCCGATCACCGGTCCCTGGAGTCAGGTAAGTAATTTTTTTTTTTACTATTTTTTTTTTCTTTTTTTTACAGTAATCAGCTTGCGGTCTGTTTAGACCACACAGCTGATTACTGGGACCGACTCCTGGCTCTGCTCTCCCCATTAGAGCAGGCCAGGAGTCCGGTAACCGGGGGAGACCCTGGATAACGCCACCTCCAGGTGGCGTTATTATCACAGGGCTTTCCCCAATATTTTTTTCACATTTATTTTTAGTAACTATGGTCAGATCACATTTCCCATTACAGTTATGGGAAATGCGATCTGCTTTACTAAAAATAAGTGATACTTAGGGGTTGGAGTAGAATTTTATGAATTCTACTCCAATTGCCCTGTAATAACTATAGGTGATACTAAAATAATGTGAAAAGGTTGTGAAAACACCCTTTTTCACTTTATTTTAGTAAAAATAATGTTAATAAATAGAGCCCTAAATGGTTAGTCTACATGCCGATTACAAGACCACAACAAAGTGCTAAATAACATGGGTTATATATAAAACATAATGACATCACTGTAAGTGGCAGCACAGCCTGTTATTCTTTTCTTATTCATAAAAAATCTTGTGACACTGTAAGTGGTAGCACAGTGTGTTATTTTTTGCTTATTCATAAAAAATCTTGTGACACTGTAGGTCAGGGGTCTTCAAACTTGGCCCTCCAGCTGCTGTGGAACTACACATCCCAGCATGCACTGCCACCTTTTTGATATAACAGCATGCTAAAACTATGTGCAGTGCATGCTGGGATGTGTAGTTCCACAGCATCTGGAGGGCCAAGTTTGAAGACCCCTGCTGTAGGTCATTGATACCGCAGTGTAATATTTAAAATTGGTACAAATTGACATGTGTGCTATACCCCACTTCATTTGTGTTTGTTGTTATGGAGAACAATCAGTTGAGAGGAGCGCAGGAACCACATACTAGTGCTGGAGCTACTGCCAGTGTCACCAGTCATGATGATACTAATCCATCTACATAATCTAATAAAGCCGATACACAAGGGCATACAGGGCTTAAGTCAGGGCATCTAAAATCAAGAACCAATCTTTTACAGTGGTACAGAAAAAACACATCAAAGGGAAAGTTAGCTGCAGAAAGACAAAATTGGCAATATGCCTTTCACCACACAAAGTGGCAAGGAAAGGCTAAAGCCTTAGCCTTTATTTATGACTGGTGGTTCTGCCTCTTATCATGATGTAAGTACAAGTGAACAAGCTGACATAGAAAGCAAGGATGCTTCTGTGGAAGCGCACCAGGATGAGCAGGATATTTGTGTAGTTTATGCTAATAAGGAAGAAACAGTTGTTGCCCATGATAAGGAAAAACCCATTGTCATGCCTGGGCACACAAAAAATTCCACTTCTTATTTGTGGAATTATTTCTACCCAAATCTGGACAACAATTGTCAAGCCATCTGTACCATTTGTAAAGCCAGAGTGTCACAACCTGGGTTTCGTGGAGTGGAGGTTTGCGGTCCTTACCGGTGAGGGCACTGTGGGACGGTCCATCTGGCGGGGGAGCTGGCGCGTGGAGACTGGCATTGCATGTACGCAGAGGTCTGCCAGTGTTGGACCATCCTGGCAAGGGTAAGTCTAGTGGTGTCTCTGCATCACGGCTATCTGGGCGCCACCATGTTGTCTTTGGCCATGTGACATAGCAGGTCAATCGTCTGTGGGTCACCTGCTCTCTCTGGCCTATCACGTTCTGTTACTGGGTACTTAAGGGTGTTCGGAGCACCCTGTAGTTGCCAGTGCAATGTGTTCACAGCGTCAGCTTTGGGAGAGAGTTCTCTGTGCTCCTGAACATTACTGGGTACTTAAGGGTGTTCGGAGCACCCTGTAGTTGCCAGTGCAACGTGTTCACAGTATCAGCTGTGAGAGAGAGTTCTCTGTGCTCCTGAACCTTAGTCTTGTGCTCCAGTGCTTGTCCTAGCTCCATGACAGCCTCCGGCTCCCTGCATATCATGCACCACTCTGCCTTGTCTTGGACTCCACTGGTGATCAGCCCTGCACCTTCAACCAGACCCACTCCTGCCTGAACCTGTCTCCTCAGTTAACCCATTCCTGCACAGCCATCTTCCCAGCATTACCGGATTCTCCTTTCAGCCATCATCACAGCATTACCGGAATCTCCTTTAAGCCATCATCACAGCATTACCGGCTATCCCTCTCAAGCCACTCACAGCATACCAGGATTTTCACTTCACTCTGCAGTCTATCTGGATTCACCTCATTCATCTCTGTCACTGATCTGGACATTTGTTTATTCCCACTCACTACAGTTCCCTCCTGCCACATATGTTAGTTTGTTTATTACTGGACTTTAGTTTATCTTATTGTTCATGTCTACCAACATTCACATTAAACAACCCACCTTTCAGTTTAAACCTGTACCGGTGTTTTCTCCTGTTACCACCTCGGGTCCACAACAAACACAGACTCTAACATATGAAGGAGAAAAGTAAGTAGCAACCAGGGTGCACTCGGACCAAATTCATTAATAAAAGTCAAACACTTTATTGGTAAGAAATGCAAAATTGATTAAGAAATAAAAATAAACTTTATTTTTTCTCGTATATCAATTTATACATTATATTTTCATTATGTCATTTCTTATTCATATATTATAAGGGCACAGTTAAGGCTGCATCTAAAAAACTGCAGGGGGGGCATGGTGTTTAAGGGGCTACACCTCAAAAGCTATTGGAGGTACAGAGCTGAAATTTGGCACGGACGGGTAGAACTATCGCTCGGTGCTGCATGCCAAATTTGCAATATGCATAAACATAAAAAATTAGGACTTGGAAGTTATCTAAAGTTCCAACTGTCACTTTTTTCTGACATTCTCAATTAGGACCACTTTTCTGCTGTTTTCTATGTTTTTTTTGGGGAAGGCATAACTCAGGGTAGGGGGGTGAATTTAGACTTGGGGTTTGTTTTATTAGGTAGCTATTGTGCCAGGGTACGTGTTTTTGGGGTTTAGGTAAATTAGAAAGGTACAGTTTTTTAACTATTACCTCAAGAATGTGCCATTGAATAGATAGGAAATTTCAATTTGTTGCACAGCCACAGTAGGAGCCTCCACCACTCACTGTGGCTTCACTTGGGTGCACAAAGATGGCCATCATTTGCGGGCTTTACTGGTGGTGGGCTTGGGGGAAAGAAGTGGCCATTAGCTGCAGCGGGACCCAGGGAAAAGGCGCAGGGGGTAGAAGGCTTTAGCTGCGGCCAGAACCTGGGGACAGTAGTGGCAGGCTTGCCTACCCTCCCGATTTGGTCGGGGGCCTCCCGAATATCGGGTGCCGCTCCCGACCCCCTGGAAAGGTAGGCAAGCCTCCCGGCTGCCGCTTACCCCCCCAGACTACTAGTAAAAACCCCCGCTGCCGGGGGGCCCGATGACGCGATTCGCACTGAATCGCGTCACCGTGGCTCCGCCCCCTGCTTCACAATGCCTTTTTTCTGGCATTGTGAAGAGGGGGCGGGGCCCCGATGATGCAATCGTGTGGTCACGCCCCGGCCCCGCCCCCAAAACAGCATCATAGCCCGGCCACGCCCCCCACACAACACAGGCATTCAGCTCCCTCCCGGAAGGAGGGAGCTGAATGTCAGCAAGTATGAGTAGCGGGCCTTAGTGGTGGCGATGTGGGCGGCAGTGTGGGTGGTGGTGGGGCAGGCATTAGGACCCGGGGGAGGTAGCAGCATACAGATGCAAGCTCAGATCTGGAAGATCTGTGATCTCTGCTTCTGTGTTTAAAAAAAAAATGGCTTGGCCCCACCCCCCAAAAAACAACCAGCAACGGGCTTTGGAGACCCAGTACTGGCTGTGCTAAATACAGGGGACAAATGACGTAGGGGTCCCCCGTATTGAGTACAGCAAGCACCAGGCTTTTCAGAACCAGTCCTGGTTGCCAAAATAAGGGGGACACCAGGGCACCCCAGGCCCATGCTGATAGCCCGGGGCTATCCCTGGCACCCCTGGAGCGGTGGGTGCCAGGTTGATTGTGTAAAGTGTGGTGCAAGTAAAGAGTTAAAATATTGGCTTTTGCTGTGGAACTACAGTTCCCAGCATGCCTCCCCCGCATGCTGGTACTTGGAGAACCACAAGTATCAGCATGCAGGGCATTACAGGCCTGCTGGTACCTGTAGTTCCACAGCAAAAGCAATATTAAAAAACCACACACACCGTAGAAAAGTAAAATTTTATTAAAACATACATGCACACACACATGTACACACACATGCACACACTATCTCACATACTCACCTAGTATCCCTGTAGCCAATCTGTCCTCTTCTCCAGTAGATAATCCTATGGATTACCTGTAATAAAATTTTCATACTCACTTCCTCCTATGCGTGGATCTGTCCTCTTCAGACAATCCAGGGTCTTGGCAGAAAAAAAAATGGAAATATGCGGACTATCGTACATTAGTAGTGTACTACCCGAATGACAGCTCCGCCCGGGATTTCAGTTCAGAAATCCCGGTGCGGAGCGCTCATTGGCTGAGAGAGGCAAGCCTTCCGCCTCTTAGCTATTGAGTTGTTCTCATCATTGACTTCAATGGTGAGAACCCAGCGTGCCCTTTTAAAAAATGGCGCCTCAAGCCAATCACGGCTCATGATGTAATCGCCCCCGCCCCCTTGACTGGCTTATATACAGCCAGCGAGAGGCGCCATCCACTCAGTCCATCGGCCAGGGAGCTGGAGAGAAGACCAGCTGAAGCAAGAAGACGCCGCGGAAGCCCTGAATGGGCGGCGGCCATGCAAAAGAGCTTAAAGGCCGCTGCCCTCCTGGTGAAGACGTCATAGAAGTCCTGGGGGAAGCGGCAGCCATGTAAAAGAGGTTAAAGGCTTCCCAGGTGAAGGTGCAGCATAATAAAATACTTAAAAAAAATTGTGTTTTTATTTTATTTAAATATTTCTTTCAGGGGTACTATAGGTACCAGCGGGCCCTTAATGCCTCGCCTGCTGGTACTTGTGGTTCTCCAAGTGCCAGTATGTGGGGATGCCTGCTGGGACCTGTAGTACTACTGCAAAAGACAATATCTATATATTTTCATATGCACCACACAACACAATCAACCCAGCACCCACCACTCAGGGGTGCCGGGGAAAGCCCCGGGCTATCAGCCTGGGCCTGGTGTGCCCTGGAGAGGGGGAACCCTTTTTTGGGGTGTCCCCAGTTCCCCAGGGATCCCCGGCCTGGGCTGACTAGCAGTCAGGGGTGATGCTTTGGCTGGGGGGGCCCAGTGAAAGGGCTCCCCTGGCTGTGGTATCACCCCCCCACTAGAAAGGGCCTGCTGCTGGTTCTGGTAAATACAGGGGGACCCTATGCATTTTTTCCCCCTGTATTTTCAGAACCAGGGCCAACTCAGAGCCCAGTGCTGGTTGCACTGAATACGGGGGACCCCTACGTCATTTGTCCCCTGTATTTTGGCAACAAGGGTTGATTCTGACTAGCCCGCTGCTGGTTGTGCAGGGGATCCTTACATAATTTTTCCCCTGTATTTAAACACAGCAAGGTCTGGTTGTGCTTTGGGGGTGGGAGCCCCCTTTTTTATTTTACACATTACATTTTTAACATAGATGCATAAGGATCTCACTGCTGCATTCGTGCATATCTGACTTATTGATTTTATTTTCCCAGGTGCATGCGCACTACCAGTGAGCCCTCTGTTGCCCACTGATGCCCCCTTTGCACTGCACCACTGCCACTGCTCTGCTCCACCACTGCTTCCGCTGTACACACAGCTGTAGGGATTGGGGAAGTTATAGCAGCATGGAGGCGAAGTTAGTGTACATGTATAGACAGAGTATGATAGTTTTAGCAATTAGGAAGCTGAATGTGTATAATAAATTAAATAGATGTATAGAGTTAGAAGGATGTTGGAACCCAGTGGGATTATTGTGGTGACTGAATAGGAAGATTGTGGATACTGAATGAGATGTGTGTGCCACATAACTGCTCAGACCTCAGTTGCATAAACTGCATGTGTGTATTCCAATGAGCACACAATTCTGTGAATTAGCAGCTCCACCATTTTGTGAGTGACAGCAATCTCACTCTGTGAGAGTGCTGAATTTGCAGTTAACCACATGGTGTCATGGCATACCATATCTGTACTATGCAAGGAACACGTTTATTAAGGCGTCAGCCTTAATGATCATAATTTCATTGCTTTTTGGAGTTTGAGTGGCAGAAATTCAATAGGTTTTGTGAATTTTCAGATCAAGCAGCCTTAATGGGACATGTGAAACCGTAAGGATTTTGTATATGGAATATTATGTATATATACATATATATTTATTTATTTATTGCCCTTTACTATTGATTATTACACCTGGATGGTTTTGGATTATATTATAAGGTTTTATTTTATTCACAGCCCATAGAAAAACCAGCACCATACATCTGAATGGGAATTTTCTGACTAATGACATACAATTGTTAACCCATTTTTAATTATTATTCTGTTGTTAAAACTATATCATTGGATACACTAAGACATTTTTATTTTATATATATTTTTGGTATATTCAATATTTATTAACAAACAAAAAACAATCAAATAATGATTATATAAAAAATAATATAAAATCAAGCACATTGTGAATAAATTTTTCGAAAATAACAAAGAAATAAAATAAAAAATCAAGAGGGGGAAAGGGAAATAAGGGATGTAGGAAAACACATCAAGGTAAAAAATGGTCAAAGGGGGTAATAATAAAGAGGTTGGCTTATATAACCTATTTATATAAACTATTAACCACAAAATATAGGACTTCATTCAGAGCCACTCACAAAATGCGAGCGCTCGCTCTGAATGAGGGCGACTGCATCTAAAAAATGATACGGCCTCCTGGCCGCTCGCTAGGCTGTGGGTTACCACCCACAGCCTTAACGAGCAGTCAGGATGATGGTCGCGATAGTCAAGACCATCGCGACCATCGGGGCTTGCGACGAGACCCTTGAGGTAGGGTCTCGTCTGCCGCAAGCCCTAGAGAGCTTTCGGCTCAAATAGAGCCGGAAGCTCTCCCACTGACATAACTGGTGATGTCAGTGGGGCTGCCCACAAACGGCAGGCATTCGCTTGGAAATGCCACCATTTGTGAAGCCATCCCCCTGATATGCCTACAAAACGGGTCGAGCTGTTGATCAACATCGACAGCCACCCCTTTTGTAGTGAGCCACGGAGCGAGAGAATTTCTCTCTCACTCCAGGGCTTGCGCACGTGCAGTGCGGCCGCTGCACGCGCGCACAGCCAAACATTGACCCGCTTGCGAGTGCTCCGGCGCTTGCGAGTGGGTCTGAATGAAACCCATAGTACCCAAATAGAAGAAAAAGGTAGTATACCCTTATTTGCCGGTCTGCCTGGACAAATGGTTCAGATATTCAGTAGATTCCTTATATTCCAGCTAGTCAAACCATGTGGTGGTAAACTCCTGTTGTCTATCCCAGCTGGAAAGAGAGAGATCTTCCATATCTATGTACATATCTATTCTATGAAACCAAGAAGATATCGGAGGGTGATGCGGGTCCCTCTAATAAACCAAGATGATTGCCTTTGCTGCATTGACAAAATGTTTAAAGAGAGATTTATTATATATAGAGATAGGTAAATCTATTAAGTTAAGCAACCAGGAACCAGGTTCAGCAGGTACCCAGTCTCCGACAACCACCCTAGTGATCTGAATAATCATATAACAGAACTTCCGGAGCTTAGGACAAGCCAACCAAATATGAAAGGGGGACCCTAGTGTATCTCCACAGTGCCAACAGGAGTTGGGAAGACCCGGGAACATTTTACACAAAACACTTGGACACCTATACCATCTGGTGAGAAATTTAAAATACATCTCAATCACGTAAATACTTTGAGAAGATACTTAAGTATAAAGAAAAAAAAATTCCCATTGCTTATCAGAAATAGCGAGACCCGTTTCTTTCTGCCAAACTGTGGTAAAATTGGGATAACTATAATGAATTTCAGCTAGCAATTTATATAGTTACGAGGTGCTACTGAAGAGGCGCATAAAGCTTCAAAGGGAGTGAGAGCCCTAGAAAGTGAAAACTTCCTAAGAAATGTTTGTAGAAAATGTTTCACATGTAGGTATTGCCATATCTCGCCATTCGCAAGGGTCCATCTTTCCTAAAGGATGAGGAAAGGGACCACAGCGTCATTCTCCACCAGTTGACCAAGGCAAAGCGGGTGAGATAAACACTAATGTGGGAATGAGTGTGACGGGAGACCTGGTGTAAAGTCGGAATTGTAGAAAAGAGAAGTGAGAGGTGAAGGTGAAGAGAATACGTGTCGGAGAGTCCTGTGTTTTATCCAACATATAGCATAGGAGAAATAGTTGGATGTGTCAAAGATGGGGGAATTTGTATCCAAGGAGCTATATTAATAGGGATAGATAAAAAACTATTTTCAATACAGACCCATTGTTTTAAATCTGTACCTCTCGTCCATTCAATTATATGACAGAGAAGAACAGCATGATAATGATGCAAAAAATTAGAACGTTGCAAACCACCTTGGTGTTTACGTCTGAAGAGGGTATTGTGTTTAACTCTAGGACGCTTGTTACTCCATATAAAGTCTTGGATTATTTTATGGAGATCTTTAAAAAAAGAGATGGGAATTTTTATGGGTAGGGTTTGTAAAGGATAGAGGATCCTCGGTAGGATATTCATCTTAATGATATTAATGTGCCCAAACCAGGAGACTTATAAAGGAAGCCAATGTTGAAGATCCAGTCTGATGGTCCTCAGAATCGGGTCAGTCTGAGTTATCTCAAGTGAGAAATACACCCAGATATTTAATTTGGGAGGGGTGTCATACAAAAGGAACTGCTTGCTGGAGTCCTATGACTGTTGGGTGAGGGGTGTTTATATTTAATGCAATTGATTTGGCATAAATGACTTTGAAATTGGTTAACAAAGAAAATCTATGAAATTCAGCATAAAGACTAGGGAGAGAAACAGAAGGGTTAGTAACACCGCCAATATCTGGGTTCAGTCGAATCACCTTGCTAAAGCCTCCATACACAAAACAACTACCAGAGGAGATAGGGGACAGCCTTGCCTGGTGCCATTAGAAATATCAAAAGAGAATGAGAGTATCCTGTTCACCCTGACTCTGCTGTTTGGATGATGGTATAGGGACAGAATTTTAGTCAGGCAGTTAGGACCTAGACCCATGCGGTGCTGTACCCTGGACATACACTGCCAGTCCACCTGATTGAATGCTTTCTCTGCATCTGTGGACAATAGGATCAGGGGGGGTAGAGGAGTTGTTAGCATGATGAATGATATTGATAACCATAGTGGTATTGTCTCTTGCCTCACAAATCCCACTTGGTTCTGGTGGATAATATCAGGCAGAAGAGGTTTGAGACGAGAAGCAGTCATCTTTGTCATCAATTTTACATCGACATTTAACAAAGATTTTGGGCGGTAACTAGAACATTGTGGAGGATCTTTTACCTCTTTTGGGATGACCGTAATATGTGCTTCAAGAGATTGTAGGGAACAGGGGTGCCTGTCAGATATTTGATTCAAGGACTGTAATAAGAGCGGGGCCAATTTGTCTCAAAACGTTCTGTAATAAGCAATAGTGAAGCCGTCAGGCCCAGGACTTACCTGATGGGGAAGCTGCAATAGCAGCCTCAAGGTCTAGCAGGGTTAACGGGTTCTCAAGGGAAGCCCCTATGTCCTCCAGGAGACTGGGAAATTCTACAGATTGTAAATAATCGGCTATTAGTTTAGTCCGTGTCTGTGCTTCAGGAGTGGGCAAATCAGAGTTTAATTATACAAATGGGAATAATAGGTACGAAAAATATTGGCAATATCAGTTGAAATATGGCAAAGTGAGCCAGGATTGTCTTTAAGCTTTGAAATAAAGGTTGACTTCAGCTGTTGGCGGAGCGCATGGGCTAATAATTTACTAAAATAACTAATAAAAAAATTGCGTTTATATTTACAGAGGGCCAATTTAGACTTGTCCAAACTGAGTTTACTAAGTGCCTGCCTTGTCGCAACCAATTCAGCATGTGCCCTCGGAGAGAGTAATCGCTTGTGGCAAGCTACAAGCGCTGCTAGTTTATCTAAAAGGGCTTGCGTTTGTGCAGCCTTTTGCTGTTTGATAAAGGTCCCTAATTGAATGCACTTCCCACGAATTAAACATTTATGTGCTTCCCACAATGTGACCTTAGAAACATCGGGAGTGTTGTTCAGTCCTATATACTCAGACAATGCAGTTTCTAAATGGGTCTTACAAGTAGGGTCTTGGAGTAGAGACTCATTCAAATGCCAGGTCCATTGTCTGGGAGAGGAGTGGGGGACAGAGATAGTACAGGAGATTGGAGCATGATCTGACCAAGACATTGGTGCTATATCAGAGTCCTGCAACTGATGCAAATGTCTATGTCCAAGAAAGAAATAGTCTATGCATGTATACATTTGGTGTGGGGGAGAAAAGAAGGTAGTCACGGGTAGTGGGGTGGTGTAGATGCCATGTGTTAATCGACTGGTGGAGATGGAACAACTGTCTTACCTGACGGTGATGGTTGAAAGAGATCGGCTGTTGGTTCTATAATCCAATTAAGATTTCCACCTAACACCAACAGTCCTTTTTGAAGTGATTCAACCAGATCTAAGGTCTTCTGGAAGAACGCCAGCTGACCCTGACTCGGGGCATAGAGGTTGACAAATGTAAAATCTTGGTTAAACAATTTCCCCAATACAAGAAGGACCCGTCCTGCCTCTAATGTGTGAGGGGAGATCCCAGAAATTAGAAGGCTTTTAGAGAAGGATCGCCACTCCTTTAGTCTTCCCTTCTGGATTATCACTAAAATGTACATGGGGATAAGAGGAATTAGAAAATGTTGAAGCTGAACCCATTTCAAAATGGGTCTCCTGAACAAAGACCATGTCCGCCCTTAGGGCATAAAAAGACCATAGTGTATGGGATCTCTTTTCAAGGACATTAAGACCCTTTGCATTGATGGATAACATTTTCAAATTATCAACAGACATCTACAAACCAGGAGAGGGGCACTGGAAATAGACAATACAGACCCAATTCCGACCTAGGAAAAAGGGGGTAAGAATCAGGCAAGAGGGGGAAGGAGTGGCACAAACAAAGGAGGGAAGGGAAACAAAACATAAGATAAACATTAAAAGAAAACAAACAATATAAAGCCATAAACATAATACAAAACAATATGAAAAAATTAGAAAAGAAAAATTGGGGATCCAAAAGGCCTCACAAGAAAAAAAAGGTTTTAAGCAACGCGGGTGGAGAAGCCATCCCACGGCTAGACTATGCGTTGGCAGTCGGTAGACAGCAACCAGGGGTAATGGTGACAACTAAATCTCTTAAAGAGGCCAAATATACAAATAGCCTAAATTGAAAAACTGAACAATTTGAAGGCAGGAGATGTCAAGTACAGAAGAGGAAATGTTGAATCACATAGCACGACAAAAACCCTCAGGTCACTGCCAAAGCAGGAGATGATGGTGGGACCTCAGAAGTCTGGGAGGGTTTATCATTAGTGTGCCAGCGTTGGCGTCTAGGTAGAGGAGGAAGCCTTGGTATAGAGCTGGGTTGCACCCACTCCGGGAGAGAGAGTTTGGTAATGGTAAGGGCCTCACAGAAATTATCCAGATCTTGTAGGGTGTGGAGTTTTCCATCTCAAAGGACCTGCAGACATACAGGAAAGCCCCAACGATATTTAATGTTTTTCTTGCGTAACTCATCTATGACCGGTTTCAGGAATCTGCGCTGTTAAAGCGTATGCCAGGAAAGGTCTTGGAATTCAATAGAGTCCAATGAATGAGATCTGCGAAGAATTTGTTTCTTGACTGTATAATAGTGTAGACAGCAAATATGGTCCCGAGGGGAGTCCGACTGGGTGCTGCGGGGACGCAGTGCTCTATCAAATACAATTTGTGTGTCCGGGTCATTTTCTAGAATCTCGTTAAAGATGGCGGTGAGGGCATCCACAATGCTGGATCGAGGGATATCTTCGGGAAACCCGCGGACCCTAAGATTGTTGCGGCAACCCCGGTTATCCAAATCATCGAGATGAGAATGCATAACTTGGTGGTCAGCCACTTGACTCTGACGGTGTCCTGAAGATTGATAATCGCATCATCAGTTGTCTCCTTGCCCTCCTCCAGTGTGCTTAGGCAGTTAGCAATGTGGGAAATACTGTATCTGCCTGCAGAACCTCCACAGTGGCTGTTACTGTATCACGCCCCCGGCATGCCCACCAAAGGGGGCGTGCTGTCAATCAACATCGACAGCACGCCCCCTTTGATCAGACACAACGAGCGAAGGAAAGTCCTTCGCTCGTCGCGTCTGGCGCATGCGCACGACGGAGCTCCCTCCGTTGTGCGCATGCGCAGTGCACACCATCGACCCACTTGCGAGCAGACAGCCGCTTGCGAGTGGGTCTGAATGAGGCCCCATGTTCCCTATCACATGCTCACACACATACACACTAGGGTTAATTTATGTTTGGAGCCAATTAACCTACCAGTATATTTTTGGAGTGTGGGAGGAAACCGGAGTACCCGGAGGAAACCCACGCAAGCACAGGGAATATACAAACTCCACACAGTTAGGGCCGTGGTGGGAATCAAACCCACGACCTCAGTGCTGTGAGGCAGAAACGCTAACCATTACACCGTCTGTTCTGCCCTTAAAGCTAGAATCTGATTGGTTACTATGGGCAGCATCTCCACTTCTATAAACTCTCACTATAGTAAATTTACCCCTAAGTATTGGAGAATTTCCCCATGTTCACTCTGGGAACCTGAAGGATGAGTGGAGCCATGAACTGGCCTACCTCTTTTGGCTAGGGGCATCTAGTTATCTGTTAGTTCGAGAAAATGGCGCAGGATCTGGGGTTTGCCGGTAAGTTTTTGAGGTGCCATGGGTATATTTAGTTTCACGGGGTCCGAGTGAAAATAAGATGTCTAGGGTACATCACACTGTGAGCATCAATAAAATAAAGGACCAGGGACTGCAGGTTGAGAGATGTTCATTGTCTACAGCAATGAGGAGACAGGAGCAATATAACCTGGGGGAAGAAGACCTGGCTATAGTCAGCAGGGCTGGTGGAAATATGCAACCCCTCCCTGGAAAGCCACCTCCGATATGTGCAGGACAGTCAGCGCTGCAGGGCTCGGGTGCAGAGGCCCAGAGAGTAGGCAGGAGGGAGGTGAAGGAGAGTTACCTGCAGCAGCCAGCGAGATGGCGCCGGCTTCATGCAGGGCGAGTTCTGAGCTCCGATCTAAGGCTGCGGGTGAGTAGGCGCTGGACTCTGGCTCCTGCTTACCAGGTCCGACGGCGCTGGTCTGTGGGGGGGCAGCGGGGGTGCGTCATTGGCATCCCCCGCTAGTCTCTGTCTCTCCTTCAGTCTGATTCAGGTGGCCGCGGTTCCGTATGGGCGAGCACGCAGACCTGTGTTTAATTTAAAGGGCCATGCACACTAATTAGGTGATGTCACTGTAGGCGCCAAATTCTAGCTCTGCCTATTTAAGGAAGTTCCTGGCAGCAGTTCTGTGCCAGAGTATAGGCTCATTTACCATACTCCAGCGTTCCTGTGTTGTTTCATTACCTGTTTCTGACCTTGGCTTCGTTCTGTGACTCTGTGTTCGCCTAACCCCTGGTACTGCATCTGACATCTGGTTTTGACCTCGGCTATCCCCTGTGACCTGTTTACGCCTGCTCCCTGGTACCGTCTAGTCCTGAGTTTACCAGCATCTGTATAAGGGAACCTATCCTGAGGGCAGCCGTCCATACCTTCTTGGTCCCTGGTGAATACCGCTGGCACATTAGACTCCACACCTCAGGCATAGGTCTAGCCAACTCCCTAAATATGGGCCGCATCCATAATCCATCCGAGAGTTGTGACAGAATACTCTGGCCCAAAAAATGGATGCTACTGGTAATCCATCACCACGAGACCTGCTCGAGAATTTACTTGCTAGAGTTGAGAAGCAAGAACAAGACCAGGCTCAGATTATGCAGTGTTTGCAGACCCTGATGCAGCAAGTTGGTGTCGCTCAAGCACCTCCTGTAAAACTGGGTCCATCTACTCCGGCACCAGCCGCAGGGGCTTCCACACCAATACGGATTCCGAATCCAACAAAGTATGATGGGGATCCGTCTGGTTGTCGTGGATTCCAGAACCAGTGCTCGATCCAGTTTGAAGTCCATACAGCATGTTTCCCTTCAGATAGGACAAAAATGGCTTATATGATCTCGCTTTTGTCAGGTCAAGCATTGGCTTGGGCCTCTCCATTGTGGGAAAGGAATGATCCACTCGTCAACAACAGTCCTGAGTTCCTGAGAGCCTTCCAGAAGGTCTTTGATGAGCCTGGTGGAGTATCCTCCGCAGGTTCGGCCATCTTGCAGCTGAAGCAGGGAAACCAATCTGCGGGACAGTATGCTGTGCAGTTTCGAACACTTGCTTGAGAGTTGGGGTGGAACAATGAAGCCTTGATTGCTGCATTTATGCAGGGACTGTCGGATCAAATTAAAGATGTCCTTGCATCTAGGGAGTTGCCACCTTCCTTGGACAACTTGATATCCTTGTGTATCCGAGTAGATCTGACCACAGAGAAAGGGCACGAGAAAGGGAACAGTCTTGTTGCTTCACTTTTAAGCTGGCTCCACGATTCACGGCATCTACAGAGTCTCCAGAAGAACCCATGCAGATTGGGAAATCTCGCCTCCCTGCTGCAGAAAGAGAAAGGAGGTTCAAAAATAAGCTCTGTCTGTACTGTGGTGAACCTGGTCATCTTCTTTCTGGCTGCCAAAAGAATGCCTAACTGATCAAGGGGTGGTCAGATTAGGTACATTTTGACACACCCCAAAAGACTGTACTATTCCGCAGTTAACCAACTCTGGTACATGGGAATGCTTCCAAGATCTCTAAGGCTTTCTTAGATTCAGGTGCCGATGGTAACTTCCTTTCCGCTAAGAAGGTGCACGAACTGGGAATTCTGAGTGTACCTCTGCAAACACCCTTATGTATCATTGGAGTGGATGGGAATAAACTTCCCACAGCTACCATCCACTCTGGAATGATAGAGATCTCCATGCAGGTGGACGCGCTCCATCGAGAGCAGATTGCATTCTACATACTTCCGTCAGCCGAGTATCCAGTCATTTTGGGTCTACCTTGGCTATGCAAGCATTCTCCCATTCTGGACTGGAAAGGGCCTCAAATCCTGTCGTGGGGACCCCAATGCCATAGGTTATGTCATCAGTCAAACTCCCACATCGTGTTATCCTGAATTTGGTAACTTCTTCTGGAGATCCACTTCCCATTCTCTACAGGTCCTTCAGGGATGTATTCTGTAAGAAGGCTGCTGAAGCTCTTCCTGTACAGTGAGTGGGATTGTGCTATAGACTTGTTACCCGGGAAGATGCCTCCTCGTGGAAGGGTCTTCCCTCTTTCTCTTCCTGAGTCCCAAGCAGTATCAGTATATGTCAGAGAGAATTTGGAACAAGGTTTTATCAGGGAGTCCAAATCACCCGCTGGAGCCGGTCTGTTCTTTGTCAAAAAGAAGGACGGGGGTTAAGACCATGCATTGACTACCGGGGCCTGAACGCCATTACCATTAAAGACTGGTATCCTCTGCCCTTGATTTCTGAGCTCTTCAACCGAATCAAAGGAGCGACGATTTTCACTAAACTAGATCTTCGTGGGGCCTACAATCTGATCAGAATGCGACCCAGGGACAAGTGGAAGACTGCCTTTAACACGTGATGGCCACTATGAATATTTAGTCATGCCTTTTGGTTTAAGTAACGCCCTAGCTGTCTTTCAGAAATATATGAATCGTATATTCCGGGACTTACTATACAAATGTGTAGTGGTATACTTGGATGACATCCTGATATTCTCTGAAGACGGAAAGAGTCACCAACATGTATGTGAGGTACTGTCCCGACTTCGGGCCAACCAGCTTTTTTGCAAGCTCGAGAAAAATGCTCCTTCGAACAAAATGAGCTAACGTTCCTAGGATATATCATCTCAGGCTCCTGCCTTCAGATGGACCCAGAAAAGCTTACCGCAATCAACAACTGGCCCCGCCCAGTCAGATTGAAAGCAATTCAATGCTTTTTGGGTTTTTGCAATTTTTACTGCCAATTCATCAGGAACTACTCATCCATCGCAGCTCCCATCACTGCTCTTACCAAAAAGGGTCAAGACACTCGTGTGTGGCCTCCCAAGGCAGAAGACGCTTTCCTCAGTTTAAAGCAGTGTTTCCTTTCAGCACCCATTCTTAGGCAGCCAAATTGTGAACAAGCTTTTTTCCTGGAGGTGGATGCCTCCACGGTTGGTGTTGGAGCAGTACTGTCACAGAAGGATGATATGGGCAAGTGGTATTCTTGTGGGTTCTTTTCCAGGAAGTTCTCTGCACCAGAAAGGAATTATGCTGTTGGGGATAAAGAACTATTAGCCATCAAGTTGGCCCTTCAAGAGTGGCGTTACTTGTTAGAAGGAGCGAAGTTTCCGGTGACAGTCTATACCGACCATAAAAATTTGACGTATCTTAAAACAGCTCACTGCCTAAATTACCGTCAATCCAGGTGGTCATTGTTTTTTGATCGGTTTAATTTAGTGATTACCTACCAGCCGGGTAATAAGAACGTCAAGGCTGATGCACTATCCCGAGCATTCAACACTGCTGAGGAGGTGAAAGAAGACAAAAGAATTCTGGACCCTGCGTATTTTGTGGAGGTTACCAACCAGGTCAAAATCCCAGGGGAAAGACTTTATAGCTTCTGAGTTCCAGTCTAGGTTACTTCAGTGGGCGCATTCACCGCGCTTCACAGGCCATGCAGGCATAAGGAAAACTTTGGAGCTAATTCTCAGGAATTATTGGTGGCTGACTGTCCAGCGGGATGTGAAGGAATATGTGGCAGCTTACCACATTTGTGCTCAGCATAAAGTTTCACAGCAAGTTCCATCAGGACCCCTGCTTCCACTACCTGTGCCTGATCGTCCTTGGACCCACATTTCGATGGACTTTGTGACAGATTTGCCTTCTTGTCAAGGATTTACTACCATCTGGGTAGTTGTGGACAGGTTTTCCAAAGCTGCACATTTTGTTCCATTAAAAGGACTATCTTCGGCTCCCAAGTTAGCAGAGACTTTTATAAGGGAGATTTTGCGATTGCATGTATTTCCAAAGGACATTGGGCCTCATTCAGACCTGGTCACAAGCGCTGAGCACTCGCAACCAGGTCGATGTTTGCCCACTGGGCATGCGCACGTCGGAGCCGGCTCCGACATGCACATGCGCGAGACCCGGCTAGCAACGTTTTTTTATAAGATGTGGGATATGGTACCGATGATTAGAGATGTATTTAGTTATGCTGATACTGATGTATTAATGCAATATCTTGGTAGGTTGGTTTTATGGATGATTGAGTATAGGATGAGGTATGATCGATCTTATATTCCTGGCAGGTGCTCTGGTTCTATGATCTTCTTATTAGATATGACATCGTTTTGATTGTTATGATATACATGTTCTGTTTGATCATTTTTTCAGATTATGCGATTTTTGTATTTGTAATGATATGTGTCACTTGTAATTACATGCCTCTGCTGTGCAATGTTGCGCTAAAAGTTATGCACTGTACATTTGTACACAGCGCGGTTGCCATGGTGATGGGCGAGGGCGGATGCCGTCACTTGTTGTACGACTTCCTGTTTTCCCCGTTGACCGGCGCTGCACGTTGTGATGGTGGAGGGTATTTTAAGGTCAGTGTTGTATGTAGTTGGTTATCCTGATGAAGAGGTAATAAATTATCTCGAAACGTGGATTATTTCATCCCCGCTATGTGTGGACTTTTATTGATCGGTGTGCCGCCTATGCTTTGGATGGATTAGGGGAGCTTGACGGCGACCAAGGAAGGCACCCGGCACGGTGATTTATGACTGATGGAGTGCTACCTGTGTCACGGTATATATATATATATATATATATATATATATACACACATATATCTATAATGTAATAATGTAGAGGGGCACTCACGATTCCATAATGGTAGTGCCGTGGTGCCTTCCTTAGAATAATGTAGCAATGAGGTGTCTGTCAGAAACAACAAAACAACAACAGGCGGCACTCCACGGACTTGGTAAGTGAGAAAAAAATGACTTTTATTACCAACATTTCAAGACCATTAAGGCCTTGTCATCAGGGTCATCACCCTGATGACAAGGCCTTAATGGTCTTGAAACGTTGGTAATAAAAGTTGTTTTTAAAAAGTTAACGATCATAGTTTGTGTAGAACAAATTTTATTACACGTATCTACATTCTTTTTCACAATTCTTTATTTTATACTTCACCACATTTTAAAATAATATTTGTCATTAATAATTTTTAAATGTATACCAATAAAGTGTTTGACTTTTATTAATGAATTTGGTCCGAGTGCACCCTGGTAACCACTTAAGGTGCATACACACGTAACGATTTTTTGAAAGATTTAACTATAACGACGTCGTTATCGTTCAATCATTGAAAAAATCTGAGTTATAACGATGAACGATTATCGTTCATGCGCATTCCCGTTTATAGTTTGTAGTTCATTTTGACTGACCAACTGAACGATTTTCATTAAGGGAAGTTCCAAAACTCATTTGTAGTTAAAAAAAATCGTTCATTACACTTTAATAAAATCTGACAGATAATCTGACAGAAAATCATTCATTAAATCGTTGGTAACAAAATTGTTGTGTGTGTGTATGCAGCTTTACTTTTCTCCTTCATATGTTAATTAGTGCTTTGTATTTGTGTGTACTGTGTACACGGTTATTGATTTGCATTTACCAGCATTATTGTGTTTAACCTTCTATAGGATCAGATGATCTAGCCAGCAAAGCAACCAAGTACATCCCACCTTGCAGCAGGCTCTGGTGAACACATTTGCTGGCTTAAGCTAGGTACAATCATACTTTCAATGCGACTTTACTTTCGATTACACTTGCATTCGTAAGTCCGATCAAACTGCTGATCTTTACAATGTAAATTGCAATCCAGGGAACTCATCTGTCTAAAATATTTGCTGAAAGGAAACAAAGGAGGCACTGCTGCTGGAGGACTATCGGTAGAAGCATTGGACAGAAGTCAAAAGTGCATACACACTTCACTTTTTGTCCGAAATTATACCATCAAATTGGAAGAAAATTCATCTGCACATAAAACCAGTTTTCTTCCCGAGAAAACATTTTTGTAAGTGCGTACACATGCTTAAAATGTTGCATCAACGGATAGTGAATCAAAGAACGGCCTGACAATTGTATAGGTGTGTACCCAGCTTTAGATTCTGTTCCTATAAGGTAGTGCCAATATTGATAAGAGTATGCTCATGGTTTATTATCTTTTGCTAATAAACATCATTTAGCTTAGCACTCGTTTGTGATAGCTTATTAAGCATTCCAGAATACCCATGGTTGTGATAATTGCTCCACAAACACCTTTCAGATTACCTTACCTCTACTGGCTTTCTACTATATCCATGGCATTCATTAGTACCTTTTTTAGTGTCTGAAACAGCCGATACAGCTTTTAGTACCAGAGGTGTGTAGAACGGTTATTAACTGTATATGTTATGTTATTAACTGTATGTTTTTTTAATGACCTAATTGTTTATTGGTGTATTTTTTCATGTTGAAATTAGTGCTGTGTAAAATACTCCTTTTTTTTAATTAGCATGTGTATTTTGCAAGTGTATTTTGAGTGGTACATTAAAATGTCTCTATAATGATTTTCAAGTGTGTGAATGTATTATTAATTCCTATAAGTCGCTATTTAGCGCTGCAAGTCGCTTAAGAAAGAATTGCTTTCCAGTACGATCGTGTGGTTCCAAAGCACAAAAAGTTATTTATGTAAAAGGGATAACACAATGCAAGATTTAACAATTAGAGTAAAAAGCAATGAAACTAGTACAGCCCGATACCTACGCGTGTGCACTGGTCCCAGTATACAGTCATCAATCCAGAAGTCTGCGGTCGCAAGAAGATGTGTGTACACTGAGGTCAGGACACAGCCTATATACCTTACAGGTTTCAGAGTTAACAAAGGGACAAATTGACAGGTTCTCATTGGTTCTTGCTTCTGGTCAATCTGGTCATTGGTCAGTTCATACGGTGTCATCAGGGGTATGGCTCATTCTTCCAACAGTCACATTGTGTAGCTTCCCGCTGAAGAACTGGTTAATACTGGCTACAACACTGCATACAATTTCTAACATTCTACTCGATAACTCCCTATCATCCATAACTAGCGGACGCATAATGCAGCTTCTTTGCCGATAGAAACGGATGTCTGCAAATTAACAGGGATTTGGTATGATACCAAACATGACATGTCCACTGTATTCTGAACCTTAGATGTCTTTTAAGTACATCTCACATCATAATTATTAGATAACAATTCCTTTAATAACTCTGGTTATTAACTATAATGTGTGGGAACCATTTTATATGTATGCGTTCGCATATGTGCATCTGTGTATTGAAATAGCAAATATGTGTCTGTATGTATGTGAATACGCATATGAGCGTCTATGTGTTTGTATGTGAATATATATATAAAAACGTCTGTGTATCTATATATATATATATATATATATAGATATATATAGATAGATATGTGTGTGCATTATGTGCGTCAGTGTATGTGTATTGTGGATTCACATTTGTGCACATTGCATTCCACCGACGCAAAGTAACGTCCTAGTAACACGTCATCCGACCATAGACGACTATATTGTCAGATAATAATTGTGCAGCGATCATATCCAATTATTTGACTTTGACAGTATGTATGTAAAAAGTTGCAAAACACTTACCACTCTCATGTGCAAATTAAAAAATATATTTCCCATCAATACAAATAGTCTACATACATGTCCTACATCACTTAACCCATTTTTCTGCATTATAGAGAGTCATATGAACAATTCACATCTTTATTGCCTTTATTTTCCTATTACAAACCTCTAAATATGTTAGTATTAATTGGGAGGGGTGTTCCAGGGTACTGCAGTATGGCCCTGATTCAGACCCGATCGCAGCTGCTCGCTGGGTCTGTGGGTGTTTTTTTTTTTTCTCCAGCCGCTCGCAAAACTGTGGGAGACCATTCACAGCTTGTGTGAGCGGCCAGGAGACCATAGCGATAATCGCGACCATCGGCCTTGTGATGAGACCCTGCGGTAGGGTCTAGGCTTCCGCAAGGCCAAGTGGACTCCCTGCTCTAATAGAGCAGGAAGTCCACTACTGACATCAGTAGTGATGTCAGTTTGCCCGCACAACAAACGCCAGCCGTTCCTAAGGGAACGCCTGCATTTGTCCAGCCACCCCACTACCCGCCCACAAAACGGGGCAAGCTGTCACTCACCATCGGCAGCCGCCCCGTCTTGTTGCGAGCCCCGTAGTGACGGAACTTCAGTCGCTCAGCGGGGCTCGCGCACACCGGACGCGGCACATGCACAGTGCGCAAACATCAGGCCACTTGAGAGTGCACAGCGCTTGTGAGCGGCTCTGAATGAGCTCGAATGTCTTCTATATGTCCTACTACGCGTCAACTCCCATTGAGACTTGTGTTAAGTTATAAATGAATAGCAAAAAGTTGTGCATTCACAACAAATTTAATCTGCTCCAAAGTATGTTCAAAGCTTCCCTGCAGCATAGTATACTTAAGATGCAGATTCAATCCAACATGAGCTGCCATCGTTTATAATTGCCTCTCAGTATAACTCCATTATATAGGGCAGTGGTTCTCAAACTCGGTCCTCAGGACCCCACACAGTCCACGTTTTCCAGGTCACCAGCAGGTGCAGGTGCATTCATTACTCACTGACACATTTTAAAAGATCCACAGGTAATTATTTCACTTGTGATTTTGTGAGGAGACCTGGAAAACATGCACTGTTTGGGGTCCTGAGGACCGAGTTTGAGAATCTGTGATATAGGGTGTTTCATTCGTAGGAGGCCCCGAGCCACCGCCTACGAAAGACACAATATGCAAATTGAGCAAACATAATTGTGGCAGTACATACCTGAAGTTGGCACCAAGCGAGACATGCTAGAGTTGTGTTGCATTTAAACACACGTCTATCAATGTTGGTACTGCCGTAGCCATAGGCAAACGCATGGGGGGTTTCCGTCTGCTTGGAAACCCCCCTCCCCAGCCCACACCATGACAACAATAGAAATAGTAATATAATATAATTTTACTAGTGCTGCATGTTCTTCTCAGTATCACATATGAAATAATTAGCACCACCTGTGGATCTTTTAACATGTATCAGTCAGTAATAAATAACCTGTGCACCAACTAGGAGATCTGGAAAACATTCACTGTTAGGGATGTGCTGCTATATATGTCCAGGGCAGTGCTAGGTTATTCTGCTGCTCCCAGACTCCCGGACTTGCTCTAATACTCTGGAATGGTGCCCACGTCTAAAATAAAAACATTCAGCTCAGGCAGGATGGCCTACTGCCACATCTAATGGCTTACTGTGATTCCTGGTCCTCTTTATGCTGGAATTATGACACACAATATACTTTGTAAGACGCATATTAAAGCTGGTTAAGTGCTAATTCTACCCTACTTATGGACTGGCCACACACACTCTAAAATCAAGCATTTGGAAACCCCCCTCTAGAAATCCTGCGTTTGCCACTGGTAGCTGTAGCTTTCTTGTTTGTATATTGTGTCTGTGGTGGGCAGCGGCTCTGGGCCTATTACAAATGAAACACACTTTATGTTACAGAGCATGCCGAAATTGATGCAATTGTACCTTCATGCATATCAACCTATATACCGTACTTACATTTCGTACTATCAGCAATTCAAAATTATAATAGGCTTTCTGTGTATCAATTTGCATAAGTTGCACAAATTTGCATTTGTGTTTGAGCCCACTAAATGACGATCTAGTTTAATTTTACTTTTTCTTCTATATCTGATCAGGGGAGATCTGAGATGCCAAGCCAAATAGGCCAATTCACTACAAGGGGCAAACTGTGATTATGGGCTGTATTTACTACAATCCGCATTGGTAATGCAGATTGTAGTGTGATATTACCGACTGAATTCGCATTGCGAATTCAGGCAATATCACGGGGGATTTACTACAAATCCCTTGCAGGGACACAGCTTGCGATAAAGCTCTGTCCCTGCGAATCCCCCTCGGAGCGACCGGTCGCCGCTGCTACCCCCCCGGCGCTAAGCCCCACCCCCCGCGATCGCGGATCCCCCGCGACCCCCCTTCCCTTAATTACACTTACCTGCATGATCCAGGCCTCCGGTGATGTCCTCCATTCCTCCGGTCAGGTGATCTCCCATACTGCACTGGGGCCCGATCACCTGATGACTGGGCCGCAGTGCACTGTGGGAGACCAGCTGACCGGAGGGGAGACATCACCGGAGGCCCAATCACCGGGTCCCTGGAGTCAGGTAAGTAATTTTTTTTTTTACTATTTTTTTTTTCTTTTTTTTACAGTAATCAGCTTGCGGTCGGTTTAGACCACACAGCTGATTACTGGGACCGACTCCCGGCTCTGATCTCCCCGTTAGAGCAGGCCAGGAGTCCGGTAACCGGGGGAGACCCTGGATAACGCCACCTCCAGATGGCGTTATTATCACAGGGCTTTCCCCGATATTTTTTTCACATTTATTTTTAGTAACTCTGGTCGGATCACATTTCCCATTACAGTTATGGGAAATGCGATCTGCTTTACTAAAAATAAGTGATACTTAGGGGCTGGAGTAGAATTTTACAAATTCTACTCCAATTGCCCTATAGTAACTATAGGTGATACTAAAATAATGTGAAAAGAGTGTGAAAACACCCCTTTTCACTTTATTTTTGTAAAAATAATGTTAATAAATAGAGCCCTTGGTCACCATTGTAATTTTGCAGGAGATCTTGAGCTTAATAAATCCAGTCCCCCCCACCAATCATTAAAGTGTTCACATTGGCCACTATCTACAGACAAGGGGGTATATTTACTAACGTGCAGGTTTTTAGAAGTGGAGATGTTGCCCATAGCAACCAATCATATTATACTTAACATTTATCTAGCACCTTCTAGAAGATAAAAGCTAGAATCTGATTGGTTGCTACGAGCAGCATCTCCATTTCTAAAATCCAGCACTTTAGTAAATATACCCCAAGCTATCAAACAGAGAAACCTTAGCATGTGAGACAAGTAATATGTGAAAATGTGTAATCTATGTAAAATTGGCACTGGTTAGGGGTTAAACTGTCGATATAGCAGGGTAAAAAGTGAATTCCAGCAGAAAGGTAGTTGGATCTAATTTGTTGGTGTCAACAGAAAGGTAGTCTGAGACATCATTTATTCACTACAGAAGCACAGTTTAATTTAACTTCATATTTCTATAGCAATGTTACCTTTCTAAACACTTGTCGATGATGAATAACAAAACCAATGGAACCATAATAGCAAAACAAAAAAGTTTTCTGTTGCAAATTGTGGTGAAAAACTGCTTGATCACCTTTGCAGGGGCGAAATAGAACTTTGTGGTGTCTCATAAAAAAAAAAATAAGTTAAATACTTACAGTATATATCACACTGAACAATTAACTTCTGGCACTGAAATTTAAAGACAGACTGGATGTACTTGCCACATACAGGTAATCATTGGTCTTGTTTATAACTTGTATGTAAATATGCAAAATTACAGAAAGTCTTGTTTCCATCTACCTTTTATTTTATCTAAAATGTACCCCCCAGCAAATGGCAAATCGCTTGCACCATGTGTTTTTATAAAGTGCTTATGTATCAATTTTTTAAAAATAATTTATGCTCAGGATTCCAGTGGCAAACGCAGGATTTCTAGAGGGGGGTTTCCAAAGGCTTGATTTTAGAGTGAGTGTGGCCAGTCCATGAAGAGGGTAGAATTAGCACTTAACCAGCTTTAATATGAGTCCTAAAAAATGTATTGTGTGTCATAATTCCAGCATGTACAGGACCAGCGATCACAATAAGCCATTAAATGTGGCAGTAGGGCCATCCTGCCTAAGCTGAATGTTTTTATTTTAGATGTGGGCACCATTCCAGTGTATTAGTGCAAGTCCGGGAGTCTGGGAGCAACCTAGCACTGCCCTGGACATATATGTACATATTGGTCTCTATAGCAGCACATCCCTAACAGTGAATGTTTTCCAGATCTCCTAGTTGGTGCACAGGTTATTTATTACTGGCTGATACATGTTAAAAGATCCACAGGTAGTGCTAATTATTTCATTTGTGATAGTGAGAGTAACATGCAGCACTTGTAAAATTCTATTTTATTACTATTTCTATTGTAGTCATGGTGTGGGCTGGGGAGGGGGTTTCCAGGCAGACGGAAACCCCCCCCTGCGTTTGCCTATGGATTCAGTGACAAAAACTAATACAAGCAATGAGGCACATTCACAGAAATAATAGGAACACAATATTACAAAGCAAAAGAGAAGACAGAATAAATTTTAACATGATGGGAGGAAAGGGAAAGAGGGTAGAGGGGATACAGACCACAAGAAGGGGGGGGGGGGGGAGTTGGGGAATCCAGACGTGCTTAGAGTGTGAAAAAGAAGGGAAGGGTGATCAAAGAACTATGCAGATAAAAATCAGTCTATGGACAAGAGAAAGGAATCTGGATGCTAGAACATTGAGCCAATGGTTATTTGATGAACTCCATTTGATAAATATGCCATAACTTAGATTTAACAGCATGGATGGTGGGGGGCATGTTGTTTCCAAGAGGCCACATTCAGACAAATGGCAGTATTGAGAATGTGCTGAATCAGTTATTTTTTATGACAAGTACCGGTAGGGACATTCAAAGGAAGGAGAAAGTATTTGGGAGAAAGTGGGATATTAATATTTAAAACCGCCAACATGAGGCTCCTAATGTCTCACCATAAAGAGAAGAGCTTAGTGCATTGCCATCAAATATAAAAAAAGATGTCCATCACATGACAGTCTCTCCTGCAAGAGCGCTGGACATCTGGAGAACACTTGTTCAGGTGCATAATACCAACTGTGTAATAGCTATAGATGTTTTATTTTAACAGATATGGAGTTCATGGCGGTTTTCTCCTGAATTTTTGTCCAATTTTCCCCATCCACAGCCTCACTCAAATCTTTCTCCCATGTGAGTCTTTGATAGTGGATCCAGAAAGTCTTATATTTTTTCTCTACCTCACATTTTTCGAAAACAGTAATGATATGCTACCACCAATCAGCATTTATATATATAAGCATATTTTCAGTCAAATGAAAGCTTGAATCTGATTGGTTACTAAGGGGTACCATGCGTTTTACTTGCATTATTTAGTTACATACTCAAAAAAGGTGATGTTTGTCCCTACCTGTAAAATCCTTTTCTCGAACTCCATGGGGGGACACAGGGATTACACTGGTATAAGGTGCTGAGGAGTAGGACAGTAAGGAGAAGGATGACTGATACACACACACCAGGGCCAAGAGGAGGAACCGGTAACTAAACAGGAAAATTCCCGCAGGCCAGGTGCATCAGTGAGGGACCCCTGTGTCCTCCGTGGGGTCCAATAAAAAGGATTTTACAGGTAAGGACATAAATAGTTTTTTTTCTATCCTCCATAGGGGTACACAGGGATCAAGCTGGGATGTCCCAAAGCTGTCCCCTTAAGGGCTGGGACACTTCTGTGTTGCTCCAAGAACCCTATGCCCAAAACCCGTATCCGTGGAGGCGAAGGTATCAAAGGCATAGAACTTAATAAAGGTATGGGCAGAAGACCATGTGGCTGCCTTACAAAGCTGTTCTGCAGAGACACCACATTGCGCTGCCAAAGAAGTGCCACCAGCTCTGGTGGAATGAGCCTACACTGAAGTCGGTGGAGGAAGATCAGCTAAAGTGTAGGCCTAGTGGACATTGAACTGCAGCCAATGAGACAAAGTTTGTTTGGAAGCTGGCCAGTCCCACTTATAAAAGTCATCCAAAACAAAGAGAGAAACGGAACAACGCAAATCCTTAGTCCTGTCAACATAAATACGGAGGGCCCTTCCTACATCTAATGAGTCCTGTTTCTCTGAAGAATACGGTGCACAAAAGGCAGGTACCACAATTTCTTGGTTTATATGAAACTGAGAGATGACCTTAGGAAGATAACCAAGGAGCAAAGAACCGCCCGGCCCTGATGGAAAATCAGGAAGGGGGAGCGACAGGACAAACCGCCCAAATCCGAAACTCGTCAGGCCGATGCAAAGGCTATGAGGAAAATTTTCTTCTATGTAAGCCTCCGAAGAGCCACCAAATCCAAAGGCTTAAAAGGGACGTCCCGAAGGGCTTGGAGCACCAAGGACAAGTCCCACGGAGCCACAGGATAAACAAATGGAGGCTAGAGATGTAAGACACCCTGGATAAATGTCTGTACATCCGCCAACAATGCCTCCTTATGTTGAAAGAGGACCAAAAGGGCCAACATCTAAATTTAGAGTGATGAAAGACAAAGGCCCAAAATCCAATCCAGCCTGTAAGAAAGAGAGGATTGTTGACAGGTGGAAAATGCGGGGATTATATCCCCGAGCCGAGCACCAGGCGAAGTACGTCTTCTAAACTCTATAATAGATGCAAGTCGAAGGTTTCCTGGTGCTAAGCAGGGTCTTGATGACTGCAGAGGAAAAACCCATGATTGAAGTCTCAAGAGCCACCCCATCAAAGCCAGATGGGTCAGATCTGGTTGGAAGCAGGGACCCTGAGACAAGGGTGGGGTCAGAGAGGAAGCCACCATGGAGTGTCAATGGACAGACCAAGATGGTCGGCGTACCAAGCTTTGCACGGCCAATCCGGAGTGATGAATATTGTGACAAATCTGTGGAATCATGGAGAGGAAAGATGTAAATGACCACTAAAGCATCCACCAGAAAGGCCCCCGGTTCCCTGGTCCCGGAAGAGTACTTTGGCAGCTAGTGGTTGTGATAGAGGGCCATCATGTTGCTGTTCGGATGGCCCCAGCGACGTACCAATGCCTGGAAAACTCTGGAATGGAGAGCCCACTCAGCGTGGATGTCCTCGCGGCTGGGAAAGTCTGCTTCCCAATTTAGGGCCCGAAGTTTGGCTTGCAAGGTCAGGAACTTGTCCAACAGGAGAAAGTGAGCATGTCCAACATGGGAAACACTCTTTCTGAACCGAGGTATCCAGTAAGACACCTAAATGAAACATTCTCTGGAATGGAGTCACGGAGGACTTCAAATGAGTGCTAATCCACCCATGAGTTTGGATAAAATCCACCCTGAGACAGAGGTGGTCATGAAGTACTTCCAGGGATTTAGCCAGAATGAGCAGGTCATCCAGATAGGATAGTATGCAAACCCCCCTGCGCCTGAGAGATGCTGCCATGAATGCCATGATTTTGTGAAAACACGAGGAGCTATTGAGAGCCCAAAAGACTAAGCCCGAAAGTGGAAATGTTCCTCCCTTACAGCGAACCTGAGAAAGCGCAGATGTCATTCCCTGATTGAAATGTGTAACTAGACATCCTGGATGTCCAAGGATGCCCTTAAGTCCCTTGGTTCCAGGGACAGAATTATGGAATGCAAAGATTCCATACGGAACATGGAGATACCTGTTCAGCAATTTCAGGTAGAGTATGGGACAAAATGATCTATTTGGCTTCAGGACCAGGTTGCCATAAAACCTTATACCTCTCTGGGATGGAGGAATGGGAACAATAACCCAGGAGGCCAGAAGAGAACTGGAGGACTTCTATAGAGCTTCTGCCTTTGCCGGATCCACTGGCAGATCTGAGAAAAACTGGATCGGAGGACAGTACCTGAAAATGAGGGCATAACCCTGGGACACTATTCCTCTTACCTAGGTGTCCCATGTCGTCGCCATCCAGGAATTGGAGAAAAGCAAAAGTCGGCCTCCCACACTGGGAGCTCCCAGAAGGAGGCCCACCCCATCATACAGGTTTGTCTGTTGACTTTGGAGCTGGGCAGCGAGTGGACCAGGCTTGCTTACCTCTGTACTTGTAAGTCCTAGAGGCAGATCCTTGAGATCTGGCAAGGGGCTGACCCTTGTTCTTACCTTGTGGATGAAAGAAACGAAACTTAGGAGATCAGAGACCTGGGAACTGAAGGAAGGCTTAGATGCTGCAAGCATAGCAAGAATCTTGTCTAGCTCTTGCCCAAACAGTATGTCCCCTGAGAAGGGAAGCGCTTCCAGAGCCTTTTTGGAGTCCGCATCCACTTACCAATTGTGGGCTCTCCCAGATGCCACAGCCAATACTTTAGAAGCAAGGACACCTGAGTCAATGGCGGGCTCATCAAGATAAGTACTGGCCTCACTGTCGACCAGAGATAGTAACTCCGTTCTGTGAACCCCCGACCGAATACCATCCTCCAAGGAATCCGCCCAGCTTCCCAAGGCCTTGGTTACCAAAGCCGAGGCAAGGGCCGGATGGAGAAATCGCTCCCGCATTAGAGTATATAGCTTTAAGAAAATGTTCTAGCTTCCTATCCATAGGATCCTTGAGGGAGGCTGTATTCAGGATAGGAAGGGTAGATCTTAAAAATTATGAAGGGCTAACTAGGGTTAGCCTATGCTTCCGCTAGGAGATCCATCAATGGAGCAGAGGAGAGTAACTCAGCTATTGCTTTCTTTTGGTGCTTAAATACAAGGGAATTGGACTTAGAGGATTTGTTTGCATCCTTAATCAAAAGTGCGGTCTTCATGGCTTAGATCAGGGCTTTACTGCCTTGATTAGGGCTTTAACTTCCACCTACGGTTGGGAGTTATTCTGAATAGAGGAGGTCTCCAAATCTGAATCAGCAGTGATGTTGCCCTCCTAGTCTGAGGAAACCTCCGATCTGAATTATATCCAAACTGTGGCACAGATGTCTCTCGCAGCGCTCCTCTGGAATGCCTACGCTTGGAAGGGCGGTCCTTGTCTAGCATCTGTTGAAAAGAAGCAGGCACCTGCGCCAAGCCCTGAACTGACTGCAAAAGGGTCTGAACACATGGAGTCTCAGTGTTAGCTGGGGGACCATTGGCAACTTGGCAATGGCAACTCCTGTGGCAAGACTAGTAGGGAGTGCAGTTCTAGGGTTTGCAAGGTGATTTACCATCTGTTGCCCATGCAGTCCCCTGGTCGGAAGTCATAGGTGCCAGAACATCAGGCTGCAATCCAGAGAAACACCGAGCACATAAACATTGTCCGCTCTCTGAGGAAAGAAAACTACAAAACAGTTTCTGCACAGTATAGCAGCGCCCCCATCCCTGGGCGCCTTACTTGCCTGACCCTTGGAAGACATGATAATGTGTTGCAGGTATGTCCCCACACACAAAAGTCTTAGTGCTAATAGATGTGTAATAGTAAGGGGTAGAGCAAAAAGGGCCTGATTCATTATGGATCGCTATTGCGATCGCAACTGTGATTGCTCACGCAGTCTCACTGCGAAAATATGCTAATGACTGCAATGTAATGCCATTGCAGCCACACATAAGGATGCCCACTTAACCTTACACACATCCATTATACTTTGCAAGTCTGCAAACATCGGTAACAGAGTACTATCGAAGCCTCACGCACACTTGCACATGCAGGCACAGAAAAAGACAAATCACAGGAGCTCAACTCCAAATGACCAATTATATATAAATACATTATGCAATAAAATTTAGCAATAAATAAATAAATAAATAAATAGAGGTTTTTAGCATAATCATGGCCAAGGTTATGGGCCTACCCACCTTATCCAGGTAACCTCTGTAGGGTAGGTCCCTAACATACAGGAGTTCAAATCCAGAGCACAGGACACCCCCAAACCAGCTCAGCCGAGCCACCCCAGGGCATCACTCTAATGAGAAAGGTGAAGTGTAAAGTAAGATAGGTAAGAACAGCTACAGCTGCATATTTAGGATGGAGAAATGAAAATACATATACAGGTTGAGTCTCCCATATCCAAAATGTTTGGGACCAGGGGTATTTTGGATAACTGAATATTCCGTATTTTGGAATAATTGCATATCATAATGAAATATACACACATAATGCATTTATTTGTTATATACACCTTATACACACAGCCTGAAGGTAATTTTATACAATATTTTTAATAATATATGCCTTAGACAAAGTTTGTGTACATTGAACCATCAAAAATCTCAGTCATGCTAAAATAATTCCGTATTTTGGAATATTCCGTATTTCTGAATACTTGGATATGGGAGATTCAACCTGTATAATAAACAAACAGTAAAAGTGATAAAATGTGCATAAAAGGAAACATGTTATAATGCAATGCCCTGAAGCAGACCAACCAAAGCAATCCAGGGGACCCACGCCCCAAAAATCAACCCAAAATTGCACTACAGTATATAGTTTGTAGGACATACCTAAATTGTGCCTATTACTAGTGTGCATTCTCTAGTAGGCACAATTTAGGTAAGTTTACGGGCTTCAGTCCAAGCCAGGGGTTTCGGGAGAGGGGGGACCCCTTCTTGGGTCCCAACCTCCCCTGAGGTCCCCGGCTTGGCCTGACCGGCTTGGGGTGAGAATGCTGTGGCCCTGGACACCCGGTAATAGGGTCTCCTGGCTGTGGCATTACACCCCGGTCGTTTTAGGTCCGGTGCTGGTTTTAAATATAGGGGGACCCCTATGCAATTTCCCCCCCTATATTTAAAACCAAGACTGTCCCTGCAGCCTGGTGCTGGTTCCTAAATTATGGTGGAACCCTACTCATTTTGTTCCCCGTAATTTTCATAACCAGGACTGGCTGACAAGTTCGGGGCTGGTTAGGCTTTTGGGGGGTACCCTACGTAATTTAAAAAAAAAAAATTTAACCCTTTTTTACAGGTACAAGACACAAGCAGCTTACACATATTTCACTGATATGTGCAGGCTGCTTGCTCGGGAGAGTTAGGCAAAGAGAAAACTCTGCAATCTCGCGTGAGTAATCTCCTGCAAAACGTGCAACCAGGGGAGATTTCTCGTCCTGCTTCACCGTCGGCCAACTCGATTAGGAACAAATTGCCTGTTGGTAAAATTGAGAGGTGAAATGTGAAAAAAATCACCCGAGTTCAGGCAAGTTACAGCAAAATTAATCTCATTGAAAATCGGGACAATCTCGAATCTTAGTAAATTTACCCCCTATACTCCTAGAAAATAAATTTCACACAGGACATTCAATGCAAATAAGAATGGGCAATGTTGCTCAACAACTGAACCCCAACAGGGGAGCAAGGAGCTTTATAAGTGAGGTATAAGGGGAGGCAACCCTGGTGTCTCTCTATGTGAAGCTGGATGCTGGCAATGACATAAAATGGGTGCCCAGCATTGTAGGGAGGGAAGGAGAATATACAATGGCATGGAACCTGCAGGAAGGTAACTCCTCTCCCGTCTGACAAAACCCCCAGGGACATGACCATCGTTAGCAACAAGGCCCCATTGCCAGCTTTGCCCTGGTGGACTAGTGGAGGTGCGGAGATGATCTGGCCCCCACTGTTTGTTCCGTCGGTGGCCTCCCGCACTGGGGGTAACAGCCACTGAGTACGCGGCTGCCTGCAAGCAGGTAACCACATTACCTGTCCCCAGAGTGTCCGGCTGCAGCTCAATTCAGTGTGCTGGAGTCAGGCCAGGGTCACTGACCCAGTCGTCAGCCCTCCGGCCACTGGTGCTGGGGATCGGTGGAGCGGCAGTGAGGGCATCTCCAAGATGCTCACTCGCTACCTGCTCATTAAGTAAAAATAAATAAAATGAAAGTAAAAGAAATTGAGACTGTGTCAACTCCTTGGGCACCAAATGAAAAACTGGTCGCCCTAGTGTTGGAGGCGGGGTATAGGGTGAGGGAGCCTGTGCTGCTGCCGGGTAAAAGAATTTAACCGACTGGTGCCCAGACTCCTCAGCACCCTATACCCAGTGTGATCCCTGTGTCCCCCATGAAGAAAAGAGATATGGGTAATTGACTAAACATACAATATTTGCTTGAACAGCATATTTAGCTTTGGGCTAACACATCTACCAGAGCACTGGGCATGTACACAGATGCAGTACCTCTTGATAGTTTTTGTCAAGTGTCTTTACACAAATGCTTTGAATAAAAATTTGTTGAACTGCGGTCCCAGATGGTAGAAAAACAAAAAAATGTTCAAACTCCTTCCTACTGCCACCTCATGGTTTGTGCACCTATAAATGTATGTTTTGTTTAAAGTAGTTGTCTGCTTTTCCTAGACACCACTGGGATAGGCACTGAAGTCTGCAAAGAAAACATGGGTTGTGACTTGTGGCAGTATTCACCTCAAAGTGGTCGCGACAAGATAAAGTATGATGCAAACGAATTCATCATGTACCTGCCCAATTCGTGTTCAGAAGTGAGAGTGGTTTGATTTGTGTTTTCATTCCAGTACATCCCCACCCACTTTGCGAATATGTAAGCAGCATTGAAGCATAATTATCTACCATCTCTGGAGGTACCTCAATGAGGGAGTCTCCCAGATATTCTTGGAGAGTAGGCAAACATGTTCAGAATAGAGATGAGCGGTTCAGATTTTAGGAAATCTGAACCTGCCTGAATTTAGGGGATCCGAGCGGATCAGAGTCCCAGCTCGGATCTTCCTGCCGGGCACAGATCCGAAAACAAGTAAAAACACAGAGATCCCGGCTTTGGATCTCAGTGTTGTGGTTCAGAAAGCTGGCTGCTCGCATCCAATCAGCAGCTGCTACCATTGGTAACAGGCTTCTGGTTGGCTGAGAAGGGTTGTCTCTCAGCCAACCAGTGGCCTGTTAGCATGGTAGCAGCCGCTGATTGGATCCGACAGGCTGCATTAGGGGAACATCAGAATACCGTGCTGCCGCTGTCATCCCGCAATCTCCCGGAGGCGGGCGACCATCTCCTGTGCAGTCAGCTCCTCCTCCACAGGCTCCTGGCTCTACCTCTCCCAGCTCCGGCAGTGACTGCAACCTAGGTAAGCAGCACTGCAGCTATATAAGGGCTCTACTATCTGGTGTAATATGTATAAGGGTTCTGCTGTCTGGCGTACATTTTTAGAAGGGCTCTGCTGTCTGACATAATGTGTATAAAGGGCTCTGCTGTGTATTGTAATGTGCATAAGGGTTTTGCTGTGTGGCATAATGTGTATAAGTGGCTCCACTGTGACAAAGACAAGCTAATTCTTGAAACGCTTTGGAAGCATCTCAGCGTGCGTTGACATAGAGCACTCCCGGCATATACCAGAGCTGCCGGACATCAAGTGTAACTTATCCTGCGGAGACCAGTTGTGCCGCCGAGCAAAGGCTTCATCTGCAAACAGGCTGTGTGACACAAGGTGCAGGACAAAGCACCGGACCCGGCGCACCTGAACAACTAACCATCTGTGACAGCAGCCAGAGAGACAACACCATGCAAGGCAGTAGGGTAAGAGAGGGATAGTTTGAAATCCTGCGATCCTTTATTCACAGGACCAAAACAAACATTTTCTCAAAAGAGCTACAGCCAAAGCTTTCATTTGTAGAAATTGGTTCCACCGGTGTTTATTATAATTTCATTTTATTTTATTATTTTTTGGTTGTTTTAGCTCTATTGAGACGTATTTTTAAACTTATTTGGATTTTTGTCTTAATGCTGCCGCTATTCGTATATTCACATATATTTATTCAGCTTAGCGCTCTTTTCTTCCACTATTGATGTAAGGGACACTACTGTGTGGTGTAATGTGAATAACGATACTTAATAAGAACTGTATAGAAACCACTGTGCACATTTGGAGCTGCAATATGATGTTATCACAAGTGTGTTACCTATCACACCAATATAAATTACATATACAGGAAAAAAAAAACATTGGATAACGACCAAAATCTGTGCTCACTCAATTTCCCTCCCGCGGTAATATGTTGGGGAAGGGATGGAAAAAGAGGGGAAAAAAAAGGAGAAAATATAAATTATTAGTAAAAGGATATACCAATGTTTATATTGACATTATTCCAGTGTATATACTTCCATCACACACACTGTGTCCTCCCCTATGTATCATACCTAACACCACGGTGTAACTTCAATGGTGCTTCCTGGTGTAACCACCAATGTGAAAAAGCACCAATATAGAAAACAACAACTTAATCTTAAAACTTGTACATATGCAATATTACACTATATCAAATTTTGTATAACATACTTTGTAGTCATAGCTGGTTATCACACTCAATCATTCTCAGGGGGAATAAGGTGTGAAGTCTTTCCTGGTATGTCTCTCTGGAGGGCAATCAGCGTCACAACGGATGGAGAATCTGAGACTTTCCAGGTTAGCAGTAAAGGTTTTATTTTTGACAAAAAGATTTAATAGATCCCACAGGCAGAGGGACTATGCACCACTGGGTTAAGTCACTATGTATGTCCGTATAAACAGTCCTAGGGATTCAGAATAGTCCCAGATGAAATATGGCTGTTATCATGGGTTTCCAAGTGGCATGTGTCCAGCTAGCAGATGTCCTCTCCTGCTCCCACCACCACGTTTCGACTTTGAAGTAATTTTCAAGGTGTCATCCTGTGGGCATCAGATCCCATTTATATCTCCCTGATCCTATTTCACTCTGTCTAGGGGGCGGGGCTGTGTATTAACACAATACCGGCCTGATATTTCCAAAATATGAACACAATACACAATTCGCCCTTCCAGTATAAACTTAATTTCAATAATAATTAATGGTTCATATTGGGGCAATTAAACAAGGTGAAAAAGCTGTGTGATGTAATGTGAATAATGGATGCTACTGTGTGGTGTAGTGTGACTGACATTACTGTGTGGTGTCATGTGACTGATGGTATTGTGCGTTGTAATGTGACTAACGGATGCTACTGTGTGGTGTAATGTGACTAATACTCAGCTTGTCACCTGCCACCATACCTGGAGTCTGACTGCACTGCTAGTTAGGGGAAGCCGGCGCCGCGGTGATTAAAAGCCGATCCCAGGCTGAATCCTGACAGTACCCCCTCCTTTTAGGGGGGACTCTGAACTTTGGCTAATTGTGGAGCCGAAAGAAGACCAACCAGAAGGTACAGTATGAAGTGAAGACGCCAGTGCTCTTTTATATCTGTTATGGCAGAAGCTTTTTTGAATGGTCTTACAGCTTAACCATATTTTCATCTATCTCCGCTCAAACGGCTTCCATCAGCTCTCACTACCCAGGACGGAGAAGCTACTAGGATTCATTTCCATCACCTAGATTTACTGCTATGGGACAAACAGTGCACGTCAATCTGCCAAATTGATTTGACCCAGCGGGCGCCTATTCCTTGTGGAGAGGTGAGCCAGCATGCACACAAGCCGCAAGCAGCAGTGTTCCAACTAACTCATCCGGTAACAAGGGAAACGGTGTGGTTCTATATCACGGAAACGGGTCTTCTCACTGACCCACAAGACATTCTTTGAAAGGTGAGCAAAATACAGTTTGTAGCTGCAGCTACCTACAGACGCCTCACTTTGTGGCGGTGGATCCTGGAGAGGTGAGAGAATATACCTTGTAGCTGTGACCATACACACCCGGCTCTCACTTCAAATCAACTAATATATAGTAGAGAGAAAGCCATATGTAACAGACTGTTACCGTGTTCATATGACACAGTGTCTGTACTGGGACGCCAGCACAGATGTAAAAGATACTTTCTATTAACTGCTACAATTGCGTTACCTTTTTACAAGAAGATAGATATTCAATTACCACCAAAATTGGACTCTATTCAATCTGATGTTTACAAACAGAACAAATTACCAGCAACACTTTATTTAACCAGATGTGACTTTCTATTTCTATGTTTTATGTTTGTTTCTATGGAAATTAGTTACATGGATTGTATCCTCAATATGTATTTATATGTGATATCATTTTTTTTATTATAATACTTGGATTTATTTATATTTATCTATATATTTTTACCTATATTTGTTTAGGCCGACATCTAGCACAGTGTTTCTGTCTTTTTATGTTTAATCTTGTAATTTTTTTAAGTTTTGACACTAAACTTCCTACACATGCTGCTTGCTGATTTAATACGTGCCAATTGTGTATATATTAAATTATTAGCGCCGGGAGCTGGGTAGAGAGTTCCTACCACTTGCTTTGTTAACAGTATGAAGTGAGCTATTTTGGAAAATCGGTCCACCAGTATCCAGATCGTGTTGTGACCCTTGGGGAAAGGTAACTCAGAAATGAAGTCCATGGATAAATGAGTCAGTTGACTTGACGGAATCGTTAAAGGTCAGAGGACCCACTGCCTTTCTTCGAACAGATTTGTGCTGGGCGCACTTTACACAGAAGACGATTAAGTTACTGACATCCTCTTTCATGGACGGCACCAGTAGGAACGTTGAAGGAGTTTAAAGGTCTTATGAATGCCAGAATGACCTGCAAACAGAAAGGCATGGGCCCAAGTAAGTAAGTTTTTACGAAGATTGGGAGCCACAAAGACTTTGCCCGGAGGAGGAATGGAATTTACTTGAGTATGAGCAAACACTAGCGGAATAAGAATAGAATGGGTTTTATGTTGATTTTTATCTTCCTCCAGAGGCAAAAAGGATCTAGATAGACCGTCAGCTTTCTGATTCTGTACTCCAGGGCAAAACAAAACCTTGGAATAAAACCTGGAGAAAAATAAGAGCCCGGCACGCCTGTCTGGGATTAAGACATTGAGCTGTCTTCAAATAAAGCAGGTTCTTGTAGCCAGTAAAAATAGTTACCGGGAACTTGGCTGCTTCCAATAGATGTCTCCATTCCTCGAGTGCAAGTTTCATGGCCAATAATTCCTGGTTAACAATAGCGTAGTTTCTTTCCACTGGTGAAAACTTGCGAGAGAAAAATCCACCGGGGTGATTCCGTTCATCCAGGCCACTTAAGATAATCCGGCTTCCACCCCGACTGAGGCGTCATCTACTTAAACTGTAAACGGCTTATTTACATCCGGTTGACACAGAATAGGAGCAGAGGAGAATGCCTGTTTAAGGGTCTGGAAGGTGGCTACAGTAGATGGTGACCAAAGAGAAGGATTAGTCCCTTTCTTCCTGAGCACTGTAATGGGGGTCACTATGGTGTGGATAAACCTTCAGTAGTAGTTTGAAAAACCGAGAAACCGTTGAACAGCTTTCAAGGAATTAGGCTGTGGCCAATCCTGAATGGCACTCCTCTTTTCTGGTTCCATCTGTAAGGATTCCCCTGAAATGATATGACAAAGGAATAGCACATAAGGCTTTTCAAAAATACACTTAGAAATTTTTACAAATAGGTGATGGGTTCGAAGACGGGAAAGGAACTCTTTTACATGAATACGATGAGACTCAATGTTCCTCGAAAAAAATCTAAATATCTTCCAAATAGACCACTACAGTATGATAAAGAATATCCCGAAAAAACTCATTCACATAACCCTGGAAGACTGCTGGGGTGTTGCAAAGGCCAAAATACATCACTAAATGCTCGTAGTGGCCGTCGCGAGCATGGAACACAGGCTTCAATTTGTCACCTTCCTTTATTCGAATTAGGTTGTAGGCCCCTCGAAGATCTAGTTTAGTAAAGATGGTGGCACCACGCACCTTATCGAAGAGTTCAGAAATGAGAGGAAGAGGATACATATTCTTCACAGTGA
Source organism: Taudactylus pleione (assembly GCA_031769625.1). Taxonomy (NCBI): domain Eukaryota; kingdom Metazoa; phylum Chordata; class Amphibia; order Anura; family Myobatrachidae; genus Taudactylus; species Taudactylus pleione. Next base: position 2,998,386 of record JAUIMM010000079.1, on the reverse strand, counting down.
TCTCATTTAATCCACGGTAGTCGATACAAGGCCTAAAGCCCCAGTCCTTCTTTTCAACAAAGAAAAAACCTGCTCCGGCGGGAGACATAGATGGCCGGATGAAACCTTTGGTTAAGTTTTCCCTGATATAATCAGACATGGTCGCAGTTTCTGGGACTGAGAGTGGATAAATACGACCACGGAGGTGGAGCCTTCCCAGGCACCAATTTAATGGCACAATCCCACGGGTGGAGAGGAGCTAATTTATCAGCGGATTGTTCACAAAAAACATCACAAAATTCCTGGTAGGGTTCAGGCACTTGAGGACCTTGTTTAGAACTTTTAACCATGGGAACTGGAGTTGCACTGAAAGAAGAGGTCTCATGAATAGCTTGATAAGTCCTCAAAGTAACTATACGAGGAAGACATTTCTAATGGCAATTGGGTCCCTATGCCAAGATATGCATGGTAGACCAATCAATAGTAGGACTATTGGCCAAGGTAATCCAAGAACTAAAACATTAGTTCTATTAAGTAAGCACTAGAAGTTTGATTTCTTCTTGATGCAAAACACCTATACTGAGTGAGACAGGTAGCAAAAGTGATGTAATGGTACTTTCCAGTATTGCCATCGTCAGCTGAGAGGGCCAACGTCCGGGGAAGTGATTTAATCATAACCTTAAATTCACACACCAGAGTTAGATAAGGTTTCCTGCTGCTCCAGAGTCAATTAAGGCATTTATTCTCTTGGTGCGGGACCCAGTACGGACTTTGACAGGCGAAAAGAAAGCAGATAAGCAGGAGGAGTTAGATAGAACCCCCAACCAGACACTCCCAGAAACGGTCAGGGTTTCTTGTTTCCCGAGAGCTGAGGAAAGACAGTAAATGCAAAGCTTATCACGGATACCGCAAGTCCGCTCAGCTGGTGTCAAACGAGATTGGTTTATTTGCATAGGTTCATCCTTGGGTGGAGGGGGATTCATATTGGTAGACTTATGGCGATCTTTGATCCTCTCGCCACTTACTTGACTGTCTTTCTCTATGACGAAGATCTATCTTAACATAGAGAGAAATTAATTTAGAGTGAATCAGGTAGGTCTCGCGAAGCCAACTCATCTTTTATTTTTCAGAAAAACCATGTAAGAAAGCAGCCCTAAGAGCTCATTCCATTCCAACTTGGATGTGATGGTTTAAAACTGGACCACGTACATATTACATGAACCCTGGCAAATCTGTAGAATATCCGAAGAGGCAGAAATAGACCTGCCTGGTTCATCGAAGATCCTTTTAAAAGAGCAAATGAAATCCTCATAATTGGGAGACCAAGGCGTCTGCACGTTCCCACAAAGGAGAGACCCATTCCAGAGCAGATCCAGAGAGTAATAAAATAGGCTACTTTTAATCTTCATGTGGGGAAATTCAGAGGCAGACATTCAAATTGCATCTCACACTGGTTAATGAAACCACGGCAGAGTTTAGGGTTTCCATCAAAACGATTGGGGGTAGGTAATTGAAGATGAGACCTCGTTGGAGATGACGCAGGAGGAGAATTCACGGGTAAGGTTATTGAAGAAGCCGGAGCCACTGAAGCTAGGGTTGACTGAACAGTAATTAACAGAGTAGAAAGTTTCTAAAGACAGTGTGCCACCTGCTGCTGAGCCGCTTCTTGATTATCCATACGAGAGGCAAGGTTCTGCATTGCCCCGGCACCTTGGAGACCCTCGGCATCCATGTGGCCTGAAAAAACTGTCACAACTTGGCCCTTGAGGTTTCCAGTTAGAAGACTGGGAGTCGGGGTGACTAGGTGGGGAGGAAGCAGTAGACGAGAAGGAAGTATATACACGACTTGCTCATCGGCTAATTCTGGGTGTTGACGAGACCTGACCAGAGGCTCATGTCTAACTCATTGGTGGTTTTCACCAGTGACCCCTCCAAATGGGAAATGGGCTTAGCTGCACCCAATGAGCAGGTCACGGCCCCCTGGTCAGATCTCCGATATGGAGGACTGCGTGGAAATCAACAGGGCCCTGTGGAGAATACTCAAGAGTGTCACCCGCTGCTGCACCTGGTGTCTGACTGCACGGCTAATCAGGGAAAGCCAGCGCCGCGATGAGTAACAGCCAATCCCAGGCTGAATCCTGACACCAAAATTATGTGCTTTTAGGTTTTTTTTTGTCAATTTTTGAAAAAAAATTTTTTTATTTTTAAATTACAATACCAAAACCAAATTCAAACACTACATTTTAGCAAAACCAAAACCAGATGACGAATTAGAACCAATACCAGCAAAAATGGAACAGCGCACATCTCTATTTCAGAATATTGGCAAATGCCTGATCTGAAAAATTAACCACTGAATCTAATGAGAAATACTAATTCTGATTTAGTTGTTGCAATGAATGCTAGCAAGAACAAAAAAAATTACCCCCAAAAATTACCCAATCCAACTATTCCCAAACAACAAATACAGCAAAATTATCCAGCTATTTCTATATAAAATACTGTGGGGGTTGCCATATTAGTGACAGGATTACACTGTATGGTGTAGGAAAATTAGAAAATGTCATATCAATCATATTATTATCAGGCAATAAAGTAAATATATGTGCGTTATCTCCAGAAGTTGTTGTTAAAATATTTTGGGATGTGTTTGCCCAGTTGCATATTCCTTGGAAAACAATTAAACCAGTAAATGAAGTGTTGGTAGAGAATAAAGCATTTTATTTTTTTTCTAAATATAAAATAAACTAAAATTATTACATTTGTAGGTCCTTTTTCTGGATATAGTGCTCAGTTCACAATATATGCTAATAAATATACACATTAGAAATTTGTAAGTATAGCTTTATTTCAAGAGCATAGAACTTCATTAGACCTTGTGTAAACAATATACATTTGGTATTCTTGTAAGAGCGAGAAACAGCTGATAACATTGTGGCATATTTCTGCGAACTAGTTGTTTATAATTTCCCCAAACGCATTCCTCAATGCACCCCAACAGTTCAGGTTTTAGAGATATCCATGGTTGAGCACAGGTGGTTAAATCAAATTGACTGAGGTGCTAATTAAGTCACCTGTGTTGTCAAGTATGAATATCCTTAAACCCTGGAGTGTTAGGGTGCCCTGAGAACTGAGTTTGTGAAACTCTCCCCTAGATAGAATAAGTTAAAATGACCGTTTTCAACAAATTATTCCATTAAAATTTTAAAATAAAAAACACATTAAAAGAAAAATAGTAATGCCCAAAGAAAGTCGTCTGTCCCAAAAAAAATTGGATATACACAGCAGTAAGAACATTATTCACACAGCAAAAAATACAAAACATTGCATCCAATGCAAAGCTGTGTACAAGTTTCTGAAAAGGTGCACCTTCTTTGTTTGAAGTGACAATCTATATGTGGACATCATCTTTATATTACATTTCCACTTAAAACCTCCTCTTTTTCGCACAATGCTCTTTCTAGGAACCCTGCTATATCCTGCCTGCAACCATTTGTAGCCAGAGATGCAGAACGCTTTCAGAGACGAAGGACCATGACTGCTCATTCAGTGCTAAGGGTAAAAGGTGTACAATAGATGTAGTGATCTGTTGAATTGCCTATATCTTCAGCTGAAACAAGTGGCTAATTCACTTAACACATCTAGCCAGAGCAGGTTTGAATTACCTACCACGGCTTGCATGCTACTCTCAAAAGGTCTCTATTATTGAACCTTAGGACAATTAGAGCAGGCAGGCAACGGTTGGATACTTGGCAGGACGATCCCACCAAAACACCATCTTGAGGACACAATAAGGAAAGACAGGGCAATGCCATCATAGCTGAAATGTCTAAAGCCACTAACATGAATAGAGAACAAGGTTTGCTTTCACATAGAAAAATACCAATCTTTGTAAAGCAAGTTAGTATTTTTGCTTTTCATTTTATCTACTACAGTAAGTATATGTTTTAATGAAATGCAATACATAAACCCCAGTTACCAGTCCCATAAACCCATTTTAAAACTTCACCCCCATTTCTCATACATTCATTATAGTCCCCAACAAAATAAAGTCACGCATGAAGCATTTTCCTGACAATGCACATTTTCAGGTCAATGTAGTGTATTATTTTATTACAACTTTGTAAAAGTGGGATCTTAAACAAAATTCCACTCTAAACAAATGAACACATATTAAAATATGTTCTTATGTGAATGGCTATTCATCATCAATCAGTTTCTCCTCTTTGTCTTCCTCCTTCCTCTTCTTCAACTCTTCCTCTTCATCTGTGTATTCATCAACCTGACCATACGCAAGAGTTGTGTGGGCCAGGTCCACTTCAATAGGGAAGATATCTGCCCCTTTCAGGACCTCATAGCACTGGTCATCATATTTAGACATTGCAGAGACAAAGCGCTGAAGCTGGAACACAATATCTTGTACTGGAGGACAAAGAAGGACACGGAGTAAGATGATATTCTAATACAAGTGTATTCACTTACAACACAACATTGTCACTGGTAAATGTGAAATCTATTTTCCTTTTTTATTACACTGAAGTACCAAAAGTCATGGGATAGCAGTATGTAAGGTAATGGTAGGTCACCGTACCATGATGTGTTAGAAATGTCCAGACTTGCATCAGTTGTAATCGGACACCAGCAAGGCGACATGAATTTTCGGAGTTCGAACAGGGCATGATAGTGTGTGCCTGACGGATGGGACACTCCATTTCCGAAGTTGTGCGGACATTCAACATTCCTTGGGGATACCTCATGAAAGGCATTACCACCGACAGTGGAGAGCACAGTGGCCGACCACTGGTGCTTAATGATCATGACCAACAACGTCTTGCCAAAATTGTCTGTGGTAACATACAAGTGACATTGGCTCAAATCACATCCACATTCAATGCAGGAGGCACCAGACACATATCCAGCAGGTCAGTGCAGCGTTCTTTAGCTTATAATAGAATATTGTATCTGAAGACCCAACAGAGTGCCCCTGTTAACACTACAATACCAGATACAGCACCTCACCTTGGCTCCTGATGTCGCTAATTGGACCCTGGAGTACTGGCAACATATGCCCAATGAGTCATGGTTCCAGTTGGTAGGGTTTGGGTGTGGCGCAAACCCCATGAGACCATGGACCCCAGTTGTCAACAAGGTACCGTGCAGGCTGGTGGTGACTCCATAATGGTGTGGGGTATGTTCACGTAGCGTGGATCAGGTCCGCCTGAACACATCATTGGCCGGAAACCATTACGTTGCATTGCTTTATGACCATTTGCAGCCCTTCCTTGGACTTCATGTACCTCCACAAAGATGGAATATTCCAGCAGGACAATGTGTCATCGGTCCCAAGTAGTCAGGAATTGGTTCAAAGGGCAATCTGGAGAGGTCCGACTAATGGTGTGGCCACCACGTTTGTCAGACATGAACCCAAACGAGCATTTATGGGACGTGAAGGAGAGGTCCATTTGCACCCAAGATCCTGCCCCTACAAATATCAGGGAGCTGTGGGAAGCTATCCAGACGGCATGGGTTAACATCTCTCCAAAGGTCTTCCGTACCCTTATGGAATTGATGCCACGTCGAGTTGCTGCACTTTGCCGGGCTAGAGGGGGTTCTACACAATACTTGGCATCTATCCCATTACTTTTGGCACTTCAGTATATAAAGGATTTAGTATGAGGGCACTGAACTAATAACATGTTTAAGCTGGGCATACACTATACAATTTTCTGTCAGATATATCGTCCAATCTGGCTGGAATGAAAACCTGGTAATGTATGGGAGCAAATGACAGTCAATCATATGATTTTAAACACTGAAAAAAGGACAAAAAAAATTATTCAAATTGGTTACATTTGTGTGTTTTAACAAATTTGTCTGAACATCCGGCTATTTTCCAGTGTTTGTGAGCAAATGGACGATTGTCATTTGCTCCCATACATTACCAGGTTTTCTTTCTAACCAGCCAGATTGGACAGATATCTGACAGAAAATTGTATAGTGGATGCCCAGCTTTAGACTGTACAATGGAAGTTATTATATATAATATGCAAAATGTTATTTATATATATTTACACAAACATACAGTGACTAAATGCCAAATTCTATGTTTTTGTGAAACAAAACTGAAATGATTGGCAATTCCGGAAGGTCCTGAGCAGCTTGAGACTGCTGAATAATATTAAGAATTCACCAATTACATACTCTACTACTACAGTCCCCTAAGACTAAACTTTCACAGACAGGGCCTTCCATCCTTTTGGTTGTCAGTGTGCACTACCTTTCTCTAAAGGGCTCATATTCCCTGTGCACATTAACTTATTTGATCTGTCTTCTACTTATTGGATACTAGAAGCAAGTAGAGGTTTTGTAGTGGTATGTTTTTTTTGGCAACTACAGTATATAGTGATATAGGAAATGTATTCAAATCTACCACTAAACAATGCTAGGCAATTGGTCTGTGTGTAAGGAATAACTCCCCTGGAAAGTGCAGGCTGCACACAAGAAATGCTTACAAAGATAATATTTTAGCAGTGCATAACAGATAAGAGACAACAGGCATCTATCACTTAGGGTCTATTAGACTGCATACTAGTTACTTGTGTGCATTTAAGGTTTTTGCTCCATTACCCCACACAACATCCATCTGTACAGATACAATTCATATTAATTTAACACCTTGGAACATCTCTGTGTTGAAGAAGAGATAAAGAAAAGTTCTTGCACATTACAGCACACACAAAAAAGGGGTTAGCATAAGTAAAGCGAAAATTGTGAAACTGCAATTGAAAAAAACATTGTTTTTTTAATATAGCCTTTCTTAATAGTGTGGTCTGTGTGATGTAGGACTGTGTACTTTTGGTAAGAACAGCAGTCTCAAATTAATCTCTTCATAACCTTGTTACACAGACTAACCACTACTTCACTGGTATTCTGGCAACAGATGCCCTAAAAAAAAATGTGACTTGTAACTTGCATCATCAGTAGGCATCCCTATTTCTCACTTCACAGCTAATCTTGTTGGATACACTTACCATGTTTCTGGTCTAAGAGCTCTATCTTTTCTAAGACATCTTTCCTCATCTTAGCGAAACGCGTTCGTGCTTCCTGCCGACAACGTAATATCAACCGATATTCATAATTTCCAGTACTAACACGATACAATGGCTCTCCCAGTGCCTGAAAAGCAAAGAAGTTATTTACACAGTGACTAAGAAAGAGTTTTACTTATGCTTAAGCAAAGCCCCTAATTTGGGGCTTTTCCTTTGAAAGCTTTCATAAGATAGATGCACACTACAAGATATCTGTCCAATCTGGCTGGTTGGAACGAAAATCTGGTAATGTAAGGGAGCTAATTACAATCAACCATTTGTTCCCAAACACTGGAAAACAGTAAAAATGGCTAAATCTATATGATTTATCCAATTTGTCCGAACTAGCAATTTTGTCCGTTTTCCAGCATTTGGGAGCAAATGGTCAATTGTCATTTGTTCCCAAACATTACTAGGGGTTCTATGTACTAAGCAGTGATAAGTGACAAAGTGATAAGTCTGTGATAAGTGCCAGCCAATCAGCTCCCAACTGTCATTTTCAAACACAGCCTGTGAGATGACAGTTGGAAGCTGATTGGCTGGCACTTATCACAGACTTATCACTTTTCACTCTGTCACTTATCACTGCTTAGTACATAGAACCCCTAGATCTTCGTTCCAACCAGCAAAAGTACCAGTGGAAAGCAATTAGTGATCAGGATTGAAGAAGTACTGATTGTATCAAACAATACCACCCATTGTGTGTATTTTTGTACCTTTCTTTATGCACCTGGATACCATCACGGTTAAACCGGGGAGAAAACGAAAACTAAATTCACCATTACTTAGGAAGGGATGTATTGTATTTCTTATATTCCTTTTTTTATCTTTGTTTGGTGTGACACAAAATTCTGTGAATCAATAAACAAAGATAAAAAAAGGAATATAAGAAATACAATACATCCCTTCCTAAGTAATGGTGAATTTTCTTCTTTTCGTTTTCTCCCCGGTTTAACCGTGATGCTATCCAGGTGCATAAAGAAAGGTACAAAAATACACACAATGGGTGGTATTGTTTGATACAATCAGTACTTAATTTCTTCAATCCTGATCACCAATTGCTTTCCACTGGTAATAGGGGCATACCGAACTCACACTGGAGCAACATGTACACCATTCACTGCAGTAAATATGTGCGGAAACAGGCGTACACAAACTCACTTTTGCCGGCTGGTATGGAGTCCAATTGGACATAAAGAAACCCAGATAGGAGGATTTCTACACCTGTTGCTGTGAGTGTGGTACGCTTAATACTATATATTCTCCACTCCTCCCTATAAAGAAATCTTTGTATATTTTCACTTACCAAAGCTAAAGTGAGTTTGGGTACGCCTGTTTCCGCACATATTTACTGCAGTGAATGGTTTACATGGTTGGAAAGATAAGATACCTTTACATGTTTACCAGCAAGTTGTTCCAGTGTGAGTTCGGTATGCCTGAATTACCAGTGGAAAGCAATCAGTGATCAGAATTGAAGAATTACTGATTGTATCAAACAATACCACCCATTGTGTGTATTTTTGTACCTTTCTTTATGCACCTGGATACCATCACGGTTAAACCGGGGAGAAAACAAATAGAAGAAAATTCACCATTACTTAGGAAGGGATGTATTGTATTTCTTTATATTCCTTTTTTTATCTTTGTTTATTGATTCACAGAATTTTGTGTCACACCATTTAGTAGCGCTTTGCCTTGTGTATCCTCATCTTCTAATTAGTATTGTTCTCATTTGTTATCTTGGGAATGGTGAATCCCAGTAGATTTGAATATACTTACTAAAGCTGCTCTTGCGCACAATTTGAAGGTTATCTATTTTTATTGTAAAACAAATAAACCTCCAATTTTTAAAAACATTTGATATTAATATCAGCTTTTTGCATATTTTATGCATGTCCCCACTGTCACACAAAAGGAGGGAGATGCCACGCTGTTCTAATATTTTGTTAAATAATCCAACAAGTAGTGAAAGTTTTATTGTTTCCTATGCAGGGAATAAAAAAATATTTTGAGTCTGTATAATAACACTAAAGGCCCCCATACACCTACGCCTTTTTTGGACGATTATACGTTTTTCGACTCGCCGTACGATCAATCTTGTCGAAATCGTGTATTTTTTAACTGTGATATGATATGATGCGCGCTCCCGCTGCTCCTTCAATCGGATCTTATGTTCATATGTGCAGCACATCTTATTCGTCGTATTCGTATGCTGATCGTGCCATATTTTTCAGCATACGACGCATCATGCGTCTGAACGTCCGAGTCCCGCCACTTGAGTGACAAGTTCCTGTGTATGCCCACTGCAGACAGTACCCAAATGGAGAGGAACAGCTTTTTTTCTGGAGCCACGGTTGTGCAGGTATGTATAGTATATAGAAAGGCCACTGGCCACCAATGTTTGGCATATACAGTCAGGTGCATAAATATTGGGACATTGACAGAATTTTCATATTTTGGCCTTTATTCACCACCACAATGGCTTTGAAATGAAACAAACAAGATGTGCTTTAACTGCAGACTTTCAGATTTAATTTGTGGGTAATTACATGCAAATCAGGTGAACGGTGTAGGAATTATAACAGTTTCTATATGTGCCTCCCACTTTTTAAGGGGCCAAAAGTAATGGGACTATCAACTCAAAAGCTATTTCATGGACAGGTGTGGGCTATTCCCTCGTTATTTCATTATCAATTAAGCAGGTAAAAGGTCTGGAGTTGATTCTAGGTGTGACATTTGCATTTGGAATCAGTTGCTGTCGACTCTCAATATGAGATCCAAAGAGCTGTCACTATCAGTGAAGGAAGCCATCATTAGGCTGAAAATTCAAAACAAACCCATCAGAGAGATAGCAAAAACATTAGGTGTGGCCAAATCAACTGTTTCGAACATTCTTAAAAAGAAAGAACGCACCGGAGAGTTCAGCAACACCAAAAGACCCTGAAGGCCACGGAAAACAACTGTGGTGGATGACAGAAGAATTATTTCCTTGGTGAAGAAAAACCCCTTCACAACAGTTGACCAAATCAAGAACACTCTCCAGGAGGTAGGTGTATATGTGTCAAAGTCAACAATCAAGAGAAGACTTCACAAGAGTGAATATAGAGGGTTCACCACAAGATGTAAAACATTGGTGAGCCACAAAAATAGAAAGCCAGATTAGAGTTTGCCAAACAACATCTAAAAAAGCCACTACAGTTCTGGAACAACATCCTATGGACAGATGAGACAAAGATCAACTTGTACCAGAGTGATGGGAAGAGAAGAGTATGGAGAAGGAAAGGAACTGCTCATGATCCAAAACATAACACCTCACTAGTGAAGCATGGTGGTGGTAGTGTCATGGCGTGTGCGCATGTATGGCTGCCAATGGAACTGGTTCCCTTGTATTTATTGATGATGTGACTGCTGACAAAAGCAGCAGAATGAATTCTGAAGTGTTTCGGGCAATATTATATGCTCATATTCAGTCAAATGGTTCAGAACTCATTGGACGGCACTTCACAGTGCAGATGGACAATGACCCAAAGCATACTGCAAAAGCAACCAAAGAGTTTTGTAAGGCTAAAAAGTGGAATGTTATGCAATGGCCAAGTCAATCCCCTGACCTGAATCCGATTGAGCATGCATTTCACTTGATGAAGACAAAACTGAAGGGAAAATGCCCCAAGAACAAGCAGGAACTGAAGACATTTGCAGTAGAGGCCTGGCAGAGCATCACCAGGGATGAAACCCAGTTTCTGGTGAGGTCTATGCGTTCCAGACTTCAGGCTGTAATTGCCTGCAAAGGATTTGCAACAAAGTATTAAAAAGTGAAAGTTAGATTTAGGATTGTTTAGTTTGTCCCATTACTTTTGGCCCCTTAAAAAGTGGAAGGCACATATAGAAACCGTTGTAATTCCTACACCGTTCACCTGATTTGGATGTAATTACCCTCAAATTCAATTTGAAAGTCTGCAGTTAAAGCACATCTTGTTTGTTTCATTTCAAAGCCATTGTGGCGGTGAATAGAGGTCAAAATATGAAAATTCTGTCAATGTCCCAATATTTATGCATAGCGGTTGTTGCCCTGCAGACACTGAACTTGTCTGTTTTCCCAGCAATGGCCACACCCTGTTTGCCCAGCCATGCTCCTTGGCCACCTATGTGCCTTGCAATGCCCACCATCTACCTATTGTGTCCCCCACAATGCCCACTGATCACCAATGTTTTGCATTTGTATAGTGTCCGTAGCTTGGAGCCCGGCACACAATGGGCACACCCTGTTTGGCCAGCCATGCTCCTTGCCCACCTATGTGCCTAGCAATGCCCGCCATCTACCTATTATGTCCCCCACAATGCCCACTGGTCACCAATGTTTTGCATTTGTATAGTGTCCGTAGCTTGGAGCCCGGCACACAATGGGCACACCCTGTTTGGCCAGCCATGCTCCTTGCCCACCTATGTGCCTAGCAGCCACCTTTGTTTTTGTTCCTATGACCATCGGTCACTACACCCTCCACCGGCCATGTTTTCTCAATGTAATAATGTAAAGCACATATACTGCTACAAAATTGGATATAAGCTTGACAACATAGACCAGGGGTCTTCAACCTTTGGCCCTCTAGTTGCTGTGGAACTACAGATCCCAGGATGCCATGCCACAGTTTTAGCATGCTGTTATATAAAAACGGTGGCAGGGCATGCTGGGATGTGTAGTTCCACAGCAGCTGGAGGGCCAAAGGTTGAAGACCCCTGCCATAGACAATTATGCACAATAAATAACATTTGAACTTTTTTAATAACAACAAAACAATAATCCTAAAACACATTAATAGAACACTTTGGGACACATATTCCCAAAATTCAAATACCAGAATATAAGTCCACACAGGGGCCCCATAGTTCAATGGCCACCCCCAATGTTGGGGGTGGCCATACTAAAACCACCCAATGAATATGTCCTTTTTACTTTACATTTTTATTTTTTTTCACCATAGGAAGGTCTCTGGATTGTGAACCAGAAATCATAACTGGCTTTATCGAGCTAAACAGGCACCTTGACTGTTTTGGCGTACAAAGTCCAAAATGTACAACAGACAGAAGCGTAACCAGGCCTTACTGCAATTGTCAGAGTATAGTAAGCCATATCACGATGATGCATCGTCCCTAGTGTGGGTGCGCCAAAAGATCCAGAATCTACGTACTGCCTTCATTAAACAGTACAAGAAGGTGGAGGATTCCAAACGCTCGGGAGCTGGTGCCGACAGCATATACACACCCACGCTATGGTATTATGAGCTGATGATGTTCCTGGTACAGCAGGATCCTGGGAGACCTTCTCTAGAGGTGATGGCGGAGTCAGAGTGTAGCCTGCTGGAAGAGGATGTTGGTGGTTCGGCAGAGTCATCTATGGTAAGTTCCAAAGTTTTAAATAGACTGCTCTTGCCACGACACTGCACCATCCCCGTTAAAATAGACCATATATTCTTCTCTGACCAGAGAAGAGCCGGTTTCCATAACCGCTGGGACCCCCACTGAGGGGAATGGAGCAACCTCTTCCGGATGATCAGGGTCTTCAACTGCAGGTGTGCCCAATAACCTTTGCTGGGTGGCTTTCTTGCGCATGAAGTTGTGCAGGATACAGCAAGCCATGACCACCCAGTCAATCTTCTCCACCTTTAAATTTATGGGGGTATGCAAAATCCTGAATCGGTTGCTCAAGATCCCAAAGGCATTCTCCACAATTAGCCTTGCACTTGATAGGCGGTAATTGAACACACGCTTATCATGGTTTAAGGCCCTCTGTGGGAATGGCTTCATTAAATGTTCATGAAGGGCGAAAGCCTAGTCAGCCACAAATACAAAATTCAGCCCATGTTTCGTTGCCTCTCTGGCGGCAAATGTAGGGTGTTACTGGTGAGCCTTTGGTAGAATGACGTCTTCTGAAAGGAGCCACCGTCAGAAGAACGCCCGTTCTTCCCCACATCGACAAACATAATCTCATAGTTTGCGTTCACCACAGCCATCAGAACAACACTGAAGTAGCCCTTATAATTGTAGTAGTAGGAACCACTGTTGGCAGGTTGGTTAATCCTAATATGCCTTCTGTCGATAGCTCCGAAGTTAGGGAAGTGCCAATGGCTCTCAAACTCCTCCCCAATGGCTATCCACTCTTCTGTGGTTGTAGGGAACTGTGAAAGCAATTGAATACTACATTAAACTCTCAAATTGAAATTTTTCAATTTTTTTGACAGACTTCAGAGATCCCCAGCACCCCAGACCTACACAGTGGAAAAGATATTACTGCTGCCAATCAAAACCCCACGACACCAATTCCCAAAAAAACAAAAGCGGAAAACAAAAAATTTAGAAAAGGAAGAAGACCCACTACTTTGTCAGGCCAGAGAGGCCTTATTGAAACCACCAGATGAATATGACAACTTTGCTTCCTATGTCAGTGCAGCGGTCCAAGGAATGGCCCAGGATCAAAGATTTCAATTTGAAAGACGGACATCTGAACTCATATTTAAAGCAAGGCAATGTCTACTGACATCAGACACTAGCATCATTACCCCACCAGTAGTTCCAAGCACCCCTACACTCACGCCAACACCCACCTACTATTCATCCCAAACATACCATCCACCAACGGGAAACTACCCACCCTACCTTCCTGATATCCCACCTACCTCCACCTTCCAAAATCTGCGTCCACCCACCTCCTTCTACCCAACTCATCTCCCACCAACCTCATCCTACCTTCCTGCACCCCCAACCACCTCCTCCTTCCAAACTAATCACCCACCCAATTCCACCTACCAACCTCTTGCTACAAACAGTACCTCCTTTCAAACAACTCAAACCCCCCCACCTCCTCCTACCAACCTCTTCCTCCACCCACCTCCACCTACCATCCTGCTCCCCCAAACACCTCCTCCAGCCAAACAACTCAGCCCCCCCCCCCCCACCTCCTCCTACCAATCTCTTCCCCCAACCACCTCCACCTACCATCCTGAATCCCTAAACAACTCATCCTACGAAAATATTAATCCAACCGCAGCATCCAACCAAACGATTTCTACCCCACCCTCTCCACCCAATTTATTCGCACTATTAGGTGAAACTAATGAGGACAATGATGTTTTATCATAATTGTTATGTGTTTCCCTAAATATTTTAAACACGTGTTTGTTACTAATGAAGTTTCATACTCCCTGGTAAATATGGTGCTAAATGCAGCATGGTGTTTGTGACCCACACTCTCAGGCGGCTTGGAACACATGCTGGAAGTGCATGTCAGTCGGGCCGGGACCACTGATTCTGCACTTTCTGCATGTGTTTGCGCCCCTGTAATCTGGACCGCAAACACCAAAGCTCATGCCGCACCATACTTACCAGGGATTGGGTAACCTGGTGATAGTTTTAACATTTTACCCATCTTTATATTATATATATACACATATACACACACACACACACACACACATATACATACATATACATACACACACGTTTCACATAAGTGTTTTTTTTAAAGCAAATTTAACACAAACAAAAATGCAGAACTTTAAATAAAAATTTTCTCTGCTTTGAACAAAAAAAAGTTGTGGTGTGTGTGTGTTTTAACTTACCTTACAGTAACGGAACTGCAGCACCTTCACAATAGCCTTGCAGGTCTCCGGGATAATGCGTCCCAAAGCTTGAGCGGAGATGCGGGTCCCAAACTTTAGGTCCTCAAAGGAGCGTCCCGTAGCCAGATACCTCAGCGTAGCCACGAGCCTCTCCTCGGCCGTGATGGCCAATACGTAATTTGGTGTCTTGCTTCCGAATATAGGGGGTCACCAGACACAGCAATTCCTGAAAGGTGGTGTCATCCATCCGCAGGAAGTTGCGATAGTCACCCGGATTGTGCTCCCTCATCTCCATCAGCATGGGCATATAGGATTGATTCTCCCTCTCCAGCAGCCAATCCTTGGTCCAGCAGGACCTCATCCTCCTCCTATGCTGGGCCCTCTCCCTCTCCTCACTCAGCTTGACCACAGCATTGGACAGCAGTGCTCTATAACGGCAGGGATCCATCACCACAAAAAAGCAGAAAATAGACCGACCACAGGAAATAGAGCAAGAAGCACTTTGTAAATCTAGGCAATACAAGGCAATGCACAGTAGCTAGCAATGTGGAGCGTTCAGCAGGGTAAAAACCAAGCCTCACTAATCACAGAGCAAACAGGAGTGCACAGAGCTGAAGAGGCAGGCATTTTTTATACCCCCAGTTAAACACAGTCCTCTATTTAAATTTGGGGCCAATCGATCGTATGTTTTTGGTGAGGCACACGATCAACCGTTTACACGATCCGTCGTATAGTGACGTGTGTTCGTACGACTGATCTCATGAAAATCCTGTTGAAAAAAACGCAAAAAAACATGTGGTCAGGACCGGCGGCGATTGAACGGAAATCGTATGATGAATCTGATCTTATGCTGGTCGTGCAGGTGTATGGGCCCTATAAGCCACAAGAAGGAGAAAGAAGATTCTTTTTCTAGGGAAAATATATGGATATGAAAATAACAACATCTTTGTGTATTTAACCAAAGTTATAAATCCATGTTGCTTGTATTAATAAGGGAAGAAGGTTTTGACTTATTTCAACTATGCAAAGAACAACAACAGAACACTGCATTGTGTCTCTCATAGAATTTCTGTGTGCGTCAGGAAAGTCACCCTACCAATATATGTATATCATTGTGGTCTCACATTGAATTAGTCCTGTTCAGGTTCTGATTAGATATACATATGCTTTTTCTTTATTTTCGCCCAAATATATATGTTTTTTTTCCCGGTTTATATTTATATCTATAGTACGTAATTGAATCCATCTTTAAAGTGATATCTAATAAAAGTTATATTTTAATACATTTACATTCTCACATCCATAAGCGTGCCCTCCAAAAATTCTTCTTTTTTTTTCTTCTTCGTATAATCTAATGTCCCCACTGTCACAAGATAAAAGATATGTTCCTAACTACATATAAGGTATACTGATACTTACTATGCTGCTGTATTCCTCGTCATCCATCTCTTTCACTTTTAAACAGTATGACTGAAAAGACATTAAATTGTAAATACATTAATGATAATATTTTGTTATAGTATCAAACACAAATCAGGTACCGATATTAAAATAACCAATCTTATTAAAGACCATCAATAAATAAAATTCCATTCTAAATAACAGACACAACACTAACTCCCGCCTTTTCCTCAGTAAGTTACCCCACTCCCATTTAGCACCTCCATACTGTATGTGTGTGTGCAATCAGAACTCAGCGAATACTATATTATTTGGACTGTCCTAGCTGGATGCATTGAGAATGTTTCTTCACTAAACAGGAGTTATTTCAAGCAGGTGCTGCAATCATTCCATATTTCCTGCCCTAGCAGACTGAAGACCTGATTCAAAGAGGGTTGCAATGCGATTATTGATAAAATGCACCTGTGCCTGGGTTGCACTGCGCATGCGTCAAGGTACATTACCGTCGGCGCTCGCAGCTACTATTTTCCCGTATGATTGACAGTCAGGGAGCCTTTGGAGGGGGTAACAGGGGAGTGGCAGCAAAAACGAAGGCAGTTGCAACCATTATTGGGGTATGTTGCAGACTACAATCCGTATGCATGGCTCCAGCGTCTCCATTCCTGCAGCCATTCTGTGCGACCATAGGGTTACTCAGAAGGCCAATTATTGAAGGACCTGCGACCGATGCCGCGTTTTTGTACGCAGACGCTTGGATTTGCAAAGCTGCTGGTGGGCGTCTCAGTACAAATCTAGGTATCTGCGACATTTGCAGATTTTCACACATCCACTGCATACAGCTGCATTAGCGTTCATCTCTGAATCAGGCCCTGAATCCATAGTTCTCCAACTCTACTGGTAGAAATCGGATAACCTTTTCACAGAAGTAAATGCATACCAGGCATTGTAAGCTTGCATGCATATTAATTCACAAAATTCAACTATTATAGGACCCCAAAGAACTTAAGTTTCCTACGGAAATTTGCACTCTGCTACAACTGCAATACCACAGCGGTTACATAGTTATGGGGACTGTCACATTTCAGTACATATTCATTTCAGTCCGCCTCGATACTGCACAGATTTAGTTAACTATAAAATGTCCTTAGATATATTTAGCTCAAAATGCGATTGCTACACGTGTGGCCATCTTTTGTGTGTTTGTATTAAAGATTCTTACACACTACTTAGGTCTGTTGGATATTTGAAGTTTACAATTCAGTGAATTTTGAAGATTGATGATATGGGTGGGGTATGAAATACCGGCAGTTGGGATGCCTGCTGTCAAAAAGTAGGCAGCGGCATCCCGACAGGGGTCGGATAACTATACTAACCCTTCTCCACTTATCCCCCTTTACCCTCCCTCCTTACACCCTAACCCTCCCCACCCCACACCCTAACCCTCCCCCTTTGGTGCCAAAACCTAATCATCCCCCCTTAGTACCTAAACTTAACCACCCCCAGTGGTGCCAAACCCTAACCTCCTCCCCCAAAGCCTAACCCTAACTCCTCAACTAACAGCTAAGACGCCCTGGTGTATCTTCGATTAGATTAGCGGCTGTCAAGATTCTGCAGTAGGGATTTCAATAGCCGACATCTCATCCGCCGGCATACTAACTACAACCTGATGATATTGCTAAACTACAAAGCCATCAACCACTACGTCTCAACCTCCATTGCACACACCCAGTCTACTGCTGCCCACTCAGCCTCTTGATCACCACTTCTGGTATCAGAATTTCTCCTGCACTTCTCCCAACCTCTGGAATGCTCTCCGGCACTCAGACTTTCCCCTAATCTCCCAGCTTTAAGTGTTCCCTTAAAACTCATCTTTTTATTGAAGCCTACCACCCCTCCTCCTAACTCTCAAGTCTGCACATCGCTCCTCATGTCCAACCATATTCCCCGTAGAATGTCACTGTCACAAACAGGAAGCTGTCTCCTATGGTCTCCTACATGTAATTGACAGGTTTATATTATGTATTTATGTTAATATGTCAATTTGTAAACTAGAATACAACTGTCTAACATATTTTTGTACTTTTTTGTATGCTACGGAACCCTTGTGGCACCGTATAAAAGATAATTATAATAATTGCTATTTTTTGGAATTTAATATTTATGGCTAAACATTTACATGGAGTAAAGGAGTATGAAGGTATTTTACCATAATAAGCTCATCCGTATACAGTATAATAGATGGATATATATAAAATTATATTTCAACATATTGTAAGGTTGCCTGGCACGAAAAGATCCAATTTTTCTAAGTTTGTGACATTTAACACTGAACGTCTTAAATAGTGTAAAAATGTAAATGAAGGAATACATATTGAACAAGTCATTAACGTATATAGGATAACCCTGCATTAGTGTATGGTTCATTCACATCTATGCATTTTATAATGGAACTAGAAGTGTGCAAAGATGCTTGTGCACTAGGTGTTTTGATAAAACACAGCTAAAATGAGGAGCTTTACAACTAAATACAGAATGAAAAGGTTCCATAAATGCCAACTAAAACGACTAAGTGGAATCATTGGAGGTTGGTAATCTCTTTAACCAGGTGTAAATTTGTTCTATCCAGTCTTTTGTACTATTGATTCTTTGCAGAAAAACAAGTTAACCCACCTCTCCTTCCTGCTAGAGCCAAAAATAAATGATCCAAAATGCATATATGACAGTGCTACTGTCTTCTTACCAAATATTCAAATTTCACATCAAGGTATTTTCGGATTGTTAATTTAGTGTCTGGAATGGCTTTATTAAGGTAGGTATTTAAATCATTCAGCATCTGTTGGAAAAAAGATATTAGGAAGAAAATCAGAATAAATCTATTGCCAGTGTTTACTGAATTGTATAAGTGAGTAAACAAACTAGGTTCAGATACAGATATAAAGGAAAAACGGGTTATCGATGTTTGGTGCGCCGACTACAATACTAAATCCCAAAAGAAGATTAAAAGTTAAACTTTATTAGAATTTTATTCATACAAATCTAATAAAGTTTAAACTTTTTATCGTATTTTTTAACAGGTGTTGTAGCCATTGCAGCAAGTGGTATTGTAGCCAGTGCACTAAGTGGTACCCTCTGTCATTTCTTGTGTGTGTGGTTATAATCAGATTGATTACCCAGGTAGCACCTTCTCAACAGATTATGTAATCTCAGGAGTTGACTATTCAATATAACTAATATTACTACTGGTTTGTGAATGTTCTCTCTCCTAAATTATTAAATGAAGTTAAGAGCAACTGATATTTTGCATAGTTCGTAAGAAAGGATGAATTGAACAGTTTAAGATTCCCTTGATTTATATATAAGCCACTTACTAATTAATTAATTAGATGTCAATGTGCTCATTCACCAAGCAGCCCATGCCACTCATGTGTAGAATATTTATTGCCATGGTAGTTAATTTACACTCAATAGGCTTCAATAAGAGCATAATGGCTACTGCCAGTTAGCAAAGACTGATACCCTTTCACACAGAAGAAAAAAAAATAATCCCGGGTTTTACCCAGCATTTTATGAGCGGGTTTCTTTGCCGGTCCCCTTCACACAGAAAAGCTAATTTCCGGGTAAAGCATTTGGACCCGGTAATTTGCGGATTAAACTGGGTATTTCTTCTGTGTGAAAACTTTGACCCTCGTAAAAACCAGGGTAGAAATCCTAGGAATTTCGACCTGGGTTGACCCTTTCACACAGAAAAAGGACCCGTGTTGATCAGCAAATTACTGGGTCCAAATGCTTGACCCGGGAATTTGCTTTTCTGTGTGAAAGGGCTATGAGCTTGTAAATCTGAGGTACCAGTAATCGTATATTATTACATTTTCCAATAAACTAATATCTCTTACATAAGGCTCCCATTACATTTTAAAGCATTGTAATATGAAATTTTCCTCATAAAAGCCACAGGTACATTAAACAGTTAGTGAGATTGACATTGGTTATTTAGACACTGATGCTAAAGATGTATTAGAAGAATACATATTTTTTTTTCAATTACAATTTTCAATAACAAAAACGACTGTCATGAGAAAATCAAGACATAATAATCTTGCGCTATTTGTACATTTGGGATGTCATTTAAAACTCATAAGTCCTAAAAGATGATTTTCTTAGGCCTTGTAGAGTCATCTAAACAGTAATGAAAATTTAAATATTAAACTTAATTTGTACTCACAATTCATACACAATTAAAAAAGACAATGGGCCTGATTCATTACTGTTCGCAACTGCAACAGCGCATGCAGTTGGCCGATTGTTGTGTACTGCACAGGTATCACAGTGCTACACTGCAATCACGCAGAGTACTGTAAGCCATTGCAGAGTGAGTGACAGGTAGTCAGCATTTGGGGGTTGCGACAGGGGACTGGTTGGAGAAACGCAGGCATGCCTGTCTGTTCGAACGATGTTACATGGGCGTGCCTAAATTACCCACTGCAGTGACATACGGAGTTTGGATACCTACTGCGTGCAACGAGATTAGCAATTTCTACGCTAATACAGGGATGCTGTAATTCTGCGTGAGGGGTCGATGGTACTCAATGTTACCGATGTACATGCGGGACTGGAAGTTACATAGCGGTAGTGGGAAGCAGCACGCGTCTCTATGCTTGCAGTGCCACGGCATTGCAATAGCAATCATTAGCATATTTTCGCAACAGACCTGCGTGCGATTACGGAGCTGCGATCGCAATAGCGATCCTTATTGAATCAGGCCCCATGTGCAGACAAGAAGCAGTCTGGATGCTTAAAATGTAATCATTACAACCACAGGCATTGAATAAAACTATAGATCTTGAATTTATCTGATGTATTAGAGGACCTTCAGTGGAATATATGTTTAGTTCTGCTTTCCTTATGGAATACATCAAGTCTATTTAAGTTTTTGAATCCATTGTATTCTCTTGTTAAACTAATTATATATGCTCTTTCCTGGTCTCCCCAAGGAATATACTATATATTTAGTTTTAGATCTACTTGTTTTAGTGTAACACATCATTACTTTTTAAATATTAGATTCAATAAATGCATATACTGAAATATATATGTACATTTCTATTATATATGTTATAACATTGTAGATAGATACTGAATAATTGTAACCATTTGCATCATCATTTCATCTACAGGGTCCATAGGTCTCCACAGGGAAGACAATGGGTGTAGGTGGGACCTGGAGGACTGGACACCAACAACAAAGCTTTTCAATCCCAGGATGCTCTGGTCCTTCCCCCTATACCCCGCCCAGAAGCTGGGTCACCATTTTTTTAACAGTGGGGCTGCTTTAAGCAGCCCAAGCTTATTTTTTAAATTTATTTTAATTTCTAGTTATTTTACTACGGAGCAGCAACTCGAGACAGTCCGTTGGATGTCTGCACTGCTGCTCTATCACCCCTCCGCGGCGCCGTGACACTCCGGGCAAGGCTCTGAAGGGGACTTGCTAGAAGGGTCCCCGGACCCCAGACTGCAGCCCGGAAACCAGGGGACAGGTAAGGCGGGGACCTGCGTCTTTGCGCAGTCTTGCCTCTGGTCTCAGGAGACAGGCAGGAGGTGCTGATGTGGACACTGGTTCGCCCAGGACTCCACTAGACCACCAGGGCATATATATCACTGGTGCAGGGCATATTTTGACAGGCCAGGGGACCAGGTGGTTAATGTCAGCAAGTGGAGAAGGCACTCTCCCTGCAGCCCCTCCCCCAGCTCAGGGCGCCTCCACTGCGGTCTTGCTGTTCCCTTAGGTGCTCCTCCCTCACCCTTCATCCCCTCTGAGACTTACGGCAGAAATTTTCTGCAAGCAGGTCTCAGGGAACGCTGGGTCCAGTCTCCCTGTATACCTCTCCCAAGGGCCAGGTTATACAGCGCTATATCCTACCAGCCACTGCGGTCTGTGTAGTTGATTTTAGTGCACACTGCAGCTATATTGTTTTTTTCTGCATTTGTATCGGACATGTGCTAGCGCTGATCTCTATTTTCTATGCTGTCCAGCTTATACCTTTCCCTTTATTTTACTATAACCCGTGGCATACTAAGGTATAGTGGGTTCATTGTACCTCACATCTCCCTATATTTGTGAGGGCTATCACATACTATATAGTGCGGTTGCACACTACACTGTGCCATATTACACATACATCTGGGTGGCTCACTGCACTGTGTCAGATTGTGTATTTTATCATTCTTGTGGATATGTCTGGCAGAGGAAAGAATAACAAGCAGGTTTATGCTGCTGCTCCTACTCTGGTGTCTTGTAAGTCCTACTCAGCTGGCTTAGCTCCAGAGAACCTCATTCAGGATGGTCTTTGTGCAACTTGTTATACCGCCCCGGGCCTATCAGCCCCAGTGTCCTCTCCACAGGACCCACAATGGGCTACCTTTTCTCAGGTGCTGGCAAAAATTGTGGACCACCTAGCAGTCCCTGTGGTAGCTCCCCATATGGGATGGCCACAGCAGGTGCTCCCTGCAAATCATTTGCCTCCCCCATGGACAGACGTATATTCTACCTCAGTAGAGTTTGGCGGATACATCTACAGCTATTCAGCAAATGCTGCAAAAAGGGAGACCTTTACCGAGGAAACCTATTAAGCGTGCTGTGTTATCTTCTCAGTCCACTCATCTATCAGATTATGATGTATAATCTGAGGAGGCAGAAGACGCAGACCTCTTTCACTTTGACTTCCTCTCGGGAGACAAGGAGCACCCCTCTAAAGTGAATATACCTGCACTGGTGAAAGCTGTAAAATGTATTCTGCAAATAAGAGGCAGAACACGCTCCTAATATAAAACAGCCACTTTTTAAACGACAAAAGGTAGTTTTACCAGAGTTTCCTCACTCTGACCAGCTATCTGATCACATGAACGAGGCATGGAATATGCCTAGTAAAAAATTTCAGCTGCCTAAGTGTTTAAGTTCCGTTTACCCTCTTCCCGCTGCCGATTGCACTAAATGGGAGTTCCCCCAGCAGTGGATTCCCACATAACACATCTGGTCAAGAATGCTACCTTACCTATCCATACTGCAACCTTCTTGAAGGAAACTATGGATAGAAGGATGGAAGCTTGTCTGAAATCTATATACTCTCTTACAGGAGCTATTACTCGTCCTGCTAGGGCTATGACCTGGATGGCAAAAGCCATTGAGAGTTGGGCAGAGGCTCAATAGGAGACATTTCCATTTCCCCCTGATACTTCGAGGGAACAGCTGTCCTACATATCTCTGGGATGCAGCCTATTTAGGTGAAGCAGCTATGGATACATCTCTCCTAGCCTCCAAGGCATCTGCCACTTCTGTAGTGGCCCGCCGTATTGTTTGGCTCTGCTCATGGAAGGCAGATTTGGACTCTAAAAGGGCTCTGGAGTCTCTGCCTTATTCTGGGGATAACCTGTTTGGACCAGAATTGGACTAAATTGTGACCACCTTGGCAGCCTGCACTCTGCATATAATGCGAAGCCTCGGATGTCATCCTTTCGTCCTCAAGAAAAAGTTAAAAGTCAGTTCTTTCCATGGCATCCGGCATTGACTAAGGCCTCCAAGCCTACGACCAAACAGATCTGGGTTACTAGAAGTCCACCTACCAAATCTGAAGACAAGCCTTCAGTCTTGGTAGGTGGTGGGAGTCAAGACTTCTTCAATTCGTCCATTTTTGGGTCGTCAGACCACATCAGACATCTGGGTAAGAGAAGTGGCTTCCCACGGATATACCCTGTCCTTCCTGAGGCGACCCCCACAACAGTTCTTTTGAACAAGACCTCCATCGGACCCAAGCAAGGCCCTGCTGCTCCAAAAGGCCATTCAGTCATTACTGAATTCAGGAGAAATAATTCCGGTCCCCTCCTTACAATGAGGCAAGGGCTATTATTCCATACTGCGTTCAGAAGCCCAATGGGTCTCTTCAGCCTATCCTCAACCTCAAATATCTGCACAAGTTTATCAGGGTGCCCAGGTTTCGTATGGAAACCATACGCTCTATTATCCTAGCTATAGAGCCTGGGGATGTTATGGTGTCTCTGGACATTCAAGACGCTTACCTACATGTACCTATAGCGCCTTCTCATCAACAATATCTCCGGTTTGCTATACTACAGCAACATTACCAATTTCAGGCTCTGCCGTTTGGCCTCTCAATGGCCCCTCGAGTCCTTACCAAGATCATGGCAGTTATGGCGGCCTATCTTTGTCGTCAAGGGATTTGACTACTCCCATACATATACGATCTCTTACTGTGGGCCAGCTCCCCAGAGATTCATCACCGCCATCTGCAGGTAACCATTGCCTTTCTACAAACGCACGGTTGACTGATCAACTAGAAAATGTCTTCCCTGGAACCTTCTCAAAGAATGGTACATTTGGGAGCGCTCCTGGACTCTCAGGTTCAGAGAATCTTCCTAACAGCAGACAAGATCTCAATAATACAGCACCGAGTGCGCAGACTGCTCCGCAGTCGCCAACTGTCAATTCATTCTGCAATGCAGACCTTGGGATCCATGGTGTCCACTTTCGACATGGTGGAGTTTGCGCAGTTTCACTCCAGTGCCCTACAACACCTGATCCTCTCCAGGTGGAATGGGCTACCCCATCTGCTCAGATCTCAGACGAAGGGCCTCCCCCTGGAGGTTTGCCTGTCCCTAGCCTGGTGGCTACAGACATCCCATTTAGACAATTTTGGATCCCTTTTGGATCCCAGACTGGGCTCTCCTCACCACAGACGCAAGCCTCCGAGGGTGGGGTGCATTGACCGGCCAGCACTACTTCCAGGGCTGCTGGACCCCAGTCGAGGCAGGGTTACCAATCAACATCCTGGAACTTCGAGCCATCTACAGAGCGCTCACTCTGGCTCAGGATATTTATCAGGGCAGGCCAGTACAAATACAGTCCGACAACGCCACGGCAGTTGCCTACCTCAATCACCAAGGAGGCACTCGAATTCGGACAGCAATGGCAGAAGTGTCCCCCATTCTCACATGGACCGAACGCCATCTCCGCAGTGTTCATCCCAGGAGTTCTTAATTGAGAAGCGGATTTCCTCAAACGTCACGACATGCATGCAGGAGAGTGATCTCTACATCCAGAAGTCTTTCAGCTCCTGGTGGGCAAATGGGGTCTACCGTATGTGGATCTCATGGCCTCAAGACACAACCACAAATTTCCGCTGTATGGAGCCAGGACAAGGGACCCCAACGTGGCCTTCGTGGACACATTATGTGTGAAGTGGACCTTCCATTTGGCGTATCTCTTCCCTCCAATATCCCGGCTTCCTCGAGTTCTTTGAAAGTTCAAGCAGGAAGGGGGCACAGTCCTGTGATTACTCCGGCTTGGCCCAGACGCCATTGGTACTCAGATCTTCAAAGTCTCTCCATAGACGTTCCTCTTCAACTTCCTCTACAAGTAGACCTGTTGTCTCAGGATCCATGTCTACATCCGGACCTAGCCCTTCTGTCTTTAATGGCTTGACTCATGAGACGGGATGTAGTCCGGAAGCTGACGGTCTAAATCCCGACCGCCGGCTTCCAGACACTGTAATCCCGGCATGGTACTAATGACAGGCGTCGAAAACTCGACGCCTGTCATTAACCAGACCCCAGAAGACCGACGCACGGCATACCGAACGAAGGTAAGCCAGACACGGGCAGCCGCGGTGGGGGGGGTTAGTTTTAGGGCTCCCGGGGGGACATTGGGTTAGGCACCCCCCTGGGAGGGTTAGGCTAGGGGAAGGGGGGGGTTATGGTTAGGCACCCCCGGGGGGGTGGTTAGGGTTAGGCACCCCCCCGGGAGACTTCGGTTTAAGCAGCGGGGAAGGGGGGTTAGGTTTAGGCACTTACAGGGGGGATTAGGGATGGGGGGGGTTAGGGTTAGGCACCCCTAAGGGAGGGTTAGGGTAGGGAATTAGGTTAGCGATACTTACCTTAGGATGATCGGGATTTTCACCCTTGCCGGGCAGCCGCTGTCGGGATTTGAACTGCCGACCATGCATCTGGCGGTAATACTTACCACACCCCTTGAGACATCCCTCCTAATGGCTAAGGGATTTTTCAGCTCTGTGTTCCAGACCATGCTCAGAGCACGTAAACCGGCCACAATTTATCACCGAATATGGCATACAT
This sequence comes from Taudactylus pleione, assembly GCA_031769625.1. Lineage (NCBI taxonomy): Eukaryota > Metazoa > Chordata > Amphibia > Anura > Myobatrachidae > Taudactylus > Taudactylus pleione. The sequence goes on along the minus strand of JAUIMM010000079.1, from coordinate 2,972,162 downwards.
ATTTCCAATGGTGTGCTCTGAGAAACTATGATCCAAGGTTTTAAGGTTTCTTGAATACTTGTCTTTTTTCAGGCTGGATTGGATCTAGGCCTCCGTCTAGCATCTCTAAAAGTACACATCTCTGCTTTGTCCATCTGGCTCCAGCACAGAATTGCTCCTCTACTGGATGTTCACATCTTCCTGCAAGGTGTTATACATATACAACCTCCCTTTGTCCCTCCTGTGGCTCCATGTGATTTGTCAGTGGTGCTCCACGCACTTCAGGAACCTCTATTTGAACCCTTGAAATCAGTGGATGTCAAGTGGCTTACTGCAAAGACTCTTTCTTCTGGCTATAGCATCTGCCCAGAGGGTATTGGATTTAGGGGCGCTGTCATGTCGCTTTCTCTTTTTAATCTTTCATCAGGACAGGTCTTCCTTCCCAAGGAGGTTTCTCATTTCCACCTTAATGAGGAAATTGTGGTTCCGGCCTTTCTATCACCAGACATCTCTGGGAGGTGAGGCCTCTTTGGATGTGGTCCGTGCTCTAAAGATCTACGTGGACCGTTCTACTTCCATCAGGAAATTGGACTGCCTATTTGTCCTATATGGGTTCCACAAGATGGATGGCCAGCTAACAAACAGACTCTGGCCATATGGATTTTCAAGACTATCTAACAGGCTTACACGCAGACTGGCCTTCCTGTGCCGGCTGCAGTATCTGCTCATTTTACCCACTCGGTGGGTCACTCGTGGGCAGCCAGGCATGGCTCTCTGCTGAACAGCTATGCAAGGCGGCCACTTGGTCTTCTGTCCACACCTTTCTTAGGTTTTATTCCTTTGATACATTTGCCTCTCAGAATGCTTCTTTCGGGCTTAGGGTTCTCCTCTCAGCTCAGGAGCATTCACGCCTTTGAACAACTGCTTTGGGTCATCCCCATGGTCTCCCCTGTGGAGCCCTATGCACCCTGAAGATGAAAAGGAGAGTTATGGTAAAACTTACCGTTGCTAAGTCTCTTTCTTTGAAGTCCATAGGGTCCACAGGGCACCCGCCCTGATGCATCTGGCTTCTATGGGTTTCTTCTCTTGGTCACTTGTTTCCTTCTCTGTGTGATTCTGATTCTTCAGTGTACCAGCCTTCCTTCTATCCTATCCTTCTCCTGCCTTGGGCTTGTTAACAAAACTGAGTTGCCCTAAGGCTGTGGGCATGGTATAGGGGGAAGGACCGGAGCATCCTGGGATTGAAAAGCTTTGCTGTTGGTGTCCAGTCCTCCAGGTCCCACCTACACCCCACTGTCACAGGGGAGCTGTGGACTTTGAAGAAAGAGTTAACAAGGTTACATTTTACCATAACTCTTTTCAGTGCTATGAGGGCTTAATTGCAAGTTCTGAGATTAATGAGCATTAGATGCTATCACCTGTGTCTGACTGACAACGTTACTATATATTCCTCAGTGTGCTGCACTCATGGTCATTTCTGCTTCTTGTGCGGTGAAACAGGTTGAAGAATATGGAGTGTATTGGCAGCCCGCGTCCGCCTATCTGAGAGCAGTGATATTCCCCTGTTCCGCGCTTTATACACCCTGCGGGCACTTACATTATACCTAAGAATGTAGAGGAGTTGCTCTGTCATTTTGGAGAAAACCTCAAATATAACAAACCATCTGGAGAGGATGTCATTTACATCTGCGGCTGGAATTGCTTTCAGGCACCTGCACAATGGCCAAACTACTGCAGTATGATCACTGCAATATCAGGACCACAGTCTCAAAGCAGACGGCAAATAGCCACTTTACAATATCATCAGCACTTGGATATTTATTTTACAGGTACTCATTGATATTCTGCACCTGCGGTCAAGTTTGGGAGGTTTGATTTAGCTAACAGCCAGCAATATTCATTGCAGCAGAGACTGTTTGCTTGCCATATCCCATGAGCGGTGAGCACTTCTTCTGCTTAAGAGGAGGAAACATAGCTGATTATTTCTTGGAACTCTTATGACATTTTGTTTACTTTGCCTTAATGGATTTAACATTGATAGATTTTTATATGCATTTAAGCAGCTGAAATAATTTTTCGTATTTGGGACTTATTGGTATATTTTAGTATCATTGATTATAATATATTTAGCACTGTTTTTTTGTGAAGATTTTTTCTTGCTCCCAGGAGACGAAATAATTTTTTTATTTTCCTGTATGTATTGATATATTTTAATTAAAAGGGAGAGATGCGCATTTTTTGACCCTATGTGATAAGCGCCACCTTATTGTTATGTTTTGCAATGTTGTGAGAGGATTAGCAATTTCCTCTATAGGTGAGCGGCTTCTTTTCACTGATAGGGGATCTTTGTGAGTGAATTCTCCATCTGGCGCCAGGATATTTGATTTACAGTTACATAAATTCTAATTTTAGCCAACACATCTATAGCTTGTATCATTTCATCATTGCATCGCCTGGACTGATGCGAATCTAAGCTCCTGCACTACAGAAAGAAAATGGACTATTACCTTACCTGGCTATGCTTAGAGGCAGGAAAAAACACAGGGGAAGAGGAGGAGTCGCATTATATACCCAGTTTTTACCTCTCTACCAAACTTAGAAAAGAACTAACCATTGTAAGGGCTGCCAATGAGCATTGCAGGGGAAATCATGATTGTTATACACATAGCCATTCTCATGAATGTTTTATTTTTTAGTTCCCCCACAAAAAGAGAGACAACTGATATCATAAATCTATGCATCAAGCACATTAATCCTAAATTTAATGGAAACATTCTGTACTCTTGAAGAACTCTAATCCCATGCAAAATTTATTGTAAACAGATCACTCACCGGTTTTATCGTTTTCAAAAGGCTAATGCCAAACTTTTCAATGCTACGATGTGCATCAGCAAACTTGACAAATGCTTCACTTGCTGCAGGTTGGGGTTCCCGGACACCAATGACAGAAAACACATCACCAAAAGCTAGGGGAGTAACAAAATACTGAGCCTGAACATCACATATTTACATACTGTGCATTTGGGAAACACAAATCCTCAATGGTGTTAGCATTTTTTACATTTGCATTTGGTAAGTTAAGTACAACTTTATAAACTATTATAATAAAGATTAAATTGGACAGCAACTATTATGGTACACTTAATTATGGATCAGGTACTTATTTCAGAGCAATGACATGAGGACTTACTGTGTTTCAGTCAGGCGGGCATTGCCACTTATTTATTAGCAACTAGTTAGCAGCCCGTCAAAATGACGGGACAGTGTCGCGGCCACGAAAAGTCCCATTTGATCGCTTTAACTTGTCATTTTTCTGTAATTTCTGCTCGCCAACTCGGGGGGCTGCAAGTAGAAATGTCTTGGCTGGCGGCTGTGTATGCCCAAACTGAACAACAATTGAATTGCTTTGTCGGGTGCCATCTAGTGGCCGCTGGCACGCAACACACTTGAATTCCCCCCTATAGGTGAGGAGCAGTGTTAGATATATATATATATACACACACACACACACACACACACACACACATATATACACACACACACACAGTCAGGTGCATAAATATTGGGACATTGACAAAATTTTCAACTTTTGGCCTCTATTCACCACCACAATGGCTTTGAAATGAAACAAACAAGATGTGATTTAACTGCAGACTTTCAGATTTAATTTGAGGGTAATTACATCCAAATCAGGTGAACGGTGTAGGAATGACAATGGTTTCTATATGTGCCTCCCACTTTTTAAGGGGCCAAAAGTAATGGGACTATCAACTCAAAAGCTATTTCATTGGCAGGTGTGGGCTATTCCCTCGTTATTTCATTATCAAATAAGCAGGTAAAAGGTCTGGAGTTGATTCTAGGTGTGACATTTGCATTTGGAATCAGTTGCTGTAGACTCTCAATATGAGATCCAAAGAGCTGTCACTATCAGTGAAGCAAGCCATCATTAGGCTGAAAAATCAAAGCAAACCCATCAGGGAGATAGCAAAAACAGTAGGTGTGGCCAAATCAACTGTTTGGAACATTCTTAAAAAGAAAGAACGCACCGGAGAGATAAGCTACATCAAAAGACCCGGAAGACCACGGAAAACAACTGTGTTGGATGACAGAAGAATTATTTCCCTAGTGAAGAAAAACCCCTTCACAACAGTTGGCCAAATCAAGAACACTCTCCAGGAGGTAGGTGTATATGTGTCAAAGTCAACAATCAAGAGAAGACTTCACAAGAGTGAATATAGAGGGTTCACCACAAGATGTAAACCATTGGTGAGCCACAAAAACAGGAAGACCAGATTAGAGTTTGCCAAACAACATCTAAAAAGCCATTACAGTTCTGGAACAACATCCTATGGACAGATGAGACAAAGATCAACTTGTACCAGAGTGATGGGAAGAGAAGAGTATGGAGAAGGAAAGGAACTGCTCATGATCCAAAGCATATCACCTCATCAGTGAAGCATGGTGGTGGTAGTGTCATGGCGTGGGCATGTATGGCTGCCAATGGAACTGGTTCCCTTGTATTTATTGATGATGTGACTGCTGACAAAAGCAGCAGAATGAATTCTGAAGTGTTTCGGGCAATATTATATGCTCATATTCAGTCAAATGCTTCAGAACTCATTGGACGGCGCTTCACAGTGCAGATGGACAGTGACCCAAAGCATACTGCAAAAGCAACCAAAGAGTTTTTTAAGGCTAAAAAGTGGAATGTTATGCAATGGCCAAGTCAATCCCCTGACCTGAATCCGATTGAGCATGCATTTCACTTGATGAAGACAAAACTGAAGGGAAAATGCCCCAAGAACAAGCAGGAACTGAAGACATTTGCAGAAGAGGCCTGGCAGAGCATCACCAGGGATGAAACCCAGTTTCTGGTGATGTCTATGCATTCAAGACTTCAGGCTGTAATTGCCTGCAAAGGATTTGCAACAAAGTATTAAAAAGTGAAAGTTAGATTTAGGATTGTTTAGCTTGTCCCATTACTTTTGGCCCCTTAAAAAGTGGGAGGCACATATAGAAACCGTTGTAATTCCTACACCGTTCACCTGATTTGGATGTAATTACCCTCAAATTAAATCTGAAAGTCTGCAGATAAAGCACACCTTGTTTGTTTCATTTCAAAGCCATTGTGGTGGTGAATAGAGGCCAAAATATGAAAATTCTGTCAATGTCCCAATATTTATGCACCTGATTGTATATATACACAGATAGATAGAATATTCCATTGCGCTTTAAAATTGTTCACAAAACAGTAATACAACAAGACAAGGTAATAACAGACAAAAGTAGGACAGCGGTTTGATAACCTTGCCTGAAGAGGTTAGTTTTAAGGGAACACTTGAAAATTGGGAGGCTAGAAGTCTTGTTTTGCAAGAAAGGGTATTCTACAGAATGGGTGCAGCCCAAAAATAAGATGGTAATGTGTGTGGCTGAGAGACAGATCTTGGGTAAAGTGGAGGGATCGAGCTACAGTAGGAGATTTTTGGTTAACGGATGTGCGCTTTGTAAACAAACTTATAAAATAGCTATTTCGGTAAAAATTCCATGAAATTAGTGAATGGGTAGTTATAAGCAGTTTTCAAATAAAAGCAATAGAAGGATAACAAGTTAATGACTTTTCAATCATCAACTGACATGCTGAAACATAAGGGCTTTAGTATCCTGTTTTTGGACTACAAAAGTGGGAAGACAATTTTGGCTTCCATGGCAGAAAAACATGTAGCGTGCATATGGAGATATTCTTTTTTCAGTATCCAACATAGCTAGTTGAATATCAGTTTGGTTGTAGAGAAAGCACTTTGAGAATTGAAGAGGCGGACACAGATGTAAAATATTCCAGAATGATCTTTTGACTGTAAATGAAGGATTTTGTGACCTTCACAATGTATAATAGGAACACGATATACCCTAAATAGAAAACACCTTGCGTGTGTGCAAAAACTAAACAATGTTGGCTAAAAAGCTATATGTATATAATTCATATCAACAGCAGCCAGTAAAGCATCAGGATTAGGGCTGAATGTATAAAGCCTTGGAGAGAGATAGAGTGGTGTAGTTGACCAAAACAATCAGCTGTCATTTCAAAAACGGCGACCAAGCTCCCATGTTGATCAAAATAGTGTTGTCTGATGGAGTTTACCGCCACGAGTTTCCCTCCCGAACAAGCAGCCTGCGCGTATCAGAAAACATGTGCAGGTTGCTTGTGTGAGTGAGTGTACTATAATGGGTTGCATTTTTTTTTTTAAATGACGTAGGGTCTCCCCCACTCCCCCCGTATTATAGGAACCAGCACCTGGCTGCTGTCCAGTCCTGGTTTTCAAAATAGGGGGAAAAGATTGCTTAGGGTTCCCCTATATTTAAAACCAGCACCGGACCAAAAACTGTCCAGGGTGTAATGCCACAGCCAGGGGACTATCACCGGGTCTCCCCGGCCAAAGCATCATCACCCAAAGTACGGGTGCTGGCCGCCTGCTGGCACTTGTAGTTCCACAAGTGCCAAAGGGCAGGCATGCTGGCACCTGTAGTTCCACTGGAAAATACAATAGTTTCTCTATCTTTACACCATTAAACCCCCGTAACCCACAGCCTAGTGGTGCGGGGAAGAGCCCCGGGCTTCAGATAAGCCTGCAGTGTTCGGGAGAGGGGGGGACCCCACCTCCCCTGAGATCCCCTGCTTGAGCTGATAATGCTTTGGCTGGAGAGAACCGGTACCGGTTCTCCGACATCAATGGCAAAAGTAGTTGATATTGGCCAGCAGCCATTGATGTTTTGGAAACATTGATGGCCATCTTTGCGGTGAAAGTCAGTGACACAGGGCAAATATTACATTGTACAGAATGGGTTGTGAACAATATAATATGCAAACATTTTAATTGTTTTACCCAAAATGCACTGTAATTGATGCAAAGTTTGCATTTCTTCCAGTGTAGTTGACATATATAAATCTATAAATAGTGACTTGCATTTAAAGGAAAAAATATACTGGAAATATACTAGTGTGTGATTTAAACTAACCCCAGTGTAATTTTGTTATAACCCTTATGGCAGGGCTTGACAAACCCCAGGGGCCAGGTCGCCATGGCTACCAGATTTTGCAGTGAGGGAGGAAGCAGATCCTCATCAGCCCCCACGGAGATTCCTGCCTATAGCATACCTCCCAACATGACCCTCTCCAGGAGGGACACAATGCTCTAGTCCTGTACTTGGTGGGACTGCAGTACAGTCCAAAGTCAAATAGGGGAATCACACCAACTGCCAGTGAGTGCCAGCCAGTGATGTTTGGCAGCGGTTGAAATGACAGTTGGTGTGGCTCCCCTATTTGAATTTTGAACTGCGTTGCAGCCCCACCTCTTACCAGGGAAGTCCAGGACAAGAGCTGTGTGTCCCTCCTGGAGAGGGTCATGTTGGGAGGCATGCTATAGTATTGCGGCGTTCATGTGCTGAGTGTCACATGCAGTGACTGCTATGCCTCTGTCCGTCCCGGCCAGTGCTGACTCCTCTTGTCCTGCTCTGACCCATGCTGTCTGTCTAGCTGATCCTTCTGTATGTCCCAGCTGTCTACTATCGCCTATCTCTGGCTGCACAGAGCTCCCCGGTAATAGGGTTTATACATGGCCAGGGACTGCGGAGCGGCTTCAGAGGGATAGTGGCGTGAACACGAGGGGAAGGGTGGTTCTGTTGTACTTTCTGGCACCATTGTTTTATATGAAATGTGGTTCGTTATTACTGGAGAGTGGAGCAGGGGAGCTGTGCAGAGCAGTGAGGGGGCCTCCATGTTACTATATCCATTCAACTGTGACCATTTTGTGGACTAGTATAGTGTGTATAACAGTTGCATAACACACAGAGCTGTGTCCTCGATCACTCCTGTAATTTTTTTTGGGGGGACGGTGGTCTGGCTCCTACACTTTCATCCTGGCTCCTAGATTTTAGAAAAATTTGTCAAGCCCTGCTTATGGGTAGGGATGGTCATCGGTAGGTTATCCATCGATGGTACCATTGGTGGATGACACCGGTAGTATGAAACCATCTGCTGCAAATCATTGATGGTTTAATCCACTGATTGTCATCCCTGTTTTAATACTGGCTGGGCACCGGGCCAATCAAGGAGAGGGGTAGAGATGGACATCCGAAGCCTGGCATCGAATGGATATCCGGCTTCTGACATTAAATCATCACAATTCGATAATATAACCATCGCAATAGTTATACTAGCACCCGAACAGGGGGCGGGGTCTGTGGGAAAAGGGGCAGAGCCTCACGGCACCCCCGCCCATGTCACTGTCGGGGCGTGTCCAGCACTCTATGAGATGCTGGGCTGCCCACAGGCTTTCCCTAAACTGAGAATATATGCCGTGCGCATGTGCATGGCATCTATTCTCCTACTGCTCTGCATAACAGAGCTGCGGGTGTGTGCTCCTCCTATTAACAGCCAGCCATTGGATGGGCATCGTAAAGCTGCATCTGATGGCTGGCAATCATTGAATTCCCGGTATTTGATGGAGAAAGTACATCCATCGATCTGAAACATCGATGGTTGCCAACCATCAGATTTTGATGTCCATCCTTAGAGTTGGGGCGGGGCTTTGTGGGTCGTGTCAGGGGGCGGAGCCAAGCTCCGTATCCCGGCACATAGAGGTGAAAAAAAAAATCTTTTGGGTCTGTGCCATAAATGGCGGTAAACCATTGGATCACCGCCAGCGATGGCAAAACCATCAGCCATCGATGGTTAACCGAAAGCCATCCCTACTTATGGATTGCCCTCTTATGGATTGCCCTCTCTTCAAGTCTCCGAAGGCTCTCTCTCTATCTGGGAAGAACTGAAGAAATCATTCCCCAGATGGAAGCCTTGATTAGGGATGGACATCGGTGTGATGTCCATCGATGGTTACCATCAATGGCACAAAAACCATCTATGGTGAACAATCAATGGATTTTATTTGTCACTCTTAAACATTTAAAATTATAAAACATTGTGAAGAGATATCAAAAGGACATATCTGTAGGAGGGTGCATAATCATAGTTTGCACCCTAGCACCGGCCCTGCACAAGCTCATCATAATTATGCTATATAAATTATATAATTTTAGAGACAGGTTTCAACAAGTAGAGATGTAGAATCCAGTAACTCATGAGATACTGGAAGGAGTGTTTATTCACTGTGGCAAAAGGACAATGAGCTGGTGCTGAAAAGTGATCTGTTGCCGATGGACATCAAGCACAAAATATTAAAAACCACTTGTTCAAGGGTTTGCTGATCACAACATTGCTTAACTCAAATCAACAATCCCTTATAAGATATTTGCTTCAAGTAAATAGACTTCTGTACATTAACATAATATGTAAAACTCAAAGAAAACATATATGGGGCCAAATGTAATAGGGTGAGAGTTTAGAAAATGTGAGAGTTTAGCAGTAAACTCTCACATTGGTTGAGTTTTATCTTCAAAATGGGAAAACATCTGAATGAGATTTGAAATCGTGAGAGTTTTTTATGTCTAAAAAAACATGCAAGTTCGCTCTGTTACTTTGTTTTTGGACACTATTACATTGGCAAAGTTTAAAAAGTGTCAGAAACTCTCACTTTTCTAAACTCTCACCCTATTACATTTGGCCCATAGTGTTTGTTGAAATAATCATTACCCCGATGTGTCTGAGAAAGTTCAAAGAATGCTCTCAAGAGACGTTTGGTGTGTTCCATCATACCTTGAACAAAATAAAACAAAAACAAATGAAAAACACATGAGAGATATATTACAATAAGACAGTATAGAGAGTAGAAAGGTGAAAAGCTGCTTTCCCTTTTGGAAAAAACTAATCTCTGCAAGAAGGAGGAACTCACTTTTGCTGAGCAATATTAAAAATGTGAACATGAAACGCAGTAATTGTTCACATTTATATATTACCTGTGCAAATAAGAGATCACATGACCCTTTCACATCCTGAAATAAAGTACCACATTAAGTGTAACCTACAGCCAGCCGGATGTTCTCTCCGCAATTCCTCCATCCTCTAGTGCACGTACTGGACCCAGACAGTCCAAACACGGTGACTGTAATTACCTAGTGTGAGTCATGTTACCGATACACAACCCAGGCAGTCCGAAGTTGATAAACAGCAGACAGTGCTATCCTCACTTACATGTAGTTCAATGAACGCAAATCACAGCTAACGGTTGGAGCTCACCGACTGCCAACTCTTTCTCGCTCTTTCTCAAAAGTGAGAAAACGTCCGTTTAACTTTTTCATAGCGACTCATTTTGGATAATAAGGTATTAAGGGAATGCAAAGATCCTCAGGTGAAGTTATGTGTAATACTTATTGCATGCACAAAGTTGTCTTCTGGAATGGGGTATACATACAAAGAATTGTGATTTGGAGCCAGTAGACATATTATAAACTGGGGTCACTACTATGGGGCATATTATGAACTAGGGGACATTATTATGTTGTGTCTCTCTCCTTAGCTTCGACATAAACCAGCTCATGAACAAAGAAACAATAAAAATAATAAAAAATAAACAAGGAACTACCACTATTTTATAGTCAACCAAAACATTCTACAAACATTCCTCTTTTAACAACATTTGCTAATATAATTTTCTTTTAAAATATGGTTGATTAGCTGTAAATTCAGAAAACCTAAAAAGGCATGTGAAATACATAAGAGCAGCAACAAAAGGTCTTATATAGACTATAAATGAAAAGTAATTACAACAAATTGCAGGTACTAGCTGACACTGAACATCAGACATAGGGGTCAATCCTATTAGGTGCGAATTGTAAGGAGCGAGTTGCTATTTTCTCTTCAAATTCGCACAGCAAATTCATTTTGCAATCCAATTAGCAACTCGCAGTGAACCAGTCAGACTGAATTTGCATTTTTCCATTCGCAACTCACTGAGTGTAAGAGATGGAAAAGAAAATCTTTATTTTAAGGTTAAAATGTCGTGACACTGTGCTGAACCACTTGGACACCCCCCCCCTTCCCTAATGACTAATTAGGCAATTGGAAGTTTCCAGTTAGCTTAATTAGTCCAATAATTACATGTCATTTTTGGGAGTAAAAAAAATTTCCTCAAATTACCCCCATATCAACCTTTTCGTTAGTTTAGGCACCCCAAATTTAATTACAATATTTTTTTAATTGAAAAATAATTGTTTTTGTATAATTTGTTTTACAATTTTTAAAGGTGCCCTCAAAGTACCCCAAAATCACATTTTTTTCTACTTCTTTTTGCATTTTTCATTTAAGATTAAGAAAAAAAAAAAAATAGTTTTTTTATCATTGTTTTACACTTTTTATTTAAAAAAAAGCACAAATCAGCCATTTGAAACCATTTAAAAACCTACAGTACCTTCCTAATACCCACAAACAGCCTTCTATACAGTCCTGCTAACTAAATTATCAATTTTGGGGGTCCAGGATTGTCTCCCCACTTTTTTATGCATTCCTCTCACATCTCATTTGGCAGTCAATTTGCACCCCTCCGCTGCGAGTACCGCAAATAGGCATTTTTAATTGGATTGGAGAGTTCTCGGGAGCGCACATTAGTGCAAAGTCTGCAGGTTTCAAGAAATAAACTTGCTACTCGCAATTCACACCTAAGAGGATTGACCCCATAGAAGCACTTACATTTACAATATGGCAAGATGGAAGTAGGAGTACATTAGCTGTAAGGCGTTTAGCATGCAGTATATATGTTCATGATCAAATTTTACCTCTATAAAACTCTGCTGTTTTTTCAAGCTCTTCCAGTTTTTTCACCAAGCCATCTGTAAAAATATTACATTCATATTTCTAATTTAAAGTTAAGAACTCATGACAACATATCCATACAAAATGCAGGCTGTTTGCAAAACTTTTTTTATTAACCGAAATTACATGGGGTCAATTCAATTAGTCATGAAGGGTGTGAGTTGCTATTGTCACGGCGTTAAAACGCCAGCAACTGCACCTCATCTCACACACCTCGCGGCCCGGAGCCCGAATTCACACAATTTCTGCGAGTTCATCACAGCCAATTGGATAGATCCAATAGAAGAACACTTGAACGAAGAAGAGAAAGTAAGCAGTTACTACAAATGATACTATCTTGTTATGTCCACTAGCCAATAACCAAATAGGAAGTGCTGGTGAAACACTGGCAGTTTTTATGCAGCATTGTTATTACATTTATAAAGTGACTGTCTGGATAAGCAACTTCTTCAGCACGGAGGCACATTGAGCATGCTATAATTTGTGTACAATCAATGGCTGGGCATCAGCTTGCCTCATGTTGGTCTATAGCAGCGGTCGACGAGAGACCTATCTGACAATTCGTTAATTATTTTTGTACCGATTTAAATGACTCATCTTAATATGCCGACGGACATCGGGATGATAAAATGAATGTCCAAGGTTTATAGGATATCCAATTCAAGGGGAGTATATTATATAACGTGTATGATCTTGGATTGGGTTAATTGATCTGTACCATGGAGGCTTGTCGTATTTATTTCCCCATTCACAACATATGACGCGTGTGAGGAAGTGACAACCTTACTATAAAGATCAGCGTTGCACTCTGCAACTACCGTAGGATCATGGTGAAAATTTAGACCAACGTCTATAACTCACTCCTGAAGGGTGAGTGCACATCTGTCTCTCACAAGTAATAAGATATTTTTACGGTTTTGTTTCTATCCTTCACATATTTTGGAGAAAAAAAAACACCAGAAAGAAAGGACTTTTATTAGATCAAAGAAAGCACCGGAACCACCTCTGAACCCAAGTATTCTCTTTGAGGGGCCCTGTTGAAATCTTCTGCTGTTCCTGGCTGCAATTCTGGATCCATCATTAGTCCTCACAGGGAACGTAGTGCCAGTCACTCACAATTGTATCCTAATCTCCAGTAACCCTGAAGATAGGTAAAATGAATCTATCCTCAGGGTTACTTGAGCTTAGGCCTTGAGTGATACTTTTAATATAAATTTTTTGTCTCAATCAGGCTCACATTACCTGGGAAACTATAGCTACATGATTAGCTCTCATGTTCCTGACTTAGATGAGTCTCCAACAAGGAGTGTTTTGAAGGAAAGGAAAAGTCAAGTAATAGCATAGAGAAACATCCAGAAACAACAGACATGATCAAATTTGTTTGTACCCTTCCACTCATATTTTCCTCTGAAATAACTTGAAAGTGAAAATAGTAATTGGCATCCATCATTGTTTATTCCATATGTAGTAGAAATCAGAATTTGCATATGATTTTTGAATCAAGAGATTATAAATAATAAAACAAATTAAAATGGCATGTACAAAAATGATGGGACCATAAACCTAATCTCTTATTACACAACGTTTAGAGACAAGCACTGCAATCAAGCGATTTCTGTAGCTTTTAATGAGACTTCTGCACCTGTCAACAAGTAGTTTGGCACCACTCTTCCTGAGCAAATTGCTCCAAGTGTCTCAGGTATGAGTGCCTTCTCAATACTGCATGTTTCAGTTCTTTTGCAATAGAATTTAGATCAGGGCTCAAAGAAGATAATTTCAGAATAGCACACAATCATGTTATTATCCATTTTTGGGTGTCTTTAGCTGTGTGTTTTGGGTCATTATCCTGTTAGAAGACCCATGACCTGCGACTGGGACAGATTGTTTCGCTCCAGAAAGCCTTGAAGGTCTTGAGATTTCATTGTGCCCTGCAGATATTCAAGGCACCCCATGTCAGACACAGCAAAGCAGCCCCAAAACATAACTGAGCCTCCTCCATGTTTCACAATAGATATGGGGGTATATTTACTAAAGTCCGATTTTGGCTTTTTGGTGCATTTATAGGTGATTTTAAGTCGATTTTGCAAATCAGGGATTTACTATATTCAAAGTGGACTATAAAACCGAATCTCTACCAAACAAACATCACAGTGATATTGTAAAAATACTAAAAATTGACTTCCAATCCGACACAATTCACCTGCCTGAGGCAGGCGAGTTTGTGAGAAGTATGCACAGATCACTATGATATGTGCATGCTTCTCATGCTGGGTACACACTGGCCGATATATTGTGTTTGTGTCGGTCAGTGTGTAGAGACGATATGTCTGCAAATGACGTCGTTCACAGACATGTCGCGACGACTGTGCAGCACAGTCGCTTAACAATATACAGTATCTGCAGATATATTGATGCATTGTGCTGTGTGTACGGGTGGTCAGTTGACCACCCATACACTTGCTGCAGAAGCCTCCGGTGACTGACAGCTCAATTGGGAGAACACATGCCCGATGATTGGTTAAGTGTGTATGCACTTAGCAATTGTCAGATCGGACGGACGATCCATCGCCCTAGCGTGTACCCAGATTTAGGATTAATTTAGGATATATAAAATTTAAAAAAAAAAAAAAAAACAGTGTGGGCTCCTACCCATAACCAGCCCTGAACCTTTTAGCCTGTTCTAGTCATGGAAAAATCGGGGGGTAAAACGCCATGGGGTTCCCCCTATTTTCCATTTAACCAGCACCAGGCTGAACCAGCCGGGTGGTAATGCCACAGCAGGAGGACACACAGCGTGGGATCCTCTTGCCAAAGCATTAACCAGGCCCAAACTGGTGAGCCCAGGGCTGGCAATCCTCGGAAAGTGGAGACCACTCCCAAAAAATGGGGTCCCCACTCAATGCATCTCTGGTGGAAGGGTAATGCAGGAGAAATGGGTTAAATTAAGAAGTAATATTGTATTTCACAGTTAAACTACAGGTACCAACAAGCCTGCCCTTTTGCACTTATAGAACTACAAGTGCCAGTAGTCTGGGTGCATGTGTATAGCCACTGTGAAGAAAATCTATTAAACAAACCACAGTACTCACTTATTTACTCACACTACATACTTACCTATTCCCTGAATGAGGTTGGTCATCTTCTCCAAGTAAAGGTCCCAGGTCTTGGTAAAACAGAAAAACGTTGGGGACCCCATGGACATGCAGCGGACTGCCAGCTGCAACCCGAAATGACTAAAAGGTCATTCGCGGTCATCTCATTTCAGTATAATGGAGAAGCAGTTTCCATGGCAGCGACTGCGGATTGGCTGATGGCAGCGGTCGCTGATTGTCTGAGTGGCCGCTACCACGGGAACGGCTTAGGTCACCTTTTCTTGGCCAACAATTCAGAGACTCGTCTGGGCAAAGACATAACCAGCAAGAAAACAGTCTTCCACTTCAGAAATCGCAGGTCCACTGAGTTCAAAGGTTCAAAATGACGCTTCTGAAGAGACTAAACAACCAAAACCAAGTCTCACGGTACCACCGGAGGTACAAAGGGGGGATGAATTTGCAACCCTCCCTGTCGGAAAGTCTGGTTTGCAGGAATGACCGCAAGTTTCTTTAGGAAGAAAACGGACAGAGCCTATACCTGGATCTTCAGTGAACTGAGTCGAGGACCCAAAACCACTCCCCTTTAAAGGAAGAGCAGCCTGGAGAGTCGGAAAAATTAAGGAGAAAACACCTGTTGTTCGCACCAAACAAAATAGGCTTTCCAAATCCTGTGGCAGACGATGGCTTCCAGGCCTTGAGCATGGTCTTTACCACAGCACCTGAGAATTCCCTCGCTTTCAGGATGACTGTTTCAGTAGCTACCCAGTCAAAGTCAGAGACTGTATATTATGGTAATGAAATGGACCTTGACTAAGGTCCGGTCGAAGAGGTAGCCACCGGGTGGGGGTGGAGTACCAACATTTGAAGATGTTCTATTTTGGCAGTGCATTAGAAAGTAAATTTTGACCTGATTTCAGTTGACTTAATTTAAATCGACATAACAATCAGCAGCCAAAAATTGACTTTTAGTAAATAAACCCCATGGAGTTCTATTCTTTGGAAGCTTAATTTTTTCATCTGTGAACATAGGGCCTGAATCAGAAATGGACGCAAATGTGATCGCAGCTGAGATTTTGTACGCAACGCAGCTGTGAAAATATGTTAATGGTTGCAAAGATCATCTAAGCATAGGGACGCCCACTGGTGCCTTCTCATCTGTGTACGTCACTTGCCTGTGTAAATATCGGTAACATCGACGCACATCGAGCAGCCATCTTGCCCTAGCGGCAAATCTGACCAGCCGCAAACACTTCAGCTCTCCTCACACGCCGAGAGCTCTCTTGCTGCGATTGCAATCGCAATGTCTAATTTATGCACCCCCATGAAACAGCATTCAAAAGGTCAGACACGCCTGCATTTTTCTGTCCACACCCTGCTGACTACTTATCACTTACTTTGCGATTGGATCTTCTGTGTGAACATAATCGCAAAACAATCGCGGCGCGTGCGCATTGCAACTTATACGCATGGGCACTGGCAAACAAAAGCTCGATCTGCGTAAATATCGTCATTGCATCAGTCTCTGAATCAGGCCCATAGAGCTGATGTGACTTGCCAAAAAGCTCCATTTTCGATTCACCCATCCTTAAGCACTGTAGCTTGTCAAAAGTGGAGTATTCCTAGAGATAATTCCATGGTGCCCACTATCTCTCAAAAAGCGTTGAATGGTGCGATTAGACATCGATATACCTTGAGCTTGGAGTTCAGCTAGTATCTCTTCGGTAGAAAAAGAGCCAAGGAATACTGCCATTTTAATTTTCGTTCTGTTTAATCTGGGGTTGATTTTCTTCTTTGATCCTTGTCAGGGAGGTTGGCTACAGTCGCTTTAAACTTCTTAATATTTGGAACTGTAGTCACAGTAACATCAACCTGCTTGGAGATGTTCTTACAGTCTTTACCTTTAACATGCTTGTCTATAATTTTCTTTCTGATCACCTTAGACAACAGCAGACTGACTACTTTCTCCATTAACCACTTGCCTGGCACGGTCGTATCAGATACTGGCACTCCACATAAATGAAAAATAAATTACTTGCCTTGGGGCCTGATTCAGAGCTGAACGCTCTGACCAGAGCGCTCGCTTTGAATCAGGGCCCTCCTACCTGTTTATGGAGCGGCCTCATGGATGCTCGTATAGCTGTGGGTTACCACCCACAGCTATAGCGAGTGTCCATGTTGATGATCGCGACGGTCTTTGACCATCGCGACCATCGGGCTTGCGACGAGACCCTGCGGTAGGGTCTCGCTGCCGCAAGCCCAGGAGTGATTTTGGCTCTATCAGAGCCAAAATCACTCCCACTGACATCATTACTGATGTCAGTAGGGCCAGCTTCAGACGGTAGGCGTTCCCATGGGAACGCCTCCGTCTGGCAGGCACGCCCCCGGCACGCCCACCAAAGGGGGCGTGCTGTCAATCAACATCGACAGTACGCCCCCTTTGGTGCGAGACCCGGAGCGATGGAGAGCCCGTCGCTCGCCGGGTCTCGCGCATGCGCACGATGGAGTCGTGCGCATGCGCAGTGGGGGAACATCGACCCGCTTGCGAGCATACTGCCGCTCACGAGCGGGTCTGAATGACCCCCTTGGTGCCTTGTTGTCAAGTTTGATTCTTTCATTTCATCAGACCTGTGAGTGCCGCCTTTCCCTTTCTACACACACACATATATATATATATATATATATATATATATATATATACACACACTAGGGATGGCCACTGACCATTGATGTTTTGCAAACCATCGATGGTCAGAAAAAAAAGCAAACAAAAAAAACCAAGTGGTTTTGCCCTGCTGACAGGCACCGATGCTACACATCGATGGCAGCCCCCCAACCGATATTAAGGCAACATCGATTGCTGTGGTCTCAAATAATCAATGAACGTTTTTATTGATGGTTTCCCCGTTGACCATCGATGGTACACCTGTCAATAGCTACCATTACAGTATACCATAAAAATTGCTTTTGATAAGTTTTAAAAAAGATGTTCTTGACCTAATTCAATCATAAAAAAAAACGACAATTTCTGAGCGGTTTTTGGAAAAATAATTTGTCAGTTAAGTGGTTAAATAGGCTGAACAACTTATTAGTGTCACACTCCGGACACTTAAAACCACCTTTTTACCTCTCCGGTGCCTGTCCAGGCTAGCGCTGAGGTCCGCTCGCACTGTGCATCACTCCCAGATAGCACGGAGGTCCGCTCACGCTGCACATGGCTCCCAGCTGGTGCTGAGGTCTACTCCTGTCCCGTCTTCTCAGTGTCCTGTTACGGAACATGGAGATGGCTCTCCGCAGTCATTTGCTCACAGCGTGTCTCCACAGCATGGTGGTATACAAACTGCACGCCAGAGTTCCTTTCAGAACAGTTTGGGCGCAGGCATGTTGGACTCTGAGTGGTGGAGAAGAGTCAGATGACAGAGTGCTGCTCCCATACCAGCTGATGGCAGCATCCAATCCCTGGGGATACTCCTCTATAAATTCCATTTCTTTTGCCAGAACAAAGTCGCTTCTGCTGAAGATACAGAGCAGTACTGAGGGCTCGATTCAGACCCGCTCGCTAGATGAGTTCGCACGTAGCCAGCGTATGCAAATCCAGCAAGGCAGGCAATTGCATGGCACGGCATTAGCACGCCCACTACTATGTCTTGGTGTGGGACGCCCGCCAGCCTGTCTTAAGACGCCCACTTCCGCATGTCATCTCCAGGAAGTGTATGCAACCATCAGTAACATCAGATGCATACGCAGCACTTGTGGTTGATCACACCCTACCGCGAGCACTTCAGTGTAAAAATCTGCCAAGTGACGTGTACTATGACGCTGCGTCTTAACTATTCACGCCTCTGAAACGGCGTTAAGACTCTCGGGCACTCCTGCGTTCGCACCTCCGCTCCCCTGTTCGCTTCCCAAACGCTCGGACAGGTTCGTGCACGCGCACTGCGATGCGTACGCATGCGCACAATGCAAACATCGGCAGTCTGCGTGCGAACGTTTCCTAGCGAGCGGGTCTGAATCGGGCGCAGAGGTCCCAGGTACTCTGTATCTGAACGGTCCCAGTCCGTTATATACAGTTCCTAGATATGGTAAAACAAGTCTCCTATACCATCTTGCACACCAGTCTGGTTTTACCACTGAGACTTGTTCTTACAGCAACCATCGGTCTCATCCGATGCTCCCAACATCGGACTCTTATCAATTAAGTTCTTCAATTCATCAATATCGGTACCAACCGATCAAGTTAATCAATTCATCAAAAATCGGACGTTTATCCATTAAGTTCTTCAACATCGGTCAATTCTTCAACATCAGTTCTTCAACATCGGGCGTACGCAGGCGTGCCAGTGCATTTCAACACCGCTGCATGGGCGTGCATAAATTACAGTCGTGCTAACCATTAGGGATGTGCATGTAGGTGAAGTGGACGTCCTTATGTAGTGCTGAGGCGGCATTGCGATCGCTATGGATTAGCATACTATCGCAGTTGAACTGCGTCCGTACACTATATTGCTATCCGTAGTGAATCAGGCCCTCAATTCCATCAAGTTCTCAACATCGGTCTCAAAACGACCGAGCTCTCAATCCAGCATCATAGGTCCCAATCCGATTCTGCTCATTCATTTAGTATTATTCCATTGCAACCTGTTGTTCAATAAAGACTTTCTATTTCTGTTCTTGCCTTCGGGCCCATCATCCACTGCCGTATCTCTACCTCCTCATAACTATACATGAGGCGGCCCTAGCTCAAACCACCTAAGTCATCCACGCCTCTCAAATCTCCTCTTCAGTCTCCCATGCCTTTTTTAACCCAAAACCAACCCTCAGGCGAAGATTGAAAACAGGTGTGATGCTAATTCAAGAAAGCAGTATGAAATATCACTATGATCCAATTATTGATCATCTTTTCTACGGGGTACCAACAAATCTGTCTAGGCAATTTTAGAATATCTTTGGCGAATACAAATAAATGTATATTTTCAAAGCTTCTTTACTTTATTCTATGACATAGCAAAGGGATGCAGGCACAGACCCTCCAACATGACCCTTCTATCAGGTACAAAATGCTCTGCTCCTGGACTTCCCACCTAATTTATGATTGCAGCCATCTGTGTTTGAACACCATTCTCTTCAATTTACTACTCCAATACCACTTTTATACCTAAAGTCCGGGTCTGACCCGGAGGTTGGAACAGGGTTCCAAACCGGATCAGACACAGAATTTAGCCAGCGCTGACCCAGGATATTCCCGAGTCGGCGCCGTTCACACCGGAGCTGGATCTGCAGAGACCCGGCTCTTGGAGATGACGTAATATCCAAGCAGCACTGAAGCCGGCCAATCGGCGGCATGCGGCACGCTCCAGGTCATCGTGACCTGGATTACGCAGTTTACACTGCAGGGTTTCACGTGTTATTCCCGTGTTAAACCCTGCAAGTTACCTGGGTTGGATTGCTGGGTCATACGACCCAGGAATCCAACCCTGACCCCTTTTACACCAAGGAGCTACCCGGGTTAACCCTGCAATGACCCAGGTTTTAGCTCTGGTGTAAAAGGTGACTGCAATCATAAATTATGTGGAAAGTCCAGGAGCAGAGCATTTAGTACCTGATGGAATGGGTCATGTTGGAGGGTATGCAGGTATAAATGAAAAAATAGCTTTTAAATGTTGTTTCAATGAGCTGTAAGAGTACTAACAAATGTGTTCATGTTTATATAAAGAGGTGCAAACTTTTTTCCTGGCTAGTAAATGGTCAGTTGTGTAACAAGTTAAATAAAAGAAACTGGGGGAAGTAAACAAATAAACAAAGATAAAAAATAGTAATTTATTGTTGAATAAAAAGTCCTGGCTGTAACTGAGCTTCATTGTATAAATGATAAAATTTACATATTATCCAATGAGTAATAGGATCTGAACTCCATCTTCTTAATGTAGCCTTATAAAGCAATATTCAATCGATAACTAATAAAACATGTAGAACAATCATTTCTTCTGCATAATTAGTGTCAACCAATGTTATCTCATGGCGCACGATCAGAAATAAAAACAGAATTTGCTTTAAATAGTTAGCCTCCTGTAGCAGAATGATTAAAGGCCCACAGACATTATATGTTATTATCTAGTCTGTAATGGTGTCACTGTATTTTACACCCTAGTTAGTAATTGTGGTATAGGGATAGTGTCAGGCACCAGATTCCAATTTGAAGGATCTGAATCAGACACAATACTGATGTTCATGGAGTTGAGCGATTTTATGCTACTGTTCATGAGCAAATGTCCCTAAAAACATGTGCGGCACATGCGTTACACTGTGTGAATGCACAGAGCTGCAGCTGCGATTGAAATGCATGGTATCAGAAATGTACTGGATATTTGCTGGGCAGAGACTGGGAGGTGGATATTCAGACGCACAGAGATGATCCGTCCATAGAGTTATGGGAGTGTCGCTGAACTAGTTGTGCACACAGATGCTTACTCACTCACAACAGAGGCCATACAATCTACACCTGACATAATGCTGCTGCAAGTTTCTATGGGGCGACCAATCTTGGAATCTAAAGATGCACCAAGCGGTATTATAGCATCTATTAGACGCTTAAAGTGGGCTTCCCAGTCCTTGCACATTCAGATGCACGCTTGTACACCAGAGGAAGGACTAATGCCAGCATTATAGTTGCAACTGCAAAAGATGCTAAAGCGGTCGCAGCAGCAAGCGACTCTGAATTAGGTGCTCGGTCTACTTTAACTTTGGCTACATCGCTTTTCCAGTAATTAAGTGGTGGTTTGCAAATTTTCTTCACATTTAGCATATACTGTAAAAGACATTATTACCATTGCACAGGATGGCACGGCTCAAACCAAGAGCATCTGCAGTGCCGGAACTCATGTTCTCCACTAGACGATGCTTCACTTTCTTCAGCACTACATAAAAGCACAAAGGTAAAAACTGAGAACACATGGACCCATCGTTTAACAAAAAGTACATACAGGGTTATTTAGAGATGAAAGTGTCATAAAACAAATACTTTCTTACCAATATCTAAAGTCCTCCCCTGCTTAGGATCAGCTTGTAGCTTGTTATAGTGAATAGTCACTTCTCCCTAAACAGGATAATATTGAACATCGTTAGCTTACACATAAAATAATTGAAGATTTACTCCTAATGCGCAAATAAAATAGATTGAGTAATTACAAAAACTTAGAGAAAATATACCTTAATAGTCAATTTATTTCTATTATGTTTTTTAATATCAACCAGAAAAAAATTGAGCGAAA
The DNA here is from genome assembly GCA_031769625.1 of Taudactylus pleione. Taxonomy (NCBI): domain Eukaryota; kingdom Metazoa; phylum Chordata; class Amphibia; order Anura; family Myobatrachidae; genus Taudactylus; species Taudactylus pleione. Next base: position 2,950,068 of record JAUIMM010000079.1, on the reverse strand, counting down.
TATGATGTAAAAAGAAAAATAGGTCATCAAGCGCATTGCTTGACAGATAGAAACCCAAATTATTATTTTTTTCTTTTTTACAGCTCCAAGATACTGCCCCCCAATTGCTGGCTACACAGACGTGAGAGGGTGGAAGCAGGAGCACTTCATTGTGCACAATCAACTGTTCCCACCTGACAGCGCGCCTTTGCTTTTATTTAGTGGGAGGGATCTCTGCCCTCCAGCCTGATGCTGCCCCGTGTGACGTGGCCGAAAGTCGTGCTGTGCTGACGCAACAGTGCCATCTTCCATCCCCTCCATCCAGTGTCCGTACAGCGGGCCTGATTCACTATGGATTGCTATTGTGATCACAGCTGGAATTATGCACGCAGGTCTGCTGCGAAAATATGCTAATGACTGCAATTGCAAAGGTATTATAGGTACACCCAAAGCCAGCATAGAGATGCCCACTACTGCTTTCGCACATCCGTAATACCTTGCAATCCTGCGTATACATCGGGAACATCAACCCCTCACGAACAATTACAACAGGTCTGACCATACTCAAAAATTTCTAACCTCAATGCATGCAGTGAGTACTCAAGCTACGTATGCCATCGCAGTGGCTAATTTATGCCCGCCCATGCAACAGCGTTCAAATGGACAGGTACGCCTGCGTTACTCTGACCACTCCCTTGTCAGCACCCCCAAATGCTGACCTTACATCACTCACTCTACGATGGCTTTCATTCTGCGAGAGCGATCGCAATGCTAACTCGCACACGCGCACTGCATACACATACGCAGTACGTGCCATCGATCGATCTGCGTACACAGTTGCAATTGTGATCCATGATGAAGCAGGCCCAGTGTGCGATGGCAATAGCTGACTGCTGCCAAGAAAAATACTTTGGTGAGGGTCAGCCGGGTGAGTGAGAGTTCCGGACGGCAGAGGATTTCAGCCTGGAGAGAATACTGGGTCAGGGGTTAGGCTAAAAATCAACAAGTTAAATATCGACATTATGAACATGTAGAAATTTTAACCATGTCCACATTTGTGAATATCAACATATTGGTTTTTGCCCTAATGGCCGCGTTGACATTCTGACTGGCAACACAATTAGAACCTGTGACTTTCTGAATGTTGACTTTTCATACTAAACCCATTAAAAAAAAAAAATAGACGTAAAAACTCATAGGGGTATATTTACTAAAGTGAGAGTTTTAGAAATGGAGATTTTGCCCATAGCAACCAGATTCTACTTAACATTTATCTAGCACCTTCTAGTAGGTAAAAGCTAGAATCTGATTGGTTGCTATGGGCAACATCTCCACTTCTAAAAACTCTCACTTTAGTAGATATACCCCTTAGACTATACTGACAACAATGAAACATGTCTCTAAAAATATTCCAGTTCATAAGCTGAAAATGTGCGAGTATAGCTCTATATTCGCACATTTTCAAAACTCATCCCTGTTACATTTGGCCCCGTTTGAATTCAGGTATTGAGTGTATCAACTATGTGAACTAATTTCCTAAAGTGTGGCTAAATAGAAAAACACTCTCCCTAAGGGTTCTATTTATTAACATTATTTTAGTTTCACATAAATTTACTAAAGGGAAATCGGAGTAGAATTCGTAAAATTCTACTCTAAACCATAATTAGCACATATTTGTAGTGTGCAGACCGCATTTCCCATATTTGTAATGGGAAATGTGATCTGGCCAAATTTATTAAAAATAAAATGTGAAAAAATACCGGGAATAGTCCTGTGATAATAATGCCACCTGAAGATGGCGTTATCCAGTGTTTCCCCTGGATCCTGGACAGTACAAGGTGTTGTCAGGGTGTTATTATACCTCACATTTATACCAATACCTGTGTGGTTTGTCACATACAGTGTGCACTTTCTTCTCTACAATATGTCTGAGAGTGATGATAGTGTGCACAATCCTGCTCACGTCCTGCTGTCATGCAAATCATGTGCCGCAGGGTTAGGTGAAGGGGACATGGTACATGAAGGATTATGTGTGAGGTGTTATAATCCTCCAGGCCCCTCTATTGTCCCAGCCACCTCGCAGGAGCCTCCTTGGGCGTCCTTTGCTCATGCATTGACAGCCATTGCGGGGCATTTGGCAGTACCACCTATGTTTCCCCCAATGGGGTTCCCACAGCAGTCGTTTTTTGCCCTCACAGGGCCTGCCTCAGCAGGTTACACCCATGCAGGTTCCCTCTGTGCCTCCTCCATGGGTAAATACTCTCTCAAATACAGTGCAGAACCTGGCAGATACCTCTACTGCCCTCCAGGCTATGCTACAGGGTGATAGGCCCCTTAGACCGGCTAAAAGGCCTATGCCGTCATCTCAGTTTACACTAAATGATGATGATGACATTACATCTGATGACGGGGAGATTCTAGATGTATCTGACTTCGAACCCTCTCCACAAGAGGCGGAGGACTAAGTCTAAGATTAATATTCCGGCTCTAATATGTGCTGTCCGTTCGGCCTTAGCCATAGAGGACGACGAGCCACCAGGTCCCCGGTCCAAACATACGCTGTTCAAGGAAATAAAAGGTTACTTCTGCGGAATTCCCTTTATCTGATCAGCTAGTAGAGCATATGGAAGTGGCTTGGAGATCGCCTGGGAAGCAATACCAGCCTCAAAGACGCCTGGCTTATGCCTATCCCTTTCCGGAGGAACATTGTCCCAAATGGGAAACACCTCCTGCGGTGGATTCTCATGTGACGCGCTTAACTAAAAGTGCTACTCTACCTATGCAGTCTATATCTTCCTTAAAAGATACTACGGATAGGAAGGTGGAGGTTTGTTTTAAGTCGATGTATTCTCTTTCAGGGGCAGCCTCCAGGCCGGCCATGGCTATCTCCTGGGTGGCCAGGTCTATGGAGTTTTGGGCAGACTCCCTAGAGGAGTCCTTTCCTTCAGATGTTCCCAGAGATCAAGAGACTCTAGTGGGTAACCTCCGTGATTCAGCCGCATATATTAATGAGGCTGCTTTGTATGTCAGTCTCTTAACTTCCTAGATTTCGGCTGTTACTGTGTCAGCTCGCCGTTCCTTATGGCTGAGCTCTTGCAGAGCAATCGCGGACTCTAAGAAGGGATTCGAGTGTTTGCCTTATAATGGTGAAATCTTGTTTGGTCCTGACTTGGACAAGATTGTGGATACGTTGGCAGCGGCTAAGTCTGCCTTCTGCATCTACTTCTTCAGGGTCCCGGACCTCGTCCTTTCGGCCCCAAGGTAAGCGTAAGGGTCAGCCCTTTCCTAGGAGAGTCATCAAAAAGACTGCCAAGCCAAAGAAGCAGGCCTGGAGTACAAGACGTCCGGCTGCCAAGTCCGACGACAAGTCCACAGCCTGACTGGACGGGCCTTCCCTTGGGGGATCCCAGGGTGGGAGGCCGACTTCATCAGTACGCCCAGTGCTGGTGTCAGACCACCACAAACACATGGGTAAGAGAAGTGGTCTCTCACAGGTACGCCCTCTCCTTCCCCAGAAGGCCTCCCCATCAGTTTTTCTGCATAGGCCCTCTGTCAGACAAAGACAAGGCCTTACAAATCCAGAAAGCCATACAATCCTTGCTTCAGGCAGGAGTTGTCGTACCTGTCCCGTTACCTCAGAGAGGAACGGGTAAACCAAACAGATCCTATCGGCCTATCCTCAATTTCAGGTCCCTGAACAAAATTCCTCAGGGTACCTCTATTCAGGACGGAAACCCTACGCTCGATTATACTGGCTATGGAGCCTGGGGATTTTATGGTGTCGCTGGATATTCAGGATGCCTACCTGCATATTCAGATTGCCTCCTCTCACCAGCGTTTTTTCCAGTATGCTAAACAACAGCAAAATTTCCAGCTTCGGGCTCTGCCGTTTGGCCTCGGTACAGCACTTCGGGTGTTTACCAAAGTTATGGCAGTCATGGCAGACCATCTGCGACAGCAGGGTGTACGCCTGTTACCTTACCTGGATGACCTCTTACTGTTAGCAGGGTCTCCAGAGGTACTTCACCACCATCTACAGCTTACAATATCTGTGCTTCAGACACACGGGTGGTTGATCAATTGGATGAAGTCCTCCTTGACTCCATCCCAGAGGATGCTCCATCTGGCAGCTCTGTTGGATTCACAACAGCAGAGGATCATTTTGACCGCAGAAAAGATTTCCACTTTGAAGACGCGAGTATGCAGATGCCTCCACAGTCACAGAGTGTCAATCCACTCAGCAATGCAGGTACTGGGATCCATGGTATCGACATGGTGGAATATGCCAAGTTTCATTCCAGGCCTCTGCAGAAATTGATCCTTTCAAGGTGGAACGGATTGCCCCATCGGATAAAAGCACAAACAATGGTGCTCTCTCCGGAGGTGCGTCTGGCTCTTGCCTGGTGACTGCAGACATGTCACCTCACCAAAGGGCGCCCCTTTTGGGTTCCAGAATGAGTCCTCCTGAAGACGGACGCCAGTCTCCAGGGTTGGGGCGCAGTGACAGGTCCACACTCGTTTCAGGGTCGGTGGACAGCAGAGGAGTCTGCCCTATTGGAACTTCAGGCGATCTTCAAGGCCCTCCAGCAAGCCAGACTCATACTTCACGGAAAACCCGTGCAGGTTCAGTCAGACAATACCACGACTGTGGCGTACATCATCAGGGAGGAACTCGAAGTCAGACGGCAATGACAGAGGTGTCACGCATTCTGACATGGGTGGAAGGTCATCTCCCAGCAGTGTTCATTTCCGGGAGTTCTCAACTGGGAAGCGGACTTCCTCAGCCGTCACGACGTGCATCCCGGGGAATAGTCTCTTCACCAAGAGGGGTTTCAACTCCTAGTGGACAAGTGGACCCTTCCAGACGTGGACCTCATGGCCTCACGACACGATTACAAACTGCCAGTGTACGGGTCCAGAACAAGAGATGCCGAGGCTCTCCTGGTAGACTCTCCGTCAGTCAAGTTTGCATACCTGTTTCCTCCAGTCTCCCTTCTTCCTCGAGTAATTCGGAAGTTCAAACAAGAAGGAGGAACTGTCCTGCTGGTGGCTCCAACGTGGCCCAGACGTCACTGGTACTCAGATCTTCAGAGTCTCTCCATCAACACTCAGTTGCTGTTGCCTCAACGTCCGGACATGTTGTCTCAGGGTCCTTGCCTTTACCCGGACCTGGGTCATCTGTCTTTGACGGCGTGGCTCTTGAGACATCGCTCTTAAAGTACAAAGGTTTCTCCGGCTCTGTCATTGATACTATGCTCAGAGCACGTAAACGGAGCCGCTTGCATTGACATGCTTAAGACATTCCCATAATATGCCCATTGAACGGTCCAATTTTTGCATGCACTACTAGTCACCACCCTGGAACGGCCATCACTTTTCTGACACCTTTCTGATACTGTCTGAATCGATCACAACAGCACCTTTGTGCGTTACTTTTGTGTAATGCATGTGCCGTAGGGGTTCTATGAAATTTTTGTGCATGTGCAGTTGCAAATAATCAACTACGTGAATAACAGCATTGTGTGAGAATCAGGTTCTATAACTCAAAAGTAGAAATTTACAAAATGTTGCCTTAAGTCACAAAAAATGCTGAACATGCTAGTGATGCAAGAGTTTTGGCCATCACTGTAGCACCGGACTGGAACAGGAGGTCTTGGTACTCAGACATTCTAGGCATGGCAGAGAGTAGTTGTTACTTTTCCTGTCTTGAAATGAGGAAAAAAAAAAGCACAGCTCCTTGAAGGTTCAGGTCTGTGCTTGTTTCGTCATTCTTCCAACTGGCTCTTTTGCCTCAAGCAGGAGATTGTAATTTGGTCTCTGGCCCAGGAGGTCTTTGGGAGAAAAAGGACACTGGACACTGGGGTGAATCAGAGGTGGACGCAAAAGGGATTGGTGCTGCGTCTTCAGTAGCCCAGATCTGAGAAGTTATGCAAATGCTGCAGGTGCCATCTTCTGAAATGAGACACCCACCACCAGCTTATCGGATCCGCTGCAGGAGTCCGAAGACAGCACCAGATTAACATTAACATCCTCAGAATGTACAAAACAACTGAGCTGCTGAGGTCAGTGAATCTGGAACGCAATCGCTGGAATCAGCACACCCCCAAAACGGCAGCAACACACCTCAGTTTTCTAGAATACTCCCCGCCACCGCTTCCAAGATGTCAAATCACACTGCGAGTAATACCACAGTGCGACCGGAGCTGCAATACCATTGCCTCATACACGCACTGCAGCACCGATGGACACACAGAACAGAAAACATTGGTAATTTGCAACCAATTCAAAACAGTGTCTACCTTTGAATCACCATCACTATTAGGTCTTTGTAGATGTAGCGTTCCCGCTAGGCTGTTTTAGCGGGGCACGGCGCACTGCCCTCCTTCTGGAGGGCAAAAAGCACCCTGCCCTCCAGGAGGAGGGCAAAAAGCGCCCTGCCCTAACAGCCTGCGGGAGCCGTTCTCACCCGCGGGACGCAGTGTCCCGCGGGTGGACAAACATGCGGTGACCCGGTCACCGCCGGAGAATAGACGCCGGGCGCATGCGCCCGGCATCTATCCTCCCTTTCTGCAGCGCTTGGGGGCTGCCCGGCATGTCCGTAAGCGCCGGGCACGCCCCCAAGTATGACGAAAAGGGGACGCGTCTTATAGACACGCCCCCTTTTCATAACCATGCCCCCTTTTCGGACGCGCGCGCACAAGATTGCCCTCTCTAGCTCCGGCGCCCTGCCTGCCGACGGAGCTAGAGGGAACACTATAGATGTATGTTCATAGGACATAGGGATTACCCAGGATGGCAATCTGTTATTCCTGTCTAGGATAGCACAGAGGTCAGCTCATTCTGCACATTACTTCCGGCTGTTGGTGAGGTCTGTCTGTGCTGCTCCTGTCCCGTCCGCATAGTGTTCTGTCACTGAGCATGGAGATGGCTCTCTGTAGCCTCTTGCTTACATTGCGTCTTCCCAGTATGATAGCACACAGGCTGCACACCAGAGGTCCCTCCTAAACAATAGAAAGGGCGCAGCCATGTTGGACGCTCTTCCTCCACTCAGAGCGCTGCTCCCAGACCAGCTGATCGCAGCATCCAATCCCTAAGGATCATCTCTTATAAATTTAATTTCCAGACTGGTCTGTTGCCAGTACAGGATGAGTCTCCCATATCCAAAATGCTTCGGACCAGTAGTATTTTGGATATGGGAATATTCCGTATTTTGGAATATTTGAATACCATATTGAAATGTTTTAGGAATAGGGCCCAAATCTAAACACAGAATGTATTTATGTTTCATATACACCCTATACACACAGCCTGCAGGTCATTTTATACAATATTTTCAATAATTTTGTGGCTCAAACAAAGTTTGTGTAGATACATGAAATTCATTTATATGTCATATACACCTTATACACACAGCCTATAAGTCATTGTATACTTTATTTTTAATAATTTTGTGCCTTAAACAAAGATTGTGTACATTGAACCATCAAAAATCAAAGGTTTCACCATCTCAGTCATGCTAAAAATATTCCGTATTACGGAATATTCCGTATTTCGGAATATTTGGATATGTACTGTAGCGTCTTGCAGAAATTACTGCTCAGTGCTGAGCTCCCAGGTACTCTATATCTGAATGGTCCCGGTCAGTTATATTCAGTTCCTATATCTGGTAAACAAGTCTCCTATACCATCTCCTATGCCATCTTGCACACCAGTCTGGTTTTTACCAATGAGACTTGTTCCAGCCGATACCTCCAACCATCGGTCTCATCCGATGCTTCCAAAATTGGACTCATAATAATTAAGTTTTTCTATTCATCAACAATCGGTCACAATCCAATCAAGTGCATCAATTCTTCACCATTAGATTCAAATCATCAACATCGGTCTCAAACCAAGCCAGCTCTCAATCCAGCATCATTGGTCCCAATCAGATTCTGCTCTTTCATTCAGTATTATCTCCAGTTCTCATTCCAGCCTGCTGTTTAATAAAGACATTCCATTCTTGTTCTCGCCTTTGGGCCCATCATCTTCTGCAGCTCCTCTACCTCCTCACAGCAGTACATGAGGAGGTCCTGGCTCAAGCCACCCAGGTTTATTCACACCTCCCAAGTCTCCTCTTCAGCCTCCCACGACTGTTCCAGCCCAAACCAACCCTCAGACGTGACACTTACTTTGGAGTACGTATGTTTGTTCCTGAACTTGTGAATGCACATTCCAACAGATCGGTGAATGCACCATTGACAGCACAGCATCAAGGACACTGCTGAGCATTTGTGCCTACAGCAGCCAGGTCTTCTGTGCACACCTTTACTAAATTTCATAGCTTCAATGATTTTTGCATCCAAAGCTTTGGTCGTAACATGCTGAGCACTGTGACTTCTGAGCGTACCATCCCTTATGGACAACTTTGGGAGTTCCCCACTGTTTGCCTGAGAAAATAGGATTTCTGTACTTACGTTAAATCCCTCTCTCATTGCCATTGAGGGACAATAGTGGTCATCGCTTTATGCTCTTTTTTATGTTCTGTTCCTTTACCGTTACCTTCATTAGGATTGTTTATCATGTTGGAGAAATTTTTTTTTTCATTACCTTTCATTTTGTACTTCTTGTCTGTCCTTGAGGGCTTTGTTAGACAAAATGGAGGTTCCGTGACTGGGGTATAAAGTGGGAGAGATCTGAGTTTTAAAGTTCTTAAAGTGAACAAGGCTCCCTGCACCACATCTGTCTCTCTCCCTCGATGGTTCAATGTGTCTCTCTCTCATCTCCGCAGAGTTTTACGATGTGGCTCTGTCTCAGAGTCTTTGGCTAGCTTTTTCAAAATGGTACTCTCTCTGTCCACCGACGGATGTATCTCTCTTCTTGCCCCACACCAGCTTTCAATGTCTCTGCATCTTGAGATCTCCTGGCCTCTCGCAGATCATCTTCAGCGACCGCACTCTCTCAATGCTAGGTGCGCTCGCCAGACTCATGATGTAATTTTTATCAGCAATGTTAATAGTATATTAAACATGTACATAATTTTGCTTAATGCCAACCAATTAGAATAATTAAAACTAGAGGGGACCGATGTGTCTCACCTTAACATGCTGGATCATTTTGGCCACCTCCACTTTAGTTTTTCCTTTCACCGACTTCCCATTCACACCAGTGATTTCATCTCCGGCTGCAATGGTTCCATCCAGTGCAGCTGGAGTATTGTCAAATACCTGCATGAAGTGGTAAAAACAATATCAATACAAACAGTACCTATCTAACAGAAACAACAAGTTCACAGCTAATTCAACTGAATACAAAAAAATACTGTATATTAAAAGTCAAATCAAGTCAATGCAAATGAGGCAACTTTATGTCAACAACAAACATCTATAGGAGTTTGCACTTTTAACTCCAACTTCCTAGAACTGCAGAGGGGGTGAGCATAGGACTTGTCGGCTTAGGTTTGCTAGATGGTGAGGAGGTTTTTTTTCTAAGGTGATTTTATCTAAATTTGTTTTTGAGATGAGGAAAGAGGTAGCAAGGTTAGAAACAACTTAAAAAGCCAAGGGTCAGCAGAGGTACTCGGCAAACTTTGCTAAAAGATACACAAGAAACTATTATTACGCTATATGGTATCAAGGGGTAGAAGTACCACAGTCTGAAAGCAAATGGAAGAAGTAACACTGAGGTGAGTGGGAGGGAAGAACATATGAATGGAAAAGCAGAGAATGAGCAAAGCGGCAAAAGATAGTGACTGGAAAAGTCTCCTACCCAAACCAAGTTCATTGTTAAATATTTGTGTTTTTTTAAATTGTGTTACTGTAAGCATAACACTGATGCAAAGCAATATAAAAAAGAGTAAGTGTACATGCTCATGGATCATTTAGCGTTCACACATTGTGAAATGTTTTTGCATTTCTCCAGTATCCAGATTTGTGTGTTTTCTACCGCAACAAGAAGTTATTTTTCACTGAAAACCTGGCTCCCAGCTGGCTTGTCACCGAACATATCATATCTGTGAGAAGGTTCAGCTAGATATGTGCTGTATATGGCTCTTTCTGCAACACTGTTATACTTGATTGTTAATGGTCTCTAGTCATTGCAAGAATGTCCTTTTAACTTCCAATTGTGAGCAAAGAGATGAATTTCATTTGGGTGGTGGCCCAAATAAAACAGCCTTGGGCTTGTCACAGTATACCTAGAGTGCCCCTCGTTCTTGCTGACCCAGCTTTTTTTCAGACTGCCTGTCACTGACAACATGTTGCCATTGAGAGCACGCAAGCAGTGCAAATGCCCACTGCAGGTCACAAAACCTGACATATTGTGTGAAAGATAGTTTCCTGGTAAGTGATCTTCTCAGACTACTTTTGTTGTAGGACACTAAACCCTGGATTTAATTTTCAGTTTTGGGTTGAGTACTACAGTGGGTACTACAGTGTATGGAAAAATAAGCTAAGCTACTATGGGGGCAATTCAATTAGCAGCTGTGCAAGCAGAAATCCACATTAAGTGCTGACTCAGGGCTAGTCATGGGCTTACTGCAGGCCACTAAATGAATAGCTATAGGCACTTTGCCCAGGAGCAGAAGCCACTTAATAAAGCCCGCAGGTAATTAAATTCCCCTCTAAAGGTGGCCACACACTGTCATATTTTGCACAATTTGCCGATTTCGATGCATCAGAATGTCAAATCATGCAAAATATGTGCAAATCGTGAGTGTCCACTGACTATAATGAAGCCGATGCGCGTACCCATGGGTCATCCATCGTATCTTCATATCTTACCTACTGCAGGTAAGATCTGGCAAACTCTTTAACAATCCACTGGAAATTATTAAGGACGCATGATAGGTCGTTAGGAGATCGTTTGTCAAAATGAACACTGTATGCAAGATGTCGTTTGTCCAGGTCTGCCAGGGGGCTGCCAGGGAGTTCAAGGGAAATCGTTAACGACATTGCATCGTTTGCGAGTCGTTCAGTGTGTGGGCACCTTAAGACTTTTTACTAGTTGAACAAAAAAACCAAAAAAAACACCAGAAACAAAGCAAATGGTAAAAATAAAATAAAAAAAAGAAGTAAAAAACAGACGTAACTGAAAAGACTGACCTGCACAATGTAAAGGCAAGGGCAGTGCTGGGCACCTCCTCCTATGCTGATCCCAATGACATTCTGCGAGTCTTTCTTTAGAGACACTGTACCTGGGACAGTTGGTATTCCGCTGAAAAAAAAAGGAGCTTTAGAGTGAATGGAGATATAATTGTCATAGATTATTAAAAAGTGTTTTGAATTAATACCATTTAGTGTTGATAATGTTACAAAATTTACTTTCAAGACATATTTATTATTTTAAACAATTAACACATTTAAACATTCCCTGGCTGTATGGATGTCTTAAATAGAGCAGCATTCTTCTTTTCGGGGATGGGTACGGGATGCTGGCGCTCAGGATCCCAGCGACGGCCCCATCCAGGTCACAATGCCGACGCCTAATGGTAAATACTACTAACCTAACCCCTAACCATTCCCGCAGCCTAAGCTGAAGGTACTCCCCTAGTGCCTAAACCTAACCTTCCCTGCACCCTAATCCTAACCTCCCCACCCGCAGCCTAACCTAACCCCTAACCTTCCCCCTAACCCCAGTTCTTACCTTTGTGATCCCGGCAGTATTCTGATAAGTGTTGGGATTCCGGCGTCTGCATTCTGACCGCATCACCTTCTTTTCATCTCTTCTGGTTTTTGATAATAACCTGGTACCATTGTAACTGTATATTCTCTCATTAAAATCACTGATACTGATGTTGTAATGTGAGGAGCACAAAAATGTGAACAAATTATCTCAGCACAAGGATGAGAAAAAACTCCCAGCAGCTAAGGGGTCAAACACTAGACACCAAATTAAAGGGCTGCTATATATAAGGATCACATTTTTGTAAACTGTAATTTGTTGTGTCAAAATGTTTTATGCATATATTACATTTATCCACATTACTGCCTCACAGCGCTGAGGTAGTGGGTTTGATTCCCACCACAGCCTAACTGTGTGGAGTTTGTATATTCTCCCTGCGCTTGCGTGGGTTTCCTCTAGGTACACCGGTTTCCTCTCACACTCCAAAAAAATATGAGATATGGTAAGAACTTACCCTTGTTATCTCTATTTCTACGAAGTCCATAGGGTTCCACAGGATACCTTGGGGTATAGGTGTGACGTCAGTCATCGGGCACCATAGAGTTAAGCTTTCAGCCTCCCAGGATGCACTAGGGTCCCGCTCCTATACCCCGCCCCCGAGCCAAGGCACCTCAGTTAGTTACCAAGCCATAGGCCGGAGGAGGAGAAGGAAGAGAGAGAAAAAAAGATCTGGACACACACAAGAATCACATTCTCACTAGAGGGAGACGGAAAAACCGGTGACCAGAGCAAAGCCCAACTGCAGCACAGGTGCGACAGGGCGGGAGTCCTGTGGAACCCTATGGACTTCGTAGAAAGAGAGATAACAAGGGTAAGTTCTTACCATATCTCATATTTTCTACTTCAGGGTCCATAGGGTATCCGCAGGATACCTTGGGGATGTCCCAAAGCAGTATACTTTAAGGGTGGGGACGCTCATTGTGCAGAAAGGAGAATCCGCCGCCCGAAGGAAGCATCCTGAGAGGCGAAGGTGTCAAACCTGTAATACCTCTCGAAGGTATGGACAGAGGACCACGTAGCAGCCTTGCAGATTTGGACTGCAGAGGCACCACGTCGAGCTGCCCACGAAGGACCCACAGACCTAGTGGAATGAGCCTTCACAGAAGGAGGAACCGGCAGGCCTTCATGAAGATAAGCTTCAGAAATAGCCATACGGATCCAGGCCGCCAAAGTTTGCTTTGAAGCAGGCCAACCCTTTTTATGGAAGCCATAGAGGACAAACAAGGCGTCCGACTTCCGAAACGAAGAAGTGCGGTCAACATAAGTCCTTAAGGCCCGCACGACATCCAAAGAGGCCTCCCCCACTGAAAGACCCGGTGAGTTAAAGGCCGGAACAACGATTTCCTCGTTAACATGAAACTGGGAAACAACTTTGGGAAGAAACTCGGGCCGAGTGCGGAGCACTGCCCTGTTCCCATGAAAAACCAAGAAAGGGGGTTTGCAAGAAAGAGCCCCTAAATCAGAAACACGTCTGGCCGAAGCAATAGCCAGAAGGAAAACCGTCTTAGCTGTTAGCCATTTAAGATCCACTGAGCCCAGTGGTTCAAACGGCGGTCCCTGGAGAGCCCTCAGGACCACAGCCAAATCCCAAGGCGCCACAGGTGGAACAAAGGGCGGCTGAATGCGGAGAACACCTTGCATAAAGGTGCGCACATCCGGGATTGTAGCAATCCTACGGTGAAACCAGACAAGACAGGGCCGAAACCTGTACCTTCAAAAGAAGCAAGGCGAAGCCCATGATCTAGTCCCGCTTGTAGGAAGGCGAGTATCCGAGACAGACGAAATTCCCGCGGTGCATAACCTCTCGGTCGACACCACTGGAAGAACGTATGCCACACGCGATGGTATATCCTCACGGAAGACGGCTTCCGAGCTCGTAGCATGGTACGCACCACAGAGCTGGAAAACCCCCTGGACCTCAGCATGGCCGTCTCAACAGCCACGCCGTCAAAGACAGCCGAGTCAGGTCCGGGTGAAGACAAGGACCCTGTGACAGAAGGTCCGGTCGTAGCGGCAACCGCAGAGGACTGTCCACAGACAGACCCTGAAGGTCTGAGAACCAGTGCCGTCTGGGCCACGTGGGAGCTATCAACAGGAGCGACCCTCCTTCCTGTTTGAATTTCCAGATTACCCGTGGAAGAAGGGAAACCGGAGGGAACAGGTATGCGAACCGGAACGTCCACCGGACGGACAGAGCATCCACCAGAGACGCCCCTTCGTCTCTTGTGCGAGACCCGTACACCGGCAACTTGTTGTTGTGCCGGGACGCCATGAGGTCGATCTCTGGAAGACCCCACCTGTCCACCAGTAGTTGAAAAACGTCCGGGTGCAGGGACCATTCCCCCGGATGAACGTCCTGGCGACTTAGAAAGTCCGCCTCCCAATTTAGCACTCCCGGGATGAAGACCGCTGATATGGCCGGAAGATTGCGCTCCGCCCATACCAGGATCCGAGAGACCTCCACGAGAGCCGCCTGACTTCGGGTTCCTCCTTGCCTGTTTATGTAGGCCACTGTGGTAGCGTTGTCCGACTGGACCTGTACCGGACGACCCTGGAGAACCCGATGTGCCTGCTGGAGAGCATTGAAGACCGCACGGAGTTCCAAGATATTGATTGGAAGCTCCGCTTCTGTCGGCGTCCACCTGCCCTGGAACAAGTGTGGACCCGAAACTGCTCCCCAGCCCCGAAGACTGGCGTCCGTTGTCAACAGGACCCAATTTGGAACCCAGAACGGACTTCCCTTGCTGAGATGGGTCGTCTGTAACCACCAGGCAAGGGACAGGCGAACCTCCGGGGTGAGCACAATCGTTTGGGACTTCAGAGACTGAGGCAGCCCGTTCCACTTCGACAGGATCAGGTGCTGCAGAGGTCTGGAGTGAAACTGGGCATATTCCACCATGTCGAATACCAACACCATGGAGCCCAGTAACCTCATCGCCGAGTGTAGAGACACCCGGCGGCTGTGCAGATAACTGCGCACCCTCAACTGTAAAGCAGAGATCTTTTCCCCCGTCACGAAGATCCTTTGCTGTTCTGAGTCCAATAAGGCTCCGAGGTGCAGAATCCGCCGAGACGGGATTAGAGTGGACTTCTGCCAGTTGATTAGCCAGCCGTGCCGTTGCAGCAGTGCAATGGTCAGGTCCAAGTGGCGTAGAAGGAGCTCTGGAGATCCTGCCACCAATAAAAGGTCGTCCAAGTACGGCAACATGCGGACTCCCTGCAGCCGCAGAGAAGCCGCCATGACCGCCATCACCTTGGTGAAAACACGTGGTGCTGTCGCCAGGCCAAAAGGTAACGCCCGAAACTGGAAGTGGTCGCTGCGGATTGCAAACCTGAGGAACTGTTGATGGCGCAAAAGAATAGGGACATGCAGGTAAGCGTCCTGTATGTCCAATGACACCATGTAGTCCCCAGGTTCCAGCGCCAGAATGATGAACCGTAGGGTCTCCATCCGAAACTTCGGTACCAGCAAAGACTTGTTGAGAGCCTTGAGGTTGAGAATCGGACGATACGACCCATTGGGTTTCTGTACCAAAAAAAGATTTCAATAGAAACCCTGGCCCCTCTGGGAGAATGGAACAGGCACTATAACTCCAGCCTGGAGCATAGTGTGCAATACCTTCCGCAGCTCCGTAGCCTTGTTCCGGTCTGATGGTAGACCCGTGGTGAAGAATCGAGCCGGGGGTCTGTGCCGGAAAGAGAGGGCGTACCCGTGGGAGACCACCTCGAGAACCCAAGTGTCTGTCGTAGTGACCGACCAACACTGGGCGAACTGCAGCAGGCGGCCTCCCACCCTGGGATCCCCCAAAGGGAGGCCTGGACCGTCAGGCCGCAGGCTTGTCATCTGGCTTGGGGGCCGGACGTCTGGTACTCCATGCCTGCTTCCGGGGCTTGGCCAATTTCTTATGGCCAGCCTGTCGAGGAAAAGACTGTAGTTTGGGCCTGCCCTGGGCCCTATAAGACCGAAAGGACGATGGTCCAGAACCAGAAGGAGCAGCGGCCGACGGGAGACAAGCCGATTTGGCTGCCACCACCGTGGCCACAATCTTGTCCAGATCCGGACCGAAGAGAACTTCTCCGGTAAATGGCAACGCCTCCAAACCCTTTTTGGAATCTGCATCCGCCTTCCAGGATCGCAGCCACAAGGTGCGACGAGCAGCCACCGTTGCTGAAGAAATTCTAGACACCAGAGTACTAATGTCTAAGGCCGCCTCGTTGATATAAGTGGCCGAATCACGGAGATTGCCAATCAACTCCGCCTGTTCGGCCGGACAGTCGGAATCAAAAGACGCCTCTAATGAATCCGCCCAGCCCTCCATCGCTCTGGCAACCCAGCAAATGGCCATAGCCGGCCGTGCTGCCCCCCCCGCAAGGGAATAAGCGGACTTCAGGCAGATCTCCACCTTGTGGTCCGTAGCATCCTTAAGGGAGGACATGGATGGCATCGGCAATGTGGCACTACGGACAAGACGGGTCACGTGAGAATCCACCTGTGGAGGGGATTCCCACTTAGCAAAATAATTATCCGCGAACGGATAAGCCACTGCCAGGCGCCTCTGCGGCTGGTATCTTTTGCCAGGCTGTTTCCACGCCTCCTCTAAATGGTCCACTAACAGACCCGAAAGAGGAAAGACTGTGGCATCGCCCTTCACATCTTTAAAAAAGGCATACTTGGATTTAGCTGCTGGGGGAACTTCGTCCTCAATCACCAAGGCTGTGCGGACTGCCCGAATAAGTCCAGGAATATATACTTTGGACTTAGCGTCAGCATCCATAGTATGGAGAGGTTCCTGATCGTAAGGATCCAGAATCTCCCCATCATCAGACGTCCCCTCGTCATCCTCATAAGGAGCCGACAGAGACGCCACGGGCCGTTTATGTGGCCGCATCACAGACTCCCCTTGCAACACATCCGACAAGTGCTGTACAGAACTCGTCAGGGAGTTAACCCACGCCGGCTCCTGAGAAACCGGGAGCGGGGAAATAGGGAGACTGTGGGGTACCACCAATTGTCGTGGGAAACCCTGCATGGGTGACGACACCACTGACCGCTGGGACAAACCCATCGGCGGAAACGCGGGCTGCGGAGCTAACTGGCCCACTAAGATTGTAAGCGCCTGAGCGAAACAAGCCCAGGGCGGCTCCTGTACCGGTGCTGTAACCGTAATATGCCGCGCCATAGCCAAACACTGCCGGCAGAGGCCCTCTGCGCTACCCTCCCCCTCCGCTAACGGTACTTTACACGTAGCACACTGTAGTCGGAGAGGAAAATCACTTTCAGACATGATGGCACCAAGTATGTGACCCCTCTCACCAATTATATATTAAATAGGCGAGAGACCACCCTGCAGCACCGCACCGCAAGGGCTTAGCAGAAAGGACAGGGACAGTAATAAAGCTGACAGTTAGAAGAAAAGTTACAGGCAGCAGCGCTAGCACAGTCACATACAATGCAAAGAAAAATCAATTCCTGTACTAACAGCGCTGATCACTCAACTACGCAGACACAGGGCCTGGTAGGACACAGCGCAGCATACACAGACCTGAGCCAAATCGGAGGAGAGGTATGCGGGGGGGACCCAGACCACGATGCTTCCGACCAGCACTTCCAGCAGCGTTCACCATGCGTTGGAAAGATGGCCGCCGAGGAGCAGAGAGGAGGCTGGCCTGGGGGAGGAGCGCTGCTACAGGACCAGTCGGCAAGTGTGCAGAGAGGGATGTGTGCAGCAGGGGAGGCGCCGGCTGCGAGACAGGGAAGGCGCACTCCCTTGGCATGCATTTAACCCCCGGGACGCCGCAGCGCTACCGCTCTGCTGCGGTCCGCTGTCCCAGGGGGTAGTGGAAGCACAGGTTCAATACCTGGCTCCACGCTGCAGCCAGTCCCCAGGGAGCCCCCTGCCTGGGGACTCTGGACCATGTGGCAGCGGGGACCCACCGCGTGACCCCGCTGCTTACCTGCTGTCCCCCTTGAATCCGGCCATGGTCCGGAACATCTGGGGTCACCGCTAGCTGTGACCCCAGATGCTCACCAGCATCCCCGGATCGGTACCGGCGGGGGTGTAGGGAAGACAGCATGGACGTCAGGACTGACTGTCCATGCTGTTCATCCAGATGTGCAGCCACAGCTGCATGAAGAAAAAGCTTCAGGGGCTCTTCTAGCCCCCACTCCAACAGGTGCACCCGACTCTGGCCGGGCACCAAACTAAACTGGAGTGCCTTGGCTCGGGGGCGGGGTATAGGAGGGGGACCCTAGTGCATCCTGGGAGGCTGAAAGCTTAACTCTATGGTGCCCGATGACTGACGTCACACCTATACCCCAAGGTATCCTGTGGATACCCTATGGACCCTGAAGTAGAAATATACTGGTAGGTTAATTGGCTCCCAACACAAATTAACCCTAGTGTGTAAGTGTGTGCGCATGTCATAGGGAATATAGATTGTAAGCTCCACTGGGGCAGGGACTGATGTGAATGGTTCCCAACACAAATTAAACCTAGTGTGTAAGTGTGTGCGCATGTCATAGGGAATATAGATTGTAAGCTCCACTGGGGCAGGGACTGATGTGAATGGTAAGATATTCTCTGTACAGCGCTGCGGAATATGTGTGCGCTATATAAATAACTGGTAGTAATAATAATAATAATATATATATATTTTCACCAATTGTAGGTGTACTTCATACACTAAACACAAGGCTTGTTTGCTGTTACAATGTTACTTTTTGTCTATAGAGAATTTTTAAATGACTTATCCACATTTGGACAAAGGTCCTGATTCAGACAGATGCTAATGGGTTAGCAGCGGCGATTTTGCACGCAACGCACAGCGAAAACATGATAATGTCTGCAACAATCACCAGAGCATAAGGACGCCGCCTGCTGCCTTCTTACATGTGTGTGACGACACATACCTGCGGAAATATCAGTAAAATCGTCGCACATCGCTGCCATCTTGGCCTTCGCAGACCTGCCGCAGCCTTGGGAGCTCTTCAGACACGCAGAGCTGCATATGCACTAACAGTGGCTAATTTATGCACACCCATATAATGGCGTTTAAACGGACACACACATCTGCGTTTCTCAGACCACTCCCAGTCACCACCCCCAAACGCTGACAACCTGTCACTCACTGTGCGATGGATTCCTATGTGCATCCGTGATGGCAGTGCGGTCGAGATGCACGCACAGCGCGCCGGCAAACAATCACTTGATTACGTGTGTAATCGCCTTTTTGTCAGTCTCTGAATCTGGCCCAAACTTCAATCATGATAAAACCCCGTCTTGTGGTTAGCAAATAAGGAGTGGAACTCCCTGGAGACCCACCCAATAACTGAAGCTGGGAGATGACCAGTACCGAAAGCATTACATATTACCATCATTTGTCTAGTCCTCTGAAGTGCCAAATTGTGGTAAGGATTCGGATAAGGTGGGAGCAGGAGGAAACACCCTAGCTCCAGATTTACTACACAAGTACAAAAATAATTAACATTAATAATAATTTGATTCTTTGAGAACTACTCACAGTTTGTCTTCATCAAGATCGTAGTCCAAATCTGAAAACATTTCCCTTCGTACGTTTGTCGGTCTTTCTGTAGAAGAACATACATTGTCTGAGAATTCAGCATAGCCCTATAAAAACTGCCTTATCTAATCAAAATATACATTATATGCATTTTATTTAACAAAAGGCAAATACTAACAATTGGTTAATTTCAAATAGTAACCCAACCCCTAATTCTTTACAGAAGATTACTACTGTATGTAGGTCTACTTCATGCTCTGTCATCCAATTGCTACAGGATGCTAATGGTCAGTGTTTTCAAACCAGAGCTGTAACTGCGGGCCAGGAACACCATGGCAAATCTGCTGCATGCTACTCCTAATGTGGTCCCATTTTTTACTCCAACAGTGCAGAGCAGAGGGTTCTAGGAGAGGTACTAGCAAAGTTTAGGTAAGGGGGAACTATATAAAGAATTTACCCAAAAGGTTTAATTTTTTACCTTGTAAATGTACAATTTAACTGTGATTGACTCACTGCTGACAGTTGTGGCAATAAACCTTTTCTCATCTAATTATCCACTCATTGTGGACAAAGGTGTTGAAAATGTCACATACTGGTCAAACTTAATATAAAAATGTAATTATTCATATAATTACAACAGAGACAAAACAGAGGTCCTTATGATAGGTCACAGGACAAGGCTACAGCATAGCCAACAAACATGACTTACGCTTGGGGGTTCAGAACTACAAAACACTGAATTTGTGCGGAATCTTGGTGTTGTCCTGCATAGTGGCTTGACACTTAAACATAAGGTATCAGCCACAATCAAATCCTCATTTTTTCATCTGAGGAACAGCCAGAATCAAGCACTTAATTCCCTCAGACGATCTACTTAAAGTCATACATGCCCTCTACCTGGTCTCCCAGCAAAATAATTACACAGCTTGCAGATGGTACAATATGCCGTTGCCAAGCTATTAACCAACCAGCACCGTTCCAGCCACATAACACCAATTTCCTACTCACTTCACTGGCTGCTTGTCAGATGGCAAATTGTTTTCAAGATTGGCTTACTGACATTCAAAGCCCTTCATTTTACCAGGGCCCAAGGTACTTCAAGCAGCTTCTGATCCCTTACTGTCCCACTCAACTACTGCGATCCATTGCCAAAGGACTACTAACAGAACCTAGAATCTCCCGGAATTCATCGGTGCTCGAGCTTTCAGCTTTGTCGCTCCGACTTTATGATACTCGCTTCCCAGCACATTTCGAGAGGCCACCACTCTAGGGGCCTGATTCAGAGCCACTCGTAAGCGGCCTCTCGTTCGCTCAGAGCGATGTTTGCCCAACTGCGCATGCGTACGGATCGTTATACGCATGCGCGAACCAGTCAGTGCGGTCGAAATTCATGTTCTCGCAAAATAGCGAATGCCTGACAATTTGAGTGACAGAATGAGGCGTATGTGGGTGGTAACAGGGGAAGGTGCTTGAAAACGGGGAGTGGCGATCCGATCGCAGGCGTGCTTAAAGGTCAAAACGGGCGTTTTATGGGTGTTCATAATTAAAACAGCAGAGTCATTGACCACGTCACTGGGTTATTTTGTAGCCAGAACTGCTCGCAAAATTGTGGTAGCAAAAACCAACCACAAGAATAGCGAGCAGTTCATACCCTGGTCGATGTACTCGATTAATCTAATAAATAGCGGACATGACGTAGGATGCGAGCGGCCAGGGGGAGTAGTTTCCCAAAAAACGACCGCAAGTTTTGTTCGCTCGTTCAGACCTAGAGGCGTGAACAGACCGCAAACAGCGAACAGTTGATTTGAATATCCACCCCTATTTTCTGGACGAGCGAGCGCTAATTGCGTCCGGCTCTGAATCAGGCCCTAGGATCCTTCAAAAATAGACTGAAGACTCACCTAGGTCACCCTGCATTTCACTAATGTCCCTTGTTAAGCTTGTATTGTACTTTGTGCTGCAAAGGCAAATCTAAAGCACTTGGAATCCTTTAGGAGAAAAGTGCTATGTAAAGAACTTAAAAAAAATAAAAATGTATATATATATATATTGTGATAGGATCACTGGTAAAGTGGTCTGTGACAGGGACATTTATCCCAGATTCCTGTCCTATGTGTTTAAAATCCCCAGGAGAAAGTCTGCAGTGTAGCAGGCTTGAGTTTCGGCTTTTTGAAAAGCCGGTTTGGGACCTGGGGGTTGTGGGTGAGAGGAGAGGGAGGGCTCCACCCACGGCCACTCCAGGTTTTGGTTCTCCCAGCCTGGTAACAGGCTTGTTAGTTTTCCACCTGAGAGTGGCCAATATAAGCCTAGTGTGCTTAGGGCTGAGTGTCTCACCTGGGAGAGCAGACAGGGAGTTTGCTCAGAGACACTTGGAAAACCTATCTGTGAGTACTGTGCTGTGCTTTGTTGCTGGCGAGGGCATTAGGCCCTGCCAGGTTCTGGTAGTGAGGGAACTACCTGTGAAGTTAGTGCCCCGACAGGGCTAGGATTTACGTTTATGTTTTCTTTGTGTTATTTCTGACATTGTACAATAAAGACTGGCGCCGACCAGCTTGTACTTGCATCCAGACTGGTGTGCTGCTTCCCTGCTGCTATGTGTGTGTGTAAGGAAGGAGTCCTCTACCCAGGAGAGGGACCCCCTAACCTAACTGTCACAATATATATATATATATGAGAAGCACTGGAGAAGTGTGGAATGGCTGCTATATAATGTCCCAGATTCCTATCTTGTGGCTTTTAAAACCCCCAGGAGAAGTCTGTTGGATAAGCAGACTAGAAATGTCGGCTTTTGTGAAAAGCCGGAATGGGTCCTGGGGGTGTAGATGTGAGGAAAGGGAGGGCTCCATCCACAAGCCACTCCAGGGTTTTGGGCTTTTCAGCCTGGTAGCAGGCTCATTAGGGCTTGCACCTGAAAGTGCATCAGATAAGCTGGGTTTTTTCATAGCTGAGTGTCTCACACCTGGGAGAACAGGCAGACTAGCCTGTTCAGAGACACATGGTGATAATCCTTATAAGTACTGTGCACGTGTTTTGTTGGTGGTGAGGGCAGTAGGCCCTACCATTATTATAGAGGGAATCTGCTTTGTAGCTAGTGCCCAGCCGGGCTAGGACTTATGTTTAGGTTTTGTTTATATTCATTTGGCCCAATAAAGGCTGGCGCCGACCAGTTTGTACGAGAACCCCAGACTTGTATCCTGTTTCTACAGCTGCTGTGTGTGTAAAGAGGGAGTCCGTCTACCCTAGGAGAGGGACCCCTATCCAGACTGTGTCACAATGTGTGTGTGTGTGTGTGTGTGTGCGTGATATATATATATATATATATATATATATATATATATATATATACACATACACACACATATTAGTACTGTTCAGTCTTCGTTCCTGTCTGAATTGTTTTGCTAGTATCTCCACCCTTTATTCCAAACATCAAATTGCAAAAGTAATTATACAATGGTCACAAGGTTGCTGACACGGTAGTAATAGCAAAGCATGTCACATGCATGTTTCTGTGCATGAATCCACTTATCTGTATTAGCTGATATAGAAGGAGAAATCTCATTTGTAGCAACTGTTTAAACATCCAGAAAACCAAATATGTCTTATAAATAATGTATGCCTGCCATGCTTTAACTGCCATGACGGTGTGACTGTGGGTGGGAAGTAAAAAGCCTTGTGGAGAAAGAAAAGGTGAGTAGTTTGTCATTTCAAAAACTGTGCTAGATAATGACAGAAACTGATTGACTACTATGAGCCACTTAACTGTAGGACCTTTCTACAGGTTCTACTGTAAACCTGAGTTTACAGGAAGCAGCAAGCCAGCAAAGCTAGCTGACATGGTGTAGCATTAAAGCTGCATATCCACTACACGAGAGTGGAACGGCTGTACGATTACAACATTGTAATCATTCATCACCCTGTGCAGTGGATAATGTGGCCACACTGAATGATATGTCGTTCAGTGCAGGCACCCTCCCTCATCCCCGAACATGCACAACCTGTCTATATCGACTGATTGGCCTGTATGTTCAGGCGATGATAGATGTACGCTTAATGAGCGATTGAACGATTACGATGTCAATCGCTAATTTTAGTTGTCTAGTGGATACGCACCTTAACTGTTGTCCTGCAACATACACCAAGAAACAATAATTAAATAAATGCGCATGACGTCTACCAGCTTACAGCCACAGAGGTTTACAAAAGCTACCAGTGGAAACATTCGAAACACAGACAGGGGAGAGGTATCAAACCTTCGATAGAGATAAAGTGGAGA
This sequence comes from Taudactylus pleione, assembly GCA_031769625.1. Lineage (NCBI taxonomy): Eukaryota > Metazoa > Chordata > Amphibia > Anura > Myobatrachidae > Taudactylus > Taudactylus pleione. Next base: position 2,926,631 of record JAUIMM010000079.1, on the reverse strand, counting down.
GGTTGCCCAAAGAAACCAATCAGCTGTCATGTATCTAGCCCAGTTAATAAAATGACAGGTAGAACCCGATTGGTTGCCATTAGCAACTTTCTCTCTCTAGAAGGTTTGATACATCTCCCCCCACAGTGAGGCAGCATTAGGTAGTGTGGTAACAGACCAAACAAATTTAAGACATGGCTAGTGATGCCCACTTTTGTTTGTCTGGACTGCACCCACACGTCTAGTTGCAGGGATGTACACCACCACGAACACAGTCTATAATTTGCTGGCAGTGTAAACCATGAAATCATTATGATTAAGGGGGCAATCCAATTAGGTGCGAGGGGTTCGATGTGCCGTTGCGACGGCATCAAAATGCCAGCAATGGTCCGGCACATCGCACCCTGAATTCGCCTGACTTTGCTCGCTGCCCTATGGGTCTGTGAGCACAGTTTGGAGAGTCCAGGCTGCCGTAAAGTGCGCATCGGCGAGATCTTCGTGGCTAATAGGATCGATCCCTTAGTATGAACTCAATTAATTACTACCATTTACGGTTCCATTTAAATTGTGTAGCCCAGAGGTTCCCAAACTGAGTGCCATGGGTTGGGGGTCCAGAACCAAATCAAATTATTTATGGTCCACATGATATGCAAAGTCAGTTCTTATGACTGCCAAACTTAAAATATTGAATGTGGCGAGACAAAAGCACAACCCGTCCAACATCACATAACTATTAGAGAACAGTGCGCTCTGGCACCATCTCCTGTCTCTACCATACAAGCTGGGCACTAGGATCCACAATCAGCGGGAGGTGCGACCTGATCACGTCACCGCTGGGCTACTGTTCATGTGTAGCTGGCGCCATCTTTACTGTGTAGTGTCACTGTACTGTGTGTATACAAAGTAGAGTTCATGCTAGGCCGATTTTTAAAGGGCAAAATGCACCCTGCCCCCTTTAGAGACTCCCTGCTGAAACAGCCTGGTCGCTTTTTCGTTCTGCCTCACCTACCCGGTGAGGGGGGGGGTGGGGGGGGGGGCAAGCTGCAAGCGGGGTCCCGCTTTTGGCTCCAAGCACCCAGCCTGCGCGCGACCCGCTCCGGGGACAGTGGCAGGTGGGGAGTTTGACTGGGGAGGTACACCTGTCAAACCGTAATGCAGGTGTTCTAAGGCGAGCTCAGGGAGGACAGAAACCTCCCGTGGAGTACAAGTGCTGAGTGAATAGATGCCGTGCGCATGCACACGGCATCTATTCACATTAATGAAGAGCTTCGGGGAAGCCCAGCACCTCCGCAGGTGCTGCGCACGCCTCCCATTAGTGACACCGCCGGCTGGGCAAGCCCCCCACAGTGACGTTGGAGGGCTCGTGCCCTTTCACAGGCCAGGCGCGGTCGCTACTGCCCACTTACCTGTGCGCCCTGCCCATCCCTAATCCTAGCGGGAACACTACATAGCACTTAGATTCTGGGGGAAGGCATTTAAATAGTGCTATTAACCCACGCAATACCTGTTCTGATACCCTGCTACCATACATGCTGGACACTAGGACAACCAGAGGCTTTGCAAATCCAAACAAACATGCAGCATCAGTCGTAGAACCTTCATTAATAGGCCGTTTGAGTAACCCTTTGGTTGCGCAGAATGGGCGCAGGAACTGACACCTGAGTCATGTTTCCTGCACATAGGATCGCAGTCTCTAACAGTCCTGCATTATTGCCACCACTCTATTACCGCTCCCTGACTGTCAATCACACTGCAAGAAAATAGTCGCTGCGACCGCCAACGGTAATGTAACCTGAAGCATGCCTAGTGCAAACTCAGACCAATAATTGCTTGCTGCATACACGCCAGAACAAAATGGTGTCAGTGAGCGTGCAAACCTTTACAATTGTGGAGAGTGCAGACTATACTGAGTGACGTGGGGCTGGAAAAGTATTTTTTTGGGCAGAAGCAGTATATTTAAAGAATCATGTACCCACAGTTGCTGTGAAAGGCAAAACACTGCTGGAGGCGTGGGCTGGAAGCAAGCCAAACGAAAATAATCTGAGTGTTAGCATGTGCACAATTCAAAAGAAAAGAGATGCCAGCTGGATCCAGAGTCAGTGGAGTGTATCTTTCTTGGATATTGCCAAAGGATACAAACGATGACACGTTACAAATAAAAAACTTATAAAGTATTGTTCTGTGAAAGAGCGGCACCTAACGCGAGCCTGGAACATGAAATACAGGACCTCATTCAGAGGCGGTCGCTCGGGAGGGATCGGTCGCACCCAAATGCAAAACGAGCGCTCAGTCGCAAAGCACATCGTAAGCGCGGAAACACCCACAACAATGAAAGCACACCTCCTATCTCTACGGCCTAATTTAGAGTCGGTCGCAGGCGGCAACCTACATCAGCTCGATTAACACCTGTTACATTGTTAATTGCCTACAAACATCGGTTGAGGCAGTAACCATCGCCAGCACTCGCAATGCTTAAGGTAGACCCTGGGCTACCCTTAGCTCTGCGAGCAGTAGCGTCGTTATTGCAATGAGATGACGTGTGTGATGACTCGCTCAGTAATATATGCACGCCCTTAAAACGCCCTTCTTAAGGTCAACCACGCCTGCGTGCGCACCACCACACCCCCGTTGACAAGCACCTTCCCCTGTAACCACCCACAAACGGCACGAAATGTCAATCACAGCTACGACCTCGTAGTGACTAGCAAGCAAGAGGATTGTGGTCTGGAAGACAGGCTTGCACACGCGCACTGCCAGGTACACTCATGCGCAGTTGAAAAAAACATTGCTCGCTACGTCCAATCGCTCCGTGCGACCGCCTCTGAATGAGGTCCACAGTCTTTCTACAGCTGGGATTGTGTCTAAATTAGAGACCTACCCCTTGTGTTGTGTCCTCATCTTTCCATGTAGACATACACCATCTTCTGAAAATAACAAACCACAAAAAACCCGACCCACGGACATTAGTACCGTCCTCTAAGGACTCAAATGATGGCTCAGCCGTAGCATTTCACATGGAAATGCATTGGCTGAATGTTCAATGGCTGAGAGAGGCGAGCCCCCACCTCTTTCAACAAATGAGCAGTTTGCACCATTGACTACAATGGTGGGAACCGCTAGGTTACTAAAGGTTACCTAGCAGTTCCCTCCATTGAAGACAAGCTCAAGCCCCCTTGCCAGCTACCATGCAGGGCCTGGTACATTGTGAGGGATCAGTAGGAATCAGAAGACACCGATCAGGAGGTGTGGCCACAGATGGCCTACACATACACAGCAGAGGCGGTTCCAGGTGTCAACGTAAGAGCCTGGTGGAAACCATCGGTTCCAAGTGGCAGTGAAGGAGCTTGGTGTTGGCAGAGAAGTTACACCCCCAGGTCAGTCCTGATTAAGGGGCTGTTGCCCGCAACGTTGAAATAAATGTCACCTGCTTTTCACTTACCTGCGGTCTCCGAGTACAGCCTCATTTCTACTCTATTAAGGGCAGTGTTACCACCTAAGGAAGGCACAGGAGTCTAACTCTGCGCAACACACACACATTCATTTTTATATCAATTATTAAGAACCGTTTAATAAACAGTAACACAAAAGAACTACAAACTACTGGCGATGGGCACACTGCTAAATAAGGGGAGGAGCTTCAGTCACCTGCAGGGACTGATTGGACCAAGTCCATACGGCCCTGCAGTTTTGGGAAGAATTAAAGATTTTCCTCATATAACGCCGCTCTCAGGTGGCGTTATACAGGTATAAGGTAGGTTTTTAAGGATTTTATCGTTTTTCTGCTTTCTGCATAGAAGAAAACATTGTGCTCTAGAGAGAAATTACTTGCTCTTTACAATGTGATGTTGTATTAGTCAGGCATTAACAGAGAAGATAATTGCGTAATCCTCTCCGTTAACCCTTTCCTACATAGCTGTGATACTTAAATAACGTGGAAACATTTGTTTCCGCATGATTTAAGTGAAAATTTGCTTGCTAAATAGACCCCTTAGTCCAGTGGTTCCCAAACTTTTTTGAATCACGGCGCCCTAGAGTATCAACTTTTATGCCATGGCAACCCTGGGCCAAAAATTTATTGAGAAATTCAGCAAAAATTAAATGAAGTAAATTGTGCTTATATGTCACCCTTAGGGCATTATTCAATTTGGCAGCGAAAACCCATTACATCCTTTTCGCCTATTTTAATTATCCCCGTATTCAATTACAAAGACTTTTCACCTGTGCGAAAAGTCTTTGCAAAAAAACGGGGATAACTTTTCCCCATGTTTTATATGGCGAAAAAAAGTGCAGAATTGGGGTTCAGGGGTGCTGGCTTAAAAAAAAAAAAAAAGTAGCCTGCACCCCTGGGAGTGACCCTTAAAATTAATCTGTGTCAAAAAAAATAAAAATCGGGACACCCCAAAAACTTAACGTGAATTTTGGGGTTAAAAAAATAAAATTGGGGAACAAAGTTTTAAACTAGCGCAATTAATTCAGGGGGGGGGTCCCCACGTATGCGGCAGGTGCATTTTTGAAGAATTTTCAAAATGCACTTTAAGGACTTTAAAATATGCTTGCTCCCATTTTCATGTAGCCCAAGTTTGATGGGCATAGTTTTTTTTCCCCCAAAAAAACTTAAGTGCTATTCTTCATCACTTCTTCACAGGCGCAAAAAAGCACCTGCTGCAGAGATTTAAAAACCCTACTTACCTTCCGCAGGCTAAAACAGGGGTACCCATAGTGATCCAATCATTAGGGGGTCCATGGATGATTTCCAAAAATTCCCCTATTTTTTCCGATACCTTTCCGCAGGCTCCAAATTGAATGTGGGGATAAAGCGGTCGCGTGCCCGATACTTTATCCCTGCAAAACCTCCGATGTGGAGCGAAAAGTCCAGCACAGCTTTTTCGCTCTCTAACTGAATATGGCCCTAAGGGTCAGTTATGTGGTGGGTGACAGGGCTGCCCCTTCTTTTATCCACCTATTTTATGATTGTCAGCCATTAGCACTGGTTTTGCCCATCACACTGACTAAAAAATTGATTTTATTTGTACTGGACCACCAACTCGAAGCACCCCTGCAAGTGCCCTGAGGCACCCCAGAGTGCCACGGCACCCAGTTTGGGAACCATTGCCTTAGTCCTTTTCTCTCCTGTTGTTTCCATCTCCGCAACATTTCCATGATCAGGCCCTTCCTTACAATGGAAGTAATGAAAACCCTTATCCAAGTCTTCAGCTTGTCTCACCTTGATAACCCAGTGTTCTCCCTAGGCTACCGCCCGGCACTTCGCACTCTCGCCCAAATGCGCCGCGTCACCTGTCGCCCGGTCACCCTTATGATTCCTTTTGGTACTGACTAGATCCCTTTCGCCGGAAGGACCTTTTCGACGTCAAGCGGTGGGCGGGGCCAAAGACAGTGACTAGATCCAAGTGGGCTAAAGGACCTTTGATGAACGCTGCGGAAGTGAGGAGGCAGTGTGTGTGTCTGTGTTTCCCTTTCCCCGAGCAGCATGGCGGCGGAGCATGTGGATATCCTAGAGGCTGTGGAAGAATCGAAGAGTTTCCGAGATTTGGTGAGGAAAGAAACTGTAGGGATATAATAACTGGTACTCATTTCTATTCGCTTATTCTTCCGTTTCATTCCTCTGCTCTGTGACTGTAGGGTAAGATTCTCAGTACAAGTTTTGCACCAAAGGTTAAACTGTATAATGTGGTACATGCAGATACATGGTGTGTTGCTAGGCGTGATGTGTTGGGGCGCTCGCTAGGCGTGATGTGTTGGGGCGCTCGCTAGGCGTGATGTGTTGGGGCGCTCGCTAGGCGTGATGTGTTGGGGCGCTCGCTAGGCGTGATGTGTTGGGGCGCTCGCTAGGCGTGATGTGTTGGGGCGCTCGCTAGGCGTGATGTGTTGGGGCGCTCGCTAGGCGTGATGTGTTGGGGCGCTCGCTAGGCGTGATGTGTTGGGGCGCTCGCTAGGCGTGATGTGTTGGGGCGCTCGCTAGGCGTGATGTGTTGGGGCGCTCGCTAGGCGTGATGTGTTGGGGCGCTCGCTAGGCGTGATGTGTTGGGGCGCTCGCTAGGCGTGATGTGTTGGGGCGCTCGCTAGGCGTGATGTGTTGGGGCGCTCGCTAGGCGTGATGTGTTGGGGCACTCGCTAGGCGTGATGTGTTGGGGCACTCGCTAGGCGTGATGTGTTGGGGCACTTGCTAGGCGTGATGTGTTGGGGCACTTGCTAGGCGTGATGTGTTGGGGCGCTTGCTAGGCGTGATGTGTTTGGGCGCCTTTGCTTGGCGTGGTGTTGGGGCACTTGCTAGGCGTGGTGTTGGGGCACTTGCTAGGCGTGGTGTTGGGGCACTTGCTAGGCGTGGTGTGTTGGGGCGCTTGCTAGGCATGGTGTGTAGGTGCCCATATAGAGGGTAATGTATGTTGGGTTGAATGGTTACACACACACGGCTAGTTTATAAGGCAGGAGGGTCCTGTGGTTGCTTGCCAATATCATTTTCTACTGCTCTTCCTAACTTATAGGGGACGATTCAGTTGTTTTCATCCGCGGCTGGAGTCATGGGTGTCCGGAGAAGTTCAGTTGTTACTCCGCTTGGGCGCGTATGCTGTGGGTAGACAAATTCACATTGTCCTGAGGTGGTGAGCAGAAATGTGCGGAAAGTCCTGTTTTTGGGTGTGCTGACAAGACCTTTAGACATGGTTTAGCCGTTTTATGCGGCTAAACCTGGTCTGCTTGGGTGAGACATGCACGAAAAGGCAAGGGCACCCATAATCAATTGAATAATCTCCCTGCTCTTAAGATGAAAGATCTGGCGTGATAAAACAATTGAATCGCCCCATAAAGGTTTTTTTTTTTTTTTATCACATCTGTTGACCTAATGTAAAGCCATTACCCAAATACAATCTACTAGAGTCAACAATTTATTAGTCTATCCATTTTAAATTAAATCTGCAGCAACTTCAAAATAGAAAATAAATATTGAAATGTAACTGATACATGTTATGGCAAAGAGGATTTCCTCAACTTGATTTTCATTTAAAAATTAATTTAGAAGCCTTCAATACATACAGTATTTACATAATTGTAAAATTATGGTATTGTAGTTATAGGGGCTAATTCAGTTCAACGCAATGTGCCATTGGGTATTGCTGCAATGCCTGACTGCACATATCCATATACGGTAGTGCCAACATTGCACTTTTTCCCTGTGAGGGAAAGCATGCGATGCCGGTGGGCATGATGTGCCATCCCAGAACGGCACATTGCATCCACGAGACATCTTGTCAACTACCTTTTATTTTAATTTTTCTTTTTAATTTCATTTTGTTTTGCCGCTTTTAATTGACAATTTCCCTGGTCACATATTTTATTGTGTGGTATACCTTATACCAGGGCCAGGTCGCCATGGCTACCAGATTTTGCAGTGAGGGAGGAAGCAGATCCTCATCAGCTCCCGCGGAGATTCGTGCCTATAGTATTGCGGCGTTCATTTCATGCACAGGAGTGCATGTTCTGAGTGTCCTCTGCGGTGACTGCTGTGCCTGTGTCCATCCTGGCGCGTGCTGCCTCCTCCTGTCCGTCCCATTCTGCGCTGACTCCTCCTCTCCATCCTGGCCTGCTCTGACCCATGCTGTTTGTCTCAGTCTACGCTGATCCTCCTGTACGTCCCGGCTGTCTGGCTGCATAGAGCTCCCCGGTAATGGGGTCTATGCATGGCCAGGGATTGCAGAGCAGCTTCAGAGGGATAGTGGTGTGACCACGAAGGGAGGGGGGTTCTGTTGTACTTTCTGGCACCATTGTTTTATTTGAAATGTGGTCCCTTATTACTGGAGGGTGGGGGGGTGGAGCAGGGGAGCTGTGCAGAGCAGTGAGATGGCCTCCATGTTACTATTTCCATTCAACTGCGACTATTTTGTGGACTAGTATAGTGTGTATAACAGTTGCATAACACACAGAGCTGTGTCCTCAATCACTCCTGTAATTTTTTGGGGGGACAGCGATCTGGCTCCTACACTTTCATCCTGACTCCTAGATTTTAGAAAAATTTGTCAAGCCCTGCCTTATACTCAGAATCTGGCTTTGTTGCCATTACTGTATTTCGGTTATTGTTATCCTGCTTATAACCTTAATTATGGTGGTATTCTTGCCAAACAATTTCTAGATGTCTCTTCGGTTCCATTGGAGACTGCTGTTTTTGTTTTCTTGTTACTCCTATGCTTTGATTATGTCTGTTATGTCTTTGATTCAATAAAAATAGATGTTAATAAAGAGAGGAGACAGTGTATTTTTGCATTAATTAAAATGTATAAAGGAAAATAAAATTGAATGCAATGTTGTTCAACTTTGGTAATGAGTTCCCGCAGCTATTCAATTAGCTTATAATGCCGCAATGCTAGTTGCGGGCTTACTGCGTGCGCTAAGCACCCGGAACTTCATCTGGAAAATGCTATTTACTTTAACTAGTGTTCACTCTAGCACCCTGCACCTGTCACAACCCGTGCAGTTCCTCTTTCCTGCCTGGGGTGTCGACTTCTGCTCTGGTGCTTCTAGCACACTCTTGACTGTAAGCAGTTTGTTGCATCAGCAGAGTGTGCTAGAAGCACCAGAGCAGAGAGCGACACCCAAGGCAGGAAAGGGGAACTGCACGGGTTGTGACAGGTGCAGACTTCTAGAATTAACATTACTAAACTGCGGGTATTAGTAGCTTTAAACTGCATCTCCCTACTTAAGTGCTGGCTGCAATGCGGACAACTGAATAGCACTCATTCCCGGAGCTAAACAACATAGATTTTTACAGTTTGGGCACTATTCCATTCTCATTAACATGTTTGTGTAATTCTTTAGCAAAATCTGAACAATTTATATTTTGTTATTTATATTATGTACTTCTGTTTTGTTTTAGGGCAGCATAGTTCTTTTGTTTTGCTTTCTCTTTTTGTAGTCCTGTCTGTTGCGTATACATTTTTCACAGACAAAAAATTATAGATTTATAAAGCATATAATTTCTTGAATTGCATTTTGTCATTAAATTGAAGCTGCAACCATTATAAATGTTGAGTTTCTCCATGAATCTATTTTTCCTTGTGCAGTAAAATTATGCTGGTCACACATCGAAAGATTATCTGTGCAACCATCCAACTAGTTGATTGGTTGGAATGAAAATCTGGTAAAGTATGGGAGTAAATGATTATCAGCAATATGCTCCTGATGCTCCGCTGATCACATGGTCCTAAGTCCCCAGGCAGGGGGCTCCCTGGGGACTGGCTGCAGCGTGGAGCCAGGCGACCAACCTGCGCTTCCACTACCCCCTGGGACAGTGGACCGCAGCAGAGCGGTAGCGCTGCGGCGTCCCAGGGGTTAAATGCATGCCAGGGGAGCGCGCCTTCCCTGTCTCACAGCCGGCGCCTCCCCCGCTGCACACAGCCCTCTCTGCACTGTGCTGACTGGTCCTGTGTCAGCGCTCCTCCCCCGGGCCAGCTTCTCTCTGCTCCTCGGCGGCCATCTTCTCTGCAACGCATGGTGAACGCTGCTGGAAGCCTGGAAGGAAGCATCGTGGTCTGGGTCCCCCTGCATACCTCTCCGCTGTGGCTCAGGTCTGTGTATGCAGCGCTGTGTCCTACCAGGCCCTGTGTCTGTGTAGTTGAGTGATCAGCGCTGTTAGTGCAGGAATTGTTATTTCTCTGCATTGTATGTGACTGTGCTAGCGCTGCTGCCTGTAACTTTATCTTCTCAAAACTGTCAGCTTTATTACTGTCCCTGTTCTTTCTGCTAAAGCCCTTGCAGTGCGGTGCTGCAGGGTGGTCTCTCGCCTATTTAATACTTAATTGGTGAGAGAGGTCACATACCTGGTGCCATCATGTCTGAAAGTGATTTTCCTCTCCGGGTACAGTGTACTACGTGTAAAGTACCATTAGCGGAGGGGGAGGGTAGCGCGGAGGGCCTTTGCCGGCAGTGTTTGTCCATGGCGCGGCCGCTTACGGTTACAGCACCGGTACAGGAGCCGCCCTGGGCTTGTTTCGCTCAGGCGCTTACAGCCTTAGTGGGCCAGTTAGCTCCGCAGCCCGCATTTACACCGATGGGTTTGTCACAGCAGTCAGTGGTGTCGTCACCCATGCAGGGTTTCCCACGACAATTGGTGGTACCCCACAGTCTCCCTATTTCCCCGCTCCCGGTTTCTCAGGAGCCAGCGTGGGTTGACTCCCTGACGAGTTCTGTACAGCACTTGTCGGATGTGTTGCAAGGGGAGTCTGTGATGCGGCCGCATAAACGGCCGGTGGTGTCTCTGTCGGCTCCTTATGAGGATGACGAGGGGACGTCTGATGATGGGGAGATTCTGGATCCTTACGATCAGGAACCTCTCCACACTAAGGACGCTGATGCTAAGTCCAAAGTATATATTCCTGGACTTATTCGGGCGGTCCGCACAGCCTTGGTGATTGAGGACGAAGTTCCCCCAGCGGCTAAATCTAAGTATGCCTTTTTCAAAGATGTGAAGGGCGATGCCACAGTCTTTCCTCTTTCGGGTCAGTTAGTGGACCATTTAGAGGAGGCGTGGAAACAGCCTGGCAAAAGATACCAGCCGCAGAGACGCCTGGCAGTGGCTTATCCGTTCGCGGATAATTATTTTGCCGTTCGTCGGCCGCTGCTCCTTCTGGTTCTGGACCATCGTCCTTTCGGTCATCTAGGGCCCAGGGCAGGCCCAAACCACAGTCGTTTCCTCGACAGGCTGGCCCTAAGAAATCGGCCAAGCCCCGGAAGCAGGCATGGAGTACCAGACGTCCGGCCCCCAAGCCAGATGACAAGCCTGCGGCCTGGCGGTCCGGGCCTCCCTTTGGGGGATCCCAGGGTGGGAGGCCGCCTGCTGCAGTTCGCCCAATGTTGGTCGGCCACTACGACAGACACTTGGGTTCTCGAGGTGGTCTCCAATGGGTACGCCCTCTCCTTCCGGCACAGACCCCCGGCTCGGTTCTTCACCACGGGTCTACCATCAGACCGGAACAAGGCTACGGAGCTGCGGAAGATATTGCACACTATGCTCCAGGCTGGAGTTATAGTGCCTGTTCCACTCTCCCAGAGGGGCCAGGGTTTCTATTCAAATCTTTTTTTGGTACAGAAACCCAATGGGTCGTATCGTCCGATTCTCAACCTCAAAGCACTCAACAAGTCTTTGCTGGTACCGAAGTTTCGGATGGAGACCCTACGGTCCATCATTCTGGCGCTGGAACCTGGGGACTACATGGTGTCATTGGACATACAGGACGCTTACCTGCATGTCCCTATTCTTTTGCGCCATCAACAGTTCCTCAGGTTTGCAATCCGCAGCGACCACTTCCAGTTTCGGGCGTTACCTTTTGGCCTGGCGACAGCACCACGTGTTTTCACCAAGGTGATGGCGGTCATGGCGGCTTCTCTGCGGCTGCAGGGAGTCCGCATGTTGCTGTACTTGGACGACCTTTTATTGGTGGCAGGATCTCCAGAGCTCCTGTTACGCCACTTGGACCTGACCATTGCACTGCTGCAACGGCACGGCTGGCTAATCAACTGGCAGAAGTCCACTCTAATCCCGTCTCGGAGGATTCTGCATCTGGGAGCCTTATTGGACTCGGGACAGCAAAGGATCTTCGTGACGGAGGACAAGATCTCTGCTTTACAGTTGAGGGTGCGCAGTTGTCTGCACAGCCGCCGGGTGTCCTTACACTCGGCGATGAGGTTACTGGGCTCCATGGTGTCGGTGTTCAACATGGTGGAATACGCCCAGTTTCACTCCAGACCTCTGCAGCACCTGATCCTGTCCAAATGGAACGGGCTGCCTCAGTCTCTGAAGTCCCAAACGATTGTGCTCACCCCGGAGGTTCGCCTGTCCCTTGCGTGGTGGTTAAAGACGACCCACCTCAACAAGGGACGTCCGTTCTGGGTTCCAAATTGGGTCCTGTTGACAACGGACGCCAGTCTTCGGGGCTGGGGAGCAGTTTCGGGTCCACGCTTGTTCCAGGGCAGGTGGACGCCGACAGAAGCGGAGCTTCCAATAAATATCTTGGAACTCCGTGCGGTCTTCAATGCTCTCCAGCAGGCACAGCGGTTTCTCCAGGGTCACCCGGTGCAGGTTCAGTTGGACAACGCTACCACCGTGGCCTACATAAACAGGCAAGGAGGAACTCGCAGTCGTGCGGCTCTCGTAGAGGTCTCTCGGATCCTGGTATGGGCGGAGCGCAATCTTCCGGCCATATCAGCGGTCTTCATCCCGGGAGTGCTAAATTGGGAGGCGGACTTTCTAAGTCGCCAGGACGTTCATCCGGGGGAATGGTCCCTGCACCCGGACGTTTTTCAACTACTGGTGGACAGGTGGGGTCTTCCAGAAATCGACCTCATGGCGTCCCGGCACAACAACAAGTTGCTGGTGTACGGGTTTCGCACAAGAGACGAACGGGCGTCTCCGGTGGATGCTCTGTCCGTCCGGTGGACGTTCCGGTTCGCATACCTGTTCCCTCCGGTCTCCCTTCTTCCACGGGTAATCCAGAAATTCAAACAGGAAGGAGGGACGCTCCTGTTGATAGCTCCCGCGTGGCCCAGACGGCACTGGTTCTCAGACCTTCAGGGTCTGTCCGTGGACAGTCCTCTGCGGTTGCCGCTACGACCGGACCTTCTGTCTCAGGGTCCTTGTCTTCACCCGGACCTGACTCGGCTGTCTTTGACGGCGTGGCTGTTGAGACGGCCATGCTGAGGTCCCGGGGGTTTTCCAGCTCTGTGGTGCGTACCATGTTGCGAGCTCAGAAACCGTCTTCCGCGAGGATATACCATCGCGTGTGGCATACGTTCTTCCAGTGGTGTCGACCGAGAGGTTATGCACTGTGGGAGTTTCGTCTGTCTCGGATTCTCGCCTTCCTGCAAGCGGGACTAGATCATGGGCTTCGCCTTGCTTCTTTGAAGGTACAGGTTTCGGCCCTGTCTGTCTGGTTTCACCGTAGGATTGCTACAATCCCGGATGTGCGCACCTTTATGCAAGGTGTTCTCCGTATTCAGCCGCCCTTTGTTCCACCTGTGGCGCCTTGGGATTTGGCTGTGGTCCTGAGGGCTCTCCAAGGACCGCCGTTTGAACCACTGAGCTCAGTGGATCTTAAATGGCTAACAGCTAAGACTGTTTTCCTTCTGGCTATTGCTTCGGCCAGACGTGTTTCTGATTTAGGGGCTCTTTCTTGTAGACCCCCTTTCTTGGTTTTTCATGGGAACAGGGCAGTGCTCCGCACTCGGCCCGAGTTTCTTCCCAAAGTTGTTTCCCAGTTTCATGTTAACGAGGAAATCGTTGTTCCGGCCTTTAACTCACCGGGTCTTTCCGTGGGTGAGGCCTCTTTGGATGTTGTGCAGGCCTTAAGGACTTATGTTGACTGCACTTCTTAGTTTAGGAAGTCGGACGCTTTGTTTGTCCCCTATGTCTTCTGTAAAAAGGGTTGGCCTTCTTCAAAGCAAACTTTGGCAGCCTGGATCCGTATGGCTATTTCTGAAGCTTATATTCATGAAGGCCTACCGGTTTCTCTGAAGGCTCATTCCACTAGGTCTGTGGGTCCTTCGTGGGCAGCTCGACGTGGTGCCTCTGCAGTCCAGATCTGCAAGGCTGCTACGTGGTCCTCTGTCCATACCTTCGTGAGGTATTACAGGTTTGACACCTTCGCCTCTCAGGATGCTTCCTTCGGGCGGCGGATTCTCCTTTCTGCACAGGAGCGTCCCCACCCTTAAAGGATACTGCTTTTGGACATCCCCAAGGTATCCTGTGGATACCCTATGGACCCTGAAGTAGAAAATATGAGATATGGTAAGAACTTACCCTTGTTATCTCTATTTCTACGAAGTCCATAGGGTTCCAAAGCACTCCCGCCCTGTTGCACCTGTGCTGCAGATGGGCTTTGCTCTGGTCACCGGTTTTCCGTCTCCCTCTGGTGAGAATGTGATTCTTGTGTGTGTCCAGATCTTTCTTCTCTCTCTTCCTTCTCCTCCTCCGGCCTATTGCTTGATAACTAACTGAGGTGCCTTGGCTTGGGGGCGGGGTATAGGAGGGGGACCCTAGTGCATCCTGGGAGGCTGAAAAGCTTAACTCTATGGTGCCCGGCGACTGACGTCACACCTATACCCCAAGGTATCCTGTGGAACCCTATGGACTTCGTAGAAATAGAGATAACAAGGGTAAGTTCTTACCATATCTCATATTATTACTATAAATGCAACTTCCAATCAAGCACTATATACTTTGTAACTGTATGGAATATATCCACCAATCTCTAGTTCCCCAAATTAATGGGAAGAAATGAAAGTCGATAAAGGTCATATATAAAAGAGCCACATAGTTATTGTCACAAAGGATGCATCTCCAAAGAAACGTTACAGGAAAGCAGACCACATGATTTTATCGTTAAGGCCTTTCGGATGAATGGTTTCCAAAATAGAAATCCATTTTGACTCCATGCGTAATAGTTTATTAGCTCGATCTCCTCCCAACTTCAACGGAGGAACATGATCAATTATCTTGTATTTGAGGCTGGCAAGCTGATGGTTTGCCTCTTTAAAGTGCCTCGCCACAGGCTGGTCGGATTCTCTTCCTTGAAGTGCTAATTTTATAGAGGAGCGATGGACAGCCATCCGCTCCTTGAACATTCGCGTGGTCTGTCCAACATAACTTAAACCGCACGGGCACGTCAACAGATATATTACATATCTTGAAGTGCAGGTTAATACATGCCTAATATTGAATTTTTTGCCAGTGTGAGGATGGAAAAAATGTGGCCCTGGATCCAGGTATCCACATTTCACACATGATGCACATCTGTAGCATCCCGGTTTTTTATATGTGGTTCCTGTATTCTGTTGAAGCATAGAGGTAATATCTGTTTTCATTTAGTAAATTTTTTCAATTTCTGCCCCTTTTGTAACTTAGATGGGGGGATTTATCATGAAGTATTGGCAAATCTTTATCAGTACGTATGATGGGCCACATGGCTTTAGCAGCTTGAGATACGACCGGGCTCACCAACGTATATTCTGTGACAAAAGGAATCCTATGGTCCATGTTTACCTTAGGTTTTGTGGCAAGTGACTGGTCCCTTGATATTCGTAGTACCTCTTGTTTTTGATGTAACAATGCCTGTTTATTATATACACGGTGTACAGATTTCATGATGATATAATCCAGAGCTTTATCTACATCTTCAGGTGTACTTGTGATGCGCGCAGCTCTCATCTGTGATTTCGCTTAGTTCATTTTTAGAGCTGGAGGTTGGAAACTATTAGAAGTCAAAAGAGTATTGCGATCTGTTTCCTTAGAATACATAGAGGTACTGATTTTACCTCCTATAAGCGTTACTTTCACATCCAAAAAATTTATTTCTTTAGAGCTATAATTGGAAGTCAACTTAATCGGGGAGTCCCTCTGATTGTTGAATTTAAGAGGTCTTCATCCCCTGTCCATATCAAACAAAATGTCATCTATGTAACGGGTGTATGTGAGGATATTTCGTTTGATATTTGGATCTACAAAGAAAAAAAGACTCCTCCTGTTCAAACATATAAATGTTTGCAAGGCTCGGGGATACATTCGAGCCCATCGCACATCCTGTCGGTTGTCTGTAGAATGACCCATTGTATTAAAAATAATTACGAGTAAGTGTAAGGTGTAATAAATGCACAAAAGTGTCAATATCACATTCATGGAAAGAGCTAGCTATAAGGAAACGTTCCACTGCTTGGATACCTTCTTGTTGGAGATCACGGTGAATAGGCTTTTGACATCTAAAGTGCAAAGAAGTGCTTGTGACGGGATATCATTAAGATTCCTAAGTTTTAGCAGAAACTATGTAGTGTCCTTTAAGAACGTGGTCTGCTTCATTACATACGGTTGAATTAGAAAATCTAAAAACTGGGGAACTGGTTGAAACAGAGAGCCCCTTATGACAAAGCTGCTACGGCTTTGAAACGTCGGCAGAATAAAAATATGCACTTTATTTTCTAACAAAGTCCAGATGAGCGCCGCCTCCTATATACGGAAGACTGTTTTTTTGTACATTGCACCTAGGAAGGCACCTTGGCATTTGATCGTGTATCTGGAGTGCCCATCTACATGCAATTATTTTTTTATTTTTATATATATATATATATATATATATATATATATATGTATATATCACGTACAGTACATCTGGAAAGTATTCACAGCGCTTCACTTTTTCCACATTTTGTTGTTACAACCTTATTCCAATAAGGAATATATTAATTTTTGTCCTCAAAATTCTACACACAGTACCCCATAGTGACAACGTGTAAAAAGTTTTTTTTTGCAAGTTTAATAAAAAAAAAAAATCTTAAGAAATCACATGTACATAAGTATACACAGCCTTTGCTCAATACTTTGTTGATTCACCTAGCAATTACAGCCTCAAGTCTTTTTGAATATGATGCCACAAGCTTGGCACACCTACCTTTGGGCAGTTTCGCCCATTCCTCTTTGCAGCACCTCTCAAGCTCCATCAGGTTGGATGGGAAGCGTCCGGTGCACAGCCATTTTCTGATCTCTCCAGAGATGTTCAATCTGATTCAAGTCTGGGCTCTGGCTGGGCCACTCAAGGACTTTCACAGAGTTGTCCTGAAGCCACTCCTTTGCTATCTTGGCTGTGTGCTAAGGGTCGTTGTCCTGCTGAAAGATGAACTGTCGCCCCCGTCTGAGGTCAAGAGCGCTCTGGAGCAGGTTTTCATCCAGGATGTCTCTGTCCATTGCTGCATTCATCTTTAACTCTATCTTGACTAGTCTCCCAGTTCCTGCCGCTGAAAAACATCCCCACAGCATGATGCTGCCACCACCATGTTTCACTGTAGGGATATTATTGGCCTGGTGATAAGCGGTGCCTGCTTTCCTCCAAACATAACGCCTGGCATTCACACCAAAGAGTTCAATCTTTGTCTCATGAGACCAGAGAATTTTGTTTCTCATGGTCTGAGAGTCCTTCAGGTGCATTTTGGCAAACTCCAGGCAGGCTGCCATGTGCGTTTTACAAAGGAGTGGCTTCCGTCTGGCCACTCTACCATACAGGCCTGTTTGGTGGATTGCTGCAGAGATGGTTGTCCTTCTGGAAGGTTCTCCTCTCTCCACAGAGGAATGCTGTAGCTCTGACAGAGTGACCATTTAGTTCTTGGTCACCTTCCCTGACTAGGGCCCTTCTCCCCCGATCGCTCAGTTTAGACGGCCGGCCAACTCTAGGAAGAGTCCTGGTGGTTCCCTAACGTCTTCCATTTACGGATGATGGCGGCCACTGTGCTCATTGGGACCTTCAAAACAGCAGATAATTTTTCTGTAATCTTCCCCATATTTGTGCCTCTAGACAATCATGTCTCAAAGGTCTACAGACAATTCCTTGGACTTCATGCTTGGTTTGTGCTCAGACATGCACTGTCAAGTGTGGGACCTTATATAGACAGGTGTATGCCTTTAAAAATCATGTCCAATCAACTAATTTTACCACAGGTGGACTCCAATTAAGCTGTAGGAACATCTAAAGCAGGGATGGGGAACCTCAGGCCCGGGGACCGTATAAGGCCCGCGGGATCATTTGGTCTGGCCCTCTGAGCTTTTTTCTGCTAGCCTCATCTGTCTAGAAGGGTGCCTAGAACGGCACCCTGCAGCCAGAATCTATGCAGCAGTGCCACCTAGAGCATACTTAGGAAGCTTCAGACGGTCACACCGCTGCCCTTACAGCTCCACGGCATATCCTCTGGATGCTTCGGGCATTGCTGTAATCACCGGCGATTGTGACCCCGCCCTCGTGTGACATCACACAGTGGGGGCGTGGCCAGCACCAGGCCCATGAATAATGTTATATATATCAAAATGGCCCTTGGTAGAAAAAAGGTTCCCCACCCTTGATCTAAAGGATAATCAGTGGAAACAGAATGTACCTGAGCTCAATTTTGAGCTTCATGGCAAAGGCAATACTTATGTACATGTGATTTCTATAGCTGCATACACACACAACGATTTTGTTACCAACGATTTTATGAACGATTTTTATGAACGATTTTCTGTCAGATTATCTGTCAGATTTTTTAATGTGTAATGAACGATTTTTATGAACTACAAACGATTTTTGCATATTCCCTTAATGAAAATCGTTGAGTTGACAAGTCTGAACGACAAACTACAAACGTGAACGCGCATGAACGATAATCGTTCATCGTTTGACTCAGAAAGTGAACGATTTTTGCAAACTCGATAATCATTAAAAAAATCGTGTGTATGCAGCTTTAAGGTGAATACATAAGTAACGATTTTATTGAACGATTTGTCTATAACGACGTCGTTATCGTTAAAAAAAATACAAAAAACGTTTGAGTTATAACGATGAACGATAATCACAAATGCGCACTCCCGCTTGTAGTTATCGTTCATTATCCATTTCAGACTGTCCAACATGACTATTTTTATTAAGGGAAGGAACATTGGCCCTCATTCAGAGCCGTACGCTCTGAGCAGAGCGCACGCTCTGAATGAGGGCCGCCCTCCATGAAAATGGAGCGTCCTCCTGGACGCTCGTATAGCTGTGGGTCACCACCCACAGCCTATACGAGCGTGCAGTTTGATGGCCGCGATGGTCTTTACCATCGCGACCATCGAAACTGCGAGCCAGAGCCTGCGGTTGAGGTTTTCAACCGCAAGCCCCGGAGTGATTTTGGCTCTATCAGAGCCAAAATCACTCCCACTGACATCATTAGTGATGTCAGTGGGCCGGCTTCTGACGGGAGGCGTTCCCGTGGGAACGCCCCCGTCAGGGAGGCACGCCCACCAAAGGGGGCGTGCTGTCAATCAACATCGACACCACGCCCCCTTTGATCAGACACAACGAGCGAAGAACTTTCCTTCGCTCGTCGCGTCTGGCGCATGCGCACGACGGAGCTCCCTCCGTCGTGCGCATGCTCAGTGCAGAACATCGACCCACTTGCGAGCGGACAGCCCTCGCGAGTGGGTCTGAATCAGGGCCATTATTCGTTCATTGTTCAAAAAAATCGTTCATTACACTTTTTCAAGGGAAAATCTGACCGAAAATCGTTGGTTACAAAATAGTTACGTGTATATGCACCTTTTTTAGTTTTGTTTTTTTAATTAAATTTGCAAAAATCTCAAAACTTTTTACATGTTATTATGGGGTATTGTGTGTACAATTTTGAGGACAAAAACGAAATTATTCCCTTTTGGAATAAGGCTGTAACATTACAAAATGTGGAAAAAGTGAAGCACTGTGAATAATTTGTGGCTGCAATGTGGGAAAATTATATATATATATATATATATTATAAATATAAATTTTATTATATAATCAGTACGTACACAGAACTGTGCAAAAGTTTTAGGCGGGTCTGGAGAAAATGCGGAGTGCTCTAAAAAGATAGAGGTGTTCCCACCCTTTGCCTCCAAAACCACATCAATTCTTCTAGGTGCACTTGCACAAATCAGGGATCTTGTAGGATTATACTCTGCAGCATATTTTCCACACCTGCCTAAACATGCTTTTGCTTGTTGAACATGTTCCCCACATCCATTTTCAGGATTTAATTTTCTGTCAAGTTTTGCAGACCTATGTAATATGAACCAGTCATACTGGCTATATTAATATATTGTATTTTTGTTATTACCTTGTTTTTAGGGAGTCACAGATGTGTTATGTGAAACATGTGAACAGTTAGGATGGAAACAGCCAACCAAGATTCAGATTGAGGCAATTCCTGTTGCTCTTCAAGGTAACTGAGGACTACTAATTTATAGTGACTTGCCCAACCCACCACCTGATTATTTGTCACTTACCTCTCTTGTGCAGGCCTGCTTGGTCTTGTGTTCTCTGTACCCTGGCAGGTGCAGGACCCAGGAGGCTGTTCTGACTCCAGAGAGGGCAACTCTTTGTTCTCCAGTGTTTTAGAGAACAAAGAGGACAGGCTCAAGTGGTACACAGTTTAGGGTGGCTGAACTTGTGTAGAGACATGCCACCATTGAGCGATGTGAGCCAGTAGGAACTATTTGGCATTGGGGCAGTTGTTTAGTCATTTGTTGAATAAAGAACATATTGTGAGAGGTAGCAATGAACATCTGAATGGTGACAGTCACAAGAGAGAGAGGATGTCTCAAATAAGCTGGAGAGGGAGAATGTGAACATGATTCACAGAGCAGTAATGGATGAAAATACAATCAACAGTCATAGAGGAACATGTAGTGTGTTTAAAATGGTGCTAACACAGCAGACTTGTTGTTAAGACCAATAAGTCAGGCTGCAACCAGTCATTAACCTGTTTATTTTGTATAAACATATGTTTTACTAACCCATGGGTATAGTGGAGCAGGAGTCATCCTTGGCACCAAATAGTTAACTTTTACAGCCATAACCGGCTCCTCCTCCCCTATACACTGCCCCCAGCCATGCAGAAGCAAGGTTTTTTTTTTATTATTTTTTTTTATTGGCCAAGGATCTGGGCACGTTTTTTGGGGCTACCTTAAGCAGCGTATTTTTTTTTTTTATTCCTTGTTTTTCTTATTTATTTCACTGAGTGGTCAGCAGGAACAATGTCACTAATGCAGCAGCTTCACCTTCCCTACTCCGGTGGTCTGTGCACTGGCAACAGGGTCACTGACACTGGCTGACTCCTGCACAAGGCACACAGATGGAGTCAAGCCGCGGCTGGAACACAGGGACCATGTAAGCTGACTCCCCACTCTGCGGGAGCCGGGAAGGATAAGACACTTAAACCAATGCACAGTAAGAACACTGCACGTCCAGAGAGATGACCAGCATCCGAGTCATCGAAGCATATTCAATTAGGTGCGAAAAGTCAAACATTTTTCGCATGCCGGACTATGCGCCGACATCGCTGGTTTTGCATGCGGAAAAGTGATGCGCGCGTCCCCGCTATTCGCCGTATTAAATTAAGGAAGAACGCGGAAACGGCACACTGAAAAGTCCTGTCAAAGATGGGGAAAACAGTCTGGACCCCCCACCCTAAAAGATGCTCTAACATAGAGGATCACTATAGGGGAGTACTAGTACCCTTAATGAAGCTATTCTGGGTATTTAAGTTCTCTCAAAAGCTTGCTATTAGCGTCTTTGCATAAGTGGTGAAGAATGGCATTAAGCAATATTTTTTTCTTCAAAATAACTAGTCCCAGCAAATTTGGGGTACATGAAAAGGGTGCTAGTATATTTAAAAGTTGCTCATGTGAACTTTTTAAAAATGTAACGCAAGCACCTGCAATCTTAGGGGACCCCCCCTGGAGTCTTTCGCTAGTTTTTATGTTTGTCCCCCAACTTTGGTCTTTTTTGCCCCCAAATTGATATTACTTCTTTGGAGTGTTCTAAAATTGTTGTTGTGTGTTTTGTTTTTGTTTCTGGACTTTAGCACCCCAAAACCCCAATTCTGCACTTTTTTTCCGCCTGCTTTCAGCGGCTTAACTTTTCCGCCTATTACATTGCATTGACCTTCCGCACCGGCAAAAAGTCTCCACAATTGAATGCGGGGAAAAATTTCCGCCTGGCGAAATGACGTCACCGGCTATACTTTTTTTGCCGAAAACGGCTTTTCGCACCTAATTGAATATGCCCCTTAATCTATACTAGATTCTAACAGAACCATTGTATGCATACCATTTATTGCCATGTATTTTACTTTGACAGTCTACACCAGAGTTTCCCAACCTCATTCTTCAGGGAGTACTAAACAGTGCATGGTTTCCATTTTTCCTAGTTGGTGCAAAGATGTAGTCATTACTGGCTGACACGCTTTAAAAGATTCACAGGTGGAACTAAATATTTCACTTGTGATTTTGTCAGGAGACCTGGAAAACATGCACTCCCTGATGAATGATTTTTTTGAAAAACTGGTGTATACTATGTTTTGTGCTTGTGTGCTTAGTTAAGTGTTCTGTGGATTTCCTGTGTACATTTGTTTTTCATTACGGTTTTTTTTCTCTGCACCATGAGATTTTAAAAAACTAGCGAGGGAGAAGAAATTGTGTTTTCTTGGCGATGATGCCCTATATACAGATACAATCCCTGAGTGCCACCTTTGAGGAGCTATAATTAAATTATTTAATGAGGAGTTGGACAAAGATATGGGCTATTTGTTAGGAGGTTTATATATTTTATTAAAGGCATTAGTATCAAAGTATGAGAAACTGGATTTGAATACAGTGAAGTATTGATAACACAATGTTTTGGAAGCAATACACTTGTGATCCGCTTGCATGTTGTAAACAGGCAGTGATATAAATTATAAGTATGTTGTAATCTGGTATAGGTTAGGCCCACTTCGTTTCAGGCCACAGTAAGAATAATATATAGCGATCGGGCCTGAGGCGACCCTTGAATTCTGGCATAGCCATAAGAAGGCACGAATACTTGCACCCAAAATTGCTGAATATGCTGTGTATCGATCTGGAGGGCAGTGCCATTGTACACATTGTGCCATATGGGCTACATTGTAGTGTTTACGGTAGTTAGGAGGACTCAAATCACCAGAATTAGAGCGCTTTTGAAGGAGTTTAACTTAGGTTGCGTATCCACTTATAGACATACAAACGAGGGCATGATTACAACATTGCTGTCGTTTGTATGTCTAGTGATGTGCCTAGACTGAACGTCCACTCATTCAGTCCAGGCACATCCATCATCCCTGTACATGCTGAACCCGACTGGATTGTCAGGTTGACCAGCATGTATGGGCGATGATAGATGGCAAAAACGACTAGCGGGCACGCGCATCGCTGTTCGTTTTTGTCAAGAGAAATTCTGGGCCCGGGTACTGCAACATCCTGTGGGACCACATCATGTATGGCTGCACCCATTTGTGAGTGGGTCTAGCATGTGAGATGCACCCACTCACAGGAGCATGGCATAGCACCCAGCAGCTGGGACTAAAGTAGTCACTACTGTATTAGGATGACGGGACAGTCCCATAATAGCTGCATTTTTTTGTCATGCTGTATATAGACGCTAAAATGTAACACACAACAATTAAAGTGCTACAACTTTACTTTGTACATCTCTCATGTAAATAACACAATCTATTTTCTGTCATAGAGATAGATGTATGAAGGACTTAATTTTTACATAACATCAGGTCATCTTATACACACACATTCCGCATAACACATATCCTAACCCACTGCTCCATGCTCCTTCCTCACTGTCTACCCCTCTGTGTCGCCCCTGTCTGTCTGCCCTTCCCCTTTAGAATGTAAGCTCTCACGAGCAGGGCCCTCATCCCTCACGTGCTTCTCCTCCCCCTACTTATAGTATAATTTACTCCTAACTCCCCACAACGGCACCTAACACCTTGTTGCTCATGTCGTGCTGCTTGTGTTATGCAGCTGAGTTTGTAACCTTGTCCTTGTCCTGCATTGTTTTGTATTACTATTAACTGTTTTTCTTGTGTGCTCATTTATGTACTGTGTAAGGCGCTGCGGAACCTTTGTGGCGCCACATAAATAAAGGATAATAATTTACATGCCAGATTTGCGGATGATTGCACGATAACTGCGTCGTTATCGTGCAAACGCCTGTCAAAATCGCCTAGTGGATACCCGCCTTTACGCTCAAGTTTTTTTCCAAGAGCAAAGAGACCTGTTTTAGGAACTCCCAATAAGGGAACCCCCTATGAGCATTACTCCTGGAGTGCTTTTCAAAATGAATTATCTATCTGTCATCGTCCTGAGGACACTGGTAACCTTGGGTGTAGAGGGCATTGTGATGTTTTATTTTCTCTCCCTTTTCTTGACAGGTCGGGACATCATTGGTCTGGCTGAGACTGGCTCGGGAAAGACAGGTGCATTTGCATTGCCCATTCTCCAGACGCTGCTGGAAAGCCCACAACGACTTTATGCCTTGGTTCTCACACCAACAAGAGAGTTGGCTTTCCAGATATCTGAACAATTTGAGGCTCTTGGTTCCTCTATTGGAGTTAAAAGTGGTAAATTTGGATTTTACTTCTTGATTAATGTTAAATGTAACTTTTTACATTATATCATTCTTTTCTTCCAGAATCTAGTGTGTTTATATTTATTAAGTAAATTAATAGTTTGGCTTAACATGTAGAAACTGATATCTCCCGTTATTATTTACACACACATTCATGTAGGGAAAATACATATCTCAAAAGACTTATCACATGCACTCATAATATTGCATGTATGGCCAGAAAAGATGGAAATTTTGAAATATTCTCAGAAATACTGAAGCAAACTACAATTCGCCTGTAATAATTTTTTTTATATATAAAATTAATGAATCTATTATGTTTGTCTTCCACAGTGGTTGTCGTTGGTGGAATTGATATGATGTCACAAGCCCTGGCACTCGCAAAAAAGCCTCATGTCGTTATTGGTATGAACTGTTTAAAACTATCTGAAATTATTTTAACCAGAATCTATCAATGAAAAAGAAATTACAGAAGTAGTGTATGACCTGCTGATGGGTTATAGCCCAGGAAAGAGATGGGCATGTTAAAGTGGCATTCTATTAAGAAATTATTAGTTTACAATACATGTTATGGTTTTTTTTAGTGTGTAAGGGATAATTTCACATTTTGCAATTGTTTCATTGGAAAAGAATATGGCATTTCCCGTGCCCCTTACAAAATTATTGGAGGGCCCGGTGATGTCTGTCCATTCCCGCCCATTGTCCCTATTTTGCTTTTCGCAGCAGATTAAGATTGGCCTATGCACAGTGAAGCTCTGTTGTGGAGTTTGTTGCATGGACATGAAGCAGTGAAGCCCAAAATAATTATTTTTAGCTGTGCATACTCCGACCCTTGCTGATGCTCAGAAGGCTGATCTGTCATTGCTTAATTATACACAAGCATAGGTTTGCTTTACTAGTCTTGTTGGTGTACAATATGTCTAAGGAAATTAGTATTTTTCAAAATAAAATTTACATTTAACTATGTCTAGACTATAAATTATTATCCAGCAATTTAGGAAAGTTACATAAAAATCTAATCTAGCATTACTGCTGAATCTGAGCATTAAAAATCTAGAATCTTTTGTTTCTCACCAGCCACACCTGGGCGCCTTATTGACCACCTGGAAAACACAAAAGGATTTAACCTTCGAGCCATTAAGTACCTGGTCATGGATGAAGCTGACCGCATACTTAACATGGACTTTGAAACCGAGGTGAGATCTTCAGTTGAGAACAGTGCTGATTATAAATTTCCATATTACTAGTACCGTTATGAAAAGCAGTTTTGGGAAAAGATACATTACACGCACACACATGAAAACTAGAAGCTGGGGCTGACACTTAAGCGCCAACAATCTTGTATTATTCTATATTAGCGTTTTTATGCTAAATATTGTACATGCCAAAATAACGTCATGGCTATTGTCAAATAGTACACCCACACTTGTGCCTTCATATACCAGCTCATTTCTTTACATTAGGCTGATGCTTGCACATTCTGGAGCCGATTATGAGTCGGACGCATCTGCTGTCGCTCTACAATACGGCCATGGCAGGCTACTTACTAGCTTATGCTAATGCAAGAATTCGCCTGTTATGCTGAACCTCCCTGCTTCTGCATGTGGAATGCCGTCCTAACTACTATTTACGTCTGTAGGCACTACTGTCATTAGTATCTGGACATGCACCCACTCCATGCTGGGTGCAAAAGATCTGTCCGAGACAGGCATCCCATCTCCGTAGTTTCGCTGCTGAGGTTGGCTTACAATCATATGACACTTCCACTAGAAGGAACAGTTCCACGTGTCCGCGTGCGCAGTTGACCTTTTCTTTCTACAACGTATGTGCTTTCTGCTGAAATCTGAGATATCTGTCTTGCAAACCCACTGGCATCGGACTCGGACCCTACAACAGCATGTTCCCCTGCTATATACTAGAACAGGTCCCAAACGCATTACCTGGAGCTAATAATGGGGCAGATGTATGAAGCTCTGGAAAGTGATAAATTAGAGCGTGATAAACGATCAGCCACTCAGCTCCTAACTGTCATGTTACAGGCTGTGTTTGAAATTGACAGATGGAAGCTGATTGGTTGGTCGTTTATCACTCTGCACTTTATCACTTCTCAGAGCTTCATACATCTGCCCCATTGACTGGTGTTGCATTTTTGGAAGTCTTATATTAAGAATTGAGCAGATAATACCTTCACTAGCTTTCCTAAGAGAAATATGTATGTTTAATTTTCATGCTTTGCAAATAGGTAGTCCAAAATTGCCAGTATGAACACACAGCTAAAGTGGAACTATACCCTATATATAGTGCTAACATTTAATTATCTTAACTTATTGATTTGTGCTTTATTTCTCCTAGGGGACACTGGAGCTTACAGTACTGGGGTATAGACGTGGTTGAGTAGAGCCTGGCACTTTAAACTGAAAGTGTACCTGGCTTCTCCCCCCTCTATGCCCCAGTTTTAAAAATGTGCCCGAGAGAGCCGGTGCACAGTCATGTTAGTATTTTATTTATTTTAAATTCTTTTTATTTCTTATTCATTTTTCTTTTCATGAGGACAGGCAGATTGCTTAATGCAGCAGCCTGCCTGCTACGTGGGAGATGCCGGAAAGGGCACCGCCAGGGCTACTGCAGCCTGTGTCTGGTGCCCTGAGAGGGGACCCCTGTGAGACTCCGGTCTCTGCGAGGCCCGCCAAAGCTGGAAACTGCTTGTGTCCGGGTTCCTCACTGGCCCCCCTAAGTCCAACATTCCAGCTGCAGCAGTGAGACTGACTAGCAGGAGCTGTGGAGCAAGACTGGGCTTGGTGACAGTGAGCCTTTTCGCGGCTGACAGACACTGTGACCACAGCTAGTGTGGTGTGTGTGCTCCGTGCCTTCCACCCGATAGTAATGAGGGGGGGAGAGTAGGTTGATTACTTAGTGCAGTGCTGCCGCCGCTGTCACGGCCGGGATGATCATGCCTTCCCTCTCCTTTAAAATGGGCACCTGCACGTGAGGCTTATGTATGTGTGTCTCGCAGTGGCAGTACAACCAGCCAGTTATCATTTCAGCTGATGTCAGTGCCGGGCTCAGTTCCTGGCAGAGAGGGGATGGGGCTTACAATCCGGTGGCCATTACTGCTCTATCAGGAGGGCTAAGCATCGCCCTCTGCTTAGCTTCCTTCTCAGTTGGCGCGCACTGCTCACTCGGAGCGGCGCCACTTTATTGCTGGTCACTCCTTGGACAGATGATCTACATAGCCCTGGGTTGCTGCATCGCTGGCTGTATCCACTGCTGCTGTTTGGAGCCAGAGTCTATTCAGGAGCTTGTACGTTCCCTTAAGGTGCCCACACACATAGCGATTTTTTTTTTTTCCCCGATCTGGCCGATTCCGACACATTGGAACGACAGATCGGGTAAAAAATGGCCAAATCGTGAGTCCCCACTCACGATCGCGATGCGCGCCCCCGCAGGTCGCACATCGCATCGTCAGATCTGCAGTGCAGTACGGCAGATCTGACAATCTAGGACACGATGCACTATAAAAAAAAGTCTGGCTGCAGGAGATCGGATGAAGATTGGACAGCATATCGTGTGCTGAGCTGCCGGGGAGAATTTCAAGGGAAATCGGACACATCGTCGGAACTTAAGTATATCGGTAATATGTGTGTGGGCACCTTTAGGGGTTGAGAGCATTGACTGTGATTCCTGCTCCTCTCCCTCTATCCTTTTGTCTCCTCTGTTACTAACACAGGCTGTCTTTGAGTTATATGGCTGTGTGTACATCATGGCAACTAAGGCAGCAGAAAAAAAGTCACAAATTGTTTGCTCGCTCCAAATGCAAGAAGAAGTTTAGACATGCTCGCTCAGATTGAAGCTTGTGATTTAGAGGAATCTACTGTAGCTGCGCAGGGCCAGAGCGTACAGTTCTCCTGGATGCATAGCTTAGCTGGGGTTATGGTAGATTTAACCTCAGAGTTGGCTGCGTCTCGGAGAAAAAGGGAAGCTGCAAGGGAAGGTCCTAGCGCTTCTCATTCATCTTTTTTAGCTAATGAACCTACGTGGGCGCAGAGATTAGCCTGTTCCGGGGAAGTTTAGCCTAGATGATGGGTTCTTCTACTAGATCCTCAGAAACAGTGTTAAGTCGGCCGCCCAGGAAGCGAGCCCTTCTAGCGTTTCTGCAATCGGAAGAGGAATCTGATGCAGATAATTCCTCTCAGAAGGAGGAGGGTGAAATGCTGGATGATTCAGACGCTGATGTTGTCTTAATGGAACCAGAGGTCCCTCCACAGGGTCTGGAGGCTCTTATCCTTGTAGTGCAAAAGATTCTTCATGTGTCAGATTTGGAGGTACAGGAATCAGTGGATTCATATTTGTTTGGTAAAAACAAAAATCCACTGTTACTTTTCCCATTTCCCTCCAGTTAGATGAACAGATTGCGGCAGCCTGGAAACATCCAGATAGGAAGTTTCAGCTTCCACATCGTTTTCTCTTTATTCCTTTCCTGTATATAACAGAAGCAAGTGGGAAAAACCTCCGCCTGTAGACTCTTCAGTCTCTCCTCTCAAAGAAGACTACGCTTCCAGTGCCGGGAGCTACGGTCGTGAAGGAATGCTCTCTGCGGAAACTACCCTCAAGTCCATCTATACTGCCGCCGGGGCCCTGCTTAGACCTGCTCTAGTAGGTTGTTGGGTTAACAAGATGGTAGAAAAATAGGCTGAACAATAGGCTGAGGGACTGAGGTTTAACACGTCAGGAGCGGATCTTCTCTCTCTAGCTGAACATATCCAGCAATCCGCGGTATATCTAGGGGGGCCTCTAGAGACATTGGTCAGGTAGGCTCCAGAATTTCTGCTTCAGCGGTGGTGGCTCGTCACGCCCTGTGGCTTCGCACTTGGCAAGCGGACACGGAGTCTAAGCATGCTGTGGTAGGACTTGCGTTTACAGGTGAAATACTGTTTGGGCATTAACTAGATAAATGGATTTATCTGGCCACGGGCGGCAACAGTACATATTTACCTTCCTTGCCAGCGACTCCACGTCGTTCTTTCAAGGGTCCGTTCGTTTCAGACCCCCACTAGATTCCAAGACAGACCAAGAGGTGCGCTTCCTCTGCATTTTAAAGGAGGTCGTTCTAGAGGATAATAAGCTTCTAGCTCCCATCATCCGGATCCCAAGCCAACTGATAAACCTGCGGCATGATGGGCTCCCGTCCCACCTGGGGGATACCAAGGTGGGTGCCCGCCTTTTAAGGTTTACGGACATTTGGATCCACATGTGTTCGGAATCTTGTGTCCCAGGGTTACAAAATAGAATTTGCTTTTTCCTCCTCCTGTTCATTTTTTGTTCACCACAGGTCTTACAGTCGATCCTATAAAACAACTAGTTCGACTCCCCAGAGGACTCAGGGATTCTACTCCAATCTGGATTCTTCTGGACTTTTACACTCTCTTTAAATGTGGTATGGGTTCTCCGTGTTTATGTGGCCCGTATGGAGGGAATCCGTAAATTGGATTCTCTTTGTCCTTAATGCTGCGGCCAGGCAAGGTTCGCCTGCGTCAAAAAACCCTCTGACTATTTGACAGGCTTATGACGCCAATGGTCGTCCTCCACCTGTATCCATCTCTGCACATTCTACGTGCTTGGTGGGTATTTCTTGGGCTGCGCGGAGGGGTGCTTCTTCTCAACTTTGTTGTGTGGCTACGTGGAATACGCTGCACACTTTTGCGACATCTTATTCTAGGTTTGGCCGCATGGTGTTGGTTGCAGGTTTCTCAGGCTTTGTGACGTCCCCAGTATTGTAAGTTCCAGTGTCACCTAGTGGATGAAGGCGAAAAATGGATCTTTGTACTTACCAGTAAATCTGTTTCTCTGATTCCACAGGGGACACTGGATGTCCGCCGAGCAAGGCTTTTCTGTTTTTTTTTTTTTTTTTAAATTTTATTATTATTATTTATTTTTTTATTCCATGACCATTTTCTGCGCAGTTTTTGTTGTGTGCAGTGTTTTGTTCGGTTCTGCAGGTCGACTTTCTTGGGACTGTTCTTCTCTTTTCTCTTCTATCCTCAGTCTCCTCTCTGGCTCAGTTTTCTTAATTGGGGCTGATGGGGCAGTTTAAAGTGCCAGGCTCTACTCAACTAAGTCTATACCCCATTATTTTAAGCTCCAGCTTCCCACGTGGAACCTGAGAAACTGATTTACTGGTAAGTACCAAAATCCTGTTTTTTTTTTTTTTTTTTTAATAAATAGACTATATGGTTTTCCCTTTATTCTATAGGTACAACTCCCTGTTACTAGACTGCTGTCATCAATGTTTTCTTTTTTTTTTTAATTATCGTCTTCTTTGTGCACTTGGTAGAAATTTTTGCAATTTTTTTACTCTCAATTGCTAAGAGGCTTGCAAAGATGAAAGGGGTTAACTACTATTGGATAAGCTCCCTTCAATATATCCTAACAAGCAAATATTAGGCTTCTGCCATCCCTTACCGGAAGCGAGCAGCACTGAATCCATCCATTCTTTTTAATTCAGCTGCATAGTGCTTCTTTGAAGAAGACTGGATGGATTTCATACACGTCATAAGCTGCTGGGTGCCTGCAATGCAATCCGTTTCCATTTTCGGGTAAGGTAGGGGTAATTTTAAACTTGCCAGGTCCATGAGCTAGATTTACATTTTTGAAACTCGAAATTTAATATGAATGATGTTTGATTTAAAAATGTTATTCGAATTAATATTCTCCAAATAAAATAAGAGCCTAATTTCTATTTTTGTTTTGAAATGTTTCGTCTCTTGAATGCACCCCTTCATTAATTAAGGTTATATTCTTCTTGCTGTAAAACTAAGGAAACGGTTCGTAGACCTATCTCTCACAGACCGCTTCTTTTATATAGGTGGACAAAATCCTTAAAGTCATCCCACGTGATCGCAAGACCTTTCTTTTCTCTGCCACAATGACTAAAAAGGTGAGCGAAATTTATGTTGTGTTTATCAAATATAGTTGTCACGGCTATCATATTTTCTACTTCAGGGTCCATTAGGGTATCCACAGGATACCTTGGGGTATAGGCGATGGTGGTAGACATCTGGCACCTCAGAGTTAGTTTTCAGCCTCCCAGGATGCACTGGTGTCCCTATCCTATACC
Source organism: Taudactylus pleione (assembly GCA_031769625.1). Taxonomy (NCBI): domain Eukaryota; kingdom Metazoa; phylum Chordata; class Amphibia; order Anura; family Myobatrachidae; genus Taudactylus; species Taudactylus pleione. The sequence goes on along the minus strand of JAUIMM010000079.1, from coordinate 2,895,569 downwards.
CCACCCCGAACCAAGGCATCTTAGTTTCGTAGGTGCCATTTTCAGAGGGGGGCTGTTAAAAGCCCCTGAAGTTATTTCAAGGCAGCTTTGCTGCACAAGATGAGCTGCACAGCCTAGACAGTCAATAGACGTCTATGCCGTCGCTCCTTCACCCCGCCGGACCAGAACGTCGGTACTGATCCAGGGCTGCTGGTGGGTGTCTGGGATCACAACTAGTGGTGACCCCGGAATATCCCTGACTGACCAGATTCAAGGGGTTCAGGTAAGAGGCAGGGTCCCGCTGACCACCCGGGGCAGCAGGCTACAGCAGTGTGGAAATGCTCCAGCGTACATGGGCTTAATAGCATGCCAGGGGAGCGCACGTTCCCTGTCTCACAGCCGGTGCCCCCCTGCTGCACAGTGCCTTTCCACAGCGGTCTGGCGGGCTGTGTCAGCGCTCTTTCCCCCGGGCCCGCCTCCTCTCAGCTCCTCGGCGGCCATTTTCAAGGAAGTGTGCAAACACTGCTGGCTTTCTGATACAGGTGGCATCGCGGTCCGGGTCACCCCGCATACCTCTCCTCTGATAAGGTCAGAGTGTGCAGCACTGTTTCCTACCATGCTCTGGTCTGAGTAGTTGATCATAGTGCTTGTAGTGCAGGTGACTTATTTCTGCATTGTATGTGACTATATGCTAGCGCTGTCTGCCTGTACTTTCACTACTGACTCAGCCATTTTACTATCCCTGTTCTTCCTCTGCTAAAGCCCTTGCGGTGCGGTGTTGCAGGGTGTTCATTGCCTCATAGTAAAAGTGTTTTTCTGTGTGGGGAGTCACATACACTCCGTTTACACTCATGTCTGGGAGTGAACGTGAATATCTTCTTCAGCTAAAATGTACCACATACAATGTACAGTTAGCGGAGGGAGATGGGAACGGTGAGGGATTATCTTATATCACGCCCGATTTCTGTCACTGCGCCTATGCAGGAACCGCCCTGGGCCCAACGGCATTTACAACCGTTGTGGGCCAGTTGGCGACGCCCCCTGCGTTTCCCCAGATGGGATTATCGCAGCAGGAGGTAGTGTCACGGTACAGCACCTGACCGACGTTTTACAAGGGGAGTCACCCATTGCGGACTTTAGTGTCTCAGACGGCTCAGTATGATGATGACATGACGTCTGATGACTGTGAGATTATTGACTTTTCTGACCAAGTGAAGTCTGGGTCTAAAGCCTATATACCTGGCCTTATACGGGCAGTCCGTGCGGCCTTTGTTATTGAGGATGAGGATCCCCCCCCCCCCCCGTGGCCAAATCTAAATACGCCTTCTTTAAGGATGTTAAGGGAGATGCCACTGTATTTCCTCTATCTGGTCAGTTAGTGGATCATTTAGAGGAGGCGTGGAAGAATCCGGGTAAGCGGCTCCAGCCTCAAAAATGCTTGGCCTTTACATACCCATGTGCAGATAATTATTTTTCCAAATGGGGAAACTCTTCCACAGGTGGATTCTCATGTCACACGCTTAGTGAGGAGTGCTACATTGCCCATGCCCTCCATGTCTTCCCTTGAAGGATGTTACGGATCGCAAGGTGGAAATATGCCTAAAATCCATTTATTCCCTTGCTGGGGGGGGCTAGACCGGCTATGGCATCTCTGGACACTGACTCTTCAGCTGAGCAGATGGAGTTAGTGGGCAATCTCAGAGACTCAGCCACGTGCATTAATGAGGCAGCCCTAGATATAGGTCTCATTTCCAGAATCTCCTCGGCAGCAGTAGCTCCCTGTGGTTGCGCTCTTGGAAAGTGGATGCTGATTCCAAGAAGGGATTGGAATGCTTGCCCTTTAATGGAAAGGACCTGTTTGATCCTGATCTAGACAAAATTGTGGCCACGCTGGCAGCAGCTAAATCTGCATGTTTGCCATCGGCTGCAGTCCCATCAGGGTCTGGTACTTCGTCCTATAGGGCCCAGGGTATATCCAAGGTAGTCTTTTCCAAGACAATCAGGGACCAGGAAATCTGCCAAGCCAAAGAAGCAGGATTGGAGTACAAGACATCCTACTCCCAAATCGGACGATAAGCCTTTAGCCTGACGGGACGAGTCTCCCCTTGGGGGACCCCAAAGTGGGAGGCCGACTTCTTCAGGTCGCCCAGTGCTGGTACCTGACTACCGCGGACACTTGGGTAAGAGAAGTGGTCTCTCGGGGGTATGCCCTCTCCTTCTGGCGAAGGCCTCCCAAATGGTTTTTCACCACAGGCCTTCAGTCAGATCAGGAGAAGGCCCGGGAACTCCATAAAGTGTTGCACTCCATGCTCCAGGCTGGAGTTATAGTGCCTGTTCTGTTACCCCAGAGGGGAGCGGGATTCTATTCCAATCTCTTCCTGGTGCAGAAACCCAATGGGTCTTACCGGCCCATCCTCAACCTCAAATCCCTCAACAAGTCCTTGAGGGTTCCTCGGTTCAGGATGGAGACTCTGCATTCCATTATATTGGAAACAGAGCCTGGGGATTTCATGGTGTCGTTGGACATTCAGGACGCCTACCTGCATGTCCCTATTATCTTAGCACACCAACAATTCCTCAGGTTTGCAGTGCTAAGCCATCAGTTCCAGTTCCAGGCACTTTGGTCTGGCCACTGCGAGTATTTACCAAAGTCATGGCAGCCCACCTGCGGATGCAGGTGGTCCGCTTGTTGCCCTATCTGGTTGACTGTCTGTTGTTAGCAGGGTCTCCAGAGATCCTTCTGCACCATCTGCAACTGACAATATCTGTATTGCAGAATCACGGTTGGTTGATAAACTGGAAGAAGTCCTCCCTGGTTCCCTCACAGAGGATGCTCCATCTCTGAGCCCTGTTGGACCCCCAACAACAGAGGATCTTTGTGACGAAGGAAAAGATCTCTGCATTACAGGCAAAGGTACGCAGTTACCTTCAAAGCCGTCAAGTGTCTGTTCACTCAGCGATGAGGTTAAGGGGCTCCATGGTGTCAATGTTCGCCATGGTGGAATATGCCCAGTTTCACTCCAGACCTATGCAGAAGTTGATCCTCTTCAGATGGAATGGGTTGCCCCATCAGATAAAGACACAGACCATGGTGCTTTCTCCGGAGGTGCGTCTGTCTCTGGCCTGGTGGCTACAGACTGCTCACCTGGACAGGGGACGCCCCTTTTTAGGTGGCGAACTTGGGTCCTTCTTATAACGGACGCCAGTCTCCGAGGCTGGGGAGCAGTGACTGGTCCACACTTGTTCCAGGGCAGTTGGACACCAGCAGAATCTGCGCTTCCAATAAACATCTTGGAACTCCGGGCAGTGTTCAGAGTTCTCCAGCAAGCAGGACCTGTTCTTCACAGAAAACCTGTGCGGGTACAGTCGGACAACGCCACCACGGTAGCTTGCATAAACCGCCACGGAGGAACCCGAAGTCAGGCGGCACTGACAGAGGTGTCCCGCATTCTGGCTTGGGCGGAGGTCAATCTCCCTGCCATCTCGGCAGTGTTCATACCAGGAGTCCACAACTGGGAAGTAGACTTTCTCAGCCGTCAAGACGTGCATCCAGGGGAATGGTCTCTTCACCAGGAGGTGTTTCAACTACTGGTGAACAAGTGGGGCCCTCTGGAGATGTACCTCGTGGCCTCCCAACACAACAGCAAGCTGCAACAACAAGCTGCATGTGTCAAGAACAAGAGACGCAGAGTCTCTTCTGATAGATGCTCTGTCGGTCCGGTGGACCTGCAGGTTTGAAAATTCAAGCAAGAAGGAGGCACGCTCCTGTTGATAGCTCCAGCGTAGCCCAGACGTCACTGGTACTCAGATCTTCGGAGTCTCTCCATAGACACTCCGATGCTGTTGCCTCTACGTCCTGACCTGTTCTCTCAAGGTCCTTGCCATTACCCGGACCTGAGTCGTCTGTCTTTGACGCGTTGCTGTTGAGACAGCCCTCTTAAGGTCCAGGGGTTTTTCCAGCTCTGTAGTTAACACCATGCTCGGAGCTCGGAAGCCTGCTTCTGCCAGAATTTACCACAGATTGTGGCTTACTTTCTTTGAATGGTGTCGCCCTAGAGGCTATGATCCTCAGATGTTTAGGATTTCCAGGGTTTTGGCTTTCCTACAGGCGGGCTTAGATCATGGCCTTCACCTTGCTTCCCTGAAGGTGCAGGTTTCAGCGTAGGATTGCTACTCTTCCTGATGTCCACACCTTTATGCAAGATGCACTTCGCATTCAGCCTCCCTTTGTTCCACCAGTGGCTCCTTGGGATTTGGCTGTGGTCCTGAGGGCTCTCCAAAGACCGCCATTTGAACCACTGGGCTCAGTGGATTTAAAATGGCTTTCAGCTAAGACTGGTCATTGCTCTCTCATGTCTCCCTCCCTTTCTGATTTTTCATAGGGACAGGGCAGTGCTTCGCACTCGCCCTGGTTTCCTACCTAAGGTGGTATCTAGTTTTCATATCAGTGAGGAAATTTATAGTACTGGCCTTTGATTCCCCAGACCTCTCTGCTGGTGAGGCCTCCTTGGATGTGGTACGTGCCTGAAGGATTTATGTTGACCGTACCAATTCATTTCGGAAGTCGGACTCCTTGTTTGTCCTTTTCCATAAGAAGGGTTGGCCTGCCACTAAGCAGACTTTGGCAGGATGGATTCACATGGCGATTTCTGAGGCTTACATTCATGAGGGCCTTCCTGTACCATCCTCTGTTAAGGCTCATTCTACTGTCTGTGGGTCCATCGCGACCATCTTTTTGCACGCTCGTATATGCTGTGGGTGGTGACCCACAGCTATACGAGCGTCCAGGAGGAAGCTCCATTTTAATGGAGGAGGGCCCTGATTCAGAGCGAGCGCTCTGGTCAGAGCGTCCGGCTCTGAATCAGGGCCATAGTCTTCTGTCCATACCTTTTGTAAGGTATTATGCATTTGATACCTTCACCTCTCAAGATGCTTCCTTCGGGCGGCGGATTTTCCTTTTAGCACAGGAGCGTCCCCAAACTTAAAGGATACTGCTTTGGGACATCCCCAAGGTATCCTGTGGATACCATATGGACCCTGAAATAGAAAATATGAGATATGGTAAGAACTTACCCTTGTTATCTCTATTTCTACGAAGTCCCGCCCTGTCACAACTGTACTGCAGATGTCCTTTGAGCTGCTCACCGTTTTTTCAGTCTCCTTCTGGTGAGAATGTAATTCTTGTGTGTTCCAGACTTTCTTCTCTCTTCTCGTCCTCCTCCGGCCTATGGCTTGTTACGTAACCGAGATGCCTTGGCTCGGGGGCGGGGTATAGGAGAGGGACCTCAGTGCTGAAAACTTTAACTCTGAAGTGCCCAATGTTTGCCGCCATCCCCAATACCCCAAGGTATCTCTATTTCTACGAAGTCCATAGGGTTCCACAGGATAACAAGGGTAAGTTCTTACAATATCTCATATTTTTTCTTGCACAAGGCTGGGGAACACTGGACCATGGGATTGTAGGGTGGGGCTGGAGCTGGCACTTTATAAAACTGTAGCTTTAAATCCTAAGCTCCTCCCAATTCAATACCACAATTCCAGTGCTCTTTAAGGGTCTGAGGAGTAGGGCATGTTCTGGTCCTGCCTTCAGCCACACTGCGGGGACGGATGGTTCTGCTGTACTCACATGTGTGCCACTCTCTAGGAGAATGCTCCACTCTGCTGCTCCCCTGCAGCTTCAAATGTTGGCTCCAGGAAGGATAAGTACTGCACAATTTAATGTTTTTAAATGCCTGTGTACTGGCTGCTATTCTGTTGCTGCAGCAACAGCTGTAATACACTGTAAGAGGGGCTGAGAAATACAGTAGTACCCCTACATAACTCTACCCAGCATATGCTGCATACCGCGTCAGTTACACACAGCACTTATCACCAGCAGCAGTTTCGAACTGAGAGTGGTTATTTTGCCTTAGGTAAATTACACCTGCTGGTTTTAGTTACAATGGGCAGCACATGCGGGGTAGTGGTAAGCGTTACTGCCTCACCGCACTGTGGTCGTGGGTTCGTGTTCTGTTACAGCCCTAACACCGTGGTGTGTGTTTGCTGGGATTCCTGCTACAGCCCTAACTTTTGGCGTTTGTATGCAGTGCTTGCTTTGGCAGCATATTTACTAAAATTGGAGCCCTGCAAAGGGGCCTCCGGACCGAGAGCAACGAAACAGAGCATATTAGCATACTTGGGTATTCCCTCATCTCGAGTCGCTTCTTTCCCTACATAGGGTTAAGTACCCAGCGGTGTCATTACTTCCGTCAGGTTCTTGGTGCGGTTTTTCAGGAATTCTCTGCTGTGCGAAGCGCAGGTGGAGGTGAGGTCTTGGAGGCGTTTTCATCCTTCCAGAGCCCCTTTACACATTTTGCATGCAAAGGTACTTACGAGGCTTTGCTCTGTCCCAATGGGTGCTGACCTACTATCCGGGGCAATTCCTTGCTGCTGTGCGCTACTCTAGGAGGTTTTGATATGCTGTGGAGCTGTCAAAGCATTAGCACCGTAAACTCACTTTCTTTTCAGCGAATCTCTCCAGTCTCCTCAGAAAGGCTTAGGCGCCACCAGATTCAGAGAGCTCCGTTCCTCGCGCATTAGCTTCCGGCAGTTTAAGAAAAGTGGCAGCATCTCCCACAGTAGTGGCTGTGGTAGCTATTTAGATCACCATACGCCCTTCAAGGCTCAGCGCCCGATAGCTATCCGCCAGCTGGCCTTTGGAGGTTTGTCTCCGGTCTGGTTTGATGGGTTCTAGGGTCGTTATCCGGTCTTGGCGAACCTCGCCAGGAGTGGAATGAGCTATGGTCACTTCTGCTGACGTATTTGTCGAGAGGTATCATAGTGATTCGCCCTGGGATTCCCTGCTGAATTGGGTGGACATTCACGACAGGCTCTGTGAGGAAGGCCAAGCGACACTGCTCAAGCTTCCGGGTTTAAGCTACGGCTCGGCTTGAAGGCCTCTTTGGCTCTGCGCTTCGCATACAGATTCATTACCTGAGTGTTCTGTACGCTATCTTCGGTGTGGTAAGGATGTTCTCCTTTTGGCCAAAATTGGCTAATCCAGACCAGTCAGGAACTGGCCGGCCGGTGGCCGTCCGAATGGTAGGGGTTCGCGTTTCCAAGTTTATGCTTCTCCTTCGAGGTGGTGCCTCGTTGGAAGGTCAGGCTGACACAAGCCAATTCTTCCCTGGTAGGGGTTAGATTTCCGGGGGCAGGTTTTAGTAACTCTCTCCGGTCTGGGCACATGGTCCCAAGGTAGCCTGGGCTTCATTGTGTGTGTCTCTCCTTCTCTCTGCCCCAGGAGCTCCTCCTCGCAGCTTTGGGGCGGTTTGCTCCAGTATCGCTGCAGGTACAGAAATGGCACATTCCAGCTGCTCTTGTTTCTTCGTGCTTTCAGCACAAGGGGGTGGATAGTTCAGTTCACATGAACTCCCACCGATTAGGCATCCACAGCGCAGGGGCCAACCTCCTCGCTGGACATCTGGAATGCATGTCTTGAGGTTCCGGATGGAGTCTCGGCTCTGTGTGTTTGCAACACGATACGGTTGAGGCTGCTGCGCATAGTGCGCACAGAATGCATCACAATTTGGTCTTTTTGGAGGCTCTGCTGGTGGAGAATACCTCGGCTTCACAGTTTTGGGACCTTTCTAGGTCGCTTGTTTCAAGTGTTTTTTGATCAGTGCGGTATCCCGGTTTTTGCTAGGTCTCCCTTGTCTCCTGGTCTGTGCCTTCATTTCTGTGGGGTGACCTCCGACTCCTCTCTCTGGCTGTGTTTTTCTTGTGGAGGACAGTGACCGGACCCTCATGGTCAAAGGTTTGGTCGGTGCCTTGTCCGTCGACCAGGTGGAACATTCGGTTGTTATGCAAGTTGGTCTACATGTGGAGGCCATTCAGTGGACCAGATTCTACTCACAGGAGTCCCAGTGGGTAATTCTCCAAACTTGACGGGGTTGCTCAGCATACCTCTCGTCTCAGTTCTCCTTCTGTCCGACAGCACCTGTCACTCTCCATTGATGGGAGGGTTTCCGTTCTGCACAGGTCCATTCCTTGGTCCTTTCGGATTAGCTCATTGTGGCCACGACCGCGAGTATCCTAGGCTGAGGTGCCATAAAATTGCTTTTAGTCTCCGGGGCCCTGGGTCACCACCCACTACGGTTCGGCTGAACGAGGGTCTCGAGCTCCATGTTATCGTCCTGGCTCTATTGGAGGCCCTGTCCGCGGCGGCGGAGACTTTTCTTCCGTCTCTCTGTGATGGTCATACCGGTAGTGGGACTTTCTTTGGACAGTGGACTTACTCAATAGACCACTTTTTTCCCAAGGTAGTGGTCTGTCTGTCGGTCTGTCTCCCTCTCCCTCCCTCCTCCCTACCGTTCAGGAGTGAGCCTTTCCGTAGGGGGGATTCATGGCCTCTCTGCATGTTTGCGAGACTACACAGTTTTGGATTGGATCCAAATATCCGCTGGCTTCCGCAAGTGGCTGCCTTGACTGTTCCGTGGAATTTTTATGTTTATCATCCAGAGCTTCGGTTTCCGCTGTCCGCTCTGTTCCATCAAGTCTCCAGGAGCATTAAAGCTTCCTGAGTGAGGGCAATCCTGGAGGCTTTAGGCTGGCTACGCTGGTCATGGTATGAGGATGTTCTCCCAAAGTCGGTTGGCCGTGGTGGCGTCTTCCACATTTTCACTTTTCCACTTGTGTGCCTGAGAATGAGAAAGCTGAAGGTGTATCTCTCTCGTGGTCCTAACTAGGCTGCTAGCCCAGAATCCGTTTCCATCTCACGCTTTACCTCAGGTTTGGAAACTCTGCCTCTCGTGGTGTAACTGTTATGATTTTCCGCCTTTCGTTTCTTGGTCTTCCTTCGGGAGGGTTTGGAGGCTGCTTGCAGACTTAGTTTTGTGACAACCAGGCTTTGGCCCTGTCCTTTTCTTTACAGCTGAGTTTAGCTCTCTTTCCAAAGGTCCAACCCATTTTTAAACTGTGTTCTGCGTATTTAGCCACCGTTTTGTCTGCATGTGGAGCCGTGGAATCTTAATCCTATTCTTATTGGCTCCACTGGTGTCGTTGCATTCAATGGATCTTCAGTTAAGTTGCTTGGAAGCTGGTCTTCCTTATGGCTATGGTCTTCCCTCTGCATAGTACCGTATTTACGGTTTGCAAGCCGCCTTTGCTAGCCTTTCATGAAGATTGTGCGGTTCTCTGTACCGGTTTTCCGATTCCAGCCGACACTGGTTTTGGATATTATTCTTCCACGAGTTCCCGGGACACTGAATTTCGGGCTCTGCTACCTGAGCTCTGCAGAATTCCTTGGACTTGTCGTCTTTGGTACGCCGCATTGTTCTCTGCGGGTTCTTTATGACCCATAGCAACATGGTTGGCTGACTACTTAGCAGACCCTTGCGCGTTGGATCTTCTCGGTTATTACACTTGCCCATTCTGGTGCTGGTCATCCGCCACCAAACTGGATGACAGCGCCTTCCGTTAGGGCGGCACCGATCTTTTGGCCAGAGCGAAATGAGACTTCAGCAGCACAGGTCTACCGTGCATCTATCTGGTCCCCTGTCCGCACGTTTGCTCATTTTTACGTTCCAGGTTTTTGGTTTTTTTTGCATCCGGCGGCACCCACTTTGGGTGTACGATTCTCCGATCAGGCAGCCTGAGCGTTCCCTCCCTTGGGTGAGGCTTTGGTCCAGTGTTCCCCAGCCTTGCTGCAAGAGAAAATAGGATTTTTGGTCAACTTACTGTTGAATCCATTTCTCTTAAGCAGGCTGGGGAACACTGCGAGCCCTCCCTCACGCTCAGTCCTGCGAGGTGTGTGGTTCTTGACCGGTCTTTTACCTACTGGTTTGTTCATGTCTTGCAAGTTGTAAGAAAGCGCTTTACACTTAATACGTGTGCGTTTTTTAATTGCCAGAATGTTTATTCTTTATAAAAGCATTGCTGCCTAAACCAAGTCTAGCAGGTAATTTACAGCTTCTCAGCAGATCCCTGATGGCTAGCATTCACCCTATGTAACAGGCACTCGTACATCTTTATTAAAGACCGCAGTAGTCATACTGTTCTTGTGTAGTAGTTGTCTGTTTGAGAAAACCTTTTGGTGAGATCATTGTTTAAATTTTGATGATTCTACTTTTAATAGTGCCAACATATCACATAACATTGTATATTGAGAGGCTATTAATAAAAATAACCTACTTCTGCTTTGTTATTGTCACTGGTCTTTTTATTTAGTCATAGGAAAAACTTTTCTCAGGCTTTTGTTGTCACCATCTATAATGATCAGCAAATTAACATCTGTAACCTTGTTCTTGTCTATGACCAGGAATTCTGATTTCTGATTTTATTTTTAAAACTGGCGCATTCACATATGAAATAACCCTGAGTTCAAGTTGATAATGCAACAGTACAGTTCTTATTCTTTATTTTCTTAGGTGCAAAAACTGCAACGTGCAGCTCTGAGAGATCCAGTGAAATGTGCAGTGTCTTCTAAGTATCAGACAGTGGAGAAGCTGCAACAGTTTTATATTTTCATCCCGTCCAAGTTCAAGGTATTAATATGTGTTCTGTATTCCTTCTTTCTCCTTCATCCACTAGGGGACACTGGAGTTCAAGACAGTGGGGTATAGACGGTGGTAGAGCAGAGCCTGGCACTTTAAATAATTCTGAAGTGAGAGCCGGTCACATAGGGCTGAGCTCCAGCCCACACATAGTATTTTTTCTTTTATTTCAACTTTATTTTAATTTCTAGCTTTCACAAAGCATTGAGGACAGGCTGACAGAGTGCTGCGTCTGTCAGCCTGCTACATGGAGGCATCAGGAGACCCGCCACCACTAAATAAGAGTGTGTGTCGGAGTCCAAGGCACCCTGGCAGTAGCTCAGGGAGGATACGCCACAGCTTAATATAGAGGCTGTGTCCGTGCTTCCGAATGCCTAGCCGCAGCCCTGATGCCAGCAGCTGGTAAGTATAGCTCTGTTCCCCTTATGGGGAACGGAGTTTAATCTGCGGCCCCTCTGCCCCCTCCCAGGCTCAGGTGGTATACACTGTAGTATAACCCCTCCTGGAATCCTGTTAAAACGCCGCTAGCGTTATTACAAGGGGCAGAGCTACCGCGCATAGAGCGCGGATTCATGTACAGGGAGACTGTTCAGACAGTCTGTAATGTTGCTGCCTAGCAGCGAGCCCTGATATCCTGTTACTGAGCGCTGTCTGACTTAATAGAGCTGACAGCGCTCTGTTTGTCAGCTCTCACGAGAGCCGAATCCTCCCTCTTCTCTATCCCCACGGGGAGGGAGCCTGCGCGTCCCGCTACTCCCATAAGGGAGTCTACATTGCGCGGCTGTTCCCTGCCGCGCTGGTGCTTGAAGAAGCACTGGCGCTGGCTTCTGCAGGGGGAGGAGCACAGCCGCCGGAGAGCGACTGTTATTCACAGCGCTCTCGGCTGCTGGTTGCGGCGCCGGTGCTTGTATGAAGATTGCACCGGCGCTGCCTACAATTGGCCGCATGGCGGGGCTTAGGAAGCTGCTCAGAGCGGCTGTTCACTGCCGTGCTGGTGCTTGTAGAAGCGCTGGCTTCTGCACACAGCCGCCGGAGAGCGAGGCTGTTATTCAGCGCTCTCGGCTGCTGGTTGCGGCGCCGGTGCTTGTATGAAGATGCACCGGCGCTGGCTATTACGTTCCCGCTCCCCCACTCGCGCTGCTATACCAGCCATTGTTTGCGCCCCGCCCGCTTATTGATAAGGGGCGGAGTCTAGTCCATGCTGGCGTGCACAGATGCCGCCATTACCTCCAGCGAGTATTTTAAAACCGCATATGCACCTGCCTTAAAAGGAGCTGGGGCTTATTGCCAGCATCTCCTGCATCCTCACTCTGGAGTTCTGTGGGGGGTGCAACCCTTAAAAGGGTTGTGGGTTTTATTCCCAGAACGGCCCTAGCTGTTGGGAGTTTGTATGTTCTCCCTGTGCTTGCATATGGCCTCTCCCGTTTTTTTCTTTACTTAAACCTACAGCACTGGTCTTATTAGGTTTAACGACACAACTGTGGAGTTTGTAATTTAACCTGCAGTCTTTATATAGATCTGGCTCTGCCTCATCTCTGTTATATTGCACGTCGGTAGTTCCCCTACGGAACTGGGAAGTGTACTGGTTTAATATTATATTTAAAAAAAATAAAAAATAAAAAATGAAGCACAGGGAGGAACATGCCACAGCCTAATATAGAGGTTGTGTCCATGCCACTTTGCCCACCACATATCTATCAGCGCCTATGGCCACACGCCCGATCTCGTCTGATCTTGGACGCTAAGCAGCGCCAGGCCTGGGTAGTACTTGGATGGGAGACCGCCTGGGTATACCAGGTGCGGCAGGCTTATTACATTGAACATCTGGGGCAAATATGCTTGATTTGTAACAGAATAATGCAGTGTGTTTCTTGCATCTATAGCTGCCAGAGATCACTCTGCCTAAATGTGTATGGTATGCATAGTCGGGGCCACTGTTCTGGCTGCTGCCAGAAATTACGGTTATTGAATATCTTTAACTCAAGGTTACAAAAAGGGTGCGTCCCATCCTCAGGCTTATGCCTCACATTGGCTCACCTTAAGAATGAGCCGTACTGTTCTCATGCATATATGTGGCTGCACATATGTTAAATCTCAACAGCCTTCGGTGCTTACCTTAGAAGGTATGCATCTATATGGATTTATATCTTATTTATTCCCTTCGGCAGCACACACAACACGAAGTAGTAACATATGGCCGTTGTGGTGGTTGGCATTGCTGTCTCGCATCACTGAGGTCATCTTTTGATTTCCATCATCTGGGGCACACCTGATAAGGCGAGTACACCGGTAACGGAAGGGTCCCAGGATCGCAATCAGTCTGGGATAGTACGTTGCTAACATTTCCTGCCCCAACGCCGTAGCAGAATGACGGCCACACGCGGCACATGAGCAGTCTCCCTGCGTGGAGGTAAGCCACATGTATGTATATACTTGTATTTTATACTAAACCCGGCGTTAAGACCTGGGGCTCAGTTCCTTCCATGGCTCTAACTATTGCCCTTGTTATATTTTTCAAATTATATCGTCACCTACTAATCTTGTATGTAGGTACGCGTAGGCATGTGGGGATTTGTGTGTGTATATGTGTATATATATGTATGTATATATATTATGTGTATATATATATGTATATGTGTATATAATATATATATATATATATATATTGCTTCTTATCCTTACCATTAAAGCAGGGGTAGGATATGTTCTTCTCTGTTTTATGTCTGATACCTAGCATATTTAAAGAGGATGCTGCGATGAGAGGCTGGACTCTCCTGATCCGGTAGTTTGTTCTATAACTCCGCTTACACCATCTCTCCCTAGGGATTGGGTGGTGTGTGTGTATATGTATATAATTATGGATATGTGTAGGTATGCCTGGAACGCTGCCAGGGTTTATCAGAAGCTATCTGTTATATACATACATATTATATGGTGGCTCTATAGACTAGAGTCATGTTCTGCAGCTTACATAGGATAGTCAGAGGCTCCTACGGCATTGCTTCTAGTATGGACTCTATACATGTCCTGGGGCCTTCCTGTATGTCCACACATGTATATAAGGATATGTACTTACACCCGCCTCGGGTTATAGTCCTGTTTCCATCAGTCTATATCTACGGCGTCCACTTCGGGGGACCTATTAATTACAACTACACTCTAGGGCGCACTTAGTAACCAACTTGTAAGACACTAGGAATGCAGTGTGTGTATATATAGATATAGCATGCTGATCTCCTATTGTGGGATATATGTGTGTGTGTGTATATATGTATATGTATGTAGCGTGCTGATCTCCTGGTGCAGGAGTTTGACAAGTGACTTACTATGTCGGTACTAACTCTTCCTTTCAAAGAGTTTGTCTTTTCATGCAGCTGTGTGTGTGTGTGTGTGTGTGTGTGTGTGTGTGTGTGTGTGTGTGTGTGTGTGTGTATGTGTATATATACTGATATATTCCCGTTCCTTGTATGAATTTTCCTAATAATTGGAGAAATCTGTTTTTGGCCCTGACTGGCGTTATCACTACATATATATATATCTCTTCTTACTTGGGATAATTAACGCATTCTATGTCTATGTACAGGTACCTTTCCCAGCATCGATTCTGGTACTTTATATTATTGTCTTGTCGCATATCTCAATAAAATGGGTATCTGATGGTCCCTTGGGTACATTTCCTATCAGTACATAGAGAATCCTGGATCTATTCCATCCTCATGGCTTATTTAGTTAATTTACATGAGGCCTAGGGCCACCCGCCGATATAGGCAGGGTCTGGCCTGGGTTGTATCAGATTGTGGGCGTAATACACACTTCACCATTATAAGTGTTAATGTAAGGATACACTAGCAGACCGTTTTTGGGGTATGTGTAATCTCTATATGGATACATATCCCTAATGGAACAGGCTCAGGTATAGCGTCCTGTTGTACGGCCTTCTTGTCTCCACTAACAATTTGCTAGTTTCTACAGTATTTTCTTCTGCAGCATCTCCAGACTGAAGTCCGTGCTGTAGAGCATTGATCTTTGCCCACTGAGGCTACTCTCTGTACCTGTCGTGGTGGGTTGCTGTGAGATGAATAAGGTCAGTGACATTCTACATAGCGTCCAGAGGGCTTCTGGTCGCTCACAGGTAAGCGGGCTTACCCCACTAATGCCTCGGAAGATGCTTCCTTTTCATGCATCCTGACATAGCTGTTATTCTCTCTTACGCACCCTAGCTGCTGTCCTAGCAGCCTTCAGTTCTTTTAAATCAGTTGGCTGTACACTTTAGAGCTTTCCTGGTGTGTAGGTGCATAGTTGTAACATTGAGATTTGTGACCCTATTCTACTGGAATCTGTTGGGTTTATGGACTGAAGCGCATCTATGGGCTAATGCACATCTTTACTATAAAGTGTGACAGTCTCTATGTTCCATACAGAGGGCCTGGTTAGTTTCCTGTTCAGTATCTGTTGATAAATTCAGCACACTGACAGGTACCTGAATGGTACCTTCATAGTTGTCCTAGTGCTTTAGCCTTGCGGATGGGATACTTCCCTATATTGGTAACTCTCCCTGGGTGGAGGTGGCATCCGTGCTCTTTTTCTGCTAAGGGTATCCTGGGTGTTTTCATACTATGTTCAGGCCAGTAGTTGGTACTGATTACACTCTACCATCATGTAGGAAGTTGTCTGCTGTTTGACAGGAGGGGTGGTACTGCCGTCTGACCCACTGGAAGGAATTGTAGTCTCAATCCTCTCGTATCCGTCTCATGCCCAGTGGGATGGTCTAAACCTTCCACTGGTTACCAACCCTTTAGTAGTTATAGTTGGACCTCGAGAATGGTTCAGGGCGACTGTTAGGTCGTAACTCTTGCCTCCTTGTTTGCTTGGTTAAGAGTCTGTGGACGGGTTCAGCTCCGTCTCTGTATATTGGTATCATTATACTTTTATCTATATGATTGATGTCCCGCAGTGCTGGGATTCTGCTGTCTGAGACTGTTGCAGCTTCCTGTAGTTGTCGCTGGTACGGTTTTCTCGAGTTTTGTTCTCATGTTACTGCCATTCTATGGATTCTAGTTGGGGTTTTCTGCTCCCAGCGGTCTTGCTTGGTCTGTTTTTGGCTGAGCTTACGGTGTTCTGATGCTTCTCATCTGCGGCTACTCTCTAGCCGTATTCCATTGAATTTACGCTGTAAGTTGTGGAATGTCTGTGACTGTTCAGCAAGGAGCTCTGATTGTCTCCTGGCTCTACGACATGCCTCCAGTCTTGGGCTGTCCCTGTTTCGGTTGGCCAAAAGGTCGGCAGGTTCTCCGCGCTTCCCACCCGGGAGGTTGGCTTTGGGACGTCCCCACTGTCTTGAACTCCAGTGTCCCCTAGTGGATGAAGGAGAAAACAGGATTTTGGTACTTACCGATAAATCCCTTTCTCCGATTCCACAGGGGACACTGGACGCCCGCCCAGCGCTGCGTTCCTGCCGTTTTGTTGGGTCCTTATCTAGTTGTGTGACTGCATGTGTTCCCTGCAGTGGGTTCCTCTGTTCTCCTTCAGTCGGTATTGTTCCGTTCTGTGGTCTTCTCCTTCTCCTCATTTTCCTGTTGTCTACCGTCTCCTCTCGGGCTCAGTTCTTAAAACTGGGGCTGATGGGGCATAGAGGGGGAGGAGCCAGTCACACTTCAGAATTATTTAAAGTGCCAGACTCTGCTCTACCACCGTCTATACCCCACTGTCTTGAACTCCAGTGTCCCCTGTGGAATCGGAGAAAGGGATTTATCGGTAAGTACCAAAATCCTGTTTTTTGTTGGTTGTACTTGGCAAATTTTAATTACAGATCTGTCCTTACACATCTTTCACTAAAAAGTCTCTCTCTGTGTGCCAGGTCCTGTGAAATTCTGCTAGCACCAGGCGTTTTTTTTTTTTCTTGAAAATGCATCTAATGGTGCATAAACATTGTCAGATTTTTCTTCAGATCTGAACGATAACTATTTTAAAAATTGTTCATATCTGAAAGAAAAATCTGACGTGGACAACAATGAATGATGCGCGTTCCCGTTTGTCAGATAACGATATCTGACATCTGATGTTTGCAGTCAGATTTGGTTGATTTCATTCATTTTAATACAGGCTGAAATCGTTCAGTCGTTCATCTGACATATCTGACCGTGTGTATGCACCATAAGTCACAATTCGATGTGACTAGGACACACCAGCAGCCTGTGCTGATTAATTTGAAATGTAACAATTGTATATCTGTGTAGGCCTGCCGCTAGCAGAGTAGCACGCCATTCAAGTTGTGCTGCATGGCGTATTAAGGCTAGATGTATGAGGACACATCTGCATCCCATAAAATCTCCTGTGTATCGATATCCAATTTTCATGTTTTGGTTAGTGGCAAAGCTTTAATTTCCTAATAACATTGTGGTGTGAAATATGCAGGAACCAATGATAGAGGTTCTTAGCGCTTCATAAGAAGTTTTCAATTTCTGCTATACAAATAAAGCATTAAATGGACATAATGTTAAAATATAAATTTTAAAGCATAAAGTAAGCTAGTCAATCCCAAATTAACAAATTTTTGCAGGTGTTTGGTGAGATGGTTTAAATAGGAAAACTTTAAATCTTTATTAAACAGCACAAATGGAGAGGATATAAAAGAGATCCAAACTGCTGTATTGCCAGAAATGTCATTGCTACTGCCTCTGAGGGTGGTTAGGGGGGACGAAATGTTTAGGTCTACGTTGCACTTACACTAAGATTGTAAACGTGAGCAGGACCCTCCTACCTTTTTGTTTATTACCTAGTCTCCTTTTTGTTCCCTTATATCGTTGTCCCTGTATAAGTTAAGCTGCATACACACACAACGATTTTGTTACCAACGATTTTATGAACAATTTTCTGTCAGATTTTTTAAAGTGTAATGAACGATTTTTTGGAACTTCAAACGATTTTTTGCATATTCCCTTAATGAAAATCGTTGAGTTGACAAGTCCGACTAAACTACAAACGTGAACGCGCATGAATGATAATCGTTCATTTGACTCAGAAAGTGAATGATTTTTTTAAACGATATCGTTTAACAATAATCGTTCAAAAAATCGTGTGTATGCAGCTTAAATGTTAATAACAACAATATTATTAAATAATACTTGTAACAATGCCAGCTGTCATTTCTGCACTAGAAGTCTCCTGACCATGTGGGTCAGGAGAAACCTGGACTGGCCTCCAATGCTGCTGTCTATAGTAAAATTTGTGGAAAAATAAAGTTTACCTTTTTTATTTATTTTTTAATTTAGTAAAACTCCCCAATATATTATTAGAAATGACCACACACCTTTATTTGTTGGATCCTGTACGTGTAATAGTCCTATGCATATTTCACTTTAATCTGCTGGAACCGTACCTGTAAATTTTAATGTTTGAATCCAAATGACACAGTATAATGACTCACTAATAAACAGTATTACTGCTTGAATTTAAGAAAAATAAAAATCAAAATGTTTATTTCTCTTTCGCCTGGGCTGGGGGACACTGGACCATGAGTTGTAGGTGGGAAGGCGTGGATTTGGCACTAACACTGAAATCTATAACTCCTCCCCTCTGCAACCCCTGACTTCAGTGTAAGTTTAGTGCCTGTGGAGAGAGGCACGTTTTTTCAGGGCTGTCCTGGTTTAGCTTAGGGATTTTATTTTATTTTTTTGTAATGTTATGTTCATTTTTTACTATAGGTACTGTGCGCTGCTTATAGCAGCACACAGCTGGAGTGTAAAGCAGCGGTGAGAGCCGCATCTAAGGGGGGGATAGAGCTGAGCACACTCCGGTCTCTGAAGAGACCATCTGGGCCCGGGGATGCTGTTACCTGGTAGAGGTGCAGGCAGTCAGCGTGGTCCTGGATGGCGGGCGCCATCTTGCCGGGTTTCTTGTCGACGGCTCCTGTGGGGAGGGTGCCGACTACAGACCGACCGCAGGTGAGACCTACAGCAACACCACACTGGACATGCTGTTCTTGGAAGCTATGCAGTGTTGGGCCTGGTTAGTACTTGGACGGGAGACCACCTGGGAATACCAGGTGCTGTAGGTAAATGCGGGTCAGTCCAAGGGCTTTCCCCACTGAGCGGAGTAACACTTGAAAGAAGGAACAGTGAGGCTCGCTTCCATATGACGGAGGGAGGAGCCATGGCTGCTGGTTCCTCCCGCTCTCCAGTGGCAAAATGCAGACTCCCAGGAAGTCTCATAGCTTTTTAAAGGACACAAGCCTGAACAGCATGGAGGAAGGACAGAGCAAGCTCCTTTCCCTCTGCAGCGTACAGCTAAGTAGTTTTCAGTATTACTGTAATCTGTTCTTGTGCCTGCTTGGAGTGTTTGCATATTCGTTGCCACTTGTTATATTTTTTTTTTGTATTTTGTTTTCTTTTCCGGGCTGACTGCTGCGGCAGGGCAGCGCAGCAAGGGGGTGCTCTAATGACGGACAAAGTCCACAAAGGGCCAGAACCCCACTATGGTTATATTATTTACATGTGCCAAGTGTCAGGCTAAATTGCCGTGTGGACAACTGGATGCAGGGGCTTTGTGTATGGACTGTCAGCTGGGGTCCACATGTGAGCAGCCAGCTGGGGGAGCCACTCCGCTTACGGAGGAGCCGGCATGGGCTCAGGCTATGAGCCATTCACTCTCTGACCTGGTGACGTTGCTCCGCCGTAGAGAGGAATTAGCCCAAGCAGCGCAAGCGCCTGTTTTGCCCTCACCGCCTGCAGTTGCAGGGGGTGGTTACCAGGGTCCTGATCCTCTTTGGATCCGTACCATGGAGCGCTTGGCGGTAGGGGTCGAGAAAGTATCGGCCTTTATGGAACGCTTCTTTGAGGAGTGTAAACTACGCATAAGCGTTCTCCTCCATCCAGTGTCTTGTTGGAGTCGGATCCTGAGGGAGAGGAAGAGGGGGAACTCCAAGAGGAGGTTCTGCCCGACGAGGAAGGTTCAGACTCTGCGTCAATTCAGGGCATAGAGGACCCTATTATGGCAGTATGACAGTCTTTGGACTGTCTGGACCTTAACGCCTCAGCTAGGACAGAAGGGCCGTTTAAGCGGAGGCATAAGGGGGTCGTTTGTTTCCCAGTGTCTCAGGATCTTTCAGATCTGGTAGAGTAAACCTGGAAGACCCCAGATAAAAAGTATGCTACTCCTCGTAAATTTGCAGCCCTTTATCCCTTTCCACAGGAGCAGGTTGCTAAGTGGGAGCTGCCTCCAAGAGTGGATGCGGCTGTGGCTCGTTTAGCAAAGCACACTGCTCTGCCGGTCCAAGGGGCGGCCTCCTTTAAGGATCCGCTGGACAAAAAATTGGAGGGATGCCTTAGGAGTATTTTTATGGGCGCCGGAGTGGTTATTCGCCCATTATTGGCATCTGCATGGGTCTCTCGAGCCATAGAGAAGTGGGCTGACAAATTAGTGGCAGGCCTTGCCGGTGATTTATCCAGAGAGGACTTACTGGTAATGGCGGAACAGATACGTGCGGCTGCAGACTGTGTGTGAGGCCGCACAAGATGGAGCGCAGATTTCCTCTAGAGTCTCAGCCACGACAGTTGCGGCACGCAGAGCACTCTAGCTTTGCGCCTGGGAGGCGGACGCTAAATCTAAACGCGCTTTAGAGTCTCTGCCTTTTTGTGGAGGCATCCTGTTCGGCTCTGAGCTTGATACTATTATATCCTGTGGTGCCTCAGAAGCTAAAGGACTCACATTTCCGAGTCTTCCGTTTTTTCCTTTTGAGGAGGGGTAGCGATTAGACGTCAGGGACACTCTTTTTTTTTTTTTTTTCCCCCAGTAGGGGTTCTGCCCCCGGGGTAGATTCTCTGGCACATTCAGGCGCCCGGGTGCTAGGGCATTTGAGAAGCCAGGTACCTGACAGGATCTCAACCCATCCGGTCTCAGGGAAGGTAGAGGGCCGTCTCCTTCTTTTCCGAGACAGGTGGGTGGCTTCTGAAGTAGATGCCTGGGTAAGGGGCATTGTCTCTCGAGGTTATTTGATCGACCTAAGGGGGCAGCCGCCACAACGTTTCTTCGCTACAGCATTACTCAGGGAGCCGGAGAAGAGACTGGCCTTAAACCAGGCTATTAGTTCCCTCTGTTCAGAAGGGGTTATATTTCCTGTTCCACAGTCTCAACAGGAACAGGGGTTTTACTCCAACTTGTTCCTAGTCCAGAAACCCAATGGCATTTATCGTCCGATTTTGAATCTACGAGCCTTGAATGCCAGCCTGTGGGTGGATCGGTCGCTCCGATCAGTGATCCAGGATATGTCTGCAAACGAGTTTCTGGCATCTTATTAACATCAGAGATGCATATCTCCACATACCGATTTGGGCGGGGCATTAGTCTCTATTCAGGTTCGCGGTCGGAATAGCCAATTACCAGTTCCAGGCTCTGCCGTTAGGGTTGGCTACAGCACCGTGGGTCTTCACAAACATCATGGCAGCAATGGCAAGCTTACTGCATTCCGAGGGAATAACGGTGATTCCCTATTTGGACAATTTGCTAGAAAAGGCGGATTCCGCTGCCCAACTTCAGCTCCACCTGAATCACACGGTGTAGGTGTTACAGCATCATACTGAATCTCGAGAAGAGTCACCTCAGGCTGTGTCAACGTCTGACTTTTTTGGGGGTGATCTTCGATACAGCATTGGAAAGTGTTTTCTTGCCCGAGCCCAAAGCCCGGGCCCTTCGGGACTTAGTCAGAAAAGTACTGTCTGCCCCTCGGCCATCCATTTTAATGGGCATGAGGTTACTAGGCACGATGGTCTCTACATTTTGAGACCATCCAGTACGGCCGCTTCCATTCACTGATTCTCCAGTGGGAGATTCACCGGAATTGGACGGGCCGCTCAGACGACCTTTCTTCTCAGTTGCTGGTTCTGTCAGACAGAACTAGTCAGTCACTTCACTGGTTGTTGATTACCGATCACCTTCTCCAGGGTCGGTCCCTGTTGACTCCCAACTGGATTGTCACCACAGACGCAAGCCTCAGAGGTTGGGAGCGGTGACTGAGTACCTCTGTCTCCAGGGAACCAGGTCGTCATCAGAGATAGGTTCCCAATAAATATGCTGGAGCTTCCGGCCACTTATCGGGCACTGTGAGGGGCTCAGGCCCTCCTGGCGGGCCAACCAGTGAGGATCCAATCAGACAACACCACGGCAGTGGCATAAGTAAACCAACAGGGTGGAACCAAAAGCGCACTTGCAATGGCAGAGGCAAGTCTCATTCTCTCTAGGGCGGAGACGTTCCTTCTAGCAATTTCAGCAGTCTTTATACCAGGGATGGAGAATTGGGAGGCAGACTACTTCAGCAGGACTACGTTCCTGCCAGGGGAGTGGTTTCTCCAGGTTTTCCAGCAACTGGTCCAGAGATGGGTTCTGCCGGAGGTGGACCTGATGGCGTCTCGCCACGAATGCAAGGGCCTTCGATTTTGTGCAAGGTTCAGAGATCCTTTTGGCATCAGCAGTGGATGCCATGACCGTACCCTGGAACTTCCGTCTGGCCTACATTTTTCCTCCAATTCCCATGTTACCAAGAGTACTCCGTCGAGTCGGAGCAGCAGGTTTCAGTCATCCTAGTGGCTCCAAACTGGCCGCGCCAGTCGTGGTTCGCCATGGTTCTCAGGCTAGCCGCAGGGCCGGGTTGGAGTCTGCCTCTGCATCCAGATCTTCTGCTACAGGGACCATTCTGTCACAAGGGCCTACCTCAGTTGGCTTTAATGGCCTGGTTGTTGAGACCGGGCTCTTGAAGGCCAGGGGTTTTTCCCGTTCAGTCATCCGGATCATGCTCCGGGCGCGGAAGCAGGTTTCCGCGCAGAACTACCACAGGGTTTAGAAAACCTATATTGTGTGGTGTGAGCAGTGGGGAGTACATACTGCCCAGTTCCGCCTGTCAAGGTTTTTAGCATTTCTGCAGGGCGGTCTGCAGGCCGGCTTACGGCTTCCATCTTTGAAGGTACAGATTTCGTCTCTCTTCATTTACTTTCAGCAGCGTCTGGCTCTCCTCCCAGAGGTGCAGACTTTTTTTTACAAGGGGTCTTGCGAATACAGCCTCTGTTTCAACCACCAGTAGCACCTTGGGATTTCCTCTGGTTCTGTTGGCTCTTAAGCAGGTTCCGTTTGAACCTTTGGAATCCGTGAACCTTCGGCTCGTAACGTGGAAAGTGTTTTTTCTTATGGCCATGGCTCAGCGGGGGCCTTGTCCTGCAAACCACCTTTTCTTGTTTTCGACAGGGCTGTGCTCAGGACGGTTTCTTCTTTTCAACCGAAAGTGGTTTCATCTTTCCACTTAAACCAGGAGATTGTTTTTCCTGTTTTCTCATCTTCAGAGTCCCCAGGGGAAAGAGACGATATATCACTGTTGGATGTTGTCAGGGCTCTACGCATTTATTTAGACAGAACTTCGATCTTGCGGCAGACGGACTCTCTATTTGTTTTCTCCGACGCCCACAAACGGGACTGGCCAACCACAAAGCATACCATTGCAAAATGGCTCCGCTCAGTGATTTCACGGGCTTACTCAGAGGCGGGGCACCCGGCACCAGCTAGGGTGTTGGCTCATTCCACTAGGGCCGTGGCGGCCTCCTGGGCGGCGCGTCACGGGGCTCTGGCTGAACAGGTTTGTTGCGCAGCTACCTGGTCCTCTGTCCACACATTTGTGCGGTTCTACAGGTGTCATGTTTTGCCTCCGGGGACGCCCATTTTGGGCGTACAGTTCTCCGGTCAGGCAATCTGAGCGTTCCCTCCCATGGGGGCGGTTTTTGAACATCCCATGGTCCAGTGTCCCCCAGCCCAGACTAAAGAGAAAATAGGATTTTTGGGTACTTACCGTTGAATCCTTTTCTCTGAGTCAGGCTGGGGGACACTGCGTTCCCTCCCTCATGCTCTGCGGTATTGAGTATGAGTTATGATTTTGGGTCGTATTGACCGTCAATTTAATTTTTATTTTTCAGAGTGACAGTGTCACTGAGTATTGCTTTTCCTTACCAGGCACTTTTGAAGTTGTACTGAAGTCGGGGGTTGCAAAGGGGAGGAGTTATAGATTTCAGTGTTAGTGCCAAATCCACGCCTTCCCATCTACAACCCATGGTCCAGTGTCCCCCAGCCTGACTCAAGAGAAAAGGATTCAACGGTAAGTACCCTAAAATCCTATTTCAACGTTGAGTATTTAAAGTCCAATTTATTACGGGGCCCTTTGAATTAGTTACCACAGGATTAGGAAGCTTTGTGGGAAAATGTTATTCGTTCCTTTTGCCCTAAATTCTATTGTGAATCAGATAAAATCATATTAAAAAGCATTTGTCTAGAAATGAATCAGCTGTAACCTTAGTGAGCAGCTTGCCACTATATTGTGTCTTCCCCTGTATATATTGGGAATATAATCATATAGGGAAATGTTTCTGACTAGTATTTTTTTCTAACAGATTTGTTTTTCTGCCTGTTCTTTTACTTCCAGGACAGTTATCTTGTGTACATCTTGAATGAACTGGCAGGGAACACCTTCATGATCTTCTGCAGCACCTGTAACAACACACACCGCGTGGCCCTGTTATTGCGTAGTCTGGGTTTCACAGCCATTCCTCTTCATGGCCAAATGACGCAGGTGAATTTGTTATGGTGGTTTAAATTTTTCCTCTATCTCCAAACTATTTATGTGAGAAACAAGTCCTCTAGTCAAGTGAACATTGACGTTTTGAGACTACAATAGTTGTAATGAAGACAAATAAAGCTATTCTCCACAGCCTCATTTGTTGTGCATGGCTTCTGGCACAGACTTTCTCAAGGGAATCTTGTAAGTCATTTAACCCCTTCACTGCTAAGGACAATTGGGACTTGTCCTTAGCACTAACAATAAAGGAGGATTAAAGCTGCACTCATAGAAAAGATACCAGAAGATGTATAAACATCAATAGATTTAAATTCACAATATGCATGGCTAAGAAAAATGGCTTCCACCGTATATATATAATCTTATGACATACCATTTCCTAATATCTGCTTGACTTCATTTCAAATAGGCTCATCCACTTAGCAGCAAGCACATACTGTTCTGTGATGCATTTTTATTAAGATGTGAATAATGCAGAGATGGCACTTCTGCCAAATGTTAAACTTGTTACCTGTCACAACCTGTGCAGTTCCTCTCTTCTGCCTGGGGTGTTGCTCTCTGCTCTGGTGCTTCTAGCACACAGCTGCTGCAACAAACTGCTGAGATGTACTAGTGTGTGCTAGAAGCACCAGAGCAGAGAGCCGCACCCCAGGCAGGAAAGAGGAACTGCAAGCATTCTGACAAATGCAGGGTGCTAGAATGAACACTACATCAGGAATAGGCAACTGGCACAAGGCAGCCCACGCTAGACACAAATGGCTAGAGGATAGTGCTCATACTTTTTGTGCTGACCACAGGGGACATATCATCCCCAAAGTGCTTTAACATCTTTTGCTTGGCGGGCCCACTTTTTCAGGAAAGCCTGCCTAAATAGATGGCTCTAGACCCTGCAGGGTTTTTGCAGCCTGTTCAAGGGGGGTTCTGTTGAGGACTCTAGTGGGGAGGAATCATTTACTCCTACCTACAGAAGTGACTGGACTATTTCAGGTACTGCAGCATTAGTACGCTCACTGAAGGACTCTGTTTGCCCCTAGATCGGAACCTACTTTTTAAAAATTTCATTTGTAGTGTAACTGCTCAACGAACTAGGGGCCTGATTCAGAGCCGGACGCTATTTGCGCTCGCTCGTTCAGAAAAGGGTGGCTATTCAAATGAACCGTTCGCTCTGTTCACGCCTCTAGGTCTGTACGAGCGAACAAAACATGCGGTCGTTTTTTGGAAAAGTACGCCCCCTGGCCGCTCGCATCCTACGTCATGTCCGCTATTTATTAGATTAATCGAGTACATCGACCAGCGTATGAACTGCTCGCTATTCTTGTGGTTGGTTTTTCCTACCGCAATCTTGCGAGCAGTTCTGACTAAAATAACCAAGTGACGTGGGCAATGACGCTGCTGTATTAATTATGCACACCCTTAAAACGCCCGTTTTGACCTTTAAGCACGCCTGCGTTCTGAATTCCACTCCCCGTTTTCAAGCACCTTCCCCTGTTACCACCCACATACGCCGCCTCCTGTCACTCAAAATAGCAGGCATTCGATATTTAGCGAACAAACGATTTTCGGCCGCACTGACTGGTTCGCGCATGCGTATTACGATCCGTATGCATGCGCAGTTGTGCAAACATCGCTCGGAACGAACGAGCGGCCGCTTACGAGTGGCTCTGAATCAGGCCCTAGGTCAGCTTGCAGCTGTCGCTAAGGCATTGCCTCCATTAATCAATACCTCAGGACATGTGGATTCATCCTTGGTGTTGTGTAGAATTTGTGCTGGACCTTTCAGTGTGGGTTTCCTTAAGCAGGAAATTCCACAAGCAAAGGCATGCTTACAGGCCTCTTTATTTTATATCTCGATGGCAGTACAGGTTGAGTCTCCCATATCCAAATATTCCGAAATACGGAATATTCCGAATTACGGAATAATTTTGGCATGACTGAAATAATAAAACCTTTGATTTTTGATGGTTCAATGTACACAAACTTTGTCTAAGGCACAAATTATTAAAAATATGGTATAAAATTACCTTCAGGCTGTGTGTATAGGGTGTAAATGAAACATAAATTTATTTCATGTATGTACACAAACTTTGGTTGAGCCACAAAATTATTGAAAATATTGTATAAAATGAGCTGCAGGCTATGTGTATAAGGTGCATATAACACATATATGCATTTTGTGTGTATATTGGGGTCCCATTCCCAAGGTATTTCATTATGATATGCAATTATTCCAAAATACGGAATATTCCGTTATCCAAAATACCCCTGGTCCCAAGCATTTTGGATATGGGAGACTCAACCTGTATTAGATTGTAGGGGGAGTGTTTAAGTTGATATAATGCCTCTGGACCCAATGGGAGACTGATTTCCCTGTGTCTTAGCTGGATACTATTCTCCTGTCTTTTTAACAGGGCATGTTTGATCAGGGCTGATAGTATTCCAACAAAATTTAGATAAAATGTTGTGTAAAAGTGTAAATTGCATGTATTTCTTTTTCATCTGATCTGGAGGACACTGGACCATGGGGTTGCTTGAGGGACTGAAGAAGCCTAAAAAAAATAGCCCAGCTTCCCTGGGCACTTAAAGAATAAATAAATACAAAAAAACTGAAGACCATGGGTTGCAGAGGGGAGGAGCTACTCCCTTAAAGTTATACTAGTCTAAGTGCCAGCTCCTTCGGTCCCTCAAGCAACCCCTAGGTCCAGGTCCAGTGTCCCCCAGATGGATTCAGAGAAAACGATTCAACGTAAGTTCAAAAATCCAATTTTTTTTTTTTAAATCAAACCTTAGTAGTACAGTCTGTGGAATCGCCAGTTATCGCCCCTTTGGTACTTTGATTTATTTATATCATGGAATGATCATTATGTAGTTGTTGCTTCCGAACAACACAAAATTCTGTCATGTCAGTGTCATTTAATAAATGAATACAACTAGTAAAATATTGGTGCAATAAGTCAGATAACTTCATATATCACCTAAGTGATACCATAACAATTGGTAATTCAGTTGATTTAAAAATAGAGAGAGAGAGACCCTCTCTCACTCTGTGGTCCTGCCAAAAGGTGTTAATAAATACGCCTGAAACGTTGTTATTTATCTCAGTTTCTTGTAATGAAGGAACATAAGTGAATACCCGTACATGAAAATAGAGAAATGACAGTTGGCTACTGAAGACATCATCCCAGCACAAGAGATTATTTGTTGGGTGAAAATTGCCGTATGCTGCTATTCAGATAAGCTGTCATTTCTCTATTTTCATGTACGGGCATTTACTTATGTTCCTGTGTTTTACATGTAAATCAGATTACATTGTTTCTTCCTGTTCTATATCTTTTATGTACTTTGGATCTGCATTAAAACCTTTCAAACTTCACATGGTTGATGACTTCATGTGGATCATTACAAAAAACTGAGATAAGTGGTTTTAAAAATCAATTTTGGTACGGGTCAACCTATACTTTGATTTTATACACTTTGGTGTTCACATATTATTGCACTAGGAGGCGCTCCTGTCATTTTCTGTATTTTAGGTTGGAGAAGTTGGTGTGCATCAAGATAAGGAGCCTGGCCATCCCATACTAGTGGATTTTCCTGTGCCCATGTCACTGTCTATAGACTTTTGATTTGTTTGTTTTGTGGTACTGGCACAGCGCCAAACTTGGAGATATATTATACATTCATTCATTCTTTCTATTTTATTTTATTTCTGTCCGCAGTGTCCCGCCGGTGGGGAAAACTGCATCCATTCACAGTGCTTGGGGGCTGCCCGGCATGTCTAAGTGCCGGGCACGCCCCCAAGAGTGACGAAAAGGGGAAGTGTCAAAAAAACACGCCCCCTTTTCCTTGGCCTCACACCCTTTTTCGGCACCGGACCTAGACTGGACATAAAATATATATTATGCGCATATACAGTACTGTGCAAAAGTTTTAGGCAGGTGAAGAAATGCTGCAAAGTTTAATTTTGTCAACTAACAAAATGCAAAATGGATGAACAGAAGAATAATCTAAATCAAATAAAAATTTGGTGTGACCACCCTTTGCCTTCAAAACAACATAAATTTTTCTAGGTACACTTGCACACCATTTTTGAAGGAATAATGCCCCAAATGCTAAAGGCATCATAATACAGCCAAATCTCTACCGAGTTCAGCATGTTTCATAAACCCAGGCTGCACCGAACCTCAATTTGCCGGCAGATTTAAAACCGTTTTACATAGGTTGCAAAGTCCAGAAAGTTTTACATTGGCAGATTATATATTTACATAGACAGCTGATACAATAAAGCAAGGTACTTAGCCGTCCAGGAGACCAATACTGAAGCTGCAGGGGAGGAGGTGTGTAGTCATGTGCAGGATAATGTAGCAGTCCCTACAGAGGAAAAGGCATCTGTGTATCCCCTGCTGTAGCCAGGACACGGAGACTGTACTGATGCTAGAGGGGAAGTGCAGTGCTGGAAGCTCCGCCCACTCCCCCCGTCACAGAGTACTCTCCATTGTGAGGGAAACGTCTGGTCCAGCCCGACTGACCCGGCCAGGCTGTCACATGGGCGCTTCCACTGTTGCATTTGAGGGGAGCCACCGCAAAACCCCACATCATGGCAGCTGCCATCCGGGACTGCGTTACCCTCCACCCTCTAAAAGGGCAACCACGAATGCCGGTCTTAGACTCACCAAAGACCGGGGTGCACTTCTACAAGCAGCACACGGACACCTAGAGCTAATAAGTGAAATAAGATTACAAATAAAATGAAAAATCCTAAAGCTACCGCAAAGAGCTGCCCAGCATCCTTCTAAACCATGCCCTACTCCTAAGGCACTTAAAAAACACTGGAATTGTGGGATCGCAGGGGGGAGGAGCTTTCTCGACGGTACTGTCGATACCTCGTCCGCCGCTCTGGTAGAACATTAGGTTGTTGGGCATGATGGTCTTCTCCTTAGAGACAGGTTCAGTAGGCCAGGCTCCACACTTTGGGAGTTCCACTGGGTACTTCTCCGTCTCAGTTTCTCGTTCAGTCCAACAGCACTCGTCACTCCCCATTGGTGGATGGTTTTCGTTCTTCCCCCTCCAAGTTCAATCCTTGGTCCCTCTGGATTGGCTCCTTGTGACCACGGATGCAAGTGTCCTAGACTGAGGAGCCGTGAATTTGCTCTTTCTACTTCAGGGTCCATAGGCGGTCCACAGGGTTGACCTTGGGGTATAGCTGGATCTGGATCCATCGGCACCACGCAGTTAAAGCTTTAGCTGCTCCCAGGATGCACTTGGGTCCATCCTCTATACCCCGCCCCCGAGCCACAGGCACCTCAGTTTGAGTTGGTGCCCGGCCGGAGTCGGGTCACCCTGCGCAGGGGGGCTGCAGGAGCAGCCCCCAGACGCCAACGCTGCCGCTCTTATTCCCCGCTGTCGCCGCGATGCCAGTATCGCACTGGGGATCGCGGCGGGAGGCCAGAGTCCGTACTAGCCGGACTCTGGGGACCTCCCTGGACTGCTGCCGGGGACAAGGTAAGCCGCGAGTCGCCGATTAGCGGCGGCTCACGGGTATTGCCACAAATGCAGTCCTTTGCCCCCGGTTCTAGGGGACAGACCGGGGGCTGCTAGCGGTGGCGGCGGTCTCCCCCTCTGCGGAGGAATACCCCGTGGGACCACTAGACCACCAGGGATTTCAACGGGAAGCCGGCAAGCCCTGGGGTTAATTGCTAGCCAGGGGAGGAAGCCTTCCCTGTTTAGCGGCTCCTCCCCTCAGCTCAGCGCGCCTTTCAGCACGTAGTCTGCCGTCGCGGAGCTGCAGATTCCTCGGCCACTCCTCCTCTGAGTCTCTGGGGGCCATTTTCTTGTGGCAGCGCAGATACTCTCAGGGAGCACGCGGACCGATACCACTGTGTACCTCTCCCCCGATCAAGGACAGTGTACACAGCGCTATAGCCCTCCCAGACACTGAATCTGGGAGGTTGATTGTAGTGGAAAGGTGCAGTGAGTATATCTTCTCTGCATGGTATGTGACTTGCTAGTGCTGCCTGTCTGTGCTTATTTCTACTTACTGTCAGCTTATACCTATCCCTTTACTTCTCCTACAAGCCCTACAGGTGTGTGGGGGAGGGGCGTTTCTACAGACCTCACCTATATAAATCACGTATTTGTGAGGTCCGTCAAATACAGTTGTGTGCTACACAGTACCCAATTGTGTGCTATTGTTCAGCACACTGGTGAGTGCACTTGATTCGGCTCTGTTGCCAGATATATTTATTTAATATATTTTGTCATGTCGGACGAGGAGATTGAGAACTCCGTCGCTCCGGTGTTGGTCTCCTGCGGACGCTGTTCTGCAGCAGTGGATAGGGAGGATTTGTCACAGGATGGCCTGTGTAGACGGTGCCAGGTGGTTCCTGGCCCATCAAAACCTCCTATGACGCAGGAACCACCATGGGCGATGTTTTCTCAGGTGCTGGTGTCTATTGCGGACCGTCTGTTGGTCCCGACTGCGGTTCCTACTATGGCGTTGCCCCAGCCGGCCGGCCCCCATTCCCTGGGTGTTCCGCAGTTATTGCGCAGCCCCCCCCGGGTCTCAGTCTGTTGGTCCTTATGCGGGGTTGCCTATGTATATACAGGCTTCCCCTGTGACGCAGCAGTCTGTGGTGCCCTTCCATGCTCCTATGGCGGCTCCTCCACCCTGGGTGGATGTGCTCTCCAACTCCGTACAAAATTTGGCGGCCGCGTCTTCGGCTTTTCAGTCTATGTTGCAGTCTGACGTGCCTTCTAGGGCATCAAACCGCACACTTATGGCGCAGGCGGCACATGTATCGGACTCAGAGGGGTCCTCAGATGATGGGGAGGTTCCTGATGACACTGACTCGGACACATCGGTCCAGGAAGTGGATACCAAGTCGTCCATTAATGTGCGAGCACTGGTTAGGGCGGTGCGAGCCATTCTCCTAATAGAGGATGAAGCACCAGCTCCTAAGTCGAAATATCCTAGTTTAAAAAAAAAAGCTAAGGTGGCTTCTGCGGTGTTTCCCCTGTCTGATCAGTTGACGGATCATATGGCGGTGGCTTGGCAGGCGCCCAGTAAGAGATTCCTACCTCAGAAGCGGTTGGCTTCTAATTACCCCTTTCCTGAGGCACATTGTAAAAAATGGGAAACTCCACCGGCGTTGGATTCTCACGTCACCCGTTTAATACGGAGCGCTACTTTGCCATTACCGTCTATATCCTCGCTGAAGGATCCCACGGACAGGAAAGTTGAGACTTGCTTAAAGTCCATTTACTCCCTCTCAGGGGCAGTGGCCCGACCGTCCATGGCCATCTCCTGGGTGGCCAAGGCCATTGAGGGATGGGCCAACGCATTGGAGGATACCTTTCCGGACGACGCTCCGGATGTCCAGAGGGCGTTGTTGGGACAGATGAGGGACGCTGCTACGTACATTGGAGAAGCCTCTTTGGATGCTAGTCTGCTGACTTCTCGGGTATTGGCTGCAGCAGTGTCTGCCCACCGATCCTTATGGCTGAGGTCCTGGAGAGCGGACTCCGATTCAAAGAAGGGCCTGGAGGCCTTACCTTTCAATGGAGAATTACTATTTGGTCTGGACTTGGACAAAATAGTGGATACCCTGGCTAAATCCAAGTCAGCTTTCCTCCCTTCAGCGGCAACGCCTGGCAAGGTCCGGAGCTCGGCTTTTCGTTCCTTTTGGGTTCAGGGTAAGGCAAAAGGTCAATCCTTTCCGAGACAGTCGGCGGCTAAGACCACCTCTAAACCCAAGAAGCAAGCCTGGAGTGCTCGGCGCCCTTCTTCCAAGCAGGAAGATAAACCCGCGGCCTGATGGGACGGGCCTCCCTCTGGGGGGCCTCAGAGTGGGAGGCCGACTTCTCCAATTCGCCCAGTGTTGGCACAATACCACCACAGATGCCTGGGTTCGAGAAGTAGTCTCTCAGGGGTACGCCCTGTCTTTTCGGGTCAGGCCGCCCCGCCAATTTTTTTGCACGAGTCCTTCTCTGGACAAGACCAAAACTTCCCAGATTCAGGTGGCTATACAATCCTTGCTACAAGCAGGGGTCATTGTTTCCGTTCCGCAATCTCAACGCGGGACGGGGTACTATTCCACTCTGTTTCTGATACAGAAGCCCAATGGTTCTCATCGCCCTATCCTGAATTTGAAGTCTCTGAACAAATATCTCAGGGTTCCCAGGTTCAAGATGGAAACGTTACGTTCCATCATTCCGGCGATGGAACCTGGGGATGACATGGTCTCCCTGGATATCCAGGACGCCCATTTTCATGTGCCCATAGCATCGGCACACCAGAGGTATCTGAGGTTTGCTATCCTGCAACATCATTACCAGTTTCGGGCGTTGCCTTTTGGCCTTTCCACGGCTCCGAGGGTGTTCACCAAGGTGATGGCAATTATGGCCGCCCACCTTCGGGACCAGGGCATACGGCTGCTGCCGTATCTGGACGATCTTCTTCTGCTGGCGGGCTCCCCGGAGGTACTTCTTCGACATCTCCACCTGACCATTGC
The DNA here is from genome assembly GCA_031769625.1 of Taudactylus pleione. Taxonomy (NCBI): domain Eukaryota; kingdom Metazoa; phylum Chordata; class Amphibia; order Anura; family Myobatrachidae; genus Taudactylus; species Taudactylus pleione. The sequence continues at coordinate 2,862,951 of JAUIMM010000079.1, read as the reverse complement.
TTGTCTTCAGGCAGACGGGTGGTTGATAAATTGGAAGAAGTCATCTCTGATCCCATCACAACGAATGGTTCATTTGGGAGCCCTTCTGGATTCTCATCAGCAAAGGATTTTCCTGACTCCGTAAAAGGTGTCTTCCCTACAACTGCGGGTACACAGTTGCCTGAGCAGTGCCAGGGTGTCGGTACACTTGGCCATGAGAGTCCTAGGGTCCATGGTGTAGGCATTCGACATGGTGGAATTTGCCCAGTTCCATTCCAGGCCCCTGCAGGGGCAGATTCTATCGGAGTGGAACGGGTTGCCTCACCGGATCCGATCCCAGACACTGGTCTTGTCCTCGGAAGTGCGCCAGTCTCTAGCTTGGTGGCTTCAGCCAGCTCATCTCATCGAGGGTCGCCCCTTTTGGATCCCGGACTGGGTTCTGCTCACAACAGATGCCAGTCTCCGGGTTGGGGGGCAGTGACCAGCTCGTTGTCTCTTCAGGGCCGTTGGTCTGCGGAGGAAGCGGTTCTTCCCATAAACGTGCTGGAGCTGCGGGCCGTGTACAGGGCTCTGCTGTCGTCAGGCACCGCTCTTCACGGAAGGGCAGTGCAGGTGCAATCAGACAACGCCACCACGGTGGCGTACATCAATCACCAGGGAGGAACTCGCAGCCGAGCTGCAATGTCAGAGGTGTCTCAGATCCTGGCTTGGGCTCCGATCTCAGGAGCTTGTCCGTCGACGCTCCATTCCCTCTACCTCAGCGTCGGGACCTGCTGTCTCAGGGGCCTTGCCTTTACCCAGATCTGGGTCGGCTGTCTTTGACGGCGTGACTCTTGAGACAGCCGTCTTAAGGTCCCGGGGCTTTTCAAGCTCTGTCATTGGTACCATGCTGAGGGCGCGTAAACCTCTGCGCGGATTTACCACAGAGTGTGGCACACCTATTTTCAGTAGTGTGAGTCCAGAAACTTTGATCCTCAGGTGTTCAGGGTTTCTAGAATTTTTGCATTTCTGCAGTCGGGTCTTGACCTGGGCTTACGTCTTGCTTCCCTGAAGGTTCATGTATTGGCTCTCTGTGTGGTTCCAACGTAGAATCGCTACACTGCCTGACGTTCATACCTTTTTTCCAGGGTGTTCTTAGAATCCAGCCTCCCTTTGTGCCTCCAGTGGCTCCGTGGGACTTGACGTTGGTTCCTCGGGTCCTGCAGGGACCTCCTTTTGAACCTCTTGAGTCGGTTGATCTCAGGTGGTTAACACGCAAGACTGTGTTTCTCCTGGCAATTGCTTCGGCCAGGAGAGTATCCGAGTTGGGGGCACTTTGCTGTAGTCCCCCCTTCTTAATTTTTCACCAGGACAGAGCAGTGCTTTGCACCCGTCCTGAGTTTTTGCCTAAAGTTGTCTCTTAAGTTCCACATCAATCAGGAAATGGTGGTGCCAGCTTTTCAGTCCCCTGATCTTACAGCTGGCGAGGCTTCGTTGGACGTTGTCCGTGCTCTAAGAATTTGTTGATCGAACTGCTTCTGTTAGAAGGTCCGATTCGTTGTTTGTCCTCTTTGGTTTTCATAAGAGGGGTTGGCCTGCCAACAAACAAACCTTAGCCCGTTGGCTTTGTTCTGTTATTAGGGAGGCTTATGTACAGGAAGGTTTGCCTGTTCCGGCCTCTGTTAAGGCTCATTCCACTCGGTCTGTGGGTCCTTCTTGGGCTGCTAGATGTGGTGCCTCCGCTGTTCAGCTGTGCAAGGCAGCCACTTGGTCTTCCATTCAGATGTTTTTGAGGTTTTATGCGTTTGACACCTTTGCCTCTCAGGATGCATGCGTTGGGCACAGGATTCTCCTTTCTGCACAGGAGCGTCCCCGCCCTTAGTTGAACTGCTTTGGGACATCCCCAAGGTCCACCCTATGGACCCTGAAGTAGAAAACAAGAGATATGGTAAGAACTTACCTTTGTTATCTCTGTTTCTACGAAGTCCATAGGGTCCACAGGGCGCCCGCCCGGACGCACCTGGCTTCAAAAGGGCTGTGTTGCTGGTCACCGGTTTTCCGTCTCCCTTTTCTGTGAGTATGGTTTTCTTGTGTGTTCCAGTCTTCCTTCTCTCTGTTTAGTCTCCTCCTCCGGCCTGGGCTACTTACCAACTGAGGTACCTGTGGCTCGGGGACGGGGTATAGAGGAGGATGGACCCAAGTGCATCCTGGGAGCAGCTAAAGCTTTAACTGCGTGGTGCCCGTGGATCCAGATCCAGCTATACCCCAAGGTCAGCCCTGTGGACCCTATGGACTTCGTAGAAACAGAGATAACAAAGGTAACTTCTTACCATATCTCTTGTTTTTGGCTCCAGGGTTTTTGGTCGCCATCTGCAACAACTCGGCTGATCCATGGGCTTGAGCTACAACACACTTTTCTGGCTCTCTTGAGGCCATCTCCGTCCTCACTGGCTGGCCAGTTCGCAGTCATTCAGACAACTGCACTGCAGCAGCATATGTATGTCATCCGGGAGGCACAAGTGCGCGATGGCGGTGGCAGTTCAAATCTTTTCCGGGGTGGAGATTTACATTCCGACTCTCTAAGCAGTGGTTATACTGGTAGCGGAAAATTAAACTGTGGGCTTCCTCAATAGAACTACGTTTCTCCCGAGGCTGTAGTCTCTCCATCCAGTGGTCTTCCTACAGTTCGTCCAGACCTTCCATGGGTGGATCTCATGGCCTCTCGACCCGGTTCAGAGTTCCACAATTTTGTGAGAGATCCAGGTATATACTGGCTTCCGCAGTGGATACCTTTATGGTTACGTGGATTTTTTTATCTAGCGCATCCGTTTCCGCTGGCTCTGCGGTTTCCTCAAGTCTCCAGGCGTGTCACGGCTTACCGAGTGAGGGTAATCCTTGTGGCTCCAGGATGGCTAGGCTGGTCAGGGTACGCGGACATTCTCTACAGGTGTGTAGGTCTCGGTTGCTGTCTTCCACTGCGACCAGACATGCTGCGACGAGGTCTGTTTCCTACACGAGGATCTTCCTTGGTGGGGTTTTCACGACCTGGGTTTTGTGACCAAGCGATTTTTCTGAAGGTTTTTCTTTCTCTATGTTCCCTACTATCCTGTGAGCCCGGACACCATTTCCATCTCGCCCTTACCTCCAGGGTTGTAAGCTTTACCTCTGGTGGTGATTCATGCCTCCACGTTTTCGCCTCTCCCGTTCTTAGCCTTCCTTATTGCAATTATTGTGGCAGGTGATACATTAGTTGATACAACATTTGTTTTTACGTGATACATTGATGCAGAGTTAATTTTATATCCAAAAATAAATAGAATATAGACATGTATGGATATCAGCATTGTATATTTTTATCTTCAATAAATAAGTTATGAAATTATACGTAATTCATGTTTAACATGTGTTACTAGCGTCATCCCACCTATATTTATTGCACTTTTTACCCAGCGTTTGGCTTTTTCTTTCGAAGGTCCAAACACATTTTACTGTGTGCTGCGTATTCAACCAGCGGCGGAGCTGTGGATCTTAATTTAGTCCTATCTGCCCCCTCTCAGGATCCATTGTTGTGTTCAGTGGACCTTCAGTTAGTTGATTGAAAGCGGGTCTTCCTTCCCTCGGCATAGCTCCGTGTTTAGGGTTTGCAAGCCACCTTTTCTTGTCTTCCATGAAGATTATGCGGTTCTCCATACAATTTTTTTCGTTCCAGCCGACACTTGTTCACAGTTCTTCTTTGGCGAATTCCTGGGACTGGGTTGATCTGGCTCTGCTAGTTATACTGAGCTCTGCAGATTTCCTTGTACAATGCTTCTTGAGTACGCCGCTCTGTTCTCTTCGTTTTGACTACTCAGCAGATCCTTGCACATTGGATCCGCTCAGTCATCACTCAAGCCTATTCTGGTGCGGGCAGCAAGATATTATAGGCAGAGTGACACAGATCTTTAGCAGCACAGGTCCGTTGTGCGGCTTGTCCCCTGTCCGCATGTTTGCTACTTTTTAAGTTTTCAGGTTTATTCTGCATCCGGCCCACTTGGGGCGTACAGTTCTCAGGTCAGGCAGCCTGAGCATTCCCTCCCATGGGGGCAGCTTTTGAATGTCCCATTGTTCAGTTTTGCTCAGCCTTGCTGCAAGAGAAAATAGTATTTTTGGTCAATTTTACTGTTGAATCCTTTTCTCTTAAGCAGGCTGATGAGCACTGTGATCCCTCCCTCATGCTCAACCGTGCGAGGTTTTGGTTCTTGACCTTCTTTGTTGTTTTTTTTTTTTTTTTTTTTTTGTTTTCCCTACTGGTTTTTTCGGTTGTTCTAAACAATTTCACGGGGTTCCTTCTACTCCCCTCTGGACTTTTTTTTTTTTATAAAGAAGTACTAGAATTGTGGTATTGTGGGGAGGAGGAGCTTAGGAATTAAACTACAGTTTACATTAAGTGTCAGCTCCAGCCCCAAACCTACAATCCCGTAGTCCAGTGTTTCCCAGCCTGCTTAAGAGAAAAGGATTCAACGGTAAGCTGACCAAAAATCCTATATTTTCTTTGTGCTTCTTCAAAAGAGCTTGAACAGCACATCTTAAAACCCCAGTCTGCTTTAATCTTTGCCTGGGTGAGAACTTGCTGATACAGTATAACTACCTTGTGTCTTGTTGTGCTCAATCTTGCCATGGTGTATGACCTGTGACATGAAACTGTTTTCCACAACCTCACCTTTGTAGCACAGCTTGGCTGTTCCTCACCCAGTTTTAAGCCTCCTACACAGCTGTTTGAATCAGGCCCATAGTCATTAACTGAAACAGAGTTGGGAAGAGAGTGAGATATCTCTCTCAATTGTGAACAAACCATATTGCAATGCAAGGGGTGTAAATACATAAAAAAAAATTACATGTGGGGTAAATACTGGCTGATTTTGCATGTAGCCCACAAATACTGCACAGCTTTATTATTGCTCTACAATTTAGATGTCAGTTTGGAAACACTCCTCCCAAATCTAACACACTCTGCACATTTTAAATCTGCCCCACCTGCAGTGCAGCATGGTTTCACCAAGATGATCAGTTGAGAGAGATATCTCACTCTATTCCCAAGTCTGAATCGGGCCCTATGTTTCAACCCTCATATGAAAATGATCATTATCACCTGTTTGGTATGATTGGTTAATCATACACCTGACTCTAATCCTACAAAATCCCTGACTTTGTGCGTCTACCTTGCTGTTTTGAAGACAAAGGGTGGTCACAGCATATATTGATTTGATTTAGATTTCTCTTCTGTTCATTCACTTTGCATTTTGTTAATTGATACAAATAAACTATTAACACTTCTTTATCATCAAGGCTGGGGGACACTGGACCATGGGATTGTCTGTTGGGGCTGGAACAAGCACTTAATGACACTGTAGCTTTAATCCTAGCTCCTCCCCCCTGCAATCCCATCATGCCAGTCATCTTTAAGTGCCTAAGACTATAGGGCACGTTTTGATGGGCTGCTACGCAGCGCCTGTAGGTAGCTTATTTTATTTTGTAATGTTTTTCAGTTTGTCCAGACTCGCTATACCTAGTTTTATTTATTTTTTTTTTTTTCTACCAGGGAACTTCCTTGGTTGCTTTTCGCACCTGTGCTTCTGAGCCTGGGGGTGAGGACGCTACAGGGGTTTCTCTCCCGGGGTTTGTACTGGGCTACAAACTGGACTCTGTTTCCATCTCATGCTTACCTCAGGGTTTGGAAATTCTACCTCTTGTGGGGTAACTGTTTCAGGGTGTCAGGGCCTTCCTTCGGATGGGTCGGGAGGTCGGCTGACATTTGTGTGTCGTGAAGTTATAGGTTTTAGCCCTGTCATTTTCCTTGCAGCTACATTTGACCTTCTTCCAAGGGTCCAGACCTTGTTGACAGCATGTGCTGCGCCTTGGCCATAGTTTCATCCATGGGTGAAACTGTGGTCTTCTTAAACTAGTCTCCTGGGACTATCACATAGGCTCCAATAGGAGTTGTTGCATTCCTGACAATTTCAGTCCGTTCCTGGGAAGCGGTCCTGCCTTCGGCATAATTGCGTGTTTGCTAGTCTTCCATAGGCGGTTCCACATACACTTTTACGACTCTAGCCAACACTGTTTTCTAATGTTGTCCTTCCGGTACTTCCTCCTTTGGTGAATCCTCGGGACTGGGATGATCTAGCTCTGTTTGTAGGCTGACCTCTGCAGTTTTCCATGGACGTGTCTTCTTTGATACACCGCACTGTTCTTTGCGGGTTTCTTATGGAACAATGGTTGGCCAGCTGGTTAGCAGGCCTTCAAGAGGTGAATCAGCTCAGTTATTCTACAGCCTATTCTGGTACAGGTTGATCGTCACCAGACTGGGGCATCAGCGCCTTATATTATGGCGGCTGCGATATCTTTGGCAACATGGCGCGGGCTTCAGAAACACAGGTCCACTGTAAGTAGATCTGGTCCAGTCCGCTCGTTTGGCCACATTTGCGTTTCAGGTTATTTTGCCTTCGGCGGCGTCCCCTTGGGCGTGCTAGTCTCCGGTCAAGCAGCCTGAGCGTTCCCTCCCCTGGCGCAGCTTTTGAACGTCCCATGGTCCAGTGTCCCCCAGCCTTGATGGTAGGTACTTACCGTTGAATCCTTTTCTCTGAATCAGGCTGGGTGTGACACTGCGTTCCCTCCCTCACGCTCAGTCGTGTGAGGTGGTTCTTTCTTGACGGGTCTTTTCCCTACTGGATTGGTTTAGTAGTTCTAAAACCGTTTCATGGGGTTCCTGCTACTCCTCTCCGGGCTCTTTTAAAAAAAAGTACTGGAGCTAGAAGCTAGGATTAAAGCTACAGTGTCATTAAGTGCCTGCTCCAGTCCCAACCGACATGGTCCAGTGTCCCCCAGCCTGATTCAGAGAAAAGGATTCAACGGTAAGTGCCCAAAAATCTGTATTTTTTAAAGCATTCTTTGCAGCATTTTTTCCACACCTGCCTAATTTTACACAGTACTGTATATCAGTTATTTTTATAATTTTTATAGTAGAACATAAATTTCACATTAAAGTTGGTTTTCCTTTGGCGCCTACCTCGGCTTCACATAATTTAGGCATTCGAAACACTAACTTTTCTAAAGTTTCTTAAATTAAGCCTTTCCATGCCTCGTTTAGACGTTACCATAAGATTGTAGTAGTTGTTGCAGCCAAATTCAACCCAGAGTTTGTCAATGGCATTGAGATCAGGTGACTGAGGAGGCAATGTCATAATTTGTAGAACTTTATGCTTTCTCCTTCATCAACACTGCAGTTCAAGATACTGGGGTATAGATGTTGGTAGAGTCGAGGGGTATGCTCCAGGGGGCGACAAGCTTTTAGCTCCCCTTTCCCAAACCCTAAGCCGGTAGACAAACCAGTGGTGTGACAGGCTTCCGTCCTTCCTGGGGAATTTCAAGGTGGGTGTCCGCGTTCTGCGGTTCAAGGAGGTTTGGCTTCACACTTGTTCTGACACTTGGGTCCGCAATCTTGTATCCCACAGTTACAAGATAGTTTGCTTCTTTTCCTCCAGTTCTTTTTTTCACTACAGGGCTCCCAGTCGATCCTCTAAAACAGTGGTTCTCAAACTCTGTCCTCAGGATCCCACACAGTGCACGTTTTCCAGGTCACCCAGCAGGTACACAGGTATATTCGTTACTCACTGACACATTTTTAAAGATCCACAGGTGGAGCGAATTTCACCTGTGATTCTGTGAGGAGAAATGGAAAACCACACCTGTTTGGAGTCCTGAGGACTGACTTTGAGAACCTGTGCTCTAAAACAGCTAGTTGTACAACAGGTAATCGACAGGCTCGTAGACCCTTTATCCGTGCCAGTCTTCTCAAAGGACTCAGGGATTCTACTCGGATCTGTTTGTGATTCCGAAGCCGGATGGATTAGTCCGGCCCATTTGAATCTCAAGTTCTTGAATCACTGCCTATTGTTTCACAGATTCAAGATGGAATCCCTTCATTCAGTCAATGCGGTGTTGGAAGTCGGCAGAATATCTGGTATCCCTGGACATTAAAGATGCGTATCTACACATTCCGATTTGGGGGCCACACCAAGCATTCCTCCGATTTGACATCAAGGTGTCCCATTTTCAGTTTCAGGCTCTACCCTTCGGCCTGTCGTCTGCTCCCAGGGTATTCACCAAGGTGATGGTGGTGAAGATTGCACATGTTAGGTCTCAGGGAGTGACTATTTGCTCCTTATCTAGACAACCTGCTCATAAAGGCTCTGTCGGCGGAAAGACTACTAGAACACAGGTCTCTCACTCATAAGATACTCATCCAGCTGGTCTGAATAGTGAACTTCCAGAAGTCGTAGTTGGTGCCGTCACAGCGTCTTCAGTTTCTGGGGATGATTCTGGACACCTCTACAATGGGTGTTCCACCCACTGGACAGGGCTCAAGTGATTCAGAAAGTGGTTTGCTTGGTACTCAAGCCAAGGCGTGTGTTGTTGCACCTCTGCATCTGCCTTCTGTTCGGCAGATTTCATTCCAGGCCATTCCAGTTGGATCTCCTGTCTCAATGGGGGGGGTCACATCTTCACTAACTATATATATATATATATATATATATATATATATATATATATATATATATATATAATAAGACACAATCTGCCGGTGCTTCGGTGCATCCAGTAGCATAAGCGATATCCAGAAGGAATGTATGTATTCTGTCCTGACGACGGGGTGGTAACCTCGAAAACGTTACAGAATATACATCGTTTTTTCTTGTTGCTGTCTCCGAGTGCCAGTTCTTTTTCTATCTATATATATATATATATATATATATATATATATATATATATATATTAGAATATATATATATATTAGAATATATATATTAGAATATATATATATTAGAATATATATATATATATATATTAGAATATATATATATATATATATATATATATATATTAGAATATATATATATATATTAGAATATATATATATATATATATATTAGAATATATATATATATATTTTAGAATATAAATAACTTGTCTGTGTGCTGAAGCGGAAAAGGTTTGCTATGTTTTTTTGCTTCTCTGAAGCTCAAGACCGTGGCTTCCCAGCAGTTCCCAGGGTACAGCCTGCCAATTTCTGCAATCCCGAGACATTAGAGTGCTGTGGGTTATTGAAGGTTTATGTCCTTCAAACTGTTAATTTGGGGCTAAGGGGTTATTTATTCTCTAAAAAAGTTGCTTGTATTCGGTTATATGTTGCCTTTAATAATTTTGGCATTTCGTAATAGAACCTTTTTATAAAATGATTAACGTGACACAAACCTTTTTACTAAGCACATATGAAAGTCGGACTTAATCACAAAATGTGGTTCTTGCTTTTTGCAGAACTTGAGATTTCTATAACAAACTGTTAACCTGGCCTATATGATTTTTTTTTTTTTTCTTTTTTTACTTCTCAATCAGTAGTTTTGTTCCTGTTCTCTTTTCCTGCAGAATAAAAGGCTAGGGTCTCTGAATAAATTCAAGGCAAAATCCCGCTCAATCCTCCTGGCTACTGATGTTGCAAGTCGAGGGCTTGATATTCCACATGTGGACGTTGTTATAAACTTTGACATCCCAACCCATTCTAAGGTGAGTGATTGTATCAATGCTATGTTAAGCCTTATGTTTTTTGACTTAAAGGATTTTCAGAACTCTATGCTAAAACAGATCTCTCATTTGACCAGGAAATGATTCATGTGTCCCTGCTTTAAAAGGGTCTCATGATTGGTTGTAAGTGCCGCATTCATCATATCCAATTATGTGACTCCCTCATTGGAATTGCGTTTCCCTTCTCTGTGTACCGTTGTTAGATTTTGCAGTTAGAGTGATGGCAGTCAAACACATTTATGTAATAAGGATTTAGGGGGGAATTCAATTAGCCCCGATAATTTCTCCGGGGTGAATTTTTTATTTTTTTATTTTTTTTATTTATAACTTCAGGCAATTCAATTAGAGCCCTTTTTTTCGACCGAAAAATGATCTGTTGGGCAAATACACACAGAATCCATGATAAGTTCATGGACCTATGCGTTTTTGTGGGTGACTTGCCAAAAACAGGCTAATTATAGGGGATTTTCTTTTGGAGCCTGTTGAGGTCCTGAAAAAAATTCCCTATAAGTGGCTGCAGACTACCGTACTTCAGGGCTAATTGGATAGCCCCGGGACATCAATTAGCGTACGGTATATCTCCTTCAACCACTAGGGGACACTGGAGTTTCGACACTGGGGTATAGACATGGCTCGAGAAGAGCCTGGCACTTTAAGAATCTCTAAAGATGTGACTGGCTACTCCCCTCTAAACCCCATCAGCCCCAGTTTTAAAAATGTGCCCAAGATAGTCTGTAGCACAGTGGGCTGACTCTTGCCCTATTGGTTTTTATTTTCAATTTATATTTATTTGAAACCCAATTTTTTATGAGGACCGCCTGCCTGCTACGTGGGAGCCGCTGGGGAGAGCACCGCAATGGCTACTGCTGCCAGTGTCCTATGCTCTAATAAGGACAAAAGATAGGAGACTTCAGTCTCAGTGAGGCCCGCCACAGCAGAAGTGTGAACTTGTGCCCGGGTCCTCACTCCTTAAGCCCAGCACCCCAGCTGCAGTAGAATCTATGAGTATTATCAGTCTGGGCTTTAGTGTGGCACCTTGATAGAGAGGTAGGGGTTGGAAAGTGCGCTCTCCATGTGAGTGCAATGGTGGTGTGGGTGTCTGGGAATATTGTGTAGTAGCTAGTGTGCTGGAGTGGGGGTGGGGTGTGGGATGTGGAATAAATGAGGCAGACACAGATGAGGAGGCCAAATGTTTTATTGGAGTAGTCACAATGCTTCTCCTATGTGGTCCCGGGCAGAGGAAGGTGTGGTGGTGGTTGGGGGAGATAGACTGGGGAGGTGGGTTGACCCTTTCAGGGGGCTCCTTGCTGTGCGGTTCAATAGACCAGCACGTTTCCCCTGCTGGATCTTTGGTCAACAGTCTTGTGGAGTCTCAGGTGGTGGGAGGGTGGAGAAAGGGGGAGGTGGCAGCAGGTGTGTGGGGGTGTAAGCACTTTTGCGGCTTCCCCTGGGTTTGTCAGAGTCTCGAAGTCTGATACCTACCGGTAGGATTTGGCCTAAGGTGGATGCGGCCGTGGAGGTTAACGTTGTTGCAAATCTGTGCTGTATGGATGGACTGCTGCCGTTGCAAAGTTGGGTTGCTGCTGTTCAGGGGAGGAAATCACCTTGTCTGTGGAGGTCAGCGACCGGGTGGTGGTGTTGGGTGGTTAATGCGGCTGTAGATTCTGCTGCTGCTGCCGGGCCACTGAAGCGGGGTTTGGGTGCCGCTTTGGGAGCCGGAGGTGGATGAGGAGACTGGCTGAGGTGGGGGTTGGTCTGCCCGGGAAGGGCTGGTTGAGGTAGCCCTTGGGTGTGCTGAGCTAGATAAGGAGCTAATCAGAAAATTGAGGCGGCGCTCACACCAGCGCGTGCAGGGGCAGGGAAAATGGAACGGCTTGGATCACCGGAGGTCCCCATGGGGATGAGGAGCATCGGTGGGGGTTGGCCGTGGTTCTGGAGTGTGGGGGTGTAGGAGTCTCCAACACATTTCAGCAGGGGTTCAGTCTTCTTCAAGGAGGTAATCAGAATGGCAGAGTAGGAGTGGGGTTTATGTACTTTGCTTCCTGGTTGTCATGTGATGTGGGAGGGTGGGGTGAGTGTGTGCGTGTGTTGATTGGTGACTAATGCTGCTGAGTCATGGGGTTGGGTGGGGCCAGGGTGTGTCCGGTCACGTGTTACGGTTTGTCTGAAACTAGTGGAACATATCCAGAAATCTGCGGTATACCTGGGAGAAGCTTCGCATGATATAGGCCAGGTAGGCTCTAGTGTTTCAGCCTCTGCAGTTGCCGCTCGTCCAGCCCTGTTGTTATGGTCCTGGCAAGCGGATGCGCAATCTGTGCGTGCGGTGGAAGGCCTTCCATTTACAGGTGATATAATCTTTGGTCCTGAGCTAGACAAATTGATCTCTCTAGCCACGGGTGGGGAAAGCACCTTTTTGCGTTTCTTCTGCACCAACTCCACGCAAGTCCTACAAAGGGCCTTCCTTTTGTTCCTTTCGCACCTCTGCTACATTCCATGGTAAACCCAGGGGCTCTTCAGAAGCTATCAGAGGAGGTCGAGTTAAAGGATGCCAGGCTGCCAGCTTCCGTCGTCCCAAGCCTGCCGACAAGCCTGTCGCATGAATGGCTCCTGTCCCACCTGGGGGACCCCATGGTGGGTGCTCGTCTTGGTTCAGACCTCCGCAAATCGCATAAGTCATGTTCGGACTCCTGGGTTTGCAGCTTAGTCGGTCAAGGCTACAAAATCGATTTTGCCTTTCCCCCTCCAGTTTTTTTTTTTTTTTTTTACCACAGGTCTTCGGAAACGACTTATCCTTCAGCAGGCAATAGACAGGCTTTTGGCTGCAGGGGTCCTGGTTCCGGTTCCAACTCCCCAATGGACCCAGGGCTTTTCTGTTCGACCCATCTTGAACCTCAAATCTTTCTGTCACACCACAGATTCAAGATGGAATCCCTCCATTCTGTGATTGCGGGATTGGAAGAGGCAGAATATCTGGTTTCATTAGACATCAAGGATGCGTATCTTTACATCCCCATTTGGAAACCGCATCAAGCTTTTCTTCGCTTTGCGATTCTGGATTCCCATTATCATTCCCATATCAGTTTCAGGCCCTGTCGTTTGATCCAGCGTCTGCTCCCAGGGTCTTTGGCAATCACCGGCATTACCTTGGTAATCTTCGCTCACATGGACTGAACATTGTTCCATGCTTGGACGACCTTCTAATCAAAGCCCCGAGTAATTTGGAACAGGTAGCTCTGACACACCAGTTCCTCATTCAGCACGGCTGGATCATCAGTCCCAGTTGATTCCATCTCAACGGCTTCATTTTCTGGGAATGATTCTGGACACTGTGTTCCTGCAAATTTTCCTTCCTCTGGAAAAGGCACAGGCTATACAGGAATTAGTATGTTTGGTCCTCAAACCCAAACTTGTTTCTGTCCACCTTTGCATCAGGCTCCTATGCAAGATGGTGGCATCCTCTGAGGCCATCCAGTTCGACAGGTTTCACTCCAGGTTCTTTCCTTTTGGACCTGCTGTCCCAATGGTCAAGATCTCATCTGCAGATGCATTAACTGGCGTCCTTGTCTCCGCAGTCTCAGATCTCCCTACTTTGGCTCCAGACGGATCACCTGTTGGCGGGACGTCGATTCGGTATATGGAACTGGCTTCTGCTGACCACGGACGCCAGTCTCCGTGGCTGGGGAGTGGTGATCTTGAACAACCAATTCCAGGGACGCTGGACACTCCAGGAGTGTCTCTTGCCAATCAATGTCCTAGAACTGCTAGCAGTCTATTACAGTCTTCTCACAGCGGCTCCCCTGTTACGGGGAGATGCCGGTTCATATCCAGTCGGACACAGCCGTGGCATACATCAATCGCCAAGGGGGGACCCGCAGTCGCATGGCAATGCGAGAGGCAAGACACATTCTCAGATGGGCAGAAAGAAACATCCCGGCCATCTCGGCAATCTTCATTTTGGGAGTAGACAACTGGGAAGCAGACTACCTCAGTTGGCAGAATCTTCATCCGGGAGAATGGGCTCTTCATCCTGAAGTCTTCTGGCATCTGATGTTCCGCTTTGGAGTACCACAGATAGATCTCATGGCATCCAGGAACAATCACCACGTATTGCTTCAGGATGAGGGACCTCATGGCGGTAGGAGCGAACGCACAGTCTCTGCCCTGGCCATACGATCTGGTGTACCTGTTTTATTTGGTGTTCCGCTGTCACGAGTGCTCAGGTGCATCAAACATGAATTGGTGACAGCCATCCAGGTGGCTCTGAGTTGGCCTCGCCGAGCTTGGTACTTGGATCTTCTTTCCCTCCTGGCGGACGATCCTTGGCCTCTTCCGCTTTGATAAGATCTTTTGCAACAAGGTACTTTTGTTCACCCCGACTTAAGTCGTCTTTGTTTGACGGCTGTTGAAATCACCATTCTAAGAATCGGGGGCATTCCTAGGAAGGTGATTCCCACCACGCTTCGGGCTCGTAAGCCGGTCACTTCTGCGCATTACTATAAAATTTGGAAATCCTATATGCCTTGGTGTGAGTTGCGTTCCTCTGCTTCTTCCTTCCAATTATCTCGCCGCCTTCTTTTTCTACAAAGAGGCTTGAATGCTGGACTTAGGTTAGGATCACTTAAGGTGCAGGTCTCTGCTTTGTTTTTTTTTCAGCGTCGTTTGGCGCTGCTTCCGGAGGTTCAGACATTTCTTCAGGGGATCCTTCGGATACAGTCTCCCTTTATTCCACATACATCCCCTTGGGATCTTAACCACCTTCTCTCCTTTCTTCAGTCTGTGCTCTTTGAGCCTTTGGATGAAGTGGACTTGAAATTTCTTACCTGAAAGTTGATCCTGTTGCTGGCCCTTGCTTCTGCCAGACAAGTTTCGGAACTGGGCGCACTTTCTTGCAGGTCTCCTTTTTTGGTGTTTCATGAGGATCGGGCGGTTCTGCGTACCTGCCCTTTTTACCTAAAGTGGTGTTGAACTTTCACATAAATCAACCAATTGTGGTTCCTGCACTTAAGAATTCGTCGGGAGCTTCGCACCCTCTGGATGTGGTGCAAGTTCCCCGAATTTTTGGCTTGCACGGAAGGGATCCATATATCGGATGCTCTTTTTGTCCTTTTTATGATGCGGCCAAGCAAGGTTGGCCGGTGTCAACAGACGTTGGCAAGATGGATCCACCTGACCATTCATCGGGCTTATTTGTCTAATTCTCTGCCGCCACCTGTGTCCATTGCTGCGCATTCTACTCGCTAAGTAGGTACTTCTTGGGCGGAGCGAAGGGGAGCGTCCGCTTCTCAACTTTGTAGGGCGGCTACTTGGTCCTCTCTACATAACTTTTTTGTAAGGTTTTATAGGTTTGATACCTTAGCTGCCTCAGATGCTAGTTTTGGCCGTAGAGTTTTGCAACTTTCTCAGCGCACTCCCTTCCGTGATGGGGGCTTTGTGATGTCCCCAGTGTCGTAGCTCCAGTGTCCCCTAGTGGATGAAGAAGTAAACAGGATTTTGGTACTTACCGGTAAATCTGTTTCTCTGATTCCACAGGGGACACTGGACGCGTCTTCCCAGCACTGCTTCCTGTTTTTTCTCTTTAGTTAACTGTTGTACTCCTTGCTGCAGTATGTTGTCATTTATGGTGTGACTGCTGTATGACGAGCAGCGTGCTTGGTTCGCATTTGTGCTAATTCTTCTTGGCTTCTTTTTCTCCTCTTTGGTTCTGTGTTTCCTCCATCTCCTCTCGGGCTCAGGTTTTTTTTCTTTTTTTTTAACTGGGGCTGATGGGGTTTAGAGGGGGAGGAGCCAGTCGCATCTTTATAGATTCTTAAAGTGCCAGGCTCTTCTCGACCCACGTCTATACCCCAGTGTCGTAGCTCCCGTGTCCAAATCCTGTTTTTACTATGGTATTCAATTCGTTTCGCCTCCATGATAAAGTTCTGCCTGTCTGACTTTTCGCCTACATCGATTGTTTTGAATGCGGAAACTTATTGTGCGCTTCCCCGCTATTTGCCGTATTCCATTACAAAACACGCGAAAACGGAATGCCGGCGAAATCAGAACAGGCGGAAAGTGCTGTCAGAATTGGGGAAATGAGCCTGAACCACCCAAAAAGATGCACTAGCATTGGGGATCAATGTAGATCTAGCCCTAATAAAGCTTTATGGGGTTTCAATAGCTTCTTGTTTGCGTCTTTACACAAGTGGTGAAGAATCGCATTATGCAGTATTTTTTGGTGAAAATAAGTAGTCCAATCAAATTTGGGGTGTTTGAAAATGGGTGCTAACATATTTTAAAGTCTCTAAAGTGAAGTTTTAAAAAAAAAAAAAAACTTGAAAAAATGCACCTGTTGCATGCACCTGCAATCTTAAAAACACCTGACCCATCCTTGCAGGCCCCCAAGAAGTTTTTTCGCTAGTTTTTATACTTGTCCCCCTACTTTGTGCTTTTTTGCCCCCAAAATGAAAGTACTTTTTTGGGGTGTTCTCAACTTTTTTCCCAGGATTTTTTGACAGTTGTCCATTTTGGGGGCTGTCCCAAGGGTTCTGAGTGGTTCCCCCACGTTTGTACCCCAAAATAAAAATGTTGCACTTCTTTTCACCTGCTGTTCTTAGGCGAATCTTTTTCGCCTATTACATTGCATTGACTTTCTGCGTAGGCGAAAACTGTCTGTAATTGAATTTGGAGATAAGTTCCGACCAAGCGAAAAGCCCTCATCCGCGATACTTTTCCGCTGAAAACGGCTTTTCGCTTCTAATTGAATATAACCCTTAGTCTTTAAAGATTTCACAAGTTGTAAGTGGAATCAAAATGGTGGGGGGTTTTTTTTGGTTTTTTTTTGTTAATTGATGCTCTAATAAATAATAGAAATCGAGACATCTGCAAGTTCTAGTAGTAGTAATAGAGATGTACATTAATACTTCACTGCAGCTTCTCATTCTTCGTTGTCGGTTATCAAAAGTTTTACTTGCATGCAGCGTAGATAGGCCTCATGTACACTTTAACCTTTCTCTCACAGGATTACATACACAGAGTGGGTCGAACAGCTCGTGCTGGAAGATCAGGAAAAGCAATCACATTCGTGACGCAGTAAGTTTTCTTTTCCTTTATCTCCTTTCTCTATATTACAGCTGTCATTTAGTACTCATAATTATCACAACTAAGCCCCAGTAAATCCTACGGTCACTTGTTCAATTTCTGTAAGCGTTTCAGAATTCACTGCAAATTTAAACTTTGGAATTCAGTTGCAGACAAGTTAGACAGTCTGTTTTGCCTCTTATGGTGCATTCACACAGTCAGATAAGTCAGATGAACGATTTTACCAACGATTTGAACGATTTTAGACTGTATTAAAATTAATGGAATCGTCCAAATCTGACTGCAAACACATCAGATGTCGGATATCGTTATCTGACAAGCGGGAATGCGCATCGTTCATCGTTGTAGGCTCACATGTCTTATTTTCTTTCAGATATGAACGATTTTTAAAATCGTTATCGTTCAGATCTGACAAAATCTAACCGTGTGTATGCACCATAAGATATATTGACACTATTTTAATGCTGATAAGTGAGATTTAACAGTAGAAATAGTGCAGTTATGAAGATTCTTAAAACTGTTCAGGTTGGATGCTTGGTAAGTTGTATCAGAATTAAGCCTTGTTCACACTGGGCGATGTGTGTACGGAGCGATATTGGCAGCAGCGGGCCCGGTGGGGGTGCTGGCATCGTTCAGTGCATCCACACTTGCCGATGCTGGAAACGGCCAGAAAGGGGGGGGCGGTTCCATGCTGGCATGGCATCGGTAACGATATCCCCAGATTGAGCTGCATGTACAGACTGGGGATATCGTTAACGACCCACGGGAGCGTGCATCGTTTAGTGCATACACACTGGAAGATTTGAATGATATGTCAATCAAAGAAGTCGTTATCGTTCATAAAAATCGTCCAGTGTGTATGCGCCCTAAGTGTACAAATGTCACTCAGCACCTTGGTACATTCTTTGAGTTCAGTACTTTGATGGTCTCAACTTTTGTAATCATATTGAGTGTTTTAGCTAAATTTTTTTTTTGTCAGGTGTGTTATTGTGTGTTACTTTTTATAATCTAAAACTGGTATATAGTGACCACTGTATTTTGAACATCAAGTATATAATTTATTTGATGGTCTTACCTAAATACCGTTAAACCATATTAAACAGTACCAGTTTCTAATCATGATTTTTCTCCTTGTCCTGGAGGACACTGGGGTATAGGCAGTGGTGGAGGAGCTTTGCACTTTGAGAATGAATTCTGAGTTGGCACCTCGGCATCTGTACCCCAGCAGTCCTCAGTTTAGTAAAAGTTCTGTTGGAGCCAAGCTGTTTTTCCTCAGGCTGCCGTCCAGCATGTGTATATTTGTTTCTTTAAATTTACTTTGTTCCTGTTGGTCAGACTGCTGCTATAATCTGCATGGTGGGACGCGGCCTAGCTTTGTCTTCCTTAGTGGTAGCACTCGCTTTTTTGCAGCCTTATTTCGCCCCTTCTCACATTGGGAGAGCTCTTTTTGACTTGCCAAAACTTAGGTGGGCTCCTCTGTCTACATCAAACCCTCCCCACTTTAGTTGCATGTCTGCCCATCCATTATCTGATGTATGTTATGCTTTGTACTGTAATATTTGGTCTCTATCAGTATATAGTCTTAGCCAGTGAAAACTGCACTTGTTCCTTTATCATCCATATGGGGGATGCCATTTCCTCTGTGTTATGTGTATTGAGCTGTGGAGTCTGGCACGAAGACTGGCTCCCACCCCCTATATAACCCCTTCCCTTCCACTAGAACCTAGTGCCTTGGAGTAAGGTACTAGATAGATCCTAGCTTTTTTAGTTAGGTTTAATTTCTTTATTTTCCTTCTTTAGTTTGGGTGCTTAGTCCCTGACAACAGGTGACAGGCACTAGCAGAGTGGGAGTTAGGTAGAAAAAGAGGTTTGTGTGAACCCTGTATCCCACTCTAAAGACTGCCTCTGAGGGGGCCGCTGGCAAAAAGGTAGAAACCTTGTTTGCTGTATTACTGCTTCCCATCACGCTGCTTTAGCAGAGCAGCTGTTCATGTTACTACTCACGTGCCAGCAACTGTAGGTATTACAGAACAGAGCATGGTGACTGCTTTTTGAACAGGGCAGCTCGTTTGCCACGCTCCATGATGGAGCACCACTGCACGTGAAGGCGTCCGCCGCCTATGACGTCATCACGAATAGCCGCTGTACATCAGGCAAAGCCTGTGAATCTCCTGAGGAAGGCGTGGGGAGCTAGGGAACGCCTATGATGTCAGGCGTCCTGAATGAAGCAGGACGCTGACGGCGTGCCCGGTCACGCCACATGTATTTGAGCGAAGCAGGCTCACTGGGCTTCATATGCCACGCCCCAAACACTATTTTGGCGGGTGTTTGAGCTCTGCTGGCTTCCTTCTTTGCTGAGACTCGCTGCAAATTGCAGGAGGATTGGTGTCTCTTATCAGATAAGCAGTTAAACTAGGATTATTACTTTTGGTAGATAACCTGGTGATATATGGTGGTCTTATAGCATTATGTGTATATAAGCAACTTTACTGCACTATTTCTTAAGGAATTTAGGCAGTAACTTACATTGTTTTGTACTGAAGATTCTTTGTTTGCCTTTGGTTTTTGTGCAAGTGAATGTGGACTTCAAGAGTCTGGTTTTATTTTTTCCCATTTAAACAGGTGATTTAGAGTCTTAGTGTTCACTCTAGCGCCGGCGGCAGGCAGAGCGCCGGAGCTAGAGAAGGCACTTCTTCGGGGCGTGAGCGCTCCCGAAAAGGGGGAGTGGTCATTGTAAAGGGGGCATGTCTATAAGACGCGTCACCCTTTTCGTCACTCTTGGGGGCGTGCCCGCCACTTACGGACACGCCGCCAGCCCCAAGCTCTGCTGATAGGGAGAATCGATGCCAGGCGCATGCGCCCTGCATCTATTCACCGGTGGTGACCGGCCACCGCACATTTCCCCACCCACGGAATACTGCGACCCACGGGTGAAGACTGCACTCGCAGGCTGTGAGGAGGGCAGGGCGCCGCACCCCGCTAAAACAGCCAAGCGGGAACCTAAGTCTTATTAAGCCACCTCACTTTTGCTGTCCTTTCAGAAGAAGTGGTTGAATAGAAGGAAGGTTTTTTTTTTTTTTCACCGAGAACAAACAGTGCTACACTTTTTCCATAGGAATTTAGGTAGCCATCTCTATTCAGGGCTGTCTTAACATCAGTGTGGGCCCTGGGCCAAGCAATGCACTGGGGCCCCTACCCACCCATTCACGGGGAAAAATGGTCAATAAAATGAAACCCTCCTGCATGCCCATATGACCTCCCACACATGCAGAGAGACTCTGACTGGTCTGAAGCCGGCTGATGAAGTGAACCTGGGAATGAGGTGAGTACGCGTCACCCTGGTTAGATCGTAATACAGTGCACCGGCGGCTGGCTTGTAAATATATCACAAATTAACTAACTGGCCGCGACTGCAGGGGGGCGGGTTGGCGGGCCCCTACAAGCTTCGGGCCCTTGGGCAACTGCCCAACAAGCCCAATGGAAGAGACAGCCCTGTCTCTATTGGTTAGTTGTCCATCTCTCTCAGCATGGAGAAGCCAAACAAGGGTTCCAAAAAACAGGGATCAGTCACTTTTTATACTTGTACAAAATGTGGTAAAAAGTTGCCAAAAGGTTGTATGGACCCAGGATCGCTCTGTGCCGGTTGTTCACAGGGAGATTCTTTACCAGAAAGTTCAGCGGTAATGCCTGATTGGGCCGGGTCTTTGGCTAAGGCCATAGGTGAATTACGTCACTCTCGGGCAAATTATGTGTTACCCTGTACTTAAACTTCTAATTTGTCTGATCCCTCAGTAGAGCCCAGGATATGGGACGATGTCTCGCTGAGATGGCAACGTCCTTAAATAAAATGGTAATGTCAGCAGGGGCCACAGCCACTAAGGCCAGTTCAGGCCAGTACTCAGTAGGTTTTCCTGGAGAGAAGGCTTCAGCCTCCTCTTCCCAGGAAGAAAGGGAATTGCATTATGACTGGGAAGACACTTCAAACTCTCGTTCTTATTCTGGGGTGTCTATGCTGGTAGATACGGTCGGGCAACTTTGCATCTACAGGAAACAGATATTCCAGTGACTAGTTCAGCTTCTTTCTTTAAACGTAATAAGAAACATGTATCTGTTTTCCCAGTATTTTCAAATTTTGGAGAAATATTAAAAGAAGCCTGGTTAAAACCTCCTTCCAAATTTCATGTTCTGAAAAAAATCAAAGTATCTTTATCCTTTTTCGGAAGAGCATACCAAGCTTTGGGAAATTCCACTCATTGTGGATGCTCCTATTGCTAGGTTGGTCAGGTATACTGTTATCCCCACAACAGTCTGTAACACCCAAAGATTAGGAAGAATGAGGATGTACATAAGTCTTTATTCACTTTGTCAGGAGTCTCGCTGCAGCCTGTTCTGGCCAACGCCTGTGTGATAAAGGCTATCAATTCCTGGATGGCCCAGTTGATTGCTGGGTTTCAATTAGAGGATTTGTCTGAAGCCATTTCTTTAGCTGATCACATTTTGGAGGCTCTGACCTATATAGGGTAAGCTTTAATAAACCCTATTCACGTACAGTCTCATTTCTGCTTTGGCCATTTCCGCCAGACGTTTTCTATGGCTTAAAACATGGAAAAAAAACCTAGAGTCCAAGCATGCTTTAGAGACACTGCCTTTTTGAAAGAGGTTTTCTTTTGGTTCAGAATTAATTAAAATAATTTCTCAGGTCACGGGAGGTAAAAGTATCAACACCAAAACCTAAATCTCCTAGGTTGCGTTATTTTTGGACCCAAGGCAGGGAAAGCTTTCAGGCCTTCATGGGTATGCCTAGGGGTCCCTGTAGAGGTGCCTTCAGGGGGCGTGGTGTCCCTGGCACCTGTCACCCTGCTGCGAAGTTATCAGGTCAATCCACAGGACTGTCATGGGACTCTGGTGGGAGGCAGCTTACTCGGATTCCGCAAAACTTGGATTCAATCCAGCCTGGGTTTTTGGATAAGTGAACCGGTAACCAGGAATTAAATTTTAGATTTGGAGGGTCCTGTTCCAGAAAGATTTTTTTTTTTTCCACTCCTCCCCCTGTGGATGGTTGTAGAAAGGCGGCTCTCATACAGGCAATTTCTGCGCTCTCCGGTTCCGGTACTACAGCAAGGCCTGGTGTTTTTACTCCAGTCTTTTCTTAGTAGACAAACCAGATGGGTCGTTTCGGCCCATCTCAACCTCAAGGAGTTAAATCCTTATCTTCACTTGGAAAAATTCAAGATGGAGTCGGTAAGGTCAGTAATTTGTTCCATGGAGGAAGGGGAATTTCTGGCCTCCATAGATATCAAGGATGCCTACCTCCATATTCCTATATGGAGGGGTCATCAACATCTTCTGGGATTTGTACTGTGGCACCGGCATTTTCAGTTTCAGGCTCTGCCCTTCTGGCGGCCACCGCTCCCAGAATCTTTACAATGGTTATGGCACACATGATATCCCTACTCAGGAGTAGGGGGGTCAATGTGTTGGCTTAACTGGACGATTTGTTGCTAAGGGCACTTTCAATAGCCCTATTGCAACAACAACTTCAGATTACCATAGGCATGCTCCAGAGATTCGGCTGGATCATCAATTTCCCCAAGTCGAAATTTTATTCCATCTCAGAGAATGGTATTTTTGGGTCTTCTCTTCGACCCCCAGTGTCAAGGTGTTTCTTCCGCAGGCAAAGATTCAGGATCTTCAAATAAGGATAATTTTACAGATTCCTCATATCTCAGTACTCAGGCTATACAGTTACTGGGAAATATGGTGGCTTCGTTCGAAGCCGTTCTTTTCGCCAGATTCCATGCCCGACCACTGCATAACCAATTACGTCATCGGTGGTTAAAGTCAGACACTCAATTAAACAGGCAGATGTTCAGATTATCTCTGCAAACCTGTCAGTCCTATGGTGGCTGCAGGATGCAAATCTGAACTGGGGTAGCCAGTAGTCAGTAATGAATTGGATCATTGTCACCACAGATGCCAGCTTAACAGGCTGGGGGGTGGTGGTTCTAGACATGTACCTACAGGGTATTTGGTCCGTCCAGGAAGCTTCTCTTTCCATCAATATACTGGAATTAAGGGCAATTCAGTATGCAATGGTTCAGGCTCAATTCCATCTAAGGAGCCTACCAGTGTGAATCCAATTGGACAATGCCATGGCATTTGCTTATATAAACAAGCGGGGTGGCGCACACAGCTGGCGAGCAATGCGGGAGGTTTTTTACATCCTTCATTTAGCAGAAAGTTGGTTTCCAGCTCTTTTGGCAGTTTACATTCCAGGGGTGAACAACTGGGAAGCAGACTTTTTAAATTGCCACAGTGTGCATCCAGGGGAATGGAATAAACCAGGAAGTGTTTTGCGGTAATAGTTTCCAGATGGGGGTCTCCAGACATAGATCTAATGGCTTCCCGTCTCAACAGGAGACTTCCAAGGTACGGATCTCGGTCCCGCTAGGGCGGTGGTATGCACTAAACTTTCCTTTCTCCCTAAAGTGGTATTTGCTTTACACATTAACCAGGTTATCATCCTTCCAGCCTTTCGCCAGGCTTCAGTGACTAGTGAAGCTTCTTTCTTAGCACTGTTGGATGTGATGTGTGCATTACACATTTACTTGGAGCACACTGCGTCTTTAAGGCGTACAAAATCTTTGTTGGTGTTGATTGATGCAATAAAAAGAGGCTGGCCAGCCTTGAAAGGATCCATCGCTAAATGGGTCACTTCAGCCATTCGACAGGCATATTTGTCTTCAAATGTGACCGGTCCGGCTTCAATTCGGGCCCACTTGACTTGTGCTGTCAGGGCTTCTTGGGCTGTGCGGCATGGTGCCTCAGTAGAGGAGCTGTGCAGAGCAGCTACCTGGTCATCCGTACACACCTTTTTTACAAAATCTTACCGCTTCCATACATTTGGAAAGCAAGACGCCAGTGTTGGGCGACATATTCTTTGAGCGGCCGGTTCCAACGCTTCCACCCCTCCTTTAAATTGGCTTGCTTTGGTAGATCCCAGGGGTAATGGCATCCCCCAGATGGATGATAAAGGAAATACGATTTTTACTCCCCATAAAATCTCTTCCTTGGAGTCCATCTGGGGGATGCTGGGATCCCTCCTTTGTTTGGTTTCATACTAGTTACCTGTTGGTTTTCTCAGTTCTTCCGTGGTCTTTCTCTGGCTTTGTTTAAACATAGACTGAGGTTCTAGTGGTAGGGAAGGAGTTATATAGAGGGTGGGAGCCAGTCTTAATTGGTTAGTGCTGGACTCCACATAGCCCAGAGGTAATGGCATCCCCGAGATGGACTCCAAGGAAGAGATTTTACGGTGCGTAAATCTTATTTTTTTTATATACTCCTGGTGGTGCACTCTCATTTTACTGGACTGTACAGCCAGGGTTAGGCATCTGATCAGATTTTCCTTTAGCCCGAGAGGGCACGATCTCCTTCTGTATAAGTAGGTAAGCATTATCCTGGCTCTTTGCTCTGTCGTTATTCTGAGACTACTTATGTAGACTGCAGTCTGTTCAGGTGACAGGACATGTCGCCACTGACTACTCTACCTGTTTTCTACACGAGCCGCATCTCCTACAGTAGAGGCTAAGGCCAGAAGACTAGGATGTAGCGCGTGGGGTCACGAACCTCATCCAGCGCACATTCAAAAATTACCGTCCTGAGGGTACTTTGGTCAGCAATTCCCAGAACACTTGAGTAATATTGTGAGGTATCCAGGCGGCTCGTGGTCAGTCTTCAGATAAGGGTGTTTGCTTAACCCAATTCCTAGGCGGAAGCTTTTGCATCTCCTCTAGCCACAGAACCCATTTGTAACCCTTCTCTAGGTGCCCCAAAAGCACATGTGCTGTTGACTGAGGGACCTCTCAGTCTTCCTCATTGGATTGATTTTTTTCACCGATATGGGGATGGTTAAAGAAGGGCCCCCGGACTTAGTGCAAAGGACAGGTTGAGTGTGTCTTTTTTTTTTTTCTGGCCAACGTGGTGTCATCCTCCTTAATTTTTTTTTTCTCTGCTGCCAGTTTTCACTGCCTGTAGGACAGGTTCCCTGCTATAACCCAGTTGCCCACATGTACTCTGCTTTCACCCCAACCATGGGGCATGGTCCAAACCCATTTTTTCGCTTTTGTTTCTCCACGGCAGATGCAGTGGGTCTTTTAATGGTGTGAGCATGAGACGTGGACTTTCTGGGGTTTGCGCATAGGATTTTTATTTTGGCACCTTTTAGTCCCTTATATCCACGATTCCCACCACGGCCCTATCTGTGCGGAGTTTGTATATTCTCCCTGTGCTTGCGTGGGTTTTCTCCAGGTACTCCGGTTTCCTCCCACACTCCAAAAATATACTTGTAGGTTAATTTGCTCCCAACACAAATTAACCCTAGTGTATATGTATGCGTGTGAGCAGGTGATAAGGAACATAGAGTGTAAGCTCCGCTGGGGCAGGGACTGATGTGAATGGCCAAATATTCTCTGTAAAGCGCTGCGGAATATATGTGTGCGCTATATAAATAACTGGTAATAATAATAATGGAGCGGTAGGCTTTGTGTGCCGGCCTGGTCCGGTCCCAGATTTTTGGCTTTGACAAAAATGAGCTTCTCTAGCCTCTTTATTGGTGTTCTTAGCTGGTGTATTCAAAATTGTCCAAGTACATACCTGATGTGTCTGGTGATTTTTATTTCAGGGTGTGTTTCTGTGTGTGTTCTGACCATAGGGAGGGCGTGCGTTGATCTTCCCGGTCCTCCCCCGTGACCAGACTCATGTTTTCTGGTGGATAACTGGGTCGTCCAGACTTAGGCAGGGTAGGGTCTGCTGATCACATATTGCACAATTTATGTCCCTGGGCTTGAGACCCTTCCATTCTCCTCTTCCCTGCATGGTGACAGTGTGCAATATTCTTCCTTTCTTGTCTCTGGGCCTGATTCAGAGCTGAACGCTCTGACCAGAGCACTTGCTCTGAATCAGGGCCCTCCTACCTGTTTTTGGAGCGGCCTCATGAACGCTCGCATAGCTGTGGGTTACCACCCACAGCTTATACGAGCGTCCATGATGATAGACCATCGGGCTTGCGACGAGACCCTGCGGTAGGGTCTCGCTTCTGCAAGCCCAGGAGTGATTTTGGCTCTATCAGAGCCAAAGTCACTCCCACTGACATCATTACTGATGTCAGTGGGGCCGGACTCAGACGGTAGGCGTTCCCATGGGAACGCCTCCGTCTGGAAGCCACGCCCCCGGCACGCCCACCAAAGGGGGCGTGCTGTCAGTCACCATCGACAGCACGCCCCCTTTGATGCGAGACCCCGAGCGACGTATTTCTCGTCGCTCGCCGGGTCTCGCGCATGCGCACGACGGAGCTCCCTCCGTCGTGCGCATTCGCACAACATCGACCCGCGAGCGACCTTCGCTCGCGAGCGGGTCTGAATGACCCCCACTGACCGCTTTGACTATTGAGGTGGGGGTAAGGCCGGACTGTCTGGCTGGGCCCCATATGGCAGGGAAGGTTTGTTTGGTCCTCCATTATGTTTTCGCCATGGCGTCTTCCAGTACGGCCTATTTTCCCAGCACCCATGTCATCCCGTTTGCATCCGATGGGTCAACACTGTGGATAGGTTTCATGACTGAGTCATCCTAATATTGTTCACTGCTGTGCCACCTCTTTTTTTTTTTTGCTACATATTTCCTTGGAGACTCTAGTGGACCTAGGTTTCCTGGTGCAAGTAGCCGAGGTTCTTGTCTTCTAGTACACCACTACTTTTTTTTTTTTTCCCCACAGGTAAATTGCTGGATTACGAGCGAGAATCCAACCAAAATAGTGTTCTCCTCTGTTTTCTCTTTTTTGGTTGTGTGGATTTAGACATTCTGGCTATAGGTGAGCGGTTCGGTGTTGGCTAGCCAAGTTCGGATCTCCGAACGAGGTAAAACGTACTTTCAGGGATATCTGCTGAGATGTCAGCGAAAGATGATGGTTTGCCTTGTTCTGATATCCAAACTTGGTGGGAAGATTGAAGCCAAATCCTGTGCTGCCCAACTCTAGTTCTTGACTAGGGGAGTGATGCATGCGATCCCCCTTTTTTTTTTTTTTTTTTTTCTGCTGCAGGTCTCTTGGGACTTCTGCTCCTATATTTGGTGTAAGAGTCGTTTGCCATTGAACTCTGGTTTTGGAGTATCTGCCTTCATCGTCCTCTTCTCCTGTGTGTTAGTTTTTAGTTTTTGGCCAGCCTTTCTCCCTTCGGGGGCTATTTCAGGGATTTTTGCAGGTGATGCTATGGCAGTCCTCCTGGTCTCCAGGTTCTGCTTACCAGGAGATTGTTTCAGGCGGTAGGCCAGCCTCATTCCTTGTTTGTTGAGGTCTCCTTTCTTTGGTATGCCATTCAGTGCTGTGTATCTCTTTCCTTGCACACTGGACTGGCGTTGAATGTGTCTGTGTTTTGGCCTTTTGTATGGCTGCTGCTCTGCAGAGTTGACTGGTATCTCTGCTGCCCTTAGTCTGGGATTTGTTCTCCGGTCTTTCGATATGATTCTGGCAGCACAGGTATCGTTTTCATGTCCAGCGGACCTTTATGATAGTGCGCCCTTGCCTTGAGGACTTTGATGTCCCTATTGTATATTCCAGTGCAGGGGCGTATCTACCCATTGGCCAGGATGGCACTTGCCAGGTACGCCGGTCAAAAGGGGGGCCGCTGTCTGGCAGTGCCACCAGCAGCCAATGGGTGGACTAAACTACCCCAGGGGCTTGAACTAGCCCCGCTAGTCCCCCTGGGCCCCACAGGTTGTAGGGCAGACTGCAGTGAGAGCGGTCTGCCCTACACAGTAACAAACAGACAGCCGCTAGCGGAGCTCACTCATAAGCTCAGTCTTCCAGCTCTCCCCCCCCGCAGCGAGTCATGACGTCTCTCCCATACCATAGTGCAGAGCAAGAGCGGGCCCCGAGAAGTGGACAGCGGCGGTCGTCGGAAGGAGCGGGGGATGTTTTCTGTGTCTATTTTTTCTCTGGTACAGCACAGGAGGAAGGGGGGTGTGGGGGGGTGAGGAGAGTGTGGCTACTAACAGGCACTGAATTGGGGGTGGCCGCTACTGGGGGCACTGTATAGGGGTGGCCACTACTGGGGGCACGTTATGGGGGGGTGGCCGCTACTGGGGGCACTGTATAGGGTGGGCCGCTACTGGGAGCACCCTATGGGGGGGATGGCCGCTACTGGGGGCACCTTATGGGGGGGGTGGCCGATACTCGGGGCACTGTATAGAGTGGGCTACTACTGGGGGCACTGTATAGATTGGGCTGCTACTGGGGGCATGTTATGGGGGGGATGGCCGCTACTGAGTGCACTGTATAGGGTGGGCTGCTACTGGGGACACGTTATGGGGGGGTGGTGGCCGCTACTGGGGGCACTGCATAGAGGGGACTACTACTGTGGGGATTAGTACTGGGGGCACTTCCTGTAATTATGGGGGGTGGGGGGCGCCAGTCCATTACCTTGCCAGGGGCGCTCGGATCCCTAGATACACCCCTGCTCCAGTGTCCCCCAGGATTAAGACGAAAATAAAGTTTCTGTGCTTACCAGTAAAATCCATTTCTCCAATTCCATGGGGAACGCTCTATCTGGCTTTCTGTTCTGGTTCTGGTTCCGCCCTCTAGTTCTTAGAGGCTGTCCTGTCCAGTTTTGTTTCTCCTCTCCGGCTGGTTTTGTGGGCTTTGTTAGCTAACTGAGCTTGCTAAAGCTGCTGAGTTTGAGGGGCCTGTTCAGACTTAATTCTTAGTGTCCCAGGCTCCACCACCACTGCCTATACTCCAGTGTCCTCCATGGAATTGGAGAAATGGATTTTACTGGTAAGTACAAAAATCCTGTTTTTATGTATTTATTCTTGTTAACCCTGGAGGAAGAAAGATGAAATATGATGCTCACTATAGTATTCGCTTATCTTTGTTTCTGATTGTGGGGTATAGTCCTTTCCTCAGATCCCATTATTACCTTGCATTGATATGTAGATGAAGTTGGATCTTAACAGTATAGTTTTACAATCACAGTAGTAAATTCTAGCTTACTGTCGTAGCCCAAGCATATTGTTAGTTTACTTCTCTATAATAACTAAGAAGTGGGTTGGTAAATTTTAGTACTGGACTACATGTTAAGCTTGAAGGGAAATAATGAGATTTTCTACTGCAGGGCCATAGGGCTCCACAGAAGACCTTGCGGTATAGGCTGATGACGTCAGTTGTCGAGCACCTCAATAGTTAAATTTGTGCTCCCAGGATGCACCGGGTCCCTCTCCTATACCCTGCCCCCATGCCAAGGCACCTCAGTTTCATAGGTGCTCGGCACGGAGTTGAGTCACTTCAAGGGGGCCTGCGCAGACAGCCCCTGAAAATAGTTCTTCTTCAGAGTAGTCAGCATGGGCTGTCCAGCGGACCCCCAGGCTGCCACTTCAACACCTCGCCGGCGCCGAGACGCTGCGCCCCTCCCCCGCTGTTCTGCGCGCCTTTCCACAGTGGTCTGGCGTTTGCAGGCAGCTCTCCCCCCCCCCCCCCCCTCAGACACACCCCCTGTGAGTCCTCTGGTGGCCATTTTATGTGCTAAAAACGCTGGTCTCACGGGGACCTGTGGCGCCTGGGTCCCCCTGCATACCTCTCCTCCACGTAGGTCAGTGTATGTAGCACTATTCCTACTAGACACAAGGTCTAGTTAGTTGATGATAGTGCAGGTTTTCCTGGCATTGTATGTGTCTGACTGTATTCTTTTCTCTGTCAGCCATTTTAACTATCCCTGTACTTTCTCTCTCACTAGCCCTTGCGGTGATAGTGCTGCTTAGGGGTTAGTTTACTTCACAGTTCAGTTGTGATTGAGCTGAGGAGTTGACACATACATTAGTTATGTCTGGCAGTGAGTCTGGACAAGCTGATATCCCCCTCACACAGTCCTGCAACAGGTGTTTGGTTGGACAAAAGGAGGGGGAGATTATTGTGGGAGGATTGTGTACCAAGAATGCAGGATTACCTGCTGGGCCAGGTCTTCTCAAGAGCCACCCTGGGCTTGTTTGCACAAGCTTTAACTACCCTGATGGGTCGGCTTACTGCACCTCCAGTGACCTCACAATTGGGGTATGCTCCGCAGGTTGCTCTGCCATCTACGTCACAGGGGATTCCCCGACAGTTGGTTGTGGCTCATAATATGCCTTTACAACCTACCCCCTACCAGGCGTCCCCTGAACCTGTTTGGGTTAATACTCTCTCCAATACGGTGCAAAACCTGAAGGAAGTGTTACAGGGGGAGTTCTCCCAGCGTACCGCTAGGAAGGAATTACTGTCTTCTCAGTCCACGTACTATCAAGATGATGTGTCGACTGATGATGGGGAAATTCAGGACTTATCTGATACAGAGTTCCCTCAAAAGGAGGCGGAGCCTAAGTCCAAAATTTATGTACACGGCCTCATTCGTGCGGTCCGTGTGGCCATGGATATTGGGGATGAGGATACCCCAGCAGCCAAATCCAAACATGCTTTCTTTAAGGAAATTAAAAGTTCAGCGACAGCTTTTCCCCTGTCGGATCAGTTAGTTGAACATTTGGAAGAAGCCTGGAAAACTCCAAGCAGGAGATTTCAACCACAAAAACGGTTGGAGGCCGCTTATCCGTTCGAGGAGAAGTATTTCTCTAAATGGGAAACTCCTCCTCAGGTGGATTCTCATATTACATGCCTTGTCAAAAGTGCGACACTTCCTATGCTGTCCATGTCGTCATTAAAGGATGTTACGGATAGAAAGGTGGAGGTATGCCTAAAGTTCATTTTATTCCCTCTCTGGTGGTGGTGGTGGTGGGGGGGGGGGGGTCGCGGTCGCTAGCCAGCTATGGCTATATGCTGGGTGGCCAGAGCCATGCAGCGTTGGGCTAATGCCTTGGAGGCGTCCTTACCTGCAGAGGCTACCAGTGAACAAATTGAACTGGTAGGTTACCTCAGAGATTCGGCTACATATGTGAATGAGGCTGCTTTGGATGTTAGTCTCCTGACATCGCATTTCATCGGCTGCAGTATCCGCTAGACCACAGGTTCTCAAACTCGATCCTCAGGACCCCAAACAGTGCATGTTTTCCATGTCTCCACACTGAATCAAGTGAAATAATTAGCTCCACCTGTGGACCATTTAAAATGTGTCAGTGAGTAATGATTACACCTATGCACCTGCTGGGTGACCTGCAAAACATGAACTGTTTGGGGTCCTGAAGACCGCGTTTGAGAACCACTGCGCTAGACGCTCTCTTTGGTTGAACCTTTCTTGGAGTCAGCATCTGCTCTCCAAGAAAGCAGAGGGTTTACCCTTTACTGGCCAGGTCTTATTTGGACAAAATCGTGGACACTTTGCCGCCAAGTCGGCCTGCTTACCCACAGCCCCAATGCCGTCAGGATCAGGAACTCAGTCCTTTAGGACTTTTCGTTCTCAGAGTAAGGCCAAGGTTCAGTCCTTTCCCAAACCGTCGGGAACTAGGAAGGTCACAAAGCCCAAGAAACAGGCTTGGAGTGCCAGGCGCCCACCTGCCAAGCCCGACGCTAAACCTGCAGCCTGACGGGGCGGGCCTCTCCTTGGGGGACCCCAAGGTGGGAGGCCGACTTCTTCAGTTCGCCCAGTGTTGGTGTCACACACTACAGACACTTTGGTAAGGGAAGTGGTCTCAAGGGTACGCCCTTTCCTTCCAGAACAGACCTCCTCATCAATTCTTCCCTACGGGACTTCAGAGGGATCAGGAAAAGGCATTGGAACTGCAGAAGGTTATACGATCTATGCTCCTGCAGGGTGTTATAGTTTCGGTACCTACTCCCCAGAGGGGTATGGGGTATTATTCCACCCTCTTTTTGGTTCCAAAACCGAATGGTACATACAGGCCTATCCTAAACCTCAAGTCCCTGAACAAGTTTCTCTGAGTGCCTCGGTTCAAAATGGAAACCCTGCGGTCGATTTATACTGGATATGGAACCTGGGGATTTTATTGTGTCTCTTGACATTCAGGATGCATACCTGCATGTCCCAATAGCCTCAGCTCCCCAGAGGTACCTCAGGTTCGCGGTGTTACAGCAACACTTCCAGTTTCAGGCCTTGCCGTTTGGACTGTCCATGGCACCCAGGGTATTCACCAAACTTATGGCAGTTATGGCGGCCCAACTGCGGCTACAGGGGATCCGCCTGTTGCCCTACCTGGACGACCTGCTGTTGTTAGCTAGGTCTCCGGATTTTCTTCTTCAGCATCTCCAGCTGACAATAACTGCTACAAAGCCACGGTTGGTTGATCAACTGGAAGAAGTCCTCACTGACGCCCTCACAGACGATGCTACATCTTGGGGCGTTGTTGGATTCTCAACAACAGAGGATTTTCTTAACCAGGGACAAGATAACCACACTACAGGAGCGGGTTCGCAGCTGCTTACACAGTCGCCGGGTGTCGATTCACTCAGCAATGCAATTGCTGGGCTCCATGGTGTCAACATTCAACATGATGGAGTATGGCCAGCTTCATTCCTGGCCTCTACAGACACTGATCTTTTCCAGATGGGACGGATCTCCACGTCTGCTATGTACCCAGACATTGGTACTGTCTTCAGAGGTACGTCTGTCTCTGACTTGGTGGCTACACACAGATCACCTCACCAAGGGCCGCCCCTTTTGGATCCCAGAGTGGATCCTGTTGACAACGGACGCCTGTCCCCGGGGTTGAGGTGCAGTGATAGGTTCACACCTCTTCCAAGGAAGGTGGACAATAGAGGAGTTCGTGATTCCAATAAACATATTGGAACTTAGGACGGTTCTAAGGGCTCTTCAGCAAGCAAGGCTCATACTTCACGGAAAACCTGTGCAAGTCCAGTCAGACAACGCCACCACAGTGGCGTACATAAACCGCCAAGGAGGCACTCAAAGTCAGGCGGCGCTAAGGGAAGTGTCCCGCATTCTGACCTGGACGGAGGAAAATATCCCAGACATATCAGCAGTGTTTATTGCGGGAGTCCTGAACTGGGAAGCGGGCTTCCTAAGCCGTCATGATGTACATCCAGGGGAATGGTCACTTCCCCAGGAAGTATTTCAGCTTCTGGTGGACAAATGGGGCCTTCCTGAAGTAGATCTGCTGGCATCTCGGCACAACCACAAGTTGCCATGGTACGGCTCAAGGACAAGAGTCGTGGGGGCTCTGTTGGTAGACACTCTGTCGGTCAAATGGACCTTCTAGTTCGCGTACCTGTTCCCTCCGTTCTCCCTTCTACCTCGGGTGATTCGGAAGTTCAAGCAGGAAGGAGGTGCGCTGCTGCTGGTGGCTCCAGCATGGCCCAGACGTCACTGGTACGCAGATCTTCAGGGTCTATCCATAGACACTCCGATGCTGTTGCCTCAATGTCTGGACCTGTTGTCCCAAGGTCCTTGCCTCTACCCGGACCTGAGTCGTCTGTCTTTAACTGCGTGGCTCTTGAGACCGCCCTCTTGAGTTCCAGGGGTTTTTCCAGCTCGGTGGTAAACACCATACTCAGAGCTCGCAAGCCTGCTTCTGCGAGAATTTATCAGAGAGTGCGGCACACATTCTTTGAATGGTGGCGACCCAGAGGTTATAATCCTCATATGTTTGGATTATCCAGGATTTTAGCATTTCTACAGGCAGGCTTAGATCATGGTCTTTGCCTTGCTTCTCTGGAGGTGCAGGTTTCTGCCCTGTCAATACTGTTTCACCGTAGGATTGCTACCCTTCCGGATGTACACACCTTTATGCAAGGGGTGCTTCGCATCCAAACTCCTTTTATCCCACCGGTGGCTCCGTGTGATTTGACTGTGGTCCTTATGGCTCTACAAAGACTGCCATTTGAACCACTGGGCTCTGTGGATTGTTCTTCTGGCCATTGCTTCGGCCAGAAGGGTATCAGATTTGGGGGCTCTTTCATGTCGTCCTCCCTTTCTGATTTTTCATAGGGACAGGGCGGTTCTTCGTACTCGTCCTGGTTTCCTTCCTAAGGTGGTATCCAGCTTCCACATTTAATGAGGAAATTGTAGTGCCAGCCTTTAACTCCCCAGATCTCTAAGCTGGTGAAGCCTCCTTGGATGTGGTACGGGCTCTAAAGGCCTATGTGGACAGTACCAACTAATTTCGGAAGTTGGACCCATTGTTTGTCCTTTTTGGTTTCCGAAAGAAAGGATGGCCTGCCACTAAGCAGACGTTGGTTGGCAATATCAGAGGCTTACATTCATGAGGGCCTTCCTGTTCTGTCCTCTGTAAAAGCTCACTCTATAAGGTATTATGCATTCGATACCCTTGCCTCTCAGGATGCCTCATTCGGTCGGCGGATTCTCCTCTCTGCACAGGAGCGTCCCCACCCTTAAGGAGACTGCTTTGGGATATCCCCAAGGTCTACTGTGGAGCCCTATGGACCCTGCAGTAGAAAATAAGAGATATGGTAAGACCTTACCTTTGTTATCTCTCTTTCTACGAAGTCCATAAGGATCCACAGGACTCCCACCCTGTCGCACCTGTGCTGCAGATGGGCTATGTTCTGGTCACCGGTTTTTCCGTCTCCTTCTGTATGTGAGAATGTGATACTTGTGTGTTCCAGAAGTTCTTTCTTCTTTCTTCTCCTCCTCCGGCCATTGGCTTGTTACGAAACTGAGGTGCCTTGGCATGGGGGCGAGGTATAGGAGAGGGACCTGGTGCATCCTGGGAGCACAAATTTAACTATTGAGGTGCTCGACGACTGACGTCATCAGCCTATACCCCATGGTCTCCTGTGGATCTCTATGGACTTCATAGAAATAGAGATAACAAAGGTAAGGTCTTACCATATCTCTTATTTTTTTTTTTTTAATAGAGAAAGTTTCCAAAGATAGGTGCTAATCAGTGATCTATTCAGGAACAGTGCTACTGTTTAGAAAAGAGGGGTATGCAGTACCCTGCAAAAAGAGAAAAAACTGATTGTGCACATGATAGAGCAAATAATGGTCTCAAGTACTGTGTTCTTAGAAAAAAAATTTAATGTAAAAGTAAATAAACACATTCATATAAACATGTATAAAACATGCAGACAAGAGAAAGGGACAAATAAAAATCAATTCATATAGATGAAATCACTGTTGCTATAGAGATGGATAATATGACTGTCTTTATAGTCTCTATATTAACTTGTAGAGGGGTGGTGCACCCATGTACATGTTTATGAATAAACCTATACCAAAGAAAATAAAAGTATTCCTATTATGGTGCACTCACAGACTGGAAGTAAATATCACCTAGGTGTTATTTTTACGTCCAGTCGGAGTCCCCCTTAATAGGAGAACTTTCTCTTTTTTTTTTTTTTTTCTTGGGTAAAAGTTTATAACTGGTTTAAAAACATATATGTACATGGCTATAATTACATTTATAATGCATCTTTTAAGGTATGATGTGGAACTGTTTCAGAGGATTGAACACCTGATTGGTAAGAAGCTTCCAGCCTTCCCTACACAAGAGGAGGAAGTAATGATGCTGAATGAGAGAGTCGCTGAGGCACAGAGATTTGCCCGCATAGTAAGTGCCTTTTGCCATTTACAATTTTTTTTATTTTTTTTTTTATGTGGACTGTTGTATTACCTTATGGCATATTATATATTTTCCTCTTGTAACAATGTTGCAGTGTTTCTAAACCTTTTGATGATTTAAACATACCCAGAAATGTTAGCATTGAGGCATAATAAAACATTTTACATTAAAGACTAAGTCAAGGCAAGATGTTCTGGTGACCCTTGCACTATGTATTGCCCTGTTCCCAACCCATTGCAGAGCCCCATGTAACAATCTCACTTATGCACTGTCGTCTCTCTCTCTGACTGAGGGAGGAGGGGGAGTGACTGACTAAGCTTCAGCTACCGCAGCCTGGCCAAAGGAATGTCTATAGCGATTGTCCACGGTCGCAGCTATGTTATTGCAGATGCCTCAAGGAGGTGTCTGTTTGTTAAAGACACCACCTACTACATTTGCATTTGAGATGGTCGGATATGCATAGCCGCTTGTGTGCGGCTTTGCAATTATGTCCATCTCTGAGTCAGGCCCAGGGTCTCTCGTAAAGGGAAGGTGGAGGGAGTGACAAAGAGCCACTAAGAGGAAAAATATTACATCTGGACCAATTAATCAAAAATCCCAAGAAAAGACCAAAATCTGAAATATCTCAGCCATTGGCAGTGCTGCACACCCGGCGCAGTATATCCTGTGAACGGCATCGTTCAGACTTATTGCTGGTATACACCAGCGTCCACTATCAGAATTACTCACGATAGGTCCTCCCAAAATATGGTATTCTCAAACTGAAGAACATGTCAGTCTATTCTGTATGATCTTTCATTTTATGTTCTGTATGAAATATGGTATTTCCAAATTGTATGTTCTATCATTTTATATTTTGTATGAACATTGTGCGTCAATTGCTATTCTGTGTGCATGTCGGGAAAGACTGATTAGCAAGAAAGGTACTTGTTGACTGTAATCTAGTGGACAGCTCTCGCATAACAAAAATAATGTAGATCCTTCATAGTATGAGGTCATGTGTGAACAACAACTCGCCCTCTCCCTTTTATGACCCTGGGAGTATATTTACTGGTGAGAGTTTTTGAATATGATGATTCCCATAGCAACCAATCAGATTCTAGCTATTAACATTTACCAGGCACCTTCTAGAAGATCTAGTTGTCTGTTGCCTGGTAAAGAGTAAATCGGACGCATGCTTTGCGCCGGTGCAATCCGATGCACACAGATGTGTGTATATATGTGTATATATAGGTGTGTGTGTGTGTGTGTGTGTGTATATATATCTATATGTATATATATATGTGTGTGTGTGTATATATGTGTGTATATATATATATAAATAAAAAAATAAACATTCAAGGTTTAGTCAAGTGTGTGAGAAACAGGCTCCATGCGTGTGTATGTATGTATATATATATATATATATAATATATATATATATTTTGAGAAGCTCTGCATACAGATACAATATGTCTGTGGCAATTGAAGTGTAACACAGAGACTGATATGCTCAGAGGAAGTGTTCTGAATGGGGGGTTAATAGCCATTGTCAGAAACCTGCATAGAGGAACTGATATTTGCACTTCAACCAAGTAGAAAAAAGCCTTTGATGAGCTAGCAGACTTCAAGACCCAGCAAAGGTCTGCTGGTCACCTCTAAGAAGAACACCCTTACACGGTTGAATTTGGTTTAGGTAAACCAAATATTAAATATATATATTACACATTCACTGATTCACATAATGCACATACATAGACATATATGCTCACACATAGGCGCTCTTATGTGTATTCACATGCATACACACGCACTACGCACATTTGCATTATACACAAGACATACATAAATAAAAATATGCACAACGCATACCAGCGAATTTACACAACTATCTCTGATTGGTTGCTATGGGCAACATCTCCACTTCTAAAAACTCTCAAATTTAGCCCCTGGAGTCCGTGTCCTGAATTGTAAATACGAAAACCAGACCTCCTTTTTAAAGTAAGGGCCAGTACTCCACTTCTAAAGAATCCTTTATTAATCTGTGTTGTGTTATGGAAGCTGAGATGAGGACTGTAGGCCTGATTCTGCAAGGATTGTAATTGCAAAGCTGCGACCCTTGCAGATTTGGTAATGCAGCAGGAGGAATCACACCACCTGTGCATTCCTTATCCATGTGGTCCCGAAGCCGGCCGCCGCAGTTTAGAGGAAGAGTTTAGAGGAAGAGGACAGGAAATCTTTGTCAGCTGACTGAGATCCTGGCTTCTTCCCTCCCCAGCAATGGCGGTGACACGCCACTGTTTCGGGAAACGGAGGGTATCGCCGCCCCCTCCCCGCCCACAAACGACAGCAGACTGTCAATCACTGACAGTCTGCAAGCGAGTTAGCAGGACCCATTTTGCACACTCGCAGAATGGGGCCTGTGCACTAGTGTACACTGCAGAAATCAGGCCCTGTATGTATACATTTAACCAGAAAGGTGGGGATTGAAGACAGTTATGTAGTCAAACCTCTTTGACATGACCCTGTTGGTTTGGCCAGGTAACAGTGTATTGGAAAACACGGGCTCTTTATTGATCTCAAGCCCTGCTGACCTGATAGGGAGAACCTGTTAAGTAGGAACAAAGAATTAGAGATCTATAGAAAGAAATGCAATCCAGCATTCAATGTTAATTAATTGGGGAGCAGACAAAGTGCTGTGGATGCACCAAGAACTCTTGTGTGTGACATCCCCCACACTCAGCAGTGCTAAGGACTTTATTGTAAGTGTCTTAAAACTGTCACTACTTTTTACTTTAGAAGTTATTTGCATATATTATCTGTATGTCATTTTATTATTTTTTTTGTAACTAAGCCTTGAAAATATTTTTTTCATTCAAACACATATAATCATCTGTGCGGCCCATGCTACACACCTGTGTGTAACTGAAGGTGATTTATTGTTTGGAGAAATCAAAGACTCCAGAAAATTATTTCATGGTAGCAGTAGAATCGTTTATTTTGGTAATTGACTGAGGTGTGTCGGCATCACCACTAGCTTGTACAGATTGTCAGCCCTTGATCGTGACACCCACAATTTATCAGCAGTGTGTACCAAACATAGGACACAGGTTCTGAAACTCTGTCCACAGGACCCTACACAGTTCACGTTTTCCAGGACTCTTCACAGAAATACAGGTGAAATAATTAGCTCCACCTGTGGATCTTTTAAAAATGTGTCAGTGAGTAATGACTGCACCTATGCACCTGCTAAGTGATCTGTTTGGGGTCCTGAGGACCAATACATCAGCAATCGATTGTGGTAATTCTGCAATTTGCAATCGATTGTGTATAAAAATCTGCAATGTATGGGCTTCACAGATCGCAACCAAAAAGTGATTGGAATTGGTAAATCAGATTGTCCAACATGTTGGATTTCACAGATCAATTGATTGCTAGTGTATAGAGATGATCAGCAGATTTGCAGACCGTTACTAGTAAAATGATGGGCCTTTCAAGATTGGCAGATCTGTGTTTGCTGAAAATGATCTGCAAATCACTGAAAAAGATCTATAATGTATGGGCGCAGATTGCTAGATTGGGAAATCCTAAATCTGGCAATAAATCTTCAAATTTTTCAGTTGTGGTTTTCAGATTGCTGATGTATGGGGGCCTTAAGAGATACATGGAGGGTTTGTTAAACAATTTACAATCCTGTTGTAAGAGCTTTATTCACATGGGCAGTAGAGCGTTTTGTTTGTAATACATACATGATAGATCACTGCAATAATTTGTAGCCTATGTACATAGTTGAGCACAAGAATGACTCCTAATGGTGAAAGGAGGCACCCTTTTAAAGTCAGGTATTGTAGATTAGAATACTGTCTAGCATTAACCATTATTTGTTAATTAGCACCACCACAAAGTTATATTGTAAATGGAAAGTTATTAGAAGAAGGAAATCTATATGTAACACTCAGTAATTTTGCTGATTCTAAACTAAATTAATTTGTCATTTAAGGAATTAAGAGAACATGGCGAAAAAAAGAAAAAGCGTCCACGGGATGAAGACGCAGATGATGCGGAGGGCTCTTCTGGAGTGAGGAAAAAAGTAACAGGGGGAAAGTTCAAAAAGAAGGTCCACTGATAATTCAAAGACTCTTGTATATGGCATGGCTGTTCTCACTGACTACATTCTGGACTAAATACAGGTAGAACAGCCTTAACATTGAACGTCCATCTAGAATAAAGAACTTGTCTGTACAATTTACATGATGAACTTTGAAGTGGAACAACATACTTGGCTCTGGCTAAATTCAAGAACTCGTGTATTTTAAAATGAAAAAAAACAAGACTCAAAATGCTTAACTCTACTGTGCCTAATGAAGATTCCCATTAAAAACCAGTTACTGCAGGATACCCATTTACTGCAATAAAGTGAACATATCTGTTGGAATCAAAGGTTATATGCTCTGTGGGAGCTTTCATATTCTGTTTTTTTGGAAATGTTAATTCATTGTCCTAAAACTACAGTTTTAAAAAAGTCTTTAACATATTTAAAAGATTTTTTTTTTTTTTTCAAATATTTTACTGTCTTGATTATAAGTTTTTTGTTTTTTTTGAAAGAAGTATACAAAGTTGGTGTGTATTAATGACCACTGACATCTGGATTTTTATCAAGTTAACAATCCTGTTTACCAGTCTCAAATGGTGCTTGAAAGGATGTTTGACTCCATGAACCAAGAATACCAAACACCCTATGCAGTTTAATTACTGCAGTTCCTGGCCCTGGAAATTTTGATTTCGCTATACACCTGCTGCAAGTAATGTGGGTCTAGTAAGGACCCCAAAGATACACTTTTGAACAGAATCAATAATAGGAAAATTTACTTCTCTAGATGTTCAGTTGTATATGGTATTTGCTCTCCATTAAGTATACAAAACAGCTTGTTTGGATATCACAAATAAAATATTTTAATTATTAAAACATTTGCACAAGACATATACACTATATATATATATATATATATATATATATATATATATATATATATATATATATATATATATATATATATATATATATACATCCATACATATATACATATAAACACACATATATACATGCACATACATATACTCTAAGAGGTCGTATTCATCAGGCAGGATTGGCTGCCTAACTAGATATATATATATATATATATCTCTATCTCTATCTAGTTAGGCAGCCAATCCTGCCTGATGAATACGACCTCTTAGAGTATATGCATGTATGTGTGTGTATATGTATGTATGTATATATATATGTATATATATGTGTATATATATATATGTATGTATATATATATATATATATATATATATATATATATATATATATATATATATATATATAATGAGAATCACAAAGGTTTCAGAGATGAAATCAGATAATATTCCCTTCTTAAATACTAAAGTTCAAAGACGCAACTGCTTTCTTGTAACACTTTGGTATCAGAGGGATACTTATTAACTAAAATATGAACCAATGTGGCAATTTGTTTCCCCTTGGCAGCCTCACAGAGCCAGCATGCCTGTCACTGATAGATGAATACTGTGTTAGTAAACTCCGTGAACACTGGCATCCAAGTAGTTTACTAATGAGCCTGAAAGCTCTGCCGTTTAGGATGTAAGTTACCTCAGTCTCTTATTCCTAGTAGTATACCATATATAAAATAGATTGAGAACAACTGAACATCTAGCGCAGTAATTTTTCTCTTATTCATGAACCAAGAAGCAGCAACATTCACAATTGTGACTTTGTATTGGTTTGCACAGACACCTCTACCTTTGCAAGCTTTGACTTTAGGCCGGGCTTTATATAGAAATACAGTATGAAGCCCTGAAAAAAAAGTGTAATTCTCCAGTGACAGGAGCAGAGGATATGTTGAGTGGTTGTTGCACATGAAATGCAACTTTAAATAATTCATTACTCCCTGGAGCTAACTAGGTCCGTCCCAGACCTAAAAGCAGTCACATGGACTAGCCACTGGAAAACGAGAACTGTGTAGCACTGGATTTGGGGTAAGGGGGGTTGTCTTTGGGACTGCCAATCAGACGCTACAATTATAGACACTGCAGCTTCTAATAGGTTCTCCCTCATGCTTTGCTTTTCTGCAGCCATTCTACAGTGGTGAACAAAAATATTCACTACATCAGGGCTCGACAAATTTTTCTTAAATCTAGTAGCCAGCTTAAAAATATAGGTGCCAGACCATCGTCACAAACCACACATGCTTGGGGTGGCCCACCTATTTGCCTTTTAGTGACCAGGGCCTAACGCCCAGGTCACTCTCACCTATTTTGCCGAGCAAATACCTTATTTTGGGCCTAATGCCCCCTATGTAGCCTGGGCCTTGTGCCCACCTATATGCACACAGGCCTATTGCCTGATTTACCCCACAACGGCCTAGTGCCCGACAACCCGTGGTTGTCCACGGAGGGGTTAATAGTAGGCCTCACAGAGGGTGGTTCCTAACAATCTGGAGCTTCTTTTTGAATTACTTAGAAGAGGACCAATATATGCATGGTTTGGCTTGCCCTTCCATTGCTTTATGTATTGTTACAGTAAAGCAGCTGTGCCATACAAACTTGTTCTTTCAACATGTGCACCATATTGCTTAAATATAAAAATAAAAGCGTCTGAGGGAAATGTTTTCTTGCGTTATGCAGAACATTGTACAAGTTTAAGGGGTTCTGGTCCCTGTTGGTTGGGGATTTTTTTTAAGTGAATTTGAGTTCTATTCTAACTTGCAACCACCAAGGAAGTCTATTTAGTAAGAGACAGCTTTTCAAAGCTGCCACTTCTTGGTGGTTCTGGACACTGAATTTAAACTGGGAATAATATTAAATGCCAAATCAAAATTGGTAACCATTTAATATTATTGGCGTTTTAAATTCAGTGTCCAAAACCCCAACGACAAATCGGCCTCTTAAAAAATATTCAGCCATGTCTTGAACTACAGTTTTCATTGCACCGTGGACTTCAATATATAGATCCACAATCTGTAACAGTTGTATCATATATCG
Organism: Taudactylus pleione; assembly: GCA_031769625.1. Classification (NCBI taxonomy): domain Eukaryota; kingdom Metazoa; phylum Chordata; class Amphibia; order Anura; family Myobatrachidae; genus Taudactylus; species Taudactylus pleione. The sequence continues at coordinate 2,820,744 of JAUIMM010000079.1, read as the reverse complement.
GGCCAAATGTAATAGGGTGAGAGTTTCTGGAAATATGAGTTTAGCAGTAAATTCTCACATTGGTCGAGTTTTATCTTCAAAATGGGAAAACATCTGGATGAGAGTTTAAATCGTGAGTTTCTTCTTCAGGATCCATAGGCTCCACAGGGAGACCTTGGGGTATAGATTGGGGAACCAAATACGGGCACCACGCAGTTAAAGCTTTCAGCTCCCAGGATGCACTGGGTCCACTCTCCCTATAACCCCACCCCCGAGCCAGAGGCACTTCAGTTTGAGTAGGCGCCCGGCCGGAGTCGGGTCACTGTTATCGCAGAGGGGCTGTTTAGCAGCCCCTAAAGTTATTTTATTTCATTTTGTTTTTATGATTTGTGGTAGTTTTAATCTCTACAGAGCATGCAGCATTGGACGTCTGTCCTGCCGCTTCGTCACCCCGCCTGCACCGCGACGCCATTACTGATCTGGGGTTCTCGGCGGGAACCCGGGGTCTGTGCTAGCCGGGCCCCGCAGACTTCCCAGACTGCTGCCAGATCTATGGGGATAAGGTATGGCGGATCACCCGCGTATGAGCAGTCATTGCCTCCGGTCTCAGGGGACAGACCGGTGGCGCTGAGGTGGACGGTGCAGACAGTATCTGCACGGGAAGCCAGAGTCCAGGGGGTTAATATTCAGCCAGGGGAGAAAGCCTTCCCTGTTGTAAAGGCTTCTCAGCTCAGCGCGCCTTTCCATTGCTGTCTGGCTTTGCTGGGCTGCTTCCCAACTTGGGGTACGCTTTCTCTGAGGTCTCCGGCGGCCATTTTAGCTCTATGATACAGCGCAGATCTCCTAGGGTGGAGTTGGGTCCAGCACCCCTGCGTACTTCGCCTTTGGGTCAGTGTACACAGCACTATAGCCTTCCCAGACACTGAATCTGGGCGGTAGATTGTAGTGTCATTTGCAGTATATTGTATGTATGTATATATATATATATATGTGTGTGTGTGTGTATATATATATATATATAATACATTTTTTTTTCTCTCTCTCTCAGAACCACCCTAAGCACACCTGTATTAGGGCAGATTGTAAAGAAAAGGGATAGATATAGAATGACAGGTGAGAGAATGAAGCACAGACAGTCAGTGCTAGCATAAGTCACATAAAATGCAGAAATTATATTAAAATATTTTATATATATTTATATATACACATATATACACATGACTTGTAAACAAACAGCGGCACTCCGGGGGCTTGTGATGAAAATATAAATAGTGTATTGCAGTCAATACATAATCCCAACGTTTCGGGACATACACGAATTAAGGGACGTGTATGTCCCGAAACGTTGGGATTATGTATTGACTGCAATACACTGTTTATATTTTCATCACAAGCCCCCGAGTGCCACTGTTTGTTTACAAGTTGTGTGTGTGTATATATATATATGTATGTGTGTGTGTGTGTGTGTGTATATATATATATATATATATATCACACACACACACACACAGCGCTTAGGGTGGTTCTGAGAAAAAAAAAAAATATATATATATATATATATATGTCACAAAGTCCAGAACACCAGACGACCAGCACACCCTTTTCAAATGCAAAATGAGTTTTAATTCATAAAAACCATCAAAAGGTAAATAACCCAAAGTAGAACCTTTTGTTGTAGCAATAAAGTGGGCCGGGCCACACTTTATTGCTACAACGAAGGTTCTACTAACGATGAGTATCATGCTGGAATTACATTATTTGATTGCATTTTTAATTTTTTTTGGCTCACATGAACGGACGTTGTTAGCTATTGGGCTATTTACCTTTTGATGGTTTTCATGGATTAAAACTCATTTTGCATTTGAAAAGGGTGTGCTGGTCGTCTGGTGTTCTGGACTTTTGTGACTATTAATATTTATGATCTGGCACCCTGTGATTTTTAAAACAGTGAGAGTGTGCAGGATTTGCTGTTCTTTTTCTATATATTATATATATAATATATACACATATACACAATATTTGTGAGGTTGGTCACATACTGTTGCGTGGTGCACTTTGCCATATTTTAGGTGGAACTGTGTGTTTCATACGCTGATAGTGGGTCCCTGCAGCTAATCCTAGCGCCAGTCAGGACAAGTATTACGCTGCTTGATATTTCTATAATAATTGTTAGTCAGATATGTCTGACCAGGAAATGGAGCATGATACTGCACCCATTTTACTATCCTGCAAGTCATGTGCTGCAGGTGTGAATGAGGAGGATTTGACTTAGGAAGGGTTATGTTTAAGGTGCCATCAGGGGCCGGGCCCCTTAAAGAACCCCCCCTTGGGAGTTTTTTTTTTCTCAGACCCTGGCCTCCATTGCGGATCACATGGCGGCCCTCACAGTTGCAACTCATTGGGGTTACCAAGTCGGGCAGCAATAACAGAAGTGCCACACATTCTGACATTGGCCGAGGGTCACCTCCCGGCCATCTCTGCAGTGTTCATTCCTGGAGTTCTCAATTGGGAAGCGGAATTCCTCAGCCATCACGACGTGCATCCTGGGGACTGGTCTCTTCACCAAGAGATGTTTCAACTCCTAGTGAGCACATGGGGTGGTCCTCATGGCCTCCCGACACAATCGCAAACTGCCTGTGTTTGGGTCCAGAATTAGAGAGACCCTTCTGGTCTCCCTTCTTCCGCAAGTTCTTCGGTAGTTCAATTAAGACGGGGGTACTGTCCTGGTGGCTCCAGCTTGGCCCAGACGTAACTGGTACTTAGTTTTTCGGAGTCTTTCCGTTGACACTCCGTTCATGCTGCCTCAACGTCCGGACCTGTTGTCTCAGGGTCCTTGCCTTTGCCCGGACCTGGATATTCTGTCTTTGACTGCGTCCCTACTAAGGTCCAAGGGATTCTCTGGCTCTGTCATGATCATCTTCTGCTGGGATCTATCACAGAGTGTGGCATGTATATTTCTAATGGTATTGTACCAGTAGCTTCGATCCTCAAGTGTTTTAGGATTTCCAGAGTCCTGGCATTCCTTCTACATAGATTGGGTCTAGCCTTCCGCCTGGCTTCCCTGGAAGTGCAGGTCTCGGCATTGTCAATATGGTACCAGCGTAGAATTGCTCCACTCCCGGGTATCCAGACCTTGATTAAGGGAGATCTCTGGATTCTACCTCCCTTTGTCCTGCCTAAGGGCTCCTTGGGATTGGGCCCTCTGGGGACCTTCATTTGAACCACTAGTTTATGTAAACCTTACGTGGTTTATTACTTAGACTCTCTTATGGCGATTGCATCTGCCAGGAAAGTCAGAATGGGGGTGCTTTCCTGTGGTTCCCTCTTCTGGATATCACCTAGACAGGACGGTGAGTCGCTCTCGCCCTTGCTTTCTTCATAGGGTGGTTTCTGAATTCCTTTTTTACTCAGTAACTTATGGTACCGGCCTTTCGGTCACCTGTCCTCTCGGTAGATGAGACCTCTTTGGCTGTGGTCCGTGCTCTCAGGATTCACGTGGACTGTACCAGTTCCTTAGGGAAATCTGACTCCTTATTTGTGCTCTATGGATTTCTCAAGTAAGGATGGCCTGCCAGTTACCAAACATTGGCTCGATGGCTTCATATGACTATCTCAGGGGACTACACACAGGAAGGGCTTCCTGTTCCGGCTTCTGTTGATGTTTTTTCTACTCTCTTTGGGCCCCTCGTGGGCGGCTTGCCATGGCGCCTCGGCTGTTCAGCCTTGCATGGCGGCCACGTGGTCTTCCATCTAGACCTTTCTAAGGTTCTATGCATTAGATACCTTTGCTTCTCAGGATGCTTCCTCTGGGCGACAGATTCTCTTTTCAGCGCAGGCGCGTCCCCACCCTTATAAGGATCTGCTTTGGGACATCCCCAAGGTCTCCCAGTGGAGCCTATGGACCCTGAAGAAGAAAATGAGAGAGATGGTAAGAACTTACCTTTTGTTATCTTTCTACGAAGTCCATAGGGTCCACAGGGCCCCCACCCTGACGCATCTGGCTTCATATGGGCTATGTTACTGGTCACCGGTTTCCCGTCTCCTTCTCTGTGAGTGTGGTCCTTGAGTGTTCCAGTGTTTTGTTCTTTCTCTTTCCTCCTCTGGCCTTTGGCTACTTACAAACTGAGGTGCCTTTGGCTTGGGGGCGGGGTTGTAGGGAGAGTGGACCTAGTCCTGAAAGCTTTAACTGCGTGGTGCCTGGATTTGGTTCCCCAACCTATACCCCAAGGTCTCCCTGTAGACTTTGAAGAAAAAGAGATGACAAAGATAAGTTCTTACCATATCTCTTTTTCTTTTTTCTTTTAGTCTAAAAACATGCGAGTTTGCATGTTCTCGGACTCTATTACATTGGCTGAGTTTAAAAAGTGTGAGCATTTACTGCTAAGCTCTCACATTTTCTAAACTCTCACCCTATTACATTTGCCCCATCATCTACCTTGGAATGTTTAAAATCTGTGTCTATAGACTTCATTGCTTGATAAAATTGTTAAAGAGCAGGGAACTTTTGTGTTATGGAGGATTAAATGCTACTATTGACTTGCTGTAACGATGCCACCTGTTTAAAAAACTGTTTTGCCTACAGGGTAACATGCATGGCAGGATTTCTGTTCCGTCAGCTGTTTGGCCCAGCCAGAAAAGAGCAGCTTTTTCAAGTAGAAAAAAAATTCTCTTTAAAATGCTTCAATGCCATCTCTCCTGCACCAGTCGCTAGTTGCTAACAGCTGCTTTAAACTGGTGCCATGTAGAGTTATAGGCAAAACTTTTCTCACTAGAAAAACACCATCCTTAGCTGGCAATAATATAACCATTGAATACCATTATTGTTTTAACCACTTCACCTGTGATTTCCCCCCTGCAAAACTGCTCCGAAATTTAAATTTTAACAAAAATATTTGAAGTTGAAGAAAATATTTTTAATAGTGTTAATAATTTCTTTAAAAAAAAATTAAAAAATAATTTTTATTTATACAGTGTCTTGCAAAAGTATTCACCCCCTTTGAATTTTTCATGTTTTGTTGCCTCACAACCTGGAATGAAAATGGATTGTTTGAAGGTGTGCATCATTTCATTCACAGAACATGCCTACAACTGTGAAGTTGTGTTTTGTTTTTGTTTTTTTGTTTTTTTTAATACTAGCTGGAGTACCCAGCATTGCACATCATCCTCCAACAAAACTCTCCTTAGGCAGGCCTCACGAAAAGTGTGACAAACTTCCCCATCCACAGTCCTTCAAGGTCTTCGAAGGAAGTGGGACCTGTAACGGTGTAAAGCAAACTTAGGAGATAGAAGCATTAAAAATTTGTCAGATGTACAGTGTAAACACGGCCAAGAGCTTCTGTTGCTCTGATACCAGAATGACAGTGTACTTCCTGGTTGCTGGATCGCACTATGAAATGCACAGCAACTACTTCCAGTTTGTTGTGCAGCTGTTTCCGGCATTCAGGGTCTCCACGGTGTATAAGATTCATCCAATTGGTTTTACCCTTCAGGGGCTGACAATGGAATGAAATGGAAGTAGCCTCTGGCCCTGATTCAGAGCCGAACGCTCTGACCAGAGCGCTCGCTCTGAATCGGCCCACCTCCATAAATATGGAGCGTCCTCCTGGACGCTCGTATAGCTGTGGGTCACCACCCACAGCATATACGAGCGTGCAGGATGATGGTCGCGATGGTCTTGACCATCGTGACCATCGCCACTGCGAGCAGAAGCCTGCGGTTGAGTTTCTCAACCGCAAGGTCCGGAGTGATTTTGGCTCTATCAGAGCCAAAATCACTCCCACTGACATCACTAGTCATGTCAGTGGGCCGGCTTCTGATGGTAGGCGTTCCCTTGGGAACGCCCCCATCTGGGAGGCACGCCCCCGGCACGCCCACCAAAGGGGGTGTGCTGTCAATCAACATCGACAGCACGCCCCCTTTGATCAGACACTACTAGCGAAGGAAAGTCCTATCATCGCGTCTCGCGCATGCGCACGACGGAGCTCCCTCCGTCATGCGCAGTGCAGACCATCGACCCACTTGCGAGCGGACAGCCGCTCTCGAGTGGGTCTGAATCAGGGCCTCTGTGCGTTCCAGCAACCAAGGAGGTAGACCAAGTTTGGTTGCCACTATTGACACCATCTAGTTGTGTAAGTTCATGCATGAGCAAGTATAAATAAAAATTTGTGCTGCAGAGCTGCGTTTTTGCATCCCAGTTTAGTTGCCATCTTTATGGGCCTGATTCTAAATCAGATGGATCTCTGCTTTTAAAAGGTACTGTAAACTCCACGCGAGAGCCATAGTAAATGATGTTCAGAGACTTAAATTATATGCAACAGAATAAAATTCCATAATTCCTTAGTATGTAGCAAAATGCATGTTATAAAAGCAAATTATGAAATTAAACAAAAATAACATAGTAGAGCTAGAAAAGAAAAAATAGTAGATAAGCCAAATCCTTTTCTAATTCCGTACCTGACCTGTAGAGGGCGAATGCTATTCAAAAATTGTGATTTTTAATTAATTAAAAATGAACAGTAATTTCGGTTTAACATTTTTTTTTTTAGTTGCCTCCGCCGTGTTTTAATACGCTCGTATGTAAAATTTCACGATCTTTGCTTGTAAACTGGATTTGTATAGAAAGAAGGACAGAATGACAAATTTTCATGTTTATATAGTAGATTGTGAATCAAACAACATTTAGGGCAACATAACAGAAAACTTCAGCGTGCATAACTATTCACCCCCCTAAAATCAGTACTTTGTCGAGCCACCTTTTGTGGCAATTACAGCTGCAAGTCGCTTTGGATAAGTCTCTATGAGCTTGCCACATCTTGCCCTTGGGATTTTTGCCCATTCCTCAAGGCAAAGCTGCTCCAGCTCCTTCATGTTGGATGGTTTCCACTTGTGCTCAGCAATCTGCAAGTCTGACCACAGATTCTCAATTGGATTGAGATCTGGGATTTGACTAGGCCTTTCCAACACATCTAAATGTTTCCCCTTAACCCATTTGAGTGTTGCTTTAGCAGTATGCTTTGGGTCAATGTCCTGCTGGAAGGTGAACCTTCATCCCAGTCTCAAAGCACAGGCAGACTGAAACAGGTTTTGCTCAGGGATGTATTTCGCACCATCCATCTTTCCCCCGACTCGAATCAGTTTCCCAGTCCCTGCTGCTGAAAAACATCCCCACAGCATGATGCTGCCACCACCATTTTTCACTGTGGGGATGGTGTTCTTGGGGTGATGGGATGTGTTGGGTTTGCGCCAGACATAGCATTTTCCTTTATGCCCGAAAAGTTCAATTTTAGTCTCATCTAACCAGAGCACCTTCCTCCATTCATTTGGGGAGTCGCCCACATGCCTTTTGGCAAACGCAAATCGTGTCATCTTATTTTTTTTTTGTGCAGATTCATTACATAAAATTCAGACTACAACCTGTAATGTATTTATTTTTTAATGTAATAAAAAAGGTAAAAAGCCAAGGGGGTGAATACTTTTGCAAGGCACTGTATATAATCTTTTTAAATGAAAAAAAAAATTTTTTTTATACTACTGAGGAGGTGTGGGGTGTACTATTAATATTTATGATCATTGGGGTGGGGGTCTATTGCCAATTTGGGGTGGGAAGTTATTTATAATGGGGGGCATCATGGTGTCCATAGGCCCCCCATTATAAAATAACTTACCACCCCCAATTGGCAATAGACCCCCACCCCAATGGTCATAAATATTAATAGTACCCCCCACACCTCCTCAGTAGTAAAAAAAAAAAAAAAAATCAGTTTTACAAACCGAACCCCCCACTCCTGTAAAAGCCCCTATTTTTTTGTTTGTTTTTTTTGCATCCTCCTCCTACCCTGTGACCAATGTAATTTTTATTTATTATTATTTCTCCTTCATCCACTAGGGGACAATGGGGTATAGATGGTGGTAGAGTAGAGCCTGCAACTTGTAAAATTAATTAAAGTGTGTCTGGCTCCTCCCCCTCTTTGCCCCATCAGCCCCAGTTTTAGAAATGTGATTGAGAGAGCTGGTGCGCATTTGGCTATCTCCAGCCTTTATTCATTTATTTTCTTTGCCTATCCTCACAAATGTAAAATAATTAAGACTGCTTACTGTCGCAGTCTATCTGCAACATGGGAGCTGCTGGGAAGGGAACCACCTCACCACTTCAATGTCCACCTATCACAACAGTCCTACTCCCCCCCCTACCCTTGCCCACTTCAAAGCTTAGCTCTCACACCATTCCCACCATTTCAATACACACTCTCCCCCCACCCCCTCCGTCAGTGTCAGCAGACATACCTTTCTTTTGTTGGTCTGACTCTGGTCCATTAATTCTTTCTATCCTGAGCGGGCTTCGGCTGTGGTGTGCACTGCTCAGCGTGTGCGCACTTGCCGACTGCAAAGACTGAGAGGTACACAGGGAGGCGGAGCTGCCCTGCTGCCCTGTTCATGTTGTATAGCACAGAGCAGCCGGCGAACATCCACTTCCTGTCTGCCTCCCGCAGCTAACCATGCACATGCGGCTGCGGGCGGCCCTAGATCACCCACCCTGCAGATCCCCGAAGCATGACTGCCTGCCAGGCAGTGTGAGCCAGCCCGGTAGAGGGGAGGATGGGACCGACTCAGCAGGAACTTTCCTGGTGGCCCAATCCACCCCTGGAGATAAGACATGAGACAATAATAACAAATGAGAGAAATAGTCAGGATCATGACAATCAGGTTTTGTGTTCAGTTTAATATTCATCAGAGTCGATGGAACAATAATGGATAAAATCTGAACTCTTTTTTTTGTTTGTTTTTTTTTAGTTCAAACTCATGGTGGGGGACTTATCAGAGCATATTCTACACTCAGCAGCACTACTGTAGAAAATGGTGATGCAATGCTTTCAGTTCTCTTCCTACATGTTTCTTATGTGCTGTTAATCCAGCCCTTTTTGCAGACCATTATGCTAATTGGGCCTAGTTCTGGCATAGCCTGAAATCTGTAGTGTGTGTGTGCGGTGTCACAATCTTGAGGCCAATGTGGCGCCAGAACTCTGGAAATGGTGGCATATAGCAAATGCAATACATGTTGAGTCTCCCATATCCAAAATGCTTGGAACCAGAAGTATCCGTTTTCTGTATTTTAGAATATTGCATACCATACTAAGATTTCTAGGGGATGGGACCCAAGTCTCACCACAGAATGCATTCATGTTTCATATACGCCATATACACACAGCTTGAAGGTAAATTTATACAATATTTAAAATTTTGTGCATCAAACAAAGTTTGTGTACATATACAAAATGTATTTGTTTCATATACACTTTATACACACAGCCTGTGGATAATTTTCTACAATATTTCTACAGGGTCCATAGGGCTCCACAGGGAGATATTGGGTTGTAGGTGGGACCTGGAGGACCGGGCACCAACAGCAAAGTTTTTCAATCCCAGGATGCTCCGGTCCTTCTCCCTATACCCCGCCCACACCCTGAGGGCGCTTCAGTTTTGTTGGTGTCTGGCAGGAGCTGGACCACTATTATAATAGTGGGCTGTATTAAGCAGACCAAGCTTTTCTTTAATGCACTTTTTTTTTTTTTTTTTTTTACAAACTGGCGAGCAGCACCAGACTGTCCTCCAGATGTCTGTGCTGCCACCCCATCACCCCTCTGCGAAGCGCTGACACAAAGCCTGTGCTAGGTACTTCAGGTGGAACTCCGAGGCGGACTAGCTAGCAGTCTCCCCAGACTGCAGCCCAGAATCCAGGGTATAGGTAAGGCGGAACCCCCGTTTGTGGGGACCCGCGTCTTAGTGCAGTCTTGCCTCTGGTCTCAGGAGACAGACCGGAGGCACTGATGTGCAGGTCTCTGCTTTGTCTATCTGGTTTCAGTGCAGAATTAAGGCGCATGTCCACTACCCGATTAAACAGAGCGATTGAACGATAACGACATTATCATTCAATCACTCATTAATTGGGCATATATCCGGCATGCAAATGTCAAAAACGACCAGCAATGCGCACTCCCGCTGGTCGTTTTTGACATCTATCATCGCCCGAAGATGCTGGTCAATCTGCCGATAACGACAGATTGGCCATGTTAGGGGATGAGGAAGGGTGCCTACACTGAATGACTGATCGTTCAGTGTAGACATAGCACGGACTGTGAAACGACTGCACGATTACAATGTCGTAATCGTGCAGTCGTTTCACAGCCTGCTGGTGGATGTGCCCCTTTACTCCTATAACGCATGTTCATACCTTCATGCAAGGTGTTCTATGTATACAATCTCCCTTTAACCTTCCTGTGGCTCAATGGGATTTTGCCAGTGGAACCTCCATTTGAACCCTGGGAATCAGTGGATGTCAAATGGCTCACTGCGAAGACTGTTTCTTCTGGCTATAGCGTCTGCCCATAGGGTATCTGATTTAGGGATGCTTTCCTGTCACTCACCCTTTAATATTTCATCTGGACTGGACTGTTCTTCAAACATGTGCAGGCTTCCTTCCGAAGGCGGTTTCTCGCTTCCACCTCAATGAGGACATTGTGTTTCCGGCCTTTAATTCACCAGACCTCTGGGCAGGTGAGGCCTCTTTGGATGTTGTCCGTACTCTGAAGATCTATGTGGACCGTACTACTTCCATTAGGAAATCTGACTCCCCCTTTGTCCTATATGGATTCTTTAAGAAAGGATGGCCAGCTAACAAACAGACTCTGGCCAGATGGATTCGCATGACTATCTCACAAGGTTACACGCAGACTTGCCTTCCTGTGCCGACTACAGTGTCTGCTCATTCTACTCGCTCTGTGGGTCCCTCGTGGGCAGCCCGGCGTGGTGCCTCGGCTGAACCGCTATGCAAGGCGGCCACCTGGTCTACTGTCCACACCTTTTCTTAGGTTTTATTCCTTTGATACATTTGCCTCTCAGGATACTTCCTTCAGGCGTAGGGTTCTCCTGTCTGCTCAGGAGTGTGCCTGCCCTTGAACAACTGCTTTGGGACATTCCCAATGTCTCCCTGTGCAGCCCTATGGACCCTGAAGAAGAAACGGAGAGTTATGCTAAAACTTACCTTCGTTAACTCTTTCTTTGTAAGTCCATAGGGTCCACAGGGCACCTGGCTTCTATGGGCTTCTCCTCTTGGTCACTTGTTTCCTTCTCTGCATGAGAGTGAGATTCCTCAGTGTACCAGCCTTCCTTCTCTCCTGTCCTGCTCCTGCTTTGGGCTTGTTAACAAAACTGAAGTGCCCTCAGGCTGTGGGCGAGGTATAGGGGGAAGTACCGGAGCATCCTGAGATTGAAAAGCTTTGCTGTTGGTGTCCTGTCCTCCCACAATGTCTCCCTTCCGGACCCTATGTACTTCGAAGAAAGAGAGTTAGCGAAGGTAAGTTTTACCATAACTCTCCTTTTCTAATAATTTTGTGCCTTAAACAAAGTTTGTGTACACTGAACCATCAGAAATCAGGTGTCACTATCTCAGTCATGCTCAAAAAATTCAGTATATCGGAATATTTGGATATGGGAGACTCAACCTGTATTTCTCATTTTACCTTGTACCCCTACAGGGGTGTGCAGGAAAATGTGTGTTGTTGCTCTAATATAATTCTGAGTTACCACACATTAGGACCTCAGACATCACTCAGAACTGAATTGGCACTTAGGCAGGAGTGAGAAGCATAGGTCAGAGATGAAAAACAGAGGTCAATCTGGGATGGATCTAGTGATCGGTCAGAGATATCTGAATGGGAAACATTGGAGAGTGTATGAAAGTGAATTTAGGGGGAATGGGGAGTCATAGAAGTTATTTAGAGAAGGGCGGTGGGAGAAGAACGGAAGTTGCTGGATTTAAAAGGGAAAAGGTGGTATCGGGAAGGCCAGTAAAAGAAGGTTATTATTATCATCCTCATTTATATGGCGCCACAAGTATTCCTCATTACCTTACAAAGTACATAGACAAATAAGTGAACAAGCAACAAGTGACTTACAATTCAATACAATGCAGGACAAATTTATATGCTTTGCTGCATTAGTAATCATAATACTCAAATAAGCAACAGGGCTTAAGCAACCAGATGGTAGGTGCCTGAGTAGATGACAGTATAAGTGAGGAGGAACACAAGAGGGTAGAGGGCCCTGCTTGCCAGAGCTTAAATTCTAAAAGGACGGGCAGACGGAGAAAGGAGCAAGTAGCAGAGGGTTAAGATGAGAGCTGGAAGGCTTTGATGAAGTAGTGGGTCTTGAAAGCACGTTTGAATATATGTAGAGAGGTGAAGAGTTCCAGAGGTAGGAAGCAGCACGGGAACAATCTTGGAGGAGGAGGGAGTGGGAGCAAGTAATCAGTTGGCAGGAGAGGTTGCAGTAATTCACTAGGGAGATAATGAGTAAGGGGACCAGTGCTTTGGTACCTTCCTGAGGGAGAAAGGGGAGAACTTAATATTGGAGCGAAAACATTGTTTTTGCGTTAATAACGCACTTATGACGTCATTATCACAGGTTTTAGTTTTACACCGTATTCAGTTTGAAAGACTTTTCGCAGGTTCGAAAAGTCTTTGATAAAAAACGGGGATAACTTTTCACCATTGAATAGGTGTCGGAAAAAAGTGCAGAATTGGGGTTTAGGGGTGCAGGCTTAAAAAAAATAGCCTGCACCCCTGGGAATGACATTTAAAAAAGAACTGTGTCAAAAAAAGTTTTTTTTTAAAAATAGGGACACCCCAAAAAATTTATTTCAAAATTGGGGTGAAAAAAAAAACTGGGAAAAAAAATTGTTTAACAATAGGGAAATAGGTTCAGGGCTATTCTGCAAGTATGCGGCAGGTGTTTTCTAGAATAGATTTATAGCGGCAGGTGCACAAAACACTTACTTTAGGGACATCAAAATATGCTAGTACCCATTTTCATGTACCCCAAATTTGATGGGACCACTTAAAAAAACGAAAAAAATAACTTAAGTGCTCTTCTGCAACACTTCTTCAATGTCGGGAAAAAACACCTGCTGCGGCTATTTAAATCCCCGACTTTCATTTAAAGGCTAAAATGGGGGTACCCATAGTGATCCCCCATGTTTTTACAACTTTAGGGGGGTCTTACAATTTTTTTAAGGAAAACTTAGTAACTACGCAAATCCAACTTCGCAGGCTCCCGTTTTCGTTAATTTCATATTGAATATGGGGATAAGCGGGCGCACGCCCGATACTTTAACGCAGGTAAAAACTCCGATATGAAACGTAAACTTCGACAGCGAAGTTTACGTTTCATATTGAATACCCCTCTGTATGTGTGAGGTGAAGCTGAGGAGGAGTCAATGGTGACACACAATGGGCCTGATTCAGAGATGTACGCTAATGCAACTGCGTCTCCGTACGCAACGCAGTTGCAAAAATATGCAAATGTTAGCAAAGATCACTACTGCCTTCTCACCTGCGTACAACTATGCATACCTACAGAAACATCGAAGTACATCGGTGGCCATTTTACCCTTGATGATTTTGAAAAATGTTATATCTTCAAACCTAATTGTACAACAGTAGTCATTGCAAAAATGTGGTAGTTAAGGAATTCATAATTTGGTTTACTTGCACACCCCACATACTGTATGAATCACACCAACCTCTATGAATCCCTCCTTCAGGGTACACAGGGATACCATAGGGGATAATCTGGCTGGAGAGATCCAGGCACCAAATAGTTAAAGCTTTCAGCTCCCAGGATGCCTTGGGTCCTCCTCCATATATACCCCGCCCCAGCCATAGGCCTTTAGTTGTTTGTTTGGTTCTGCAGGATTAAGATGCACCTTTGTAACGGGACTGCTCAGGCAGTCCTAAACTTTAATTTTATGTTTTATATGTTTTTGGGTTGGCTGTACTTAGCGTCTGAATTAAGATGCACGTGCTGCGACTCCATCTACCTCCGCTGCGCCGCAACACCAGTAACAGGGCTGGTGATTCCGTCTGGTTACGGCTGAGCTTGCTAGCAGCAATGGTGGGACCCAACCACACAGAGATGTCAAGTAAGGCGATTCCTCGCTTACGGGGAATCGCACGCGTGCCCTGAGCGTCCGCGTCCTCACTAGACCGCTGGAGCCTTATCGTCTGACGCCAGTTATCGGCAGCAGACGCTTCTGCTGCCATAAGGCCAGCATACCTGGCTGGTTGATGCAGCTTAGGGTAGGTAGGCACTCCCCCGATAGCTCCTCCCCCGACTCAGAACCATCAAAAGATTTTGCGCGTCTGAGTTGCTCCGCCTACTCTCCATGTGTATATGAGACGCTCACGGTCCACTATCTGTGTGCTGCTGTAGCTGTTGGTCTCAGGAGGGTTTGGGTCAGTCTCCCTGTATACATCTCCCTTGGATAAGGTATATACTGTAGGGGTCAATTCAGACCCGGACACTAAGCTGCGCTCTCTCGCTGCCAAAAGGGGCCGGATATACAAATTCCGCGATCGCACTGTTTGGTGTAAGGCCGCCATCTATGTCTTAGAGAGCGACGGCAGAGTGAGCGTACACCGGTATGAAGACGCCCACTTTTCTTTCTTAACACACGTCATCTCCAGGAAGTATATGATTAATCAGAACCATCGAGAGCGATCGAAGCTGCACGCATGCTTGAGGTAGACCCTACTCCACCGCAAGCACTGCGTTCACTGCAAGCAGAAATACAACCAAGTGACGTGTACAGTGACACTTCCATGCTAATTGTGCACAACCATAAAACTCCATTTTGATGCCCAGACACGCCTGCGTTCGCAGCACCACTCCCCTGTTCACAAGCACCTCCCCCTGTTACTACCCACAAATGGCACTATCACTCAAAGTAGCGCTCAGACTTCATGTTAAGAGTGCACGATTCTCGATCACAATGACTGGTTTGCACACTGCGATGCATGCGCAGACGGGTGACAATCGCCCATAGCGTGCGTCTGCGGCTTAGCGTCCGGGTCTGAATCGGGCCCATAGTGCTCTATATCCTGCCATTCCTTTGTTCGTGTAGTTGATTTAGAGAGTTTATTGTGATTATATTACATATGCATTGTATGTGACTGTTTGCTAGCTGTCTGTCAATTATAACTATCACTGTTTTTCTCTCCATCCCTGTGGGGTGGTGGTTTTTCTTTTAGTACTTCACAAAGCATTGCATGTATTGCCTTTATCTTGAACATGTCAAAGGATAAAGGGAAGCAGGAGGGGGAGACCACTGTGCTTGTTTCATGTAAATCTGGTATGGCCAGTTCCCTCAGGAAGTAAAGGATGGTTTGTGTGTTGTGATCTTCAGTTTACTCTTTGTCCCTGGTAATGAAGCAGTTTGTGGATCGTATGGCTGATCCCACGCTGCCTCCTTGGATGGGGTGTCCACAGCATATCAAGTTTGTACCTCCTATGCATCCTTCCTGGAAGGATGCTTATGGCCATTCTAGTCAGAGTATGGCACCATCAAATGTTGAAAGTAGACCGGTAGTTACTAATGCACCTAAGCGTAAGATATCTTTTTTTAATCAGTCTGCTCAAGATATGGATTCAGACTCATCATCAGAGGAATCAGATGATGCGCAGGGTTTTTCTCAAGGGTCTAGCTCGGGGGAGGAGGACCATCCGTCTACAGTGGATGTTCCTTCTTTGGTTAAGGATGGTTTGTGTGCTGTCTGTTATAAAGAGCCACCTCACCAGTTGAGTATACCAGTCCCTGTACAAGACCCACCTGGGTGTCTTCCTTGTCTCAGGTTATGAAGCAGTTTGTGGATCGTATGGCTACTCCCATAATGCATTTTTGTATGGGGTACACAGCATGCTATGTTTACACCTCCTATACATCCTTCCTGGTGGAATAGTAATACTGGTGGCTCCGGCTTGACCAAGATGTAATTGGTTCACAGACATACAGAATCTATCCATAGACAGTCTGTATCCTCTTCCTCTATTACAGTATCTGCTAACACAGGGTCCCTGCCGGCATTCGGACTTACCTATTCTGGCTTTGACGGCATGGCTCTTGAATCTTCCATCCTAAGAGCAAAAGTTTTTCTAGTTCTGTAATTCAAACGATGCTTAGGGCATGAAAGCCAGCCTCTGCCCGCATCTATTACATGGTTTGGTATTCTTTTGGTCAATGGTGTTACCATAGAAAGTATGATCCTAAGGTGTTTAGGATTTCCAGGGTACTGGCTTTTCTCCAGGCAGATTTAGACCGGGGTTTCCACCTGGCCACTTTGAGAGTGCTAGTTTCTGCACTGTCAGTCTGGTTCCAGAGGAAGATTGCCTCATTACCAGATGTTAGAATTTTTTTTCAAGGAGTTCTGCGAGTTCAGCCTCCTTTTGCAGCATGGGATTTGCCTTTTGGTTCTTAAGGGACTACAAGCTCCCCCATTTGAACCTCTGGACTCTGTAGACTTGAAATGGTTGACAGCAAAGACACTTTTTCTCCTCGCTATCTCTTCTGCATGCAGAGTTTCAGATTTGGCAGCGTTCTCTTGTCGCTCCCCTTTTTTTTTTTTCATCAGGATAGAGCTTTTCTTCGTACAAGGGAGGTTTACCTTGTTAAGATATTGTCCCATTTTCATGTGAATGAAGAAATTGTAGTTCCAGCTTTTCAGGCTCCAGATCTTTCTGTAGGTGAAACCTCCCTGTATGTAGTTCATGCTCTCCGTATTTATGTGGGGAGCACAAACTCTGTTAGAAAATCAGATGCTTTTTTTGTATTATATGGTTGTCACAAACTAGGATGGCCAGCTAACAAGCACACTCTGGCGAAATAGCTACGCATGATTATGTCTCAGGTGTACACACAGGCTGATCCCCCTGTCCCAAGCACGGTGACAGCACATTCTACTCAGTCTATGTAGGGCCATTGTGGGTGTTTAGTCGTGGTGCCTCTGCTGAACAGTTGTGTAAGGCAGCCACATGGTCTTCTGTCCACAATTTTCTTAGATTCTACGCCTTTGATACTTCTGCCTCTCAGGATGCTTCCTTTGGGCAAAGAGTCCTCCTTTCTGCACAGGAGCGTACCCCACCCTAGGGGAACTGCTTTAGGACATCCCCATGGTATCCCTGTGGGTCCCTATGGACCCTGAAGAAGACGATTAGTGTTATGGTAGATTTATCTTGATAACTCCATGCAGCATCATTAGAAGACATCCACAACCTGATTCTGCAGGGATTAAAGCGCGTGATGGTATTGTAAAGTAGTTCAACTATGGTACCACAACAGGACCCTAGCTTGCAGCCTGATCATCCTAATGAGGGAGGCTTGAGACACATGTACCCCCTTAATTTAGCTCTCCAGTGTCCACTGGGCCCAAGACAAAAACCTAGATTGTCTAAGGGACAATCTGGGTTGGAAATATTTTGAGAGCCTATAAGGGGAACTCTACTGAGTGGCAGTGGAGTGAGAAAATATACAGGGAGAAAAAAATACATAAAAAATCAGACCACTAACAGTATCACTAGGGGAAGATCTTCCAAACAAAAGAGAAAAAAGGTCTGTAAATTGTGATTTAAAGTAAGTAGTCCAGCAGATGGTATAGAGAGGCATATTTAGTTCGACATATCGGGAATATAATTACTAATCGTGAGGTTTAAAGCTATAAATATCATCATAACACTCTAGCCCTAATCTTAATTCCCTTTACAGTGTCTATAGAAAATCATCATACCCTGTCAAAATCCTTACCTTTTGTCACATGATTACACCCTAGAAAAAAAAATTAAATCAAACTTTTCCAGCTTTATTTACACATTTCACTTTACGAAATTTATCTGATAAAAACATGCAGCACTTCAGAAAATTAATAAAAAATAAAATCCAGAATAACCAGAAAAGAAAAGTGATCAGTTTCCTGATTTAATACTTCGTTGAGTCACCTTTTGCTGCAATTAAAGCCATCAGTTTGTTTATATACAGTGTTGAGCACCTAGATTGGAGAATGTTTGCACATTCTTCCTTTGCAGAATTGTTCTAGTTCAGTAAAATTTTTTGGTGAGAGGCGACTGGCTGCTCTCCAAGTCCATCCACATATTTTCTATCTGATTTAAGTCAGGACTCTGACTTAACCACTCAAGGACATTCACATTCCTCTCCTTAAGCAACTGCATTATTTTCTTGTCGACATGTTTAGGGTCGTTCTCATGCTGGAAGGTGAACCACCAGCCCATCTTAAGCTGTTTAGCAGAGGACTGCAGGTTTTCCTCAAGAATTTGGGTGTACTTAGCAGTGTCCATTGTCCCTTTGATCCTAACCAATTACCCAGTCCCTGCTAAAAATAATTACCCCTGCAACATAATGTTGTCTCCAGCATGCTTCATAGGTATGGTGTGGGTATTTTTTTTATGGGGGTGCCATGTTTGGTTCTTACCAAACATTGCACTTGGAGTTCAGTCCAAAACATTCTGTCTTGGTCTCTGAACATACAACCTAACCTTTTGCCACATGGCATCAGAATCTTCCAAGTGATTTTTTTGCAAATGAGACTGAGTGTGACACTTTTTCAGAACATTGTTCTTTCTTGCCAAACTACCATACAGGCCAGCTTTGTGTGAAGCTTCGGAGACAGTTGTCACATGCACAACCTGGCTAGTCTCAGCCATATAGACGTAAGTCCTTCAAATTTGCCAATAGCCTCTTGGTAGCTTGCATGCTCAATAGCCTCCTGGCTCTGTCATCCAGTTTGGTGGGACGTTCCTATCCAGGCAAAGTGTTGGTGGTGCAATACGCTTTCCACTTCTTAATAATACTTTGAAGGGTACTCAGAGGGAGAGTAAAAATCTTTTTGCATCCATCCCTTAACTTCCCTTTTCATGACATTTTTCCTGAGTTGTTTTTTAAAGTATCTTTCCAACCATGGTGAATACAGTCTAATAGTAGTCAAGGAACAGCTGTTTTATTCTGAAGTAATCAAAATGACTACAATTGATGTAAAATGGTGGCCATTTAGTTGTTTGTGTTATCTGGAAGGTTGTACCTGAGCATAATTATAATAGTAACTATAAGAGTATAATCACTTATCCAAAACAGTTATTTTAGCAATTAAATTACATTCATTATTAAGATTTTGTTTAAATGTTATGTTCACTTTTCATCTTGAGGGTTATAGTGTGTAAATAAAGCTTGAACTCTAATATCTAATAAATCATATGAGGTCTCTTCTTCAGGGTCTATAGGCATCCACAGAGATACCATGGGGGTAATGTGGTTGAGGAGATCCAGGCACCAAATAGGTAAAGCTTTCAGCTCCCAAGATGCCTCAGGTCCTCCTCCATATACACCCCACCCCTAGCCACAGGCCTTCAGTTGTTCGTTTGATGTGGCAGGATGCAGATGCACCTTTCTAACGGGACTGCTCAGGCAGTTCTAAGCTTTTATTTTTGTTCTATTTTATTTTCTGTTTTTGGGTTGACAGTATTGAGCATCTGAATTAAGACACATATACTGTGACTCCTTCTAGCCCCAGCTGAGCGTGCTAGCAGCGATGCTGAGACCCGGACTGCAACCGGACGCATGGAGATGTCAGGTAAGGTGAGTGCTT
Source organism: Taudactylus pleione (assembly GCA_031769625.1). NCBI lineage: Eukaryota > Metazoa > Chordata > Amphibia > Anura > Myobatrachidae > Taudactylus > Taudactylus pleione. The sequence continues at coordinate 2,801,284 of JAUIMM010000079.1, read as the reverse complement.
GCTCCGGCGTAGAAGACTCATCTTAATCCACAGCAGTCAGGACAAAGAGCATCCGCTTCCTCACTAGACCACCAGGGCCTTATCATTTGATGCCGGGGATCGGCAGCAGATGCTTCTGCTGCCACAAGGCCAGCATTCCCGGTCAGTTGACGCAGCTTAGGGGAGGTAGGCGCTCCCCTGGCAGCTCCTACCCTGAACAGGACGCGGCCCCATCAAAGGTTTATGCGCGTCTGGGTCGCTCCTCCTACCCGCCTCATTTATATGAGACGTTCACAGTCCACTATTGGTGTGCTGCTGTAAGCTGTTGGTCTCAGGAGGTTTTGGGTCTGTCTCCCTGTATACCTTTCCCATGGGTCAGGTATATAGTGCTCTATATCCTACGAAGCATTGTGTTTTGAGTAGGTGATTCAGAGCCCATTGCAACTAAATTGCATATGCATTGTTTGTGACTGTTTGCTAGCTGCTGTGTTTATACTGCCTTTTTTTTCTGACTGTCATAGCTGTTATAGCTATCACTGTTTTTCTCCTCATCGCTCTGTTGCAGGTGTGAGGGGGTTTTCTTATACTTCACATTTAATTGTTATTTGTGAAGGTTGTCACATTACATAGCATTGTTACCTTTGCCTTTACTTATTGACATATCAATTTCAATCAGGCAACCCCTGTGCTGATTTCATGTAAAGCTGTTTAGTGGGCTTGACCTCTCATGACTTGGTTAAGGATGGTTTCTGTGCTGTCTGTTATAAAGAGCCACCTCACCAGTCGAGTATACCAGTCCCTGTACAAGAGACACCTTGGGTGTCTTGTCTCAGGTTATGAAGCAGTTTGTGGATCGTATGGCTACTCCCATAATGCATTCTTGTATGGGGTACCCACAGCATGCTATATTTACACCTCCTATACATCCTTCCTGGGGGGATGCTTATGCCCACTGAAGTCAGAGTCTGGCTCAGTCAGCGGTTGCAAGCAGACCGGTAGTTTCTAAGGCACCTAAATGCAAATCTTTTAATCAGTCTGCTCAGCATATGGATTTAGACGCATCATCAGACGAATCAGATGATGCGCAGGGTTCTTCTCCAGGGTCTAGCTCGGGAGAGGAGGACCATCCGTTCTCCGTGGATGTTCCTTCTTTAGTGAGGGCATTTAAATCAATCCTAGATATTCAGGATGATGAACCAGCTCTTAGTAACAAGGCTTTAGTGTTTAAACACCAGAAGGTGGTCAAAACTGAGTTTCCGAAGTCTGACCAGCTAGCTGATCTAATGGAAGAGGCATGGGGTAACCCGGATAAATGGTTTTGTGCATAAAAGATTAACATTGTTGTATCCTTTCCCAGCTTCTGAATGTACTAAGTGGGAGGTGCCTCCTGCTGTGGATGCTCCTGTGACACACTTAGTCTGAAATGCTAGGTTGCCTATTCCGTCAGCATCTTCTCTTAAGGATTCTACAGATAGGAAAATTTAAACATGTCTTAAGGCAATATTTTCATCATCGGAAGCCTCTACTCGTCCAGCTATGGCTGGAGACTGGGTAGCCAAAGCTGTTGAGGAATGGATGGGGAAATTGGAGGACTCTCTACCAGATGCTACCAGAGAACAGATGAGTATATAATCCCAAATATGGGAAGCAGGCTCCTATTTGGGAGGAGCTGCAATAGATGCTGTATTTTAGCTTCTAAATCATCAGCAGCATCAGTAGTGGCGCGCAGGGACCTTTGATTAAGATCCTGGAAAGCTGATACAAGATCAAAGGAGGCTCTGGAAACTTTTCTTTTCGGTCTTTTCGTCCTCAGGGATGAGCAAATTAACAGTCTTCCTCCAGGCAGTCTAGTTTTCTCAGGACAACCAGGTGACAAACTAAGAGGTCTTGGCCGGCCAGACGTCCAGCTTCTAAACCGGACGACAAACTCTCGTCCTGATGGGGCGGGCCTCCTCCTGGGGAATCCCAGGGTGGCGGGCCGACTTCTTCAGTTTGCGAATTGCTGGCATCAAACAACAACAGATGCCTAGGTCCGAGAAGTAGTCTCTCAGGGGTATGCTCTCACTTTCTGGAGGCACCTCACCCCAGAAGTTTTTTGCACAATTCCTCCATCTGGTGTGGTAAAGGTGGCCCTTCAGGAGGCCATTCTTTCCCTGCTGCAGGCAGGGGTAATTTTACCGGTTCCTGTGTTACAACAAGGAAGGGGTTATTATTCCAATCTATTTTTGGTTCAGAAACCGAATGGGTCTCATCGCCCTATTCTAAATCTAAAAACCCTCAACAGGTTTATCCATGTACCCAAGTTTCGTATAGGAAACTCTCCGGTCAATTATTATGGCAATGGAGCCTGGGGATTGTATGGTTTCCCTGGACATTCAGGATGCGCATCTGCATGTTCCCATTATGCCATCCCACTAACAATTTCTATGGTTTGCTGTCCTACAGCAACATTACCAATTCCAGGCACTGCCCTTTGGCCGATCAACAGCCCCTCTGTCATGACCAGGGCTGTGATGGGTCGGGCTCAGCGGCACTTACCCGTTGGACTCTCTGGTGGGGTCCTTCTGGCAAGGGTGCAGGCACACGGAGGTCCACGCTGCATGCTACAGGGGTCTAGAGCCAAAGTGTCCTGGCTGCTAGTGTGAGTATTGCACACTTTGGCAGTGCTGCAGCGTGACATGTGCGCCGCCATCTTGGATGTGGTCAGGTGACTCCTTTCAACCAATCCAGGCAGAGCATTCCGGGAGTCCTAGCAACCAATCGTGCACTTCCGGGTATGATCTGCAGTCCTTTCATTGCCAGTGCAACGTTGTTTCCAGCCTAGCTGGGTGTTAGTTCTCTGAGCTCCCTGCTATTCCTTGTTCCTGCTGAGTCTCACATATAGTATACTGCTCCAGGTTCCAGCCTCCCAGACACTCTGCATACCAGCGGTGCTACTCCCTACTACCACCCCCAGAGGGAGCCCTGCTTAGGCTATCCTGATAGTCTGTGGTCCTCCCGGACGTTCCAGTTACCTGTTGGGTGTATCCGCAGTCCGCTCCTGGTGTATCTCGTCTCCAGCATCTATTCTTCATCAGTGGGCCATCCAGGAGCAACACACATCTCAGACCAGTGTCCTTTCAATAACAGACGTCTGCTCCTATAAACTCCCCTGAATCCACCCCGGGTTCATCTCAGCAAGTACTTGACCCTCTTGTGACACCCTTGTGTATTTACCAAGATAATGGCTGTCATGACGGCCTATCTTAGCCATCAGGGAGTCAGACTACTACCATTTCTGGGTAACCTTCTGATATTGGCACAAACTCCTGATGTTTTACAACACCATCTTCAGATGACCATAGCCTGCCTACAGAAGCACGACTGGATCATCAATTGGAAGAAATCCTCTCTTTCTCCAACACAGCAGATGGCACATCTGGGAGCACTTCTAGACTCTCAGGCACAAAGGGTCTTTTTACCAGAGGACAAGATTGCGGCCTTATCATTGAGAGTATGCAAACTGCTACACAAGCGAAGGGTAGCGGTTCTATCAGCGATGCAGGTCCTGGGATCAATGTATCCACCTTTTGACATTGTGGGATATGCTCAGTTCCATTCCAGTCCTCTGCAAAAATTGATTCTCTCCAAGTGGATCGGATAGTATCATCTAATAAGGTCCCAGAGGATCCTTCTCACTCCAGAGGTTTGTCAGTCCCTACTGTGGTGGCTGAAAAAGGACCACCTGAAAAAAGCCCATTCTGGATTCCAAATTGGGTGTTTCTCACCATGGATGCCAGTCTTCGCAGATGGGTGGCAGTGGCAGGTCATCACACCTTTCAGGGAAGATGGACAAATCAAGAAAGTCATCTGCCAATAAACATTCTGGAACTGTGAGCAGTATACAAAGCTCTTATCATGGCACAGGACCTGCTCCAGGGCAGGCCGGTCCAGATCCGGTCCGACAACACGACTACAGTGGCCTATCTCAACCATCAGGGAGGCACAAGAAGTTATGCAGCCATGAAAGAGATGACAAAGGTTCTGATTTGGGCAGAGCGTCATCTTCCGGCCATCTCAGCAATATTCATACCGGAGTCCTCAATTGGGAAGCGGACTTCCTAAGTCGCCAGGACATACACGCCGGAGAGTGGTCTCTCCATCTGGGAGTGTTTCAGCTCCTTGTAAACAAATGGGGTCTACCAGAAGTAGATCTCATGGGTCCAGGTCCAGAGTCCCATAATCAGCCTTTGTGAACACACTGGCAGTAAGATGGGACGTCAAGCTGGCATATCTCTTTCCTCCGCTTTCCCTCCTCCGAAGGGTGCTCAGGAAATTCAAGCAGGAAGACGGAACAGTAATACTGGTGGCTCCAGGTTGCCCCAGATGTCATTGGTTCACAGACATACAGAATCTATCCACAGACAGTCCGTATCTGTATCCTCTTCCTCTATGATAGAATCTTCCATTCTAAGAGCAAAAGGTTTTTCCAGTTCTGTAATTTAAACGATGCTTAGGGCATGAAAGCTGGCCTCTGCCCGCATCTATTACAGGGTTTGGCATTCTTTTGGTAAATTGTGTTCCCACAGAAAGTATGATCCTAAGGTGTTTAGCATTTCCAGGGTACTGGCTTTTCTCCAAGCAGGTGTAGACCGGGGGCTCCATCTGGCCACTTTGAGAGTGCAGGTTTCTGCACTAACAGTCTGGTTCCAGAGGAAGATTGCCTCATTACCAGATGTTAGAATTTTGTTTCAAGGAGTTCTGCATGTTCAGCCTTCTTTTGTCCCACCAGTAGCACCGTGGGATTTGTCTTTGGTTCTTAAGGGGCTACAAGCTTCCCCAATTGAACTCTGGACTTTGTAGACTTGAAATGGTTGACAGCGAAAACACTTTTTCTCCTTGCTGTCTCTTCTGCATGGAGAGTCTCTGATTTGGCAGCGCTCTCATGTCTCTCCCCATTTTTTATTTTTAACCAGGATAGAGCTTTTCTTCGTACAAGGTAGGGTTACCTTCCTAAGGTAGTGTCCCATTTCCATATGAATGAAGAAATTGTAGTTCCAGCTTTTCAGGCTCCAGATCTTTCTATAGGTGAAGCCTCTCTGAATGTAGTCCACACTCTCTGTATCTATGTGGAGTGCACAAACTCTGTTAGAAAATCAGATGCTCGTTTTGTATTATATGGTTTTCACAAATGAGGGTGGCCAGCTAACAAGCAGACTCTGGTGAGATGGCTACGCATGACTATCTTTCAGGTGTACTCACAGGCTGATCTCCCTCTCCCAAGCACGGTGACAGCACATTCTACTTGGTCTGTAGGGCCATCATGGGCGTTTAGTCGTGGTGCCTCTGCTGAACAGTTGCGTAAGGCAGCCGCGTGGTTTTCTGTGCACACCTTTCTTAGGTTCTATGTCTTTGATACTTTTGCCTCTCAGGATGCTTCCTTCTGGACAACGAGTTCTCCTTTCTGCTCAGGAGCGTCCCCCACCCTAGGGAAACTGCTTTAGGACATCCCCATGGTATCTCTGTGGATCCCTATGGACTCTGAACAAGACAATTAGAGTTATGGTAGATAACTCCTTTTCTTCGAAGTCCATAGGGTCCACAGGGCACCCACCCTGACGCACCTGACTGCATTGGGTAAATTTTGTTTTCTTTCAGTCATGGATTCCCTCATCTTGTGTGAGGGTGTTTCTGGTATACGATTGCTCTTCCTTCTCCTGTCTTGAGGCTTGTTAACATCAACTGAAGGCCTGTGGCTAGGGGTGGGGCATATATGGAGGAGGACCCGAGGCATCCTGGGAGCTGAAAGCTTTAACTGTCTGGTGCATGGATCTCTCCAACCACATTATCTCCATGGTATCCCTGTGGACCCTATGGACCTCGAAGAAAAGGAGTTATCAAGGTAAGTCTACCATAACTCTAATTTTAGACTGTATTCCTTGAGCACTACCTCTTTAGTTGATTTTATATACACCCAGTAGCGACAAGCCTGTGTGTATTGAACACATGCACCAGAGGACTCACACCTCGGAGAGGCAGAGGGTCCACAGTCTACACATTCTAATACAAAATAAGTAATATTCAAATGCATAGTGAGGAGCTGCAGAGCCCATAGCAGGCACATGCTATGGTCCTCCCCCTCCCATCCTCCAGTACAGAAGTGTGTCTGTCTACTGGATGTAGCAAAGACGTTTGTTTAGTGTATGTCTAAAGGCCTGGAAGGGGGGGGGTATTGTATCTCTCGGGGATTGGGCGGGTAGTTTGTCTCGGGAAGGGGGGGGCAAGGTGACTTTCCTCATTTTCCTCATTTTTTCTGCAGCTCTTAATGGCACTGCTCCGCTGCTTGGCCACCTCTTTTCTTTACTGTAGCATCTGTGTGGCTGGTGACTGGCCTCCTCCAGTGGTGGAGTGTTGGGCCATCAGCACCTCTTCTTAGTGTATGCTCCTTTAACTATGTACACAGTGCCCGTGTCATTTATGCCCACCTGCAGTTCTGTTTGGCCAGTCTATATTTAAAACATTTAAAAATAAACTTAGTTTAGCACCAGGAGAATGAGCTCCATCTACTCTTACGATAGACATTGACGAGCTCTGATCACTGTTGCATCCGAGTATCTGTCTCACACGAAGCAGCCACCAATACCAGGCTACATCCTCTCTCTGCCACTATGTGATGTGAACACGCTGGTGGGACTTTTGTGCAGTGAGCTGCAGTGGCCGCATTTAAATAAATGCTGGTCAGAGAGGTGTGAAGTGGTACAGGTATCTTTGAATTGTGTTTCTCCCCCCATCCACAACTATGGGCAGTCCTGCCTAAAACCGTTTTAAAGAGGCTCTATAGACGAATGTTGTGTGCCGGTCTCCAGGTTAAAATTTGACAGCCAGTCACTTGAGGCGGGGCACAGGCCATGTACTATAGGGCTCGATTCAGACCCGCTCGCTAGATGCGTATGCTCGTTCCCAGCATATGTAAATTCGGCTAAGTGACGGCAAGGCATAAGCATGCCCACTATGTCGTGGCGAGCGATCGATTTGTGTATGCAGACGTCCACCAGCCTGTCTTAAGACGCCCACTTTCGCACCTCATCTCCAGGAAGTGTATGCAAATATCGGGTACCATTGGATACATTCGCAGCGCTTGAGGTTGATAATACCCTACTGCAAGCACTGCGAGCACTCCAATGTAAAATTCAACCAGGTGATGTGTACTATGATGTTGCTTGTTAATTATGCACGCCTCTTCTAGTGGCCTGCCCCTGTTACCACTCACAAATGGCTTGTCCTGTCACTCATTCAGCTGGGCTGTCTATGCTGGCGACTGTACACTTCCCGATCACTCGGACTAGTTCGCGCACGCTCTGCGATGCATACACATGCGCACATTGCGAAACATCGCCAGCTACGAGCGAACACATCCTAGCAACCAGGTCTGAATCAGGTCCACAGTTCCTTAAGTGCTGCTCTCTCTGTGCACTTCCTACTTGGGCTGGACACACCCCTACAAGAGGCTGGGTGGGCACCATACAGCTCCAAGCTGTACCCCTGGCATCAGCAGTAACTATGACTAAAAATCAACAAGGTGGATATCCATATAATTTCCACAGTGCCCATGACTAATATGCCAACAGAAAAATCATGAGTGGTGAGGGAGGAGGAGAGCAGGTGGTGAGAGAGCAGAGAAGTGAGTTGATGGCAAGGATTGTTGGTCAGTGTGGATATTATAGATTTGAAGCATGATCATGAATGGATATAAGATGAGTGTGTTGCGGTTGTAGCAATCCAGCATGCGCAGGAGAAAGGAAGATGGTTGAGATTAGGGATATGGTAATGCAGTTGAATTTGTTAGGAGGGTGGAAAGTTTTGTGATGGAGGAAAGAACATAAGAGTGATAGTGGGGATTGGGTAGGGCTCTGGGTTGAGGCAGATATCAGCCAGGAGGACGGTGAGGAAAGTGATGAGGGCAAAGGAATAGGTATGTAAAGGGTTGTGGGAGTAGAACAATTTAAGCTATGGGCAGGGGAAGACGACAAAGTAATGGTAAGGATGAGCTTCAAAAGAGATGGGAAGTGGGGGAGAGTGGAAATGTACAGTGGGGAATGGAAGGGGGAGAGCAGTATCATCAAGTCCTAGTAATTGAATCATCAATGCCCAGAGTGGCATCTAAAGGTGTGGATATTGTTTTGTGCACCTTTTCTAATGGATGCATTCGTATCACTTTACCTCTAACTTCTTTGGGATGCTCTTTATATTTACAACTAATACTGTAATGTATCTCTAGTGTTTTTGTCCACAAAAAATAGGGCATGTATTTTAACCACTTGTCTGGCATGGTCACATTTTTTTGTGACCACACCAGGCTGTGCGTTATCTGATCTAGTCGCCAACAATGCGAGCAGTCAGATAAACAGTGTGGGCGGCTGCAGGAAGAGAATATTCCCGCAGCTGCTGCTCTCTGAGGTACCTTCCGGTCCCATTGCTTGCCTGCACCCTCTCCCCCTGTGTCTGCCATGCTGCCGATCACTGAGATTAGCAGCCGCTGGGAAAAAGTAAATTAAACCCCTATCACCTCCTTGAGTGTACCTGGTGGCTAAAACCACTGTAAAAAGAAATTCTTGATGGTCACCATGTTCCGATGGTGGTGATCTGCTGTTTGAAAAAAATGATTTTTTTACAGATATTAAATATATACAGTGTGTGTGTGTATATGTGTATATATATATATATATATATATATCAATCCAACGGGAAATAGACAGGCACTCAGAGGCACGATTGAAGATGCTCAAAAAAGTGTATTAACGTCTACGTTTCAGGGCACCAGCCCCT